>CAXAJV010000021.1:6250000-7500000 GCA_963969225.1 Xylocopa violacea | reverse complement strand
CTCGTTCAGGCGACTTCAAAGTTCCGTGGGAATCGTTAAGGTGCGAGCGGGGTTCTATTCTCGAAATCATCGGTTTATTTATCGCTCGCCGTCTCAGGGACGATTTTTCCGGCTCGTTTCGCGAAATTGTTTCCGCGTCGACGCGAAAAACGCGAGATGGGCGAGGCAAAACTTAGAATGTGCAGAGTGTGAATCGTTTTTTCTCACAAATGGATTATTTATTTAACCCTTTTAGTTCGAGGACTTTTTGGGGCGTGCAGCGTCTTCTCTATCGCCAAGTTCCTCGTGAATACAATCGAAAATCAGTTTCATTCTTCACTCGAGCTAATTTCACCCTCCAAATTCACTTTCGTAGGGCTTCGAAACTAAAAATCAGTCGATGAGACACTTGAGTTGCTGGATGAAACGCGATGGTGACTGAGAGTCGCTTCTCGAGCGCAGAGGGTTGATCCACACTCAACCCTTTGCGCTCTCAGTCGCCATTGCGTTTCGTACGGCGACTCCAGTTTCTCATCGACTGATTTGAAGTTTAGAAAGCCTAGAATAATGGATTTCGAAAGTGAAATTAGCTCGAGCGAAGGAATTCGTTTTCAATTGTTGAAGAACGAGATCAATCGTATTCATTAAGAAATTAGCAATGGACAAAGAGTCTTCGAGTGCAAAGGGTTAATCTACGCGTAATCTAATCTTAGTTTAACTCCAATATCGTTCGAATAAAAACATATTCCTACAAATGCGAAACGTGAAATTCGAAAGATAATCGAACGCGCTGTCCACGTTCATCCTGGATTGTCCTGGGAACGTAAACACTGTCAAGATGCAACAGAAACGCCAACAACTATTTTCTTGGACCTCGAGAGTTTCCGACTTCGAATTCCGCGATTCTGAACGGAGTGTATCATCGAATTTTGGTCTTGCACGAGTCCGTAGTTCGAAACTTCTTGGCCATTGATCTGAACTGGACAGCTTTGGATCTGAATATCGCTAAACTGCTACGTTAATCTCGACACGCTTGAATATTCTAATTTTCAAACTTCAAACCTATCAATTCCTCCTCCGCCAACGATTCACTGTTTCCCGCAGAACTTCCAGAGCTCTAAATTGAATTTTGAGGCTCGCAAATTTTACCATTTCTCCTCTCTTTATCGAGTTCTACGAACTTCGATTCGAAACACGACAAACTACAAATTGGATTCAAAATTCGTAGATCGAAAGGCGAGGGGGTCAGAGCAGACTTCAGAGTCGAAGCTTCGAACTCGAAAAATTGCAAATTCGCTGTCTGGAATCAGTCGCGCGCGACAAACGCGAACGCGATCAGATTTTGTACGCTGTCGACGATTGTCGTCGAAATCTGTCGCGAACAAAGCCGCGGATCCCGAAATCGAGAGTGCGGCGGCGGGATCGTTAATGTCCGGCGAATTAACTCGTCAGCGCGATTAGTAATTAGGAAAATCCGCGTGCGAGCGCCGCGCGTGTCCGGACAATGCGCAAAAACAGGCGCGGACAGGATTTTCGATCCACAGGATCGGTGGCTGGACACCCAGCGGGATATGTATTAAATTCCACGGCTGATTCTCGTCGAAATTACCGCACGGTTCGTGCTCCGTTTCGCCTGGCGATTTTAAATTCGCGTCACGTACCTTTCCGCGATACTTTCGTCGATTTCAATAGCGACTGTTTACTTTCGCCCACGCGTTTACGTTGTTTACCCAAGCTATTACATTTTACATTACGCGTTGTAGCCAATAACGCGCGTTATGGTTGATACGCGTCATATATTTGGTCAATGATCGTCGTTCGATATGAAATGATGGTGAAATTCAAAGAAAGGATGTGTTTTCCCAAACTATTACATTTTCGTGTTGTAACTGATGAGATTAGTTATGGTTGATACGTGTAGATATTCGTCGTTCGATACGAAATGGTGGTGAAATTCAAAGAAAGGATATGTTTTCCCAAACTATGACATTTTCGTGTTGTAACTAATGATACTAGTTATGGTTTATACGCGTCATATATTTGGTCAATGTTCGTCGTTCGATATGAAATGATGGTGAAATTCAAAGAAAGGATGTGTTTTCCCAAATTATTACATTTTCGTGTTGTAACTAATGAGACTAGTTATGGTTGATACGTGTAGATATTCGTCGTTCGATACGAAATGGTGGTGCAATTCAAAGAAAGGATGTGTTTTCCCAAACTATTACCTTTTCGTGTTGTAACTAATGACACTAGTTATGGTTGATACACGTCATATATATGGTCAATGTTTGTCGTTCGATATGAAATAATAGTGAAATTCAAAGAAAGGATATGTTTTCCCAAACTATTACATTTTCGTGTTGTAACTAATGACACTAGTTATGGTTGATACGCGTCATATATATGGTCAATGTTTGTCGTTCAATATTAAATGATGGTAAAATTCAAAGAAAGAGGATGTTTTCCTTAAATATTACATTTTCGTGTTGTAACCAATAACGCTCGTTATGGTTAATACGTGTCGATATTCGTCGTTCGATACGAAATGATGGTGAAATTCAAAGAAAGGATATGTTTTCCCAAACTATTACATTTTCATGTTGTAACTAATGATGATGAAATTACAACAAAGAGGCTACCCTATTGTAGGGTGCGAGAAATGAGAGAAATGAGTTTTTGAATTGAACGAAGTGCGAACGTTTATAATTCTGAAGATGTAATTGTGAACATTCTCGAATATTGTGGGATGCATGAGAGAACGAGGATCTGAAACGAACGAGGTCTAAACGTTTATGAATCCCATCGACTCTGTGTTTAAACATCAGTTCAGTTCTCCCTCAAGAGCGCAAGGCCAAGAAAGTCACTTCCAGTGCGTGGAAAATAAAGCATATCGCACAAATCATCATTACTTATTTCTCAGAACCCATTTCCAACACGATCCAAACACAAACCTCCATCTTCGTCACCGATACGAGTGACTCGCGGACCAACCAGGAAGCGACGCGAACACTCGCTGGCGCGATTAGCGCGGCGTGTCTTTCCTACTTTTAATTAAATCGTCCATAATTCAACTAGGATCCACTCTGGACGAGGAGTGAATGGAGAGGGCCGAGAGAGTGGGACGAGGGGTTGGGCGTCGTCGCGACGAGTTGTCGTATCGTTCGTGAAACGGCATAAATGAGCGAGCAACAGAAAGGAGGAGCGGGCGCGGCGGCCGATTAAAATTTATAGTATAATTACCGAGACGGGTATCGCTGGGCAAGCAAAGGGGAAAAGAAAAGGGACGACGGCTGCGGAGGGGCGAAGAAAAACGAATGGCGAGGCGAGGAAGGCGGGGTCGGAGGTTGTAATCGCGGAGGCGGCTCGCGCCTTGTTAATTACGCCGCGGCACGAGCCGCGAGCGTTTAGCCCCGGTGTCTTCTTAAATTAACAACGGCGGACGTAATCGGTCGTAGCGCCGCGGAATGCGTGGACCGCTTCGACCTGATTACGAAATTACGCGCGTTCCCTCGGAGGTCCTCGCGGTCCAGGAAATTGCGAGATCTTGGCAATTCGTTCCTTTAATCCTCCCCTTCTCGTCCGAGATTTAGCTCGCGGAGTAACGGGTAATTAAGGGGCACGAATTTGTCGAGCCTCCAACGATGACGTTAAAAAATTAAGTTCACGCGCCCAGATGCTGCGTGGAATTATTTTACGACGATTTTAGGTGGCTTCACGCGATGTATGGCGATATTAATATATATCCGTGGATCGTGTTTACCCTTGTAAAACCTAGTTGCACTTAGGCGAGGGCTGAGAAATTAATAAGCTGGGTTGGCAGGGGATGAGTTAATATTTTCGAACGCGGCGGGGTAAAGTAAAGGTAAAGGTAAATGGAATGGCTGCGAGGCGGGATCAGAAAATTTCGCATGCTCTAATTTTCAATCATATCGTCGTGTAACCGATCTATGTGTATGCGCGTACGTTTTTGCGTTTTAAATATGAATTTAATAAAATTCACACCCCCTCCACGATTATCGTCGAAACATTTTTTGAACGTGTGATGTGCATTTCGATTGGCAGAATGTTCGATATTGAATTTTTCTGCTCCTCCATTTCTATTTGCGCGTACACGGTAAGAGTGGAAATTGTGGAATGTATGAAAATGTCAGCGAACTGGTATTTTCAATAGGAGAAGGAAGTTTCGAAAGCTGCTTTTCAGAACCCATAGACTCTTCAGAATCTATAAAAGAAACATGTCCGACCGTATACTTGACGATCCACTAGCAGAAACGTAAGAACGCTATAAAAACAGTCGATACTTTCAACTTTAAGGATTTACAACCTAAATATTTTTATAAATTTTCCAATAACTCTGGACTACGATGGTACAACTTAAACAATTTCTAAATATCTTTAGACTGTTTCTCTCTGAATGAAATTACTTTGTACCGGTAGAAGACAATTTGTTCTTTATTACGCTAAGGATTCCTCAACTAATTAATCTCTTTACCGCAATGAAAGTATAAAACGTGAACAAAGAAATTTGCTCATTAATTTGTACACACTGCGACGTTAAAGGAAATCCAATTTCCATCAAACTCAGAGCCGAGGAATGAAAACTCGAGCGGCAAAGAAGAAGCCAATCAGAAGTTCTCGAAGCAATAGCTGACTTGTGTATTCAACTGCGATCGTCCTGGTAACCCATAAAACTCCGCGCGAAATTATGCTGTCGTTTCGCTTAAAAAATCGTGGTGGAAATTGCAAATTTTACATTCCAAATTCTGATACGTAACTCCAGAGCGAACAACTCTCGTCCTCGTTGAAACATCCTCGAAACCGCTGCCCAGGTCCCGTCCTCGACGAAAGATCGTCGAAGGCAACGCTCAAGTTTCGCCGCCAATAAACCCAAATCGAAGAAAAGCAATAGTCAAGTCCCGATCTCGTTGAAACCGCGAACTTTCCCGAATCTGTCCGACATGATCGAAGTTCGCGAAACTGAATCACCGCAGTCCGCCGATTTTTGTATACCAACCAGCGAAAAAAGGTCGAGATGAAAGGTAATTCTCGCGCGGCTGGCGGAACGCGAAGGGCTCTCGAGACAAAGTCGATCGCGACACAATGGCGGATCAGAAAAGTTCGGTCCCCGGCGTATCTGGCGGCCAGCTGGAAACGGATGCGAACGATCGATCTTCCCCTCTTCTTCTTGGCCTCGCCGCGTCCGAACTGGGATCCGCTGTGGAAATTTCGAAAGTTTCCGAACGATACACGAAATCGAAGCCTTGGAGACACGAGCAGACGAGGAGCTTCATCGACTGCCTAAGTGGAGTTCGAACTAGGGTGTTTACGATGCGACGATTGCTATTGGGACCGTGGTTTTTAGGTTGGCTCGCGCGCACCTCGAACCTTCGTCGACTACCTGAGCAGAGTTCGAACTAAGGTGTTTATGATACGACAATTGCTATTGGAATGGAACTGGGTAACTGCAATTAGTTGAAGTTAGCATGCCACATCGTAAGCGGCTTATTTCGAATCGTTTTATCACTCTCAAAAGTAGCCAAGATTCGTGTTCGCATTATAAACCTAGGTAGTCACTGTCCTTTCGATTAGGTTCTCGATCGCATGCTGTGAACTGCCATAAACATCTTAAATTTGTCTACCAAACATTAATTTTACTCTGATTCCTGCAAAATGTGAATTGAAAAAGAGAAAGAGCGTCGCAACTTCAACTTCAACGTCCGCCATTGAATTGATCCTTGGAATTTTACTCTGATTCCTGTAAAACGTGAATCAAAAAGGAGAACAGCTTCATTACATCAATTTCAACGTCCACCACTGAATTCGTCCTTGGAATTATCCTCTGATCTTTCTAAAATGCGAATCAAAAAGAGAATGGACGTCACAACATCAACTTCAACGTCCACCATTGAATTGATCCTTGGAATTTTACTCTGATTCCTGTAAAACGTGAATCAAATAGGAGAACAGCTTCATTACATCAATTTCAACGTCCACCACTGAATTTGTCCTTGGAATTATCCTCTGATCTTTCTAAAATGCGAATCAAAAAGAGAATGGACGTCACAACATCAACTTCAACGTCCACCACTGAATTCATCCTCGCAATCGACGCAGCGACCAATCATCTCAGCTTTTTGCGCGCCAAGTTTCTAAATCCCCCACTCCCGCCACTTGATAATGGAGTTTCGTCTAAGAAAGTATTTCTACGAGGACCCGTTCGAGGCTCGAGAGGACGCAGCCGTGGCCAGAGTTAAAAAGCTCCCGTCGCCCCTTCGAATTTCACGCTGCAGCCCCGTTTTATGACGCCGGGAAGAGGCGTACGCGCGTTTTATAAACCTCTCGGACTTTTTAGACGTCGTTACACCCAGCAATAACTGTATCCACGAATTTATGTACGCGGCCCCGAGGAAAATTACGGGCACGGCTTTGTTTGCTCATCCCAGCCCGCCACTTCCCTCTTCCGGCGAACAGGAACACGTCGTTACAGTCGCGACGTGGGAATCGCGTGAATTATGCGACGATTTGACTGACGCCATTCTTGTAATCACTGAAATTCGACTTAAAAATTGCACGCTGAGCACTGAAACACGCCACGAAGCTACAAGTTCTTCCTGTACTCACGTCGTCGCATGGAATTCCGAAATCTGACTTAAAATTTAGACGTCGAAGGGTGAGATATCTCTATAGATAGAATTCCGAAATTTTTCGTACATTTAGACGTCAAAGAGCGAGACATCTCCCCTAAGCTACCTGTTTTTTCCGTATTCGCATCCGCGCATAGAATTTCGAAATTTTACACACGTTTAGATGTCAAAGGGCGAGATATCTCACCCTCGATGCACCCTTATCGCAGGTAACGCAGGCGAGGTATCGCGTACGCAAAAGTTCCTCCGCGTTTCGCGCGGAATATCGCGGGAAACGATAACGAAACGGCGCCAGCGAGGGGATGCCAACCCTGGCAGTCACGCTTGTCCATTGTCGTCGCGTGAGAATTCGTATAACTTACCGCGTACCGATTCGATGTTTACGAGCGACCATAAAGTTCGCTCCGCCGACCGCGTTCCTCGTCGACGGTATTTTTCCCGCCGCGACGCTCGTCCCGCCGCCATTGCCGCGCGATGGGTTCGGTTTGACGTTTCGCGTGATTGTAATGGGATTGTCGGAGGCACGGGACCGATTAATGCGGCTGTGCTCGAGTTTAATCCCTTCGTTAATGACGAAGCTTGCAATACTCGCGTGTATGTACGATTTTTCTATCGTTTGCGAGAGAGCAGCAAGGAGCAGTGATTAAGCGATATTTATGTGCTTTGAAGGAAGAACGTACGAGGGTAATAAATTTTTTTAATTCGAAGACAAATGTCGTCGCTCTGAGGAATAACGATAACCAAATGGCCAGTCTAAAACTGCTGCTAGAAATGTCTACAAATATCGCCCCTTCACAGTTTTTTTAAATACTCAACCATTTTAACAAATCTCCATTATCTTTTGTAATTATAATTACGTTGCCTTTGACTATCTACCATCTAAAATTCTACTTCGCAAACTTATAGAAAACTAATCCCGTACCAGAGAGTCTCATCAACCCCCACGCGAGACCATCAATCTTTCCTAAATTCAATCATCGTGCACGCAATCAGAGTGCACATAGAAGACACAAAAGAATGCCTCGATATCAACCAGATAAGCTTCCTTTTAGCTTGTTTCTTCTGCCACCGAAAGCCAACGAAAATGCACCACCGTTGGCTCGAATAAAACAAACATTCCGCGGGCTGGAAACAATATTTCACCCGGCTCGGATTTCCGGTAGCCAGGGAAGACCGAGAAACCGAAGCCAATTTAGCCAACCATTCCCAAGTCGGTTATGTATGCAGTAGGGCGCAACATTTACGTAATAATTCGCCCGGTAATTGAACGCGGGATATTTTATTATTCCACTCTGCGACGGGGCGGGGGCGGAAAAGGGGTGAGTTGGGCGAGGCTGGCGGACGAAGATCCGCTCCTTTATTTCCATAGAAAGGTACACTCCGCGAAGAAACAGGATAATAAACGCTGATCCACGCCTCATCGTCGATTCCTTTGTTGGGGCCAAGTTTCAATGGGAACCAATTTGCAGGATGGTCATTAAGCCACGCGCCGGTTGATCTTTTGAAAACAATCTTGCGAGGTTCGAGTGGCTGGTTAACTACGTTCCCTCGTCAGGGGGGCGGCTTCGTTCTGACATTTCGAACGGGCACTCGAGGGGGATGGTTTCGATCGCCTGCTTAAATCCGTATGAAAATAGGGCGGAACGTCGTGACGTCCGCGAATCGCGAGGATCGACTCATGCAGGTGTCGCGATGCGCTTGTACAAATTGATAACAGCGAGTGGAGGTAATTAGACATCGTTCGGTCGAAATTTTCGACGGATTTATGTCGAGCCATCGATAATTGGACGCTCGACCGGTTATTTCTGAGCGATCGTCTCGTTTTTGTCGTTCTGTCCGCGAGAGGAATTGTTTGAAGTTTGAATCAGCTGTGTGGGACATCTCACGCCTTTCGATCCGCGGATCCGAGTATCGTGGCGGTGTCAAAGGGACAGACACGACGTTGCAGTATGATTTTAAGCCGAAGTGGGCGGGCATGCGAGACCCGGGTGCTTAGTGGAGAAGTATCAGTCGAGATACTCGGCGAAGAAAGTGAAGCACCTGTTATATGGTGTCGCGAGTTGACGCGGGGGCGTGTTAGAGAGTCGTAAAGTGTTACGTGATAAGCTGTTTTATCTTGTATGACGTAGGGGGGCAGATATTGTGTGGAGGAGTTAGGTGAACTTCGCGTTTAATGTTACGAGATAATGGAAGTTTTGCGAATCGACGAGGAAGATGGAGATAACGCTCGTAATGAAATTAACGTATCTTTTTCCTTTCCTTTTCCCTTCACGTACCTAATTTTCATATCGTTCATTATTCGCCAAGACTCTTATTACAATTTTACGTTAATATGCGCGACGTGATTGCGCATTTACAACGTAATCGTTGATTAACGCAACGTCCCAGAAGCTAAAATTTTAATAACCAAACGGACCTTCCTTCTCTGAACGCATTAATTCTGCTAGTTATGAATATTAATTGAAAGGTGTCGACAATTTTATTCTAGACTGATTAGCTACCGAATGAGCGACGCCAAAAGTGATTTTCGAATCTAAACTCCACACCAACCCCTGCACCAACAGGGACAGAAATAGTGGTATCGATCGCGTGACACGGTGCAACTAAAAATAGGCGCAGAAGAAATAAAAGAAGGAATAAACCAAGAAACGCCACTCGTATCGCCCCGCTATTGTTTCGAGTCAATTTCATCCGCGACACTTGTAATCCCGAAGACCATCGTTCTCTCTAAAAAGAGTATAAAAACGGAGGGTGTACGAGGAGAAATGCGGAACCTGACGTATCGCAAGCACGAATCGCGGTCTAATAACGACGAAAGTAGCGATGCGGACGTAACGACAGCTACAGTCGCACGAACATGGTACACAGGAGGAAACTAACGCAGAGTAAACTCCATGATAAGTAGGTCCTTCGACCCACCCTCCGCAATCTAGGTCTCCTTCGCGGCGGAAGCGAAATTTCGCCCTCTGAAATTTCCCTGTACGTACGTATTTCCAATTTTTACTTTTATTTCGGACACTTTTAAGCATCCCGCTTGAAAGAAACTGGCGCGGGACGCGGCGGGAACTTTGACGACCGTCCTCGGATTCGTTCAGACTTTTTCAGAGGCAGAACGGCGCGGGGACTTGGCCGGACATGAAAGGCCGAAACTGCGGACGGCAATTTCCATCAAAATACGATTGCAGACGGGAGATTAAAGGATTACGCGCCGACAGACCGACTTGTGTTCTGATATTCGAAGTCGCGTGTTGTGATATTCTAAATAGCCCCGCAGTAATTAACCCTTTGAGCGTCTGGCTATTCCTGGAGACTTGTCGGCCCTGGAACTTATTTCGCGAGCGACGCGCACGGCCAATCGTACTTTCCAAATCCACGTAGAGCCGCAGCAGTCATTTTTATTCATCATTTTCACTTGGAGTTACGTGGTCGCGCGTCACGTGAATTCTGACACTTGACCGATGCCGCGATCTCGTTAAATCGCGAGTCGTTAAACCGCTGTCGCGAGATCACGCTGTTGGGAGATCAAGACGATCCTTGTCGTTCAACCTCATTTCCTAAAGTAACGTCGAGTCGCGCGAGAAAGAAGAAAACTCGACGGGAAGTGGTTCAGCGACCACGAGGAGCACCCCGCGCGCCATTCGCCCGCAGTCTCGACGATCAATCGCGCCCTCGACGATCCCCCAGACATCGAGCCCCGACGCGACGCGTCGAGCGCGCGAAAAATCCAAACTTCACGCCAATCCAGCCACCATCTACGTGTCCCTCCTCCTCATCGTTATCTCGCTACGTGTCGCGGAATAACCAGTGTGTCAAGAGCTCGCGGGGCGAGCGGAGGAAAAAAATGGAAACAGCGGAGTGGAGCGGGAACAGAACGGAAAGCGGTGGTCACGTGAAAATAGACGCGTCGTCGGTTAAATTGCAGTTAATTAGAATCGAGCGCGGACCAGCGCGCGCGCGTTATTTTCGTCCGCGCGTCTAGGTGGCAGCCCTAAGGGGATCTCTCGTTATTAGCCGCGCTCGTACGGGCTCATCCAATAAAGGCGAAGCCATCGCGCGGCCGGCCGCGAGCCTGCGAAGCGTGACTGCCGCGAGGAAGGCCGCTCCGCTTCGCGGAATACGCCTCGCGAGCGGGACGCCCTGGCGGCGGAGAAGAAGCGGCCGCTTGATCGAGGGAAAAGCGGCTTTAAATAACCCCTTCCTACCCCTCCCGCCCACCGCTGCGACTTCTCCACGACCCCGATCCGCCTGGCGCTTGTCCTCCCTCTTCGAGTCTCTTACTAACGCCAGTGGAATGCAACGCGGACCAGAAGCTTCCCCAGCGGGTCGCTGGTTGTTGCGATCCACAGTATCAGCCGGAGATGTCTGTATTTTGTAGTAGAATATGTTTGATTCTGATGGCGAGCGTCAATGAGTGTCAATGTGAGCGTCGATATAATTGGAGATCGTCAATCAGAGATGTTATTGCATTTTGTAGTAAAATGTGTTGTATTCTGTAGTAAAATATGATGATGAGCGTCAATGAGTGCGAGTGTGAGCGTTGATATAATTGGAGAGCGTCAATCAGAGATATTATTGCATTTTGTAGTAAAATGTGTTGTATTCTGTAGTAAAATATGATGATGAGCGTCAATGAGTGTGAATGTGAGCGTTGATATGATTGGAGATCGTCAATCAGAGATATCGTTGCATTCTGTAGTAAAATGTGATGGTGGAATTGTTTGGGGTTGGCGCAGGGGTGGATGGGTTCGAGCAGAAAGTTGAGCTTCAGATCTCGACGAGCGCGCACTTATAATGGATAATTATGGAAGCTTTATTGAATGTAGCTAACTTTCGTGCAACTCTGGTACGACTTGATTTTGGAATAATTGCGAAGAATTCTTTGGAGGATGTTATAGAGGAAGGAATGTATCACCTTTGCTTATGAGACGATATCGAAGGTAACGCAACAGCAATGGAGGACCCAGAGTCACAAAAATAATACACGAATCCTCAAATTTTCCCCCAATTTTATCGATTAAAAGAGCCTTATTTGGTCACGAGCCAGTTTCCTAAATCGCTGCCAATGAACGACAGGAATAGAATACACAACATCCCTTAACATCCCTCGAAATCCGACGCTAATTATTCCCGCAAAAGAAACGAACGTTGCGTGCGCTTAAAAGCTCGAACACCCTCTCGAACGAATTTACAGGGGGCTTAGTTCACCGTCTGCTTTTATCAATTTCCGGTTCGGGCCCGGTGGATGAACGTGTTCGAAAGGCTCGACTATTTGCAGGATGCATACGCAATCACCGATCTATGTGCACAGGTGAGTATGCACGGCGGATCAATTGCATTATGGCGTGACGGTGCTCCGAACTTTCCTGCAGTTCGTAAACTGTCTAATTCACGAGCAGAGACCGCCCGTTAATTGCCAGACGATAATTAAGTTTCGAGCCAGGAGTACACCGTGTCCTTCCGGCTGGCCGTCGTTCGTTCCGGTTAATTTTCTCGATGATCGACATTCGCCGTAATTTCAGCGAGCCCCGACGATCGGACGAATGGCGAAAGACGCGACGAAATTACGCGACAACACGCCGGAGAAAAGTGAATCGTGCTCTTTGGCAATTACCGCGCCATGATCGGGCTGCGTGGGCAGCGAAACTCGCGTTACCGCCTCGACGAGGTTTCGAAAGCGGTTATTCATCGAATTATTGGTCCACTTTCGCGAAAAGCGGCGAAGCGTGACGAGAAACTATTTTTTGGCTGCGAGCAATGGCTGCCTATTTGTAAATTCAAATCAGGAATTAAGTGCTACAACTTCGATAAGCTAATTGGTTAATTTAAGGTGTGCGTTACCACACGCTAATATCCGTTCCAAGGAAATGACAGCGACGAGGGAATCGCTAAATAAACGCCAAACAATAGTGGAAGAATGGGCGCTGTTGCTCGAAACGGTATTCACTGGCTCGATATACTCGACGATGGCTCAGCAGGTGGCTCGTTTGCTCGATCTGCGTCGATTTTAGAACTCTTTTGGTAACATTCATGAATACCTCTGCTTTCTCTAATACCTTCCATGCTGCGTTCACATTGTTCGGACCTTTTACTTTAGAAGAACGATTAGCAATTCTTGAAGTGCAACTATAATTACACTTATACAACTTAGCATATTAAACATTCGTAATATCATATTATTTTCTAAACACTGTGCCACGTTTTCATCCTTCTTTCACCCGAAACACGTCGAGGAACATTATGCGTCGCAAACTCGCCCCTTCGCAACCCCGTTTCCTCAGCGCTCCGCCATTTTATCCGAGAATTAATTTTAGTCTCGTCAAACGAATCGCGCGTACAATGCGTTTCATTCACGGTGTTTAAACGGGGGGGCAAAGTATAAAGTTTCCTTGGCCGCGGGATTAAATTATTACGTGGACAAGTGCGAGCAAGAACACAACGATCCGCGCGCGCTTCAGCCCCGCTGTAATGCACGTTGACGGCCATTGTTGGCCTTCCCAGGCTCCCTCGGATTTTCATCAAACTTTCCGGCACATCAGCCAGACTCGAGAGCCATTGTGCCTCGGCTGGGGCAAATAAAACGATTACGTGTAATCGATATGCGTCTCATTTTCGTGCGTCTAGCTAACCTGATACACGTTTCGGGTACTATTCGTCTAACAATGGGCACCCTGACTATCTTCACGGGAAATTTCGAAAATCGTTACGCGAGCTTCCTGTCTCAAAAGTTTACTGGCTTTGTATTTCGTGTCACTCGTGGTTTCGCTCGTTGTCACACGTTCGATTACTTTCTATCCACTCTCTTTTACTTATTACAAAATTTCTACATTAAAACAGTTGTATCATAAAGATTTTGTAAATCCAAGTACTGCATGGTATACTCTGTTATATTCGTGTTTATTCGTCCACTTTGGAGCACATAGGACAACTGTAACAGCCGCTAGAATGCGAGCAACCGTTCTCAGAACTTCACTCCCTTTGTATTTCATATTGGCTTCACTTGTCACGTTTTCTATCCACTCTTCTTTACTTATTACAAATTTTATACTTATTGTATACAAAAAATTCTAGTTTCAAATGTTTGTATCATCAAAATTCTGTCGTATTCGCGTTTATTCGTCCATTTCAGAGCACGCAGGACAAGAGTGACCGCTGCTCGAACGCGAGTAACCATTCCACTCTCCACGCTCGCACCCCCAGAGTTTAACGCTTATCTGCGACTTCCCTGAAGCCAGCGGGACGTCACCCCGTCGAGGAATCCATCATCTGGGAAGCCAGCTCATCTAGCCGGGTAAATTGACTACGTGCACGAAATATCCTATCTGGGCGTTAGACCAAATGGCCGTGGGAGAACGCGGACGAAAACCGGCAAGATTAACGCATCTACCGGCGAAACGAGCGGAAACGATGGTTTCCCATCGCTTTCCGGCGAGATACACGTCCAGGATACGTCGCCAGCCGTGTAATAGGCCGCGAAACAACGTCGCGGGGAACTAAATCGGATCCAAAATTGGCTTCCACGTGGACAGAGAAAAATGCAGCTCGTGGCTGTCTATGAGCACGCTTGTTCGAGGAACATTCTAAGTGCATAATGACACATGTGCCATTTTTGAAATCCCTCGATATTTCGAATTATTCGAATCGCGTCGTTCATTTTTAGAGTCAGTTAGGTAGAGGAGGTACTTGAGATCCAAGTGACGTGACAGAAGTATCATGGCGTCCAACAAACTTGCGATCGAAATATAAACGGATGCAACCCTTTCGCTCTCTATGAGCACGCTTGCTCGAGGAACATTCTAAGCGCATAATGACACATGTGCCATTTTTGAAATCCCTCGATATTTCGAATTTAAACGAAAACGTAGTTAATTTTTAGAGTCAATTAGGTAGGAGAGGTAATTGAGATCCAAGTGACGCGACAGAAGTATCATGGCGTCCAACAAACTTGCGATCGAAATACAAACGAATGCAACCCTTTCGCTCTCTATGAGCACGCTTGCTCGAGGAACATTCTAAGCCCATAATGACACATGCGCCATTTTTGAAATCCCTCGATATTTCGAATTATTCGAATCGCGTCGTTCATTTTTAGAGTCAATTAGGCAGGGGAGGTATCTGAGAACGCGCGCGAAGAACTCGAGCCTCGAGAAACGGCGAGATATTCAGAATCCGGATGTTTATTGGAGGAGATTAAGCGTCAGCGAGAAGAACCGATAAGGCGTCTCTGGATTACTGCAGAATCTTAATTTGGGAAATTTTACGACACGCGGACGTAACTTGGAATAAGGAGAAAATATTTTTGAACTGCATCTTTCACCCACTCTTGCGCTAGATCCGCTTAATTTTACAGAGGATCGCACCCCTTTCAGATCAAGTCACGATTTTCAATTCACCCTCTGCGATTCGTTGTCACAAGACTGGTGGAAAATAAAATAGAATAAAATGTTAGCGATAATTCGAAGCCATCGATCGATCCTCCCCGTTTGGACCAACTCACCTTCGATTTCACCGGGACAATGAAAATAATTACCGACAGGTGACGTCGTGGACGCGGCTGGATGCATAATTCATGGCCGTTCGATACGTGCAATCAGCGAGGTATTTGCTAAACGTGGGATTCCTTCCCTTCGATTTACACGGCCCCCTCTGCTTGCTGTCTCGCCGCGGGTGGCAACGGAAGATGTCGGATTACGGTCGAATAAAACCAGCCGCCTGAAAGGAAAATGGAAGGGCAGCGGCTCGGTTCGACGCGATGCGAGGACGCATTAATATTCATTTCCCCGAAACCGCCTATGCGCCGCGGATATTCTTTCGACCTATTTCACCCGCACGCGTAAAAACGGAAACGCGTACGCTTGCTTAAAACGGGGTTACTCGCGCGACTTTACGGCTGCGAGGTAAATCCGTTGCATCGAGTTAGCCAGGATCGTTCCACTTCATTCTCTTTCTGCCATTTTCGAATGCAGTAATTTCGGATGCAATCGTTCGTGATCAGCTTTCGTTCAACCCCTGATGCATATTATAATGTACACTGTGTTTCGCTATTTCAAGGTCTGATTTTAAATATTAACCTCTTGTACTTTGCTCTTTCCTGGACGTTGGCAATAGAAGCTAGAAATATCGCTAAAATGGTAATATTTTAGTAATAGCTTCTATTGCTAATGTTTTTCAGTAATAGAAAGTTTCCATTTCAATAGAAAACTTGAAGGGAACACGCATCTCTCACAATGTTGCGATGAAATAAGTTTAACCCTTAGCAGCCGCCTCCTCCTCAAACAGTAATAATGAAAACTATTGCTAAGATAACAATCTTAGGACAATCTAACGTCTCCATTCGATTTCAATAGAAAACTTGCGGAAAAGCACAGAACGAGTGCGCAACTTCACAAAAATGATGGACTTTCGCAGAGTCGATCGATCTGGCCTCCAAATGGTTGAATCGTGGGTAATGTCAAAGTCGCACGACCCAACGGGGAGCGAAAAAGCTGAAATTCGACGGCACCCCGCTACGAAACCGAGCGACAATTTCCCCGTCGATTTGAATCGCGAAACTTTCAAACGGGGCGCGGGAAAAAAGCCGCGAAAACGCTGGCTCGCAAAAAATCCGGCATCCGTCAGGAAACAGCGGCGACACGCGAAACGGGGCTCAAACCATGGGAAGTGTGGGGCTCCACGGAGGTACGACAGCGACGCGGAGCAAGTTGGCCATTGTCGGTAGACAAAAGGTTCCGCATAAGTCGTAACTCGGCTGGTGCTCGACCAACTTTCAGCCGGAACACGGCTCGTTCCGTCTCTCGTTCGCCTAGCGCCGCTTCCTGTCCCCGCGCGCTTTGCATCATTTTTACCCGGGTCTTGTTTTCGTCCACGCTGATGGAATCACGGCGAATTCGAGGCGGATTTATGGCGTCCAGCAAACTCGCGATCGAAATATAATACAAACGGATGCAGCTCGTGGCTCTCTATGAGCACGCTTGCTCGAGGAACATTCTAATTCCATGATAACTCCATAATGGCGCATGTGCCATTTTCGAAATCCCTCGATATTTCGAATTTAAACGAAAGCGTGGTTAATTTTTAGAGTTGATTAGGTAGAAGAGGTACTTGAGATCTAAGTGACGCGACAGAAGTTTTATAGTGTCCAGCAAACTCGTGATCGAGATATAATAGAAATGGATGCAGCTCGTGGCTCTCTATGAGCACGCTTGTTCGAGGAACATTCTAAGCCCATAATGACACATGTGCCATTTTTGAAATCCCTCGATATTTCGAATTATTCGAATCGCGTCGTTCATTTTTAGAGTCAATTTGGTAGAGGAGGTACTTGAGATCCAAGTGACGCGACAGAAGTATCATGGCGTCCAACAAACTTGCGATCGAAATACAAACGGATGCAACCCTTTCGCTCTCTACGAGCACGCTTGTTCGAGGAACATTCCAAGTCCATAATGACACATCTGCTATTTTTGAAATTCCTCAATTGGAGAAGGTACTCGAGATCCAAGTGACGCAAGCATTAACTACGATAACCTTCCCCAGAAACCTGCAGAAAGTCTTTTCTTGCATCTGAAACACGTCTCCACGACAACCGCCCCAACAGACGTCCTTGCAATCAGAGAGCCAATACCCGTATAATCGCGAGACCAGCTAATTGATGTCCAGTTAACCAGCCATTCCATTGTACCAGAATCTCTCCCCCCCCTCTCTCTCTCTCATTCCTCCGGTTCGACGATCGATTCGTCTGTGCAGCGTCGAGCCTAGCAAGGGATAGGTGAAAAGAAACGGGTTCGAGGCGATCGATCCCGAATAAAGGAGCCAGGTTTAATAGGGGAAGCGGAGGCGCTACGTCCCGATCCGGGTCTGACGAATCTGTCCGCTAATTTTACATAATTTTCAAGGCGAACCGAATGGGCGTATTGTTCGCGCTCGGCGCACGGCTCGTGAAGTGCCGTTGGCCGCGGGCCTAATTACCTCGTCGATCCGTGGAACACGCGTGCAGCACGGAGTGCGGATTGTTTTTGCGCCCGTGTAATTATAGACCAGGCGACCCAAACGAAACCGACGCGTCGCGGCGGAATCCTCGATCGATCCGCCCAGTCTAGCGGAGCGTCACCTTTTTGCGCGACTTCGCGGGCTAAGTTCGAGCTCAGACGCGGTGGTAGCTGCGAGGAAGGCCTTAAGAGAGTCGACTTCGACCCTCGCGAGTGAAACGGACGACCAAGCATAGTGGAGCTTCGAATTAATCCCTTTTCGGGTAATCTGTTTCAGTGGAACCCAATATCAAGGTGATTCTGTTATCTGGTGTCAAGTCATCACCCGATGTATCTTAAAACTATGTCTGAGGGTTCAAAAACTAGCGCATGGACGAATAGAAGAGAGCACTAGAAAATAGAATCGCTAAACGATTCAATTTCAGTTAAATAGTTCCTACTCGATGATCTGAAAGTTTTAGAAACCGGTGCACGGAACTTCAGCCTAACATTAGAGCATCAAATATTAAATTGCGATTCCATGCTCCCACGAGCTACCAGGAAGAAGAGCGAACGAATCCGCAATGGCTACCCATAGAAAAACAAACGCGCCCCATAGAAAATGAATCGTCGCAGTAATTCTGCGAGTGCTGAGTTAAGATTTGAAGGGATCGCGTTTAGAAGTAATTCCATCCAACGTTGATGAACGTCCGCGGGTTTGATCGATCGTCGCGACTGTCTGATCCATTAAAAGGCGCTTCCAGGGCGCGCGCGCGTCTGTTTCTCGCGCTTTTCACGTTTCACGCTCGTCGAAATTCGCCGTGAAGAGCGCAGAAGAGGTACGTGCGAGTTCGCGCGCCCTCAGGGATTCGAAAGGGTTCGCTGCGAGGCGGCGGAATTATCTTACGCGTCGATTCACGCGGATCGAACGTTTCGACGGGCGTGTCATCCATTAGAACAAAAGCGTTTTCCAGGTCATCGTCGACGTTTCTCGATGATTGCGAACCCGAAGCGAAGGCAGCCGCGGACGGGGCGGGGGTTTCGCGGATGGTTGTTCCGCGTGACCCTTTGATCCATCACGCGGCCCAATCCATTTATCAGAGAAATGAAAGCTACGCCGGCTCGAAAAAGTCGGACGAGATCTTGCTCGAATTGCTACGATTTTCTCCCCTTTTTTCGCCCCTTTTTCCGCTCTGACGAGCGTCGAAAAAAGTTGGCCGCTGAATCTGTTTTTCGATGAGGTTTGGTTAAGTACATTCGAAGTTTGGTAAACAATTTCTTCAGTGACTGTCATTAGGAACTACCGCGATCCTAATATTTACTTTTCCTGTGGATGCGACTTTTGAAAAGTATTCAAGATCAGCGAGCAATTGGTCTGGATTAATAAATCGCAAACGATGAACGCTTCGCGTGTCGAACGAGTTATTCTAGCCAAACTACGCGTTCCTCTCGAGATCCGTCTTCATTCCCTCGTATAAAAGCACGGAGGAGATCGCGTGATCGCGGATCGTCCTTTAAACTTCCTTTTCCCGGCCGAGAGCACCGCGTTCTCGCGTTGAAATATTGGACGCGATCGCGCGGCACTCGCGAGCCGGATAACGAACGAGAGTGGAATGGATTATCGATCGGTCCATATTTTAGCGGCCGGCTAAATTGATAATGAAATCGCCGTCGATTTGCCTGGCTTCCCCTCGCGCCAGCCAACGAGAACGGTCGTTCTATCGTTCATCGATACCTTCGTACGAATTTCCATTATTGTGCCTTTCAAATTCGTCCAAGGAGAGGAGCGAAGGATTTTGTTAATTGCGATTTCCAAATTTTATTAATCCTTTGCACCCGGATATCCCCTCTGAGGCGATATTGGCACTGATTAGTGATTTCGCCGCAGCTTTTTGAAAAATGGATGTTTCTCTAAAGCTTTCTATTGAAATGGAAACTTTCTATCATTGGGGGATGGTAGCAATATTTTAAATAGCAATACTTCGGCAATAATTTCTAGTGCTAACGTCTTCCATAAAACAGCAATGTTTTAGCAATATTTTAGCAATATTTTAGCAATACTTTCTATTTCTAACGCCTAAAGAGTCGAGAGCAAAGAGTTAAGCAACTTCCTCGTGGAAAATTGTATCAAATCCGTCGAATCGACGATTTACCTAAATCCAAACGATATCGATCAACTTTTCGATTAATTTCCTCGCGACTGGACAGTGCGTAGCTTATGCAAGGAAACGCGGACACTCGAAACGGATGGAGGATTTGGTTCGAGACGGAAGCATTACGAGTGACTCCACGCGTATAATCGCATCCGTCGAAAAATCACGGGACTCGGCGAGTAACGCGATTACGGATTGACTGGCAGCGGCATTTGAATATCAGCGCGCATAAATTAACGTCCACTGGCAGTGGCGCCGGTACACCTCGTCCAACGCTGAGTTACTGGCTGAAATTTCACAGATCGTTCGGAACGAGGCGGGCTTGTCAGAGAGCCGCGAATTAATTTGGCCAGGAAAAATAACCGACCATCTTGCTCTCGTTACTTGACGTCGCACAATACGTTTGCAAATAAACGACCGCCACCATCGTGCACGTTTCGTGGAAGAAAACTCGATCTCCACCGATTACAGCTGATGCAATTAATATATCACGTATTATGCAATTAATATAATCACGCGAGACTTTTTTCAATCTCGTTGACTCGATTAAGATCGCCAAAATATTTCGTTGAGAACAAGTTTAAAGTTAAAGTTTGAAAATAAGTATTTCGAGGAGGAAAGCTGCAACTCAGAAATATTTTTATATTCCACACATGAAGGTTCTCGTTTCGTACAGATGTTTATTAACGAGTCATATTCTAATCGTTAAAGTGAAAGCCAATTTCTGGCTAGAAACCTCGCGTTGATTCATAAGCCATAAATACCGTCGAAACCCACGCCACCTCAAAGTTCACAGTTTATACTGAATCAGGGCCCGAACCTGTGCCTCTAAAACGTAAATAAACTCGATTCGCGAAATCCCAATCAGTCTTTATAGGAGCCACCAAGTCACGACTAAACTCGAACCTCGGAGGTGCAATATTCCTGGCAAACATCCCGAACCTATTAAATATACTTGCGCGAGGATGTCGCGTAACGATGACGAAACTCGAACGCACCGATTTCGTGTTATCTTCTTCGTGTCTCCAACGATCTGTGTATCGTGTTTTTCGTTTCAAAGAGCAGTATCGCTCGACTTGATTCGAAACGCGGATTGCGTAACTCGATTAACGCGAACGAAGATCAACGATGACGAGTACTGAAACAAGAAGAAAGACTGAAAAGGTTACGTATACAAATCGAATTCTAAAACAAGACTTTTCATTGATCGAAATTGTACAGCATCCTCCGCACCCCTTTTAAGCTTCGTATCGTTCCCATTCTCGTAGCTGACGATCGCTATCAAACCACTGCAGGCGAGCAGAGTGCATTCGACACACGAAACTCGCGAGAGCACCACCCACGTCATATTCGCGATCCAGGATTTACGCGTTTATCTTCGATCAGGGACACTCGGATGCCTCTTTCAGAGGAAAGTCGCGACTGCTCGATGTTTCCGCGAGAGTAATTTTCAAAACAGCGAACAAAGCCTGCTGATAGAGCGTTGCGTGTCGATATCGAAGGCATGCTTTCGCGGAGTGTGTTAAAATTGATACGCAGGGAACAGGAAGCGACTGGATCCGAGGAAAAGCTGTTCGCCGCGATCGAGAAGGGCAGAGAAAGGGTTGGAGGGGTTGCGCGAACCGAAACGGAGCGAGGATACGCGATGATCCGATTTCGATACGATTTCTATTCCTGTCTCCCCGTATCTCTCGCGGCTCCATCCGCTACGACTTCCGTTCAATTTCAACCCTTAAGCACGTGTAATTTCTCAGACCGTCCACGTTGGCAGCAGAATATCGAACAATCTTAACGAAACTTCTAAAGGACGCGCGTTCCTTTCCAAACGACCCTACTCGTTAGCAAGCGTCTTCGAGTCGCGGCTCCAAAATGAAATCCAACGCATAGAACCACCCAAGCCGCGCGAAAAATCGGGGTGCCCAAGGTTTCTCGAAACAAACCCTCTGCTCGCAACGAGAACTCCTCGCAAAGGAGCCTCCATTCGAGGTGTATGCAACTCATTTTTGGACGAGGAACCTGCTTTCAGGACGCATTCCATATAACGTATGCACGCGGAGATACACACAGACACACGCGCGCGTATGGCGGAGGCTTTCTTTCACTCTGACGAACAAACGAGCGCGGAGAGGCCGAGTCAGATAGCGGAATTACGCCTCTGGCACTAACGACGCCTCTTTTGACAGACACCTACCCCTGTCCCCCTTCCATTTATTCAAACGTCCGCGCTGCCGCTACTCCGCCGTCTTCCTTCTGGTAAATGCTCGCATACTACGCGCGTCCTAACTGGAACAAAAGTTTCCACGCACACCGTCAACCGCCGCGCGTTGCAGATAACGCGCGCGAGTCCAGAAGAGCGGAGGCTGAGTTAAGGGGTGAGCGCGGCTGGGGTTTCTTTAAGGGACGATGATAACGCGAGATGGATGGACGTTCGTCGCGACACCATAATTGCAATCTGATGCAGATTCGCGACGAAACCGAGGAACCACGCGGAAGGACGTGGACTCGCGTTTTGATGGCTGACGGGGGTGTCTTCTTGATTGGCTACGTTGAGTTAGGGTTGAGTTATGGAACGGTTTAACACTAGGTTCACCAAAGAGTTATTTTGACTCCTCTAAGAAAAATTTTCATTCAACTTTACGGTAAAATATCAAAAATATTTGTAATGTAATTGTTTTGACAGTGTTATGATTTTTTTCCCTTTGACGTTTGATATCAGTCAAAAAATATGGAAAATATATCATTGATTAAAGTTTATTATTTTTATGTAAAAAGTGGATTTTATTTCGCAGTACAGAAATACTTTCTTGCCAACCGAATATAATGATCGATGGCTTCGTGTTGACGTCAATTATGCGTCATGTTAGAACGTCCATTATATTTCAATATTCATTTGCTTTTCAGATATGTCAGAGTTACTGCAGTCTTTTATGTGAATGATAAAAATCATTTTGCGTCATTTTTTAATGAAAATCGCTGCGATAGTTGATTACAAAGGGGTTAAGATCGTCAGTCCAAATGTGAAATTTGCAATGCACCAATACTACTGCTATCGAATGAAATTAAAGTTCAACTGGTTCTTATCGTTATAAATTGAAACTGTGCGATCCACCTAAATGGCTAAACTCCTAAATTACGATTTAGAAAATCGTAATAATCTCGAAGCGTGCAAATTCAAACAGCTCGCGGATGATCCAAGGCTTTTACGAACGTAAACCTTAACGTGCAACAGAATTTCGTAGTTCCATAATTAACCGAGACAATATTTGCCAGCAGATGCAGAAATTGCTGACGTCTGTCTCGTTACAGTTAATTAAAGGATCACGATTCCTCTGTACATTATCGCAGAGCTTATGCAGTTACCGCGACGACTACAATGGACACCTGTGTCAATAAACATTTATAAATACCACGTAAGCAAGCGAAACGCTACTAGAAGCTATAATGAGCGCTGTTTTCTTAGCAAACAAGAAGCGTTCGCGGTGCGCCTCGAGTTCCTTAATTTCATTGAAAAATTCCACGACAACTGGATGTACAAGAATGCCCGAGAAACCTGGCCCTCGGGGTTCATTAATTAGGAAACTAAATTTAGACGCCACTTCGACCCTTTTGTCCGGCGTTTTTAATTTTCCTCGCCCTTCGCGGGATTCTTACCATCAACGACCACCCTTTTAGCATAAATTAAGGCATTAAATCGTAAGTTTAAACAAGAAGGGGGGCAAAGTTTCCTCGCAAGCGTAATAATTAACTGACGACTTCAAAGATGAATCTGCTCCTCCGTTACGGTGGGATTTAAAAACGTAATAAGTTCACGCTCGAAAGGTAAACCAATAAGAGCAACAACCGCAAACGATTAACGATCAATTAATAATCCCACTGGTTTGTAAATTCCACTTTGCTGAACTCTTTAGTAGCCACCGCAACCACCAAATGTGAAAGCGCACGCGCAAACAATTGCCGCCAGCTGTTCTCGTAAACAATAACCAATAACCTTGCCAGATCCCGCCAGAAATTATAATAAACGTAAAATATGCGTACACGATATAATAATTTTCGCGGGAAACTCGCTCGAAATGTCTGACGGGTTTCGTACGCGCGAGCTGTTCGTAATTTCTAGGAAAAATTCTGGAAGCCAGAATAAGGCAACAATAAAATGGCGATATTACGTAGGAAGCTTCTTTTTGGAAAAACTGCTTCGAAAATCCTTTTCGTACACGCAAATTGATGCTGCGTAAGGACCAACGACTCAGCGACGACGATGATCGCGCGCAGTGATAACTGACATACGAATAATTCGATTAAAAAATCGGTCAGCCACGGCAAACTGCACGCGTATTGCTCGATCAAACATTCAGGGTGTGCATCAACACATCCTAGCCACGGATCGACGTCTGCATGAATATGGATCACAGAGACCGATCGCAAAGTCGCGCGCGGAAGCCTCGATCGTTTCGATCGATCCGCGTTACCAAGGACCGTCGCGAAAATTGACTGTTAGCTGGATCCAGGATCGCCTTTAATATTTAAAAATTCACCTTTTTGGCGGACGTTTGATGCAATATGCATCGCAGCCAGGGAGGAAACGAAACAACGTAACCGTATCGAACGCATGCATCGTGGACCCCAGCGTCGTCGCGATCGACGGAATAAACGGCGGAAACTGTTGCATTAATGCAATCTCCGAGTATCTGTGCAACAGGGCGACTGAAACGAACACGGTGAACAACTTCGCGATATTCAAAACCGGAGAAGTGGTCGCTGGACGAATTCAGAAGATCCGCTTCTGATCCGCTTCTGATAGAACAGCGTTGCACGCAATCGGAGTCTCTTGCGTAGCGAGCGTTCTAAATAATGGCACGTTTGATCGCGCTAAAAAGGAAGAGGAGAATCTCACGCAACCCTCGCGTCGCTGGAAACGAAATGGAGAACGGTTCCGCGGGAGCAACGAGGAGGAGGCGAATCGCTTAGCGCACGCAAGTAGTCAAAGTCAACGAAATGGAACGTGGCTGCGAATAGACGGTAATAAATGTCCCTATCAGTCGAGGACGACGATGCGCTCGCACGCCAGCTAGGAGCACCCGCGTTCGTCTCCAATTTCCCGGCTTTCCCTTCTCTCCCGCGGGCTGCAATATTAACGCAACACCCCCGAGGAACGGAGAACGTCGACGCTGAGGGAACGTGGAGGAAGGAGCACGAGCTCCCTTAACCGTGGCCATTCCACGACTGCGCCATTTTAATATTGTAACCCTAAAATCGAATGAGATCGTCGACGAGGGGAAGCTTCGCCTACCCCGTGTCCCAGGTAAACGATACCTTCGAACGCGACACGGGGTAAAAGGGGGGTGGGCTCGTCGAAATTGGACTGCGGCTGCGTGCAAATTGTTGGCGGAACGAGACGAGCGGTATCGGAAGCGCTTCACCCTTTTTTAGTCCCGATACTCGCGGTTTGTGGAAATTGAAGAAAATTGCGCACCGTCGACAAGGGATTCGCAGGCTCCGCCAACGCTTTATCGCGATTTCAATCTAAAAGAAGAATAATTAAACCAAGAAACTAGCTCTTTACTCGATCCAGCTGGAATTGCAGCGCTGAGTCGAGACTCTCTAATTCTCACGCTGTTCAAATCCTTAGCGCCTCTTTTCCTTGATAACGACCTTTCTTTTTCTATCCTAATGAACTCGTCTTAAGCCAAATTTAAACAGAGTCCAT
The DNA here is from genome assembly GCA_963969225.1 of Xylocopa violacea. Lineage (NCBI taxonomy): Eukaryota > Metazoa > Arthropoda > Insecta > Hymenoptera > Apidae > Xylocopa > Xylocopa violacea. The sequence goes on along the minus strand of CAXAJV010000021.1, from coordinate 7,474,553 downwards.
CGCAAATAATTTGCGTACGCGATTTCGAAACACTTTGAAACGTTCAAGGCACTTGCTGAAAGACGCAACATTTATTTTTAATGGATCTATACCATGGAAATGAATTCGTTCGAAGAGATTGGAAGCGAAATGTTACGTTGACCCAACGCATCCCATCAGAAAACAAAGGAAAAGAGTTCTAACCGAAAGGGATTGCGGATCCAACCGCGAGGGCACAGAAAAGAGATGGCTTGTCCTTTCGTTAACGTTGCAGGGATATGGAAATGCCGATTTAAATATTTGCCTCTCATAAAACTCCGCTGAGGCGAGTCGCGTATACCGTTCGAACCGTTTCTCTTTCCGCGAAGTACAAAGCGAACTTCAGCAATTTTCTCTAGCTACGTCCGCATAGACAAAGGATATCCAACGCGCATGGAAGCAATAACAAGCATCCTCATTAAATCTGTGCTCCCGAGCAATCAGCAGATCTGTCATCGCCACCACTTTTACCGCGCCCAGTCCACGTATCCCATTCTCATTACCCCCTTTCGCTGGAATTCTTAGAGCCGGTTCCATCTTCTCGCATTGACCACAAATCAGCCGGCATAACTGATTTCTTTTAGGGGAGGATGGAGCGGACGCGAGCCTGGCTCGTAGCGATTTATGTTACTTCGTCGAATGAAATCGAAGATATTCGGCTGAATTGAGTCTTGAATTTTTCATCCCTTCCACTGTGGGCTGTGCGCCATGTTCAGCCCACTCGCGTTCTTCTTTTCTCAACACCCCGAGCACGGACCTCACTGGCTTCACGCCGAATGCGCAACTGAGTCCCAGAGGACCCAGACTTTCGAGATCGATTTCTAGTAACGATATTTACCAGCCATGAAAGAAACGAATGAATATTGAACCAGGATAATTTGTACAAAAATAGTGTAAAAAATTGGAAGAATTATTTTCAGAGACCCAAGGTTCGCACTCTGCGCGAGTCAACTGTTAAAGAACCTTCTACATTGTAACGAAAGATATTTCATTTAACTGGGACTTGTCCCGTGCCAAGCGCATTCATAATCAATTTTTTCTACACTCTGCGACAGTTTTAGCGCAGAAACGCACGCTGGATTCGCTGGTCTCTACCAATCGCGATATCCCCACGGAACAGTCGGTGACCTGATCTAACATAAGTGTTCAAGTACACCGTACTTCGCTGTACGAGCTCCTATTTACTCCTCCCTAACGCGGGTCTATTTCTGTCGGGCGCGAGTTATTAGCGGAATCGCGTTCCAACCAGCGACGATGCTCTGTCGCATTTGTTGTCTGAGTGTAATAATAGTTCCCCTAACGATAATATTTGCCGGAACAAACAAGTGTACAGCGAGCAAAAGCATCTCGGCTCGGGAACTGGTCGGCTGTCCCAGCGAAAACCTTGTTGCTCCACGAACGAAACGTTAGAGTGGTCAGTAATTTCTTCGGGGAACTATGTAAACTCCTTTGAATATCTATTCTCGTGTTTCGAGGCTCTCTGGTAGTTTTGACGGTGTTTTTGGGCCGCTGAGTGTCTCTCAGAAAAAGGATTTTGAAGATGACGCGGTTGCTGGAGAGCTTCAACCCTTTAGCGTTCAGAGTGAAGTAAAAAAAAAAGATTGGAAAGACAGATTTAGAAAAAGTTACCAAAGATTTGTAGTGGCAACACGCGCAAAATTATAACACATAGAAGCACGTTACTGGCTTTCATTTTAAGGGATGATTTTGGAAGCCTGGATATTCCACGCGAGTTTGCAAATAGGTAGGCAAATTTTGGTTAAATTCTGATACGTAGGACTTGAAACTTTGTTATTAATCCCCAATTTAACTAAATAGCGATGAAACTTCGAGGTGAGCGCGATATCCTGCACATTAAACCATACACACCCCTATCATTGCATCCATGTATTACGCGGAAACTTGCGCAAAATCAAATGGTAATTAATCAACAAACACTTGACGCGTACGACCGAGTTTCTAGCTTAAATAACGTTAACTTTAAACGCTTGACGGAAAACGTTAACAGTTAGAAACTGCGAAACGTGTTAGCGAGTAGATTTTTTGAAGTACACAGATATATATAATCCCAATCGTTCTTACGTAATATCGGGTGTATGATATGAGATGATATTATTAGCGAGGTGTTACAAGACCCACACAAATTAAGAAACAGCGTACACATTGCTGCATCAACTAACAAGAGTCCCAAAGTAGATGCAGTCATCGTCATACTGTTGATCCTGCTACATTGTGATATTAATAGTTAATTCTCGAAACTTGAGCCTCCTACGAGAGAGGATAGGTAATACGAAATTTAGCGATCTATGTTCACCATAAACATGCACGTGCTGCGAAATTTTTGGAGGAACAAAATGAATAAAATACATTTTTTCTACAATTGATAACACTCTAGATTGAAATATTCGCTTCAGTTGGGAGAATATTTGTATATTTTCCTCCAAAAGATGTAAAGCACAGTAAGCATGTACACAGAAAGGATTAAATATGTAACGGTAAGCGTCTTAAGCGCCTCAAGCGTCAAACTTGTACGCTTTTGATAAGTTTCTTCTGCCGTATCAACTCTCGCTCGAAAAACTGCACTCACGGCTAATTCATCGCTTGGTTAACCATCGATAAATATTTATCCCTCACTGTGCAACGCTCGTTGATAAATGTTAATTAGCGAAGAGCGTGACGTCCGTGTTTCTGCATTAATAAAGATCGCGCTCGTCATTATTATGCGTTAGTATGAAGTTCATCAGAGCGCAGTAGCTCGTTACCTCTGATTTGCATTATAACCAGCGCGAATATGAGATTTAACGTACGGAATGTCTCGTTTTAATCGATCCCCGTGATATTCAGCCACGATGGAGCATGTCGTTGCTCACATTCACGCGTTGGCTACGTCAAGAAACGGTGCGTCACTAAATGGCAACGTTACGGATTTAAAGGTGAAACCACTTTCGCGTCCAGTGGCAAGTTTAAATTATTACACGGCTAAAATCAATGTTAACATTTGCCGCGACTGAATTGCGCGGAAGATCGATGATTCCGCGTGCGTTCCTGCGTGCACGTAAGAGGCGCACGTACGAGGGAAAAGTTCCATCGAGGAGGAAGATTGCAGCGATCCGACTGGCGGAAGAAAAACGGAGGAAAATCACGCGGCGAAAAAGTTTCATCGTAGCCGCGTTTCCTTTTTAAAGAGCGGCCGCGATATATTTCATTTCCCAGTGAAAGGAAGAAAGTTGCCCGTAAACGGCTCGAATCGGAAAAAGGAGAGGAAAAACTGAGCGCGGCAACTTTTGTAATTACGAGTGTCGTCTGCGCAAAAAAAGAAAAAAGAAAAAAGAGCAGAAAAATAAAAAGAGAGAAGGGAGAGAAGAAAAACTACCCCGCCGCGGGGAAAACAACGGGGCAACTCGATTAAACGTTCCGCGCTGTCCCCGGGAAAAAAAATTCGCCTCGATTCTCTTTCATTTCCTCTCGCGACAATTAACGGCTATCAACTTCCTCTCGTCCGCGTTAAACGCTAACCGAACCCCGCCGCTCCTTTGCGACTCCACGGTCGTTAATTAATTCTCAAGTGGCGTTTAAATGTGGATTCACGGTGAAATTTTGGAGCAAGTTTCGAAGGCGAAGTAGATTTCCCGAGTCCGAAGCGTGTAATGGCCGGATGTTTAATGGAACGTATTCTCGACCCGAGGGAATTAAAAATTGAGATAAAACTTCGGATTAAAGTTCGAAGGTTACTCCGGAACGTTCAACAATGGGAAAATGATCCGATCGTGGTTAATTTTTAACTTACAACTCGTTACTTCGTTGGATTTCTCTCGATAACAAAATACTAAACTTAAGCAGCAACGAAGAAAAACAGACGGCCATGACAATTTAAAATAAATGTTCGTCATCCTCTAAGAAATTTCTACGAATTTTAGAATATCCTTGAGTAACGTTCGTGTTTACATTTATTGTTAAGCGTTCTCGACGTAGGACAGCGTACACGTGTGCTATCACATCGCCCAAAGGACGTCACAATTCGACAACACAACACGCGAACGATCGTGTTTATACCGTTGAGCCGACTGAACAAATCCTTTAGCTATCATAATCGAAACACAGGATACCACGTACGTTCGTATGCAGCATAATTCTCGCGTGGTTTCGACGATAACGTACGCCGCGTATCGCGTAATCGGGAACACGTGGAAACGCAGCACCTGTCAACCGCACGTACGACGAAACAATAGAGCGGTTTTACCGCGTCAAGAATTCGTTCCGCCGTAGTCACGTGACTCAAAATCAATGGTACCCGAGATCCACGCTCTCGACGTGGCTCGCGTGAACGCGCCACTGCGAGGATCCGGTCGAAAACCGCGGAACCGATCGAAAAAATCCAACAGAATACGTGTTAATTAGTGAAACAAATTGGTGCAGACTTGCCAGCGAAGGTTAATCCAGCGTGTTGACGTGTGGAACGTTGAGGACCACCACTACGATGACCACGACGACGACGACAACGGGCGGTGAAACACTGGTTGATCGACTTTTGACTCGACAACGTGGCAATCGAATAAGTTCGCCAGGTTGTGGTGTCGGTGGATGGGTCGATTGGGTTAGGTCGGTCGGTCGGTCGGTGGTAAAAGAGAAGAGAGAGAGAGAGAGAGAGAGAAAGAACAGGTATAGGTTCTGGACCTGGATGATGGTACGTGGTGTAGCAGGGCCGGGGGCTGACGCGACACTGTTCGCGGGCGCGTATACACGCGTACTTCATGCGCATCCTGGTACGCGCATCCGGCCTCGCCGTGCGCGCCGACCGACGTGACCAATCCCGGAAGCGGGACAAAGGACGAGAGGGAAACTCGAATGCCGCCAACCGAGGGGGTTGCTTCGCACCGCGCGAAATTTGAAATCGGACGGGATAAGAATAGCGTGAAAATTCGCGCGAAGGATATGATACCATTTTGTTCATTCCATAGTACTATGATAGATTATGAGATAGTCAAAGGTTTGGGACACGTGTGTTCTGAATGCTTGTTGAGGAACAGATGGTGGAAAATCTGTTGTGGATTCAGAAATTGGTGTCGTAGGGAAATTCGAATGACGCCAACCGAGGGGGTTGCTTCGCAGCGCGCAGATTTTGAAATCGGATGGGATAAGAAAAGCGTGAAAGCGTTTGCGAAGGATGTGATACCATTTCGTTCGAGGTTTTGTTTGCTGAGCAGTGTGTGTGTGTGTGTGTGTACGAAGGATAGTACTATGATAGATTATGAGATAGTCAAAGGTTTGCGACACATGTGTTCTGAATGCTTGCTGAGAAACAGAAGGAAAATCTGTTGTGGATTCAGAAATTGGTCTCGTGGGGATACTATCTGATTTTACTGCGGCTTGGTTGCTTGGGCGGAAACCATAAATCGTAAGGCAAATGTGCGAAATTAAAAAAGTGTATATGAAGAATAAAATGTGTGTTGGGAGCACTAAAAAGTTTCATCCTGCACTCTGAAACCGTATCGTACCATTAAACGAAACGTGCCATACCGTGTAACCTACATTACAAACCCTAATCGCGTTCAAAGAGCCACGTGACATGAATTCCCTCGAACATTTCTATTACACTTTTACCGCAAGATACGTGTACACGTTGCTCGACGACTCATTTGCATAATTCAGCCCCCGTTGCTGAAAAACACAGCCGACAGCGTGATAACGCGACAGTGAAACTCTCTCTCGTTTTCCCCCGCGGTCTCAGCTTTTAATCAAACCCGGCGATAAAAACGTAAGATAAAATAAGCTAAATCCAGGAGCGCGTGCAGAGATATAAAAGCGGCATAGGTCGGCCTCGGATTACGTCAAAAAAGGTGACCAAACGTATTCGTGTCCCGGCATTAATGCCAACCAAAGGGCGAGGGGTCAGAGCCAGGAACGAAAGATTATGGCGCCAGTGAACTTTGGCCAACGGAATCTCGATTAAGATCAACAGAGGAGGTCGGTCGCAACAGGTGAGGTCGCACGCCTCGCAGGAACATCGTGTTCTTCCTTTCGACGCGCACACAGTTCGACTATCCGGCGCAAGATAAAACGACCGCCTCGTATAAAGGGAAACAACATCGAGATAACGCGTGCGGGTGTGTCTGTCCCGTTCCTCCCTTTCTTCCAAGCAATATCGCGGGGGGTGTTTCAAATTCTTGCAGATTAAAGGCTCGTGCAATTTTGCGTTGCTTCTTCGCGGTGAAATTTCGAGGAGATACTGTGTTCGTTTAGAGCAATGCTCGGTGGGAAAATTTGAAATTTCTGCGGCCTCGAGAGTCGCAGAATTTTACGCTGCTTTGAAGTAACGCTTTGCGTATACTCGGGATTCCCTTGAAACAAAGTTTGGTAAACATTTGGAATTTCCGCAGAGGGAAGGCTCGCAAGGATTTCGGAACTTTTTCAGCTTTAAAGCAACGTTTCGTATAAATTTCGCATTTCTCTAGCGTGAAATTCTGAATTCCATTGGATGCTTGTAAAACCTTCGTCCCGTTTCGAAAGTGTAAAACTTCGTAGTCACCGATGAGCGATTAAACTTCTCCTCTGCTAACGTAAAATCAAAACTACGTTCTTACTTTTGTAATCGACTCGAAAGAGCAATTAGCCTCGTACCATTCAGTTGATAGAAATACGGGAATACGCGAGATGCACGAGAACGCCAACACAGCGCGCCTCTAGGTACGAAATTCTCGGAGTTATAAGAGAGACATTCCAGTTCTCTAGAGATGTTTTACTTTACATTTTTGCTGGTCATAAACTAGCCTTGACGGATTATTCCAGGGGGAAGCCGAGAAGCAAAGAAAACGGGAATATCCGTTGGCTGGTAGCGTAAATGTGGAAAGTTTCGAAATGGAAATACCCTGTGAATCTCGCGTTCGTCCATTTTTTCTGTAATCTACTGCCTCTAGCAAAAGCGACGAAGCAAACAAATAAATAAACTATGCGAACCCCATTAAAATCGATTGGAGGGAACAAATTTGTTTATTATTAAAATACACCTGCGCTTGGTATCGAGGAGGGTGTAAACCGACTGTGAGACGTACCCCCGAGAGCGATTGAACGAAAGGGGAGAGACGAGTGAAAAAGGAAGAGGCGAGGGAGCGTCTGATCGTCACGAAAACAAGACAGGCGTGGATGGCGGTTCCCTGGCAACAGGTGAGAAACTCTGGCCTCGAAAAAGGCACGTAACTTCTCCCTGGATCGACTTTCGACGAGCCTGAATATCGATGCTCGATTCGTACGTAATTTCGTTCCCGTAGTCATGAAAACTTCCACGCTGTTCCAGCAGCCGTGTCGTCGACCGATAACTTGCCCATTTCTTCGACCACGAATCGTCATCTCGTAAAACTGGTTTTACGTTCGCCGGTATAAATTGGCGGGATCGCGAATCTTGCCGCAAACTGTGCAATAAAGTATTTGTTGCAAGTCCTTACGCGTTTTCGACGGTCTAACTTCAACGATGGAATAATATCGAAACGATAGTCATAACTGGCGCTTTGCGCTCGGATGTCCGCTCTGAGGGGACATCAGAATTGATCGGTGATTAAACGTATTCCATCGCAGCTTTTTGAGAATTGCTGAGAGGCATTAGCAATATTTCTAGCTTCTATCGCCAACGTCCAGAAAGGAGCAGAGCGCAATTACCACTCGCAAATTTATTCAATTAAGACATTCCCCCGTTTCTCGTTAAATGCGAGGCAACCAACGGCGCAATTCGGTTCGAACCAATAGCAGCTCGAAGCACGCAACGCGAGCATCCCCGAAACAAATTCCACGCTCCATACATCTTGAAGGAACAATGTACTGTACCCCAGCGAGTGGCTCGGTACCGCAAAATCCACTCACTCGGACCAGGACCACTCTCGATTCCCAAACGGCTACAAATTACCCCAGCGTGGGGGGTTCTTCTCTCGTAACGGCGGGCAAAGGTCGCGGCGATGTCGCGGGCGAACAAAGGGCAGAAAAGCGAAGAAGATGGGCCAAGTGCGTCGATGGTGGCGCGTGTACGCACACGCGAGCGTTGGGGTGCACGTGTATCCGGGCTGGCGGACGGTCGACATTAAAGAGCCTCTCGCAATATCGGAGGAGGCGCAGGGACAGAGAGAGCGACCGGGCCAGGACCTAGAGGATACGGAGAGTGTAATGTAAACTAATTAGCAGCGAGTCTACGGCAATTAAGGCCGCTGGAGTGCCTCGCGCTGACGCTCCGCCAACAGGCCGCGCCAGACACCGACCAGGCATTGTCGGCCACGCCAGCGGGATATATTCGAGGCACCGCAGAACGGGAGAAATCACGGTCCACTCGAACTCTGATGGATCCGCTCTAAAGGGGCCTCCTCTCTCGCTTGAATTCGCGGAAAGTGAAAATAATTTCGTTTTTCGCCGTTGAACATCGCTTTGTGGATAAGTCGAGCTGACTCTCTTATTGCGTGTAGATTGGATAAACACTTGCTTGAACAATGAGATGCAATTTGGGTAACAGAAATTTGAGATGCGCGAATGGCAGCGGAAAGCACTGGATGTTGCATCAAGAGTCGATATTAATTTTGAAATGGGTAGTTAACACACTAATCTCATAGCCCTGAACACATCTTCGCCCCATTCTCGAATCACGAGGCTCCCATAAAACACTGGAAACATCTGTAGGACTCCGACAAACACTCCATCAGCATCAGCCCTAACAGCCCTTTACGCGTCACTCTAAAGTCACTATAAACCCTCGGCTCCTATTTCTATCTGCTCGCCGATCTCAATCCCAGCTCGTAACCCCAAATCGACCTGTCGTTTGCCTTCGGGACCACCCCCGACGCGGCGCTACGAGACGCGGAAGGGTTGCAACTGACTTGGTCCATTACTTTCGACCCGCCCCTACGCCCCTTCGTCCTTATTAAACAAACCGTGTGTCGCGTCGATCCACCAGCACCGGAGACAGCCAACGCGCTCAGCAATTTCGCCCTCTGATTCATGACGGTCCCGCGTCTCCCTCGACTCTTTACAGCAGACGCAGAAACTCGTTAATCGCAACGTTGATAATTTGTCCGCTGCACTCTCTCGACAATCAATTACGACTGCTTAGCAACAGGTAAATAGAACGAAAGGCGAGAATAGAAGAAGAGGAGGAATCGTGGACCTTAGCCTTTTCAGTTCTACGTCGAAAGTTGGAAGTTCCCAGCGATTAGACCTTCCCTCCATAAAAGTACTTTTATGGGTCTTCCGATGTATGTAAAATAGAACTGCTCGCACGAAAGTTTCCACTCTCAAAACTGAAAAGGCCAAGAATACCGTTTTATATTATACAATCTCGAGAGACGTTGGAATTTCACCGATCACGCAATCGCGAGCTCGCTTCACGTTCGGAGCAACTTGCACGCGAGCCCATCGCTCCCTCGAACGTATGATCGACGATCGTGCTGCCTTATATCGGGACAGCGGAGTGGCCCAGGGGACGATGTACATCGTGTTATCGGCACACAAAGCGGCTCGAGGTCGGCAGCAATCGGACTAACGGCGCGGGTCAGAGTTCGAGCTTGCCGCGGGGGCGCGCGGCACGATAATAGGAAAACAGTAAATCGGGAAATTACGCTCGTCCTGCGACGTCTGCCACACTTGCCTGATCGATTCTGGAACGCAATTATAGCGAACAGGACACGGCTGAAAATCGCCACCGCAACGCTCGCGGATTTCCTGGCGCACCCTTTGAGTTGCCGAGCGTGGTTGCTCGTCCGTGGGTGTCGACGTCTGTTGTCTACCCAGTTAATCATTCGTACGAACGGGATGACGAGTCTCTGAATTGTTCAAGGGACGAGATAATGGGGAATCCAATTTGGCGAATCATTTTCGAGGGAAGATGAAAAAATATCAGGGAGAGAAGAATCGAGTTCGTTGGAATTTAGCTCGAACGCGATTCAAGTACATTGAATTATTGGTTTATGGAAGTAATCGTGTGCGTCGAAAGTCCGTCGAATTTCACCGCTCATTTTCATTCCAATTGAAGTCCCAGAAGTACCACAATGAAGCTAGCTTGAAATTAAATCCAAATTCTCATTCGAGAGGTAATAAATATCATCAGAAAATGCGCTGACAACTCCCCACTACCAGAAAGATACTATATTAATCATCCGCCAAGGTTCTCCAGCAGTCGTAAGAACCCCCCGATCGCTCACTCGGAATCAAGGCAGAAAAGTACCAGCGGGAGAAATCCATAAACGTCACGTTAAAGGATTTCACGCGTGTCCCGTCACGAACGAGTCCCCAGATTCGATTACGCCACGCGCGAGTCCCGCGATCCGGATCGCTGGATTAATCAACGCTCCCAGCAACGATATCTCGCGCAATCGTGCATCGATCGGTGCATCGCGCGCCGAGACGAACGATATTTTATTCATAATTCGCGATACGATCCCACGACACCTGAACTGACGTCATTTATATATTACGTACCACCAGAAGCTCTCCATCCACCCCGCCAGCTTTCTTTCCGTCCCCGTCTCTCATTCCACCCCCTTCTGTCCGCGGTGGCGAACGTCTCGTACGTAACGCGCGCGCGACGCCAGAGTGGATTTATACGAGCGAAAGCTCCGCGACGTTTCCCGGAAGCCTGCATGCACGTACGTGTGCACACGCGTATCCAGGTTTCCCGGAGGAAAATTTTCGCAAACACGATTCCCGCGATCCGAACCGTCCGGTTTCTATCGCATTTAACGGCGAACGCGCCTTGGTTGCCAGGTTTCGACGGGGGCATTTACGTCAGTGGCTGCAGTCTGCAGTGGCTGTTTCCGACTGGAATATCGCGGGGAATTATTTTGATTTTTGGAACAAATTAATTTTCCTCCACTAGGAAATCTTCCATTATTGATAGTAACTTTTGTTAATGTCGCGTCGAAAAATTCTTGGAACAAGAAAAGTGCAGGAAGAGTGCATTCAAAGCAACGAAGTAGAGTCTGAACATTTCTCGTAGCATATTTCGTGATCGCTCGTGTTGGTCGGTCATGATTTGTCGGACTTCGTACGCGCGGTATCCAAGTGACACTTTCTGAGAATATTTTCCGACAAGTATGTCTTGAATTTTCACCGTCGAAGGAGAAGCGTTACGAGTACAAAGGGAATGAAAATGGGAAAAATGAAATTGGACAGCGGACACAATTTTTCAGGCAGCGTAAATATTTCTCCATCTCGTTTCTATTTCTATACTTTATCCCGTCATTGGTGGAGCGCAATTGAAAAGTGCAACGCTTCAGAAACGAAAGAATCTGTCATTGAAAACAGTCTAAATGTCATCGCGTTAGCAGAGAGAAATAACTGTTTGTAACCACCCTAAATCTGTTGCACAAAAATACAATCTTCGCAACGTAAAATCGTAAGAGAGCTTCTTGACCCTTAAAACAGCTCTCCTGTAAAAATGTAAAAACCCGACTGCCCTTGCTCCCCGACCGAGGTCCTCGAATATTACAACCCCCGCGCGGCAACGCTGTCGCGACCTAAAATCTCGCCGAAAACTATAAATCCTCCACCTTCACTAGCCGGGTCCAATTAACGCGAAAGGACTTAACGAGTGCGGCCTTAAAAATGCTCGAAAAAAATCCGTCGGAAAAATTCTCATAAGTTTCGCGAGCCGCGTACCCAACGGGAAGAAATCTCGGGTAGCGTTGATCAAACAGAGAGAGAGAGAGAGAGAGGGAGAGATCTCTGACGGCGCAAACCACCCCTTCTCGAAAGGAAGCGCAATATTCCTTAAAAACTCACCCCGAAGGGGATAAATGTTTCTCGTTAGCAAATAAAGGGGCGGCGGTGATTTCGCGAGCACCGAGCGTTCGGGTGGACAGAGAGGGTGAGACGCGGGGGTGGAGCCGAAGGGTGGGAGGTAATTCGTAAACTAAAAGTATCGATCGATCCAGCCGGCTTCGAGAGGACTTCTCTCGTCTGGCGGCTTTAACCTCGCGGTTAATAAGGACTTCATTAAGTTAGCGTGATCCGTGGGGGTGAAGTGGCGGCGGCGGCGGTGGTGGCTGTGCCCGCTTGAAGGAGGTGGGAGGGCGGAAACTCGACCGAGACGAGTGAGATTGCACGGATTTCGCAGATTATATCGCGAAATTGGCTAACCGGTGCCGGACGGCACCGGGTAATCGTGAGCAAATTTGTGGAAAACTCGACACTACAAATTGGAAATAAGAGGAACGACGTCGGCCGGCCAAGGAAACCCTCTTAAAAATTAATCCGCGGTTATGGGACTTCCGGCGTGACGTACGCGACCAGCCCCTCCGTGCCACGCGATGACGAACATTCGCGGGGATTAAAATTTGATTGCGCGATTAAACGTGAAATTAAAAGTGAGGGGCGCGGCGTGGCCGCGTGGGCGCGAGCGGGATGGAAGTTTTGATAGGTTTCCACGGGACAGCGGTGGCTACGTTTTATTAATACGATAACAGTCATCCCGAAGCTGTTATCGTGAAACAGATGTACCCGATGATTTTGTGATTCCCATTGCTAGGATATTTTACCGCGAGTAACAACGCCTGGTTTCCCAGTTGGAATTCCTTATCGAGTCTCTTTGCGAGGAAACGAAAAAATTGGAAGCGAGAGGAAACCAACAATCGACAGCGTATTTTCAATCGATTAATTGAATATCATCGTATTAAATAAATATCGCCGTCCAATCAACATAAAACCATTGCAAAACGAAGCCCTTACATAATTCACGCTGAAGAAATAAGCGCATCGCTAATTAAATTTCCGAATAAGCTGCATAACGACTATTATACAACTTCGAGTTTTAATTAATCGAACGTATGAATACCAAAAGAAGTGACCAAGAGAAAATCAATAACGGCCGACATATCTTCGCCCAATTAACTAAATAATTTCGCTCGCCCGACGAATCTGTACGAAAAGCGTGATTCGTGAAATCTACGGGTGGTAAATGAGCGAATTATTAATTAAATTGCTTACCGTGCACCATAACGGTCTATTACGTAACTTTTAATTGATCGGTACCAGAAAAATACTCGCAGCGGGTAGAATCAGCGATCGTCGACATATTTTCAATCGATTATATAAATAATTTCCAGGGGCTAATCGATCTCGAACGGAAGCCACGCGAGAAGTGTCGCGAGCGGCCAATAATTGCGTGCTTTGTTCTTAGAATTCCTTGACGCTCTCCACCAGCACGACCACCGCCACCCTCGCCCAGCAGCCGCTGGTTTATCGTCGACAGACCACCGTTTTACGTAATTCTATCGTTTCCCAACTCAGACCCGGTGAAATATGAAGAATCACGGGTCTTTCGATTCTACTTGCCGCATTATCGCCGACCGTGGGCTTTCGATCTTCAATCGAGAGCCGGCGTTATTAACGTCGCGATTTCACCCCTCCAGATTAATGGATCCTTGTTTGTCTATCGGCCCGTTCCGACGCTCCGCGTTCCATCCATCGTCTTCGAACGAGCACTTCGTCGGCTACTTCGCACGACCATCCCCTTCGACCACTTTTTAATTAAGATCAAGCGACAAGTGTCCACGGAATTTCTCTATGAATATTGGACGTGGCGAAGCGAGCGCGGAATTTTTTGTCTCTCGTCGCGGGGGTGAAGTTTATTCGAGACGAAAATATCGCGAAAATACGCGAATCCCCCGCGTTATTGGATATCAAAAGCGCGATTGGATATTAATTATGCGTACGCTTTTTCAGTGATCCGCAATGATTATAGATTCAGCTCTCTCTTCGATCAAAATAAAGCACAGAAGAAAGTTTCGATCATTTCGCATGCGAGAACATCATTTTTTCCGCACGACGTACGAAAATCGGGATTTTTACCGGCACTCGTGATCACGATAATTTATACAATAAAATAGCTCGCGAAATTTTCCCATCAACTGCGTAAAACGTATAATTTCAGAAAATATTCCACTCTTAAGAGCGCTCATTTATTTATCGCAGTCACGCAAACTGTTTAACAATTTTAAGCGAGAAATGGCTCGGAATAAAAATTTTTAATGCATCCACCGGTGATGAAAGCGAGATGTATAGAGCGATAAATTCCCGCCTACAATGAATAACGCGTCATAAAAGCAAAAAATCACGTGCCAAGCAATAACAATAAGAACGTGATAACGTTCTAATCCACGTGTCAGAATACACAAAGAACCATTCCGAGTTTAATGTTTAAATTCTCCCAAAATAATCTATTTTAGTTAAAAACGTAAGTAAGTTGAATTAAAATAAGCATTAATTGAATACACGAGTAGATAAGCGAAGTACCAAGTACATCGTAGCCTTGTTCCAACAAAATTTCATTCCGAAATTATGCTCCTCGAACAAAAGTTAATTCCCCTAATTGTCTTGAAGTGAAACGCGCGAGAAAGTCCCGAATGCATACATTTCGCTCGCTGCAAAACATTTCGTTAAACGGTGCGCCTTAATCCAGTTGCGCCCTCAATTACTCCCGATGATGTAAATGATTTTTGACCCCCGCCACCCTGGCCCTGTACTTCCGGATCCGTAACAGTTCCGGGCGCACACTCAGCATCCAGATGCCGGGTTAAATGAATTAGCTGCGGCGACAAACAATTTAATTCACTTTACAGGGACTGCAACGACGTCGCCGCTATACCGGCTCCATCTAATTAACTTATCTTAACATCAGAATGCAGTTACGATCGAACGAGCGGCACGCGAGATTGCGCGCCCCTTAAAATTACGTAAGTGACTTACGATTATTAGGACTTTTAGCGTTCCCCCGTCCGAGAGCACCGTCGAGCTTCGTCAGTCCCACGGGATCTGGTTAAATAAACCGTAAGTAACATTTCTGCGCCACTTCTCCGACGCATTTCGTATCAAAGAGTTCATTAAAAAATCGACTCAAAGCGGTTCTCGAAAAGAAAAGGGTTTGTAAGATTGCTTAAAGTTTTTATGGAAATATTTATGGTGCGTCGTTTTATATTTTTAATCCGGGTAAGGTGTAATAAATTTTTTACTTCGACTCGGGACGAAATAAAAATGAAAGCAAGAATGCAGCTAAAAACAAGCAGCTCTACATCCTCCGAGGGAAGTTTCCCCATTAGGCGGTTTTTCTTATTGTCTCGCGAAGGTAGAACGTAGCTCCAACGGGTTAAACTAAGAACGTACATTCCGCTTTCTCTGCGACAAGCTTCATTTTTTAACAACGAACTTCGTAAAGAGAACTAGTGGCTGAAAACTGTTTTAACCTTGCAAACTCCGCGAGCACCGAGCTGTCCTTAGATCCCACGAGCTTAGCTGCGCACTTTTATCTTCTTTCAACTGTTTACCGAAGGCTAATACAGAATAGAATCTTTTCTCGAGCACGCGTTACATTCTTCATGAAAAGTGCTTTCGTCTGCGTTTGATTTTAATCTTTAAAGGTGTCGTAATTTCTTTGATATAGAACTTTCGAGACACATTTCATTAATCCAATCGAGACGGATTGTGCAATGCACTTGCAAGCCAAAAAGACAGATTGTACGTTGGACATTGGATTGAAATTATGAGTCAGTAGGAAAAAAGTAGGCTTCGAAATAAGACTAGTTTAAAATAGAATTCAAATCTCAGCTTCTGGAGTTGGTCTCCAAAAAAATGAGCCGTCTCGAAAGGGTTAAACATTGATCTCCTAGTAATCCTTCATTTTGCAAGATATAAAATCATGATTTTTCTATTTCACTACTCTATGAGTTAAATACCTCATAAATTACAAGCTGTACCTCGATACAAAATATCACACATAAACTCGAAGCAGCCACAACCCCCTACGATTAATCATCTCGAACTCAGTCTCCCTACACCACAACCCACAAATTTTTGTACCATATTCCTCAATCCTCCGCATCGCATTAACCCCGTTAACCCACTCAACCCTATTCGCAAATCCAACAACGCTATCAAACTCGACAAACCACCGACTTGGACATCCGATCCCAAATAATTCATCGTCCAGCTCCAAGGAATCCCATCCGCCCTCCAACCCCTGAGAGACCCGGCACAAAAACGCGCGCCCGTTGTCCGTAGAGCCTCCTCGGCTCTGAAGTCTTATCTCCGGCTGGTGGCCGCTCGTCGTCCCTTGGAAAACCGCCCGAAACCCGCGGCCGTTGTTTTCAGACGTGCAGAATGCAACGTAGCCCGGAAAAGAAAAACGTAAATAATTTTCGCGTCGACGCCACATGTCGGGGTGAGGGGGTGCGCGCGGGGATAGAAAAGGGAGCAGGCCGTCTGCTGGCAAAGGGTGGCCCGGTATGCACGCTCCTCTCATAGCGCTGCCACGCCAGCCCGTGGAAAGAGAGTGGGTGGCGAAGAGAAGAACTCTCGCAGGGGCGGTAAAGAAGAGGCTGGAACAGAAGCGAAAGGGGGCTGAGGGAAGGAGGGGGTTGCGAGTGGGTGAAGAGGCAGGAAGAGGACGGAAGGGGGCCCGCTGGAAGAAAAAAGGGGTGGGAAGAGGGAGTCAGAGAACTAGAGGAGTGTCACAATAGCCTGCAGATTGGAGAGGCAGACGTACAGTCCCTGACCTGGCCGTGGTACAGTCCGTTTCGAGGGCTAAGCGGGGGAACGTCGCGCGGAATAATGCCTGTCGTCGCCCCTCTGCTCTGGGCTGCCAGGCCAAATCGCGATATTACTACTTGCGACGGCTCTTAGCGAGGAGGGAACGATTGATCGGTGGTCACTTTTCGGAATCATCGTGATTATTATGTGGATAATCTGAGTCGTACGTATTGTACGATTACATTTGATGATTGCGGGAGTTTAGCATCATTTCTTAACCCTCTTGCGCACTTTTTTTAAACAATTTTACTGTTATAAAAGTACCCAGCAATCTTTCAGCTGTGGATAAAATATTATAACGTCCTACTTGTTATCTTATCTATTGTTCTTCATGATAATACAATGCCAAAAAATGAAATTATGTTTCTTTATAGTTCTTAATATCTTTATGGAGGATTCCTTGGAGTATAAGTTGATGATTTCAACGAGTTTTACTGTTTTACCAAAATTTGTGCACTTGAGAGTTAAGTATGCACGTTCCTATGGATATGTCGAAACAATTTTGACGCGAAACCAAGTTTCCTCGAACAAATAACCGCGCGCGTCACGTCGGTCCAAGTTGGCGGTGTTCGATGTCTGTTTCTACTTGGGCGACCGCAAACTGAAACGGCAGAATTTCGGGGCGTATCAATCGGGCAACTTTTTTTCTGTCTACGTAGCCGCGTCACGTGCGCGCCAATTGCTCCATCGCCGCATGATAAACGACGGAGAAATTTCCACGCTGACGACCGTGCATCGATGGGACCCCATTTGTCACGGAGACCTCATCTTTTTTCAACAACACCGGTTTTCCATCCGAATGGCTTGTTCGCGTTCGCCGCGGCAACAAAAATTGCCAGCTGCCAAGTCACGAGCCGCGTTTCCATCGGGACAACAAAGTAATCCACGATAAGGATCCACGTGCACGCGAGTAATTTCTAAACGAACCAGTTTTTATTCCATCTCCCTATGTTTGCCCTGCTCTCCGCTGCCGCACGCTTTGTTAATTAAACCACCGTTCATTGTATTTCGGTAATTGAATTTCTTTCTTTCAAAAATATATTTCTCATTTCCTGGCGACTCCGACCAGGATTTATTGCCCACCCTTAAGTGCTCGCTCATCAGGGATCGCAAAAACTGAACGAAAGAGTCGTCGAATCGGAATTAACTATCGAATTTTGCAGATACAGCTCCGCCCAGACGATGTTTACTTTCCAACAAAGTTTCCGTCGAAAGGCCTTTACTTTCCGCGAGCAAGCTAACGCGCGCGAGTTTTCAATTCTCCCAACTATATAGCAGCTACAAGCGAACTCTATTTACCAACATGGATGATGGATGAAAGAGGAGCATTTTCAGCTGCCCGTTCCACCCAACCATTTTTCTCCGACGACTAGTTTGTTGGAGTGGTTAATTACTTTGTGATACAGATTTCCCGCGGATATGCAAATTGTTATGTTTCGTTCACGAGTTCTTCTTAATCACAATTTACGCTGCTGGCTCAAACTACTTGAGTTTATGTGAAAGAGCTTTTATCTGCAATTAAATTTATCGAATTTTTCATTCAATCGATGAAAAATATAATAGATATAAATAAATATCTGTTATCTGAGAGAAACACAGGTTTTCATCTATACAATACTCTACCTACGACATAGTGAAAACAAGACATCAAACGATTGCGATTTCATAACGTTAACAAATGGCTGTCTAGTACAAAGGTATCATAAAAATAAAAACCGCTTGCCAAATAGTAATAACAGGAACATGACAACATCTATCTTGTAATACACAGCGAGCCGTATTGTACCAGTTATTTAAAATTCCGTATTTTCTCGTGGATCGTACTCGAAAACAAATATTTTAAACCCACAGCCAGACAAAAAATCGTATACCTATACCCTCGAAACTGAAACACCGAAAACGATCAACAACAGTCGCGTGCGTCCTACGCGCATTAATTTCCCGATTTATCGTTCCTCCTATCAATTTTCCAGATTTTCAGAAACTACCCTCTTCCAAATTGCGATACTTAAAAATCCTGCCCCAAATTTTCCGAGCCAGACGGAAAAGAGAATGCTCAGGAACCAAGAAAAGGAAGAGGAAAATCTTCCTTTTGGCCTCATTCATCCTCGAAACTTTCCCCGCGAATTCCGCTCGCTGATCGCGACCGTCTGTCGCGTCTAACACCCCCGCCGCACCCGGCGGCGTGCTTCTAATTTCTGGCTTCCGATTTCGACGGAAGTTTCGCGGCGAAAGTTGCATGCACCCCCGCGTTGGTCGTCGCGAGATGCTTGGAACAGGAAGAAGTCCGTCTCGAGGTCGGTTTGGATGCCGTAGCTCTGGGGCGTAATATTGATCATGGCGTGGGCGGGCTGCTGGGGGGATAACGGGGGTGTCTGCACGACCCCCGTCATCCCCCTTCAACCCCGTCGGCTGCCGCGTGGTGCTGCTTCTCTGCCTCCGACCCTCTCTCTTGAGGGGTAAAGTCGACGGGGCAGCAGCGAGGGGGGGTGGCAGAAGAGGGACTAGCTGAAGCGTTACAACGGGCCCACTCGTTGCATACGCTTGTCGATTCCATACCGGGTGTTCGTTAAAACTTTCACGATCACTCCACTGATTTCTCATCGTTACGATGATCAATCGTAACTGATTAGAATTTTTATCTGACTCCATGTGTTGCTAGAATTGGTTACTTTTTATAATCAATAGTAACTGATTAGAATTTTTATACAATTCTATGTATAGGGCTGTATTTGTCTGTTCAATAGAATTGGTACCTTTTTATAATCAATTGTAACTGATTAGGATTTTCATCCCATTCCATGTATAGGGCTGCATTTTTCTGGTCGCTGGTGTTGGTTGCTTTTTATAATCAACCGTAACTGATTAGAATTTTTATACAATTCTATGTACAGGGCTGTATTTGTCTGTTCATTAGAATTGGTACCCTTTTATAATCAATTATAACTGATTAAAATTTTCATCCTATTCCATGTATAGGGCTACATTTTTCTGGTCGCTAGAATTGGTTCCCTTTGATAATCAATTGTAACTAATTAGAATCTTTATGCAACTCCATGTATAGGACTAGAATTAGCTAGAATTGGTTCCTTTGTGGCGCATATCGTGTATGTGCACGAACAATGGAGTGACTACAAATATTAATAGTCAAATCATAGTGCACGTTAATAGTAAAACGGCACACGTTGGTTATAAATGTTAGAACGCTGTAATTGATTTCTGACAACAGCTTGTGAATATTTGCGAGATGTGTAAATTAACGATGAATCAATGGAAACGCGAAACATTTTGCTCGACCATTCTTCTTTGCCCGTGACGTTGTTTAACATATGCAGTTCGAAACGCAATTTATTCGGGATCGAGGGATTAAGGACTCTGTTCCAGGTCAAGCGGATAACTTTTGTATTCGACGTTTTTGTTCGAACTGAAATATGTTCTACAACAATCGCGAATGCGACGAAAAAGGGCTTCAAATTCGTATCCTTAATAATCGTGAAGATAAAAATTGACAAATTTAAGAACCTCTAGTGGTTCAGACACAACCATACAGCTAGTGAAATGATACTTAAACACCTTCTGTCCTCACACGAACTGCAACACGGTTCAATCTGACCAAAGACCCAAAAATCGAGTAGCAGAATGATTTGAAAGCAAACTTTCCGTTCGATTCAACGCTTGAAATAACGCGATACACCTAATATCCTAAATCGGATACAGGAGCAGAGAATTGATCGGTTCTCCGTAAATATTAAACAGGATTAATGGGAATTTCGAATGCGAGCGCCTACAATTTATTTTTGCGAAAGTTTTAAACGGTTCGCGGTAGAGCGTCGGCGTAAATACAGCCAACAAACAGCAGTTTACGACCGGTCCATAAGCAGAGAGCAAGTTTCTCCTGCAAACAGCCGCGTGCATGGAATTAATATGAATATTAAAAGCCGTTTCGCGTATCGCTGCGAACGAATCGAGATGAACGAAGCCACTGTAATTCGTGGCGCGGCGTGGTGCAATAAAACGAACGCGTTGGAAAAAAAAAAACAGAGACGACGCGATAAAAAATCCTCGCGTTTCGTGACAATGAAATCAGTAGGAACAACCGTCACGATCCCTCGAGATCGTCGATAAAACAAAAATACCCAAGAAGCGATAGACGCGCGAGTATTTGAAGAAGTAATTTTCCGAAGAAGATGTAGAGACTGGCTTGATAGTTCTTTCGCGAGCCGGAATCGATCGAGCGATCGTTCAACGCGCGTAGAAATGGGAATTTATGGCTTCTCGTCGGACTATAAATTCCGCCACGTTCGAGAATACGTAAAGGATTAGCTGATCGACGATTGTGTCTATCGATGTATTACTTAACACCGTGCAACCTTTCGAATGGCAAATACGAGCGCACAGATTGTTACGCGGATCCAGTTGCGAACGAAAAGTGAAACTTACATGGTGATTTGAATAACGTCGCTTTCCAGTATCGTCTTTTCAGGGATGTCGATGGGCTGACTCGTTTCACGAGAGGAAGCGATGCTGGTTTACCTTTAACAATCAAAACAATCTCATGCTTTCTTTGTCCTTCTTCGTAGATTTGTAATTAAAAGTAGTTTCTTTCGACTGCACGCATTAAACGATTAAAATTGCAAGTAATATAAAATATAAATGACGAATTGCAATCTTCCGGATTCTGAGAGTATTCTACACTATGCATTTCTAATCCTTTCTTTTAGCTCGTTGATTTACAAAAAAAAATGTATCCTCGTCTCGAACATAGTCAGAATCCTCGATTCTCGCGTACTTGTAACAACCTCATAAACTGGCCTCGTTTGCGCGAAATAATAACAGGCCCCGGTTACACCATCGAGCAATCGTAACATTTCTACGAAATAGGATGCTAACTGTTCGCTGTTTTACGACTTCGTATTCGACGTATCGCGGATCCAGGTTTTTATATCAGCGGTGCAAAAACCGAGTTGCAAACGAGGTGAAATTCACGGACCGGGGACTTTTTTGTGTTTGAAAATTTGAATCGCGGAAATACGAGAATTCATTAAAGTTCCGTTAATATTTCCGGTCTGATGGCATTTAAGTAGAATTTATCAAGATCTTTCAAGATTTTTTTTCTCTCCCGGCGACAGTTGGGGGTGAAACCTTAAATGAGGTTCTTAAGGGATTTCTCGTGGAAAAAAGTAAAGACTTGTGCAGCACGTGCGTGGAATAATATAAATGTACCAGTGCATAATACACCAGACTAATGGCGCATGACATTTTACGATCTTCAATAATTCCATCAACAATCTATATTCCAATAAATAAATTTCAACTACTCTACTGACTCCAGTGCTCGATTCCACTCAAACCCAAGCGCACTGATCGTGCAACGTGAAAATCTTAAGGGATTTCCCATAAAAGTAAAGAATTGTGCAGCGCACACGTGGAGCAACGCAAATATCCCAATGCATAATACACCAGACTAATGGCATATGAAATTTTCCCACCTTCAATAATTCCATCAACAATCTATGTTCCAATAAATAAATTTCAACCGCATTAATAGCTCCAGTGCTCGACTCCACTCGAACCCAAGCGCTCGGATGGCGCAACGTTGCCCTCCGCAAGCTCGAGCGAACGTTCCGGAAGCCGAACCGGCCGCCGTCTGATTTTTCAACCCCCTGGACGCGGCGGATCTCAGCTGAGAACCGCTGCGAGCCTCTTTCGGGATCGAAATGACAGTCTGGCCGAGAGGCGCGAGCTTCGAAAGCACTCCTCGCCCCGCGTGTGTGTCGAGGGTGGCGGAGGCGGGTTTCCGTGCCCGCGTGGAACGATACGGGATATCGCGGACGCGTGTACACACGCGTGTCTGCGCGCGCGGCCCCATCGAGGGTGGAGAGCGATCGCTCGCGCTTGGCGCCGTGCGAGTGCGGGGGCCACGAGGCAAAAAATTCTCCGCCGCGAGGGGCGAGGCTGCACTACAATACAGCTTTGCAGGTGGAGGCCATAGAAAAGCCTGTCTGGCTTAAAGGGTCAGGCCTCGGACGAATTCGCGATGCCTCGTATCGTCATATCGACGGAGGGACGGAGGTATGGATACGGAGGACGGGGACAGAGGGGCGAAACCAGACGAGGGTGAGTATACAGTGCGATGCAAAAGTCTTAGGTCGCCTAGACCGACGCTTACGCGATGATCGAACGGTTTCGAGGATCGATGGACCTTGTTGTTTGCGCTCGCTCGAATTTAACTCTGGCGTGGGCAATTGTTTTTGAGTTAACGAAGTGCGTACTTTCTAATCGTGATTTTGTTATACTGTTGGAAAGTGATTTTAAGGGAAGGCTTGAGGAACGAGTGTACGGAGGTTTTAGATTGTCTGAATTTACGTTTATAATTGTTTGAACGATTTAGAAAATTGTTTCAACCTTTCCACGATACATGCCAGTCATTATGTGAAATTCATTCGTAAAATCTTCTTTCGCTAAGTGGTCGGAGAGAGGGAGACTTTTGCGCGGTACTGTATGTCGGAGACGGGAAGTGGGTGAGTGCAGGGGTGAAAGAGCGAGCGAGAAGACGAGTGCATATGCAAGAGGCTGTGCGCGAATGTGTGAGCGAACGGGCGAAGGAACGAGCGAGAGAACGGATGCACGCGTGTTAAAAAGTGTAAATGAAGAGAGACGGAGAGC
This sequence comes from Xylocopa violacea, assembly GCA_963969225.1. Lineage (NCBI taxonomy): Eukaryota > Metazoa > Arthropoda > Insecta > Hymenoptera > Apidae > Xylocopa > Xylocopa violacea. The sequence continues at coordinate 7,451,321 of CAXAJV010000021.1, read as the reverse complement.
CGAGCGAAAGATAAGTGTACACGTTCGAGAATGTTCATATAAATGAATGGACAAACAGGTGGAAGTGGGGGAGAAAGAGCGTACGCGTTAAAAACTACATCTGCGTTTATTATATAAGCGAAGAGGTGAAGGATCGAGCGAGAGAACGAGTGTCTGTGTTAAAAAATGCGCGTATGAGTGACCGCATAAATGAATGAACGAGGGGGTGCACGGGTGTGCGTATCAAAAAACACGAGCGTGTGTAAAAGGGACGTGAGTGTGAGCGAGCCGGCTGTGTAAGTGAATGACGGGATAAGTGCATGTATGAAAAAGTGTGCGCGCGTGTGCGTGGATAAGCGAGACGAGCGAGCGAGTGGGAAAATGAGAGTGCGCGTGAAAGAATGAGAAAGCGAGCGAATGGAAGGCGCAGAAAGGGGGCGAGGAAACGAGAGAACACGCATCGGAAGTAATAACTCTCTGATTAATGCCTGCCGCCCGATTTCGAGGAAGCATCGAGGACGAACGCGGAGACGCGGATCGTGTTGCCCGCCTCGATTAATTATTATTCATTAGCACCGCGATTTGGTTTGAACGGGGCGCGATAAACACGCGTGTGCAGGAGCGCGGAGTGGCGGATAAAAGAGAGCTTAAGAGATAAGCGATACGAGAAACGTTAGTTTGATAGAAGAGGAATTTAATTTCAGATTAAACCCTTGTTGGACGCGGTGGCTAGGGTGCCTCGGGATTGCCACACCCGTACCGCGATCCAAGGACAAGATCGCGGCCCCTGAGGAACAATTAATCGCAAGTACTTAACTGGCGAGTGATTTTCGTCTGTTGCTGTACGATTCTACATATTCTACTTATCTTTTATCTCCTTGGTACTCTAGTTTTTTCCAAAACTGACGTTCTAAGTTTAAAAGTATCATTGGATGGATAAGTAACAAAGGGTAGGAAAGTTTAATGTTAATGGCAGGATGAAATATTGTTACGTAACTGACCGCGTTCGATCCTGAGCGAGGAAGTGGATGAATGCACGGTTTATGTAACCAAATACGCGTCTCTACTCTTGATTAACTCGTTACGAAACTGAACAACCAAGTTAATGTATAGGGTTGGTGGTACCGAAAGAAAAAGTAGGATATTTAAGCCACTTTAAGCAAAAAATGCCTCCAATCAATCTGTTTCCTATAAATTAGGATTATCCACAAACAACCCTTCCCTTTCCTCAATTTTTCTATTCGCAACAAGGTTGGCACCGTTAATACGCGCAACGAAGACGTTAAAATAACAATAACTTCTGCGCAAACAACGTTCAATGAAAACCCAAATACTCATCCCTTTACCCTCGCATCGACCAGCACGACAAACCCACTTGCAGCACTTGTCAATCCCCCCCGACGTATCCCAAGCGTACAAACATATCATCCCGCAGTGGCGTATCGATACCTCATCGCTTAAACGTATACACGCGTACAGTTTTCGCGCGAAAATTCACGCTTTAATCCCATCAATCCGACGACGCGCTCTTAATTGGCCATTCAGCTTCCATCATCGTCCACGGCGGCAGCGTCCCCCTCGCGCGCAATGCTGGAAATGTAATTATTATTTCTCACGATATCGGAAGTAAGCCGGTTGGTTAGGCGACGCTGACGCACGGCCACGCGTGGAAAACTGGCGGAAAATTGAGTTTCCACGGGCAACGTGTACCCGCGACGACGTGGACGCGTCCCACCGAAGAAAATGAAGTTCCCTCTCGTCGGATCGTCGATAGCACGATAGGAAACGCGCTGAGCGTGATTAAAAAATTTCCCCCCCTTTGCAACCCCGTATCCACCACGGTTTTTCTCTCGCTGGTACAAGCGGAACACACTGTTTGAAGTTTAATTACAGGTTCGTAGCCGCGACGGGTTGCTTTTAAGGGGGTGACAGAGGACGGGGGTGGAAAACCGTCGAGACATCGCGACGATTATACTGTAACTGGGTTCCTCGTGGTTCTGACGATCCAGGAGGAGGAAGACAAAGGTATTCGAACGAATTAATGGCTCGATTAATCGCGAGTACATACGTGTATATGTAAGCGACTTTCGCAAGGCTTTTGGGCTAGAATGTTTGTAACAGAAAACTGTGCGCGAATCACGTTCTACGTGAAAAGCATCGCGCTAGACCTTGAGAGCATAATTTATTCTCCCCAAAATCAGCACGTCGCGTTTCGGTCATTAAAAAGAATGACCCGCGTCCGGTATATCCGTTCCATCAGTCTCCGAGAGAAAGCTCCCCTTGCGCAACGTCAACCGCAACGCAAACACCGGCGGGGAACAAGGCGGAACGTGCGTGGACGCTTCCCATAAATCCACTGTTTTAGCAAAAAAAAAAAAGGAAAAAAATGAAATAACGAAGAAGAGAAAGTAGGAAAGAAAAAAGTAACGAAGAAAGAGCTCCGTGGCGAAACAGTCGCGCAGAGGGAAACAGAGGAGGGAGCGAACGGGAGTGCCCCCCATGGGTGGCGGGAGAGGACGCGAACAAAAGGGCGCGGAACTCCCGTGGTTCAGACCTCTCCAATTACCGAGCTCGCCTCGCTCCGCGCGTGGCGCGCGTAGGTGTGTTTCATTAATTTTAATTAAATATTTTTAATTCTCGCCAGCGAAAGAGGCGCCGCGTAGAAGGAGACGCGTCGGGGTGCAGGTGGAATCGCTCCACTTACGAAAGACGGGAGAACAGGGACGGCTCGTCGCGGCTAAGACCGAGGAAACGACGCGAGTACCTGCGGTGATGTACGTAATCGCATTGTTTGCGTCGCTGGGGACCACGCTGTTACGAAACTGCGAAAGATCTTTACAATTACAGGCGAGGCAAAGGGGTCCCAGGACGTGGCGACGCCACGTTTCCATCTGCGAGGATCGTTCGAAGTGTCAGTAAACGCCAGTGACAGGAAAAATAATATACGGGTGTGTCTTTTGGTAATAGTTGCCATAAAAATCGTGCTTGCAGTAACAATATTTGTGATTTTCATCAAATTTAACTAAATCTTGCTAACACTTTCCTGTACTCAGCCAATAATAATAATAATTTGATTAAACTCCCTCGCTTTCCATCGTTTTAATACACCACATCCGCCTGGCCCTCTCCAAAAAAAAAAGAATGCAAAATATTGAATAGGCGCAATCCAATTCATCATTCTGAAGCGGCATCAAACACGCATTCGATTCCCCAATCGGAAATCGTTCAATGGTAGCGAATGCGAGATGCAACGAAGCATGCTCGAATAACAAACGCGACGCGCGCGTAAAGTTAACGATAACGAGTTAATTAACGCGTCCGAAACGCGCTGGTATTAATTAAGGTAATTGACACGCATTAGCGAAAGGGTTCGATCGGTCGCCTCGCGTTTATGACGAATGCCGCGCGTTGCGACGAAAACTGCAGGAGGGGGTTAAAATTATTTACGCGCGTGGGTAAACAGAGGGAATAAAGGAAAGAGAAACGTGAAAAACGCTTGGATCCCGCGGCTGCAATTAATCCAAACGAATTTTCATCTAAGCACACAGTTCGCGTCTGTTAAGTAGGCCGTTAATAAGGCGGCTCGCCTCGTCCTGGCTAACTGGAACGCGCGGAAATCCTTGGGAATACAATCTAACGCGCGGCACCACGGGGAAAAATGGGAGCACGATGTTGGTTCTGAAGTGGGTTTCCGGCTATTTGTGGAATTCCATCGATTCTAAGGTATTAACTTTCTGTGACGCGTTCCTTGTCTTTAACAATGAGGAACATTTGTAGCCTCATCGAGGAATCCATTTTTTACTGTTTAAGCTTTGGTATCGTTAAAAATATGTAACATAATTCGGATGGTCAAAGTCATTAAGCCACTCTGTATGTATCACGAAATTCGATGAAGATTATCTTTAACAAAATGATGCACTTGTTACGTATCAGTAACCAGTAATGATAATTATTCAAGAGTTATTAAAATTGTCAATAAATGCACATGCATATTCATCATATTCTATCATAATACCTATTTAAAACTGACTTTGTATACAAAAGATTGCATGAATGAACGCATTATCAAAGGTTGCTCCAATTATTCACCCCCGCCCCGTATCTACGAATAATTTAAAAGGGACACGGGAAATTCAAAGAAGAGGAAAGACGTATTTAGACTTATAAATTTAATTCGTTTCACATTCAGATAAAACTGTGCCGGAAGCGTTCAGAATATCGACTGAAAGCGAAGTATGCGCGAAACAAGTCCTTCCGTCTGTGCGCCGCTGGAAATCGAATCGAGTTTACGCGGTTCGCAGCGGCCTTGATTCGCTTTATAAACGTGCCGACAGGCCGTAGTAACGGGGAACTATGTTATTTCTCCGCGATTTGATGAACTGCACCGCGGCGAAATTCCATTACGTCCTAATTATTTCTCGTAGCGTGGTTTGGGGCGCGCGCGCGAGCGCCAGCGCGCAGTGGCGCGAGATTTAAACGGTGTCGTCGACGGTGAACGCGTTTCAATTATTTTCCGCGGGCAGGACAAGTTATTAATGTTTCAGAAAATACATTAATAACGCGTTTGATGCACACCAGGGGCATTAATTGCGCGAAAGTGTACTTTGTGGCTAGGTTTCGCGTGTTACCATTTCTCTCCCGCTCTCGCTCTCTCCGTTTATCTCGAGGTGTGCTCTCTCGTTCAGTTTAACTTGGCCACTATTTAACAGAGAGCCCCTAAAGCGTGATACAATGGCGTACATGACCGTGCCGCTGTGTTACACTGTTTGAAAACTGCCGTGAAACTTCTGTTTTACCCCGCGACTCTGACACGCGTTCGTTGCGGCGAATTGTACGGAGGAGAGAAGAAAACGCTCCATAATGGAAACCCTTTGTTTTATTGTTGTTTCTATTCCCTTTCTCTTTTTGCGAAGTTGAAGTTCAGGAAGAATGTTAAGCGGTGGTTAAAGTATATGTAGGGTAGCCGTGTTAAAAGGAGAGTGAGTGAGCGGTAAATTTGAACTGCGCATACGGGTATACGCATGCACGCTTCCAACTCGCAATCATATCCTAAATCGAATGGTAAAATTTAGTTCACGCTTGGCGAAACACGTTGTACGATAATACAAACTAGTTCCGAATTCTGGCGTTCAAAGGAAACTTAATTATCCCGAATCGGTGCAGTGTATTGTGCTTACGTTTGCGTTATCACCGAAGAAGCTAATTTTCATATTTTACTTCGTATCGTGAAATCAGAAATCGCCGACACAGAGGCGTGCGTACTCTTCGCCATGTGCAGCAAATTGGTAAAAATTGATGAGAATTTCCGACATTTAAAGTTTCCGCCGTGCTCCTCTAATAAAAGACCGCACCATGAATAGATAAAATGGATACTCGAGCGAAGCAAACTTACGTTTTTAATTCAGTGGAGGGTACATAAATTATCAGCGGGGAAACTTCCAACGGCCCCCTCATAAACAATAATAAATACTTCATTGGAACTACATCGTAAAGCTTTTCGCAACCCCGGCGAAGAATACCCATAATTCACGGTCGATCGCGGCTAGTCCCCCCATAACGAGCGAGCCGCGATGAAATCGATAATCGTCGCGAAGGCTCGCGTTCCCGTATTCATAATTAACGGCTGGGGAATCTGATTAAGAAGTATCCACGCGTCAGCGTGATAATTAGTTTCATAAGAAGCGCGATGAATTCCCCGCCGCGTTTTTCCGTCCTCCTCGGTTTTGCCACGTTCGGGCGAAAAACGATCCCGTTAATGGCTCGACGTAATTCGATCACGGCTTAATTATTCAATCACGGGGCGGAGGAGAGTCCCGTAGCGGAAAACGCGGCTGGGATCGTCCTCGAAATCCCGTGTATAAGCCAGCCGTGGTGAATCCGTCTGCCCGTTCCTCGAAACGAGGAAAGACATCATAAATATGATAATCGCACGGTTTAGACGTCGCGTGTTCGGCATACCGATCAGTTTCTCATCGACCCGCCCCGTCCATCGTTCTCTCTGGTCTTAACCGCGACCGTAATTCGCCCGCCCGCCTCCTGATGCACATTTAATGCTCGCTACCGGATCGAGAAAGACGTTCAATGGTAAAGCTCGGAATCGTTGCTCGGGAAATGTTTCAGACAGAGGCACGGAGCCTATGAAAATGACGCTTCCTACTTTTCTTTTGATACCGCGATCATTTTTTATGCCAACAATTGTGCCAACTCTCGCATCGCTCCACGTTTCTGACGCAAAACTTGGATTTTCAGTAACGAACACATAAATGTGGAGAGTGAAATACGTGCGATAGTATTGTAAATGTGTAACGTAGTTAGGTTAATGGTCGATGTGAGGAGAAACGGTCGAAGAGCGACTGAGCGAACTGAACAAGAAAGGTGGAGGAATTGGGCAATGAGCATTCAGCCTTGTAAGAGAGTACAGCGATACTGTTGCTCAGAACCTATGAAAACGATGCTTCCTACTTTCCTTTCCACATCTTGACTGTTTTTCACACCAACAATTATGCCAACTCTCGCATCGCTCCACGCTTCAGGCGCAGAGCTTGAATTTTCAATAACAAACGCATGAATCTCAATGAAAAATGGAGGCAGGCTAAAAAAAGATGCGATTTTCTGCATGTACGGCCGAAAAGGAACGGCGAGCCAACGGGCACCCCCGACGAGGAGCGTAACAAAATTCGACGCAACAACGTAGGGGCGGTTCTGAGAGACGCTCGCGAGAGAAATCAAGGCGGAAAACCACGTAACCGCGAAATCGTTTGAACGTGCCTATATCACCCTCGCGCGCGGGCTTGTGCATTTTTTGCACGCAGTTTTAAGCGGTGTCACGGTGGCGGTGTGTCCGCATGAATGTTTCATGAGCCCGTGCTCTCGATGGGCGCACCCCTCGCCGAGCGGGCACGCACCTGCGTGCGTCCTTGCTCGAATTCAGACCGCGTAAATCATTGTCCCGCCTGCCGCTTTCACCTTATAAAAACCCATCGCGCCTCTCTATTTTTCGTCTCATTCGCTCCTGTCGCTACGAGAAAACTGTGTAACGCGAATACCGCCATTCATGGCAAAATACACTTATGTGGAAACTCGTAAATAACCGTATGCATCATAGCTTGTTGCTCTGTTTATTATATCAAGGTTTCCGTATAATGCGATACGAATTAGTCGCGTTCTTGGAGGGTTGACTGCATAAAATGATCAAAAAATGTTTTCAACAGATCTTCCTATAAACAATGTTCGATAAAATAATCCGAAAGCTTTCGAATTAAATAGAATGAAACAATATCTGCCGTTCTGTATAAATGTTACTGTCGATATAAACTTGGTAGCTTATTGATCGAATTATGCGCGATGCTCGTTTATTTTCGGTATTGTCAATTTGAAACGCGCGGTCAGGGGGTGCAGCGGGACGATAATAGATGTGTAAGAGGGAGAAATCACTTCCGTGAAATGAATCGAAAAATAAATAAGCTTCGCTTATATCCTCGCGGTGTAACGTCAAATCGAGCATGATAGAATCGGGTGGAAGCGAAAAACAGTTTGTTGAAACAGACGCGGACGGGAGGACGCAATGTTACGTTACGAAATGAAAGAGCTACAGCGGTAAATATTTATACCTGCGAGCGTACGGAGAGCCTGGGTAAAAAGCAAACGAAATAATTCGGGTAAATAAAGAAACGCGCGTCGAAAAAGCGAATAGCGGAAAGTTAAAAGTCCGCTTTATTGCATGGCAATGAAAGCTCGATTTAAATGAAAGCTAGATCACTTCGAAGCCTATCTATAGCTATAATTCACACAGTGGTGCGAGTGCGAATTCAAGTCTAATATAAGCAAACAAAACGATTCGTTCCTTAAGCGAAAATTCAACTGTGCACCAACTTTGCTAATTCAGAAAACCTTTACTTTAAGCTAAATCACTAATTCCGTATTCCTTCTCGACTGCTAGCGATTTCGCTGCTCGCAAAAAGAATACAATCTCGCGCCAAATCCACACGAACACCCAAGAACAAAGGCCGACTTCGAATCGCGCGATGACTGCTGATCGAGAATAACGACAGGGAATTGGCTGGAGCAGGGTGCCGCTCGGATCGAAGAAAATTGGAACGTTCCACCCCGGCATCGAGTTCAGCCGGGGCGCCAACAAAGTAAGTGTCGGATATATTGCATGAGTTGCGCCACGGCCACCTTTCGAGAATTCCTTTGGAAGCACGAGACTCTCTGTCTCCGGCAGAGTCGCGGCGGATATCGAAGCGAGGCGAGGCGACGCGGAGCTGAAACGCGCGCGGCCGTCTGCAAACAACGTCGACGAAACGTTACACGGTCCTTTGACGGCGGCCCCGAACGCTTTCCCGCTGCTCTTTTCTTTCATTTTTTAACGAACCCCCGCGCGAAAAGTGTCGCGACGACATTTCGAATTCCATTTACGCGAAGGAAACTATTTAGTTTCACCCTGTCACGCCAGCTTCCGTTTATTTAACGCTTTCAGCACTCGGCTCCTTCCCGTTAGCAATAGAAACTGCTGCTAAAATAGCAATATTTTAGCGATATCTTAGCAATAGTCACTAACGTCTCCCAGCAATAGAAAAGTTAAGGGAAGCACGCAATCCTCAAAAAGCTGCGGAGGAATAACTTTACCCTCCGCAATCACTGATCAATGCTGATGTCCCCTCAGAGGGGACATCCAAGCGCAAAGGGTTCATTCTGCCAAACGTTCAAACCAGTTCACCCAATTTCCCGACGAAAGCCATTGTCAGCTATCTCGCGAAAAAATGAAACACCCATATCGTAAACCGATCGATTGCCACGGATAAAATCAGCGAGCGAAACGACATCCATCCCAACGACGATCGCTGAAAATTACACGGCCAATTAATCCCATATATTATTCATCGGGCGATATGCACGCGGACAGACCGATTAACCTGGACGAGTGGACGAGCGGTGGCACCGAAAATCGGGGGCTGCAGGAAGCTGCGCGTCGTTCGCGGGCTCGTCGAACGAACGAGTTACGCGCCGCAATCCCGCAAACGTCAAACGCTCGCGCTCGAACCCGCAGGACGCGGTAATTAATAGCCTGGCGAGGATCAGCGACGGACGGGTAGCTGCGCTATCGATACATCTCCAGTAACGGGGATCGCGCATTAGTCAGCCAGCCAACAACTTCAGGCGGAGGAATGCAAATAGCAGCCGCGCGCGGCGCGTTGCCGGATTATTAACGTCCCCGCGGTGCCGACGGTGTGCATTGTGCAACGGGACGCGTTGCGCATCAGGTGTCGACCGTGGTGCAGTCCGGTGTGTCGCGGAAATCTCTGAATTTCCCGGCTGAAGAGCGTCAAGGCGGAATGGAGACGAATAGCGCGACGCGGATAATGGCGTCCTCGTGGACTGGGGCCCGTGAGCGCGCGAATTTCGACTTCTATCCAACGAAAAGTGCAGTTCGAGTGCAACTGTCTAATATAGGAACGTCTGGAACGCGGGACTGCAAGACGAAGATACATGCTAGACTATGCTTCGAGTTCATCGCAGCGAACTTGATTGACACGAAGATACAGCTACGAAATGCTGTGATTTAAGTGGAGTATTTGCAATCCACGCTTTTTATTGTACGATAAATATTAAGATAAATAATTAATTACCTCTGCGAGGAATATCGACCCTGTTAACCAGAACAATGCCCCGTCCCAGCAGTATCTATACCAGGATTTCCACTCAGCCGTTCGCTCATGTTTTTTCCCAACTTTTTACGGTATCAATTATTGTCGAGTAACATATCGGACTGAAATGTCGATTTCTCCATTTAACCCGAGCTTTACATTGTCAATTGCAGAGATAAAGCAAACCGCGTGCTTTCGTCCCGCCACGGCGGACGGTTCGTGAACGCGGAATCTTGTAAATTTATCACGTCCGGCTTGTCACGGACGAATCTAGCCCACGGGCGAGGGAAATCAAATTTTCCTGGAGGGAAACAGCGAAGAATGTTGAATGGCGTGTACGAAGTGCGTCTTTGAAATAACGCTTCAGACTTTCATATAGTTCACCGTGGACATTTGCCCCTTTCAGTCGCCTTTTACGACAAGCAGGGGATACTGTGGGCGAATTCTGATCCCCACCACACAGGGATAACTCGCGAGAAGTGATAGAAGAATAATCTCGACTTAGAGAGCATCCACGATAAACAAAGAATTCTTTTTAAAGAATTGTCCTGATTAAACATGAATTAACCTTTTGTATCCGGATGTCTCCTCTGAGGGGACATCAGCATTGATTAGTGATTGCGGAGGATAAGCTTATTCCACCGCAGCTTTTTCAGAAATGGCATGTTCCCTGAGATTTTCTATTGAAATGGAAATTTCCTATTGCTGGGCGAGGTTGGCAATAGAAGCTATTGCTAAAATATTACTAAAATATAGTTCCTATTGCTAACGCCTGGAAAGGAGCCGAGTGCAAACAGTTAGAGCAACCAAAACTACCCTCGTAAAGCTACGAAGAATAGCGCCCCTTTGTACGCGAAAACACCCAGACTCGGCCCAGCACGACGTCCGCCAGAGCAGAGATCATCGTCGCGCCGGTCTTTCGAGCGCGTCCTGGAAACCAAGACGAGGAACGCGGCCAGAGAGAGGCATCACGCGCCGGGAATGCAATCTGAGGGGAATAAACGCATTCACGGCGACGGAACAGAGCAGCGTCGGTTTATCCGTAAACAATGAGGCGGCGCTGCGCGCAACTGTGTTCCGGTCTACGCTGTCACAAGTTATCTCTCTCACTTTTCGCCCATCCCACCCACCCATCCCAGCTACAGCCGCCGCCGCCGCCGCTGCCACTGCTACTCTATTCAATTACACCGGAGACCAGACCTGGCACACAGGTTGCAACTGCGCCGGGAGAGATGCATTCACCGAGTGCGTATAGACTGCGCCCGTCTGCGTCTTCGAGTGCATTCAGCCGCTCCCTGGTAAACGACGCACCCCCTGGAAACTCCGCAGACGCTCCGCGATGATACCGTGCCGAGCGTTCTACGGTTATTCTTAATTGTCTATATTATACGAGAAAGATTGTGTCCAGTTGCTGCTGGATGAATGCTGGACTGGAGGGCTCTGAGTCAAATTTAGTTGCATCGCTTTGCATTCGGATGTACCCTCTGAGGGGACATCGACATTGATCAGTGATGAAAGAGGATTTTCCTTGAACATTTTTATTGAAGTGGAAATTTTCCATTGCTGAGAGACGCTAGCAATAGAAAGTATGACTAAAATATTGCTAGCGTTTGGGAAGGAGCTGAGTGCAAAGGGTTGATTTAAATCTGCGTTACTACACGATACAGTACAGCTTGGATTATCTAAAGTAAACCTGACACGTGTATGATTTGAAATATACGAACGCAATACCATATTGTTCTAAAATCTCAGAAAACTTCGAAACAGCGCGATATAGTTGAATCGTTCACCCTTCTAACCAACCGATTCTATCGCTACCTGATTTTACAGAGTTCTAACTTAAGCCTAACACTGACAGACGAGCGACGCGGTAAAAGGAGCGGATAAAAAATATCGGGAACCGTTTTCGATATCCAGCGACTCGATAAAGGTCGATCAAACAACGTTTTAACAAGCACAGAGGTCCCACGACGTCCCACGGCGGCTGATTCGCAGACACGTTTCACTTGCGCCCATGTGGACTCTGCCAGAGTCGCGTGAGTATCGGCGAACGGCTGCGAGCCATGATACTTCGCGCAAATTAAATTTTATCGGACAAGTTACGCCTCGGGAGGCGAGTGAATTACACCGGATGAGCGCGTTGAACATTTTTCAGCGATGGGACAAGAACCACAGAAGGAGAGGGTACGAACGTTGCGACGAGAAAATAAAAAAAAAAAGATTCGACGGAGGACAGAAACAATGGCCGCTTCCGTCCCCATTAAAACGAAGAGCCGAAGTGGCGAAATTAGAAATTAAGTAATCGTCGAATTTGCTAGAGAAAAAGTTATATTCTCTGATAAGTCGAAACGATAATTCCGTCATCGATATCCTCCATTTCTAATCATTTCAATATTAGTACACGCGGCAATCGTCGATCCATTAAATTGTACTTCCGACAAACACTTCCATAGCTCTAAACAGCTCTATTTACACGTCAAAGAGGGACACCGATTCTTAATGAGCAAATAGATCGCATATTGCACGGATCATCGATGGCCGACTTTGCAGAGTCCAATTAAACTGTTTATAATTGCTGACTAATATTTGCGATTGCCTGTCGATACATTTAGTATTGCGACTGAAGCCACTCATAATCCATTGTTTCGGGAACAAAATCTCCCGTAAAAGAAGCTTCGATATTTAAGAAAAAAAATAGAAATTCGTAATAAAAGACCAGTCTTTCGCAAGCCCTATCATAGCTGTCTCTTGTGAATCTTTGTTATCATAAAACTTAGAGACTTAATACACATATATGCAGACGTGTACACAGAGGGGTGGCGCGTGTGTTCTCGCGCGATCGAGTCAAAGCGCGATGAAAAAGGGAGAAAGTGAGCGACGCGAGTTGCAGCCAGCTTAAATATTCATCCGAGATCAATCGAGGATTTGCAATTTCGGGGCGTTTGTACTGCGCGAACAAGCCGGAATAAACTGTCGGCTACTTCATTTTACATGAAACTTTCTTCCACCACCCTCGTCGCCCGACCTTTTTATCTTCCCCTTTTTTTTCCATTTCGTCGCATAAAATCCTCTGTCCAGCGAAATCAAGATGCAAATAGAATTTTAGAGTAGTTAGAAACGCGTTTGGAAAGGGACAGTTTTCTCATCAAGAAAGGATATTAGTTTCCTCTGTTTCGGAGAAACGTGGACGCTCGATATCAACGTCTGTTTAAGTGTGAACACGTGCTTTGCTCGATTATTTTGTTCATACGTTGAATAGAAAGTGGTAACGTTTAAAAATTATTGGAAACTCGCACGACCCAGCCTATCGAATTTCGCGACCTGACAAAGACGACCGTCCACGATTTTATTCGCCTCTGTACTCTTTTTTTCCTTTTGCACCTTTCTGAACCATGATCTACCAGTTAGAGCGGAAAATAGTTCTTCCGTGAAATCCCGGGTATCCGCGCGTTCCAGTGAGCGGAGTCGCTCATTCGTTCATCGAAAAAGCCTCGATTTTCATTATTTGTTCCCCCTTTTTGCGCCAGTTATCGACCGAGCTAACCCGTTCCCAGCCCGTCTTCGACGAGCGTGCGTTTTCACGCGCCAAACACTAGGAGAGACCCATTTGTATCTCGCGCCAAGTAGGCAACGACCAGGCGAATGGAAAAGTTTAAATTAACGTTCGTAAAATTTTATGGGGACCACCTATTTTTGAACGACGCTGAATTCCTCCTGGCTAAAAAATAATTTCCGTCCAAGCGTCGCTTTATGCCTTCTGCTCGACGTAAAGGCGCGCCTCGTATTTAACGACACCTCGTGCGTATAACGAGTTTCATCTTGGCGACACATTAACCGCCCCGACGATCGAAAGTTTCCCGTTTCCACGAGCGTTTCCTTTGTAACCGCGATCCGTGATACCTGAAGAAGACGATCTTCAGAAGCACGAAGAAGTGGAGGATATCGTTAGTCCTCTGGAAGACCCGCGCGACTTTAATTATGATGTAACCGGATCCTCGCCGTCCCCGCGGAAAGTAGGACGAGCAATAAAGGAATCGGGGGCTGGGAAGTTATCGAGATTCATATTTTCCGTCTGCTGGATTCCCCTCTTGTACGGATGAATATTAATCAAAACAACGTTTAGCGGGGCTACAAAAGGAGGAGATCGGGGATTCAAGGCGGAAAATATTCGAACTGCGATAATTAAAGCAAGGTGCCTTTTGCGCGAGTAGCTTAGCGTTCGTCCCAGTTGTTTGCATAAATTTTAATGGAAAGAAAAGAAGTACGGATCGAACGATTCGATGTTGAATTCCTAATTCTTTATTAAGCATTTCAGGGCGTATACATTATATCTATCGAGCTTTATTTCAGCTTCCAACGTCGAGCAAAATTCGAACCGTTCTACGCGTGCCCAAACTTTTCTACAACACGACGTATGTGAAACTGATCACGGCGTTCGCCATCCATCATCACCGACAGACATAATGCAACTGCTCGTAAATGCATTGTACGCGTACAAAGTAACGCAACAGCAGGCGTCGCGGCGTCCATTTTTTTCAACAGCCGCGGTGATCGCACCCTCGCGTCGCTCCTAACGGGTGCGCCGTCGCGAGCAAAAAGGGGGTAGCAAAGAAAATCGCCATCGAGCAAGAAGTGAAGATAGCGAGCAAGCGTTCGAGGAATAGAGGAGAGATTGCGGGATGAAAAGAGCGGACACGCGACAGCGAGCAAGAAAGGCTCTCCGAGCGAGTGAACGGAAGGGGTCGGGTGTGGTGGGGGATTGTTGAAAAAAAAAGAAAGAGGGAAAAAAATAAAATCATTCGTCCAGCGCGGAGGCAACAAAGAGAGCTGGGCGCGGGGAAGAATAAGTCGAAACCGAGGAGGGAAACGTTGAAAAGAAACGTCCTGGTGGGGGGGTTGAAATTAAATAGGGTAAGAAAAAGAGGATCCGTAGGAGCGAAAGAAAAGGGGAGACCGCGATGCTACAATTAGGGGGAGAAAGAGCGAGGCTTAAACGACCAGACTGACGAGGAAAGCGACGAAGGGCGAAAAGAGAGGGGTGGTTAGGGAAAAAAAAACGGGACAAAGAGAAGAGTCGAGCACGAAAGAAACCGGCGGCGGAAGAGAAGAAAGGGGGAGAGGGGGCTGTGGCAAGATAGAGCGAAGGGCCAAGCGGGAGCGAGATGCGCCGTCGGAGGAAGGGAGAAAGAGGCATGGGAGCAGACTATAATAGAGACCGAAAAAGAAAGAACAAGCGAGGGAAAAAGAGAAGTAAGGGTAGACAGACGAGGTGTGAGAAGGAGAGGCGGATCGTGAAGAGCGAGGGAACCAGAAAGAGAGAGAGACGTGACGCGTGGCATCACGTGGTGTATTGATCGTCGCGCAGCATCCACGAGAGCCATTCCGGCTGCCAACCTTCCTACCTACCCCAAGCACTACCCCTTTCCCTCATCCCAACTCCGCCCCACCCACTTTCCTCCAGACCACCATTCTCCTCCGACCTCCTCCTACTTCGTTTCATCCCCCACGCTTGCTCCTGCAACAAACTCACCCCCTCGCCCCTCTACTCGCCCGGAGCGAAACCCCGTCAGACATCCATCGTCGTGTATCCAGCGAGTTAATTATTAAATGCATCGTCGTGCCTGCCAGGCCCTGCAATACGTCCCTTCCATCCGCCTCTTTCCCCCCCTCAGACCGTCCCACACCCTCAACCTCGCCTTCACCCTCGTCTGTGGACCATCTCGCGCGCTCCTTCCCTATCGAACGTCCGCCACCGCGTGTCTTCCTTTCACCAAGCGCTGATTCACGTACAGTCACTTCGTCTTCCTGGCCTGGCTGGTGTAAATGCTGGAAAGGAACGCTCGATTGGGAACTTTTGGTTATTGAGCTAGCCTGGCCCCGGGTCGATGGCAAGTTGCGTAACAGAGAAACACCGGGACGCCGCGTCGACTTTCGGTTAACCCTTTCGGACGGTCTCGAACGATCGTTTTTAGGCAAAACGGATTAGTTTCTTTCAATTTTATGGTGATGGTAATAAGCAGTGGCTCACGAATGCTAATCGTTCCGTAACTATCGTGATTATCCGAACCCACTGCTCGCTCAGCTTTCCGATAGACCTGCCTCGAAGATTGAAAGGACGCTGATCGTGAGAATTACACGACAGCTTACGCGACACTTCCTTTCGTTCTTTTTATCAGCATGCAAATTTTGCCGAGCCATGAATTTTTGAACGCACCGTGCAGCTTTAACCAGATATTTTTATGCAACATCAATTTGTGTAGAAAATAACTAACCGACAAAGAGCGATGGGTGTAAGTTCAGAAGAAACAGGTTCAAATTGTAACAGGCAATGAATATAAATTACACGAAGAGCCGCGTGAAACGAGCGAAATCTCTCGAGCTAGCGTCGCGTCGAAAATGCTGCGAAGTTCCAGGTCGATTGAAAGCTTTTGTGACGTCAATTTTTAAATAGAATTTTAACCGTACTAAACGTTCAAAGAAGATCGGTAACGGGACAGAAAAAATTACGCATCTGTGACCGCGGTGAAGAACTTTGATTCGCGAAACGATTCCCCGTTGAATAATTTATGATGTACATTAAATGAAAACACGCTGAAAATTGTCATCGGGAATATTGACCAATTGGTAATCGGGCTGTAACAATCGCATGCAAATACGGATGGTAATTATTTTCGTCAAATTTGCAAATAGGGAAACGAATCGGGACAAATCGGTGGTCATTAAAATGTTCGATTGTTTTTAGATATATATAAACGGTGAATTTCTCGTTAATCTTCGTCCATTGAACAATTTTCTACATTATCGCTGTTTCGCCTTGCACCCAAACGCGTATTTTACTGGCTGTTATTTAATGCTTAATATCGGATAACTTTCCGATAAATGCGATCAAATTGTGGAGCATTTCACACGGATTCATAAGAATTTATAAAATAACAGCCATTTCTGATGACTGTTTAATATCACAGTTCTACGTTAAACGGATCATCGTTTCAAGAGGAAATTAGGAAATTTATAGAAAAAACTGTACGTGAAATTCCTTTGAAGCATGAGGCACAATGCTTCGAAGCGAGGTCCCAACAACTCTTCGATAAATTCTAGCGCCTTCCCACGGCTCTGCCTTTGCTCATATATAACGCGTTTTCGCCTAAACGACGTCGACAATGCCACGCGGAACAGACGTCAGAAACAGACCACCGTGGTGCATGTACGCACGCACGTTTGGCCAACCAATCAAATCGCCTCGACGCAGCTTTGCGTCGGATTGCCAAGAACGTTATTCACCTGCCGCGGTGAATTGCCAAAATGTGCTGTTGATTAGCGGTTCGAAAGGGTGTCCGGTGATGGGGGCCTCGTTAAGTCCGTCGACGAAAATAATACATCGCTTCGCGTTACAGACGTCCCGTCGAGAGAAGAATGGACGATTTAATTACAATTTGGCGATTATTAACGAATCAACCTACAATTCGAGCAAACCGAGGAAGAAGATGCCACAAATTCAGCTAATTATAAGAGAAATTTTTATTCGAATCGATGGATATAGTTCGATATGTAGAACTGAAGCGGAGAGGCGATCTTGGAGAACAAGGAGAAACAGACTATCTGTGGTCAGACGCATGCTCTACTAACCACGACGAAACTTCCATACGCGTTAACGCAAGTGAAGTAACGAGTAAAAAAGAAAAATAATCCCAGACAACGTAAGAAAAGCGATGAAAAAGTATTTCCCATTATCCGGAAACTTTCCACCAACTTAAACACTCGAAGTATCAACGGCGAACCGGCACCAACTACGAGCCCCTCGCATAAAACATCCGAACCATTAACACGTAGCGGAACCTTGACCGTCTCTTCTCACTCTGCGCACTAAATAAACATAAATCGCGGAGAGGGACAGGTTGAAAGGCCCGGGAAACGATTATCGCAACGGCCAACTAGCTCTGGCAACGCGACGAGGATCGCGAACGCGGAGCGGGCCGCGCAAGAAGCGTAAGAGGAACGATAAATATTGCGGGGGCGTTACGGGTGAATTTACGGGACGTAAGAAATCAAAGTGAATGGAAGACGATAAGGGGAGCGAGGAAAGAGGGAACGGCGCGAGGCGCGAGGACGTATTTGCGGGACGAAAGGGCTTCAAGACACTCGGTCAACAAGCGGCCCGGGTCTAAGTCCCTTCTTCTTTTGACAGCCGCGTCGCCGAAGACGATACTTTAAGCTGCTGCCAGTAGCGCTTTTTACCTTATTCAAGATACCGTCGCGGCGTTATCCTCTTATTTAGACGTCGAGTAGAAGTCGACGACTAGGGAGAAAGTGGGGAACAAAAAAAAAGTCGTACTCGTGGGATTCTTCGTGAACGGCTCTAAACGTTTTACGTCCATCAAATTGTTTCCGTGAATTTTTCGACGTAGGACTTGCAAGGTTAATTCAATGAACAGTCAACGGGAAAAAAATCAGCGAAGATCGCTCGTTTCGAAGTCAAACAAGTGCGAGCAAGGTGGTGTCCACATTAGAGTCTGGACTTTTGCCCGTTTAAGCTTCTGCGACTATCCCCAACGATTCTTGGAAATGAAGCTTTGGCGTGTTATGTTACATGGTTTCAAATGTATTTGAGTATCCCACTCGTACTAGTTTTCTCTTCCTCCTTCAGCTAAATTTTCAAAAGTCACCGCCCCAAGTAAGGAGCCAGATACGCCTCAGACTGTTAGAGGTGCTACCGCAACCAGGAAGAAATGTGAAATAACGGAAGCGAGACATTCCATAGATGATGCACACCGTGTGATACATCGAACAGGGCCAATAACGTAGCAGCAGAAGACCCTGTTCCCGCGCGCAGGCAAAGAAGCCCGCCGGCTCTTGCCTTATCTCCTCGAGCGGCAAGAAATTAAGACGGCGCTGCTGGAGAGATAAGTGTAGAAATAGAAAACACGAGGAGGCCGAAGGAAAGTCGCGGGCGAAGAGGGCGGAAAGGAGGGCAACAACGAACGAGGACCCCGAAGAAGAAGGAGAAGAAAAAGAAGAAGAAGAAGAGGCGGCGACAGCGAAAGAAGTACTCACCCCCTGAGGCCGGAAGCCTTCTTTGCCAGCCTTGGCTTGAAGACACTCGGTCAACAAGCGGCAGAAGCCCGCGTCTCTGCCCGTTTTCCTCCGCCGCGTGCAGAGGAAGGTCGTTACACCGTGAGGCGGTTGTTATCACTTTTTTCACTGTGACGCGGCGACACTGTCACACGGTGCTTCGCTTCGGCACGGCGATAGCGGGTCTCAGGGTAAATAGCCGAACGACGGAAGGCTCACTGTTATCTTCTTTTTCTACCGACGCAACCCCAACGGCCTCGAATCCGCCTCGAATTCACTCGGTTCGACCGTGGCGAGAGGTTAGACGCGACTGGTACACCGTGTGCCCGCGGAGGAATCGGCGGTGAACGGAGGATACGGATCGGCCACGAGCAACGCGACCCAGCGTGCACGATGGCGAGGAACAGGGCACGACAGGGGAAAACGAAAGACGGAGAGGCTAAGTTTAGAGGACCCAAGACGGACCTAAACGAAACGGACGAGAGGGGGACGGTAGACGAAGGAGCAGAGGCACCGCGGCGAAGGCAGTGGATACGATACACCTTGCTCGCGTTGCTCCTCTTCGTGGTTCGACGCAAACGGAGACAGGGACGGGGGGGAGGGAATGATTTTGGATTCAGTGCCAGAAAAATCGCCGACCAATCGCGACGGGTCGCGAGGCAAATCGAGATCGCCATCTCTCGGCCAACTGGGACCGTCGAGTGTCTTTAATAGACCTATCGGCCACGCTAATTGTGGCTGAATCATTGTCATCGATGATGGTGGCCGAGGTCTTTGGGCGCCTCGGTATACCAGAATGAAACCCAGACGAGACTGACAAACATAGAGGTCGAAGGACTATATTTTGTGGTGCTGTGGAAAGCACACGATGGAAAAGTGTAGATACTTGCAATTACTCTTGCAAATTATTATTGGTTGAATTAAATTTCTAACGACGTGCGACATATATCGCGTGTTTTAAAAACGGTACTCTTGCAACCCTTCGCAGTCATCAAACCAACAGGAGGAAACGTAATGACCACCCCTGGAAGTTCTTTTTCCTCGTGGTAACTGATTTCCTATTGACGAACGGTACCGACAAAATGGCGAGAAGTAATACTTCTTCGGTTAAATGAGGAAAGGAAGTCGCAATATGGCAGTTCTTTTAGAGATAAAGTTCGAATCGAACTTCTTGGACACGGTACATTAAAGAAACGGGAAGTAAGAAGATACGTTCGTGAGATAATAACGATAAATGATCGTGTCGCCCCAGCAACGAGAGCGTCATTAGTCAACGCAGCTCTGCAAAAGTTTGCCAGGGGTAATGGGGTGAAATCCGCCTGACGTGTTTCGTCTGGCTGCGTGTGAAATGTGCTCGCGGAAGAGTGAAACTTTACGATCTTTAAACAGATGTAATCGTTTCGTAACTTTTCACAAACATACGGGCGTAGAAAATGATTATAAACCACTAACACACTGAGTTTCTCTTATTTCTGGAAGCAATTTTATGAAATATTTCTGGGGCCCAAGATAAGACAGAAATCAAGAATAAGAAAATTGCATTCAAAGCATCGTGTTCAAGAAAAGAACTTTAAGAACCCATGAAGCACACATCCAATATGGCTGCATAGAGACATCCACGTTGCACTTAGTTATATATGAGCTTTTACCACTACTGCATGCCTACTTCGGACTTCTTCCAGTCATTTTCCATGAAACCAAGTCTCAAACGTAATATCATCTTTCTTGACTTTCGTCTTGTTTTATTCTTTTACATTTTTACTCTTCTACATGCAAGCCATCAAGCCTTTAATGACAAGTGTACGTCTCAGAGAACCTTCAATGCACTACAATCCTCGCGCATTGTTCGCTTCGCTAGTTTAAACAGTAATTCCTGCACAGTATTATCCCTCGTGCATCTACCTCGCGCTATAAATAAGACTTCGAAACTGGCTGGCATCGTAAAATTGGTCGCATTCCGTCGACGGAGACACGCAAGATCCCTGGATTCGTCCTCGTGTACGCGCAAACGTTTGTTCACAACGGTAGGACATCGTTGGATGCCGGTATTGAGGCGCATATGACATTATCTGCTCTGGAATTTTCACTTATTGTTCGCCAGCTAGCGTACACGCACACAACGTGCCGGCATTGTCGTGGTTGCACGTTATTATCGGTATTCATGCTGGTGCTGCTGCTCGTCGGATTTGTATTTATGCGCGCACCCGTCGGACGTGTATTCCTAACTTCGTTTTTGCAATCGATCGTTAATGTCACGCCCAATCCCCGCGACTTCACGCTGAGCATTTATTTTGTGGCCGTGATCGTTTCCCCGCGAATTTTATTTCTTTTCCCGTCTTTCTTTGAGCACGAACGATCGAACTGGAGGAATCGTTACTCGGTTCCTCTTTCGACTAACCGATTTGTTTGCGAAACCAAATGTTGCAAAATTAGAATTCGTCAAATTGACGCGAACAATGCGCGAAGATTAAAATCTGCGGAAATCTCATTTGACTGGAATGTGTAAAAAATGTTGCACCGTTTCGATTACCGCGCCTTTAATTGGTTTTTCAATAAAAGCCAATTAAAGTGCGAATTGGCACAATTGGGAGCTTTGATTTTGAACCGACACGAACGCATCGCGTGGGCGTCCAGCGAGAAACGATAGCACTAGATCGAGCCACTTTCCGTTGGATCACCATGCCGCGCGTTTTTATTGGCGAGCGAGAATCAAAGCTCCCAATTGCGTATTGTTTGAAGAATTTTTCCTATATTGATGGGAAATACCATTGATGGTGTATCTCGTACGTGTTGGTGTATTGCTGATTCGATTCGTCTCAATAAAACAGAATTTTCAAGCACAAAATATTCTCCAAAGTGACCTCACACCATGAATAAATATGCTTTCAACTATTGGAAAAAAAGAGCCTCTTAATGTCTTCAAAAAGAAAGAAACACCAAACTAAACAAGTTACAAGATATTAACAAGTCTACAATAATCAAATAAATAATTGCCATCATGGTATCCATTCTACATCTTCATCATCCCCTATCCGAGGATCGCAGACGAAAAAAGTCGAACATCACAAATACTAAACCGAATTGTAACCCCACGAAATAACCAATCAGTCCGCGCAGACGGAAATCCGTGACAATTTGCAGGACCTGCTTATATTCGTCGCAGGAAGCTCATCGAATCGTTGCAACGGGCTCCATTACCGAGGCGTCTGAGGCGATAGAAAATCCGAGACGGAAGGAGCCCGCGGAAATTACCAGCCGTCAGAGGAAGAGGGTTGGGCGCGCGGGGTGCTCTCCTTAGAGCGTAATTTCTTTCTGTACATGCACGTAACTGTGGTATTTCCCGTGGGGAATTTCAGATTGGAGATTACGATGCAGTTATCTTCCTTTAATCCGGACCACCGCCACGTCCCACCCTGTACATATCCGTCGCGTTGCCCTGTAGCTCTTCATTACCACTGCACCCCCTGGGATCCCATCCGCGCTTGTTAAATCCTTCGTGGCCCTGGCTATTGTTCGACCCTCGATCAGAATTCCCCGATTACGAAATCATTCTAGCCACGTTGCAATGCAAACTTTGAACTGTTCGGGACCTTCGCGGTTCCTGTGCAGTCGATAGATGGATGCAGAGAAAACGCGCGCTTGGTCCTCCGTTGGAAATGTTTGGACACGGTGTTTGCGGATCTAACTTCGATTTGCATGTATGATTTACGAGTGTAATATCGGGCATTGGTGTAGCGTTTTAATTTGTACGTGAAGATGCACCATCTTTTGTTTACTTGTTTGCAAAAATAAGTTTTTGGAACAGAGAATCATTTGTATACAATAAAATATGAATGTGTGTTGCACGCGCAATTTGATTTCTTGGAAACTTTAAGCAATTAGATACTACTGCAGCAATGGTATGTTTCGACATAAATTACAAGTGTCTCTTCGGCATTCTAACAGAGGGTAACTTGGTCGATCTTAAAATCGCAGACGCAAATAGCTAATCCACACACGAGTTTATTGCATTTGTGACAATTCTAATTGTTCGAGTCAGCATTTCCACTACTATGTACATTTCAATCGACTCTTTGTCACGCACCGCTATTTCGCTCGTAGTTTATGGCGCGAAGTTATCCCATTTACCTCTGTCGGAAATGCAAGAACAATGTTGAATTTTCGTCGATGCTTATATGCATTTACGATAGCCCTGGGACAATGCCAGTGTTAATGGCATCCTACAACTTTACTTACACCCTTACAACTCGATGCGCGTAAGTTGTGACTAAGTACGAAAAGTCTTGACTCTTTTAGGCTCCCAGCTTTTCGATACATAAATATACATGATGATTCCTTTTATCAATAAAAGGAAACCAACTTTGTTCAGTTTTTAAGAAATAAAACATCTCTGCAATATGGATCTGTTCATTTTCTAAAATTCCGTGCCTCAAACAGTTCAAGTGAACACATTTCCACAAGATTCCCTCAAAATATCTTAGTATGGACACGATCATACTCCTTTCTCAATTTTATTGTAATTTCATTGCAATAACAAATATTATCTCCGACGAATTGCGCTTGCATTCGAGATTAAATATAATTTCCCACAGTAAATAATATAATGAAGAAGGAACGAAGTACAGGTTCTACAGGAAGAAACATAAGATAATCGCATGGTACTTTCACGCGCTGAGTTAAACGAAATGACAGTCCCTGTGATAGCAAAAATAAAGGAATATTGCATGCGCGTTATCGTCTAAGATAAATGCATCAGCAGCGAAGAAATTAGCGAACAGGAAGTTTGTTATTCCGACATCCTAAACGTGGCATACGCCGCGCTGAAAATTACAGGGAGCCTTCATTGACGATTACTACGAAGGCGACGACGGTCTCGTTCCGTAATACGCGCCTCTATACGTACGCCCCAAGTTTATGCAGGGTGTAAATCGTTCCGCGTCCACCACGCCCCTGCTTCCTTATTGTCAAATCATCTCACCAAGATTACTAAATCGCGAGCCTACACGACGCGGAACCGCGCTCGCGCTGGCTCGAACAACTCGAAAATGAATAAATCATGAGCCGCTAAAATCGTCCGCGTTAATACCACCTTGCAACTTTAATTGTCCTTCGCTGACGGAAATGATTAAAATATTTAAAAGCCCGGAGAGAGAGTTCGAAATGTACCTTCTCATCGAAATTAGTTTGGAGAGATCGCACGACTTGAAACATCCACAAGTCTCGGTTAATTTTGGAGAGATATAACTGGCTAAGTCTGCAGAGATACCTACTTGCGTTTGTTTTCAAAAAGTGAGGCTTACTGACTCGTAACATCTCCTCTTAATTGTTATTTAAATTTGAAAGCTACTCGCGTGCAATATAAATTGTGGAAGCTACGGTTAGTCGAAAACTAACAAATATGAAAAAAGCGCACGTTTCAAAGAATGTCCCATTGGCTGTTCTCATTTCCTGTGCCTGGAAAATAATACAGCGGAGCTTTCATTCGCGTCTGTCACGGAAGAGCGGAGATTTCAATCGCCACTTTCCAAGGAATCGACCATCGGAATTCCCCCGCGCGGGGTTGGAGGAAAATTTCTGGAAAATCCGCCGTTCCCCTCGATAACTCGCGAGATCTTAAATTAATTCCCAAGGCAACGAACGGCGCTGGTAATGAGTGTAGGCGCCTTCACGAGGTTTGTTTCCCTTGACTGGGTAGCTAGGACGGGCAAAATAACCGAAAACGAGCAAAAGGCAGAGAGGAAATGACAACACGCCGCGCGCCAGACGAGACGAAGCAGAGTGGCGTGAAAATAAACTCGGCTCAAGCAGTTCCGACAAAGTTTATTGCATACGACCGATTTTCAGACGGGGCGGCGGGACGGCGGGAATAGACTAGACGGATGAGCGAACAAGTTACTTTCCAGAAAGAACAAAAAACAAGGGAGCAGAGTACGCTTCTCAGACGACGAGCTAGAATAAATAAGAAACGTCGAATAACCAGCGTTTCTTTAAAAAATTCAAAATTTATGCGCTCGTGCTTCGCATCTACTTCGTATTCTCTTTATGGTTTATTAATGGGTTTTATGACTTCTTAACGTATGACTGACGTGACTCTAACAGCTTCTTTAAGTGCTGTGAATTTTTGTCTTCCATCGCACGTAGATATTATGGAATCTAGTGTTAAATGCAGTCACTCATAATTGTATGAACGAGCTCCAAAAGCTGATGGACGCCGTAAAAATATCATTATGTCATACGTTTGATATTCTCTTTGAAAGAGATATTGGAGCGGAGAGAAAGGACTGAAATATTCGCGAGCCAGGAGAAACGGAACGTATGCAGTCAGACATACTTCATGCGCAACATAAATATTTTTCACTTCGAAACGTCAACGCTTCACTTTTACTTTTTCTAATATAACGTTTCGAAAACAATTATACCGTGAAACCAGATGCAGTCGGTTGAAAAAACAATAGACAACCGCACGTTTTAATTACTCAGCTGGCTTCTTTGGTTGCACTAATTAAATACGTAAAACTTGATGAATTCAGAAAGAAAATTTACATTTTTTTAAGATATTTGTACGATGTACGATGTAGATTTACAGAGTGCATAAAATATCCAAACAATCAAGCAGGTAAAAAAATTCCGATTGACATTTCCGAGCCAAAAAGACGCACTCCGTGTGTGCAATGATATTGAATTGAAATTATGAGTCAATCCACAAAAAGTGGTCATCGAAATAAGACTGGCTTAAAATAAACTAAAAAATTAAAATTAAAATTTCAACTTCTGGGGTTTATCTCCAAAAAAATGAGCCGTCCCGAATGGCTTAAAATATAGACAGGGAATTAAAGGGAACCAGGTGGTCCATCGTGATTTTTCCCTCGCGCCGTCGACGACGTTTCCCGTATAATCCTCCTATGAACTGAGAGAGCGTTGCGCCGCTGTTTCGTATGCAAACGGCGTAATTTCGTTAATGGGCGTTACCTAAAACGCAGGTGAAAGCCTGTTATAGTAATCGCGGGAAATACGTTTGTCGCACAACAGTGCGGATAATCGATTAAGCCGAAGCGGCGGGGGCAGGAAGAGCGGGCTGGGGGCTCGGGGTTGGAGGTGATCCACTTATTCGCTCGTTGTCGCCGCACGCGGAGCGCGAATTTCGGAATTTCAAAGGGGAGAGACACGCGAGCTTCCTAAGACGGGGCCACGCGGATCAATTTGCACGGATTCACGGCTAAGCTTCTACGCTAATAGAAATTCATCCATTAGGGTGCACCCGCGCGTTCGGATCGACGACTTCTCGTAGCCATTGCTACCGATTCGAAACGACGTTTGACGATTCCGACGCGATATTCAAATGTTCCTCGACATCTGTTGATAAAACTGGATAGCCAGATTACGAATGAAATTTCCACTCGCTGTACGAAATCGAGAACTGTGTGATGCAAGGAGTCAGGTTGAAATTTTATACAAAATTATATGTGTACTGTACGAATGACTTTCTTCGCGTGATTAAATTTATTGAACGACAGATACGCGGAAAGTAAAAATAAAATATCCATTCCATTTGATAAAAATTGCGCCACTAATGAAATTTAATATTTCATTAAATACGACGGGGTGGAAATTTTTATTATATTAACTGACCACGCGCAATCAAGGAAGGAATATTTTAAATTCAACAGACCTCAGAGAACTCGCATCGATCAAAGCCTCCCCGACTAAAAGTGCACACTATCGGAGCGTATCGATTTTACGTAATCGATTCCCCGGAATATCCATTCGGTGGCGCGTCTATAACAACGCGTTCAAGGTATTTTTAATTAAGGCGAACGTTTAAAAATGATATTCCGTTCGATGTTATTAATTATTCCTTGTATTACGTTTTTAATTAATTTTCCACTTTGTATTGGCGCGCACGAGTGCACGCGATCGTTGAAAAATTGCAATATCGAGAACGAATTTGCGTCGATTCTGTTGTTCGATATTTCATCATTCAATGGCGTTTTCAGGGAGCCTGTATACAAGCGGACGTTAAAAAGCTAAGTTTTAATAACGGAGGCCTTGAAACATCGATCCATGACCTACATATGTATATTCGTGTCAACAGCAAATAAATTAGGAAATTTCTTGTCAATATCGAACCAGTTATTTAACAAACGTTTACTGAGAGTTTGTTAAACGGTTCGCAATCAGTTTTACAGTTTTTGCAATTTAAATACGTTTTAAATCGACATTCGAAAATATCTCCGTCCTGGCATACGACCGTTTTTATGCGAATGTAACGAATCCTTCTGCCAATGATGTCTAAAGCAATATTTAGGGAAATACGTTGCAAAGCGACAACAAACTCGAAAGCACCGGAGTAGGTTCAAAATCTGGGCCAAGTGGACACGAAATAAATAAACGGTAATAACACTGCATTAATATAGTGTGCACAATATTGCAACGCATTCAATTTCAACGTGGTTACGGTAATATTAAATTAAGGACGTTCAATTTTCATTGGCTGCACTACGGTGAACTCAATTAATGGAGCTCTGTTACTTTCAGTGATAGACCATCGCACCTTCATCTCATTAATTTTCGGAAAATATATCTGCACGAATTGTCGAAATAAAACGTATTTAAATTAGAATAATTCTTGAAGATCTTCATTTTTAAGGGAATTTTGTGCTACTAACCGACTTTGTATTATACTGAAATATTAAATTTCTCCAACAGCCATCAATCACTTAATAACATAATGTCTGTGCCAAACTTTTCGCACCAGTATTGTTTCTAATTATAGCCTGACACATTGGTCCCAACGGAACTTTTGTGAAAACTGATTCTTTCATGCAAAATGGGAGAACAGCGGCAGCGAGTACATTTTTTAAGTGTCTTTAAACGGCAAAACGCGGTCCAATTTTTTCCAGCTTAAATATTTCTGTACAATTCCTTAATCACAAGACAAACCTCCCTTAAACTCCCTCGTACAATCCACTTTCGTCGTACGAAAACCAACGAGACCACGACAAAGCGTAACCTACGAACAATTAGTCGTGGCGTTTACATTTCGAGGTATATACGAGAACCGGGTCTCGAAGCCAAGGCAAACACGCGGAATCTTTCATGAAGGGTGCGATAAGTCGCGAGACCACGGCTGAAAACGATTGAAAATTCAAGAGCTTTCCGGTCCCGCTTAAATGACGGCTCGTTGACGCTCGAACCTCGCAATTATCTGAAAAAAGACGCTAGTTTATGCGGCTAAAGATCGGAAACTTTCATGGAACACCACCTTGGGACACGAGGCGGGGCAACTATGCATAAAACAACGAGGAATATTGCAACGACGGGGAAACCCGCGACATGATTCAATTTCAATCTTCACTCTGCTGCGATACTTCGTTAGGGACACTCGTTCGTATCCTCGTGACTCCAAAGAACGAGTATAGTCGACGGAAGAATTCTAGTGCCGTCATGTATATTCATGAGGGGTGATAAAGTACTCGTGTTGTTGCCGTCAAAAATGATTTTACAAGATTATGATTATCATCTCTCCTATCAGAACTTTCTATTCAGATCTCTTCATAAGTTTCTCCCTGTAGTTTCATACTAAATATGTACTTCTTTCGTAGGCAACTGAACATTGCCCTACGCGACCCTGAGCTTCAACGCATTAACGAATTCCAGCATGATAGGCTTTAATTTACGCTCTCGCTAGAATTCTTCCACCCACTATACCTGTTCTCCTTCTTCACGCGGTCTGGATTCAATTTTAGTGCGAACCTGTTCGCGTGTGTTTGTGTTATGCCTCGCTTACTACGCTAAACTCTCTGTCTCTACCCCTATACCTCTCTCTCTCTCCCTCTCATCCTCTCCCTCTGTAGAGCGGAGAAACACTGGTCCGGACGAAACTTCGCGGGTAACGCGATTTTCAGGTAAATTTCACTCGTCAACATTGCCATTAGGGCTACACGCCATGGCTCTTAGCCGAAGTACTGCGGATTTAGTCCAAACACGCCGCCTCTGGTACACGGCCGCACTATAAGCCACTTCTCAGCCACTAAGCGGTCCGTGTGCGATCGCAAAAAGCCGTTCGAACCAGGCATCGTTCATTCCGGCCACGGAAATTGCGAGCGGCACGTGTGACCGCGCGAAAGAATCGACTGCCGCGGTTTCCGCGGACGGAAGTTCCCGTTTCAGCTTGGTTGTTAAAGCTTTCAAGCTCTCTGGCAACCATTGTTACTAGAAAAGGGGTGAACTTTACTTTCATCACTAGCTCCCAAGTTCAAGTTTCCTAAAGTTTCATTTTTACCGCTCTGATTTGTATAACTAAACGCGTACGTTATACTTCCATTTGTTTTACTGCTGATTTGCAGGTTTAAAAATAATTCCCGAATAAAAACAGCGAGGAACTGAATAACCCGGTTGGAGAACGGGCCGCGCTTTTTTCCGGCCTCGCATAAAACCATTTTGAGGATCGCGGAGTGGAAAATGCACACCGCGCAAATATGACCCAGAATTAAACTGAACACCGCTTTTCTTTCATCGCAAATATTCTCAATCCTCGTATTCCTCGTAAAAATACTCGATATTTGTTTCGATAATATACAAAGTTGATTCTATTCCACTCCGCGCACGCGAGGGCTAATGAAAATCCTACTTTTAATTAAACCAAACGATCTAAGAATCACAGAAACACGATGCGCGGGTCGGAACGAAAGTCCTCTAACTGCTCTGCCCGGAACACGGCTCTAATGGTCATCGTTCTGGAAAAGGGTGAACGCGCGACGGGTGGAGCGTGTTTAAAACAACCTAACGACGGTCCGGCAATAATTCTATTCGCTGGTATAATGTTATGCAGTAACTAACACACGCATCCCGTGGATATCACCGGGACTTTATCGTCCCAGCCACGGGATGGGACTCCTAGAAATTGAATGAGTGGCGACGCTACACGACAGGACCGTGGTTAGATTATAATTAGACCACGGCTACGAGGCTGACCGCGTTAATGGCGGAGGAAGGAAAAAGAGGAATTAAAAGTTCTGATTCGTGTTTGCGCGAGAACCATTCGCGGAATCGGTCGACGAGGGCCACGCAGGCATCTAGAATTCGTGTCAGCGAGGAGGCAGAGAATCAAGCGGTTTATCAGTCAATTCAGCGTTACCGTTTCGTTCGTTCCTGGCTACCTCATTAATTATACTGTTCTCATTGTTGGGCAACGGGGCAAATTTCCAGGCAAATGAGAATGCATAGCAGTTTGTGCGTTTAAATGAATTTATTCGACGGCTGGGTGGCGCGGAACACCGGATCAATTGACTCTCAGATGGGACTAGTTAAAACTTAAGCGGAATTTAAATTTGAATTCGCGCCTATACCGGGCGCCGGCTTAGGATCCAGCCGGAAATTTAATCGGGAAATTGGAACGGGTGCTCTCCGTTGACAGAGTCCTTCGATAAACTGCTAACTACTAAATAATCACAACGACATCGTTATTTCAATCGCCATTGATTGTTGCAACAATTACAAAAAGTTTCAGGAACCTGTAATCGAGTTGGATTGACCTGTGATTGAGTTAGAAACTTGTAAGAAAACTGTTTTGGTGACACGTCTGGAAAGATTCCCGTAGCTTGACATGTTGACTTTAATAGTAATTTGTAAGAGAACTACTGTGCTTGCTTGCACTACCTTGCCAATTTGTTGCTAACGACTGACGAATGACGTATATATTTAATGTTGTCATATAAAATAGCAACGTTCCGTGCCAAAGAGAAAGAGATTTCTCTGGTGAACACAAAGTTGGTTGTATTTAATAAACTTCTCCGTAACGACGAGCAAAGACTTTGACAGGCCGTACTAAGAACTCCGAAAGAGACCAACAAAGACCGCACGTACCGGCACCCCCTCGGAGCCCCGAATTCTCCCCGACTTATTCCGACGAATGCGAAATTAAGAGAACGCCGCGGAAGTTGGCGCGGCGAGTGTCCAATATTTAGAGAAGGGTCTACTTTTCAGACGGTGAGACAACAGGGGAGCTCGATATCGATTTTCACGGGGACAGATGAAAGAGGCGAGGGGAGAGAAAAGAAACGAGCAGAAAGGAGAAGAAGACGATGAAGAATAAGAACATAATGGTCCATTCTTCGGCAAGCTGCGGAATAACCGGCGCTAGAGCGAAGGGAAACATCGTGACGAGGCGGAGAACGTCTTGAAAGTCCCGTGGCGAGGATCCTTTTAGGGAATTACGAAGTTATCGGTAAAGTTCCCAAAAGGGGGGCACGCCTCGCGGCATTACATTTAATAACGTCCAATAAACGCTCCTCATCCCCCGTTTTTCTTTTATTTCACTTTTTCTACCTCTTTATTCATCTTCCCTTCCATCCTTCTTCCATTAAACATCGTACCTGCTCGGCCGCCATTCCAGCACCGCGCGATCCTTAAACGTTCTTACCCGTGTCACGTTAAGACGATCGATTAGGCTGCCCCCTCCTCGTGCGATATTATTTATCCGACGCGAATCCTCTGTCAGTGGCCGGGAAACTAATATCGGCCAACATCCGATCAATCGGTTTTATGAGCTGTCGTTGAAGCGACGGAACTTGGAACTTCCGTGAAAGATGGATGAAGAAATTTCGAATATCGTTGCTCCTGGCTTTTAATAGAGAGGCGCGCATCGTGGTGGATTCTGTATACGTTCGCGTTAACTCGATTGCTAAACGTGAAATAACGATAATGATTTATTAGGAAAGTTCGAAGTAAAGCATTTTTCAACTCTCTCGAGTATCTGACAACGAAGATAGGACCGAATAAGCCGCGATATCGTTTAGCTTTGCTCTACTTCCAAGTTTTCAGGAAGTTTCAATTTTCATTGATCGATTACCTATTGCATTAATAAAACGTATACTCTCTCATCTTTCGAATCACAACATCGTACTTCCGCGGTAGATCTGTATCCTATATCCACGAGTACTATTCACGAATCTAATTATACTAAACGATACATTGTCTCCAACCAACAAAACTGCCACTCAAGTGAACTTTAACTAAGCGTACCTATTTTTCACGAATCCATTCTCACCCATTCTCACCCAGCGCGACGCATTCTCCGCAAGACAACGTCTTCATAACTCTCTCTCTCTCTCTCTCTCTCTAACAAAGATGTTATCCTTACCAGTAATGAATTACATCGAAATGCATGCGTCGCGAGTAATTACGCGCCATCAACAAAATAACAACAGATATTCGGTCTACATCTCTGAACGGGTTCCAACTCAGCAGCGTGCATCGCCTGGGCTATTCGACTCCACTGTTCTCATTCTAAATTCATGGCAGCGACCATCGAGCTTGGTGTAAAGCTCCCGATCTCTAGCCGCCGCCGCCGCCGGCTTCACGGTGTTTCGCCTCCGCCTCGCTCTACTTCGCGTTACTTCGCGCGGATCGAAATTAGCTTGGAAGTGAAGCGACCGGGTCCAGCGAGGCATTCCGGGCGGCTTCCGCGCGCGAAACAGCCGCGCCAAAGCGATCCGCGAAACGTTTTGCCCGTGTTAACGTAGCGGGGAATGCACCCTGGATGAAAAAGTTCGGGGACGGAGTTAGTCGCGCGGAACGGAATGAAACGACGGCCCCAGGGTGGGACAGCCCGCTGGTGTCCGCCCGTATTTATAGCGCGGATTGTGCCCGCCTGGCAACCGGCCATCGGACTGACATCTCTTGGGCATCTTATGGGGAATGTCTTCCGAGCTGCCTCTGGTTGCAAACGCCATCGGCGAGCATCAATTTCGGGGGTCTACGTTTCGAGACGAACACTTTTACTCTCTGATCGAAGCGTTTTAGAATGGAATTGCATTGCAGGAAGAAGTTAAGCTGCACGGATCGTAGTTATACTGATGTATTCATAGTAGGGTGGGTCGAATTAGAATCTTATGGGGAATGTCTTCTGAACTGTCTTTGGTTGCAAACGCCATCAATTTCGAGGGTCTATGTTTCGAGATGAACACGTTTGCTTCCTGATCGAAGAGTTTTAGAATGGAATTGCATAGCAGAAAGGAGTTAAGTTGCACAGATCGCAATTATAAAGATCCATAGTAGGATGGATCAGATTAGAATTTTTCAAGAAAGGTTGATGATTCCGACGAAACTCGCGAAGAAGTGTAACTTATGCTAGATGATTACGATTTGCAAGTTTTATTGTATAGAAAAGCAGTGCGATATTATCTTTCGGAATTCGTCGTTGATTACCAGCAGAGCCAGATTTAAGACGCGATGCATGGGCCAGATATTACTTTCCAGAGTCTCGTCGGCGCTCTGATAACTCCTTTAAACTATGTTTCAGCCAGAAATGTATCTGGACGATATTACTTCTCAGAATGTTGCGGATCCTCCTCCACCAACGATATGGAATACGATACATCGTACGATCAGATCTGTTATTTTTATTTTTGCCATTAAGAAAATGAAATCACGATATCAATCCGAGCGCACAATAAGTTTCGAGAAAGCTAAAAGGAAGGGAACAAAATTACCATACTGGAATAATCTAAATGTAACATTTCAATCACTATCCGACCAAATTCCTAACGAAAATTCCATTCAAGTGTTCGTCGCCTCTTTTATTTAAAGAAATTTCACCGTGAAGAATTTTTTAATGAAATTTCATTTAAGCAAATTCCACTGTGGAGAATTTTTCAGCGAATGACATCCACCTTACTTAACAACGAAGAGGCACGCATTGTCGACGGGTGGAAAGCTAAGGAAACGAAGGACAACCGGAACTCCGTTGGACGTGGCTGGACGATTAAGGGGTCCATCAAATCGCCGTGAACGATCCCGCCATGGATACATTCGGACGTCGTATTATGACGTACAGCCGAAGCGGGTCGTTTATCCAGGCCGTCCCGTAGCCTGTAGGGATGAATCACAGTCGAGTCCGATCGGCAGCCGTTCGCGAGCCCGACCTGGCTTTTATTAGACCGGCTGACACCGAGGATCACTGCCAAACTAGGACCGCGCGAACAATGGCTTCCTCGTATCGGGCCGCGGCCGTTCGAAAATAACCACGACCACCGTCTTGTTTCCCGTCCTGATCCCTCAGCGTGCGCAAGTCCATCGACGAAAAAGGAAATGCCCGATCGCGCGAGAAATGCCACGGTTGAGCGACGATCGAGCAACGGCACGAAAGGGGAAACACAAAGAGGAAGAAGAGGATGAAAGTGAACTTTCCTGTCGTTCGCTCGCGACGGTTTGAAGCCAGCGAAGAAAGGGAGATGAAAGGTTAAGCGGAATTCGAAGATTTTCGGGCGCTTTTTGGGTGAAAAAGTTTGCTCGGTGGAGTGCGTGTCCCGAATTCACGTCTGTGTAGCCGTCTCGATCTTCGATCGCATCGCAGCCTGGGATTCCCAGACTGGTCCTGGGGACGCGATCGATGACAGAGAGGTTCCCGGAGTCTGGAATTTCGTGGACGATGCGCTAGAACTCTCCGACTTTCTGCTCTGGCAGTGAAACGCTAAACCATTGGAGCACCAAGATACTACAGGATCGTTCTTTAAGCCTCCATATGAATTCTGT
Source organism: Xylocopa violacea (assembly GCA_963969225.1). Taxonomy (NCBI): domain Eukaryota; kingdom Metazoa; phylum Arthropoda; class Insecta; order Hymenoptera; family Apidae; genus Xylocopa; species Xylocopa violacea. The sequence continues at coordinate 7,417,092 of CAXAJV010000021.1, read as the reverse complement.
TGTACGATATGAGCTCGTAAAGAAAAATCAGTTGGAAATATACTTTTCGAATTACAAAAATGGAAACAAATCGTTTGAATGAAAGTTACTTGAGATCTTTTACAAAAGACTGCTGTGTCTAAAGAAAAGAATTTTTCTCTTGAAAAGTTTCCTTCTTCCTGCAGTATTTCTGAATACATTCAACGAAGACAGAATAGAAGCATAATAGTTACACAAAGGAGAGTGAAAATGCAAGTATGTATCGAGATTCGTGCAATGAAGTGAGTAATCGAACACCCGCATAGCTCTCTCGCTTCTACAAGAAAACTAAAAGTAAGACTAATTGTGAGCTCTAAGCTCTTTTCCGTTTGCTTCAGTCGAAATAAATTGTTCTGTAGGTAATCTTCTTATCTAAATCTGCTTGACGCAAATGGCTTTAAACAAAAAATAACGCATTCGTACGGAGGCCATTTCCATTTCTACGATAAACGTCAGTTTCCTAAAACCGCTGCTTGACGTGCACATAAATTCATCGTCCTCGAAGGGTTAAGAGAGGATGAACGCAGGAAGGAGTGTGCTCGAGCCAACGGATTCGACGACGAATGACGATTTTCGTTGGAACGCGAAGAAAACGTATTATTACGCATTAGAGGAGGGTCGATTGGAGTCGATGAAATTGAAGGTATTGTGCGCGACGGAAGTGCACGTGACCTGCGACAATGTTCTGTGGAGGGCCGAGAAATCCGTCGAGAGAGAGTAGGAAATGACGCGGAAGGAAAGTCGATGGGAACATCGAAAATGCCAGGTGATTCGGTCAATGGCCACTTTTCATAGAGCAACACGGGAAATTGCCAATTGATATGTACATAACTGAATGCACGAATAAATCGTAGCCACAACAGAAAGAGAACATTTTCGATTGGAATCCAACGCGGGATCCAATCGAGTACGGTACTCGATTTCTATGGGCGCATCTTGAAAAGATTGCAAGTATTATTTTATTCGTGGCATGAATAGTCGTCAGAATCGAACACGCGACGAGGAAAATAACCAAGGATTAATCCCAGATTCGTGTTATCTCAGAGCGAATGAAAAAGTTCGATGCTATTTCCTTCTATTTTATCGCCGGAGGGGAATTGCGCTCGGATTTGCGTTTGTTTCAGTAAAAAAGCGTAATACGAAAATCCTAAATATTAATCAAAGTGGAGACTATGTTATTATGCATACATAATCCTATCGTTTCGCCACAAATCAATACGGTCAACTAACGGAATATAAACATAAGCTGCAAAAGCAGCATCTCACAGTGCTCGAGATAAAAAACTGGTGCCCAAACAGTTGTGAAACTAACACAAACCAGCACTTGTTGATACTTGCGCTCTAATACCATTCATTCTACAACTTTCCCAGCATCAGCGCACCAAAACCGGATAAACGAAAGCATTTTCCCGAACACATCTTTAGCATCCGACAAGCACAATGCGCCAGGTACAGCCGAAATTAAAATAAGCCTGGAAACAAGCAAAACGCAGGAACTGAAACAAGCTTAAACTAAACGAGCTCGCGAAAGGAGAGAAGCACCCCGGCTCGTCGACAAATTAAACAGAACCGTTCGTCGACGTGGAAGAGTCGGCAGATCGTTAACCCTATCAGTACGAATTTTTTTTACCATGGAAACATCTATTTTTTTATTCATTATTAGTAATGGAACCCTGAATATGGCTGGTGAAAAATTGTATAACTCCAGGTTGTTACGAAAGGGATGCATTCCGGCATGTTTCTCGCTCGGTTCACAATGACACCAGATATTTCGTCGTTGAAGCAGAGACACTGTTACCGTTTTACCCAGTTTTTCCCTTTTTTTCTCCTTTTTTTTTTCGTTGTATCGATTATCGTTACCCTATAGAGGATTCTGCGAAGCTTAGCGGCGGAACGAGAGGGCTCGCTCGTAGCGACGCTCGCGCACAGTGTCCTCGGGATTAGTTCTGGCTTTAATGTCCGACGACAAGGGATTTCAAAGGTAATTGAATCGAGTACACCAATCCGTCGCGTCTTTTAAAGCCGTGGGACACCGTCGCCTAAGGACACCACCGCGATTATGTAAAAGCTATCGACTGGTGAAGTGGTATCCTTTGAATTTCAGGATCACGTTGGAATTTTCGACGGGAGGACCTTTTGTTCGACCTTTGGACAGCGTAGAGCAAATTATAAGACGTATCGCTAATTATTTTGCACAAATAAGTTTTGTAATTTAGACGTCGAATTTTGTAACTTGAAACTCAAATTTCTCGAATTATCTGAAACCAAACGACTCGAATCGGAACATGTAACTCGACTAATCTGAACGATAACGAAACTTGAGACATCTCGAGAGGATCCTGGCTATAGAAAGAAGAGGGTCGCGGTGAGTTCAAGTGGCTTTGATGCACGGACGGGTACATGCGTTATCCGGTTAATTCTTTCTGGCTGGCTCGACGAGCAGAACCGGAAGCGATGTCTCTCTTTTCGTGTCAGATGGCCCGTACTCGTTGGGCATGTCGATTCGGCGGGCCTAGCCGTTTTGATCTACCATGTGGAAGGATCCGATCGCTATGAAACGAACGCTACCGTACAGCCACGCGAACCGAACCTCTAATCGGGTGGCTGAAGATCGTTCCTCGCCCACCCCTTCGCCTTGCCCTGTTTTTGTGTATGTACAGCATCGCCACTGAAGGTAGTCGCTCGTGAACATAATGAACGACATTTCGACCCTGGCTGCTCCTGCCTTCTTTTCCCTTCGAAGACGACGAGAGGGGGGGGTGGGGAAAAATCTGATGGCGTAAATGAAGCGTCATCAAGCGTAAATGTGATCGGAGGACGGAAGATTATCGACCGGAGATTCGAGAACGGGCTTAATCGCAAAATGAAGAGGGTTACTACGTTGCGCGAAGCGTCGAGTTTCCGTTCAATGCATAGGGTCTATCTTAACCGAATACGGTGGAAATGGTCTTGCAAAAGGTGTTTGAGATTCGTACATTACCAATTTCACGGATAAACTTAGCTCCGAGTTCCTTTGCGAAAGTTAAGCGAACAATTCATCGAACAGAGTGTCAATCAAGAGTTGCGTCTTCATAATTTTACATAGACAAAAGTGGAAGGAAGGAACGAAATTAGAATAAGTAAAGAAAGTGAAGCACTTGTTTCCTTTTCAAAGGATTATCGACTGTATATTTAATTTCAAGTTTAACACTCTGATCCTCTCCCCCTCCCAAGTGGGTTTACGTGTCTATTGGATTGATTTCGATTAAATCCTCTTGAGCGGCGCGATAATACGTACACGTATGGAACTCGGCGGACAGAATTTTATTAATTAATTTCATCGCATCATCGCGCGTAATGAAGCATTATACGCCTGCGGAGCTTCGTTATGCATAACTGTGAATATTATTCAAATTTAAACGGGTAATCGATAATGTCGCGTGGCTGGCTACAATCAAAAATATCAAACGATTCCCCAAAGTAATGGAAATACCGCAATATTTCGAACGTTTCGATTTTAAACGATCGAGCGTGCAGGATATTTAATCGTAAATTGACTGAATAACGACACTATGTTCGTTATTTGTCGAACGTAAAATAATTCGAGGATCAATGTTGATTCAACTATACCCATTTGTTCCCGAATATTTGAATTAAGCACTTCTATGTACAAATACATTAAATATTGGGTCTTCCCCTGGACACAAATAAGGGGAAACAGATCGTATATGGTCAGACACGCGAGGCAATCGTCGCAACAAGAACTATCTGTCCTCCAATTAACAAGATCCCTAGAAGCGCTGTCGTAGAAATGAACTTGTACAAGAAAACTGGGCTCGAAAGGCTTAAATGAAAAGAACTCCTCCCAACGAGGTTGGTTAATTTCCCAACGAGCCGATACGTCGTCCAATGGAGAATCGGCTCGACGGACGGTGCTCCAAATAAATCCATCGGGGGCGCCCATCAGGGGAGGTGCCATGGGGTGGTGCTTCACGCGACACGGAGGTAGGTCATGCTGTAAAAACGGCAGCGGGTACATAATTCGCAGGCCTGGAGACTTCCAATCGTCTACACATCAAAGGGAGACCCCCTGTGGTGTGCACGTCGCGCGGACGGTTCGAGGCCACCTTCGCACGCACGGATAGTCAGGTGGCAACGGAGCGCGAAGGGTTATTTTTAGTAGAATTTGTCGCTCGAACGATGCCATAAAGCGAGCCTCGACACCGTATGTGTACCGGCCTATAGAAATTTTCACGTGTTTGTACCCACGACTAAACGTCAGTCGCCGTCGTTAAATGTGTCGACGGCGAACGCTACGTGGAAAAAGCCCCCGGCCGCTTTATAATCCGCCCCGTTTGGCCTTTCGTATCATCTGACCGCCCCGTTAGGCCACGACTCGCGTTCGTTTAAAGGGATTCCCGATTCGATTCCGCCGCCCGTGGACGGTGTAGGAAGTTTCAAAAGAACGTCGAAGTGGAGGATTGTCGAAATAGATAGCGTTACGTGGGATGTTGTACAGAATGAGGGCGAACAATAAAGAATTCGAAGAGACAGGAAAGAATGGACGACGTGAAAACCATGGAGACTATATTTGTTTAGACTTCATATTTAAGGGTGTAAAATATGGCTTGCGCGACTTAATCGTGTCACTCCGCGTCGCGCGAGGAAAAAAAAAGGGTGAGAGAAATATGGGAAAAATAGATTTTTATCTTTCATGGCACAGTGATAATAGGAGCTGTGCGTGGCAATGATTGAATAGAATTTCTTGGAAGGAAACATTTAATCGCATGTTTGCAACAAGTATAATTAGACTACCTCTTAATTACCTCGTCTCTCACGGATACAGACATTAGATGAACTGGATAACGCGTTCGATGCGAATTCAGACGCCAGACACCGGAAGATTAACAGCTCCAAAGGGAGCAAGAAAGATGTAGATCGTCTTAGCTAAGATATTAAGACATTCAGCTGATCTGGCAACCATGACGCAGCAAAGATCAAGTAGAAGAGAGAAACGTATACCGGTTTGGCTACCGAAAAATCAATAGAACGATAGCGTCCTCATTTCTCGTCGTAAATTTGTCGCTACTTGAAAATTCTGCTATTCTACAGATTGATATTTCTAGAAGTAAAAGCTCGCTGGATAGTTGCGACGATGTAAAACTTTCTCTCCAAAAGCTTCGGAGTTTATGTAAAATTGATGTTAAAACTTCAAAGGATATTTCCGAGAGAGAACTTCAATTCCAATTAAAATTCTATTTGCCGTTAACCATTTTATTAAAAATTCGTTGTGCCACGCATATATAGGAACCTCGTAAAGATCTTTTTACCGAACGATTTCCATTCCAAATTTCCTTTCTGTAAACGCTCTGAAAGGCTGACAAGATTATGAGCAAACAACGTAACGAAACGTAAGCAACCCTGCCCCAGATTTATGGCAAATTAGCGCCTACATCATTTGCTACTTTTGTGCCCCGAGTCCTCCGGAATGCCGCTTCCCCTATATTAGGAAACAGCCTGTGCACACATCTGGATCACCGTTATTCGGACGTAAATTCCACCGCGATAAAGCATTCGCCATCCCCCAAAGCACCACCCCTATTTACAGAGGTGCAAAGCGAGTGACTAAGAGTAGCAATCTCGTTGGGGTACGTGTCGCCACGGGACAACACGTGCCGTGTAACAAACTACGTTTCCCACGTGTGTACAGGTGGGCGTGTGGGACGGTGTGCAGGCACAGAGGTCCTCGTGTATGCAGGTGCACACGCAACCACATGTGACGCACACATGACGTAGGTTAGGACGTGGTCAATGAAGCATCGGATACGATAACGCTGACGGTCAGGGACGACATTGGATGACGTCCACTCTACACTGTCATCGAGATTGTTTTGCTTGGACAAGAACGGATTGTCTCGGTAAATTGCATCGATGGTAAACACGAAATCGTGGAAATGAAATATTTTTTAAATGGAACGAAACAGAACACGGTACCGAACTCTTCCAGGTTGCCATGTAATCTTTTTTTTAACAGTTTTCACTTACGATCTGGTTGAGAAGTTAAATGAAATTGTCCGAGCGACTGATAAATGACAACGAATTTTGAAACAGTCATCCGGTCGGATTGCGAACTTAAACCTTTCAAATCAATCGAAATGGCCGAGCGGGCGACGAATTCTTTTTGTGTCCAGATTTAATTTTCGCAAATGGATATCGTTTCGCTGCTCCACCAGTCTGTGGTTTGCAGGTCAATCCGTATTTTGAGATAACGAACAAACCTGTCTTTGACCATGTATAAAACTCGAAATTCGAAACAAACCAGAAATACGAAACCACAAACACGATCGCTTTTGAAGAATTTTGAATAAAAATGTTTCATCGCTACCCAACCTATTTGTACATAGTCTTCGATACAATTTTTATAATCGTTTACTACTCTGCTCGCAACATAGTACATTACATGTGCTTTTTGCTAAAAATTTCTACACTCCCAGTACTACTATATCGAATGTAAAACATTCATAAAAATAAACCTTTTTGATGAAACATTTGTAAATATACGAGAAATTTGTGGAAATGCCTCCTCGTTTCTCCCTCTGTTTCTTTTACCTCCTCTTCGCCTTTCCTTTGCCACCCTCTCTTGAATGCAATAAGTGGCAAAAGTGAAAACATTTCGCGTTACTGCCGGCAATGCTCATGAAACGCGGATTAAACGTAATCGAAATTTCAAAAATTCCCAACTACAGAGATTAACTTCAATCATCGTGGCAATTAAACAGGATCAAAGCAATCGCCCCGTTTCAACGTTTCGTCTGGATAGAAAATCTGGCTTTCGTACTGGACGGCTGCGAGAACTCGCGCACGCATTGTGCGCAACGGAGAGGGGAAAAAAAGTGAAAAAATTATTTTCGAAGTTTAAATTGCAACTAATTAGCGCGACGTTAATGTCCCCCTCTCGGTCGGTGGAAAAATTCAGTACGAGCCGGCGTTTTAACAAAATTCAGCCGGGTAGATGGGAAAATTAAGTAAAACACGGTAGCAAATGAAACGATTGCTACGCAGTTCATACGGTTAATTAACTCTCGGCGAAATTGAAATACGTTGTAAGATACGAGTTTCCAATATTAATTTCGCCCGCTGCGCCAGCGTTGCGTCCAACGAATTACGGGTTACACGTTTTTCTTGTGTACAATTGTTTTTTCAAAATTATGTCCAACGCAATAAATCTCTCTACAAGATTACATCTATGCTCGTAATACCCATACGCCCCTCTCGTTTGTTCCATTAAAGTCTGATCTAAATTGACCGGAGTTTATTGAAAACATTCTTTCCGCGTAACCACTAATAATTTGATATGCAAATTATCATCGATATTGCAATTGATTAAACATAAAGCTCAGGACTCTCCATCCAATTCGTACATGCTAAATAAATAGTCACTGCGCAGAACGTAACTTTGAATCTACAAAAAAAAAAAATACATACCACACTAACACAACCGATAAAAACGTTTTCAATCAAACAGATTCGGCAGACCAAACAAAAAGGTCACTTTTACTTAGGAAAATTAAATCACTACCTATTTCCCCGCTCCCGGTTTTAAATACCGCGTACCGATCGTTCACCCCTGAGAAAAGAGGGGAAAACAGAAAAATGAAAACCAGCCCGTTTCGCACTGGTCCCCGTGCGCGGAGGCTCGATTGTCGATTAAAAAACGCGGGAAACGTTAAAAAAAAGAGGAGGAACGCGTCGCGCCGGCTGGCTAGCTGTTGTGGATGGTACTTTAGCCTCGAATCGAAATCAATAAGCCGATTATTGGTCGGGCTGAACGGAGATTACGTTGCTTTGAATTGACAACCCGACACGGGGCTCGCCGTGCGCCGATTGAATTTCGCGGACTTTCGAGACGGCCGGACGTCCGCTCCAGTTCCTTTTTCCACGTCTGATAGCGTGAAATCACGCTCAATGTAATCCTCGCGGACACTCCGCGAAGAATCGACCCTTTTGTTGCGGTCCTGAGCCAACCAAGTTTCCAGCCATTATGCGGCCGCGTTATTTGCTTACACGTCGGCAGACAATACGACACAGCCGCGCGGAAAGGAAGAAAAAAGATGCCAGCGTAAGAGAAAGAGGAGGAAAAGCGACGCGTCGATGTTTTTTCAAATATTGGCCACGTGTTTAAGTCGTTACGACCTGATTTAAAGAGCAACGATATTTCCAAAGAAGGCAACCATTTACCAGTTAGATTATTAATCAGGAAGAGTAAAAAATGATGCACGTGCACACTTGTATAAACACTGCAATTATTTCGTCGATACTCGACGCCAACGTTTTCGACATTCGTAAATATTTCGCGGAATAACGCGATGGTCGTTCGTTAAAAATTCAGATTTATTAAAGCTCTGCGAAATACACGAAAATATCACCACAGCTATGTTCTCTTAAAACCTCATCACTCGACACGCCTGCATCTACTAAAAGCTAAATTCTTTGTTCTCAATTCTTGTTTCTCCTCGCTGCAAATGTATTTATTCCCGCGAAAAGCGACCACTGCATACAGCAAAATTCATACCCCGTTAAACGAAAACATGTGAAACGTCACGTCATACGACGGAGTCTGGTCACGCGAAGCACGTCAAAAGATAATACCGAATCGGTTGTGAAGCTTTGCTAAGAAGCGAGAAATCCTCTGTTAATTTTACCCAAAGTTTCGCGTTATAGCTATGGACGTAATTTTCTGACTGCGTTGTACACCAAAAGTCTCTTCTCGAAGTACCACGTTGTACAAAAACATCCCTTTCACGCTGGACTCCCGTACAACACAAATGTCTAAGTATCAATCGCTTGCAGACATCCAATGTGTTGAAACTAACGAGTATGTAAATACATTCGCCACTTACATACGAAGAATATTATTGATACTTGTTCACCTGATACGAACTCGACAATAGAAACGAGAAAAGAAACGAAACCGAACGACATTGTCAAACAAGCCTAATGACACGCTATTGTTATCAGATTTCGGTTAAAATCGTGCCAGGCAAATTCTAATTGCTGTATTTACTTGGCTGTTAGACAGTGGCCGCGGGACCGATAGATCATCGGTAGCACATTACAGGTTTTGACGGTTACACGCTCGCGTGGTGACAACAATGGGGCAAATGGTAGGACGTATGCCCGACACATGGGATGGTTTATTGGAGGAAAAAGATCGCGTTTTGTATTGGAGCGGCGAAGTTTTGTCGAGGGTGGCCGACAACGTAAATCAAGAAAACTCGTTACTCATCGAATACAGCGACGAGAGCATCGACAAAAAGATCGACTCGTGGATGGAATCGAATCAAGCGCGGGTCGATCGGATTTTTAGCAAACATCCTGACCTGCCGGAGGCGTATAAAGTGGAAGTGGCGAACGAACTCGCGCAAGTGATTATCTTCATTGAAATCTTACGTTTTCATAAATTATTTTAACCCTCTATAACTGATATTGTGCTTGAACGAAGGAAAGAGTTACTGATGATTACAATGCTTCGATTTGACTTAAAAAATATTAATAAATATTACTGTGAGGTAAAGTGGTTGGTATATATATAAATTGATTCCATAGTGTAGTAATAAAATATTATGATACAGTGAAAAACAAGCAAATTATGGTTTAAAAAGTAGATACAAGGGTACGTATCTTTCAAATCACGTTACGTTATAGAGGGCTAATGTCACATGGTAACAGCAACTACTGTGGTTGACATAATGCATTTTTATCAATCAAAATATGTGAACACAATGATATTCATAATTTGTGATTGCATGTAGATACGAGAAGAATGTAGACTAAGAATAAGGAACGACTATTACCGTGGCTACAAGGACGTGAGGAAATTCACGAAAAGGGTGGACGCATTAGGAGATCGACAACGCAAAGTACACGTGAAACTTCAACATCTCGAGTGTGTCTGCAATAGGAACATGAAGAAGTTTCAAAAGAAATTTGGACCTCTAAGAGTGAAAACATTCAGAAATCTTGAAATAGGCGAAAGAATCATGTTTCAAGATAAGAGGCTAAAATCGCAGTTTGGAAAACGGGTATTGATTTTAATCTAATTTCTATACTTTTCCTCTGAACAATAATAATTACCTTGCATTCCTTTCTTAACATTAGGTGTACGATATTGACCATAAAAATGTGGAGGAATGCGCCAAATGTGTTGATAAATTGATAAAGATCATTGAAAAAACAGCGCTTAAGTAAATTAGTGTACCAATTACCTACATCTATAAAGGGATACGAATAGGTATAAGCGAGAAATTTGCGTATGAAATAAGCGTAGAATTAGAAATAAATTTCCTTCCTAGTGTTGCATATGTGATATTAACTTTAAAAATGTCGAGGAATATGCCAAGCGTATTAAAATAAATAAATAAGTATAAGTGACGAGTAAGATAGGAATGATTGTAAGTAAGGGAAAAATTGTGAAAATGTTTAACGAGAGAAATTAAAATGTACAATTAATTTCCTTCCTAATGATTGATGTATGATAATGATTGTAAAAATGTAAAGGAATATGCCAAATGCGTGAATGAATTAATAAAGATTGTGAACGAACACAATGTTTTTACACATCTATAACTAACCAACGACAATAATAAAATATACTGAGGGAATGCAACAAATGCAGTTCACATACAAGTTACCAGAACTGAAATTACCGAGCAAGGCTACCAATCTACTGTCGATAACGTTGCAGCCGTACCTGAAAGCAGGGATAAAACAGATCAAATACAAAATATGAATACCTTATCAGTATAAAGCTTAATAGTAAAGCAAGTGACACGAGAGCAATAAAATATGCATTGTAAATACGATTATGGTTTAATATTTCCTACTGGATTTTTTAATGCCAGTAGATGGTGCTTGGAGTAGCATAATGCTCTAATTTTGCTCAGTAGAGAATTTTCTCTCTTATACTATTTTAAACAATCCTTTTCCTACATTTTTTCATTCTTCTCTATTACTTTCCTCTTCTATTATTTCTTCTTTTTCTTAATTAAAATTCGTTATTCTTCTCTACATCTTCGTTAACCCATTCTTCCCCCTTTTAGTCGCCTCTTACGACAAGCAGGGGATACTGTGGGTGTATTCTGATCCCCACCGCACAGGGATTATATTGTAAATATCTATTAAAATATAAAATACAGACTTGATGCATTGCAATTAAAAATTTAACGCAAGAACAAAGAGAGACGCTAAATATGTTAAATAATTTGTTTGGCGAATTATAAATACACGTTCCGCTTCACTTCTTTCTTCTTTTAGTCATGTTTAAAAAATGCAAACACTTTTTAATTAATTTAAAAATGATAATTCAAAACAAAGACAAAAAGGGACGCTTCATTGTCGCCATGACAGCTCGAACTGTTCCACAAAAAGTATGAATTTAAATTATGTTTTTTCATATAACGAAATTGATTATATAAGAAAAGTACAGTATTTAAGCAAAAATGTAATAATAAAGAAAGATTTCAACAATTTTCGCCATCAAAAATAAAATGTCACGTATTGCACAATATACATCTTAATCTCTATTTCTCAAGAAAATGTTAACTGATTTGACACGTTTCTCTCAACCTTCTGTTTCTTCTTTAACATTTGGTACTCGTGAAATACAATTTAATATAACAATAAAAAAAGAATGAATGTTCACTTTGTGACAGGAGATACACTCGCGACGAAAGCACAGGAAGAAAGAGGAAATCAACTAAGATCTTTCTGTGCTGCGTAAATGGACGATTATGATTGGTCGAATTCAAATGCAACTTTTTGATGAAAGGTGGTACCAACCTTTTCTGACCAAAATCTGACAATTGCTATCAAATATTCTTTTGTAATTTATAACAAAATGTAATGTATTTTCACTTACCAGAAAGAGATGACAGGAAGAGGCATTCACGAAGAAAGTACGAAGATAAGAGAAAATCAAACAGAAATCTGTTGGGGTAGACTCTTAGAGATTCTCGTTACCAGGAAAGCAGAGAGCATAAGGCGGCTGTATATCAGATACAGGATTTCTACAGGCCTGTGGCTACACATTCATATGAAGCGAAAATTATGAAAAGTTCCATGAAGTAATCACTGTCTTTAATTATTAAATGCATACGTTCCAATACTTTATGCGCCACATCAACAAACGAAAAACGTATTACCATTTATTTGGTTTATGAATAAACTCAACAATAATTTGCTGTTCGTGAAACAACTTTGGTATACGTATATCGTTTTGAAATTTATTCCCGCCTCACGGAAGTTATATATGTATATTGAATACTTAAGGCAGCATAACCGAAATATGCAATCAGTGTTTCATTAAAATAGACGCGTACCTGCACACAATTCTCGCAGGAATCTGGATCCAAATGTATTGTGTTCGAGATCCGTACGGTTGTCAGAAAACATGCATCTTCCATCCCACCTAATGACATTGTAGATTTCCCTACTTCGAACATTTTTCTACGAACTATTTTTTATACAAATCAAACACTACTGCTAAAACCACGACGCCGCGGTAGCAACGGCGGTCGCCAAAAGCCGGATGCTATCAGGAAAGTAGAAGAGACGAAGAGTTATTTCTTCTTCATCGTTGGAGCTGCATGTACAGCCACCTATGAAAAAGCGTTACAACTAAATTATTACTTTAAAATATTTAATAGATAAATTCTATATTATTTTAGAAAGAAAGGGAGGGAGAGAGAGAGAGGGAGAGAGAGATTAAATCTTAAAGTTTTGAATTCTATAAGAATTAAAATTAACGATCAATTGTAGAAAAGAATTATTACAATTTTTACATTTTTTGATATAAAATCAGATAGAAGTATTTCTTTTTCACAATCGCATAAAAGTTTCCACTAGCAATAGTTATTTACTATTTTAGCGGTAAATAAATACAATGTTAAAATAATATACTTAATATAAAAATATGTGTCCTTACTGAATGAAAAAGTTAATTTATTTCCCAAAACCTTCGATAGCCGTGATCGTCTAGTGGTTAGGACCCTACGTTGTGGCCGTAGTAACCCAGGTTCGAATCCTGGTCACGGCAATGTCTAAGAACATTGTCACGGGAAGGATATTTTTTTTAAATTTCTTTTTTTTATCTTTAAATATATCAATATTATAATTATATACGTCATATTATAATACTCAAACCATCCTAATATGTACAACAATCACAGAAGCAATATTAAATTTGTAATTAACTTTTACATAAATTAAATATAACATCCGCACAGCATTTTTATATGTCTCTTACTTATAGAACAATCTATTATTTCAGATTTACATTACCAGAAACATTCTGTGAAAGGCAATTGAAAGAAATTTAAATAATGAATAAGTCTACTGTGTGTATATATGTTCATTTGATATAAAAATATGCGTTATTTACTGATGGAAAAAAGAAACTGCACTCTCATAACCTTCAATAGCCGTGATCGTCTAGTGGTTAGGACCCTACGTTGTGGCCGTAGTAACCCAGGTTCGAATCCTGGTCACGGCAATGTTTAAAAACATTGTCACGGGAAGGATATTTTTTTAAATTTCTTTTCTACTTTTAAAATAATGCTTCACAATACATCATATAATACTGCATATAAAATGAACTTAAAGGAAATACCACTTTAAAATTAAAAAATTTCTAGTACTTTCTTATTAGTTCCCTTCTTGTATCTGATGTATATGATGAAATCAGCAATTTTAACAGCTGATATTGCAATAAACGATAATGTATCTTCGATTTCATTTAACAAATATAAATGTGTATTACAAGAATCATTATTGCATTAATTGTTTTAAGTACTGATGTAATTCATGCAATCATGCATACTATAGTAAGCATTTATATTACAATCGAAAAGAATTGTTTATAAATTGTCAGCAAATCTTGCCTCGTAAAGTCAATATATTTCAGGCATAATTATGTCAAACCCCAGTACAAAGTTCGTGCTTCAAAGACTTTGCCACAATTCCTTAATACCATTAAATTCTTCATACATATATCATGAAATCTTATCAATTATTATCTTTAATGTTTATTTCATATTATATTGCAGTATATAATAAATGTAGTGTTTCTTGTGCTACATCTTCTAAACTACAATCGCTTACTTCAATAAAACATCCTAATGTATATAACGGTCACAAAGGTATATATAGCATAAATTTATATATATATATATAGCTAACTCTGATAAAAATGAAATGCAGTATTATCTAAACAATTTGTTCATCTATAGAACAATGTATTAATTTGTCTGCTCAGATTCTAATTATCTCATACGTTCTCAAAGGCAATTAAAAGAAACTGATTATAATATTGACTCCAAAGAAGAAAAGCAAATTCGAGATTCACGTCGTGTAACTGGATCACGTCGTCACCTCAGAGTTGGTATGATGTCAAAATGCAAAGAAATACAAATAACTATTAAAAGATTCTTAGTGTGCTGGCATATTTGTGCCAAATGATTGTTCATCACGTTTTATTTTATAATTTTTAGGTGATGCTCATCAAGTTGCAAATTATTTTCTTTCTGGAGGACCATTAAAAGGTCATGATCACTTTGTGCAAGGACGAGACTGTGATTCACGTAATGATGGAGATACTGTAGCTGAAGCAAGTAATGTAACTACTGAGAATAATACAGATTTATCTGCAAACGAAGAGAATTCAAACACAAATTTGTCTGACTCAATTGTTGGAGCTCCACATATTCCTTCATCAGGATCACAATTGGGAGCTGCACCTATAGGACAATCTTTGTATAATTCTGGCACTGACAATTTGAATTCTATGTTACACCCTGTTTTAAATACATTAACTGGCACACAAAACTCACTAGGACATGATTTATTAAGGTCTGTGCTACACCCTAATTTACATCCACATATTAACACATTGCATCACATACCTAGAACTTTGATAAGAACAGCTACTTTACCAGTAACTAGCTTAATGCAGGCAAGGTCAGAGCTTCGTAATATTTTACATCCAAACGGACCACTTCTTAGAAACGTTAATAAAGTAAGTAAGATATAATGTAATATATTTTCATATATTTTTCTAATTCTGAATGCTATTTTTAATATTTTCAGTCATTACTACGTGCCAAAGCAAGGAAAAATCATTTAATACCTCCAATATATCCACTACATCCGATACATCCACTGCATCGGATACATCCATTGCAACCAGTGCAACCATTATATCCAATTGGACATCATCCACCAATAGTGGGATTAGCTCACACAGGTCTTCATAGTAATGTACGTATTACTTCGTTATAAATTTTGTAAGTTTATAGTAACATATGTGACAATGTAAATTAATAGGCTTTACCACCAAGTACAATTCAATCTCATCAACTAATACCTCATCCTGAACCTACTGGTTATATTGTACGATATGTACCTCACAATAAATCAACAACATCATTATCTCCAGTTGTTGGAGCATCACATCAACAATCTGCTTCTTGTGTAGACAATAATTTAAATATGCAACAGAATGTAGCAAATCCCACAAATAATGAAAATGAAAACACGAATGAAACCACACCTTCAATAGATGAAGATCAAACTGAAGATGATAATCAATCATAGAAGGATTTAACCAGTTAAAAAGATAAAATCAAGTGCAGATACAAATACCTTTGAATTGCTGAAAAACATACAACAAATAATACCACATTGATTATGTATTAATTGTTTGTATATATGGATGAACAACATTTAGTTCAAAGCTGCTGATTGGAAGGTTTATACAAGGTGTAATATAATTTTCTTTTGTACAAGAGAACAATTCTCATTTCAGCATTAAAATGTACATAAATGAAAAATATTCGTCAGTTCTAGCATGTTTATCTCTTATTATCACCTTCTCCCTTTTCCTTTTCCTTTCTTTGTTGACGAACTTGATGGCTGAAAAGATTGTTCGCCACTCGATTGCTTTCCTTGACGACTTTTCAATTTTGGAATGGTAGTGCCCAGATAGAGTAAGATGGAATCTCTGGTAGGAAATTCAGGTTTTACAGGAGTACCATTGTCGTTTTTCAATTGTAGCCGAATACGCCCACGAAATAACAATTCTTTGCTACGCTCTCGTGGATGGAGTTTGTTTTCAACTCCAACATTGAAACCAGCTGCTACTAAAACATCGCGGATCTCTTGGTGTGTTGGATTTTCAACGCATTTGTCTTTCGCAAGTTTTCGGCCTCCTGCTAGTGTTCTTTTACTGTTTATGTAAACTGGATAAATACAAATCCACCTATAAGAAAAATAAAATAAACAACACGCGGCTGTCAGTTACATGTCAGAAAGGTTATATAGCAGATGGTACTTTGTATAGTGCATATATTGCACAAAACTCATTAGGTAAAGTTATTTGAATGTATTTGCGAAACGTTAATCACAAATTAACAAGAAAAGCATCTTAACACTTTAATTAACTTACCTTTCGAGGTCACTGTGTTTCTTTGACGGGTTCCATGCGAGCGCCATGTTTGATGTTTTCGATAATTGCACAAAGTAATCGATAGCACGTCACAATTACATTTTATGTCTAATGAAACTCATTATTTTTAAATAGAAGATATTAAAACAATATTAGTATTAATGTAATGTATACATATCATATTGAGAAGAAAACTATAAAATTAGTACAAAATAGTTTATATAGAAAAAAAAAATAAACCATTCGGGCTCGTCCGGGATTTGAACCCGGGACCTCTCGCACCCGAAGCGAGAATCATACCCCTAGACCAACGAGCCATATAACCGTTTGTTTTTAACACATTAATTATCAATTGAATACAATTAACATCAATTAGATATTGACACATAATTAGAAATACTAAAAATTTAATAAATATTCATAATCGTATCGATATATTACCATAGATATACTATAACCGATTATTTAGATTTTACCCTGACCTGTGATCTAATCGATGTGTTCTTCACTCTCGATGATCAAAGCATGCTTATATATCACGTAATTATTAGTACAAATTCCACTTAGCTCTATAAATATAACAGTACTTTTATCATTTCTTATAAGCCGATGGTAGAAAATTTGCTGTTATTCAACACTGCTATTTGCTTGACACTTTTAATGAATGCATTTTGTTATAAATACGATTTAATTAGTATAAACAGTTCAGTTATTATGAAAGAGAGAATGGGTGCAATCAATTCCAGCTTTCACTGTACACATATGCAGGCTTATTGCGAGGTTAATAAGTAATTATCAGGTACAGTGGCGAAAGTGTGTACCATATGATAGCTCACTTTCACATTGATAGTTAATGATAATCAGATCATTGTGTACAGAATATACTTCAATTGAGTTTTCATTTGCGAGAACTTAAACGCACAATGTATAATAAATTCATGATATCAGGAGATAGATAATTAGAAAGAGAAAGAGAGAGAGAGAGAAAGGGAGAACATTGCATGTATATACGTATTTTTATGCGATAGAAAGTTGTTAAAGAAACAATTTTTTCTAAGCAACATTCATTGATATAGATTTTTTAAAATATTTATCTATATTAAATATCAATGGCACAGTTGTACTTATATTTCCCCTCCACTATTAATAATCTAAATTTTCTACTTCCAAAAATAAAAAGTTGGTTAAGTGCCAATATGTTTCCATCAATTTACTCTCCTCGTGCTTATCAATTTTTAAATGCTGTAATAAAACTTAATGAAACTTTGTATTCAAATTTGCATTAAAGAGAAACATTATTTTTATGTATAAAAAATCTACGCATCGCCTAACTCGGTTTATTTGTTTTTTTTTTCAACAAATTGTACACAATCAATAAATGGCAATTAGAAAAATTTAGGTCGTTCAGAACTTTAAACAGAAAAACGTTCTGAAAATTTTTTTATACTGTTTACAATAGAACAGATATTTCTTGCATAAAGATAAATAGTTATATACGAAATTAAGAAGTAAACGGAAAGGTTCTGTCTCCATTAATGCATGTCTAATTTGAAATATTTCCATAGAATTGCGATGGAGTGTGTTAGGTAGGTCGATTAATTACATCAAAATACCATGAATCTTCTTTAACTTATTTAAATATAGGTCAGGATGCTCAAAGTTCAAAATACCCGTGGATAATGCAAAAGTCTGTACATCCCAGTGAGTATACTTCCGAATTATTTCAATAATAAAATAATATTTTAAGATTTTAAAAAGTACGAATAGTCCATAAAATATTAGTATTGTTTTATTTCATTAATACTTATTTGCATTCGTTGACTCCACTTCATCTTCCGCCTTTTAGTTTTTCTCTATTTGCACACTGTAAACATTGAACCTTCCAAGGTATCATTTTGTTACTTGCATGTTTTTAATTTTAAATATTCAAACGAACAAAAATCTGCTTTATAATAATGGTTTGTCACTAATACTGTACTTTCTGATCATTAAATTATCAGATTTTGTATCTTTTCCTGCTTTAATGTAAGAAGTATGCACAAATTAGCGAATGACATAATTATTCAGTGAAGGGATACAGCATTCAGTCACTATTTTAGATATGACAATTCTCCTTGAGACTAGAATCTCCTTTTTGTCCTTAAAAACGTTGGATTTAAGGTCGATTTCTACGATGACGTTGCAACAGACGAACAGGCATACGCATTCTTTGGTTAGTTCGCGTGCACGTCAGTTACGTTTCTGATCTACTCGTGGTCAGAGGGATCGATTTCACTAAACGAAAGTAATTTCAAAAGGAAACATAGTAGTTGTAGGAAACAAAATAGTACGTCGTTGTCTGCTACGTTAAATCTCAGCTCATTGGAAAATTATGAATAGTCGATTTTGTTGAGTTTAGTTATTGAATTTGAATCGTATTAATCAACAATGGGAAACCCACATTCAAAGGATGTGCGTAGCGGTATTCGAGGTTGCAAAATGTAAGTAAAGTAACATTCTAAATTTCCGACAAGCGTCTTGAAATTTAAAATGCTAAGAGTTACGTTCTAAAGGATCTTATGTCAGTGAATATGTAATACATTCTATAACAACGCAGTATATGCTGTAGTCACAGAAATCTCGTCTGACATTTACGAAGAGAATTCTTGTGTTAATACAAATATTCTCATAATGTTTTTGAAAGTTATATAGTTGTACTTATTTCGATTGCATTACAAAAGAATACATTTTAAATGTTTTTATCCAATGAATCATTGATCGCTAAAAGAAGGGTAAATAAAGACGTTCCACTAACTGACACTCGAGACAAAATAAAGATATGATTATTGATTGCACTTTGCCTTTGTCGAATGGACTAGAATTGACAATGCAACGAAATTAATTGTGATTATCCAGTTGTTCTTTTTATACTCAATGTATGAAGAGCTGTAAATTTTTCAAATTTATACTTCAACATTGCGAATATTAGGAAAAAACCACTGAATCTGCGGTTTAAGTTATCTTCTGTTACGTATTTTTGATTCATAAACAAACGGGAGATATGGATTTCATTAGATGTTTAAGCAGTTAAATAGCTCATAAAACGATAATGCTTTGAAAACTTTGGTGTATCATGCTGTTTTATCATTCCCGAAATTCGTATAATCATTTACCATTTGCTGATCATACTTGATTTTATTATGACTTATGCATCTTTTTCTTTATCACGCGATACGTCTAATTCTCCCTTATCGAAAAATAGAAGCAATTACGTTACTCGTAAAAAAAAGTAAAACAGACTTGACCTTGAAGATCTCGATAACCTCTACATTTTGTCAAATTTAGTAAAAAATAATGTTTCTATTTTTTTGTATGCGTTATATCTTGAACGATTAAAAAATATGACGCATATAACAACTTGTATTAAATTTCATGTTTATTACTATATCAATTATTATATTTTTCAGATACTGTATACATAATATGAAATTTTCCGACATCGTATACGTTTATTGCGATAACAGGTTACTGACCTGTTCTCTGTACTATCGTATGATATACAGAAAAATTTTGAATTAAGATTCAGTATTATGTATTGAATCGTACAAATTATAATAACTGCATATTTCATCACTTTTTGTTTTACTGTTTGCTACGAAAATAGCTGTAAATTACATAACTACAAATGCAAGTATGATAGCATTTTGAAAATTTACTAAATTTTATATTAAGTATTTAAAAAGAGTTCAGAAGAATTATCTCATCTCTTGTAATCTTACTATGGTAATTAATGTAGCTATCACAAAACATTTTATTTATTTCATAACATTAATATATATCGTACTTTGGTAGTTTCACTTCCCTTTTTTACATTAATGATGTGTCAAAATTATGGGACTTTATTCTTAGCATTCTGATTTTGCTTTGGTTTCCCCTACTACCTACTTATCACTATGACGTGACGGTCATACGAGTAGTCGCGCGAGTAGTAATGAATATAACAGTTTATCAGGAGATGTCAGAATCGAAAGAGAACTAATTTGCACGGAAATCGGGAGTATGTCCTCAAAACAACTCCTCAGACAGTTACAGTGTTATTTTGCTAGATTTTTCCGTCAGTCGAGTAACTTGCGTTACGCTACTAGGGACCCGGAACCAGACACCAAGCAAAACGATCAGTTGAACGAAAGGTAATGTGCATCAGACTTTGAACTTTCGAGACTTTTAAAAAGAAAAAGTAAGTCGCACAGACTTCTTTAAACGAATACGAGTCGTGCATAAACGGCAGAAAGTGCACACACGTTGATATCCAAGCTATACGTGTAGCTCTTTATTGATTTCACGATTTCCTGTATTATTTAACATAAGAAATCATATACGTAGGTATACGTAAACTGAAAAGAAGTACGTTTCTTTTTTCGTTCGTCGCTAAAACCATAAGTTTTGTAATTCATGGGTAATTGTGCAATATCACGCTTCTGTGAACATGGCTCATTTGGGAATACGCAATAATGGTCGATTGTTACATTATAAGAATAGTGGAGGCCGAATTGATTAAATCTTTTGTAACTATGGAAATATTCTGTTGTTTTTCTTTTTATCGAACAAAATGTATTATTTAACTAATGCTTCTTCGTGTATTCCGTCGATTTCTTTTTACCGCAATGATGTTTTATCTATTGCAGACTATCGCTAACGTATTTTTAACGTTTCTATTGCAATTAATATATTATGTACATAGAAGGTATAGAACAATTAGTACAACTATGCACTTCATTTTTTCTATTGGATATATATTAAATTATTCACGGCCAAACGATAGAACTAGAACAATCCTCGCTCAATGGGCGAAGACGCGCGACTGCGCGATTGTGCGCGCTTGCGCTAAGTCAGTTGTACACTCAGTAACGTAACAAGTCTATTATCCCTCCTTATTTTTAACAAAACGTTTCAACGCGAACCTCAGCAACAATTATGACCATTATCGGAAAGTTCGGTGCACTGTTCAGATCAGCGAAAGTTTATCGGCAAAAAACTTCCTCGTATCGAACGACAGTTGGCCTGCTCGATGAACTGAGCGTTCAAAAAATTATCCGTCGTAAACTGTAAATATTCATTAATTTACAAAACATTCTTAATAAGTCATAATTATAAGTGCAATCTCGAAGAAAATTGCAGTAATGCAAGTGTGTGTGGTTCGACTATTGACCCGCACGTTTGATACGCGACTGAGCTCTGCTCCCCGCGCCCTAACCTTACCTCTCCTTAACGCCACTGTGCTCTGCCGTACCGACATTCAGTCTCAATCAGCCTTAAAGTTCGCTCGTCGTTTCCAGGGTCCGAAGTAGTACTGACTGTGACTGTGACACCGCATCATCGACAATGTCGAGCCTTCAAAGGGATCAAATTGGCCAAAGGGGTAGCGGCGATGCTGTGTGCGTTGGATTACTTCGCGGTCTCGATCATCTAAAGAACCCAATGCTGAACAAGGTACGTTATCTGTGTTTCAATTTACCGTACAGTAATTATGGTGGGTCCAGTACGGACGCCGGTAGTGGCGTAGACAGTTTGACGTCTAACATTGACGTAATTCATGCTTGGCACGGTGTTTCGTTTCAAAAAGCGTCGTCAACTATACATCAGCGTGCGAAAATATATATATTAGCTATGTAGACGACTAACTTGGTTCTTATTCGCTCTTGTTTATTATTACGGTATCCAAGTCACACGTTTGTATGTCTGTGTACGTGTGGGCTTCGAACCGGTATCCTTCCTACGTTAATCCGTGAAAATAGCTTGTACTTATAGATTATCTTTAGGCGCGAGATTTTGCGTTTCAAACACAGCCGTCTAACAAGTGGAACTTTTCAATTTTGCCTTGAGCTATACCAGTGGAATTGCCGAACGATAAGATTTCCCATTGGCTTTCGATATTTCATTTCTACGATGATGGATTTTACAATGAAGAGTGCAGTCAGAACTGCTAACTTTTTTCTACGAAATCTAATATTTGCGCTTTGCTCAGAACTCCGTTCTTATCAACAATATTAGCAGATTCTCAGGTGTTGGTAAGATATGGGTAAATGTAATTATTTTTGTTACGTTATATTGCCTGTAGATACTGTAATGAAATTCCGTAGAGGAAGGCGTGATTAATTTACTATGAAAATGCAAGAAACGCGTTATAATATATTACGCGGATCATCGTTTGGTTACGTTCAGTGGGTCACGTAGGTAGATATTACGATTCCGTGAAATTCACTTTCACACCACATAAACGTAAGGAACAGAACAACGACGATAAAACAGCATAAGAATGATTAAGCTCTTTTCGAGTACTTCAGTGCAATGTTATCTTTACCGTGCACTATTATGTATATATTTTTATATTTCGATAGCATATACGCACTTAGATACCTATTTGTGACCTAGTAAACTAACATAATTCGATTAATGGCCCTTACGTCTTGGGACGTAGTAAAGAGTTACATAGACAATTCGATTTACACAGAATAAAGTGAATTGTGCATTCAGGCTTTAATCAGAAGAGTGCTCGTGTAGGAATAATTAAGGTCTGATTAGTTAATGTAGCATATACAGGTGCATTCAATTGAATAATTAAAGCAATTTCATAGATATCATGTTAATTTACATGTACAGTTAATTTACGAAATATTCAGGAAATATTCAAGAGAATAATATTATTACTACATATTTAACGCAAAATTATAATTTGTTATTTACGTACTTTCTGGCTTTCGATGAATTCAATTGTATGAGCCTAATCGTTTCAAAAACAATGCATAATAATTTTATATATTGTATATAATAGTAAAAGTATACGTAAGCGTTAAACAGACTATGAATTTTGTAAAAATAACGATGTTACTGCAAATAGAGCAGAACTATTGCTTTTAACCTTTTAACACCTTCGAACATAGCCCGACTCGTTCTGGCAGTAGCCAGACTTCGATAATAATTTGCTTGATGACTGTGCAAAGCAGTCATCAAAGCTTCCATGTGGAAACAGTCAATGGCGACTGAGAAAATTGCTTGAGAGAATATTTGCGATTAACGAGCGCCCTTGAGAGCTGAATTACGACCGTATAATAAGAAACAACGATTTACAGGATAAACGATACTAGCGAACATTCTATTTTTAAGTCCGATCGAAATTGTGTTTGTTAATCGGACTTCGAAACGTATTTGTTACTCTAAATAACGAAAGTAGATCCTGTATCGCATAAAAAACGACTAGTCGTTTAATACGATGCATGCGTGATGAAAGATGACGAAATTCCTCTGAAATGTTGGCGATAAAAACCTAACGGGACACAGGTTGTCTGTTAAGCTTCAATTTCTGGTCGAAAGATAAGAGTGTAGGAGCAAATGAGTCATAAAAAATACCGGAGTAGTTCCACCAGAAATAGTTGCAGCAAGCTGAGGACCAAAAGGTCCTCCTACGTGATCGGTTCCACGTTTACCTGGTATCATTGATACTTTCTAAATATTTAACATTTAATACGAGCTATAAATTACATCGAGACTTGTCAGCTAAAGTGAGCTACTTCTATGCAAATATTATTTATTCCATACGTAATTAAAATTTAAGTTCGAAACAAGCCCTTCACTTATTATCATTCAGAACTAGTTTTCATTTCTGAAACACCAAGAATTTTGTAATATTAAAATTATTATGTGTATCATATGGGAGAAATTTGCATTGGCATTTGAATTTATACAAAACTTATGTGTAACCAATCTAGTGGTTTTATTGCTGGTGTTTGCAGACACTTTCTTATTCCTCAATTATAACCACGGTAATAATCCTGAATTAGTAATAAAGAAGGTCAATTCTATTGAAAAGAATCTTTAGATTAATTCAAAACAGCTTGCCAGTAATATTCCATGTCACCTATAACATATTCTAATTTCCACTTGAACAGAGTTCTTAATTCTATATCGCGTATGGATACAATCTATATTAAATATTTTTCTTTAACTCATAGTGTAGTTCATAAAAAGAATTCAAAAACTATGAAGTCCTCAACCTACGCGCACTACAAGACTTAAACAAAAAAGACTCTAAATTTAGATGAGATTGCAGAAAAAAAGATTAACCACATTCATGAATGTTACAAAATTCTCTAATCTGCTCACCTTAGTATTGCATAGTGCAATCATATGTTCCAACAGCTGCTGCTGGAACGTTTAAATGATTTTAATATTTATAAATGCAGGCGGATTACGCGCGTTACGCAAAGCCCGGGCTTCAAACATGTTCTACCCCCTAGGAGTGTCTTGCAATAGGCCGTGGGCACGTTTCATGACCGACTCCTAGGGTCGGTTATCGATCGTTTGTTACCCGTCAGAACTCATGGCAACCGTTTCTATCGCGGGGCTGTTTGCAATGGGATTCTCGAGGAGCCCTTGGAGAACTCGCAAGAACAATGGACACGGATTGGTGGGACCTGGTGCCGGACTTCCATAGAACCACGCGTGTTCCCGAGCCTCTGCTCGCTCTGGATGGAAGGGTATCCGCGATCTTCGCTATATAATATAACAATTATCCGCGTGTGATCGACTATTTGCATTTGCTCACATTTGATTCTTCTGTACATGTACATACGTCCCCCTATGACGACTGTTCTTCACTTTTTTTTTTTGTTTCAGAGATTAAAGTGTTGAATAGAAAAGTATTGAATAGAAGTAATTGGCTCTTAGTATTCGTTATTATTCGTCTCGAATAGTAATAGATATATATATAACTACCATATTGTTACTAACACGTAGCTGGTCTCACACTTTAGTCAGCTGAAATCACTTCCTACGTTAATATATACATTTATAATCGTATAGATAATATTGCTTTGAACATGTTGCACAACACGAGTACCCACGTGCAGCTAAGTACCACAAGTAATTAAAGGTTGATACGCAGACAATTATAGGCATCATTTTCAATGTGTGCGCGCGTGTTGAAGAACTTCGCATACTTTGCGTGTACTACACCCACACGTACGCTCATCCGCAGGCTTTTGTTTTCGAAATTACACGCGTAGAACGTGTTCTGCGCACGTTTAAATAATTTAAAACGATAAATATAGTTAAAAGTACGTAGATGTCTACACATGGAAATCCTTCCAATTTTTTTAATTATCAGAATCTTCTTGCTTCCTGGTAAAGGAATGAATCGTTAGAACGATTCCTTGTACTGGCCTTGTGATGCAATCTCGTATTTATTGTCATCTCAATATGTTTCTCCCGTTCTAATGATTCATGACCACACACGATACATGATACTCACAGTTTAGATTTTACATTGGATTTTAAAACTATCCAACTTTAAAAGAAATATTTTTATTCCTTGTCATACTCCATTGAGACAGGTATCTAGCAATATTTTTCTTGTAAATAATCTTCAATGTTTGCGCAAAAGATAATGTCGATATTCTCTAGCCTTCAAACAATTTCAATGAAGCAAAGTTCTAATGCAACGAGATGTAGATGCAAGCTTATATTCTCAAATTGCGTAAAAAACTGTACATTTCTTTTCTCTTGCATGTTACTTGTATTTCAATTCCTTGTATAACGTTTCTTTATATTTTTTACTCTCGGATTTGCCATGTTGCTACCACGTATGATTCTGATAAGATAAAAGACCTCGAATGAGTTTCGAATTATCGTCCTGCGCGTACATTTTTGTCCAGAAGCGAAAGCGACTTTCCTCGATCCCGAAAGATTCCATTCACCCGCTCGTCTCTTTGCATCGTGCACCAACGCTTGTTACGAAATTTCGAAAGTCTGTACCAGGGAATGGACCGTTAATTGCATGCAGCGCACATATTAAACGTCAACCGTTTATTTTTTTTATTAAACTTGCTATAAAAAAGGTTCATTAAGATTATATAAATGTTAGTTTATTAAGTAGAGATGGAATGGATAAAGAGTCAATTAATAATGGATTGCATTGGATTTTGTTAACTCTAGAAATGTCAAAGAGAACAACGAATTAGTAAAAAACTCGCTTGAGTTGATGAGAGAGCACGTTGATTCAATTAAAAATGTTATACAGCTACTAAAAGTTCTATCTGTAATTTTTTTATTTGGGAAGTAATTTTAATCCATTCTTTTGCTTTTTGAATTTGCAAACTACATTACTAGTGATTTATAATCTTGAATTATCTCCGTTCATTGACTCGTTTTCTTGTAATGAATAAGAGAGTTCATGAATTTTAATGGGAATTAAATACAACTGGTTTATCCAATCTTTGGAGAAAAAATTCCATTTTTCAGTCCTAATTACAGGCTTTTGCGATCGCTGCCAAGTATCCTTTCACTTTACTCTGAAAATTCTTCTATCCTTATATAATTTATAAAAGTCAATTGTCAACGACCCCAGACTGTCGTAGCTGATGGAAAGATACTATACCTTCGACGAGTACTTTGACCCTGTCCAGCTAGAGCTGGTTCCGGGGGACCCTCACAATGAAATCTTTTGTAAAATTATATCGCTGTTAAAAGGGGAGATTTATTGTGAAGAATGAGAGTTCATCCGCCTTGTTTATAGGGAAGAACCACGTTGGTTGGCTTAAAATTATCAGAATTGCCCTTCCTCTTATTAATAACTATCTTTTGTAAAATTATATCGCTTTTAAAAGGGGAGATTTATTATGATGAATGAGAGATCGTTCCGCCTTGTTTGTGGGGAAGAACCACGTTGATTGACTTAGAATTATCAGAATTATTCTTTCTCTTATTAATAACAACTATTATTTGTGTGTAAAAATTAAAGTAGATAAATCTGATACTTACATACAATTTTGAACGTACTTAGGTTTCTCTTGTTTTCACTTTCTGCATATTATTTATTAGCATAAAAGTCGCATCGGTGTCGGTTGGTCTGTTAAATAAAGATCGAGGCTGTAAAGGTCAGGCGAAAATAATAATGCCCGTCAAAGAGATTTGCATGTTAGAAAAATACAAAGCACAAAGTCTCTTCTAAATCTGGCGACATAAACGCAATACGTCCGATCCAAAGTTTTCTTTTTGTTGCCTGGAAGGGATGAATTCGTTTAACGAAAGCCTCTAGACTAACAGAATAAATCAAATGGCTCGAATGTCGCGATGATCGTGATCAATAGCCTGACTCACTAATACGTAATTACGATAGAAGTTATTCATCGGTTTCATCATGAAAAGGAAACGTTATAGACACTTTAATTACCGGTGTCGAATAATTTAATTAAAAGGTTGCATCGTTGATCGTGTCTAATGAATCTCTACATAATGGCACAATTTTTTAACGCCATTTATACTCTCAATTACTAACTCATCCATCGTGCAATGCAGTTTGTATAGTTTCAGGGACATTTCAGGCGATTTCAATGCTTTATATTATATTTTGCTCATATTCGTGTAATTAAAACTAAATAATTTTATTTGGACGGTCTAAAAGTTTCAGTATGTTAATTAATTCAGTAGGAAATACTTCGATTCGCAATGGTTTGACCGGATGTCTTTCATCGATCCATAATGTAACCCAAATCGTACGTGCAAACAGCTGATCGCCTTTCACTCACGTTCACCACCAACGGACAGGAATTTTCTCATTAACCTACTCCAAACAGCAATGAAATACTTCCTGTCAAGGTCACGCAATCAGCATGTCCTACGATTCGTCGCTATTTATTGCATTTAATAAAACCGATGACTTGTTCGAGTTAAATTAAATTGGATCTGTAGAACTCTGTTTATTCAAACACATGGGGGACGAAACAGATTGGGTGATTGAATCGTTTGTATAATAGGAGCTCATTGAACTATTTAACGATTCATAATTTTCAGTTCTTTTCTTCTCGCTAGAGCTATCATGAAATGTGATTTTTCTGAACTGTTTGATAAATTATCTACAACCTAACGTACCATAATTTTAATGCAACAGTTCGCATTACAAATAATTCAAACCGATTGCTTCAGTTTTCATACAGGCTATCAATTACTGTGTAAATAACATAAGTTTTAACAGGGCAGCAGTTGGCTTGCTTGATCGTTAAACTGTAATGTAAGCAGAATTGTGAGTTCATTTAATTGGATGCATTGATTCAGATAAGATCTCAACAGAAATTTAATAAATCAGCAATTTAATAAAAGTTGCTTGTAATAAACAGAGTTCTATTTTAATTGAAACAAGTATCTATTTATCTGTTTTCTTTTGTATAATCTATAATATGCATGCGAGGTTGCAGATAAAGTTAATTGATTTAATTGATTGCGTATTTAATATTAAAATATTACTTTTAAAGCATACCGAGTTCCTTGACTCAATTAAATGGGAATCTTCTCAATATTTATCAACTCATATTGCTTTTTTCTTTATTCCAGGGAATGGCATTCACAATTGAAGAAAGGCAAATACTGGGCATTCATGGTCTACTGCCTGCAGCCGTGAAAAGTCAAGAAGAACAGTTAGAACTCTGTCGTTTGAATCTTGAACGTTACGAAGATGATCTGTCAAAATACATATACCTCATAGGCCTACTGGTACGAAAAAATTCCAATATAATCAATAATAGTCTTATTTTAAGTATTAGAACTGCATAAACTGTCAAAAATGAATAAACTTACTGCTCGATCTTGTCACCCTACCAATACTTCTAAATTATTAAAGAATATAATCAAATTTTTGCTTTTATAGGACAGAAACGAAAAGCTTTTCTACCGCCTATTGGGAGGCAATGTGGAGAAGATGATGCCCCTAGTTTATACACCTACAGTGGGCTTGGCCTGCCAGAAATTCGGCTTAATTTATCGAAGACCCCGTGGCCTGTTCATAAGCATACATGATAAAGGTTACGTGTACGACATTTTGAAAAACTGGCCTGAGAACGATGTACGAGCCATCGTTGTCACAGACGGTGAAAGGATACTTGGACTCGGCGACTTGGGGGCCTATGGAATGGGAATACCCATTGGAAAACTGGCCTTGTACACTGCCTTAGCCGGTATCAAGCCTCATCAATGTTTACCGATCACTTTGGACGTTGGTACGAATACCCAGGTATAACCAAAACATTTCTAAATTAACCGCAGTTCCAACATTTATACTTTCATGCGTAAACAACTGTGCAATTCTATTTATAAATAGTAAACAA
The DNA here is from genome assembly GCA_963969225.1 of Xylocopa violacea. NCBI lineage: Eukaryota > Metazoa > Arthropoda > Insecta > Hymenoptera > Apidae > Xylocopa > Xylocopa violacea. Next base: position 7,387,464 of record CAXAJV010000021.1, on the reverse strand, counting down.
TATTTATGTTTAGGTATAGGTTATATTTACCTAGATTTTCTTCCGAATTATTGGACAGCTTATCGAATGCACATTTAAAACGAATAATCTAAAATCATTAATGAATTTGATAAATTCAATTTTAAACATTAATTCGTCTATATACGTCGCTAGTATGGTTATGTATCAACACTGAGAGCGGCGATAAAAGCAAAGAGAATATAATGTTCGAATATTTACGCTGATTTGCTCGGTGTTCCAATATAAATGTTTCCGTTATAAAACAATAAAATGTATTTACGTGCTTTGCTATTATCGTCGTATCAATTTAAACGTACGCTTGTTCACCACACAAACACTGACACTGATTATTACTTGCAGCGCCATCTGTCAGGAAAAGCCTGAAACTAAAAGCTAATTAGTTCGATCAGTTCTCACAGAGATGGCGCCACCAGTAGGTCAGCAGCGCCAGGACCGGTGGCGCCATCTATCGGGAAAAGCCTGAAACTAAACGCCGATTAGTTCGAGCAGTTCGCACAGAGATGGCGCCACCAGTCGGCAGCAGCGGCGCTCGATCGGACCGGTGGCGCCATCTAGCGGACAAACCTGGAACTAAAACACCGAGTAGTTCGGGCGTTCTCCACAGAGATGGCGCCACCGGTCCAAGTGTCGCCACACTGCTGCCGCGGCGGTGGCGCCATCTAGCGGACAAACCTGGAACTAAAACATCGAGTAGTTCGGGTGTTCTCCACAGAGATGGCGCCACCGGTCCGAGCGTCGCTACACTGCTGCCGCGGCGGTGGCGCCATCTAGCGGGCAACCCTGGAACTAAAACCTCGAGTAGTTCGGGCGTTCTCCACAGAGATGGCGCCACCGGTCCGAGCGTCGCTACACTGCTGCCGCGGCGGTGGCGCCATCTAGCGGGCAACCCTGGAACTAAAACCTCGAGTAGTTTGGGCGTTCTCCACAGAGATGGCGCCACCGGTCCGCGCGCCGCCGCACTGCTGCCGCAGCGGTGGCGCCATCTGTTGGGGCAAACGTGGAACTAAACGGCGAGTAGTTTGGGCGTTCTCCACAGAGATGGCGCCACCAGTACTAAAAAAATTTTCTTTTTCGAAATTCCGTTATAATTTTAATTAATCTGTTTATAAAAGAGTAATATTAATTGAAATAGCACTAACAGAATGATTACATACCAAATTTTGTTTCAGTCTCTGTTGGATGATCCTCTCTACATTGGCCACAGACACAAACGCGTCGTCGGTGATGAATACGATGAGTTCCTGGACGAATTTATGAAGGCTGTTGTGAGAAGATACGGACAGAATACATTGATTCAGTTCGAGGACTTTGGAAATGCAAACGCGTTCAGATTATTAATTAAATATCAGCATGATTATTGTACTTTCAATGACGATATCCAGGGAACCGCTGCCGTCGCTGTTGCCGGTTTGTTGGAGAGTCTTAATATCACAAAGACGAAGCTATCGGAAAATGTGATCGTCTTCCAAGGTGCTGGAGAGGTTTGTGACATTCGTACTTAATAATTGTAATTGCTAGAAAGGAAATAAAGTCACGAGTATTAGTGAAACGTTTAATTTTGTAGGCTGCGTTGGGCATTGCTAATTTGTGCGTGATGGCCATGAAGAAAGAGGGTGTCAGCGACGAGGAAGCCAGGAGTAAAATCTGGATGGTCGATTCGAAAGGTCTGATCGTCAAGAATCGACCAGGCGGTGGTCTAACGGAGCATAAGCTGGAGTTTGCTCGAGACGACAAACCGATCAACACGTTGCTGGAAGTTGTGAAGACAGCGAAACCAACGGTATTGATTGGCGCGGCAGCAGTTGGCAATGCTTTCACCAAGGAGATATTAGAAGAAATGGCGAAGAACAATGAAAGACCGGTGATCTTTGCTCTCAGCAACCCAACGAGCAAAGCAGAGTGTACTGCTGAGCAAGCATACACTGTTACGAAGGTATACTTAAAGCAAAAACTCCACATTTAAAATCCTTTGAGCGTCAAACGCCATTGTTTGACCAGAGGAACGAAAAGGTGTAGTAACGAATGAGATCGCGAGTTGAAAGACCGAATGATCAATGAAAAATGTTCGCAGGGAAAATGTATATTCGCCAGTGGATCGCCGTTCCCACCAGTAACGTACGAGGGCAAGACTTTCTATCCTGGTCAGGGAAATAACAGTTACATCTTCCCTGGTATCGCGTTAGGCGTCATATGCTGCGGAATGCGTAAGATTCCGGAGGAAGTGTTCCTCATAGCTGCCAAAGCGTTGTCCGACATGGTTTCTGAAGAAGATATAGAGAAAGGAAACCTGTATCCTCCGTTACAGGATATTCAGAAATGCTCGTTATCGATAGCTGTTGCTGTCATGAAATACGGCTATGATAACTGTAAGGAAACTTTCTTCAGTTTCAACGTTCTTGCCTAATTATATTTAATAATCGAATAACTGCGTGAAAGCAGGATAACTGATGGAATGTTTTTATTTTGCTTCTACAGGTCTTGCAACGTTTCAGCCTGAGCCATCGGACTACGAGAAGTTCATCAAGGCGCAGTTGTACGATCCAACTTACACATCGTCGGTACCTCCAGTATATAGCTGGCCTAAATTGTAATTTTTACTATTTCGTTTTTGAAGATGCGGTTCATCGATGAAATTTTACTATGTATCAGTTATATAGATTGTACGTGACATTTCTTTAACATTATTTTATGATTTTCTATTTGGCATGGTATTTGAGCCTGTTGAGCAGGTTCGTTTATTTCCTCGAGCGTATGTGTATGAATAAATACGTGTATGAATGTATATGTTGTAAGAAAAAAGTATCCTACTGAGAACGATTTGTTAACAACGATTTAGCTCAGATTATTATGTACAAGTGTGTATCTCGCCGACCGCTTTAAATTATTGGGATGAAAACCTCTTATTGGTTGGAGAAATAAATTTCTAAATGATTATTTGAAAGAAATGTGTTTTATTGCTACTCGAAACAGCATTTCTTTTCTCGCAATGCTCGGGCATATTTCGTTTCTTTTTTTATTTTATTTTTATTTTTTGTACGAGCAGCAGGATGTAAACCTCCATATCGTGTCGTATGTATAAGAACTAAAAAGAGGCAAAACAAAACTGCACATGAGTGTGACGGGGCTTCGTAATTTTACTTCTCTCAAAACTCCATTTCTCCAGTATAAACAAAATAAAAGCCGAGACGTTTTTATGCGCGTGAACGCACGTAGTATTCTTTTAAAGATATGCAACGCACGTGCAAAACTTTCTCAGCATCAGGAGTGTTTAACAAAATAATCGTATTCCGTTTCGTCCTCGCTATCGTTTCTGTTAAAATCGACGAAACATAAAACACACATGATTATCTGAAACAAAATTCAGGCATGCACCGGGCCAGATATAGGAGGAAATCAGCTCTTTATGTATTAACCGTACGATATCGAAGAGTATCGGAAAAAAAGATACATTTCCATCTCTTAAAAATGAAATAAATCATACGCTGTAATCCTTGTGGTCTCTGAAAACGTTAACACGTGTGTATTTCACGACAATGAAATTTGCATTCACTGAATTTCTCTCTCACGCACTCCCTCCCTTTCTCTCGCTCCCACTTTCTCCCCTTTCTTGTTAATCTTAATTTTAATGTCAACACGTACGCATATATTTACTTGTCTCTTAAACGCTAAATCTGATCCTTACTACTAAACACGCCACGGTCATCAATTTATAACAAACAAAAGTATAAACTGTGACCCATCTTCTTCTTCTTTTTTACTTCAAACTTTGTGTTGCATAGTAACATTGTAATAAAATTAAGGGATAAAATGTACAGAAGAGCATTTTCTTTTCTTTTCCTTAGAAAATGTTTTACAATGACGGGACACTATTACGCTACACTGAGCAGACACACTGGTACTTTTTGCGAGTAACCAGTAACAGGGACCACGTTTCTCAGGTGACTTGATTGTATCAACAATTTATCACGTCTTGTAAACGGGGGACAAATCGACGTTTCTATTTCGATTAGTGCAAAAATCTCGATGTACCGTAAATATATCGAGTCCGAGTTCCACAGCACCATTGCACTACTGTTACTCCCTTTTATTTTACGTCGCTAGTATAAACAACGCGATTCAAGGTTTTACCATCGGCATCATCCATCGATATCCTTTTCTATCAAATTCACCTAATGAAATTTCGAACGTTTCTCTTTGTTTTACTTTTCTTTTGTCTATTGATTTAAGCATCCGCTTACGTCATCGAATTTCGTTACTGCAAAAGAGATACAACAGTCTTACGAAGGATGTGAAAATAGTGACGTAGGGCAGTAGTGTTGCTGATAGTGGAGTGTCTGTCCAGCACGGAAGTCGGTCCCTTTCCTAGCTTCATCGTGAGAGAGAGTGCGATCGTTCGTGGCTTTGTTGAGAATCCCCGGCCGCTCGGAGGTCCGGCAATCTTTGATGCGCTGGTAACGCGTCGAAGAAGGAATGCGTCAGCGCATCCTTCAGTGTTATCCTTTGAGACGGTTCGTATTCTAACATTTTCTGGATAAGATCGAATAACTGTCGATGCTCTTCGTCGTCCGAAAGCATGCAACGCTGCGCAACGAAAACAGATCACGATTAACTCCAATTCTATCTTTCATTCACGCAATTAGTTGCGATTTACTTCACTCGGATGACTAATACTTACGTGCAAAGGTTTACAATTCTCCCGTACGTATCTCCCGGCCGAGCTCTTCTCGTCCCAGTCCAATTTGCCGTGATAGAAGTACTTAGTTTTAGTCTTGCGGGCCATACGATGTGGGATCGTGCCAAGTATACGCTCCATCATCGCTAAGTGCTCGCGGTTGTCGTGTGTTTGGAATAAAGTAATACCCAGGTACAGTTCGAAGAGGATGCAGCCAATCGACCACACGTCGCACGGCTGAGACCATCCTAATTCTATATAAATGTGCGTCGATTGAGTCGATGGTTAAATCAGCTTCATAACGATCATCACTGGATGATTTTACGATAACCTTGTTTAAACTCACCTAAAATTACTTCAGGCGCTCTATAATGTCTTGTGCTAACGATCGTACTATGATGTTCGTGGTCGAACGTGGCGCTACCGAAATCGATCAGCCTGATGTCTGTTCGTTTTACGCGCCTAATATCCCTTCGCTTAAAAAGAAAAAACAGCTTTTTTAAAAATTACGAAATCCAACATACGATAGAGCGCCTTATCCACAGGGTATTCCGTTACAATTTCTCACATAATTAGCTCCCTAATTATTTATTACAATGGAATACTCTCTGTATATAGGCGAGTGGAATAAAACGAGTGTCGCTTAGAGTTGTGCAACATTAGTAGCGCACTATGAATAAAACTTCTGTTTTATTAATAACATGGCAATTGAACACGCGTATAAATTAGAATTAGTTACTCTAATAGTTGAATCTACTATATTTAGATTTGAACTCTTTTTAACAATGTTTAATTCTCCCTCTTATTTCTAGCTTTACTTCTATTTGTAGCTACGCTTTCGCGTATTTCGTTTTAGCTAATTCTGTTTCATCAATCGGGACAATTGGAGCGTATAGATTGAAAATAAATTACGTAAAGACGACTGCGAGAAATAGAAAGTCGTACAAAACAGCAACCATACAAAATTCCAAGCGACACTGGCGATAAATTGTTTCCTACTAATCCAACAGAAGAGCCGATTAATATCTCACCTTTTTGCTATTGTATATGGTTTCATAATCAGAATCTACGAATAATATATTTTCCGGTTTCAAATCGGTGTGCGTGAGCTTATTATCGTGTAAGAATTTGACAGCGTAGCATAATTGATACCCGATGTGCCTGACGTGCTCCAATGGATAAGGCTGGTAAGTGTTATCTCTCTGTAAACATCGAATAATTAGAACCGTGGCAGCGGGTGTGCACAATTTTTTAAAACATCCTGTACGTACCAAGAAATCGAATACACTAAGCCCAAGCATTTCGAAGGCGATGCACATGTGCCCGTGATAATTGAACCAGTCGAGCATTTTCACGCACAGGCTAGAAGAAACAACGATCAGTGTCAGAGTGAATACGAGCTACGAATTCGTCGCGCGTATTGTACATAGCAACAGAAGAGCAGAAGGTGATTCTTTCGATAGATATAAATCGAATAAACGTATCAATGCACTTTTGATATTCGATCATCTCTGGCTCGAATTCCTGCACTGTGTACTACAAAAGAAACTCGTATTACAAGCCTTGAAATACAGTACTGTAAATTTGTATCTGATAGATTAGAGATGCAAGAATATTTTCATCGAAGAAGTAAATACTTTTTCGCTTCTTGCTTCTATGATCTATGAAATTTTACTATACTTTGAAAATCTGATACGTGTTTTTCTAGTAGTACTAGGTTTCTCCAATTCCCTTTCTACTTATTCATAGATCACTTCGATACCGAAAAGAATATTTTAGTCCATCTCCTGGAAGTTTAGCTTTTAATAACCACCGTGAGACCCTGGTGATTCAAGGCACAGAACGTGCTAATAAAACGATAACTGTGCTATAACACAGTGCAAGGTATAAACATTCTATTTGCATCATTCTGCGGTACAAAAGTCTCGGTTGTAGTTAAATATCAAATTTCAAAGATCCCTCAGCCAATGACGAGCCGAGCGATGACCAAATGTGCAACGAATACTTCGTGGGTTCTCTTAAAAACGCGTGAATAAGTTCTCGTTGCTCAATCTATGAGTCATACATTAAAAAACCGATCGTAATTATTTCAAATACATTTTTAACTGGTCCGCTCCTTCGTTTTTGTCGTTAAATGTATTTTTACGCGTAGAATCACTCTCTGCTCGTTGGTCCAGTCCCCCACTCGGGTTCGAAAAAGCCACGCAAATACTAACTGTTGGCCTTCCGGATCCTTGGTCGCGATTTTCTCTAAGGCGTTTATTTCGAGCTTAGCGGCTTCCCTATACTTCTCTACGTTCTTGATGATTTTCAGCGCCATCACGTGATCCCTGAAAACGTCATTGTACTTTTATTAGACGACACTGTCCACGGACCGCGAAAAATCCACATGGTCCGAAGTAAATAAAATAAGAGAGACGAAAGCGCGGCTATTCGAGACGCGGAGGGATGGAGGGATGGAGGGGGGCAGGAGAAAGAAAGGAGAAAGATATTTCGAAGGAATTCTCTTCTGGTCGATATCTCGACGGGCGATCACACTCGCGGCCGTGCGAGAAGGCACAGGTCCGTAAAACAAAGTGCAAGGCCATCCTATTATTGCGACTACTTGCGCGTCATTTTGTGACACTGCGGCACGGCTATTTCTGATACCCTGTTATGACTCGAGTCGCGCCACGCATCTTTAAGATTTTCCTCGATGCGTGTTCCGTGACGGTTCTGCGGGATCGATGGGGAATCGGGAGGGAACCGAATTCGCGGAGAACGTAAGAGGGGAAAGCGAAGTTGGGATTAGCGTGGCGTTACGTCCGGTTTGAATGCACGCGCGCCATTTTCCTCTGAATATCGAAAACGCCAAGACGTCTTCCGCGTCACAACTGTTTACTTCAGTGGAAAGAATGTGGTGGGTACTGTTTTTATATTTAATTTTCTCTTAATAGAAGTACGTCCAGTTAACTATAAATTGCAGGATACTTTGGTACTCGGATCGATCTCTATAAATAAGAGTCTAAAAAAAAAAAAAAGAAATACAAATACTCTAACGCTAGCCTTTTTCGATCAGTTTTAACGCCTTGTACAGACTTAAACCGGACGCGTGCCACGTAAGACAGGGGAGGCGCAAAGTGAAGACAGAGACCGCAGGCTCGAGGTAAGTTACCTACGTAGTAGTTACGTGAGCTGCCACTTACATTTGCAAGTCCTTAACCTTGACAACTTTTCCAAAAGTACCCTCTCCTAGGGTGGCCAGTACTTTATCTGCAATGTAAAAAGGTAGATAAGTGTCCGAACGGGTTAAAGACCTAGCGTCCATGGAAGATCGTCTACGTTGCTCTACGAAGACCCCGATACGGATATTTAATCAAATTACCAGACACCCCAGATGATATTTAATGAAAAACAAAAACAATAAAAAAAAAAATCATTGCACAGAAATCACGTATTGCTACTTCATCGAGGAACAATGTTTTTTTTTCTCTTTCTACAGTGAACTGAACACGGTTGATGGTGGTTCTAAGCTTAAGAGAGACTCTGAAGGGCGTAGAGGGCAACATGGACGCGCTTCCGGCTGGACGTTCGGTGGATCTCGTTCTGTACGGCGTACGTCGTGAACGGATGTATGATTCAAGTGAAAAAAACGGTATCATAGAGCTTTATGTTTTATCGATCGGAACTGCTGCTCTCCTAAAGGCCGAGGTTTACCCTAATCGTAAAAATCGGCAGCCAGAGGACATAACATTCACTGTCGAGTCCCGACGCGCGACAACGTCCCTGACGTTGTAACTTGTGTGTGAATCGCTTCTCTTTCCGTTTTCTCGGAGCTACGTTGAACAGAGCGCGCGACGAAAAGCGATCAGGACAATGAGAGCTAATGTCGAATGTCCTCGTGCGCCAATTCAAAGACAGAGGAACACGTCATCCCGAAGAAGACGTATCGAGGAGATAGCGCAAGCGTGGCCTCTCTTTGTCTCCTCTCCTTCCTTCGCCCCTCTCTCTCTCTTTCTCTCTCTCTTTTTCTCTCTGCTCGGACTTTTTCACCTTCGATCATGCGGAAATGAACGAAGTGAAAGAAATGGAGGAGAATTTACGTTCGAAATAATGGCTATCACTGAACAGAAAATGTTTCTAAAATATAGGATGAACCTTTTGAATCTTTCTTTTCCTAGGGAAATATGTATTCTTGTAGTGAACGAGACCAGTGTAGGCTGGGAAAAATTGCAACATCCATAATTATGATATATCACGGTTTCGAGGACACGTACAAGTGTACCATAAATGTATGCGCGATCTTCAGCGATCTACACTGGTACCCTTTACTACAGATGGCGAGTGTGCTTGGTTTTCGAATAAACTACATACTTGGGACTGAAGCTAATGGTAGCAAAGAAGTTCAGAAAGTAAATCTTGGAAAACTGATTAAATAAAAGCAACATCGATTCAACTGATAAGTGATTTGAACGTGTTAGTGTGTACATATGCATCGATCCTAACGTTCGATGCAGGAGGACAAATTACTTTGGTGTGTACAAAGAAAAAAAAGGAAAGAAAATTAAAATCGATGCGTTTAAGTAATGATCTAAAATTCGGGACAAAAAACGCAACATCGATAGAGAAAACTGTTTGTTTTCGAACTGAGGCTAGAACGAATCCCCAACTCGTTAATCGGCAAACACTCGATCAACCGTTTCCATCGGAATCGAACTAGAGCGATCCCGAGGAGGAAACGGAAATAGAAACACGTGCACGAAAATACCAACAAATAGAGGCTCGAGCAAGAGAGGGTAGAGTGGCGAGCAGAGGCGAGCGGCGGCAAAGAGAGGCCATTGGGCAGATACCGTGGGTAACCGATCCGATCGATCGATCGACCAATCGATCTGAGGCTTGCTTAAATCTACTACAATGAGTGTATTCACGTATTCACGAACATCTATTTGCCAGGATGTCGCCGGATTGGTAAACAAGGTGGCCGTCTTCGTCGTCCTCGACGGAGGGCGGTCGTGGGCTCTACATATGGGCAATCAGCGGCGCGTGCCAACAGAGGACCCAATCAGGTGGTGGAGTGCACCGTTTGGTGGTCCGGATCATTGGTTGGTCCGACGATCGGTCCCCAGATCGGTGATTCAGTTACGTGACGGACGTGAGAGCCACGACAGAGAAGGAGGGACGGTTTTTCCCCATACCGGTCCGTCGTCGATCCACCAGCGACACGTTGGTACCGGAAGTGGTCGTTGTCCCGCGCGACGATGGCCACCAGAGACGGAGAGCGCAGCCGTGGTCCACAGGCGGAGGAGCGAGAAGATGGTAGAGTGTAGATCCACATCCCAGGGACGTCGCGCCAACCGATCGCCACGGACACCCGTCATCCACCACACCACACCACCACGTGGGCGGAGACCCGTGTAACACGCGGTAGAGGACGTGTGTAAGCACGGACGAACGTACGAGTGTGTCGGTGGGGAGGAAGTAGGGGGATACATCATCGTCATCGGTCATCATCGAACCACCCGATCCGAGCGCCCAGTCAGTCGACCATAGTGACCAATCCGTGTGCCATATCCGTTTCCATTCCATTCCATTCCATTACAACGGAGATGGTAACCCAACAATCAGAGAGAAAGGGGAGAGGGCAAAATGGTTTGCCAAGTCAGAAAGTTGCGGTTACGAATTTTACCATCGGCACAAAGCGAACATTTTTATTTATTTACTTTTTTTTCATTTATTTTACTTTTTTTTTATGTATACGATTACGATTATGAGATTATGATTGTTATTATGATCTTTATCTCTCATCTGTTACCTCATTTACTCTTTTAGATATAGACATATCTATCTCTGCTGTTCGAACTTTTTTTTTCGTTTAAGCTTAGATCTCGTTTTTTTTCCTAAACTCGTATATACTCGTGTTAAAGTTAGTTACTCTTTGCGCGTTGCATCGAAGGAGCCGTCATCGATTCGTACAGAATTGACACGCGATCGCGAGAGCAAAGAACGAGCGGATGACAAAAGAAATTGTTCGTTTTCTCAATGCGCGCGGATGAGAATCGAGTCGAACGATTGGCGAGGCGAGAAATCGGTCATCGGACAGCTTCTTTCGAGTGCGCTCGTTATTATGTATTACTTTTTTTTCTCTAAAACGCTTGGAGAGGTCATCTTGTCTCTACTAATTTCTTTTCTTTTCATTTTAAATCTATCTTTTCTTTGTTAATAATCAATCGTTTGCAGGAACTTTTGGTACTTACGTGAATGCGCCAAATGGACGCGCCACGACGATCGATCGATCGTCGCGTCGCATCCGTGCAGCGCGGCAGTGCCGATCGATCGATCGACACTTCAGGCCTATCTTATCGACGCGCGAAATTCAAACCGACCTGATACATCATTTCTATCGGTTCTGAACGCGCAGAGCTCGAACGGAAACGATTTCTGGGAGGACAAAGGGTCAGAGCTGTGGTACTCTATCGATCGTTACTTTTTTCAATTAAAAAACGACTATTGAACATATATATATGTAGTTTTTGCGTTATTAGTATATAAATTTCACCTTTATTTTTATTCTCTGTAATACTTATCGCATATAGTAATATAACAGTCCTATGCCACCAAGAATTGAATAAATAAAATGAACAAAAAGCGTGTAGATTTGTACGTGGAATGTCTACGTGTATCGTGAGATGGTGCTTCGAGGGATGTTGCAAATTACCATTTGTTAGACTCGATAACAGCTTGCTGAATAATTGCTGCTTCGATGGATCGTTGACACGATGCCAACGTGCAATTATTTCGGATTAGTATGTACATCGAGCGTGAGATCGAGAATTTTTAAACGCGCCAGCATTGCATCGCGGTCTGCCTGTTGGTCGGATAAAAAAATTTGATTGCGTAACCCGCCAGGCTTCCCTGCTAAAACGATTTTATTATCTTCGTGGAAATATTTGTGCAATGCTTCAGACGTTAGACGAACATTTTTTAAGATTCGGAAACCTTGCACCTCATCTATCTACCATCTTTTTTCTGTTTTCATCGAGTGCTGTTACCTCAATTTGCTTAAAATTCCACTTTTCATCGATCAAAATTTTGAAAGACAATTTCAACAGAGTAATTGTCGCAAAGATGTCGCTATGTGTGCATACGAATGCATGTATGCAACAACTTTCTACCAATAATAAAACGGTATGATGTAATACGCCCCGTGGCATGTGTACACATTAGACAGACCTTTCGTTTCTAGCCAATTGATATTTTCGTCATTCAGAGGTAATAACTCGTACGTTATTTCATATTTTGACGTTAGAATAATATTTGTTTTCAACCACTATGCAATCTACACCTATATCGTAATGTGCAGTATTTCTTGCATACGAAATCTAAATGAAAAATTGCAGAAAACTGTCTTGACTAAACGCAACTGAAAATTAACCTAGATATGCCCAATGTACTACCAGACGAACGATTGTAACATAATTCAAACTGTGCTATTCACATTCAACACGATTCTTTTGTCTATGATTTAAACGTGGCCTATTTCTTTGCGTAACTATAACAATGGTCGATTAATTATTCATAATATGCAATACAACTCTTGGAATAGCTAATTAACCGATCGTGTTCTCGACGAGTGACTAATGTTTGCTTTATCCAGGCTGCTTTTTCCGCTTGCTATATTTGTACTGTGCAAAGTACCTGGTAAATGCATACGAAAGTGTTTTACTTAAGTCACAAGATGCTCGTTTCTAACAATCCTTTTGGAAGCATAATGAACACGCGTGAAAAATAATATAGAGCATATCTAGGTCAACAGATCGAAGTATTCTTTGATAGAGCAAAAATACAAGATGTACAAAGCACCCAAGGTGGACACCCTAGTCTCCGACTGTTCTATGGTCCCACATACGATTTTCAGTTCTGCTTTCCTCATCGACCCAACCAGATCCAACAATAGAAACATCGCGTTACAATTGGCCAATCGACAAACTGAAGTTACCTTACGAATCCTCCCGTTGTCCTACTGTCTCACTTTCGCACCCTCGAGCAATGTAACCCCAACTCCTAAAGCTCCCTCGAACACCCTTCGAAGCACCAACTCACCACCGGAGGAACCGAATCCAACCTTGTACTCCCACCCAGCGAGCCGCGAGTCTCGATAAGATAGCTCTAAAGCTGAACGTCCCAGGATTACACCAACTCTCACAGCAGACGACGGTTCAACGGTCCACGGGAGGTGGTCTCGCGTTGGACACCGTATTGGACGCGGGTATCGGTATTAGTGGATAGCCGCGAGTCGTTGAAATCGGCGCAGGGAGCCAGCCAGGGTGGACTGTTAACGCGAGGCGAACGCACAAACAGCGGTGACAAAGGGGGTAGGCGGGATGGCACGCAACAACAACAATAACAGCAGCAGCAACGGAGACTCTCCGCTTAACGAAACAACACCATTGTCCACCATCGATGGCGGCCACGGACGACAGACAGAGAAGCCATTGGCCGCGGTTCGACAACTTACAATCGCGTCCTGGACCGTGTCCGCGTGGTTCTCAACGACACTCGCGGCCACCGAGCTCTTCGACGCGTGTGCTCGCTCGTTTTGCTTGGTGCTCTTCCTATACTTGCTGGCGATTATGTCTGTGGTGCTCGGCCGCATCTTCACCTGGCCGCTCGCGGCCAGCTCGCTGTACGTCTCCTCCATGGCGGCGTACTTCAGGATCAGGCTCTGTATCTCTTTGCGTTTCGCGGCTCTCTCGGAAATCGCCGGGTCACTGTCCTCTTCGTCGACCGCCTGAATGTCATTTCGAACGTGGTTGTTGGTGATCACGGTGTTCGTTGGGGTCTTTTCGGGATCCTCGTCGTTCCTCTCCTTGGAACTCGTCGACTCGACTTTTATGGGTCGCGTTAATCGATACGAACTGGAGCTGGACTCCAATTGTTCGCTCTTGCCGTTGCGATACGGCCTCACTTTGCGGGTCCTCGTCTCCGCGTGGCCGGATTTGTGCCTGCCGTACCTTCGATACGTGTCCGAGTTGAACAAAGCTTGTTTCTCCGTGCGATGGTAGCCTGGAGTCTTGTCGCGTTTGAAATCCTTCACGGTGGAGGACTTGACGTAGGGGTACGCTTTCTCGGAGAGCACCACGCTGGTTGGGCTCTTGATCACGGTACGAGTCATGGAGGGTTCCAGGGTCTTCTCGTCGCGAACGAATGGGCTGTCCTCGCGACGGTAATAACTGTGATCTCGTTCGCGAGTGCGTCCATAGTCTATGGACGTACGGTCCCCGTAATCGTGATGCTTCTTCCTGGAGTACTTGTCCAGGATTGTGCAGTACTTGTCCTCTAAACGGGACCTAGCGCTGTTCAATTGACTGACGACCGGCGACGGTCTCGCGACCGTTTTGTTGACCGAGTTGTCGTTCACAGTCGACATTCCCCTAACCCTGGTGGTCAGCCTTTGCAGGAGATTGGAGCACGAGTCGCTGAGAAGCTGCGTGACGCTTGTGGTCGTCGAGGACCGCGCGTACCGACTTCGCCGGCCCGTCGAGCCCTGCCGAGACGTCGACATGTTGTCACGTGGCGCGAAGATGAACATTGAAACGCAGTATCCACTCGCCCACGCGGTTCTCGAATCCTATCCCGCGGGATCGAGCGCTCTTCGACGTCCCTCGGAACAACCGCCTCGATCTCGATCGAACGATCTTGGACGATCAACGAACGATCTACTTCCTCGCTGATTTACTTCGACTTAGACTCGTACCATTTCACGCGGCTGCATCTTCTTAATCCTGTTTGTTTTCGCACCTCGAGGCGTACACGTCAGTAAATTCTCGCGTGATTTCCTGGAACCGAGTTTCAACGAGACAGCCCCTCTCTAATTGCGATCGGAGCAGGAGCTCGCCGTTCAAGGTCGTTCAGCCAGACCTTGTCGGCCGACCTCAGGGTGACACGTTCGACCAGAACGGTCGTTTCGAGCGGAGAACGATCATCGACTCACTGGTTCGCGTAGATCACACACCGATACAGGCTCGCAAATACGGAAGAGCAGGAGGAGCGAAGATTAGAAGAACGATCGAGGGACTGGCAGTGGGCAATGGCAACGCGCACCTGGTCCGCAGGTGCATCACTCGGCCGGACTAGCGAGCATCGTTCGACCGCGCAACAGGGACGCCAAGCAAGGCACTACTAAAGAGACACGACCACAAAACGGCGGTCACGGAGACGACGGCCGACGTCGACCGTTCACGAAGACGAGGAGGCGAGTCGGTGCGCCCCGCCAAATACTCTCGTCGCACTAAAAATACCGAGCAGCTATTGGTGGTGAGCCGTACAGCTTCGACCAACACTGTTCCGTCTCGCTCTCTTGGACCCTTCGTCCCTCGTCCGCCACTCCCCTGGTCTTTCTCTTTTCTTCTTCTTCTTCTCTTTCTCGCATCCCGAATGAGAAGCGGAAAAGGCAGACGCGAGCAGAAACGAAAACGGAGGGAGAGTGAAAGAAACGAAGACGAGGTGGCGTCGGCGCGGAACCGAACAAGCGATCGCGAAAGGGAGGAAGAAAGAGCGTGAGAGAGTATTACGTAAACTTGTCCCTCGGTTATACGGAACGGTGAAGTTCGGCACGCTCTTCAGGATCGGTCTTGGCAACGGCGCCGCTTCCTGGTGCACCGCGAGGTCGTCGTGGAGCTCTCACGGTGCATCGTAACCACGAGAGAGGTTCACGCAGACGGTGGTATTCCTAGGAGAGCGTGCGTGACGAGAGGATCCTCTGTCCCTCTCTGTTTACCAGCCGCGCACCTTGACACATATAGAAGTTACGAAATGGTCGGTGGAGCGCGGTTCGAACGGGAGCAACAGCTTTCGTGGCCCTGCGTGATTAAATTCCGATCTACACCGGCGACAGAGGTGCACACCGTCGTGGAATTAGAACGAACGCGAGGTTCGGATGCGACAACGCATGGTAGGTAGAACGCCGTCGTTGCACCATCGATGAGTGCTGTAGCGCAATTAGTGGAGAAGAATAGGGGCGAGAGCTTGCGATGAGATGTCATGTGCTTGCTGTCGATATTTAATTGAAGAACGAGTAGTGGAGGCTTCCTGGTGTTGTCGTTCCACAGGGATCAACCTGAAGTGACACTCATCAATTTTTATGAAATATACGTATGCAAAAACGTTGTTTGGAATCATGTTCTTCTAACGATGAATTCATCTGCACAAACAGTTCCCCTAAATTTAGGAAACTCACGTGTTCAGTGTGAAAATTTCACGTACAACCGTGCTATTTTGTACAATTGAATACGATCTTTCTAGCACGAGTTGAAAATCTGTAATACCTCTGTCACAACACATTGTCGACCACTGAAGAAACCACATCCGTGGACGAACCGAGGATCGTGAAAAGGGGCTACGATCGACGTAGATTTAAAATCGTAAACTCCGACGCAACACGCTACGTTAGTCAGTAGATCGCTAGTAGAGTTTGCGTACTATTAATAAAGTCTGGTGGTCTTTTGTCTTCAAGGTCGTGGATTCGATGATATCGAGGTTGTCGCGAGTTTGCACAAAATCGCGGTATAAATACGCGACGCGTTAGAAATGAACGGCGTAGTTCGTGTTCGCCCACGAGCGGGCGTTTCACGCTTTTAAAAACTTTCCTGGCACCACCGGAAATCGTTCCTCTCTTGTCGTTCATCGTCGCCGGTTTCCCAGAAGAACGTTGAATTAAACCTGACGTACGAGTTCGCGCGAAATCGTTCGCTTCGGACGAGGGAAACTTACGAGGCAACATTCCGGACGTCGAAATGCCTTGAACAACTTCAAGGTCGTAAACAAGACTACTTTACAACGGATCTGGAGTTTGTGGAGAATCGAGGAAGACATGGTTTTAACTCGTACCAACGAATGGAGACTTCTGTGCGCGCGATCGTTCAGTATCGTACTTTTCTGCCTCCAATTTCTCTAATCGCCAGTTTTGCGGTTTCAATGCTTATCTGGTTGACAAGAAGGAAGGAAAAAGATTAGTTGTCTAACGAATATGTGACCATACGCTTTAGATTTGTTTATTCACGGGCGAGAATCGAAGGTTAGTTAATGGCTGTTGAATTAACTCGGTAGAAACCTGTCCTATACTACTTAAGCAATAGAATCGATACGAGGCGCATCATGCGTGCCTTGTACTACTTATTGGACACGAGTGTCGCGTCGTGTCCGTCTCGTACTACTTGTCCAGTAGAATCGATGACACTGTACGAGCCCTATACTACTTATTGGACGCTAGTGCCATACTGTGCCTCATACTACTCGTCGATCTAGTCGATGACGTATTGTATAAGCCCTATACTACTTATTGGTCAATAGCGCCGTGCTATGCGGGCCTCCTACTACTCGTTCAGTCCAATCGACGGCGCATTATAAGTCTCATACTACTTATTAGGTACTACTGACGTACCACGTCTATCCTATTCTATTTATTTGATACATCATGCGCCTTCTCGATTGATATTTCTTTATTTATTTTGACGATGACGCCATAGTATTGCTTAACGATAAATAAAAAAAAATAAATTTACAGTTATGTAACTTTAAGATTACACGGCGTTGTGAGAGACTAAAGAATAGATCAGAAATTCGAGACCTAACAGCTCTCAAGAATTATCTCGTGATATGCAAATCTCTCGGCTGCTAAGAATGGGTTAATGGAAAAAGCAATCAGAAAGCGGAATGAAGAAAAAGAACGGGACGACTAGCGGTGTTCACCAGCGTATTTCTCCGCTGTACGCTCGCATGCGTGTTTATCGTCGTATCACGCGTACGAGCCTGCCAAATATAACCAAGAAGCGTGAAACGCGTGCGCAACGATCGCCTCGTAAGAGGAGCGAGGGTTAGTCTTCAACCGGCGCGTTTAAATGTTAAGGCGAGTAGCTGGTTAACTAGCGCTTACTTGCTTGCTCGCTGACTGCCTCATTGGCCCGTTTCGTGTCACCGTTGCTGCTGCGCGTGGCAAAGGGCCAACGGAAACAAGTACGCGCGTAGGCGATTCTCGCGCGTTACCCTAACTTCTGGCTTAGGTAAGTTTTATCCCGATATTTGTCAACGACACTGTGCTTCTCTCCCATCAACGAGCACAACAAACAGAGTTTCGACTAATTTTCTGCTCGCGCGCAGGTTCTGGGTGCGACTACTCGGGCGAGGATTACTCGCGAACGAGCCTTCCGGGAATGTTTCCATGATTCGTAACAATACACAAACGAAGACAGAGCCCCGTAGGAACTGGAACGTGAAACGAATGAATCGGTTTACTTTGACGGAATCAAGAGAACCCGACTGGCGGAAGTGGGCATAGGAGCGGAGCACAGAAGAGGGCCGAGTTCGGCGTCGTCCGTTATCAATCGTTATACAACACTCCTAGGGGTCCACGAGCTACGATTTCTAGCATCTATCGTCTTGTTTTCCATCGTTCGCTACCTCTGACGTCGATGTGTCGTTAGACTCGGGCGTCACGTCCAGCTTCGCGTCCAACTGTTTGGCCCGTTCCGCCACGTTGTTTCTGTGCTGCACCCAAGGATCCCAGCCCTGCCTCGGCCACCACGCCATCTGGTTACCCGGCATCAACAGGTTCGCCTCCTGTCCAGCCATCGTCGACGACGACGGGGACGAAGCCGTGGGTGGGCCGCCGTCACCGTCGCCACGTATGCACCAGTCTCCAGAGTGATCCAGCGTGGCGATCGCGCGTCCCTCCGCTCTACTGCGGCACCAACTCGTGGACTCCTCTCGGGTCGCGGGATTACGCGTCTCTCACGGGAGCATCTTGCCAAGAGAAACGCGTATTTCTAAATCCAGGTTGTATGCGATCGATTCTGGGTCAGCTTGTTGGTGGCCTGTTGGGACAATCTTGCGGCGCTACGCGCGATTTGCGAGGCGTTTCGAGTTACCTTTAACGACGACGCGTAAATACGGTTAAGAGCCGGGTCTTCTGGACCCGATTTCCCAGCTACAGGGACAAACGTACGAGTCGTCGAGCTTTTGCGTGCACTGTGTCAATCACTGAACCAACTCGATATCCTCCTGTACGTTCAGACCTGGACCATCGGTTCAGCCTGGTTCCCCGCATCAACTTCTCTCAGTATATCAGACAGACGTTATACCATTGCTTTTGCGATACACTCTAGGTGTACACACTTCGTCAACCACTGGACCAACGATATCGCTTCAGTACATCGAACCCTGTTTAGAGACCTGGATGAGAGATGTTCCCGCGAAACGAAATCTCATGCCTCTTTGGGGACCAACGGTATACTATACACTCGATCGACCACTGGATATACTCCGTTACGTTAGACCCTACTCGGAGACTTGGCTCGTGGGTGTTTCCTTCTCGCGGTGTACTTTCAGCGTACCCGGCACGAACTTTCTTGGGGCCAGGTCTTGGTGGGCGAAGGAGAACAGTATCTTTCGACGGACCGCGTGTCTCAGCTTCCGGCGAGCCGGCTTCCCTGCCGGGGCGCGTTTCCCGACGACGATGCGGAGGACGACGGTGTTGCGCTGGCCATCTGGCGCGAACTCGCACTAAAACCGCGGCGAAACCGCGTGACGAGTCCCCCTCGAAAATAGTCGCCGGTCGAAAATAGCCGACGCTGGCTAAGAAAGAAGAATCATCGGCATTTGCTCTCCGGGTACAAGCCGTCGTCGTGCTAGTTGCGTCGCGGCCTTCTCCAGAGGCTGATCCCCGTGCGCCTTCTCGCGTACCGATCCTCCGCTCTTCTTCTTTCTCCTCTTCTACATCTGGCGTTCGCCGCTCGCATCGTCTCCTCTTTTTCATTCCGCTCCGTTCCTCTCCTCTCCTCTCTTGGGCCGTTCCCTCGTCGCCGTGCTCTCGCTCGTGGGTCGTATTTATATCGCGTTCCCGCGATCCATCGAACGGGATGCGCGAGGGAAAACGCGGATATCCTTGCTTTTCAGAGATACCGATAGTAAGAGACGCACAGGGACACGGGAGAGGACCGTTCGCGAGAGAGACGAGATGGTTCGTCAAGGTCTATATTTGGGACGACGCAGGTTCGAAGATTCGCGGAAGGGTAACGGTCAGAGGTAGTTGGTAAAGGGGTTTCGTGTTCGACTAACCGTGAGAGTTGTCGGCGAACTGTTTTGCCGTTTGCGTACAGTGACGGACGAGAAAACTCGACTGGTAACTTCAGTGAAACTTCATATTTACATTGTACCGAAATCAAAGTCTGAATATTTTCAGTAATTAATTAGAAGTTTCGCTGAAGTTACCAGCAAAGTTGTTTTAGCCTTCTGCTTATCGAGACACGGGTAATTTACAAAACCCATGATTAACTGTACGTGTAAATTGCAAATTATGTGAAAAGTATCGTAGAAAATGTTGGCATATGTGTTTCATCGTCGACAATTGGTGGCTTTCACCAAACAGACATATGGATCCCTCGACATTCAACTACTAAGTCGGTATAAAATCTACAAACCAAGTGTAGGCGAATACATACTTAGGGTTATTGATCTGGTTCTTCGTCGTGGCTCCAGACAGTCTGATTTTCGTATATTTTTCCTCTTATGAGATGCGGATGAGTATTCCAAGAAATCCTCAACGGCACTCGCCAAGAGAACGCTACCAATCTCTTTCTAAGGCCGCATATAATCGACATCCGGAGTGACGACGAAAAAAAGCCCAAGAACCAATTCTCTGCTAACTCTACATACTTCAATACTATGCTTCTCCCAACAAGTGCATTACGTCGCACTGGGAACTTCCTGACGTAAAACGCTTCTCAGCAAAATCAGAGTACAGGACTCTTTAAAGTACCTCCCAATGCTCGCAACCGATAGAGTACCACAGTATCCGCCAACGTGCGCGATACTCGAAGGAACGGGTGTAAAGGGGGGTAAAAACCACGAGGGTAAAAGATGATCAACGAAACACGAACCCTCTTGAAAGCTACCCGAATGACCCGCGCGTGTAACTCTACTGTACTCTAATCAGACGCGTCCAACGCGGTCAGAAACAGTATACATGAGAGAAAGATGGGTCGCGTTGAATGCGACTACGTTTAAACGGCGTTTCTCGACACCATTCGACTCACCTGACTTCTGGAGGACGGCGAACGATGCCTGTGACGGTCTTGGCTGGCCGACGACGAGGCATGGTGACGGTAGATCCTTGCACGACGAGACGAAGTGGGATGCGCCAGACGATCACGATCGCGGTCACGGTGCCCGTGTTGCCGTCCGCTGCTTGGCGATCGGCGATGGCTGCGCTTGTACCGTCTCTCCTGGCTGGTTCCGCGGTCGTGCTGACGCGATCTCAGCACGCGTTCGCCGCTGAAATTGCCAACGATTATTATTATTGAGATTTATCGATGACGCCTGGCCGAGATAACCGCCTCTGTCTCTCTCTCTCTCTCTCTCTTTCTCTCCATGTGCGCGTCGTCGACGGACGATCGCTGCCGAGACATTGGTCGTGAACAGCATATTGATCGTGTTGATGAATGATTCTCTCTCGTGAGTGACGTGTTGAGATTGCGTAGAAAATTGACGGGAGACGAACGGTTGGATATTTTCCTCTCGCGTGCGATCGATTTCGATTTCAATTTAAGATAATTGATGGAAAGGTGGAAGATTTATCGCCGTTTTAACGGACCTGAAATTGGACTCGATGCGCTGTCCTTTAACTGAGTTTAACTACTTTAAGACGTTGATGTTCGATACGTTCGCGTGGCGGGTTTTGCGCTCAGATTGAATTACAAGAGACGCAGATCGTTGCGTAAAGTATAAAAGATCGGAATGAAAGGATCTATTGATGAAGTCATGTGGAAAAAGTGAGATTCTAATTTAGATTATGATCTAATACTTCGATACTTCACATTCTCGCACTCCTCTTACATTTAGACTTCACTGTGAAACGATTGTGCCTCTACGGTTTAATTTCAATGATACAGTATTGCTATGTATTTATAAAATTGAAAAAGTATATCTATATTTAGAAAAAAAGAACAGTTCTATCTCAAATGGATGAACTGCAAATTTTTATTTTATTAATTGAAAATTTAAATCTGCAAGAAAATACAGAACGTTCATAGTATTAAAAAATGCACAGATATCCTAAACAAGCTGCGAATCAAGTTTCTATTTAGCTCTCATTTCTTTGTACTCATAAAAACCATAAGTAATGGCTGCTCGAACATAAATTTTACTGCACTCTAAATCGTACCGAGTGTAAATACGAATATAAACCAGAATTAGAAACTCCGGTACAATTATCAGAGGCCAATCCCACTTTCACTCTTCGCTACGCCCGGGATAAAAAAGAGAGAAAGGAGATCTCGCGATGTTCCGACTCGCAATGCTCGAAACAATTAGAGGATCCGTTTTCTAATCACCTCGAAGTCGAAACCGCGTATTTATTAGAACGGAACGTACGCCACGAGCGGAGCAGTTTCAAAATAGTTGAATCTGCATAAGGAGACCAACGAAACGCGCGAACCGCGAACCGAACTTCGATTGGTTAGAACTCTACTTTGCGGAATGAAACATTGTCCCATTTATCGCGAGGATCTCGTTGTACCTATCAAGATGAATCAAAGTCGATTAACCGGTTTAATTATTTATGAGAGGTACACTTGCGATAAACACCAGCCGCCATTTATAGTTCATAGGTGGCAATTAAATTGATTTACGAAGTATCGTTCGATACATTTCTGGAGCGATATAAATGGAGAAAAAAAGGTACAGCAATTATTCCTCTAATTACTTCGAGCTGTGTGTTGTTTTAAGCACGATTACGATGTAGGACACCGTAATAACCATTAGCTCTTAATTGTCTCTGAAATTCTCTTAACGCAAAGTGGTCTTCAAAAAATATTATCATACTAAAAACTATCACTACGAATATTATTTCGTATTCATTGTGACAGTAATTATTTTAATAAGTTTTAAAAAAGTATTTATAGAGTTGTGTTGGAGATAAGACGCACAAATTGTTCGTAATTTATGGTTAGTGTACACGATTCTTTCTGTAAATATGCGAAAAGAAGTGGATGGAATTTATCGTTAGAGAGACGATTTTCGAAACTAAAATATTTGAATATAGAATATATCCGATTCGAAACGGAGCTGACTGAGTCTCGAGTGTAGCCTGGTGCGCTACGGAAAACGTAGATGGGAGCATTTCAGAGCAACAGTGAGTTGACCTACTTAAGCTGGCTGGCTTCAAATAGACCATTTCACTTAAGAGTATTCCGCTGACGTATTCTGCAACGTCTTGATCGAAACGACCGCGTCAGAAAACCCAATTTCAAGGTTAGACATTCGCAGCTGTTACACACCATTATCAGTTCGCCATTGCAGACTGCAGTTTCGTAACTGCGACATACATCGAATATCCTATCGCGAATTAGCTAAAGAAAACACTGCAATCTCTTATTTCTTCTAACCTGGCCTTTTATCACTTTATGCAAATTTAATCGTAATTTAAAGGATTCGAAACGTTAGTACGATCTGATAGTTGCGATACAAAGGTTGTTAGCGATTATTCCGTTTATTCTTCCGTGCTAATATTAAACTGGCGATACTCTGCGCGATAGATAGCAGATAAGAATTCTTATTATTGCTCGTACACGACAAGCGGAGACAAAAAAGGCGCGAAAATTTGCGGCTACCGATGACTCACGGGGAGGAAGTCATCAAGATTTGTAGTTGGACGACGACCTAACACCGGTGGCCTTGAATACCGAACAATACCATGTCGAAGAGGAAAAAATGAGATAAAGGAATCCACATCGAAAAAAACAAGTTACCGTGAGAGAAATATTGCGAGGTTGTTGTAAACAAAACTCTTAACGCTGTCATTGTTTAAGAAGAAATGACATGGTTCAAGAACGGGCTTGATTCAACAAAATAAAAGAGTGCAAAGTGACTAACATTCAGCAAACTCGAAATCTTCACAATTCTGTAATATCAGTGCACCTCTTTGAACTCAAAGGGTTAGTTTACAACCTCGCTATATGTATTTCACAGGTTTACCAGTAAAACACACTTTAATCAAACTCTTCGTGGTTTTCCAAAAAAACTAAAACCAATTAAACGTTTCAACGTGTTTCAAATATGACTGATCATCAAACCATCGTCAACGTTCTTTCATAAACTAAAAATACATACGACCTACTGCGCGTTACCAGTACACTAAAAATTTCTCTCTTCGACAACGTAACAAAGTCCTCTTCGTTGAACCCTCCTCCTCGAAACCGGACGCACACATGCAGACGGTCGTGCGATCATTCTAAACAATCCATCCCATCGCAGCCTCGAACCATACGAACCACAAGCAAATCTTGGCGTGCGTCGATTTTCAGGCGTTCAACATTCGCGTCCCCTCGAGTCGGGCGAACCAGGGAACGATTTTGGCCGATTCGATTCGAACGCGCGGCTGACTCGGTCCTCCGTGTGAGAACACAAAAGGGGGAATTCGAGTCCGATGGCACGAAGCTCTCTGTCCGTTCGGGAAGTCTGGCTCGATGTAAATTAATCGGTGACGGGCGCACGGAAGAGGAAGAACGAGCGCGCGGCCCGTGGCATCGCGACGGAACGATGCGACGCCAATAAGGATCGACGCGTGGACGTAGATGGGTCTCTCCTATCTGCCGGAGACTCGGCTGGTTTCGTGCGTTGGAACGCGGCCAGGAATCCTTCGAAACGCCTACGAGTAACGTGGAATTGATAGCGACGCGTCCACGGCGTATCCTTTTCGAAGGATCCTCCGCGCTAAAGAGGTCATAGGATTATGCGCAAAGGCCACCCTTTACCCGCAACGCGCCGCCCTACCATCCGGGCGCACGCCACCCCCGCGAGTTCGTGCCAAAAAAAGCAGCGTTGCGGGGGAACAAACAAGTTCTTTCCTCGGGTCTCCTTCGGCGACCTTTAATCGCCTCGCGTGTGGTGTCGCGATTTAATACTCTTTTTTATTCCTTCTCGCAGTCGCACGTGTGCACTGAGAATGCGTGGCACTGGTGCGGGAGTCTTGGTACTAAGCTGCGCAGCGAAAGAGGGTTTTTCTCATTTTACAAATGAACGTTGGGATCATTGTGAACAAAGTAAAAGGTTCGAGTCGATAGAAATGAGATTGAAATAAAGATTTTTTGAAAATATAGATATACGCGAGGGTGTGTCAAGTTTTCAAAGTAAAGGATGATTGTTAAGGGTTGAAATCGTAATCAGAGCTACCCTCTTCAAGGTCCTTATAGATGAACGGAAATTTCGCGTACAGAAAAAAAGAGGAAGATGTACTTGAGAAAAGAAGAAACGGAAAAAGTGATAAATTTGAAAACCGAGGAAAGGAAACTATCCAATATCCAACAATCAGATTCTCATCGCACCCCCAAAGTACGTTGTATGTCTTACATATAATTCACAGCTGGTTTCACATTTTCCACGAGTGGCACATCTATAAAATCGTTAATACTCGATATAATACATTACTTAACGTTACGTATTTCTCATATTTTATTCTCTGACAGAGGACACTTCGAATATACCATACCTTGGTATCCAGGCTGCGAGGGCGACGTAGAGGACCGGCATCCTTTAACTTCCGTCCGTCTTGTCAACCTGAATTACAATTGAACAATTTCGTGATCCCTGGCTACCGTATCGATGCATTCGCGACTTGTCATCGCAATTATTTTCGTTAATCGAGGCGCGTCGTAGATATATCGCATGCCACCGAACGAGAGGAGGATCGTATCTGTTTTACGAAACTCGAAAGGTCTCATTTTTAACCCTCCCACACCGAGATCGAGTCATTGCACACATCCTCTACTGTTAATTATTTTTGTACACGTTCTAAATATGTATTTATTGCTTGACATAATTACATAAATATAACAGAACCTTCGTGTGCACATTTGCGTATATAGTCCAAGGATCAATTATTAACGTGTGGCATAGAAAAGTTTCTGAAGAAAATACGGTTCTCGCCCCGGGAAAACGCCTCGTCGAGCATTATACGCGTGTGTTTACCACAGGACAGAACGTTTTCAGTTACGAACACTATATTTAAACCCCCGTAGTCCTCGTTTCACCGACACATCATCGAAGAGGACGATGCTTCGTTTATTTTAAGTGATCCCGATTTTCTTTCTCCTTTCGGACTTTTTTTGCTATTTTTTGTTTCTATTATTAGTCACTTTTATTCATCTCTATTTTATTCATATCTAATTTTTGTGTTGCCCAGATTTTTTAATGACTAGAAAATTTGTTGAAACATAATTCAGTCGAAAATAATCGCAGAGAGACGAAGGAAGATCGATTCAACTTTGTTCTACGATTGATTTTACTTGCTGTTCTTTTGTATTGTTCCTTTTGACGAATCACAGGGCTGTTTACGTTTCGAGACGAGCATTGCCAAATCGTATGAATTTTCTCGATTACAAAGCGATTTATCACTTTTCTTGGAAGCAGTTTCTCGATGAACGACCAAATATTGGCACTGGCAAAATATTATTGCATCTGTTAAGATAAGATCTGAATAACTTTTCCAATGCTAACACATATTCCTTTTTTTAAACTATCTACCTACGACTGTTCTATTTTAATTCAATTCTGAATCAAATTACAGATAAAATACGAAGCTTGATTATTTAGACGTGCGATTTAATCACACGCACCCAGTTTACTCAAAGTCTCGAATCAATACAGATAATCACTTTCGAGTGGAACACTTCAATCTTTCCAATATCATTTTCTAATGATACCAACTTTCGCCATTGAGCGAACGAAAGCGACGATATGAAATCACGTTGGACGTCCTACAACGATGATTTAGCAGAATGGACTTGCTTCCAGAAGATACGTTTCTTTCCTTGAACGTGAAGGAAGTCGAGACGAAATGACGCGGAGCGAGCAGGAAGAGGAAACGACGAATTTGAAAAGAAGTTCGAAGGTCGGACACCGCTTAAAGAAGCTTTCTCTGCCAGAGCAGAACTTCGCTCGTTGTTAGACAATTTATGCGCAAGTTCACTGAAAAGAAACCGAGTCCTTGATCTCGTCGAGCGATTTGCTTGTACGACAAACAACTTTTCAGGATTGTCATGCATGTAAAAGATAAGTCGACTCGAAGGCGCTGTCAATTTGCACGTTTCGTACTTGGAGACATTGACGTTTATGGCGGAAGAAGACATAATCTGACGTATGTTTCGTCGAGGATGGAATAATTCAAAGATACTTCCTGTACAAGTATACTACTGGTCTTGCAACAGTTTTCTTTTAAACGGACTAACATTACATAGAAATTAACATTTGTTAACGAAAATTAAGAGAAATTAGGTATTCTGCGAGATAAAACTTCAAAATGAATAATTGGTACTTTATGCAAGGCGGAGAAAAATAAAAGGCTACTCTTCCATTGTTAATACGTCCACTGCAATCATTGAAATTGAGAAATAAAACAGGTTCTACTGTACATTGGACGTAATAATTTTATATAATGCCTCACTTACGTAAGCGTTTTAGAGCTTTTGAAATGCTTTGATGAGTGGCAAAATCAATCAATTAGGTAACTCCTCGATTATATGTACGAAAGTACGTGTTACGGCCTATTTAAGTAGTTCATATTGTATAAGCACACAAACAAGGAGATTATCCCTGGAACTAGTAAAGCAATGCAAAAGTTATTCGATACCGCCTCTAATGATAGAAACTAGAACACGATCGTAAAATTAATTCCCATCAATGTCACTACGTAAATTAATCTCGAACATTTTTATATTCTTGACACTTTTACTTCAAAGCTTTGAAACTCTGAAACTTTATCGGTCAATCCTGCCAATAGCAAAGCCATCCAAAAATTCTGTCGCAAGAATTAACGATACGACGAACTTAAAATTGGAGTCGAACAAAATCAAAGAGAGAAAAGTGATGTAAAAGATATAGAATTGCGAATAAAAAGTTTGCTGATGCAAAGTAAAGCAGGTAGAGCTACAAAAACTAGCGAGAAATCGTAAATAAACCACAATCCCGTTACAGGTTTCATGTTTACGATGTACGTAAATTTGCAAGTCTGAAAAAAGTTGTCAGAGCAGGTACAAGTTGAACGCCAATCAAATTTCTTGTGCACGTAAAATAAAAAAACTCTAGATGACATATTCTTTGCGTAATACTATAATAATTCCAAAACGGCAATAATGCAATAACCATGACAAGAAACGTATAGTCACGTTCTCGGCGATGAAACTGCGCGAGAAGGTACGAACGATTATATGACGTTACCTAAGTAGATTAACGCTGAGTAATTAATGATTCATTTCACTTTACCGTGCACTTCACTTCAGATATCTTGCGCACAAATGCGTATCACGTGCAGTTCATACTTTTCACAGATTCAAATCTTCCATAAATGCATAAACGTCCGCGATTTGTTTATCCAACCACAAGTAACAGCGATGGACGGACGGACCACATGCATTTATGCAAACTTGAAATACGTAAAGGTATACAGAGCACGCACAACACGCAAAAAAGGCAAGATATTCACGGTGTAACGCCGAGAAAGTGAAACGTACATTTATTCGAGTTAAATTTTTTTTAATTGTGCTCGTAAATATATGAATTTGCATAAGAATCCGCGTAGTCTATTAACGAATAACTTCTTTCCTGCTATCGCGATCATTAAGCTCTGGAAAAGTTTTCTGCAATTACAGACGGAGCACGAATCACGGGTAATGTTCTGCAAAAAGAAGAGTTCGTCAAGAACAAACTTTCCGTTACGTGCAATTTATTCATAAACTGGTGCTCGTTTATTAAACGAGCCGACGTCCATCCTTCGCGAGATATTCCCCCCGTTATTACAAGGCCGATCGGAACTTTTTACGGGCCCTCCAGGTGGATGGGCAAATAAGACGAGCACCCGAGAGAAAATAAACAAGCACGAGGACCTACATACCTAGATACTAAGCTCGATCGGTTTTCACCGCGCTAAATCTGTTAAGATTTTTCTCACGAACTCTGATCGCTTCACTAGAAAACAAGGGGAACTCTATAGATAACGGGTTTGATTTGCTTGCTGAAGATCAGTGGCACGGTAGCCATAAAAATAGACGTACAATCTGGACCAAACTGGAACGAACGATGAATTTTTAAATATTTGTCGTCAATCCCTGTAGAACCGTAGAATTAATGGAACTCCAGTTTAATGGAATCGTAAATCGTTCTTACACAAGATATGCAACCATCAAAAAGTAGCACAACTTGCGGTTTTTGACTGAAACTGTTCTAGAACGGTGAAATGTGGAGCTCAAAACAAACCCAACGCGAGCATGGAATGTTAATATACACTCGGATTTAATTGGACGCCACTTTTTACTTTCATTAGCTCTCCACTCGTATGCACAGGTGGAACGGCCATTGTTTCAATTACCTACTTCTAGACTCGAAGAACCGACTCAATTATGCACGTTGATTCATCCAGTTCCTTACTTTGGTTACCAGAGATCCTTTAATCTCGACGATTTATTTCACCTCATGGACTGATCCCAATTCAGAAAGAAATAATAAAATGCGAGTATAAATGCCCACGACATAGGTGTACGTGAAAGAACTTATCTTGTTCGAATAGCAAGGAATGGTACCACAAATTTTTAAGTACGTATTATCGTGCGATATGACGAAGGAGAAATCGGCTGCGCAGAGACCCAGGGATGACGAACAAAAATCATAATTGGTCTAGAATGAGTGCTCGTTATGAACCACGTTCCGCAACGACAAAGTCGCGAGCTTGTAACACAATGGCGGCGTTAAACAGAGATCAGGATTTTTTCCGAGTTCCGTCAAGCAATTTGTTAGAGTACAAACGATTTCGTCGAGCCTTCCTTCTTTTTTTTTTTTAATCATTATCGTTCGATC
The DNA here is from genome assembly GCA_963969225.1 of Xylocopa violacea. Taxonomy (NCBI): domain Eukaryota; kingdom Metazoa; phylum Arthropoda; class Insecta; order Hymenoptera; family Apidae; genus Xylocopa; species Xylocopa violacea. The sequence continues at coordinate 7,357,895 of CAXAJV010000021.1, read as the reverse complement.
GCGCAAACGTGTGCAGCTGTTGTAATTAATTATAGCGGTAACGAAGGCAATTAACTCGAGAGCGTGGTCTCGCGTTACGCCCGAGATAATTAGGAAGCTCTGTGAATTAAACTCGTACCAATTGGATTTCGAGACCGTCGACAGTGTGTACTTTCGTAGAGCGCAATCGTAAGAGAGTTCTTCGTTATTTTTCCGACTACGAATAAGCTAGTGGAGATCTTCTGAAAATTAGTCCTGATTATTTCTTCGCCTCTCGTCTCGTAGCTCCAGTAACAACTAAATCGTAGTGAAATGTTTTTCTCATTATGAAATCTTGTTCAATCTGAGAGCAAGTTCTGATGACGAAATGGAGTGAAACATAACTGGTGAATGATTCAGCGAAGACAGAAGCAATTGGAATATAAAATACACTCGTCATCCATAACTCCTAGAGCAAAAACTATCTAAATTTATCTTCCTAATTTTAGAATAAATATAAATGGGATATTCGTTAAAAATCATACTATACCAAAATGAAATTGAATAATTCATTATTTCTAGAACTCGCAAACAATAACTGACAACCTGATTTATGGACTTGTGTCCCCTCGAGTGGAAAATGAAAAATTCAAAGCCCAATCGCGTTTATCTCAACCTTTACTGACATTAAAATATCCGCAAAGCTACGATTTTCTTCCTCTGTATTTGTCATCCATCATGGTTAACAGCGAACGTAAGAAATCCCGGAAGAGCGTCGTTACACACAAAATTACTGTCGTTCCATCAACGTGGCAAGAAACGCGTCGGTGTTCGGGGGTAGAAAACGCGAAATTGAATAATTTCGAACAAACGCAATTGGGATCAGTCGTCGACCCGCTGCGAAGCAGGAAGTAAAATTTCAAGGAGAAATTACCACTATTCATTAAACGGAGCAGCTTAGAAGCAACGCTGGGAGAGGCTTAAACGTTTAATTAATCGCTAAACTCGCGTATCGCGTGTTTCGCAGTCTCACGAAATGCACGATTAATCAAGCGGGAAAACAGTCCGCGTTTTTTTCCCTCGTAAGAAGTGTTGTTTCCGTGATTATTTCACAACTCGATTCCCATACTCGAACCTCGTAATAGTTGTTCATCTAACAACAGCGCAAATGTGAAAAAAAAACTAAATACCGCGATTAGCAAAAATTATAATAAAACTTTCAGCGATACGTGTAATCTTCGCCTTTTCCATAATCGTTGATATCCAAAATTAGATGCGATAATTCCTTTGTTGACTTTCATTGCAGCAAATAATGGAACCTGGCGTGCTTTTTTTCTTTTCAAGAAGAGACTCTATTGTGCAACTTCGAAGAATTCAATTTATGGCTTTGTGGCGGTCTTCGTCACTAGGGAGACAGCACACTCGTCAGTTTCCCGCGAGCACTCCATGTCCTACACCGTTTCTATATAATAGAAATTCGGACCTATCCCTACCATCCCAGCGTCTAAGGCAGGGTCTGCTAGGTAGCCTTACTGATGAGTCCACTAGCAGGCCCAGGACGAAACGTTCTTCCCTCTCTTTTTCCTTCCTACCCTCTCACGTTCTTCTTTACAACAGTATAATTGAAGCCAGGCGTTCAGCCCCCACCAACACGGTGGTGAGACGCTTCAGTGTTAATGAGAAATACTTGTTTTGAAATCATCTTACTGTGTTAATGAAAAAATACTCGTCTTGTAACTCATTGAAGATATTATTATACACTGGCTGCGCTAATTTTATATGTATTTTCGTATCGATACTCGATTCGTTTGACAAGAAAACTGTTTTTTTACACCGTGTAGATAATGTAATCAAAAATACTGCCACTAAAAATATTTGATATCGAAATGAAAGCGTCGAATACGCATTGGTATTTATTTTGATCGGAATTTCTAGCTTACGAATTTTTTAATTTCATTATGATAATAGTTTGTTGATTGTATCATAATATTTTCTTAATTGCGTTTTATTCTTACTGTGTTAATGAGAAATACTTGTTTTGAAATCATCTTACTGTATTAATGAAAAAATACTCGTCTTGTAACTCATTGAACATATTATTATACACCGGCTGCGCTGATTTTATATGTATTTTCGTATCGATACTCGATTCGTTTGACATGAAAACTCTTTTTTTTACACCGTGTAGATAACGTAATCAAAAGTATTGTCAATAAAAATATTTAGTATCGAAATGAAAGCGTCGAATACGTGTTGGTATTTATTTCGATCGCAATTTCTAACCTACGAATGACGGTGGCGAGCGCGTAGCGCATAGCACCACCATAGCACACCGCTAGACTGAAAATCACGAGCTTGGGGCGCGGCCGCCAGATGGCAATTAACAATTGCATTCTCGCAAGAAACAGTTGACACCATAATACTTATAAGGCGAGCCATGGGGAGTCGAAGTTGTCGATGTGAATTTTTCATTATCGACCATTATTTTGTACTATCGAGACGAGCCCGGTCTCGATGTATTTTTATCCCCTTCCCTGGCCTAACCCCTACCCCTGTAAGGCCTTACCCCCCAAGAGCGCTCTTCCCCTACCCTGGCGATCGCCTAACCCTGCGTAACCCAACCCAGCCCCAAAATTGTGGTGAGGTGAGGTGAGGTGAGGTGAGGTGAGGTGAGGTGAGGTGAGGTGAGGTGTGGTGTGGTGAGGTGAAGTGAAGTGGTGTGGTGGTGGTGGTGGTGTGGTGTGGTGTGGTGTGGTGAAGTGGTATAGTGAAGTGAAGTGATATAGTGAAGTGAAGTGATATAGTGAAGTGTAATAAAGTGTAATAAAATATAATAAATTGTAATAAAATATAATGAAATGTAATAAAATATAAAATATAAGAAAATGTTGTAATAGTTGTAAAAAATTGTACTAATTTTTGGATTTGTATAATAGTGTTTTATACATTTTAATTGAATTAATAAGAAAATACTTCACTAAAATGTAACTACTAAACTCTGTAAATTATTGAGGATATATTATATACACTTGCTGTGCTGACAATATATTTTTTAATAATGTTTTATGCGTTTAATTATGTTAAATAATAATAGGGAAAAATAAATAGGGAATATATTGTGGCGGTCTTCGCCACTAGGGGGACAGCACACTCGTCAGTTTCCCGCGAGCACTCCATGTCCTACACCGTTTCTATATAATAGAAATTCGGACCTATCCCTACCTTCCCAGCGTCTAAGGCAGGGTCTGCTAGGTAGCCTTACTGATGAGTCCACTAGCAGGCCCAGGACGAAACGTTCTTCCCTCTCTTTTTCCTTCCTACCCTCTCACGTTCTCTTTACAACAGTATAATTGAAGCCAGGCGTTCAACCCCCACCAGCACGGTGGTGAGACGCTTCAGCTTCGTAAATTATCGAACCTCGAGATAATTTTGACAAGAGGAAAAGAACTTTCTGGTATGCGTGGCAAAGAGCTCGACACGCGACGATTAACACGTTCACCGTCATGTATACTATTTTCGATTAAACAAACACTCTTTTTCTTCCATTCTACGACGCAATTTTATTCCAGTTTTATCCCAGCTTTTTGTCGAACTTTTTAACAAGGTATCCTAGGCGTTAATAATGTGTAATTTGTTTAGACAAAGAGAAACCGTACTAAAAACATTTCCAACGTGTTAGCAGTACACGAGCTGGGTCACATAAAACGTCATAACTAGCTGCTTTCTAGACAATTATTCTAGACAGTGATAAATCTAATCTGCACTTCGTGTAACATTTACCAAAGCTTTTTATTCCATGACAATGATTAAGTTAGTCGTATTTTTCTTATCTGTTAGAAAGTAGAAAAAAAAAACATTTACAGTTGGCAAGCCTAAATAGTAGAACTCCAGAATGACATAAATAACATAGAATTGATGCAATATTTGCTAATAAATCCAACGATGCTTCCACAGTAATAATAAATGAAGTATGTATCAGTAAAATATTCGCACGGAAAATCTCCATTAGGAATCGCTTCACAAGATTGTCCCAGGCATTGGAACAGTTCGGAAGAGTAATGGCAATTGCCATCTGAGGGCATTGCAATTAAGCGGTCTCGTCGAGCTACGACTTTTGCACGCCACTGTGTCGTGGAACGTTTACTGAAGAAGCCTTCCGCGTTGCTGGCAGGCCAGTGCAACCAAATCAACACCAACAGTTGAGATTCGATCATGAGAACTTCCTTTGAGCAGTCGACTCTGCTTAAAATATAATTCTAAATGGTACCTAACATTCAACGATATAAAACTACCAAAACCGTGAAGAGCTACTTTTTAAATGCTCATACAAATATCTATTAACTAATTTGAAACATTCTCGGGGATTTTATATGCAAAATATATTGGAAGATTTGTCTCTTCTAATTTTACATTTATATATGATCGGCTGAAATAACTCGTACGCTGTTAACTGTGTGAAAAATGTATGATACAGAAGTTGCATAATTTTAAGAGGAATAAATGCAGTAATTTTTCCTGTTCTGTATTTTTATAGATGAAGTTTAGAAGGTCACCCTGATTTTTCACATGGAACACTATATATCACTGCAGAAATTAAAAAACCATTAGATAGGTATCAAAGCATAATTGATCTATAAAGTCAGCGTTCATGAAAAGAGATATTTAGAGTAGTTCACGAATAATAATTGCAAGTAATAAATACAATATATTATACGCATAAATCATTAAAAGAAATTATTTAAAAATTCTCTTCTTCCTAACAGAGTCCACTGTTTACTTCTCCTCCTAAATAAGTTAATTTTTAAATATTTAAACGTTGCCTGTTTTTAACTATAAAAACCTTGGCAGTTTCTCTTTGTAAGGCTAAATTATACGACTTTACATTGCTTGCACAGATTTACTCACTACTTTAAATTACCTAACACTATAAACTCTTGAACATTCCAAACAATCTGTTAAATTCAAATATCCCAAAACGAGTTCCTATCATTAATTTACCTGCTCTATACAATCCATATCTAACGATCAATTCTGAATGCAGAAACGTTCAGTGCACAACTGTTTAACCAATTAATCTACTAATAATCGACTCTTTCTGTTTTTCAAACAAACATCCTGCACGAGCCAAAGTTTGCATCGAGCAGCAATCCGAAAACACGTAAAACAAAGCTCTGCGCACAATTGTGCAATCGTAACGGCGAGGAACTATTCGAAACACGTGAAACAAAGCTTTGCATACACTTGCGCAAACGGAATCGCGAAGAACAATGTGATTGGTTGTTCGCTCGTTATGTTTGATAAACTACAATACATAAAAATTACTACGTCTGATAACGAGCCTCCGAGCCTTTTTATTCCTGCGAAAAACGGTAGCCAGGTCGTTATCAACCAGGAATTGATACATGATATCTGTTCTACGTAAATATATCTACCATATGCAACGTATGAGGTCAGCCACGAAAAACACCGCTCTACGTTCTTTTTGCTCCTGTATATATTTACGCTTTTCCAAGCAATAATTACAAACACGCGAGTTATGCGCGGTATTACCAACATTAATACGCAGTCCATGTGTATACACATCGAAAAGCTGTTCCTTTAACTCTTATGTACTGGCGGAGCAAGTGTTACGTGGGAACTGAAACGTAACAAATATTGTTTGCCGTGATAAATAGTATGACATGTGTTTTGGTATGCAAAACATGTTCTACTAGATAACGAGCACATCGTAACATTTAGAAGCAATTACTGGAACCACGTGTTCATATAATTTGCACCATTATAAATAGTAAAATAAAATATCTTTAAACTATAAATTTATGTAAAAATTCGTATACTTTGTTCTATGAGAACGAAAATGAGATTCTTAAGAGATGAAATTATTAAACGCTTAATTTTCTTGTTCTGATTGACCCGAACAGTACACAAGGGTTAACGAGCACCCACCTAAACCTCGATAAATATCCTCTCTGATGTACCCTCGACTGAATTATATCTTTTGCGTGTTCGCAACCCTTTCCGAACGAAATCGTTTCGGATAAAACCCACATCGGCACTCACGTATGCTCTTCGAACTGCTTTTGGCGGCGACAAAACGGCCAACGGCTATTCGAGGACTCGAACGGATTGACTACTTCCGGTAGATATCGCTGGAAGGCCTACACGACTAGAATGTGTGGAAGCTCGAACGCACCGACCACGACTGACAGCCATAAAGATCTCATGGAGAATTTCTATCGCCTCCTCGGTTCGTACTAGGCGCACGCTTGGAGTGGGAGGCCGTGTCCACGGCGTTGGTATCGCGTGTTGGAGTTCCACTTGTTCCCCACCATGATTCTTTTTCTACACTTTTCGCGCAAGCCTCAGAAAAAAGGCTCAACGATTTTAAAGCTACTCTGAGTGTTTAACAAAATTTATATTCGTACAAACAGAACTAATGTAATGGGAGTTGGGTGAAGACTTATTGCATCCTCCAAGTATTTTAGTTTAATTATATCCTTGGTTATCTTAACCCAGAATTCTCTTCCCCGGATTTTACTCTCCTTTTTTTAATCCCGTTACCGCAGTAGAAAGGCAGCCTACCTATTTTTCTCTTATTCCATTCGCGGCAGAAAATATATTTCTGTTGCTCCAACTTTTTATTGCAAGATATAGCATCCGTGAATAATACAACAATGCCATACAATGTACACTCTTATTGATTGATTTGCGTATATCTTGCTGTAGACGTACCGCTATGTAGGTCGCTATATTGAATAGCATTATGCATTGAACAGCTTTTTACAATCGTTGGTTTGAGAATGGTGATATGTTGAGGTTTGTAAAATTAAGATTGCCTGATATTCTCAGTCAGATCCGCATAGTTACATACATGATGGGATTTTGTTCTTACTCACCTATAGGTTCCTTTACTTTGCGGACTCTCATAATCAATGCGCCGCCTCTTGTGTTCATACTGAACGGAGCCCGCAGACTGTGAACGTGCTCTCGAATGGCTGCGAGTACGGTGACGCCTCCTGCTTCGTGGCATCTGAAACAAATAATAATATATTACATAGAGCTTATGTGTAAATTACCAAGATAAACTTACGCCTGAAAACTACACGCCTATGTAGTCAAAAAATTTTATATTCGTTGGAACGCACAATCCTGCAAAAATTTAGCTGTAGAACACAAACGTCGTTTAATATCCTTTTACATACACATACATTTACACGTTTCCGGATTTCTTTTTACGATAATGTTACAATTTGGTTGGTTTACATAGAAATTTTATTAATAAAATATATATAGATACCAATACATTCATATTAAGATATCATTTATGTATGGTTTTATTCTATTACTATTCCTTTTCATGGCTGACTGAATATGTAACAATGCAATATGCAATGCAAGCATGAGATGCAATAACAATGAATTATTTTACGCATACATTAAGTTTAACATTCCTAATTAGAATAACAATAGAACTATTTGCCTTTTAAAATGTTTTTGATAAATAAAAAAGTTGGGGCATGAATAGCCTATGTTATTAAGTTATAATGTACGAAATACCAGTTTTCTGTGGTTGAAATAGGTACCAACAAATCATTAATCCTGTTTTAATCCAATATGTAACATAATTTGCAGGAAAGATTTAAATTTTCCAAGTGTTGTTTTAAGCTAATGATGCATTCATAAGATTTCATTTTTCATGAAGTATATGAATGAACAATATATTTTTAAACATAAAATGATGAACTTTAAAAAACACTAAGAGAATTAAATGTATAAAATTATTGATACAAATAAAACACAAATGTTGGAGCAATAAGTACATACAAGATGTACATATGTACATTATCGATAAAGAAGAGCGGTGAAATGAATAAAGAATGAAAATGAGTAAATACATATTACATATAACAAATAGGTAAATAATTATATTATTATTATTATTGCATACAGATTAAATTTGCTTACAAATGTATTTTATTAAAACTTGCTAATTACATGATTTTAATAAAAAAAATTATAAGATGAATGTTTGAGTTTGTAGTATTAAATGATTTAAATGATAAAAAGAAGATAAAAGTGAAATCACAGAGAAGAAGTAAAAGGTAACTGTAAATTTTAAATGATCGGCAGCTTATCGGAATTCGTATGATCCTACAATCCGTATGATGTACAGAATTGAAGAATCGAAGACCGCAGATATGTGCAATGTATAGACGATAAGGTTACACAATCTTCAGAAAGATATTAGGACCATCGTCTTTCTATTGAAAACCACGCTGCGTGTACTTACATTAGGAATACGAAACACGTTCACTTGGTCCCAAATGAAATCGAAGATGGATGATAGCCAGGAACGTGAGGATGATGCTTGTGGTATGACACTGTTTTTCGACAACGACGTGGACATCAGCTCAAAAAATTCTGGAAAATGTGGGCAATCGAATCGTAAAGGTATACCAGGCACGATAAGAAAAAGAGCCCACTCCGAAAGAACAAGTTAAATATACCTGTGATTCGTTATAGAGTTCATCAAGAGTACAATGCAGTTATGCCACATGAAATCCGGAGGATTTTTCATGTGAAAATGGGAAACGAAAGTCCCGCCAAAACTATTTGATTCGTACGTTGCACGGGAAATATCGAAGAGAAGACGATTGGAACGTCGACGCAATGTGCACAATGGTATACGTAATCAAAAGTAGGGAAATAAAATGAAAATGAGGTAACGGATACGCGTGGGCACGCTCACTAGCAAAATCAATGCCAACGAAATGCTCGCTTCTCAAGACGAAACGTTGAACTTTAGACACTAACGCTCGTGAGGAATAGATTGTGCGTTGTGATAAGATATAATGCGTACGCATTTAGTAATTGTGGAAGAGAGAAAGCGACGAGATTTACAAATAGACAGAAACCGCAAAGCATACGCCATAAGGGAACTTTGATGAAACGGCGGCCATCTTGGAGGTAGAAAAGCATCAAGTACCAGTGAAACGCAACACATGCACAATTTCTCCTGGACACTTTGTGTAATCTAGATTTAATGTTCAATAATAATAGTATGACAAAAGAACTTACGTTAAAGAGATAGATCAAACTCGGTTGGTCCCAAATGTACTCGTAATACACAAAATATTCAAAGAGGTGAGGATCTGCTACGTACAACACTGTTGTGTGTGACAACGACATACGGATCGGATCGATGCGATTGGCGAATGACTCTCGACTATGTTCGTGCAAAGTCGTAGAGACGACCATCTACGAACAAGAACGACTATGCACGAACTTGACCGACTACCCCACCACATTACGTATTTCCGGCAGATACAAAAAGACTGAACATACATAATTTGTATCGGCTACCATATTACAGAGATAATCGTAAAAATTGATCTAAAAACTTTATGTTTAATAAAGAAAAAACTTCTCAAGTTACAGACAATTGAAATTCACTTACAGACTGAATTGTTTTAATTTTGTATACAGTAACTTACCCATTTAGTAAAAGTATCTTCTAAATATATTTGACTACATTGTACTAAATTCTATTCTGATATTTGTAACTGAAAATTAATTATTAGAATGTTAAGACCTAATATACTATTGCTCTTTCTATTTACATATGTTTTCACATTGTAATTCTTGAATGAACAATATTGAAATACAAATATATTTTATTAATAATATAAAAATATATTGTATTAACTATATTATTATACCGAATTAATGAAATAAAACATTCGTGTAAATTATGCACAATCATTCCTGACAGAGGAATAATATATTTTCGATGAATTGAACCATGTTTGCAGCACGCATGATATGTGCCTGATAACCTCGTTTTTATGCGGTACAAAGAAAAACGTGATATATCGAAAATATATAAAAATAATATCGTACATTGTTCAATTGTTACGGCAACACTAAAATTGCACAAAGAAAATTGATATTTTTAGCTGAAGTATGTCTTGCAAAAACAATCCAGTAGTACCTACAAAATACCAGCTGTGTAGAGTTAATTTTATTAGAGAAACTTTACATACCTGACTCCAAATTAGATTACTAATTACTCGCATGATCCCATATTTTATAAAAGTCACTAAATTCCAAAGCATACTAAAGTTTTAACAAAAAAATAAAACGAAATCATAACTTTCACTAGGTTCCAGAGTAAACATATAAATTCTGAATGACTAGTTGATGACCTCTAAATACTATTGTAGGTGGCACCACACCCAAGTATATTCAAGAGGGTAACTACACCATTATCGGTAAAAGGTCTGTTACAGGCAAGAGATATGTCTACGTAAGATAAGTGGAAAAAGCCGCGAAAATTGAAACGTGAACAGTATATGTATATACTTTAAAATCAACTTACCCCTATTAATGAATCAAACGAGATGAGCTTAGACTGCTTCTGAATGTAACACTTCATTACTGCGGAGGGGATTAAATTTGCTGCTATAGTCCATAACTCTCCGTACGAATGCTGTAATCATTTTACCCGTTGTTACATATTTTGAAATAATCTTTATGCTCGCAATGCTATACATTTAATGTGAAATTCTTATTTTGCAAAGAAAGCAGAACATAAAGAAAAAAAGCGGTGTCTAATACCGTGTACTACATTTTGTGACCATCGAAGGTACACTGAGTCCTTTAGCGCAAAAAGGATTTCTATGCGATGAAGGCACGTCGATAACTCGAGGTGACTGTGATTACCCCATGCACAAGGCCACGTGATACAACTGGACCTGCGCCAACCGTGTTATGATGGAGGGAAAAATCACGATCGGTGAATTAATGGGATTAATGAAGTTGTCAAAAAATGAATAGTATTTGCATTTTTCTACCTCTTTAATTTAAGCTGACGTACCTGTCGTCTGTGATAAAGAGAACCGTGATTGCCCTGACCTTTTAGCACACTATACAAGACTGACGTACTTCTCGCGGTAAAACGGTAAAATAGACACTGTACCAAACCTGCACCCATCTTATTTGGGTAACTACGGCTTGCGTACTTGATGTTGGTAAAGGTTTTACGCATGTAGCGCTTGCGCGGCTAACTAACCGCAAACACGAAACGAGATCGATTTTAATTTTGATCGTAATCAAAGAACAAAGAACATAGCTGTCTTAATCATTCTATGTACGTAGTTATAAAGGCACAATCAATCGTACGCAATAAATGTTGGAACTCGACATGATTCACAAATTAATTATATAAGCTTACAAATTGGAAACTGTCCATTGCTTCAAGTCGAGTGTGTCCTTAATTTTTTTTTCTTTTTTACAGCGGCGCCCGCAGGAGGCAGGTCGCGTGAAATTTGCGTTCCCGTATTAGGTCTTGTTTCCTGTTTCCCTTGAAAGACAATGAATAACGTTTGACGAAGAAAAAGGCAATCGTTCAGAGAACAATCTAGATGTCAATGATTATCGCAACGTCATTTTCGATTTACACGGTATTCAGACGGTGTTCAATGTTGGCCCTAAACCAAGATCTGTACCTTATCCGTAATATGATCTAATGAACAGGCTAAAAATATTACTCGTCATTCGAGGCTTTTAAATTTCAGTTTCAATGCAAAAATTGCTCTCCATATTATAGAATGGACATGCAAAATGTGTTACCGTAAAAAATAATGGCGAATAATGAAATAAAAAAATGAAAAATAAGTCACTCGAATCTTTTGGATTCCTCAAATTGGAATAACTTATCAAATCCTATGGAGGTCAGACGGATGAACAATTTGGTAGCATAAGTGGCAAATTTCTAAATTCATGTCAATGAAATGTGTATTGGAACGCTTACACATATTTGCAACTGGAAGCAAAGAAGTAAATAGGTAAATCCAATCGCAGGCTCACTGTCGCGAGCCACTATGCTTGCACGACACCGCGAAATTGTAGAAACAACGTAGTCCTAACGAACTGCGCGAGCGTGTTCACAAGGATGTGCCTCTGGACAGGCATTTTTGGGCTAAATCGGCGGCTGAATTCGCGGAGACTAGTCGCGCGAATTCAGAGGGGTGTGTTCCCTCTGGCAATGAAAAGGATCGATGCTGTTTCCGTGGCAACGTCACCGTCAGAGAGGCCGGAACCGCGGATGGTGGTGGTCGGAAAGCGTGCGTCGGCTACAAAAGTGATGCAGTGACAACACGGCCGTCGACTACGCCGAATACGCTCGCTCTCGGTTCCTGGCTTGCGTTCCCCGTACCGCGTGTACACTCTGCGCCCGTGCGCCTCAAGCATTCCTTACGTTCACCAGCGGTTCCGTCCTGCACGACGTCGCTTTCGGACAGCGAGCATCATGCGGAGGCAACAGACCCTCCGCCTCGGAATACCGATAACGCGGACTTGTTCGATCGCCAGGACCAAGGAAGGATGCACAGGGAGCCGCCACAGCAGGAGAAGCCGAGGTTTCATCTGCTGCGACGATGGAGCGACATGCCACAACACTTGCAGTTTAATCCGCACATCCAAACCGGCTACAGACCGCTCATGACCGTCGGACAATGTCTTCGCAGTCTGTTTTACATCCACAACGAGACTGTTAATATCATGACACATGGTAAGCTGCAGAAAGTGAATCCTTTAGTGTCCTCCTTAGCTTAAATATTCTATCTATTTTATACATGTGTTCAATCTATGTTCAGACATCTAAGATCTTAATTGATACTATTTTAAGTTAAATAAGCCAGTCTTAAGTAGACAAGGTAAGCGCTTAATGCAATCTACTAAAATTAAAATTAAGAATTAATTTTAAAGATATTTGATATTTTTCTATCCAATTAGTCTGATAGGAAAAAATTAAAGAGAAATTGTATACATTTAAAAACTGTTAAATTTCTAAAGATCCCCACTCGTGATTGCGAAAACGCAAGGCACGTAAAAAACGAGGTCTTGAAAATTGCACGCAACATTGCCTAGTTAGGAATATTGATTTTAATTCATTTATTGCGTACTTAGTATTTTTGACCCAAATCTCATGTTCCCATCTACAGGACTATAATAAATACCATACTAAAACCTAGATAGGTTGTATTGAGAGCACAAACTTCGAATGAATTAAATTGCTCGAGCACATCATTAATTACACATCGAGCACAATTGAATAAATTAGTGTACTATCAATATTCATTCAAATATTTACCTTGCGCCAGTTGTTGCACTCGTGGTGCTAAAATTATAGTGTGTCTCAACAGATGCTCAGGTTGCCAATTCGGTTCCATTATCGACTAATGTTAGTATTTTCCTCACGAGATACTGTAAGTAGTAATATCAGGTGCTGGATGATACTAGGATTAATCGTAAGTGAAATGCTAATACTTTAGAATCTGATCGCGTCGCGGTTCCTCTTAGGTTTCCGATCTATGGTGATGGATTACTGGATATGGTCGTTATTCGATGGGTTGAGAGATCTGGAATGGTTTTTTTAATTGTTAGGTGGTTGTATATGTATATATGATATTAATCATTCGTGTACAGACACAAGTAGAAATAGAAAAGTAAAAGAAGAAAGCAAAAATAATAATTGTTCATTTTTAATATTGTACGATCTTTAACGTATCGATTTTTTGGCTATAATCATCTTAAAGGGTTGCATGAAGGTGTTAGGAAAGAGAAAGTTGTAGCTGACGTGATCCCATTAAGTAGAAAAGTGGATTACCCTTGAGCCATGTAATTTGAAGGTCAAGTTATGTGAGAAATGATTATATTTCTGTAGGCACAATGCGGGATAAACGAGTATTGAACAACGAAGCCATACATTACTATTCTATGATCTATTCTTAATACCAAACGTGACACTGATTATAGTAATCTCATATTTATACAGAAATTCATAGATAATTTATATTTAAATGTTCATACTTAGAGCTTTATCAATTTTGAACGATTTCGTTAATCTTCAATGATTTCTAAAATCAATTTACATCACATATTATGCGAAAAATTACTAAAATGAAAATGTCATGATACGTCAATCAGATCAAGCAGTAAAGAATCTATTAATAAACGAGGAATAATAAGAGAGATTTTATATATATACCAACGACCCTATGTATTCACGTTCATTTAATGAACTTCCAACTTTCGTTAAAGATCATATTCTCCATCTATGTATCTATGTTAGTATAAGTATATAGCTTCTCTTTGTATTTTAGTATTTAAAGTACCTACATTTTGTTACAGGATTTGCCATTCTGTACATGTTAATGACAATCCCTAAACTTCTTCCATGGGGTACAAAAGGTATCCTCGTAGGAATTTTATCTTGGTGCCATTTAATAGGTGCCGTTAGTCCATGGATCGGGTCTTTCATTTATCACCTTTTTATGAATTTAAACTATGATGAAGACTTCTACAGGTCGCTATTGAAACTAGACATGATTGGCATTTGGATGTGTCAAAGTTTTGGTAATTATTAAAATTATTACTATTATTATTATATTACAATATTAATATAGTCAAGTGATTGATTTCATTTATGTTAGGAGCAATACCTATGATGGCAGCAAGCGCCCATTGTCTGCCAGATACATATTGGTACTGTTGCATGTTCACCTACTGCTTTCTCAGCATCTGGGGACTTCTTAATGTACGTTAGACTTAATCTATTATCTCCGATAAATGTACTAATTTTTTATATTATATTTTTTTCTTAAAATGTTTAAACATATTCCATAGGCAATGAGTGCTCGATCACCTTGGGAGAGAAGATTATGTTTCGCGCCTGCATTTCTCATGAGAATGTTGATAATGACTCTGCGATGTTTGGGTATTGGCGGTGGTTCACCAGACGCTTTACTCCACATAGTATTACAGGTAACAATCTGCTAAAAACATTTTTTATGCTTTGTGGGTTATCGATGATAAAGTGTTCAAATGATGTAAATGCAAAAACAATAGCAATTCTGAATGTATGTTTCTTCAGGACCTCATAGCTGTAGTAGGAGCGACCATAGGCGCGTTGCGTATTCCAGAGAAATGGATCCCAGGCAAACTGGACCTGATGTTGAATTCTCACAATCTGATGCACGTATTGGTCATTTTGGCGGTTTGTTCGATGCATGCTGCTACCGTGCAAGATCTTGCTTGGATGTCGGACTCGTCTACGTGCAATAGAACGGATCTCATTCATTTGAAACGGGAGGAACTGTGATCGAATGATGTGCGTGCATGTATGATATACCTTTAAATGAAATCTGTGATAAAACGAGGCTACCCCAACCGCAGGTTACTTGTAGAAGTAGTCTGCGTGATCGATGATCAGAACGTGTATAAATCTTAAGTATACACAGTTGTATGAAACTGAAAGAAAGTGTACAGTGGCCCACTAAAGTATACGAACGCTTATATTGGCAATTTCTAATAAGTAAAATGTACAGGGTATTCTGAGGTATGTAGGAAATATTCTACGGCTGTTTTTGAGACACAAAAGTTTCATATGAATTTGTTTCGAGTTATGCATAGCAGTTTAGACCTGATAACAATATCCTCAGTAAGTTCTTACATAAAATAGAAAAGGTATTGTTACATACCGTTGCAACGAAAATCATAGTATCTATGGCAAGAGGAAAGATATCTTATATTTGTGTCAATAAAATTAGGAAGTAATTGAACGGCATATATGGTACTTGCAGTATTTTATAATGTACATAGGGAACATAGATAAAAAAAGACAATTAGTTCATAGTGTCGATTACCGATTTAGAAATATTATTATAGTCAAATGTGGCCCAATTAGATATTAATATAGAGTAATGCATAAGAATAGTAAATAATAATGTATGTGTTCGAATACTATAGTGACCTACCAATGATTCGTGCTTGTAATAGATGTATCGTAAGTACTGTATACGTCGTTTTAGGAGTACTACGAAATTAGAATATTCTACATTGCTGGGGTCATAAAAGACCCCGAAATGACAACCCAGGGATACCTCACTTATTAAAGATTGCAAATGTGAGCGTTCAACCACTTTTGTAGCCCACTGTTCACACACGTACCAAAATATAATACAATAATAACAAGTTGCCACATGTGTAACAGTTAAAGTACAAGTACAAGTACAAAAACGAATTTGCCATATCGCATTAATACGTGGCCAAATTGATTTTAACTCTAGTTTCTATAACCAAAAGGCAATTCGTTAATTCGAATTTTGTCGTAAAGACGACAAAGTAGTCCTGTTTGGAGTGAAATGGTTTCACTGGAATAAGCACATCAAAAATACGTTTATTATCGTGATTATAAGAATTCAAGATCCGCAGCGCAATATACAGGATGTATTCCCGGGCACTCGTCACTCTGACTCGACAAACACATTGTTTCACAATATTCAATGTCATTCGTGTAGACGAATAAAACGGTTCCAAAATATCGATTGGAATTTATTTAATTCCATTACTCTTTCTCTTTCTCTCGATTATTCATACGTAAGTTCATCGCCCATATAGTGGTGTCGGAAAATGAGGGTATACAATCGGTTCAATTGCATTCCAAGTTACACACATTACACAGGCATAAAGTGAACTGTTATCCGCCAGTCGATAAATCTCATAATTAGAAAATAAATGGTATAAATTTGATCGATATATATGTGTATATTAAGCATGTTTCCGTCTTTTATATACTTCGATCGAATGTATACATTTTATCGTGTGAAGTTCTATGTGAAATTGAGGAAGGAGCAGAGCCGCAAGATTGTCTTAATTGTAAAACTACCATCGATTGGAATACAGGCAGCCCTCGTATAATATGGCATTTCTATTACACTGTTTCCCTCTACGCGGTAAATAGTTTTATTCTAACACGATTACAGAATCAAATTAAACAGATATATTTTTGAGAAAATTTCACTATATAAGAAAAAACCGATCTGTATTTTCTACAAAAATTATTGAAAATCCTCCCAAATGCGCCGTTTCAAATATTTCTAAAAAAGATACAAGTCAATGGTTTTGACTATTTGGTAGCTTTAGCATTAAAGTGAAATTATCAATAGATAGTGCGCGTACTATGATAAATATATTTTTGGTATATCATATCGTATGTAACTGAGTCCTTGCGGATCTGTTCGTTCGTGTAAGTTGCATACTTCAGTCGCTTACATATTCAGTTATGTATAGACCATAATTTATTTATGACCAAAATTGATCATAAATAAATCTCTTATGTTAAAGATAAAAAAAATAAACAAATTCAAACAAAAAAACAATAATAATAATCTTTTAAAATACAATAGAGATGTCGATCTTCTTCAATCGATTTTTGAAGGAATCGAATCGAAGTTGTAAATATAATTATATCGATCCTTTAGGTTCCCTTTCGTTCCCCCCGAGCACCTATTTTAGAAGCACGTTCCGGGTGCACAATATAACAATGTATTAAATTATAAATTAATAGACTTAATAGAATTTAAGAGAAAACTGTGACGAGAAATTGTACAGTAAGTTAATGAAAGTTATTTGATGAATATTCCACTGTACTGAATTAAGAATAAAATGTTATTTTTTTTAATTGCTGTCTTTATAGTACAAGCTTTTGTAAGCCGAAAAATGTAACACCAACGTAAGTATTCGCAACGCACATCAATAGTGATTTGTACAAGTTGTAACGTTCGCTCGAAGAATTTAGTCTTCTCTTAAATTTCAGTTCTATTATTGTACTCTCTTACATAAATATATCTCAAATGGTTAATAATTTTATGTTTCAATTACCATTACTGTAAAGGAGCTTCGCTTTCTTGGGTGTAGCTTTTAACTCTGTTAAATTTCAATGGTGGATATCGCCCACCAATAGCCGAGACTCTCCATTCTCTTACCGACGGTTCTTTTAAACACATTTTCGCCTCGTGTCCATTTCTATATTTAGTAAATATAGTGTAACTGAGCCATTTTAATTGTGAATTCAATCGCCTATGATGATCCTGAATTTCATATTCCTATAAACATTCCATTCACAAATGAGTTAGGTTTCTACTTTATTTCAACTAGTAACCAAAACGGAGTCAAAAACTGATTAGAATGACCGCTTACAATATGAAATGTTTGTTCCCCGCTATCGTGCATAGTTTCCTTTTTCTTCTTTCTGTACGTACTAACCCCTTTTATTTCCTGTTTCTTGAGCACTAAAGTAACATAATTGTCGTGCAATCTATAATGACCAATGAGAACCGATGGATTGCGTGGAGTGCGGTATTTCAAAGAATTTACGCAACTTTGGGCTTCCTCGGTTGAAGTCAGCATCAAAACTCTTCCTTCGGGAAAAAATCTGTTTACCAAGAAAACATTATAAGTCCTGACGAGTTTCTATGATTAATATTTAATTAAACTATAATATATTGACATACCTCAGGTACCTGAAGTATTCCACCAGATGCCAAGGTCTATAAAATCGATCTTGGAAACTATTTTCACCGTCACGAATATAACTGGTTTTACTAATATAACAACCATTATATCTTAGCCTAGGCCGTTTTAAATACATATCCCTCCACGATTGATACTTCGGAGTATAGGTTCCACAATTTACACCCCACACTCTGTATAATTTCGTCATTGAGTGATTACTCGATCGATGTCTAGACCTAATAAGCAATCATTCTGACCTACCTAACACAGGCAAGCCTCCAGATTTCTGTATCCCTTGCAGATATGTAAAATCCACGGCATACTCTGGAGAACATTTCGAGAGACCTCAAGTCAAGTTCTGAAGACACAACCCATCTCAGGATATAAAGAACTATTTCCATAGGCAAGGCGGAAATATGTGTTGTCTAAAATGAGAAAGGCCCTAAGTAGTTTATCATTGTTCAATAACAACAATACCCTGTTTAATTTTTAAATAGAAATACTCACATTTTGTTCAAATTTAGGAAAACAAACACATTTATTTTGATTTATAATTTTGCACAATTTAACAAATAAATCGCTTTCTTCTTCATCTTCTTCATTGCGATTTTCAGTATTATTATCAATACGTTTTATATCATCATCGAACCCTTCGTGACTATTGTCGTTCGATTTTAGTTTAGTTGATTCGTATAAACGAAATTCAATGTCAGGAACTAATAGCACAGCACGTTTGTAAAACTGAATGGCTTCGTAGAATTTCCTTCTCTCTTCATATTCAATTCCTTTCAAAAATAAATTTTTTGCCTGAAATATTTACTTGTTCGTATTACGTGTATATACAAACATATTTCAAAGTATGCGCCGATCATTATTTTACCTTGCTCTCAATGGATTCCTCGTCATTAGAAACATCAACTCTAACTGTTTTTGCGGACTGTGTCCTTGGTCGGTCTCGTTTTGGTGATATTTCTAATTCACGTTGCCATTGTTCTCTGAAAGACATTAGAGCATCCTCGATATTAGTTTCAGGAAAAGAAGAACCTTCCTGATCATCTCCGCCATCGTCCGACTCGCTGGATTCACTGGAGTGACTCTATTCGTGTTACAAAAAGGTGCATATGGATTATTTAATCTATGCTAGCAGCTGCATTTGGGCACTAAAAATACTAAATGATAGAAGCAGAACAATATGCTAGTCAACGTTTGCTAGGAAAAAACCAATTTCTAAATATAAATACAAACCTTGACTACTTCATGTTTTTAAGTACAATGAGCTATAGAGACAGCAAACGTTCAATCAGATATTTAATATTTTACTATCTAATACGTATAAATAACTATATTCATTATGTAGTTGCATTGTTAAGACAAATTTTGAAGATGACGTTTCATCATACTGGTTGAGGTTATATTGACGGTAAGAAACACCTTACGCGATAACAATCGAAAGACAGTCATTGTTCTCAATGTATTACGTACCATTTTTCTTTCTGTTTCAGTTTCCACGAGATTATTCCTTCAGCGCTTATACTCTCGGTCAGAAAAGCGTACGATACAACGAAAGTACAATCTAGCCAACAAGACCGCCGCCATGGTTCTCGCCTTTCTGTTCTGCGATTCAATTAAAGGTCATACTATGTGTGTATGTGCGTGTTATGACTATGGATTACTTTCTTCTAGCATGTATCTGTGCACCGCGGCTGATGCAATTAACTTTGAACTCTCATTAGTTTAAAAAAGCGACGATTTCGAGAGAATTAAAGATATATGTTAATGAAAATGTTAACGTACGGATTACGTAAACGAGTTTCTCGACGTGCATACTTTAGGTGAGCGTAAAGATAATCTATTTTTTGAGATAATACGAAATTTATACGCATACATGCATATACGTGAATCTAAAATACTAAATGTTTGGCTCTACATCGAGAATTTCTATTGCTTTGCACATAATACATTGATTGATCGATTTCTAAAGATATTAAAATTATATGCCAGAATATTACATAAAAAAAATAGTGTCCACTTTCTAGTTTTTGCAAGAAATGCCGGACAAAATAGTAATTTATTTTTTCATATCAATACTTTCAAAGATAACTATTTTTCCAAGAAATTATACCATACGTCATATTCCCATTCACGTACTCATCAACCTTTCAATTTGATTAATTTTACCATACCTACATTGTACTACTTAAGATAAGTAAAAACCTTGTACGATAAGGGTTTACCGTAGATTAAGCAGGGACAGTGTTTTCACGCGTATGACTTACGTTTTAATCTTAGTTTAAATCTTCGATCCGAAAGCGGATACGAAATACGCAATAAATCGCACCGATACTTCGAAAATGACGAAAGAAGGAATTTCGTTATTCAGCTCATTTCTCGCGCGATCGGTATGTCCCATACACGTGGATCAACATCATGGACCCCACCTCTTCCGTAAAGCTATCACTACGCGAGGATCATCTTCGAGAGTGAGTAAAAGCCGCGTGCTAACCGAGTGTGGGCACAGACAGCATCATGAGCTTGGTGAGTACTAAACCACTCATTCACCTCTGTACACCTTTTGTTCGATAAGTTTTCTCTTTTCATTTCGCTATCGTCTACGCCTGCGGTCCCCTTTTCTCGCTATCCTCGCGTAATTTATTTTCACCCCCCAAAGGTGACGGATGCATATTTCGTGTCGTGTGACAGTGAATCAATCATAAGTACGGTCTTAACGATAAGTGAAAAGTGCTGAACGTTTCTGGAAAGAGTCAAGTGGAAAAAGACGTCCGGCTTTTATCCGGTTGTGTGCAGGGAAGAAAGTCCAAATTCCTTTTTACTTAACCAACAACTCGATATCTCGTTGAATTTGTTTTCTATTTCTCAATTATTCATCATCGATCAAAAAGTAATTCAGGATGATAAAAGTAAGTTGCTCTTCTGTTAATTATCTGTCTTTGACTATGTTAAATTAAACGTTTGCATTTTCTTCTTTTTCTGTTTTCTTCTTCTTCTTTAGAGGATCCAGGTTCTATCGTATAAAATTATTTGGTACAGTATAAGCGAGTTTTCTTTCTTGTTTTTATAGATGTTTCAAATGCGTGTACTTTTGGAGATAATTATTGTATACTTTTATATTGGGACGCGCAAAGTCTACCGACACGACGGCAATCGAAAGTTAACCTGTGCCGTGCGATTCAATGCTGGAAAAATTTCAGATTTCTAGCCAGAAGAAGTTCCCGATGAGCATTCTGTGCAGGCGACTTTCTTCTCTTCTCTGTTCGTGGACTCCACGATTCAAATAGTCGCAGGTGTACACACGCTTGGTATTTCATTCTTCGCTTGCACTTAATTCAACATAGCGGATATATTTGAATTATTATAGCTTTCTTCTTGGTTTAAAAAATTGAAGAGACTTTCCCGGATCGTGCGCGAAAAGGTTTTATTAATAGTAGAAGTAGCAAGTTTGTGTAAGAAGTTGAATTTCGTGGAACTTTTCCAAACTTTTCTAGTATCGTTACAGATCAAATATTATTTTTTTTTTACAATTATTGTAGTTATAGACGTGTTTAATGGAATTCATAGATAAAGTATATTTAGATGTAGATTGAAAGTCTTCATGTAGTTTTAATGTTGAAAGGAAAATCGGGCTTTCTAATAGATCCGATCATACAAAATTAATTAATCCATAAATCACATTAAGATGATTAATGTTTTGACAATAATACGTTTATATTTCGTTGAACGTAATTTTAAGGCCATTCTTAGTTTCGTTCTTAGTTTCACTGTCGAACAAGGTACACGTTTCCATCGTCAAGAACTTTCTTTCAGTCACCATGCTGCTTTCCTCCAATTCTTTCCCTTTTACTGCTCCATTCTCGTAATTACACAAGCTATTTTCATTGTGTTTCTTCGCACAATCCACTTCTCCGCGGAACATCGAGGAAAGAAATTAATTAATAAATATTTGTTGTACGATGCTCGCGTGTCTCCTGCACCTTTGAAATTCGAGCAACCTACTTGTTATGTGGTGCAAGAGCGTGCATCGCGAAATGCGATCAATGAAAATTAGAATTAATTTCACATAAAAGCTATTCGATATCGTAAAATTCTTGAAAGGAGCGTGATGCATATCTACTGTAAAAGGATTTTCATTTCGCGATAAAACTCGACGAATTTCGCGCGATCACGACTTTCGCGGAGTTAATGAACCAAATCCCAGGATATAGATGCGACCTATTTATACAGGGTGATCTATACACCCATGGAAACTTAATATTGCGGTTATATGCTGTGGTTTTTCTTCCATCGCATAGTTTCATTTATCGTTTCACCATGGAGACTGTAAAAGCGTTTCATTTCTCTTGACCTTGAACTTAGAATCGATACGAGAAAACTGTGCTTCGCAGGCTAAGGGTGTGAGTGTTTCTTGTCTTTCTCTTGCTTTAAAAGATTATAAAAAAAAAAATTATGAAATTATTCAGGTAACTAAGTATGTAATAAAATAAGACACATCACTTTTTGTTTTATCTGATGCTTACTTTTAGGATTAAAGAGTAATGAATGACACTTTGTTTTTCGAAGAAAAAATATTCCGGAAATATTGATATGATACAAGTACTGATATTAAAATTAATACCACGACCGAATATAAACCTTTATCTGAATACTTTTATAACAAACAATAAAAATATCTATTCTAATTAAAATTTTTGATCAAAATCAATCATATGTTGACAAATGTCTTACATGACGAAGACATGTATAATTAATTTGCAGTTTTGTTTATTGCCGCACGATAAATTATGGACCAGCTATACTTTTCATTTAAAACATAGTATTCCTTTGCATCATTATTATAATTTCATTTTTGCCGCTTGCAGTGCATCATCATCTAGAAAGAAAATAGTTGACCGACAGTAATTCGTGCAGTTTGAATGAGTAACCAAAACGGCGAGGTGTCTCGTGTCTGATCGCCTTCGTTGTAACCGTATTCTGGGAGAAAGTAATTACCAAACGATTTATGACGAGAGTCTCGATTTGGGTGTGGATACTCCGCGTCTCGTTCGATGATGGGTTCGTTGAACCTTAAGCAGGTGGCATCTTTTCGATGCTCGGCCAGAAGAAAGTTTTTTCTCCGGCTGACGGTGACGCGTGACCCAATCCGAAAGGGAGATCACTCTCTGATCATCGGGCCTAAGACGCGTTAAGTTCGTTACGAAACAATTTAAGATACATTTATGATAATGAACGTCTATCAGTAGCTACATCTGAGTCTTTAAATCGTCTACTATGAATATTCAAGTCAGCGAGAGTCCATTCATTACAGAAAGTTTGCATTCTGCATATCAAATCAGGTATGTAAGATTTTTAATTCGAGAGCAAAAATGTTTTCATTCCGATCCGAGTAAATAGTGGAACACTGGTTCACGCTGAAGAGGAGACAATGGCAACACAAAGGATCGAAAAGTGTGCCGTAGCGATCAGCCTGGAAAGTCCTTTCGCGCATCGATGCATATTTTATTGCAAAGCGGCCAAAGATGGGCGATACTTCCTGGGATACCTAAATATTATCGTCGAACCCTCTCCCGACCGTAGATCTTCTTCGATCGCTTTCCATCGCGTTCCAGCCGGTGGTACCGAATCGATCACGGCGACTTTTTCGAGTTATGTACCCCGTCGGATAAATTGTCCCGAACGAGGACGTTCCCTCGGCCGTCATTACAAAGCTGTCATCCGCGACTTTCACTCGTCGCCCGCGATACGACGCGTAGCACGGTACGTTGCAAGCTAATTGCACTTTACTTCATTCGTCGCATCCTCCTGTTCGATCGGGCCTATGCATTATTCAACGCCAAGGACTCCGGTTGTATAACCCTGGCAACGTGCTTGGCGACATTGTCAAAACGCGCTTTCACGCGTCCCAGGATTTCCGCGTTTCTGTCGTGGACCTGTTCGAAATATGAATCGCTACTTCATCGGCCGTAGCGATCCCCTGCTGCCTATCTTCCGCAAAATCTGCCTTTCGAATTTTGCGGATATTCGCGCTGCGGTATGCGCGCTATGCCGCATCGCGTACGTTTGATACGCGACGATGCAACGCTCGTCTTTCGTGGCGATACGCAACGATGATACGACACGAAGATACGCAACAAGTCGATTAAGGATAGTATACCTGGACAGTCGAATGCGCATCGGTATCGATCTCGATACAAGTCTCATACCTGACGCACCGAGATAGAGATCGCAGCGTACGTGGAACCTCTACGCCTAAGGATCATCGGTTATTGATCTAAGTCCTGGTCTCGTGCGTAGACGTTTTAATTAGCCGAGTCGCGCAATCTTGTCCGCGAAATGAGTTTCGCTTTTTAAACAATCCAGCAAAAATGCGGTCAAACGCGTCTCCGCGCGTTACATCAAGCAGGATATCCAGGGCTTTCACGTGACAAAACTCGAGTTGCACGCCCGTGATCGAGCTTTTACGCTCGTGTCAGACCCGCGACGAGGCGGCATGGCAAGTTCATGAGCGCGTACATCCTCGACACACTGCCGAGTGAAAGTGGCTTGCCTTCGGCGGTCTTCCCTACCGCGTCTTTCTTCCTCCACTTTGGCGGAACACTCTCACGGTATTTTGCCTCCAATCGACCGCTACTAACTGTTCATTAATTGCTCGCAGCTTGGACCAGATATATCCGAAAGTTCACGGCACTTTGCCTCTCGTTGTTCCCTCGACGACTCCAATTATCGCATAGTTGTCGATTAAGGAACATTCTCGGATCCCGCAGTCCGTAAAGAGGTCGATTCCGAGAGGATACACGGAGCTTTCACGATGCAGCAATGCACGGTTAACCTCTTAATCTCTAAATTATAATTGTCCAGCGAAAAGAGTAAAAATGAATTCATTTTTCTTCGTCGTGTAAACCGAGACTTAGGCGCATTTGTTACTAGAAACTCTAAACTTGTTTTCTAATACAAGGAATGCACCCACTTTCTTTCTTCATGCGTTTGTCTTCGCGTATTTGACGATTGGTATGAGACAGCTGAACTGCACGACTATAAATTTGAATTCAAAGACCCTTGCCAATAGCTGAAAACGGCATTCATAACGTGTAACTTGTGGCTGAGACGCCAAGTGTTTTGTAAGCACTTCCTTCCTTCAATCATCCTTACATGAATTTTGGTCAACTTTCACGACGATTGCGAAACGACGAGTGAAAAACGTTCTAACGAGCTCCGAAAACCTGTTCCCAGTTTTCATTCAGTCCGGAGGAACCAAGTTCCGCCATTTTATTACCTTGAAACGCAGCGTCCGCGACTTATATTTTTAATCGAATGCTTCTGTATCGTTTAAAGACTAGAAACTCAGATAATTAATTTAATAGATTTTTTATCTTCATTCCGAGATGTACTTCAGCTTTTTGAATAGAAATCGCCAAGAGAAAATTCAACAACCAGCGTTTCAGATTTAATCAAGCCTGATTCTCACTACACGATTTTCCTTGTGATCAATCGTGACAGGCATGGTTTTTAAAGAAACCCTGGCTGAAGTGTTTAATGAGAAACCGAATCGTGGGATCTCTTCACGCAACTTGAGAGTATCGCACTGAAATCTATCGAATAATTGTTACTGTAATTGGAGCTTGACTGGCTCACTCTGATTACTATTGCGTGACAATTAGCCAAGACGGTCAGCGGTGCCTCTTAATTACCACGCATTACTTCTTAACCATCTGTCATCGAGAACATAAGATCTTGGATCGCAATTGTGACGCAACTGAGGAATATTTCTCTTTCTATACTGACCTATCACGGTGTTTTACAGATAACCCGCGCTGATCTTCTACACTAGGTATATATCAGATTCCGGAAGCGCATTATTTCGTCGTCTCGTGCTCCATTAGAATTACGACGCTTTTATAGTTAAGTCGTATCATTAAGCCAGAGAAAAGTGCATGAAGTTTATCTGGGATCATGATAATAAGTACAGGAGGATTTCACTGGTGAAAAGTTTGTGCGTTTGCGTGGAAGAAATGAGAAACTTGAGATGGTCGAAGATGTTTAATATATGAGGTGACGAGAGTAAGGACAGCTTAAGTGCGAATTAGTTTGTGCGGATTGTAAGAATTTCATATCTTCGTCCTCGAATGATTCTTTTCTGAAGTATTCCATTAATAATCTATCAAATGAAATAATTTTTGTTTTACCTTGTATTCGAATAAATGTTTCCTCAAACAATTTCTGATTCCATTATGTGAATTGCGTTAGCAATGCAGATTTCCTTACAATGGTCGATGCACAGAGATTCGTACATATTATTATTCAAGGATAATGCATACTGTACATGATTTATCAGTTGTCTCATTTGGAAGTGTTAATTAAAAGATTATTTTCACAATAAAGATAATGAAACAGAACGATTCGATACTTAAAAAATTACTACTATTATCTACGTTTCACGTAAAATGATCTCGCACTTGGTTGTATAACATTAGAAAATTATAGATCTCTTTGGCACAATAACTTTTGTTAATAATACTCACTTCTCTCAAGGGTAACGTGTAATTGGCAAATTGTTGTTTCAGGCAGAACGAACGTTAGACGTTTTGTATGTCATTGTTATTTTCTAATAGACAAGCTGTTTGGTCGGAGAAATTTACGTTGGGCTCGTTCGCATGTTGGAAAATCACGGGCTGAGGAGTCGTCTTCTGGAAAATCGGCTTTTAGAAAGCCGATTGTCGATGGAGGTGTCGCACGCACATGGTAGCTCGTAAGATAATGGGATTCTTCTTTTACAAGATCGCTTTCGTGTTGATTGCGCAATAAAAGCTAATATAATTTTCCTTTTAATCAAATGATCATACCACATGTACAGTTATTACTCGTCAAATTATTAGATCCAAGTTATTTTTAAAGTGCCTCCCACTTTTTGCCTCCATGCTTAACCCTGCATAAAATTTATTTCTCTTTGACAAGTTGGCATATAAATTCTATTCTATTCAAAGCTCAGTCGCATATAAAACTAGGACGTATGAATTTATCGCTTAATCAAACCATCAAACACGGTCATTAATTACTGCGTCAGCCAAAAAACTTGCGTCATATCATTGTCTATACATCGTCGTACATTCATCGTCCATGGGAAGTAACTTCTTGCGGTATCGTTAACAGATAACCATCTACCAGGTCGTTTAATTCAAGATGCATATACGTGTCAAGAATGACACGTGTCAAACGTTCAGTCAACATACTCGACGAAAGTGAAATCCACGCGAAAAGTGTGGACAAACTGCTTGCTCGAAGCACACATGTATCTGGTACTTTTTGGCGTTCAGCATATTAATGAAGCGAGCTGGACCAGCGAAGACAAAACGTTATTTAGAAAGTTTCCAAATATGCTCGGAGACCCGCCAGAGGCGGTCGAGTGTCCATTTTTACGCGGAAACGCCTCGAAAATGTCTACGCAATCATAAAAACAGGAATTTGCTACTTATGCAGAGAGATATCCCGTTCCTAATCTCGACGCTTGCCTCGCAGATTTTCTGATTTCTACTTCTGCGATTCTCGCAACTTCTGAAAGGAGATTAGAGATAAGATAGATAGAATTTGTTGAAAAGTTACGAGAAGCGGGACTTGTTTTCTGATTCTAGAAGAAGTGTTTTAGGGGAATATCAAGTACGAACTTCCTTTGAAATAGAGATAAAAAATTGATAAGATCAAACGAGAAAAGGTCATCTGCTAGAGGGAATCATTGGCGCAACCGTAGGTACCATTTTCTCAACTGAAAATGACGAAATCATTACTTTAATCGAATGCAAAAAATAAAAATACTGTGAACAAGTAGTATCTTTATTCACATGATTAGAGACATTGTAAGCAAATGATTGCGCTCACGGGATTATCTCGAGGGCTACATTTTATTCATTATATATCACAAATTATTTCGTTTTTATGTATTCTAGATTCTAGATTACTTTATTTCACGCGTGTTGTTACAAATTTCACGGATTACGTCCACGATATCTGTATCGTTACAAAAGAGCTACATACTAATCGTATAGACCGAATACTCTGTACAATAACATACTACGTTTGCTCTTCAAATCAAATATCATGAAGTCTCAAAATTTCTCACTTGTCTCTTCTTAAAAAATCCAGACACTCGCATCACTGTACGAGCCTCCATTCAAGTCGACGTTCAGTGTTCAAAGACGCGTAGTTTGTCTTCTGACAATCAACAAAGGCCACCACCAATTGTTCCTTATTTTTCCGCCTCACGATTCGAACATTTATAAACGTCGCTTTGTTACACGCCTTGTTACCTCTTTGAAACTCTTTTGAAACGATACTTTCTTCGCAAATGTCAAGAGGTATGCGATATTCATATAATGCGAGGCGACCGCCTCCTAGTTGGATTTTTCTATCCACTAGGGTCGGGACTTAATTCCTCGAGCATACGAACCGAACGACGATGGTTATTTTCTCCCAGCTAGTTGACAGTTACTTCGTAAACACAGACATTTATTCCACGTGATCTATAGACATTCCTCTGTCAAGCAGGAATGAAAATCGCATTTCCTTCTCCAACGTAGTCGCTTTAACGACATGGGTGTGAAAGTGAGACGCTGAGGTAACATTCCGCCTCAAACAAAAGGGAAACATGTATACATAGTTCACTTTGCTTGAATAAGTTTGTAGATCCTCAAACAAATATGTAAATCAGTTACTGTTCAATCAGTAAACTACATGGCTATTGAGAGAGGCGACGATAGAGTTTCTACTTTCGATCAATAAATATCGATTCGACGAGATAAAAAGTAAAGTAAAAAATGTAAATTAGTACTTAGAGGAGTCCAGCTTCGAGAATTTTCTTTCGAAATCTAGAGAACGGATTTCAATGTTGCTTGCTTGGTAAAATAATTGCTTTTGGTATTTAACACCAAGTGAAGAAAGTAGAACAGAATGGACTTTAATTAAAGTGTTCTTAAACAGTTCAAATCGTATAAATATTGAATCAAATTTATTTTCAAATCGATCGAATGATTGAACTTAAGTGAACTCTGCATTTTCTCGTTAACGAGTTCGCAGAGGTGCGGTCTCGAAGCGAATGATCTGTTTCATAAGTGTAATGTAGTTTCTCCAGACGAATCGCTATATAAGTAAACAATCTAAGGACAGCTTTTGCCTCGTGGGAAAGCATGGATGAACTTTTTTCCATCAACAGTACGCCAAGATGCGTTTCATCAATTTTTTGGAATTTAAAAACAGAAAAGTGCGGATATTACAAGAGGCTTGTTAATTAATTTGGTAATTTAGTTAATGAGATAGAACGTACACTCTGTGATATTATTCTGGGAAATTTAATTATTCTCGCGATATAAACACCGTTGAAAATATTCGACGATTCTTTTCACGCCAACGATAATGATGGCAAACCAGGGTACATGGTGTAATCGCGTACTTCCCACCAGCCTAATAATTTCTACGCAATTGTTCATTAGGCCATGTCTCAAATTTCATATTATAGAGTGCTTCTCAATTCCTTGTACGTAATAATATTCATAATCGAGCCGAGTTTACGTAAATGTTATCGCTAAAACGACAGTTTAATGAAATCCACAAATTGCATGAATGGACGTTTCATTTAATTCAGCAACTTTCACTAGGAGAATGATTCACGAACATTTTATACCGCCAAACGATTTCGTCTTGAAATGTCGAAAATCCGAATCGCCTCGTTTTGTCTCAACCGGAATCTTACTCATTAACGAAAGGATAATAAGTAAAACCAGTTAAAAGCGTGTTGATGTCTCATTGTTGTGCTCGAATCGCACAATATCGGTAATGCTGTAACTTCGCACGCGTTTACGACGATATTCTTTCGTAATTATGTAAAACGGGCAGAAAATACGTACCTCCTCGCCGACGAGAGTGTTCCGTCGAAGTTCGACATTTCTAAAAAGAGAAAATCATTGTGAAACGTCCAGATGCTTCGATAAAATTTATTCATGCGCGTCACACGTGAATTTATGGACACTAGCGCTCTTCGATTAATTAGTAAAAGCAGGAAATGGGTGGAAATAAATTCGCGCTCCTCCGATCGCGCTCATGTATACGCATGTATGCATATTAACTTTCCTAGATCCTTTCCATTCGGATGCCGGAGGAACGTGAACGAACTGTAACGTTGTACGAAACACCTGTTTCGCTCAAACTAATAAACTCTGATACGTTTTCCGTGATCGAATCCAATTAAATTCGCTCTATACTTTTATCAACGAGGGATCTTTAACTGAATTTTGCAGGTAACACTGGTGTTTCTACTAGCGACGGTGTCGATCACCCTGACAAGATCTCAGGAGCCAGAGATCACCACCAAGGGTTTGGACGCGACTCAAGAACCCATAAAATTGGACAAAAATCTTCGCCAGGCTTTGCTGAAAGCCCTAAGCGACTTAGAAGCTGAATCCGCCGAGCAGCACAAAGATGAGTCGGAAACCATCGCTCAAAGGGACACGAGCGCGTTCGAGGGTGTGGCGAAGAGGAACCTGAACAAAGATCTCGGCGTGCAGAAGACCACGTTCGCGTTCAAGAGTTTCCCGAACGACGAGGACGTGCCCAGTGAAGACAAGCTGCAGAATTCGAGTTTTGTCGATGCTGTACGTTACGTAACCCTGAAGACACCCGGGATGAACATCGAGAAAGCCACGCAGGAGGACGCGAGAAGCTTTCACGTCCACAACGTGATATTACCGGAGAAAAATTCCGGCTCGTACGGCGCCAGAAGCGAATCCAAATTGGAGCAGAAAGAGAAAATCCCGCAGGCGTCTGGGAAGACGTTTTCAGTGAGCAAGGTGGAAAGTTTGGCGCTGACGCCACCCACGAAGACCCCCGAGAGCCTCACGGGAAGTGCGAGTACCGGTGTCGCCAGCGCGAACTCGTTGGTCCCCTCGAATCCAACCGGAAGCGCCACTGCGAACGCGTTGATTGTCCCAAAACCGACGGAAATCACTCCAACGGTATCCACGAACAATAACGTGACGATAACTGGTTCCGACGACTCCAAAGACAGAACTGAGGAGGTGAAAATCTTCCAGGCACCGTTGGTAGCGGCTTTCACTGTCCAACAGGACGAACAGGGGGTGCCAAAGAGCGTTGTACCTATATTCAGATCCACCGACGATGGGCAAGCTCTGACTCTCCAAGAGCAGCTGGAATTTAAACAGAAACTGCTAGAGAAGCAGTTGGCTGAGCTCCAGCAACAACAGATTCAGCAAACGCAGTTCCTGCTCAGGCAGCGAGAACTGTACGAACAACAGCTGTTCAACCGGCAACAGCTCTACCTTCAGGGACAGGCTATGCTCAAGCAACAGATGGACTTGAATACGTTGAGGCGACTGCAGACCGAACGACACAAGAAATATGAGGAGGAGCGTATCAAATTAGAGCTGCAAAGGCCTCACCGCAATCGTGGTGCCTCGCAGAAACCGTTCTACGTTGACCAAAACAGCAATTTCCTCTTCCAACCTTCTGTCGAGCCCAATGTTCATCTTCAGCCTAGCTTAGCACTAGAAGTGCCCAACGTGGGTCCGCCTGCAGCGTTTCAACCAGCCTTCCAACAGGATCCATTACGTTCGCAACAGTTCCATCCACTGCAGCAGCAGCAGCAGCAGCAACAACAACAGCAACAATTACAGTCGTCGTCTCAGTTACAACAACCTCAACAGTTGCAACAACTGCAGCAATTTCAACAGCCACAACAGTTGCAGCAACTGCAACAGCCACAACAGTTGCAGCAATTGCAACAGCCACAACAGTTGCAGCAATTGCAGCAATTGCACCAGCCGCAGGTACAACAGTACCAGCAGCAGCACAGACTGCAACACAGTTTTCCCTTCTCGCCCGAGTTCCAGCCTCCGTCGTCCACCTCGACAAGGTTGTACCGACAGGAAGCCTTCAATGCGGTGGGGAATTTTGGATTCAACGGGGACACCAAGAGCAGAGGCAACTTTGGCTTCAACGCGCCGCAGAGGAACCCGGCGAGTTTCTACAACCCCTTTGGGCAGTTCAGGCAGTCCAAGCCACCCACGCCAGCGAAACAGATTCAACACCTTCTGTACCAGTCCGGGATTGCTGGCGACTTGGGCAACGTGCAGGGGATCGGAAACCAGGAGGATCTGAATATAGTTTCCAAAGTGCTGGCGCTGAACGTGGGCGCTGTGCCAAACAAGAATCAGGTGGCCACGCCGTTCGGGAAGGCGTCCGCGTGAAAAAAGAAACGGAGGCTGGAGCTAGACGAGTCATGTAAATCGCTGCAGGACGATATATTAGTAAGGTGAAATCGAGCTCTCACTTCTTTCCCTTCTTGCTCATCTCTAACCGCCTTCTTCTTATCGACTCTGAACGCGTTCCGCGCGAGTACTCCTGTGGGGCGTGGTGGAGAAGTCCTTCCGGTCTGGTGTCTTCATTTCCAGGAGCGCAACGCATTCTGGGCTTCACAGTTTTCAACTTAGCTTCGCGATATTTGAACCACTTGCTTTCTGCCTTTTTCTTTCTGTTTAGAGAAATGTATTCAGCAAAATGATTGTCGATGCTACGAAGATTAGACCATATAACCGCAAAAACCTCAAAACAACATGGCTTTTCCACTCGGACAGAGGTTTCGATCGATGGAACGCATCGGGTGCACTGCAATCGATAAGCTGCGTGTAATGAGTTGTCTCAGGCAATTCCGAGTGAAATCGAACCGAAACGTTCGCATAACCACGCGTGCAACGCGCTCGCGTTCCATGGTGCGTGGGATCGAAACGATTCCCGAAGAAGAAGAAGAAATAAAAAGCCAGGGGACTTTCCAACCTCGCGTCGCGCTCGTAATAAGGAAGTCCTTAAAAGATCGTAATGATATTAATTAGAATCGCGAGCATTTTAAACCTGCGTACATAATAGTCACCGTTCGCCTCAGGCATGCCTCTTTTTGTTACGTAAAGCTTAAATCCGCGTTGCGACACACGCGGATTCCGTATGTACATAATATCGCACGATCCTTGCTCCCTATCCTCGATTTCGCTTTCTTTTCTTCTTTTTTTTTCTTTCCTCGCCCTTTTTTCCTACGTTTTCCGTTATTGTGTACCGTGTGCCCAAGTTTCATCACGATGTCCGTGAAATGTGCTCAATCGTAGAGAACCGAGCACCGTGAAATCTGTTTGCAGCTTACGTCGCAACGAGATTGGAGCTGTTTCCGGCTCATTGACAATTGATTTCTACGGTTCTAGCACTGCGAAGGAATTTCATGGTGTTCGTGAATCTTAACAATAGTTTTCGTAACTGTAAGATGTGCAGGGGAAGGGAAATACCATTATATATATACATGCAAAATACCATGAATAGCGAACGTAGTGTCGGAGTGGTGGAAAATAAATGGTCAATTAAAATCTAAGAATCGATCGAGGTCATTGTATTACACGAAGGGAAATTGAGAGGTTTGTGGCTTAAGTGCACACTTATGCGGCTTGTCTGACCATGATCTTTTGGTGCAGCTTGATCTACTTCTACGCACGAATGTCATAGAGTCATTTACCAGTAACAGTCCTTCACATATAGACCATGAATGTTTCAATCCACAGTTTTGCGTGTTACACTAAAGCTTGTTTAGTCATTTTTAATTACATTCGCGACACTTTCAGTTCATTCGCTACCTTTTTAGTATGTTCATAATAATCACAAATTGTACGCGCCCAAGTGTGCGCATAAGTCTATGCACAAGTGCATACCTAACTAAACATAAATAATTGCATACTTGCGTGAAGTATACATAAGCGTACACGTAATTAAGTATACACGTGCGTAGTGTAAAACACCAATTCACAGACATTAACTTCATCGACACTTATTTTCCACCAACTGGACACGATTTACCAATTTTCCATCGTAGAGAACAGGACTCGATCGCCACCCTGTCCAACAGCCAAAGTCGAAATTCTTCACCAAGTGCGATCGAATGACTTGGAAGATCGCGTTAAGATGCCAATAGTTGGCAAACAGTCGATACAGGCGAGATGTCTCTGCAACGACGAACAGTCATACCGTGTACCATACACGATAACAAACGGAGTGGCCGTATACCCGATGTCCCGGGTCAGGGTCACACCGTCGACTACTAACTATTTATCTAGAGATATACTAGGTGTACAGAGGGAGCAATAGCTAACGGGAACGTCGCGCTACGAGGAACACGACTCTCCTGGGATCAGGGGTCTCGCAAAATCGTGCATCCGGCCGCGCGCGTCGGGGATTGAAAATGCCTCGCCGACTGTAAATAAACTTTCGCCACGAGAGACGCCTCACAATACCACCGAGGAGGAGCGTAAACGCTGCGTGTGTGTACGCGTCTGTCCTCAATTTCACAAACGTTTGGCATAGATTCGTGATTTCTCTCCGTTGAACGGATCGATGGATCTGGTGTCTCGGGGGTTGGCGTGAATCGATGTGTCTAAGAAGACGATGACTTCTTAATTGGATTTTATCGGGACGTATGAAATGTCTGAACATTTGCTGCTTCTTGATTGTCTGGCTGAAAAGACAATTGTTTGTAGTATACGAATATTTTCTTTAGTCAATGTACAGGTACACGTATAATACGTACGCAGAGTATGTAAGGATGCATTGATTCTTCTAGCTGCAGTAGCACTCGACAGTAGATCAGGCAGTGAGAGTCAGACAGGAGATTCGGCTAACCGGGTCCTCACTGAAATTTCGTTCCAATAAGTAAAATTGAAATCAATGAAAGTCTGTTGTTGTGTTATGTTAAAATTCTGAACTTCAGTGTTTTATGAAAGCAAATGTAATTTGTCGATAAATGTACTTGTTTCGTATGGTATTTTATTTTATGTTAACAGGAAAAGGCATTTCATACGTTTCCATCTATCGCTTGTCGTGGGTACACAGTAATAGTAATGATTTAGGTCGATTATAATTGAAATTTCTATTGTCATCAATTGATCAGAATGATATGGTATTTGTAATTGTTCGCAGGAGCTTAGTTTGGTTTTCGTATTTTATTTTTCGTTCAATAAGTTGTTAGTTGAGTATATTATTCTGCTAATGTATTATGGATAAAATTTACTATTTTCCGAATAATTACGAATAACGTTACAAATATGAAAGTCTATACTCTACATACATACAAATATAATTTCTTCTATAAATGTATGTTAACGCAGAAAATATAAAAAATTATTGAGGAGAAACATAACAAATCGAAACGTGTGTAGGATGCATTTTATGCGAGAGTAACGAAGAGAAATATGCATACAATAAAAGCACAGAAACGTGCAAGTAGTTTTTAAATGTGTGTTAAGACTTGAACTTATGTTACAAATTAATATAACGCTAGAGTATATAAGTAATGTTAGAAGTAATCGACAAGTTTTGCTTGTAATTTATCTGACGCCAAACTGTACGAATTTCTGTAAAAATGTTAATAAACTAATTCGTTTAAAAAAATAGTACATCCCTCATATCTTTTCCTAGACATTGAACCAAAGTAGTTTCTAAAAATAGCGTATTTCCAGTTATCATTATACTTACATAATTGTTATTTATACACTAATACATTTGTGACTTCTACAATGATATTCGCAATCAATATTTTGTAACTTTCATGTATGACGATTCAACTAATTTTAAATAGATTCAGCTAGGCGCGATGATTGGTTGCCGCGTTTCTTCACATTCAAATCCACATACGCCATCTGTGATGAGCTGTAGGGAAACAAACATGACGGATGAAAAAATAGGTTCTTTGGAAGAAGAAGCTTTAAAAAGGAAAGAACGCTTGCAAGCACTAAAAAAGAAGACTGAAGATAATAAGGAGAACAAGAATGATGGTGACAGTAAATTACCAAAGTGAGTTCTTTCATGCTTTTCAAGTATTTTCAATTCTAGCTTCAACTAACCTAAAAAATCACTAGTTCTCATTTTTGCCTGTTTAATCGTAATAGACCGAAGTTTCGAAGTTATAAACCTCAGGATGAAAGCCTTAAGAATATAGTATTAGAAGATGCAAAACCAGGAAACGTGGAAGAGGAGGTGCAGGACCAACTGAGCGCGGCAAACACTAAAGTTGTTATTGAAGAACTCGTAAGTATCCGTTTAATGTAAAGATAAGCAATCCATTGGAACTCTTCGCGATTACCTTTGTGTGGTTCACGAAATAAGCGCAAATACATTGTCGAGCTGTTACATTCAAGCTAACTTAATTTAACCTAAAACAAAAAAAGGAAAAATCGTGATGCATTAGTGATTAAAAGAACTGTGTTATGTGGATTATGCAAGTGTGTGTGTGTGTGTGATATCACAATCTTATTTTGAACCTGTTCCATCCCTCTCCGATTCATGGTATATAGTCTGTGTGTTACGGTATGTAGTCTGTATCATTTTTGGTTTGCAGTAAAATACATTGTACAAGTCCTATAATTCATAACAGCTGAGGTTGCTGTGATTTTATACTTAATTCAACAAAATTCTCTAGGATATTAGTAATCTAGCTCCCCGAAAGCCTGATTGGGATTTGAAGCGAGACGTAGCCAAGAAATTGGAAAAATTGGAAAGGAGGACACAGAAAGCCATAGCAGAACTGATAAGAGACCGCCTCAAGCAAGGGCAACACGATTTGGCTGCTGTGGTAAATATGGCGACTAAGGATCAGACAGCATCACCCACTTGATATAACACAGATATCAATAACTTTTATACATAATTTTTACCATGTAAATATTTAATACTTTTGTATATATAACATAATAATAATAATATTCTACATTGCTAGGAATTATATTTTTTATTACCTAGATTTCAGGTTCGATACAATGTTTCATTCGAGAAAATCTTATTATCTACAAAATTGAATATACAGGCAACCCTCCTAAAACTTTCATATAATCCGTACTATGCTGTATTGAAATCATATTAAGAAAAACTCTTGAACATTTGGCTCTTATACATTTTTAAAATCTTTCAGTACAGTTCAAATTGTGTTATAGGAGAATTACATATGTTATCATGGCAGCAGTAGGAACTGTTGAATAAATGTACACTAATATTTTTGTTAGCCTCTAATAAAACACTTCTCATCTTCCCATTTATTAACCCCTTAGCTACTAAGTGCCCTATATATAGTGGCCACCTACTAAGTCATTTTTCGGAATGGAACGTCTTTACAAAGGCTTCCCTCTGAGTTGTTTTTCTTTAAACGAGGGGTCACTATAGTGGCTTACGTATGTTCTTGCGTTGAAAGCTATTTAAGTACATTATGTGTGCGGTGTGGAAACGTCTTTGTGTCTCAAATTTTTTACTCGCAAGACGCGTTGGCCATAGTATTACGCACTATCGCTAAGAGTGCACATCTCTATGGCTAAATGCATAGTTGAGGGCATCGAAGCACCGGTCGCAATACTAAATTTGTCTACACGTTCTAGGGACTACATCTCCACGACCAGCTTCGCCATAGCTAAAGAGTTAAGTAAAATACGAACAAATTCGATTACCACTTCTTTTTCGATCTCTACTGCCTCAAATCAAGACTGTTTGGTAGGCATTGTATAGATGGTGCTTATAATCAGTCAATATAAGAATATATGTACATACAATATTTAAGATATTCCTAATATTAAATGTTGGTAAAATGCATGCAATCGAAAATAAAAATATTTATTTTGATCCTTAGCTAACGTAAGTATCATAGATAATATCTTTGAATATAAATGCTTCAAAGAATATAAATAATACCTGTTCCGTATGTAAATCTTATTGTATAAATACTTATTTGGATTACGTGTACAGTCAAAATGATTGACTAGAGCCTCCAGTATTAGTGGTATGTTAAAAGGGCAACAACTCCAGCTATCACTGCGAGTGCTGCAACAGAAAAAACCACACATTTAACACATTGTTATTTACTATTTACTAAAGATTGGTAGAAAATAAAAGTTTGTTACAAACAGTATCCCACCAAGGAGTTACCGTATATTTCCACAGATAAGACGATCCCCAAACTATCAATGGCCTATGCATTTAGTTTAGGTCAGCGATCATCATCTGCATAATAATACTGTATAGCATTATTTTTATGATTCAACTATGGTCTTATCTGCGGAAATATACGGTAAGTTGTACACATTTTTCTGTACCTGCCAGTACAGAAATGTGGCATAATTGTTTCATCCATAATCCAATGGATTTAGAAACATTTTACTGTCAATAAAATTTGTAACGCCAAATAAAAAAAATACAAACGTGACACAGTCCATGTGCTTTGCCCAGAATGCTCATAATAACTGTCGTCGCGCGGTTTCAGCGACGGAGTGACTTCCATATTCGGCTTGTTAGTAGTCACTTCCGGTTTCCAGGAAGGAGTAACTGTTCCCTTAACAGCTGTAGTAGCCTCGGAAGTTCCGGCGTCCGAAGGCGCACTTGTTCCGGAGTTCTCCAACTTGTTCGTTGGTTTAGAAAAAGTGTCTTCCGCGGGCACGTTACGATAAACTCCTCTACCGTTTATTGGTTGCAGCGGACGGTAATTATGCGTTATATTACCGCCATCGATGGACCGGAGACTACGGAAAGCTTGTAGCTGAAAACGAATTAGGCAAATGTGAACAACTGATTACGATCATTAGTTGAATTATAAGGAAACAGGTTATTAAAGCGTTTGGCAAAGTGTTTAAAAACAGACATCGATACTGTTATTCAAGAATATCGTTGGTTCTTTTAATACTCTATGCTAATAACGTCTGGCTAAGTGTTCAAAAATAGGTCTCAATGTTGCCATTCGAAATTAGTATTGATCCTTTTAAGACTGCACGTTAATCATTTTCTAAAACAGTGATCCGATTGAAATCCCGATAATTCCCTAACACGTTTGATCTCTATTCCCTCGGCTAAGAAACAAGAGTTTGCTCAAACGGTCCAAAGGAACTTTCTCCGGTAGGAGGCTTCTAACGATCGAGTTTGAATAGGCACAACGTCTAAAGAAAGTGTTTGCGAACGATATTTGTACAATATCCTTCCCATATTTACGGCTAGACGACGTTTAAAACACTGGCCAAATACTTTGAAAGCACTTCGTGCTAACGAAGTGTACATTGAACTCGATGGCTTTCGAAATATATACCTGGTCGTGGGAAATAGACTGAACTTTTCCGAAGTTGATAAATTGAACAATCTCGGAGCAGGGGGGCGTGGTCAATGATCCTTTATATGTAAAATAAGTTTGCTCCGTTGGAAGGACTTGCCCGAGCAATCTGTTCAGGAGGTTGTTATCGTTGAACGTTGTGTTGGTGCCCACCCCAGCTACTTCCGGTAATTGCGACACCATCGATTCGAATACTGGATTTGGTTCATCCGTGACCTGTAACATATACACGTGTTTCTTAATAGGATTGTTCTAATGTTAATTACAAAATATTCACAGACTATAGTTGAATGCATCAAGAATTTGCGTTATACAATTAGCAATGGAGCGCAAGAATTATTACAGTGAAGAAAGGAAGAATGGACAGTCTCTCAAGAGGAGTAACTGAACTTTACACAGGAAGTTATTCTATAGAATAGTAAAAATAAGCTGGGAATATGTAGAATAAAGTTTGAGAAAAGCAACTTGTTATCTCTACAAAACCAACCATTGTCCACTTGTCGTATTTTTGGATCTGGTAGTCCAAGAATATTATAAATAAAACTGGATCTGTGTATAAATGAAACTAAATGGTTTCGCAAGCTCGAATAGCATGCTTGCAAGCGTCTTTATACTTCATTTTCTCAAATAATTTGAAACAGATCCAGAGCATACACGTAAGCACGTTGACGATAATGTATGCACGTGTAATTAACGCTGCACGTGCGATTTACATGAGCGGTTTTATGATTTTAATGCGAAGTACGCACATATATTGTACTTGTCTACACGAGTACTCCTATAAAAATAGACACGATGTACGCTCGCGCGAAGAGTACCAACGGAATGAACATTTTTCTTTCCACGTTTTCACTTCACTTTCGTTGGTATTAATTGATCCGATTGTTTGCACGGTGATCGTCAATATTTGACTGTCAATATTTAACGTTTGCGTACCTGGAATAAGTATGCAAGCACCGTGAGGCCGTCTTCGTGGTTCATCGCCTCGTCTGACGTGCCGTAGCCTTTCTTCCAGAGGACCGCGTGCATCTCCAGAGAGAACGTCTGGTTTTCGATACGTGTTTCGGCTCCTATGCCATCGTATTGGCCCCAATGGAAGTGCATTTGTAGGAAATTGTACGTGTCGTTTAGTGGTCCACCCGATACAGCGGGCGCGTCAGGACCCAAGTTTCTGATCATCACTGAAAATGAGTTACACGTCAACGTTAGACAGCATCGAGTCGTTTCACGACTGTTCTAGGAATCACTGCTTTCAGACTCCGTGTTCAAAACTTCTTAAGTCTCCAACGAGATTTGAAAACGAATGAAAGCGTCTATCTTCTAGACCTTTAAGAAATGTATGAGATACACGTTCTAACGTCTGAAATGTACACTTTCAAGACGACTTTTATAGGATAAGATCAACGACGTATCATCTCCAACGTGTTTACGACGTCCAAGTCGTAAAGTCATAAACAAGTCTGCTCAAGACATCAAATGGATATGAAATGGACATCTCCAAGAGATTCTGCGCTACTTGGGATCTACAGCATTTGCGATATTTAATATATAAAACAGTTTCGCGTTTTGGAGGCCGCTTTTGTAAAACGCGCGACTCCTTGAGGCTTTTTTATCTTAATTACCACGAGACAATGTCCGCAACGTGTAATAATCGACGTTAGTCCGCAGTTGACCGAGAATAAGAATCCGGATTCGAGGATACGTTAGGAATGATCAAAATGATCGATATGTGAGTGCATACTCTGGTACGCGGTTTCACCAGACTTTGAAATTCCTCGAAAAGAATGTAAGTTTCAGGGAAACGGCGAAGGAACGTTTTAAATATTCCACGTTGCTGTGGAATTGTTAAAAAAAGAAAAAAACTCGCGCGGAATATTTAATTATTCGTTTCACGTGCCCTTGTGCGTTGCGCTTTGCTCTTTTATTTAGCGCCGATGCAATCATTTCGAACAACTTGTACTACTGAAAATGAAAATAATGTAATTTGCAATTAAACAATGCGAACGAGAGGATTTATATTCCATTTGCATTGCACAGCGCCTACGAATAGGGAATTGAATTATTGATCGAACAAGTTTCAGTATGTATAATCGTAGCTAGAAGTGACGTTAGAATCTTATGAAATACATATCCGTATGAATTATGTACATCTCGTGCACATTTCTGCAAATTACCATTCGTTCTGCATAAATGATTGGAAAGGTGCCTCGCTGTGTATCATTAATGTTTAAGATAAACTTTTCCATTGCAATGCCAATGTCAGACGTTGGTACAATTGTTTCGATTATCAAGGTCTATCAATTAAATATTAATTTAGCAAAATTCTCCATTTCTATATATAAATATTACTTAAAATAATTCTACCGTGCACGAAAGCCAAGTCTGCTTTTGGCAACGCAGCTAAACGCCGATAACTATTTTTCCGTCTGTATTTCCGTAATAATTTCACATTGGAGGAAAGAATGTTGGCTTTTTGCAGTGCACCGTATTCTCCTGCACTTTAACAAACCAGGTAATAGTTATCGTGCGTGCAGTTGTAAATATTTCGACCTTGTTACTCCATACCTGTGTGGCCATTGTTCATGATGTTCGTTTTGTGTGGATTCTCGAGGTTAGAGAATTCCAATGGCGGGTAACTTGCGTCTACAACATCTTTTAGTAC
This sequence comes from Xylocopa violacea, assembly GCA_963969225.1. Taxonomy (NCBI): domain Eukaryota; kingdom Metazoa; phylum Arthropoda; class Insecta; order Hymenoptera; family Apidae; genus Xylocopa; species Xylocopa violacea. The sequence continues at coordinate 7,315,743 of CAXAJV010000021.1, read as the reverse complement.
TATGTTGATGGGAGCCTGAGTTTTACCCAAACATGCGGGATACTGTTCACCCCAGTGATCTGGCCCTGAAAAGAAAGACCCAGAAATATCTTCAGCGTATCGTTCTCAGACAAAACTGAAAAGCTTTGAAGCACTTTGTCGCAGAAAATCTGAGTAATTTGAATCGAAAACGAAAGTAATGCCAGAAGAAGCGTTAGCTAAATAAATTGTTTATTTCTACGCGATCACGCGCGACACTTATTGCGTAAGTGTTTCTCCCAGCTTTGTTGATACGAGTGAGATCACGATGAAATAAAAATGTTCAACAATTAATGATGTTAAGAGGAATGGCATTTATGACGACGCGCGAAAAAAACCGAGTGATCACGTTAAAATGGTAAACACGCTCTTACGATCGTGTAACGTATCGTAAGGTAAATCAGACTTGCATGCCGCTGAATTATTTTCTATACGGAAATTCACGATTTACTTACCAAGCTCTCCATCGTAGCTGAAGTTGCCGGCGACCAGGCCTGAAACACGAACAAACAGCAATTTGTGAAGCTAGCCGATTTAAGCATTACATAAATATCACGGTTCTTTTTTTCATCAGATTCCAGTTTTAATTAACCGCTGGCAATTAAGCAACAATTACGAGAGTCCCATTATCATGGTGCAAACTGCATCGTTGAGCATTCGCGGAAAGCGTGAATGCAGGCAGAAGTAAAGAAAAACGTAAGAATGTTCTACTGTGCTCTTTATTTCTTAGACGAGGCGTCGATTGAATTAAACGGAGAATGTAATTGCGATTGCATTACGTGAATAATAAATCGAACTTTCAACTAACATAAGATATCCCAGAGACGTCCAGTTCGCCTTCCCGAACGGATGTAATCCGAACGCCTTAGTCCTGTTATGATTTAATCCTCTTACGACTGTCATTTCCAACCCTGTCGCAATTTATGTTCTCTAAAAAAATCGCTTACTGTGAGAAACAAATATGGAAGTGTCGCTACAACCATTTTGAGAAGCTTTTTAGAGAAACACAAGTATACTTGAGAGTGTGCGAATTTTGAAGACTGTAGCACGGTGAAAGATGAAGACAGAATGTAACTCGTTCACTGTTAAGTGTAACGTAGATGCTGCACAATCACCTTCCTGCCACATTCAGTCATATTTGCTGTTCAAGTACAACCAGTGTCTTTATAGCTGTAACAGGAAATGTACTTATATTGTACGCCTGAATAATAAACACGTTAAGGCACCTTAAGGACGAATTAGAACATTTTAACCGACGCGAGAGAATTTTCCATTTCATGCATCCGTACCACGCATTGGACATCTAAGACGTCTTTCGTTTTGTAATATAAGAAATTCAGAAGACATTTGGAATATTCCTATGACTATAAGATTGTCTTTGAGACGTCTAGAACGACTAGAATGGATAAAATATCTAGTCGGAAGATATTCTATTCGATTTGCCACAAAACTTTCAGAAAACACGATGCAGACGTTCCTCAGATCTTGATAAGGTGTCTGAAGATGCATCGAACGCCTGGAGTAGACCTCTGCGAGACGTCCGTAGAACGTCCGCGTGCCACTTCGAAAGGCCTATTTAAATCGAGCATGTGCATGAAAGTATCTGGGTTAGGCAGATCTGTCGCTGCTTCACATCTCCATGGGAACTCCTCGAGAGACTCCAGTGAAAGTCGATGCACGAAAGATTTACAAGTCCGCTTTGGTGTTGCGTCCGACTCGTCACAGATGAATTATTCTAGCCTCCTTTTATCAGGGTGCCCCGGAGGCTCCCGCGTCGCCAAACCATTAAGGAACGAGCAGCAGGATACGCCGATTCGTTCCTTACGAATTCGATTCCAGTGATTATACCGTTACGTACTCAGGTGTTGAACAGTAAGGACTTTGCTTCAGGTGTCTTTGAGTAGCATGATGTGAACTTGTCCATCGAATGCGAGAAGGACACCGTGTTCTTATCTATGGAAAACCTGTTACACGGAGTGTGTCTCGTTTTCCCTTAAATAAACAACGCGCACTTTTAATCGCTGCTGTCCTTAGATAAGTAACGAGCATTTGGAAAAGTGAAATTAAGAGCTGCGAAGGCTTTTTGCCGAAGAAACCAAAGGTCCGTGACACTAATTTTCGTCCTAAATCGTTAAATTGTTATATCGTGAAAAGGGACATTTGGGAGAACGTGAAAATTGGAGGGAAATTTGAATTCTTGCGACGTAATAATCATAATAATCGCAGTGTGCGATAAAGCGAAGTCGTTTGTTGTTCAATAGCACGGGAAAAGTAAATGTTAGATGGATGAAATAACTTAGTTAACTATAACTGGTATCATTATTAACATAAAGAAACGGTTTGCATTCTTAACTCTGTTTTTCAAATGATTAGAACGACAAGTAGGTACTCAACGAGTACGAAGTGCATGCGTCTTTAAATAAATAAAGAGGTTATAATTGGTCGTTTATGAAAACAACGATTAGGCGAAACAAGCGGAAAAACATGTTGATTGCGTTTTATAAAAATATCTGTTGTAGATATATTTAAAGTGGTATAGCAATTTGTAGGCTATTTCTCGAAGTGCAGAAAGACGTCGTAATTCTCAAGTAAATATCATTATTATACATTTATATATAAGGGAGCATTATTGGTTTCAATTATAAATACTTTATGTCCACTTTTATTGTCGGATGAAAATGTCAATTTAATAATTCATCTGTACTTGAATACCAATGAACTGAAAGACATGCAGTAAACAAGCGAAATTAATGATACCTAGGCATTTATAGGAAATTGGAATGTGTAAAAATAGGATGTATGTAACACATTGGATATATCCTAAGGAGGCAATAGTTATAGTATTAAAAGAGCAAAGCAACAAAATTAATTCAGCAACTGCTCTACACGTCTTGCTGAATTATTTTCTATTTTTCCTAAATATAATCTTAAAATATTCCCCTTTTTCCTAGATGCCACGTTGCTTCGTCGTACATATTCTCGCCAAAGCCCGTAAAAATTGTAAATATCTTTCCCTGAACCACTCCGTGTAATCTATATGGAGTACGAGCCCACTTTAAAAGTATAATAAGGATCCACGTTTCTAAATTTACGTTTAAAACCAACCAACAATAACATTGAACCACAAGTACGAGCTTTTCCATGGGTTGGCTAGGTTATCTGGGAAAACTCGGTTAATGCAGCGACCGTGGACTACAGCGCGGACGCATGGATTATTCATGATGGCGGCGATAAATTCGAGGTTCCCCTGGAAAGCAAAGTAGATCGTTTCCTTACACATGTCGGAGGCATTCCTCGATTACCGGTTAATGAGTCAGCCCTTGTTCCCGCTGCGATGAGATACATCGTGTACACAGAGAGTAAACGTGGAACCTTGCATCCAGATCGGACGCATATGCTCGACACGTGCGCGCGAACGACGCCGGCGACGACTTAGGATCGAGGATTGTCTCCAGGCGCACGGTTCGGACCAAGCAGGAGGTCCTTTGGCAGCCGTTTCGAGGACTATAAACCGACTTCGAGAGCATCCGAAGCGGCTGCCAGCTCCTGCCTTTGGTCACGCGAAACGTTTATGCTGATGCTTGTTCCTTGCTCCGGTGAAACCCAATCGATGCACAAGGATCGCGCGATGCGAACGAAAAAGGAAGGGACGGGAACGCGTGTATACTGTTACGCGAGGCGATCTTGCGTTTCATTGCGAGAACCTACTTCTATTTTTTGTTCCGGATGGGGGAAAGTTAAAGGGTTGACCCTGGACAGCCGTAATATCGTTGCGCAGTAGGTTGCTACATTGAACGATCGAGCGCTGCGCCAGATCGCTCTGAGTAAAAGTGAGAAAAATCCGATTTCTATGGGTCGATATAAAGTGCCGCGTAGAGGAACGGTTGGAACGCAAACGGCACGGAAATTATCAATTTTACGTTTTGCAACTTATAACAATGTACCGAGAAATCGTGCATAGAAACGAGGGAACGCGTACGAGCACCCACTTTAATTTTAATACGTCTGATCGCAATCAGTTTTTTGAATGAAAAAGTAATAGTTTCGTACAAATCTTGGTACGATTCGATTTTACTTCACGTCTGAGAAAAGGCGTGAAAAAGGTGGAGGATAGAAACTACCGATGGACGAATCGTATGTCCGCCTTAGTGATCTCAGCAAATGCAATATTGGTTCTGTTTATCTGTTGGTAAATATAGGGTGCAATAGATTAGATAAATATTCAGGATTGACATTCATAGAATGACGCAAAGCGCTATTAATATGAAATTCTACATTAAGAAGCATTTTATAATTCCTACATTTAAAAAAGAAGCGATGTCTCAGTTTCATTTAGAAGATCTCATGATCTGCTCAGATATTTTGATTATGCTCGTCGATCGAAAATAGGGGTGAAACATTACGAAGCATCGTTGGCGCCCAATTGTTCATTGACTTCATTCATTTTCATCGTTCGTTTCAGTCTAGAATTTCGCTTATCGTTTACAATGGAAGGTGTTGCTTTACATTTCTTCCATATCGCACGTATTAGTCGCGGATGCGAGGCGCCATGCAGTGTGTTTCGAATGGGCATCAATTGCGTTACGTATTGGGAATCGCGTATGCAAATTCGCCTCCACTTATTATCGGTCGAAAGTTTGTTATGCTGAATCTGAAATCGAAACAGTCTGTAACGTTTGTTAATGTTGAATGGTTATAGTTGAGCGAATCGGTGTCGCGAGACCCTGACAGTATCGAAACGTCCGCTATCGAGCGCGTTTTCTTGCATGCCTGCGTACCTTATTGTTGGAGGTAAAGAATCGTACCGCCATTATAATAGGTTTGAAGAAAACCAGAGATTAACGTTTTTCATAGCATCCAGTTTTACTGGCAATTTCATGTTTATACAGATTTTAATTAGACAATACAAATGATACGACTATGCTGCGGTGTTTAATCGAAAAAAGTTGTGACACGTGTAAGATTATTAGAATATCGATTAAGAATTTTTCTAAACGTTGCAGTTGGTGAACTATATCGAGCGGTGGTAGAAAAATGTGTGTTGCAAAAATATTTGAACTTGAAGCTGACGAAACTGGAGATTTTTTGATCGAACGTAGAAATCTTGATCGATCAGAGTGATCTAGAACTCTACTTTCTAATTTTCAGTTTTATGTGAAGAAAAGTGAGCCATAATTAATCTTAATCAATACTGTATTTTATTTTCACGATATTAATAGCCTTCGACGATTAGTAATCTAAGATATGCGAATTTAATTAATCAGCATCGTGTAAATGCAAATACATCTTATACTATCTACAAATAGACAGCAAGAAAAGTAATTAAAGAGTGGCAACAATGACGTAAGATACAAAAGAAGTGGTAATAGACTTGCTCCTGTTGTGATGCAAAAGAAAAAATTCATTTAATAGTTCATTCAATTGTCCGCCAATGCCAATTCTATACTCATTGGCAAAAACGGGCGACTTTTTCCGGTGGAGTGTCAGCGGTCACAAGTGTATCATTCGCCAGCAGAATTAATTGGAATAATTAAACTTTAAGGCAATTTTTCTCAGCTTCATTTTTTATTGGACTGGATTCTTCCGACAGAGCGCGGTCCACTTAATTCGATGATTAAATTTGATCGAGTGCTCGTCTCGTAAATACATGTCGTTTTTTCTGAGATAAAGCGTGTTATAAGCCTCCACAAAAATGGGAGGGTATCACGTAGAGTTATGGACATGGCATATCTTATTGGACTACGTAATTTTTGCGATAATGAAACTGCAGACCAACCAGCAGTGGTCTCATCGCTCAATCCACCATACTACACGAGTACTCTTTTTCCCAAAGTAACGAGAAATTTACTAATTACGGTATTTTCCCGTATGAGTTTTCCTCTTCCACTTCCTCTTTCCTTTTTATACCAGAAGTTACAATCTTAACTTTGCAAACAGCGTGTGTATCGGAAAAAATGTTTCGTTATTAACCACGACGTACGAAAACTGAATCGTTTGGTTCGAAAAGCAAAAAAAAAGACGTGCGAAATACTTTTCGTCGGTACTGTTACTCGAAATTTCGAAAATCTATAGAACCATCGAGGCCTTAAAAGAGAAGGCCTTGAGAAAGTTACCTGCTCGAAGCAATTTTTTCTGTGCCGCCAATCACAAGGATTCTCACAATATGCAAATCCGGCGAAACACTTTGCGAAGTAAAGTAAGCTCCGAATCAGCGTCTTCGTCATCTTTTATAAAGAAAGCAGTTATTTTATTCGTATCATTTTCTTTTTTTTTTTTTTTGGTAGCAAAGTATGTGTCGCTTTGAACGGAATTCCGAGGGTATCATTCTAATAATAGAGAATACCTTTGTCAAAAAAGATCAAACGAACGCTTGCTCGTGATTCACGCTGGTTCACGTTGCTCCTTTTTCAAGAAATTCGTATATAACGGAGTCCGAGACGGATGAAATATAAAAAGTGAAAGGTTAAGTCCGCATCGCGGTGTGTTTGTCAGTCGGATGGAAATGCAGGGAACTTGTTGGGAATCGGAGGCTTTGGATGCTAAAAGCTTCACGATACACGTTCGTTCAACAATGTGTCGCTTGTTGCGTCACATGATTATTGCACTATCCACGATTGGATGCATTTAGACAAAATTACCATGGACTGTTGCATGTTTCACGATTACTGCAAGGGCATGTATGACGAATACGTTGGTTTTTTTTCTGTCATACGTGTGTCATTTTTACTTGATAATTGTAAATTTTATCGTGTATTTCTCTGTTTTGTTTTAATAGTTCTTTACATTGCATCAGCTGCAGCTACACGGTTATTAGCGGCAGATAAATCATCTCTTGCAAGTTAGTGTTGACTTCTACACTGTCTTCCTTAGGCTTAATTACCCTAATTAATATTTTAAGTGCCCAGCAATAATGTCATTATAAATCACACTACACGAGACACTAAAACTATTGCAAGTAACAAATTAAACTGTTCGCTCTCTTTCTCTACAGTCCCACGAAGCACACAAAAAGTTTTAACGTTGCTAAAGTTGTGAAAAATATGTGGAACGCCAAATGCTCGAAAATAGAAAAGTGGAGGGACAAAAATTTGTAAACAGGCTACTTTAGCTTTGAAAAATGCTAAAATGTAGCTGATTTTTGAGAATCTGTTTATCGAGACACCATGAAAACTTGATTTTAATTACTTCTCTGATCTGGAAGTACTTTTACAGTATAGAAAAAAAAGAAACAAAAGTAGCGCTGAATTACAACAAAAACTGTGGCCGACAGTTCCGATTTCTTAAACGGTAAATTGCGTTAATTAACCTTAAGCTCGTTCAAGGAACGTCGTATGATTATCTCATCTTATTCTAATTATTAGTCTGCCTGCTACGGGCGTTTTCAAGCAAAAAAAGTGTCAGGCGCACGGTTGAAAACTTCTCAACTGTCGTTCGTATCGTTTCGAGTGGCAAAATCACCTTATATTGTCGCGATAATATTTCTTAATCGTATTATTAAATCATATCACGATGGGACACGAATTGTTTGACACTAACGCGCGCATGTAGCTGGCGTTACGCAACACCCCAAGTGGCGACGTTATCAAAAGTTGATTAGATTTATTATTCAATTTTAACGAAACCACCACCCGTTTCGTTAATACTTTAATTCCCTATCAAGTACAGACACGATCCTCTTAAATCGAACGGAATGGTTTCAACAAATCAACCGTTCAGCCGTAACAATTAATCTCCCATCGGTCATTAACGTCCGCCATCGTTTTCGCGAAGCGTAAAGCAAAAAGATGAAACAGAAACAAGAGAAAACTATAAAATCTGCGTGTGACTTGGAACGAGTTTAACCAATGAGTGGTTTTAATGAAAATAAACGCGTGGAAAGCGGCGCCATAAATTACGATCGCGTTTCACGAATTTGTTTACATTTATGAATCCAAGAATTGCATATTACGCCGCGGACGGGTGTTTAGCTTTCCCTTTTTGCGAATTTTATGTAACGCTTTTACACATCTGATTTCGTTCGCAAACATGACCCAGCCCCAGCTGCGGATCCTCAACGTCTGATACCAATTGTCGTTTGCATACCGCGATGCAACACTGACCGAGTTTCACGTGCATCGACGACGACTAGTCGTAGGTACTCACTTACCCCCCCTCCTCCCCTAAGCTTGTGAATCTTAATCAGTTCCGTGATATTAATAATAAGTACAATTAATTCACAAGCAGCAGCCATAACCGGATGCCGAAACGCACGAAGAATCGAAATAACCGCGATCGTGTGTCGCTCAAATGGCTCTTTCCGTCGCTCCCGGGTATGGAGTTGCGAATAAAATGTTAGTCGAGCAATTAAAAATCATTTTCTCGATGCATGTTAATTAGAGAAAGTGATACAGTTTTCAACATTGTACCGAGACACGCTCGCGGACTTGTTCGTAGACAATCGTTGCTTGTTTCGCGTCGTATCTTAATGTGCTCTAAGTTTTTAATGTAACCGTTGATACCGTTATCAAGTAAATTGTAATATTACACTGTAGTGTTCTTTATTTTTATACCTATCCCCCTGCTGTTTGATGAACGAATGCATGGACGTGATTGCTGTTTTAATTAACACGTTCGCGATCATAAATTTATACTCCTCCCGTTGTAAAAAATATTGCACAACTTCGAGGTGAAAAATATTTTGTTAGCGTCGATAAATTTGATGGTAATTGTAACGTGGTTTTGAATAAACATTTAAACAAGAGTAGAAGTTAAATTTGTCACAGAAAAGAAGGTTGGAGGGAATTGTAAATTTGATGGACGGTCTAATTGGATGACTGTTGAATTAAATGTTTCTATCCCAGCATTAGAAGTTTGAAATTCCTAAAAAATCTTCGATTGGAAGTATTATCAAAGATCACTCATTTCCTGTAACAATAAATGAACTTCGAATTTGTGAGTTTTAAGTCACGAATATAGAAAAAATGGTATTTGAAAAATCTTGGTATTGAGAATGGGAACCTCGAAGGGGTTTATGAAAAAGAAGTTCAATGTTTCATTGCATCCCTAATTGGAACTGTTAAATATTGTAAACTAAATGTTATAAATTATAGACTACACTGTACAATTTTTACGGAGATCTATTAACATATATGGTACGGAAGCTTATCCTAATTCGATTTTCTCCGGATATCCAATTGACAATAATCTTACTGTTACCATTTTCGCACAACTACAACGTGCGGATACAAGAATACATCATGGAATCTTCGATGGCAAAGTTCAACTTTTATCAAACTTTTATCAAAACCCAATTGAAAGTGCTATCACCAAGTAAAAACTAAACAATTTGCGTGTTCATAAAAATTCTTCAATTACACGTTTCATCGAGACCCATCAAACCGAAGATGATAATATACGTTCACCACAGTATGGGCCTGTTTTTCGAAAAGATTCATCGACGCGCTCGTTGGAGGCAGCTAGGACGGGACCCTCGAAACCGAGGCCCGAGTTCCATCAGAAATGTGAATCACGAACGTCTAACATTTTCGGTGAATCACCGGACCCAAAAAAGAGAGGAAATAAAAACGTGAGAGAACGATGGCTGAGAGAAAAAAAGGGACTCACTCGACGACCACAGCAGCCCCAACGTGAAGATCAAGACGGTCATGGCGGTGGCAAAACTGTCACTTTTCACAGTGCAACCCGGGAGGATTCCTCGTAAACGTTCAATGTTTCGTCCTCTGTTCACCGATATGTTAACTTAGAAATGCGGAATGCTCTGTTACGGTCGGTGGTCGACTGAGCAACTGCCGGCTTGCCGGCTATGTTAAATAAGAGTCCACCACCTTTATTTCGCGGTAGCCTATCGACTCTGCACAAATTTAATGCCGGCCAGAGGGGAAGAAGCGCGGACGATGGGCAGGTGAACGCTATCCGTATCGTGGAACGACGGCGTAGGGGATAAAGGGTGAAACCGTGATTCCCAGTGATTCATTGACCTTGACACGATATCGCTAATCTGTCGGTTCCAGAAAGCGATACGGATACAGTTTCTGGGAGCCTGCGGCTTGTCGCCGGATGGTTCAATGACTTCATTGTTTATTGCGGGCACGCATGCACGTAAATAATTTGCATATTTTATGTCGCGGAGGATCGCAGAAAGGGGCGTGATGTTTGCGAAGGGACGCTCTGTTTACCAAGGGCGAGCACTTATCTGTGTATCCACCTTTTTCTTTTTCTGTTAATATCAAGTCGCAGCTTTTTCTACGGTGTCAAGAGTTATGGAAGCCATCGTCGCTAAACGGTTTTGGAAAGATGCAAGTTTTGAAGAAGAGTCGTATTAGAAATTTGTCACAGAAATGTGGGAGGGCTATAGTTTCTAGTTTTGCTATGAAGTATATTAATAATACTAATCTGATTGCCTGTCAGAAAATGGAGAGAAATACTTAATTGAAAAGTGTGCCGTGTGCAAATAGTTTTGTGTTCATCGTATGATCCACACGTGAAATTTAATGTACATTTTCGGTCAAATCTTACAGTTATTTTCGGATTTTTATCCATATCAAATATCTCGATAATTTTCTTATCAGTTAAAAATTAATACTCGTTACTAGTACAGATTTTTAATTGAAGAGTTTTCTATGATAACATTGATAATACGTTTTTCAGTTCCTTCAAGAACGTTGCGTACTTGTGTCGAGTACGTTCCTTATAATATATAATTCTTTACACTTTTCTACGAAAACTTTGTCGATTTTGTACATCACCTTCAATAGTTTACTTTTCCTTACTGTACTTCGGACTGTTTACATAAGAATAAAGTTTAGATAATATCGACACGAAAGGTAACTTCCTTTTGAACCGAGTTCATGCTTAAACCGCTAAGGGAATACTTTGTATAACGAATCGATAGTATGCTTAAAAACTATTACAATAAACAAAAAATTTTCGTTTAACATATCGAACACCTACTACCACTTATTTTGCAATTTTCCATCAACTCCCCTGCAAATTTTACATTAAATACCATCGTGGATTAGTAGTCACACAAAACTGCTATTAAAAGGTAGGAAGTTCAATATATGTACTTGGATTAAATTAATCAGCACGCGAATGCCAGAATACACATGGCGATACGAATGCGTGTGTGGCATTGTGTGTGTTCTATCATTTGAAGGAAGGAATTATCAAATATTGGAATTAATTTCCTTGTACCACAAAGAAATTTATCTGGTGAACGTTTGTGGTACGTGACCCGCAGCTTGCGGTACTTTTGACGTCCGTCGAAGAACCCATTATGACTGCGTTTTCAATGCGTCAGCTTCCGTTTGTTAAGATCGCTTCCGCTTATGATTTTTCATATCCACCGTGTTAACATCGCGAGCTCTTCAAGTTCCAATTAATTTTCATTTCTAACGGCACAGTGCGACATCTATTTTCAACAAATTTGATTTATGCGTTAACACGTGCTAACAATTAACACGTATCGGTTCGTTCAACGTTTGCGAGTCACGATACGTGGTTTATATTACTGGAACGCTTAGGGGCAATTATTGTGCAGACACAGGGGGATGCATTCCGACAAGCAGTGCGAAATATCGACGGTGGTTGCAGCTGTTTCAACGAGGCATCGAAATATTTAATGAAGGTCGCCTCATTTGATACGTTTCTGAATAAAAGTTTCAAGAAAACCGCTACTAGATGCTTAGACCCTGATTTCACAAGCATTATGCAACGTGTACACACAGAAATCGCAACGCTGAATGGAATTATTCTTTCGGGCATCCATTCGAAAAGAAGACAAGGGCAAAGGCGAATTTCTTCACGAGAGGTCAACAAGATAATCATTCTTCTTTTTTGTTTTTTTTTATGACAGGAACGAGACCGACGCGATTCATATTTTCGGACACTTTGATAATTTTCAAATTTTATTGCGCTGCCTACTGTCTGGAACAATGTTTAGGCAAAAGATCATTTCGTAAAATGGCAACAAACGCGCGGTGATTTATAAGTTTAAAGAGATGAGAGAAACGCGGAGATGTTTTCACTTCTTCTGTACGTAGATCAGTCAGAAAATTATGTTTGAATTTTACTATTATTTACGTTTGCAAAACGAAACACAAGTCCAGATATAGGATGTGTTGGGGAAGAAGAAAATTGAATCTGAAACGGAAAAAATGGTAATTTTCCATATTTGGCACAAGTGTAAATAGATAAAATTATATCGTTATCAATCTTAATTAATTATATTCTACTGCGCAGCGAAATTTGAAAGATTATCTAATCAATTCATCTAAAATGATAATAAAATATAAACCACAAACATTTACTTTTTAGCTTATCGTCTTTTAAAAGCTTTTTAAACTTTTTGACGTAGTATGTAAGTAGACAATTAAAATGTTGATTATAGTAAGATTGAAGTGTAAATGTATGCGTTAAGATTAACGTTTAGCATGTGAAAAATATGATTAATATGTATGTGAGTTCGTGAAAAAGTATGTTAGTGTTAGTATCTCAATTATTTATCTCTCCATTCAATGTGGGTTTATGATAAAAATGTATTGTATCTTTAAGCGTTATATCAATTAAATCTGACACTTTTTTATCGCATTTTCTAGCTACACAAAAAATAGAGCCAATTGCCAAACCTGATCTTTTTAACTATATCATAACTATTGTTATACTCTCGACATGTATGTATTATAGTTAATTTAAATAAAAGGCACAACTAGTTCATTTACAACATATGTATGCAATATGTACGTAAACGAACTTGCATTTAATGAATATTATTAAAAACTTAATGTGTTCTGCGGTGACAGTAAATTTCTATCGAATCTTATAAAAAAGTGACGAACCAAACCATTATACCATTTTCAAATTCAAATTACGCGCTACTCTGGTTCAGTGGCGCACTCTAGAGATGTCGCTGGCGTAGGGAGAAAGAATACAGTCTTCGTGAGTTTCGTTTCTGTATACCGCGCAGCTGTGGTAACGGACATATGTGCATTATCTTTAGAGCCGAGAGATGATCTCCGTTTCTGTACAGATTGTGGAATAGCCATTAAAATGTTATCGGAGTGACGCGCGTTGTGAACTGGCCTGCGAATCGACCAATAGAGGACCGTTCGCGAACCGGTGGGCTCGTTCTCACGAAAATGTGGACAGAACCGTTGAGAGCGGAGTGACGATACCAGCCAGACACCACACATGTACGTTTCGTCGTCGTCGTCGTTGCGATAGTCGTCATCGTCGACGTCGGCGTTGATCGTGCGCCGATCTTAATATTCTAGCCGAGCCGACTCGCCGAACCATAGACCAACATTGTACTTGTACACGAAATAAAAAAAAGAAAAAAAAAAGAGCAAAGAACACACTTCTCTCGCAACCGAACAACGTTGTTCGCGAACGAGACAGGCATTCGTAAGATAGTGGGCACATCGTTATCCTTTATTTCTGGTATTTATAGAACCAGAGCCGATGCACCCGACGGCGATTTTCCGAAGGGGAAAGAAACAGGTCTCGAGACAGGTAACGAAAAAAGCAAGTATTTCTTCGGACGCTGCACGCGCGGGCTTTTTTCCGGGGTACGATTCACGCGTGTGAGTGCGGCATAGTTACACGGGCATATTATTCGCGAGAGGGAGAGAGAGAGAGAGGGGAGCATAGGGAAGCGACCACGTACGAGAGCGATAGGGCTACTCTAGACGAAACGGGAGAAGCTTCGATAGTGAAACGGAGTGAGAACGAGAGCGTCAAGCAGGGGTCGTGAGGAGAAGGAAGGGATCTCCGTCAAAATGTCGCTGAAAACACCAACGCGGATACAGTGATTGCTTTTCGTCGTTTAACAGGGGGTACGTGATCTTTCTCGACTTCCACGAGTACTTTATTCTCAACCTCCTTTGAGAACGATCCTTCTCGTTACCCTAAAGTCCGGAAATGTACGCAGCCTCTTCGACTCTTTTCTTTTTTTTTTCCTTTTTTTCTTTTTTTTTTCTCTCTCCATCGAAAAAACAGAAAAGCCATAGGTGCATCGATTGCGCACGGTCATCCGGTTTCCCTCTGTTTGTTTCCATCGAGCTTTGTAGAACCTCTCCGTGACTGTGTGCAGAACGCGCCACGGCCATCTCGTTACTGTGGCGGGCTAAGATATCCCGTATTTATGTCCATCTGCTTCTCTTTCTCGTATTATACTTCTCCCTTTCTTGGTTACCTCTTGCAACTCTGTCAACCGAGTTATTCGCCGATCGCACTCACGGTGCCCGATGCATTAGGTATTCGTCCTCGTCTAAACTGGTCGCTTAATCGGGTTCAGACACAGTCTTTTTAAATTTGTCGATTTAATTCCTCTCTCGGCGAAGCTTCCGCTAGAACGGTGAACATTTTCAACTCTTCGTTTACGATCGACTTCTTTGTTGATTTTTTATTTACACTGTTGCTAACGTTCGTTGTCTCTTTCCTTTTTTGTTCGTCGAACGACGATGAGAATCATCGATACGTACGGGGACAGTTCGTCGAATATCCTCGTAGGTTACATTTCCCGTCTGTGCTCCTGTCGATATTTCACCATGACGGAAATCTTGCGAGTTTCTTTCAACACGGTTCATTCTGGCGACTCGTTTCCGAGAATCTGTTCCCGGAGGAATTTGAAACTGAAATAGCGCGAATTTTCGTCATATTCAGTGTCATTTAAATTACGTTTCCCAGCTCCTTTATCACAACTTTTTGTAGTGCAATTCGTTCCACCAAATTTTTACTGACTCTTGTAGAATTGTAGAATCTCTGTGTATAAATAAATGAATGTCAGAATAAGAGTTTTAATTCTTTAATCAATCAATGCAACTGTATGCAACTGTTCTTTAAGAGTATTTGGAAAATTTTTATGTATGTATGCGCATAATAACTATTTTTATGAGTGGATTGTTAATTCTGTAACAGCTTTCCAAAGTTGGTAATTTATTTGGTGCATTTCGATGTTACTTTGGTTCTATATTCTGCTGTGAATGAATTATGATTTAATGTCGTATTGAGTGTTTCATATTTTTTGTTCTTATGTGTTTTAAGAATTGGCATTCAGCGTTCTGTTAAAAGTCTTCATCTGTAACGAATTATGCTTCTAGGTTTTTGGTGAAGGCTGATCATCAAAAAGTATTGAAATTATGGTGTCAACTCGGCAGTCTAGTAGTATGGGAGGAAGTAACGGAGCTGTGCCAGTCACGGAAGTTACAGATGTGAGTTCATCTAGAAGACACGAACCTGTAGCAATTGCTAGCACTCACAATGAAACATCCTCCTGGGAACCAGCTCCTGATAGTAATTTAAACCTTCTTGACTTACCAGTGGAAATCCTTGAAAAGATTTTCAGTTATTTGGATTATAATACAGTGGCCCATTTGCGTCCGGTGAGTTACAGTAGTGTAATAAGATAATTGTATAATTTTAAACATTACATTAAGTTATTTAGAGAGACGGAGAGATGTTTTACTTATTTACTTCATTTATTTTTTGCAGGTTTGTCATCAAATGGATCGCGTTTGCGGATCAATCTTAAATTCTACGTTTCAAAAGCTTCAATCGCAAATGCTGAGTCGTTTTCAAGCGATTAAAGCGAAGATGCCAAGGCGTGAATCTGCACGTCGCAATCATCCGTTAGCGTGCGAATCAGATATCATTGAAACTCTTCATATGCGCCTCACGTTGCTCCAGATGTGTTTTGGCAAGCATATTGAGCGCAAACATTGCTGCTTTTTCCCTGGAGAGGTAAATTTGGTTTCCTTTATGGATTACCAAAGAAAGTATGTAATATACGAATGCATATGAGTTCCAATTTCTAACTGTATTTCAGATTTTAGATGAAGTTTATCGTATTTTGTATTATGTGAAAATTACTCCAAAATTAGCCAGGCCGTACAAAGTTACAGACGAGTTATTCGATTTAAGTGCTATGGCTATGGAGTACTTTAAGGAACGTATCGAACCGAGATTACCAGAAATTCCCTATTTTGGAGCCGATTTCTTAGATCTTGCTGGAACGTTCTCCTGTGAGAAAAAACTTGAATTTCTTAATTTTTCTTACAACTGAATTCACCTTTGCGCACTATTGGAACAAGTGTTTGCCGTTGGTTGTTCTTTTCTGTGATCTAAATAGCATGACATGTATTTTATGTAACATACAAAGTATCTTCTTCACGTAATATTGACTGAAGGTAGTAAATTTTACACGTTTAAGCGTCTAATTTTTTCGCAGAGTCAAATTGATTCGAACAGTGCATAAGGGTTAACAGGTTCAGGATGGCAACAAAATTCACGACACGCTTCGTACTATAATGTTTACTATTATTTAACATTTTCTTGCATCATGCCGTCGTGAACATGTTAATTTACTATTTTATATTCTAATTGTTGTAAATAATTTATTTGGGCGTTATAGCTTCTAGTAACGTGACCAAGCCATTCATGTGCCTTGATTCTACACCCTTGACCGTCGGAAGCGGCAAATCAGGAAATAATAGCGGAGAGGAAGGATCTCCGCCGCACTCTTCCGATGAGCCAGGTCTCCTGGGGCCCAGTGTGTCACCACCGCAATCGAATATGGTGTTACGAAAACGAATTCGTAAAATTAAGCAAGGCATGAAGAGATATAATAGCCAGTTATCGTTAATGCGTAGAGATTTGAGAAGTTGCAAAGCGAAAATAGCGGAGCAACAAAAACAGATTGTCGAATACGCTACGCGTCTAGATGAGAACGACAAGAAGAACGAGGAGACATCTCGTAAATTCAGCACACTCCTACAGGTATTTACTAAGGTACACTTAGCACCTGTAAAAATAACTTACGCGCCTACGTGGGCCAGAAACAGAAACTTTGTCCCGAAGTTCCTGGATATAGAAGATGATTTTTACGTGGTTTTCTTCCAAGGGTTTGTCACCAAGTGTAAAACAGAAAAATGAAAGTACCAACTCTCTTTCCGTGGCATTGTGCGTTCGGGTTTGGTTCCGTCTGCCAATTTCGGCACCTTTTTCATACTTTCACTTGGGGATAGCTCTACATGTCTCACCAGCTTACAGTTTACGAAATAATTATTATTTGTTACATAGGAATTGAACAAGTGTAAAATAGAGCTTCAGTATTGGCGATCGAAGTCACCGGCGATACCAGTGTGCGTAGGCTGTGGCCAGTCTGTGCTAGTACCAACGGAGGATCTACAGGTTCTGACGAATCAAGGTGTAATGGCGGACACGCTTGACGAGGGATTGGACTTCATCCCTATAGGGAACGCGCAGAGTCCCACCGAAGTGGCTCCACAGCCAACGGTGACACCCCAGCCTTCATCGCCGCCATCACCACCGCCGCCACCACCAATAGTGGAAATGGCACCGCCAAAGGCTCCCGTGCCTTCATTGTCATCAAAACGGAAATCCACTACGGAGGAAGCACCGAGTGACGCGGTTAAGAAACCACGTCGTGCCGCCAAGTCACGTCAGGTTAAACGCTCGAAGATATAAATCGATTCTGATCATGGTACAAAAAACATATATCTGTATAACATTTTTACTGGTTTTTCGAAAGAGGTCTTTCTATTCGAAGTGACGGTGTTCCTTTACGCTAGCGAGAGCGAATGATCTTAGACAAAGTACAAAATTCTTTCGGAACGTCCTTGCATTTCGCGCAACGAACCACCGTTTTCGGGAAAAAAAGAAAAGGAAAAAAAAGAGAAGAAAAACGAATTGTAACCGTGTTTGATTTCCACGCGAAGGAAATTAACGCGTTTGATTTGCCTATTTTTATTACGGTCGAATTTGTCACACAGGCAAATGGTGACGTCTACAAATATTCTAAATGATAGTTAGTCATTCGCGTCGTTCGTAAAGTAACAAAACGGGCTACTTTCATTTAAGACCCTTTTAATTATTATTATTCTTGCGATGGTATACACAAGGAGAATGGAAGGGTTGAATTTTATATGAAACGTTTATCTCACAAAAATATCACGTTAATAGAGCAGATTGAACGTAATCGTATGGTGACGAACAAGAATTCACCTTCTGTATTCCTTGGTCACAGACGATGCACTATTTTTAGCATTTACTTGCTGAATGTTTTTAAATATTCTTTTACCATTACGTTTTCTCTCTTGAATGTTTTTATCTTTGACAGTTTAATTAAATACTTATTAGACAACACGCACGCGCGCGCGAATGCGCGCGTGCGTGCACCTACACATACACACATACACACAGAGTAACGAAATTGCAAAATTTGGTAGTTCAATTAGACAGAAATCGTTCTATTCGAATTGCAGAAATTAACTGTTTGCTGCAGTTTTAAATTGAACAAGATCACTATACGTGACGAGTTTTGTTTCGCGTAGACAGGAGGATGCTTTTGTCCTTATTAGAAATTTTTATAGAAAATTTCGAGTGGACATTAGACATGATTCTAGCAAATTTTATTTTGCAGTATCAATGAATAAGTACCTGAGAGGACTGAGTGGGACTGGTTCGCGCAGGTACTCCAAGTTCATCAATATTCATATCAATTTCCTAATTTATCTAAGTCTGCTCAATTAAACAAGAGAGAGAAAGAGAGAAAAAAAAGAAGAAAAGTAGTAACTTCTCTATAAAAATGGTTTGTGTATACCAATTATGTTACACGTAAGCCACAAAATGAATAGTGAAAGTCAAAGGCTTTGAGAACTGAATCGCTTTTGCATAATGACATGTGATATATCAATTTATTCTTTTCCTTTTTGCATGTTTATTAAAGAATGAATTTGTAATTAAAAAAAAATTATTTAATAGAGCAGCTCACCTAGATGAAATCAAAAGAACACTTCTAACGGTATAGAGTTTTTGTGAGCCTTAAAGGAAATGCGAAGTTGGGGAGAAAGTGATTTGAAAATGTGAGCGAAAATACGTTGGAATACCTGGACAGGTGTTATTTTTCTTTTCAACGGGCCATCCTTCAAACGTGCGATTTTCTTTGCGGGATGGCGAATATTGCAATATTAATAGTGCTAGGAAATAATTTATAGGATCAATTATTAGTAGGAAAATTATTATCAGATTGTTTTTAAAACATTTTCGAAAGAAATACCAATTTTTTAATTTATAAATCACATTGATTAAAAAGAAAAAAAAAACGGGATATGACGAATTCCGCGCCACGTTTTTATGAGGAAGGAACAAAAGTAGATATATATCGGGGAAAAAATGATTTTGTTAACAAAATCGATGAAAATTTCGCATTCAATCTATTTCTTTTATAATCGGACGGATTACTCTGCGCGATGCTCGATAATCGGTCTGTGTAGATTCAATTAATTAATATTATTTGCACGATTCCTAATTAATCTCAAAGGAGCATAGTTTGGAATATTGTGAGTTAATTATTCATGATTGTAGTAATAAATATAAAGGATACTGATAATAAGTAAATGATACTTTATTATAAATATAGAAATATATATATGTATACACACACGCGTATATGTATATATATATTTATTTATATATATATATACACATATGAGTGCGGTACTTGCCAGGATATGCATACCACACAGAGCAGTTTAGTTAAAACTTTAATGGAACAATAAAATATAATAATTAATTAATGATGAAATAATTATCGAAATATATATAATTTTTTATCGATGTCGAAAATTAATTAGGAAAAGAAAGAAAAAAAAAATGGGGGGAAATGAACTTAGTGAGCGAACGGAAAACGAATACGTCATGAACACGCATGTGTGCGAGAAATTGAGTGAGCGAAATAAGTGCGCGTGATACATATATATATATATATTAAAAAATACTAAATTCAAACTTGAAGAGAATTTATGATGTGATGCTTTATCGATTTAACTGCGGGAAAGTGACCTTTATTCAAATGAAATACATGTGGGGCGTTTCTGGCTATAGAAGAAATGAGTAAAAGAAGAGAGAGAGAGGGAGAGAGAGAAAAAAAACCAAGAAATGAAATAAAAAAGAAACGATGTGTGAATTTTGTTTAATGTTATGTTTAATAGGATTGCGGGGGCGGGCATAACTAACTCGCCGTGTCGGAAATTTCGAAATGCTTGCATTATATGCTTATACCGCGACTAGTGTGATACGTTCTGAACAAGATTACACAGTAAGAAAAATGAAGAGAGAGCGAGAGAGAGAGAGAGAGAGCGAGCGAGAGAGAGAAAAAAATGAAAGGATGAAAATATAAGAGAAACAACTGTGTAACAAGAATCATTTTTACACGAACTATAATCTAGGCCCCTGAATGTAAACAGCATCCTGTATTGCAGTCTTCAAAGAATTGTATTTACGAATCAATAACTGAATGTACCTTATGTACTCCCACTGAAATATTTACACACGTTCCGATGATACACGTTGCCAGTTCATTGTCTTTAACTAGTTTACAGTCAACTGCTTTCCGACATTATCCGTCCCCGAACGATACAAAATGTAGTGTTGTGTACTACGTATAATGAATCTACTAAGAATATACAATCGAATATAACAATGAATACACAATTAGAAGTAGAATAATTTCCTAATTAGTAGTACTATGCGAGTCTTAAGAATGCGAGAGCACAGGGAACGATAATTTTCAATTTTCATTCATCATGATTATAAAAAAAATCCGAGGACCATACGTTCGTTCGCGATGTCTGTGTACCAGCAGGTGAAAATGGTCTCCGGATCACGAGTACACAATAAGCAATTATAAAATGGAGATACCATAAGCGCGCGTGTACTTTGGAAGTTTACACACACACACGAGGGAGAGAGAAGTGCATAGGAATACAATTGACAGCGTGTTACGGCCCGAAACGCCGTACCGCCGAAAAAGGATATGAGTTATCTTAAATGGTTTTACGTGTATTAAAGCGATTGTAAATATATATATTAGATACACCTTATAATAAACGTAATTTAACATAAAAACGTGCTCTCTTGAATGCTTTCTACATTTCGATCACATCAGAAAAGGGAGGGGGAGGGAAGTGGGAAAAAAAAAAAGAAAGCGGATCGATTCGAAAAGTTTGCTCCCATTCGAAAGTAGATGATTGAACTGCTCCGATTCGTCTAACGCAACCTTGACTTTCACTTTCGTCTGCTAGCCGAGCACGTGGCTCCGTTTGACAGTTTCTGCTCTCTTTGTTTCGATAGGTGGCGACCCTGTTTCTACCAACTGTCGACCATTCTCTCAACAGTTGCATTTCCGTTGAAGATGGCTGTGTCCGCACGTACACACTAACACACTGTTACGAAACGATTTTGGAATGTTTATCATGGGATCGTGATCGTGTCTCGTCTCTAGATTTCAGGCGTATCTCGAGGCGCAATTTCTGTTCGTTGACGCGACCGTTCCACGATCGAATCTTTATGGATAACCGTCGCCCGTCGCGATACATCCTTGGTGCATCTGACTTGTTGCAACCGTGTCGTAACCTTTCCACGTGCGCATTTTAATTGCATACTGTTTGCTCCTCTGTCGCTGATCCTCGGCAAACAAACTGTTGACACGATGGCAGATACGTTGCACAAAGATGGATACGAGATATGTGAGTGGAATTGAATTTTATATCCTTAATTATGTAAATTTCTTTCTCCATTGTTATCTTATCCTGTATTATGCATTTTGTATATCGATGCTTTGATACCGTACTGTCACCTTCTGTTTGCTTGTTACTTTTTGTAATTTAAATTCATAGTTCTACACAATTCCTTTCTGTCTTAACTATTTTTATACTGCGTATGTGAAAATGATTAGAACGCTATACGGTGCAAGCTCAATTTTATATCTTTATATCATTTTACGAACATAGCGAATTTGGCAATACGTGGTGCAGGAGGTAATATGGGAGGAGATAGCGATATGAAGCTAGAACCGTCTAGTCCTACAGAAAAATACACATTTTCTCGTTGTAGTAGTAACGGGTCAGTGAATACGCCATCTTCGTCTGCTCACAATACAGGTAAGTGATTAAAACAGGTATCATATATTTTATAGCATGTCTTGTGGAAGCAGATTGTTTACCTCTCGAGCATAATCTGTTAGCTACTTATTTTCCTTGTGCATGGATTAAACAAATCTAGCGCTTTTGCTTGTATCTCAAGATTTGATTCATAAATCTTTCAATACTTTTTTCTCAATTAATGCGTCAGATAATAAGAGAAAGCATGTATTTTGGAGAAGATTATCGTAAAACTTCTAGTAATCAAGATGTTTTGGAAAACAAAGAAATGAAATAGTTCTTGGAAAGAAGTTTAGCGTGGTGTTTGAGGCTTAACTTTATATATCTCAAGATAGCGATGCCATTTGCATACAAGTATTGTGAAATTAATTATAGAGGATGAAGATAGTGATAACAAGAATTCAACCATAAGTTACAAAGAGCGTAGAAGAGAGGCCCATACTCAGGCGGAACAAAAACGAAGGGATGCGATTAAAAAGGGATACGATTCTCTCCAAGATTTGGTCCCCACTTGTCAAAACACTGACTCCTCGGGCTATAAACTATCCAAGGCTACTGTACTTCAAAAATCCATCGATTACATACAATTTTTATTGCAACAAAAGAAGAAGCAAGAAGAGGAACGCAACGCGTTAAGGAAAGAAGTTGTCGCTTTGCAGATCATGCAAGCGAATTATGAGCAGATCGTGAAAGCGCATCAGACTCAGCCAGGACACGCGGAGATGCGTGTATCCGACGAGACAAAGTTTCAAGTGGTAAGATTTGCAATATTAATCAAGTAGAAGAGCCGAGACTCTACTGTATTCAGTGGTTCTATTTTGAACACCTTTTATAATTTATATATCAATCTAGTTCCAGGCAATTATGGATCGTTTGTTTCAAACGTTTAATAACATTTCCGTCGCAAATTTTACTGAATTATCTGGGTGTGTATTCAGTTGGTTGGAGGAGCATTGCAAACCTCAGGTAATAAACTGACCCCTCGATTTGTTCCAAGTATTTTCCTGAAAGCAAACATCTAGCATTTAATATGTACGTTTAAAACGTTTCAGACTTTACGCGAAGTGGTATTGTCCGTACTCCAGCAGCTTAACAGCCAAATCAGCTAGTCGAATTTAATGTTACATCATTAGGGATTGCACAATGTATAATGCCTATACAAAACTTTTCGCGGGTACTTAGACTAATCATGAAGTAGAGTTACCAAGGAAGGATGGGAGTATGTGTGTTACATGCGACATATGCGTAGCATAATGATCGTGCGAGGAATACAAATAGAAATTTATTTTATATACTAATATTATAGATGTAGATATGCGACCATGTAACATATGGTTTGGCCGTTTGTTGGCGCCCAAATGATGTTAAATATTTTTACCAGAGATTTTTTATTATATGAAGTTTGAGGCTCCATATATATGATATATAGAGTATGTATATATGTATGAATGTATCTGAATATGTACATAATACATTAATTTTCGATATACTAGTTTGAAATAAAAATCCAAACTATTTCCGTTTACACGCTGTATTTACAATCATTAACAATCAAAGACGCCTTCTTTGACATCTTCTCTTTCATTCTTAATTATTCTCTTTCCAACATTATCGACTCAATGTCTAAAAAGTTTTATTTGCGATATCAATCCCATTTTAATTCATTTCCATTAAACTTTCTCCGATTCTGTAGGCATGCTTTCTCCTTGAGTGATATCGTTTAAGAGTATCATGTCCATTCTAGGTCTGTTAAGATCGTCAGTTTCGCGGTGAGGGCTCTGAGGACGTCTCCTCTTCGATCTGTCCTCCGATCTGCAGCACAGATCTCGAAAGATGCAGGCATAGCAGGCCAACAGCGCGCTCATCATCATTAAACCGCCGATCGCGAGCACTACCACCAAAAATATCGATATTTCGTCCCCCATGTTATTTTTTTTTTTTTACTGTTTCGCTGGCCAACGGTTTACATCATCTGTAACAAAAATTGCATTACGTTACTACTATCCTAGAGAGAGAAGGTACGAAAATCTGATTACTTTCAGATACATTATTTTGTTCTATTTCTAGAGGTCAATTGTACCATTGTTTTATAGAAATTGATTTATACACGGATTGATTCGTGATCGAACTATTTGGTTTCCGACTTTTATATATTTCAACAAAGAAGAAAATATAATACGGGGCATGTTAACAAGAACTCGTACAATTTTTACTGAAAACGAAAAAACGGCACGATGTTTGAATGCCTTATAGCACTTTTTGTAGGAAGCGCGTGAGTAGAATAGTCGCTTTTCATTCTCCATCACCTGACACCGCGGCACTGTTCACCATTCAGTTCCAGAACGTTGAAAAATTGCGTTCGCTGTCCGTTGTGTTCTGTATGACAGTCAGCGAAAGAGAAGTACACACATTTCACCTTTGGCGAAATCACCTCGCTATCATTTTCAATACTCGTGTGGGATAGGAATCGATGCAACGTAAGATCCTCATCCAAAAGAAGACCAAACGCGGATTAAGAATTGATACTTTCAAGACGCAAAGAGACGAAGTGAATACTCGTTCTTTGTAAGGCAAACGAAACGTGCTGTTATTCGTAAAGCACGCCTGTAAAATACATTTAAAAACGATTGCTTCGTTCTCGGATAAAGGGCTCTGCTTGCAGCGAGGAATTCTTAGGTACGAAACAAGAGGAACCGTCCACTTTTTCCATAATCCAATTTATCTAGCGGTAGTCACGTACGAGCGAAAAATCGTTGAATGGATCGCAGCGGAGTGTTCCGTATCGAGGGATGAAATGCAATTCGGGGGATGAAATCTCTTCCCAGGACGAGCACGCGTTCGCGTCTCTTACGGAACGATACGCTGCCCTTTTATTGGCGACAAGATCGAAGAAAGACGATTAATACATATCCCTGAGGAACCTACGATACAGTTTCTGTGTCGAAGGGACTCTGATTTTACGGTGGAGCATCGATCCAATAATACCCCTGAAGAATTGCTCTACTTAGAAGAGCATGGAGCAAAGGGAAATTGTGCAACGAATAAAAATCGTTTCAATTCTTTTAACCGTTTAATCTTTCACGCTATGATCACTGGTTTCACTGCGAAAGTACTCGGCTTCTAGTTGCCATTTGAAACAAATGAAATAAGTTTCCTTTAGATTTATTTTATGTGGAAACTGAAGTAATCGATATAATTTCATATAGATTTACATAACATTACTATAAAATGATGTATGAAGGTAGTAAATATCATGTTTTACCCTAAAATGGATACGATAATAAGTTATCATTCATAATAAGAGTGCACGGTCTATGAAACGTTAGCATCAGAAGCTTCGCTTCGCGGAAATGTTTGCTTTGCTCAAATTAAGGTTTTATGGTGGTTGAATAAATAATCATCGTCGCAGTTCCCGCACTTTTCAACTGGAACTGAAATATGTGTTTAATCTTTGCCCTGGCAAGAGTGAGAAACTCGAGTGCTCGCGTACAGTTCCTCGGAGAACCATATTTCAGGTCGGCTACCGTGTTCCTCATATTTTCTTTACTCTTCTTGGACGAAAGAGAAATGCTGGAATACATCAAGGAAATTTATATTTACTTTCGTAGGCCTACAATTCTTCTGAAAAATCTACGCGAATTTTTTTTTTTTTTTTGCGCGCCTCGCGATATTTCTTTCGATTAGGGGAAAGCTCGTGATGAATTACGGTCTTTATTATATTATGTGGGGGGAAGATAAAGTGAAATGGCTTGGCAAAAATGAAATATTGTTCTGTACGTGCCACTAATAGTGCTATGTGACGACTGGACCAGTAAATATGTACGTCGTTGACAGAAGGAAACTTGTTATCATTTTCGAGATCGTTTATAGAAATGTCTTCCTTTTGGATTTTGATTCAGACTACACGAAACTGTGTCATTAATTAGTATTATTTTCAGTGCGATTTTTCTCTTAGAAAAATGCGATATTGCTGCAATTCTTTTTTTAATTTTTCAAACTTCAAGAAAGACGGAGAAAAGATCCATTTTGTGCTCTTCTCTTAGATGTCACGTTAGTTCTTGTAATATTACTTCAGAGTTTGAGCATCAGCCTGTATCTTCTCTTGTTTCAAACTTTCTGTAACTTTCTACCTCTGTTTCCAGCGAAATTTCTTAATTTGATACCAGGGAAATTTTCTGCTGTTTAATCTTCCTGCGCAATTTAGCAAGTTGTAGTTTGGTCACTGCGAAGCTCGCGTTTAAGCAGCAAGATTAATTGAATTAGTTAAGGGCCTTGATTGTCGTACGAGTTGAAAAGGTACAACTGCGATTGTGACGTAACATTATTTTGTATCTGTTCAGAGTTTCCATTGTTTTGTAAATAATTGTCCATACAAACATGATTTTGCTCAAATTAAGGTCGATCGCGTTGCGTGAGTGGCATGCGTTGAATGAAAAATGGTATTTTGAAGTTGCAGCCATTACAAGTTCGTTTGTGGGGAAACTTAATCGGCTATTGTGAATTCATCGAGTAATCCACGTATATGGTAAAATGCTGTCTGTGTCCAACGATTACGCGGATCGTGATCCAGCTTTGCTCGTCGCTAATAGTTGCCATGATTTTCTATGGAGACCATTTTGGCCTCTTGTCGCCTAATTACACGCCAACTGCTGCTGGTCGTGTTATCGCACGTTGCTTGTATCGAGAGGAATTCGTGAAATGCGAGGCCATGCTTCATAAACCGGTGAGTAGTGCCAGAATATACGCAGTTTATAATAAAATTGTAATACATATGCAACATATTAATTTCAATATTGCTAGTGATTGATATTGATATTAATTTCTGATCACACGATGTTCAGATTGTCATTGTTAAGTCTTCAAATACTTTTCCTTTGACAAATTAAAAAGCATTGCATAAGTTAATTACATTTTATTTGACCGAAAGTAAATTTTCTCGAAATCCAGAAGATTAATTTTGGATTATTTTCCATGCTTGATGAGGAGGTCAAATATTGTGAAAGAGCATTGACCATAAAGTTTCTACTCGCAATTTTTTAATCGTTCTGGATTATATCAGTGTTACGAATTTGAATAGTAATCATAATTTAATTCACAATTATGTAATCAATTTAATGGTTAATTCAACATGCAATTAACTACTTCGATGGTTAATCACAATTATAGATGATATTGATTCGTAATTATGTAATTGCCAATTATTAAATGTTGCACAACGTTATCAGTATCATTTCTCCTCGACAATAAAATCTGAGAAGATCAAATATATGTTAAAATATTTCACAATTTCAGCAACCATGATTACTTATACAATTACGCTGAAACACACTTAATTATTTCTAAGTCAAATTCTTACCGAGTCATTTTATCCTAGTTTAACTTTGCTACAAATTTTGGTTAATTTTCAACCCCGTCTTGCATTTAGAATACACAACTTTATACATTTTTCATGCAATCAGAAATCAAAGCGGAACGATCCACTTCTCCAGACCAGCATCGATATCAACTCTCGTTCCGTTTAATTAAAAATAGTTCCACTTGAAATTCCGTGGAGGAACTGTATCGCGTTAAAAATTCATCCGCGTCTTCCACTTCTTCCACACTTCCGCAGTCTATCGATCACTTCCATCCAAGTTTCCACGATGAACATCCGGTTACTTCGAAATTAATTTCGCCGCCCCTCCCACGCGCGGGATCAGCGTTAATGTTTCGATCAACGTTAACGTTAAACGTCGCTTCAATTAATTAGCGGGGATTACAGTCGCAGTTTACGTTGCGTGCAGATCGCAGATAGGATAATTCCGCGCGTGGAATTACCGCAACCTCCCATTAGGTTATCGTCGCAGCCCACAAAGGGTTTATGCAGATTCGTTCACCTGTGAAATTGCCATCCCGATCTCTCGAAGATCGTACGAGGATCGTTGTTCTCTTCCAGTTGAAATCGTCGCAAGAAAATCGCAATGGGAGCATAAGAAACAAATTGAGGGGTGGAAAAAGTCGCGAGATAAGGGAGGAATCTCTTATTTACTCTTCTGACTGGAAATTTATAAGAATATCTCACTATTTAAACGCGTGCTGGTCAATTTCAATATTTTCTTCTATTTCATGTGTTTTCTTCTTCCTTTGGAGAGGCTCTCGAAATCAGCCCTCCAGAGCAAACATATTTGGCACATTAATTGCAGGGAGGTGTTCTATGTATCGATTTCGCGTCAACTAATTGGCACGAGGATTATGAAGCTTATTAATCGGTAATTAACAGCTATTCAAGAGTTATTCGAACATGAAATATCAGTGAATGCTCAGAAATTTTTCTCTCGAATTCTGACTAAATTTGCCATCCCAACAATTGGCCACCCCCTGCGTACATCTCGTTTAAACTAGCTTTTGGTATCGTAATTTCCAAACGCAACGGTTTCGCTGTTTTGTTCTAAAAAGAAGTGCCCCTTCGTTCTCGAAGTTTCGCTAACAACGAGGCGAAAGTTCAATCGCGTTGACATTATGAATACGGGGGCATCGTATTATTTCGAAACGTATAAGCGTCGCGTTGCGATGGCGTCAGGGCGTGCGTTTCCACTGGTGCTCGCTTTGTTCGATTGGAGAGCGCAGCTACGATGCAACGACGGTGTCATACACGAGTGACAGCTTAATTAAACTGAGGGAAACGGATAGGGTTGTAATCGGATGCAAAGTAGCGGTAACAGGTAGAAACGCACTCCGACGGGACAATGCATAACGGGGTTGAATAATCGCGCAGACTGGCTGGTCGAGGTCTCGTTAATGTTCACGTGGAAACAAAAACATTTGGTTTGCTTCTGAATTCTCATTAACGTGGCTCGGTTTTAACGATGGTGCGATGAGCAAACTACCGCGGTTTGGCTAGCAATCTGCGGCTCTCCCGATTGTTTATATCACACGATTGATTCCCTCGATGCACCATAATTTGATTTGTATTCAAATTGTTGCAAGAGTTATATTTTTCGTACCCTCTTTGGACGTTTATGGGAGGCTACAGGCATCTTCAAGACGTGTTCATTAGCTGAAACAGTCGTCCTTAAGCTCTGAGAAGCCTAAACCAATCCAATCTCCCACTCGCGATTGCGTACCCTTAGCCTCAAGCATTCAATCACGTCAAGCGATACGTCCGACATTCTCCAACCCCTTGCTGTAATAAATTATTCCAATAACCAGCCCTTACATCCACGGATACCTCTTGCTTTTAGTCGTCGTTGACGTGGATTCCTCGATCGAAGTGCAGGTTTCCTTCGCAAGCGTCCATCTTCGAGCGAATGGTCGCCTCGAAAGTTCTTCTCGCACCCCTCGAGATCCACCCTGTCCTCTCACGGTCGCGATTCCATGGATCCATCAATTCGCCTCGGTAATTCCGCCAGTATCAGTCTCGAAGCTGCTCTCTGATGGAAAGTCCCCTCCTTCTTGACGAGTGCGACCATTTGCATAGAAATTTCCTTCACGAAACGGCGACCAGCAAGTAAACTCGCGCGCGGGATTGGAATACCAGTGGAAAAAGAAGGGGCGGGCTCGAGTGTTGCTTTGGTTCATTGAAATGCGAAGGCTTTGAACGTTTCTGGAGCCTCGACAGCCATTAGTCGCGAAATATCGCTGTTTTCTTTCGGTGTTTTCGTTTTGTCGAGGCGACTAGTCGATTTTACAGATGAATGAGTTTCCTTGAACGGTGTTTTGTTTTTGTTTTGGGTTTCGAAGTATTCGTGGAATTGGTGTTATTACAGCGTGTTGATAAGATTTTAGCTGCTTTTAGCGAAGCTTTGGGTCGGTTGATGGATTCTTACGTATTCTGTTTGGAGCTCTTAGAGAAAATGTAATTAGAAATGGAATTATGCGAGCCTCGAATATACAGATAGTAGGAGCTACTTTTAACAGTATTTTATGTTCGTGAATCTGACATATAAATGCACTGGATAGAAGAAATTACTTCTATTTAGAAATAAAAAAACTAGAAATTATTATTTTTTACATAATTAGTTTCTAATGAATATAACAAATGATGATGACAACAAAGACATATATTTATGAAAAATATTCTAAGCGATTGAAAGCATAATCGAAAATATTTCTAACGTGAGAGAAGAAAAAAACATTAGTCTACAAAAATAAATATTAGAATCGCAATTTGCACATTTACTGTGTTTCAGTGTGATTGCTATTTCAGAGACACGAGAAGCAATTTTATTACCTTTCCTAACATCTTCTGGAGCTAATATCATTAGCCTTTCATGCCAAGGTATTCGCTTTATATTAAACTACGTGAAAGTGAATTACTATGCTTTCTACTATATAGGTTCGTCGTTACATATACTTTAACCAGTTTCAGAAGTATGCAGTTAATAATATCGATACTCAAATAGACATTAAAATAGACTTATAACGTAGATTTCAGTTTAAAGTTTACATCTATACTGTTTAATATTCTCTAGCTGGTCCACACAATATTCTCATTTAAGTACTCTTCGCGAATAAACTCCACCAACGCAGTTGATATCGCAAAATCAGAGCACGGAAGAAGAAAAAGAACAGAAACCTTATTTCAGAATTTTTCCAGCATCCGTATCTAAACTAAGTTTCGTTCAATTAACTTCGCGTTCACCTCAGAGTAATCGAATTTACCCATCGCCGTTCGTCCTCCGTAAAAATACCAATCCAGCCACCATGTACGTGCAACAAGTAAACGAAACGCACAGCCCAAGGGCAACAAAGAAGTGTAATTAAATATTATCGATGAGAGATACGAATTTTTCGTCGACTGACCTGTCAGTTCGTTCAATTACAACTTCTGCGTGCACCACGTGCGTGGATTTTAAACTCCGTCCGCACTTTTCCTTCACTTTTCATCCCCCGCGAGAGTTCGACGGACGCGCGCCGCGAAACGGAAGTCATCGTCTTCTCGAGCGGATGGCGACGCGAAGATTTCACGTGGAACAGCGCGATAGGTGAGCACACTCGAGCCACTCGACGATGAATCGCGCGTAAACGAGCGTCGCGACGCTCTGCCTCGTCGCTCGCGGCCGAGCGACGCTCACGGCACGAAAGTCGCGCGAGCACTGCGATCTGGACCGGTTCATCTTGCGCATCCTCGCGGCTTCCGCCTCTTCCACGCTTCGCAGCGACCTTCCTCGCACGGAGGATCGCGCAGGAGGCATTGTTTCCTGGAAAACAGGTCCCGTCGTTGATTTTGCTTCCAGCCACGATAATGGACGCTCTAATGAAATTCCAAATGATCTGTTAGCGCGTGGTAAACATTGCGCGCACAAAATCTTCTCTTGCAAGTATCATAATAATATTCAGAACATAATAGTATTATAAAATAGTGTTATAAAAATATTATAAAAAGTTGCACGCCAAAGAATTGATAATTTACTTAACCCATTCGAGACGGATTGCAGATCGTGTGTGCGATGATATTGAATTGAAATTATGAGTCAGTATGGAAAGAGTAGGCGTCGAAACAAGACTGGTTTCAAGTAAAAGGTATCTCAGAATTGTGTCAACATAAAATTTGGTATTCGTTTCAATTCGACCCAAAGCCAGGACCATCAGAGTAGGTGAATTCATGAAGTTTCAATTTTACATTTCATTTTTAATCCTCGGTCGTCGACGTTTCATCTAGCGCGAACGTAAATGGAACTGGACGTCCGATAAGTATTGGATTATTCCAATATTTACGAACAGACCGCTCCCAGCTGCCCCGATTTCAATTAATCGCGATAAACCCGACGATTACCCTTTACGCTTCTATTTTTACGGCTTTCGACAAAGCAGTCCACCAGCCGTGTTATCGTCAGGCAGATAAAAGGTATCGTTTCTTTTTTTTCTTCAAATATTCGGTGGGAATCGCTGGTTGGTCTGCGTGAACACGTGAAGTGCATTTTATCGAGCCCTTTGCCATCGAATTTACGATACCATCCCTCGAATCTTATCGTTTGAAAGCTTTTCTGAACACGAGAGCTGGGGGAGGCGCGTTAGGGTCCTCCTGGGAGAGATTCGGCGCCACCCTCGATAATAGGCTGACGGATAACTATGAATTCGATCGAAGGGCGAATTTGTAAAGGTCTCGAATCGTGGATCGTGCGATTTTTGAATCCATTTTTGAATTACACGTTTTTGTTTCGTGAATTTGCGTGCTTTCAACTGAAGGAGCTGCAGGTTGAGTTTATACGACATGGTGGAATATTATTTGCGATTTGAACTGGGTTAATCGTGTTTGACGAGGAATTCTTTAATATTAATCTGCGCATATGAGAGGAGAATAAATGGATACGATGTAGGACGTAATCGAATAAATAAAATCAGTTACGTTCACATTATATTCGTGTTCTGCTGGATAATTGTCGAAGTAATCGATGGAGGATTTAATGAATTCTCTCGAGTTGCGTATTACGCGAAATTGAAAATTTTATGGGTTATTATGACATCACTTTGCATATTCTTTATTTAAATTTATTGTATTATGTGAAATCGATCATCGTTTCCTTGATGGCGAAATTTTATTTACAATTTCCAGCGTGTCGATCGTGTTTGATCGAGAACTGGACAACAATAATTTTCACGAGTGGGAGAGTCGTAAGTGAACACGCTGCAAAGTGCACAAAGCTTAAACAATGGACCAGTTGCGTTCAACTTGCTACGCCGTTTCTATACCTCAAAGGGACGTTGAATAATTTCATGTATTTTATATTATGAATCGTATTTTAATTAAAATATAGAAATTTTGTAGAGGAAAATGTAATATCTGCTTTTTATTTTAAACACGAGACTCGCTAAATCCATTACGAAGAAACATTTCACTTTGCACGGTATTTTATTTTACTTTCTATAATATGAAAGTAAAAAAGCATTTCCAAAGGAATTAATTCCCACGAATGGTGTAGAGAGAATTTCCTTCGACAATATTCCTCTCAGTCGCACTTGATCGTTAATATAAACGACAGTCTATTTAAATTTCGAACGACAGCACGAAAGTAATTGAAATAACAACTTCGTTCATTACGCGTGTACATAATTCTCACTTTTACCCTTCGAAATACCTGCAACCATAATAAACATGCTAGTTTTCCTTTATTTCGTCCGAACCAGCCATCGAAGTACAATGCAATATCCGTAAAGAACGAAGGGCAATATTTTTTTTATCTCGCGCGTATTCGACGACGTTCGAACGTCACGCGTTATTATGGCCATAAGGTTAACTCGTAATGCATCGCAGCTTAAACGAGGTCAGATTGGAAGATTGCATTCATTTTTTTACGATTTTCCAGCGATCAAATACGAACGTTTCCAGTGGAAACATCCGTGCTAAGCGTTCTAAGTTACAGTCTGACTATTGCTGTTGGTTACCACTGCTTAGCGGCTGAGGTGGTCTGAACAGTAACTGGAACTACTACTAACGCGTTCCTTAACTCTTCGAGGCACGGAATTGCAGAGAAATTTGATTTTTTAAAAATTGAACGAACTTATAATATTTCAAGATGGTATAAAAAAGATGCCACTGAAAGCTTTTGCTCATTTTCTGCATTCGTGATGGTCCTGGCTTTGGGTCACTCATTTTGGGAACTAAATTGAAACTGATACCAAATTTGATGTTCACACTCTTCTAAGATGTCTTTTATTTTCCTACTTTTTCCATACTGGCTCACAATTTCAATTCAATATCATTGCACACACTGTCTCGAATGGTTTAACGAGGTACCAATACGATTTCCTCTATTTTCCTGACTTTATCTTCCTTTGTTGGCTATTACTGACATTCATAGTCCTTTTCTGGTATTATTAATAATTGAAATTATTTTGAAAAAAGAATTCACGAATGCTTTTATCGCTTGTTCGATTTTATTATTGCATCGTACAGTGGAGTGGCTTTTCTCCTACACATTTCCGCTTTTAATTAATTCTGCAGGGAATAATAATGAAACTGGGGATTCATATACTACGTTTTTTTGGATAGAATTAATATTTGGGATGTCTGTGTACTTTATAATTAATAATTTTCTTTTGTCAGCTAGTATTTTAATCTGCTCGCGTGCGTTCAGCCGGAAGCTCGAAACTTCGGTTTAAATAGTGCTTACTAAGGCGTGAATACAGGGGATGATCCTGGCCGTGCTGGTTTTGCTAACGCAAACAAATTGGCCGTCCAATGGGAAATGACAACACTAGTTACAGCCGCTACAAAGTGGGCCGCGCGATGTGTTTGCGTTAGCGGTGCTGTAATTATCGTGCAGGTTTATACAACTATTGAATTCCGCTCGCTACGCGCACGAAGAATCAATACCAGGACCTCCAAAGAGGCACGAACTATTAATCTGCAATTTCTCATTTGTGTATCGAATTTTACTTCAACGAAGCGCACGATTTCAAATAAAAATTAATCGAGAGTCCACGTATTTTCGCGTGTCTCTCGTTTAATTATTTTTCAAGCACCAAGTGCGCGGTGTTTCGAGGGATTATAATTAGAATGCAATTTAAAATAAAAATTAATCAAGATTCCCTTCATTTTAGGAATCCACATATTTTCTCACGTCTCTCGTTTAATTATTTTTCAAGCATTAAGCTTGAAAAAATTTTAAATTGTTTCTCAGACATTGTTACACTGTCATCTGATTGCGGTTCGCCAATGACAATCGCTAATCAGCGACTCTTCTTACGGTTCGTTCGAATCGAACAAGATACTCTCGAATATCATTTGTCACCCCATTTAACGAGCACCCCTTCACCCCTCTTCCTTCTGTATTTCGGGTTACATAATTATCTCTATCGTGTGCTTGTATCCACGAAAGGATCAAATCTCTAAGGGATCGAGTTCAGCCTCGTAGCGACCCCGTGAAGGCGGAATTAAGATTTAGGGGGTGAAGGAGGGAAGCCTCAAGAGGGTGCGGCGTCCAGCTTTCCCGATCTGTTATTTCAACCACGAAGCTCGCAGCCTGAATTTCAATTGGAAGATTGGCCGATAACGCGACTCAAAATATGAAATACTGACTTAATTGACTTGATTTGTATTTTATTTATTTTATTTTTATTTCATAATTATATTGTCACGTTAGTATATTCTGTGCTGGAAGTGACTTTGCAAAAATTATTCTACAATCAAAATAAATTTATCTTTTAGTATTTGTGCTCTGAAATAGTAACTCTCATTAATTGTTTTTATTAGAAAATAATTGCAATATGTATCGTGTGCCTTCGCATGGAGATTTCTTGGAGAAAAATGGTAGCAGTAGATAGAATCATTTCTAAGTGGACAGTCGCGCAGTAGATAGAGACAGTTTCGATTGGACGAACGCTCCACGCGTTTATGTCAATATTAAATACGGCAAATAAAGCGTATTTTTAAATTACGTTTAAGTGAAGAGCATATATTTTTCAAAGGTATAATTTTTTATTATTTTTGCAAAGTGTTTGATAAGCGAGTGTTATTATTTGTTTCAATATACGCACGAATTTTGTAATATAAGATACTAATTGTTATCCTATAGACTCGAAAGTTAAACATAAACGAACTAGTTTCACAACGAACGAATCCCATCAGCGCCACATCGAGTCAGTTATTGTATTTTTAATCACCGCATTACCCCCGAACAACCTACCGCTTTAATTACAAGAAATCTCATTTCAGAAGCCTTTCAATGCCCCTCAAAAAGAATCTTTTAACAGCTGTGCTCTCCTCATTTCTTACTCAAACCGCTTCTTTAGAAGCTGCGCTGACAGAGCCCTCCCTTTAGCCATATTAATGCGCTCCATTCGCGCTAAGAACGCCCACAGCATTCCGTAGACAATCCTGATCATTCTCGCAATCATCGAGTCTTGTTCCACTCGATCACGACTAAATTCTCTTCTAAAACTGACGAATTTATGGAGTCAGAGTAATTAATTTAGAAGTGGTGCAGCATTTTCCAGGAAATCGATACTTTTTATAAGGAACGAGGATCTCCTCGTCGAAGATGATTCGTTCCGTCGAGCAGAGTCGGAGGTAAACAGCAGAATATCGCTGAGGAACGATTGAAAAGATTTTTCAATTAGAGAGGGGGGCTGAATAATGGAATATCTGGCGGGGGGGAGGCAGAGAAAGGGGATCTTTATCGCGGAATCGTTATTACGTGGCCGTCGTGGAAACGTGGCGAGCTCTTGGGCGCGCGTCGCTATCGGCAAAGCAATAAATGACGACATCGGGTGGAATAGAGCGTCCTAGATTATTGGCGCGTATAGTTCATCCGTATTACGGCTACCTAATGGCCAGGCTCGAGGGTATCCCGTTTTATCGGATATCGCTTTTCCAGCAGCGTGGCCAATTCCGTTGTTTAAATGTTGATATTGCGCCGCGGATGAACAAGGAAAAGCTGACGCCAGAGCAATTCCGACCACTCGAGAGCCCCGTCCGCCTGTGTTCGACTATCGATTCAGCCGTGAGACCTGTTTGTATTCCCGTACACCCTCGCGACACGATTTTTCTCTTGCCTTCCTTTCATTGCCCGCCCCCTCCCTCTCACCCCTTTTCCATTCCTGGCAAATCATTAACAAGACTCTGCTTTCTACGTCAAGATTAAACGTGGTCGGGTTTGCTCGTTCTCCATGCTCCTCGTGTTCCTCTTGGTTACTTCACCTCGCTGTTAGCTTTCTTAATTGGGTTCGGCGATACTATTTTGGTTCAATCTCGTTTTCGGATAGAAAAAGTTGGAAGAAAGGGTGGAGGCTTTGATCGGATCGATTCTGGTTCTTGTATACGTCATTTTGTACAATTCTTCCAGTTTAATTGTAAAGAGCGTTTCAAATTTTATTTCTCGCATAGTCTTCCGAGTTTCAGTTCGTTTCAGCTTCTCTGTTTCGAAATCGAGAGAGAGGAGGAAGAAGGTATTCAAAGAAGAAGCTTCCGTGTCTCGTCTGTTCTCGCGAGGCGATAGAAAAAATGGCCGCCACGAGATCCAGAGGATTCAGCGAGTCTGCCAGGGGTCGTTAACCCTGTTATTCACGAGCTCTCCAGACGTTTCTATCGCTACGCTTGCTTCTACCCTGTATAAATAGGTTTATCTGTCGCTGGGTCTCTCTCTGCCACCCTCTCCAGCACGCAAAGTCCCCACAGGAAATGGGTTTCACGCAACGACCAACAGGATTAGATTCCTCTCGCTTATTTGATACGACTGGATCTTGAGAGTGCTTCGCGCGTATGTCGCACGTGTTCCCAGAAATAACGTTCTGAATAAGTTAAAGTCAATTGTCGCGCGCACTCGAGTGCTGAAGAATGCAAAAGTCTGGTTAACGAGCGTCGTAATTATCTTCTGGGATGAGTTGTCGCGCAGATTGGATTTATAATTTGCTCGAGTGCTTGCGAGGATGGAATAAATAGTTTATTCCTAGCGTAAAAGAACGTGGAAATAAGTCTCTGGGAGGTCGAGAGTTTATGTAAATTTATGCGTTGATTGTTGAATTTATCGTCTCTGAAGATATGTGAATTACGTTCGATTTCTGAGAATTTTCAAGTTGAAAAGGAAAATATAAAGTGAGTATAGAAATTTATAAGTGAAATCAAATTGAAGACTTCTCTACTCTTCGTCTGAAATTTGAAATGGTATTTCAAGGTCCGCGTAAGTAAAATGTGCTCGAGATGTTCGAATTCAATGCTTGAGAACGACTCTGCGAGACACGATTCTCTTCGCTTTTCATCCCAAATTGCAGTCCACGTGTTTCGTAAGAAGAGACGAAGAGTCCACACCTCGCACAGACCTCTCCCAGTAATTACGATCTCCGCCCAGATATTCTTCGTTCGTCTTTCACGAGTGACATAAAAAAATGAGAGAACAACACTTCTGTTTGCTCAACGCTAAGGTGAACACAAAGGCGAGCTCCTGGAAGAAATTGATCGCGATCGATCGCACTGTCCTCTTTCAATCGGTAGTCAGAGCGTCCCTTAAAAGATTCCTCAGATCCACGATCTCTTTCGTTAACCTTTCCACCTCGTTCTCGTCGATCTCTTTGTCCTTCTTCCGGAAGTAACGCTGCGCCAGCTGCGCCATTACTATGGCGAACTGGCTGTTCTTGTCTTCCTCTAACGTTTCCTATTAAAAAAGAACGTTCATTTATACTTCGATAAGTTTCATTAGACTTTCACGTCTCGAAACGTCCTCTTAAAAGTCACGTTTCGATTAATTTTCGCTCGCAGCGAGAAAATGTTGCCGATCACTGAACCAGATTTCTCTCGTACGCCTACTAAACACACTTTTTAACTGCACTAACAATGAAAAAGCAATGATTTATGTCCCATCGCGCGCGCTTGTCTGGCGGAGGCTTCAGCAATATCTTCAAGTACTCCACCACTGGTTGCAAGCCGACGTACGTTGGAATGATGTTGAATGGCGGCGGAAGCGTGGTCGTGAGCATGAAATCGACGTAAGTCTGAAAATCACACGCGTCATTGAGAGTTCGATCTGAAGATCCAGCTCGTTGTTTGGGTACTGCTTATTCCTTCGCAAGAACAGACCTCGGTTCGACCAAAAGTCCACTCCACGATCACGTTCTCCTTGACTTTCGACATCGTGTTCGACATGCACGCGATCAGCATGTTCAGAATCACTATCACAGCGATGAATGTAAATCCTGGAAAAAATGGAGAACATCGATTCGCAGTTGTTCGAATCGAAGAGCAGTGGCTTACTTCTGTTGCTGTGCAACGAAGAACAGATTTCACGAGGACTTTAGCGATAATTTATAGTTGATAATTAACAGTGACAGAAAGTGGGTTCGAGTGAAAGGAAATTCTGTTTGGTATGCTATCGAAAATACCAAAATGGAGCTTCGAGCAGCTACCACTCGCGTTTCTTCAGGAGGAAAGAGAAATTACGCGAGCGTTTTACCAGCGAATGATATGTAGCCGATGACCTCCGTGAAAGTGTGATGATTGATGATGGTCTCGCTCTCTGATTCTCCTGGAAGGTTCTCGATGATCACGTCTGCGCTTTCGATGGGACTCATGCAGAACAGCGCCCAGAAGAGGGTCTTCAGGGCGGCCGTGAAGCTCACGAACGAGCTGACCTGCTGGGTCTTGATTTTCGACTCGTCGTCGATTTGCACCATCTCGTCGTAGTATTGGTACAGTCTACACGTGCCTGAAACAAATCGTAGCAAATTAAGAACAGTTATAGAAACGGCTAACCCTTTGCACTCGAGACTTTCCAAAAATGGTTCAAATTGGTGACTGAGAATCACCTCTCGAGTGCAAAGGGTTAATGAAAAGAAGGATCGCAAGAAAATATAAATTAGTTATATCGAAATAACTGCGTCGTTTCAAGACTGTGGTGCGTGCATTACCCGCAGTGAACGCAAAGATAATTATGCTGAAGAGGATGATAAAGTGCATAACGTCCTTGATCATTTTGCCGAGAGAAAGTTGAAGAGGGCCCAGATGATAGTCGAGCTGACAGATGTACAGTAATTTCAGGAAAGCCATTATTGTTGCCATGCAGTAAAGTCCTTCAGCGATCAGCGTGGGATCGTACATGTTCCAATACTTCCTCTCCAGCTCGAGCTGTCCATGTATCCTCACGTCCAGAGCAGCGGTTATCCAATACAGGAACGTTAGAACGAAGAGAAATATCATGATCATCTCGAACCTGTCATCGAGCACATTTTTTTCGCGTTAAAATTGTCACACGAAACCGTCGCAGGGTGAATTTTATAAAATCTTCAAAACATGAATCATTGTACACAATGTGCGACTGAAATTTATGAACGGACGCTGAATACTGAAGCTTTTAATCTCTTGGGAATGGTAGCTGAATTTATAATCTCATATCGCATTTGCATTCTGTTTTAAATAAACGTACTGATTTAATCATTCCGCGCGTTTAATCTTCGTTTGCGTGAAATTAATTTACTTGGTATTGTTGAAGAATGGAAAGAAGAAATTTGATTAAAATTCTGATGAAGTAAAATAGAATATTGTCGATTCTGATTTTAATATCTGTAGTAATAATAATTCTCTAAATTCTGAAGTTTCTACACAACTTCTTTGATTTGTTGGACTTCTACTCTTCTTCGAAGAGAAGCATATAAAAGTAATAATAATAATTCTCTAAATTCTGAAGTTTCTGCACAACTTCTTCGATTTGTTGGACTTCTACTCTTCTTCGAAGAGAAGCATATAGAGATAATAATAATAATTCTCTAAATTCTGAAGTTTCTGCACAACTTCATCGATTTGGTGGACTTCTACTCTTCTTCGAAGAGAAGCATATAGAGATAATAATAATAATTCTCTAAATTCTGAAGTTTCTGCACAACTTCTTCGATTTGGTGGACTTCTACCCTTCTTCGAAGAGAAGTATATAAAAGTAATAATAATAATTCTCTAAATTCTGAAGTTTCTACACAACTTCTTCGATTTGTTGGACTTCTACTTTTCTTCGAAGAGAAGCATATAGAGATAATAATAATAATTCTCTAAATTCTGAAGTTTCTGCACAACTTCATCGATTTGGTGGACTTCTACTCTTCGAAGAGAGACATACCAGTACCATGGTCCAGAGAAGAACCTCTTCGGGCCGTGTATTATGCAGAGACGGATCAACGCCCAGGCGTACGACACGATGTAGATTATCAGAATCCAAACGTATACTGAAGAAGCATCCCCAGGTCAGAAGTCGTAGCGGAACCGCTCGATTTCCGGTCTGTCGTTAGCCAGAAATCGTTTGTGTATACCAGTGTTTGGCGGTCCGCGGAGTTGCTCTGTTTTGTCCGCGTTCGACTGTTGAAAGACGACGAAGAGGAAGACCAGGTAGCTGGCGGTCGAGGAGATGAACTTGTTCACTGGGGACTGCCAGAACTTCGACCATCGCGAATTTGGCGCGATCAGGACCACCATCGTTATCACGGGCAGCAGAAAGACGCGCAGCGTGACCATCAAACTTTTCTTCCACATGTTCATGATCTTCCACTCGTACCAGCCGTCGATCCATTTGCTCGTAATTAACTGAAATAAGTATAAATAAGTATATAACAGATGGAATGAATAAGTAAGCACAAAATAGAAGATGTTTGGGAGCAATTAAAAAGAATAATGAAGCTCTATTTTGGCTTCTAGAATCATCCCTTAAAGTTTCTGCTAAAGATGACAGCAGACATCTTGTATATTACTTCTAACGCTATTATACTTAACACATTCGCGATCAGCAAATCTGTCTACGTTTCTAGTACCGAGTACCTTTGGAAAATAATGAAATTCTCAAGCAAAAGTGGAAACCATTAACTTTAACGAACGAGAAAAGTTCGCCACGGCGAGGTGCGAGTCATTGATGGATTCTTCGTTATCAACTCGTTAGACTCGAACCTGTTGTATGTTCGGGTGAGCCACGAAGGTCCTCTGCCTGTTGTGCAACGCGAACAACAGCCTCGGGTAGAGGAACTTGGACGAGTGAGCGAATCCAGTGGACTGTTTCAAAATCAATTCCACCTCGTCCATGTTTCTGGCGCAATCGAGCAAGGCGGTCGCGAACTCCGTTACCGTCTGCGAGAATAATTGACACGCGTCAGTTCCGGGTGACGATTGCCACGGGGGTGGTCGAGCACCAGGGTTGGCTACCTTGGCGAGGTGTTTGTACTGGTAATAAAACTCTCTGTCGAACGAGGCGGCCATGTTCAGCTCGTAGGACAAATTGAACGCCTCCAGGATGGGGTCGTCGACGGTCTGGCAAATGTACGCTGGATTCGTGATGGCCTTGTACCCTAACAGTCGCCTCTGCTCTATCGTTAGCAGATCGTACCTCTCTCGTTCGCTTCTGCGCTATCGAAGCAGACGATCATTAGTTTGATTGTGTAGTTGAACTTAAAAGTCAGAATCTGTTACTTTTTAACAGATTCCAGGAAAATCGTACAATTTGCCATTTTGTTTGACTGAAGTTTGTATGGAATGTAATAGAAGATACAAGGGATGGTTCTAAAAGCACCCAGTTCTATAAAAAAATGAATAAAGCAAATACTTCAACAATTAAATCGAATGTAATCACGGTACAAACTGTGCGAGGCAAGAGTAATGAAAAATCGTTCAGAAATTTCAATAAAAACTCGTAGCATCCTCGTATTTCACGATAAAAAACAATCAATTCGATGAAAAATTAACTTTTCACTCTACTTTGCTACGAACACTCAGAACAGAGCGCCCCAGAAATCAAATTAAGAACCGTCAGTGTACGATTTTCACAGAAAAATCGTTGCCATCGAAAGTTCCCAAAACTTCGTACTTGTCAAACGTGATACTCTAAAAATTTCAATAAAAACCTCCAGCATCCTCGTATCTCACGATAAAAAGCAATCAATTCAATGAAAAATTAACTTTTCACTCTACTTTGTTACCAATACTCAGAACAGAGCGTCCCAAAAATCAAATTAAGCACCGCCAGTGTACGATTTTCACAGAAAAATCGTTGCCATCGAAAGTCCCCAAAACTCCATACTTATCAAACGTGATATTCTAAAAATTTCAATAAAAACTTCTAGCATCCTCGTATCTCACGATAAAAAACAATCAATTCAATGAAAAATTAACTTTTCACTCTACTTTGCTACCAATACTCAGAACAGAGCGTCCCAAAAATCAAATTAAGCACCGCCAGTGTACGATTTTCATAAAAAAATCGTTGCCATCGAAAGTCCCCAAACTTCCATACTTGCAATCCTCGCAATTGCAGCTAGGCGGGTGAGGCCTGGTGAGGAAGTGGCTTCGTTTCCGTAGAAAAGTGATCATCTCGAAGTGGCCGTACTGTGCGGCTACAGCCAGCGGCGTGGTGTCGTCAGGGAAATCGGTGCTCTGCGTCACGCCAGCGTACTCCAACCCTGGCGACAGTTCGTTCAGCTTGTTCAGAATAATCATCGCGATCCTCATCTCGTTGTCCCTGATGGCGTGTAGGTGCGTGTCGCCTGGATCGATTTCCGGCTGCGACAGCAGGTACTCCACCATCGCCGTGTTCCTGTCACGGACCGCGATGTGAAGCGCGGTGACGCCCTGGAAAAACACCGTCGCTCTTCGTTTACGAAGTAAAATTGGCATGATTTGTGACGAGTGCAGAGGGATAGATGTGTACGCGTATGTTTCGCGCGTCGAGGGTCTCGCGTTGGGATATCGGAGTTTCGTTTTGCTTTAATAGAATGTAAACTCCTTTTTTGTTTTTATACGCGTTGCGGGGGTTTTCAACGATTTCCAATGTTCGTTGAGTGAGAGACGATTTTTAGAATTTTTTAGAGCACCGTGTTTTGATTGATTCGGTGAAGTGGGCTGTTGACAGCTTTTGCTGTTGGATTTCGCTAAGGGTTTGCAAGATGCAATTTTTGAAGTTTTATTTTGTACGATACTTCAGCGTTTGCAATTTTTATTATATGGTATTTTAGTTAACCGGTTGACTGGCTATCAAGGAAATGTTTAACAAATTGTAAGAGTTTCGTAGAATTTTCGCAGTTTCTGCGAGTTTGCGTAGTTGTAGAATTTTTTATCGACTTTTGTCAGACAGCATTCTTTAATTTCTTCGTCCATTAAGATGCTCAGGATCTCGACGAAACCGCCATTGACACCAGTGCACGATAATGCGCGCGTCAGAAGAAGGCAGTCCACGCTTTCCACGACCACGAAATTCCTGCCCGCCTTTCCATCCTCCTGGACTCGACTTTCCAACTTCTCTGTATCAGCTCCCTCCCCTTCCCCCTTCTGTTTTTTTTCTCTTTCCTCCGCTGCTCTCCATATCTACGCAGTGTCCCTTTTTGTACGAAGAATGGGACGACGACGTTTGTCACCCATCTGCGGCGCGTTTACAGAGGCGGTCACCGACAATGGGCCAGCCCCATTGTACCGCCGACACGGCGGTCACAATATTCCCTGATATCCCTGCTTTTCGACGATGCCTCCGGGGACCGACACGCACCGCCACAATGCCGCGTTGTGATATATGCCGGCACGAGGGCCCCACCTTTCCGAATAGGCCATATTGGATGAATGGACAGCTGTCCCCGAGCGATTTTCGCGTCAGACTAAACACTGGCCCTCGAAACAGTCGGCGGATCGACCTTTTTCCCTCCACTTCTTCTCTTTTTTTCTACCTAGCAAGAGGAATTTGCGGTCGTCGAGTGTCAACTATTGGGAAAATATCGCGCGGTCCGTTGCGAGAAGAAAGGACGCGTTGCTCGCAAAGTTGACGCCACGACCCCACCTGTTCTGACTTCTGGTTTCGCGTAACTCGTGATCCATGGGTGGTCTTGGGTGCTCGCGGTGATTTGTTGTTCGAAATCGTTAGCTTTCTTCCCTTGTCGTTCTCCATTTAAATGATGATTTAACGCTCGGAAAATCGTGAAAATGCGCTAGGAATTACTATTCTTCTATCAACAATACCCTCCTCTAGCTTCGTTGATCAAAATTAAGTAAAACTGAAGGATCCGTCTGCAAAAAGATCGCCCCGTTCTCGCGCGATAATCGCTAGAAGGCACTCGAAATTAGCCAGACATCGGGCGGAACATTGGGCCCTGCTCGAGGAACGAGGGCGATCGCGAGGGAGCGCGCGGCTATCGCTGGGGACACGCAGCAGTGGCAACGGGATTCCCGGATGGAATTTACAGCGGGACCAGTCATTTGAATAATTTTTATCGGTCCTCGGCTGAAACCATTGTCTTGTAAAGGACGGGCTGAAATATGGCCGTAGATACACGGAGGCAGCCGCGCCGTAGCGCTTCCTTCGTCCCGTTTCTCTCGCGCCCTATCACCCTCCCCCTCCTCGCCAGTCGCCTCAGCAAGCTTCTTCTGCGTCTTCCTCCGCACGAGATCCCTTTCCATCTCGCTCCTCCGATCGAGGCGGCCTCCTCTCTGCCCTCAAAGCGAGGCTTTTCGGGAACCACGAAGAGGGGAAGAGGACGACACGAATCGCGCGACGGAGGGGGTAACATTCCACGGGGGGTACGTGTACCA
The DNA here is from genome assembly GCA_963969225.1 of Xylocopa violacea. Lineage (NCBI taxonomy): Eukaryota > Metazoa > Arthropoda > Insecta > Hymenoptera > Apidae > Xylocopa > Xylocopa violacea. The sequence continues at coordinate 7,270,815 of CAXAJV010000021.1, read as the reverse complement.
CGACGGGGTGAAGATCGGAGATAACGGGGGCCTCCTCTTTCTGCCTTCCTGCTTCGATTCTGTTGCTTCTGCGGACTGGTCTCTCGCTTCTCTTACCGCTCGTTGTCTTCTCTCGTTTCTTCTTCTGCTGCTGCTGCTGCTGCTGATGCTGCTTCTTCTTCTTCTTCTTCTTCTTCTTCTTTCTCGTCGCGTTTCGTTGCTGGCCGCCTTCCGCGACCCGAGCGAGGACGGCGCTGCTCTTTGAACTTTCAGGACCGTCTGCCGTGTAAATCATCGGGGAAAAGGGGTCGACTAGAGGAGCCCGTGAACAAAATGGTCGGCGTGCTCGCCTTTACCTGCGACCTTCCGCTCGAGAGACGCATAAACGGCAGACACCACTTACGGTTATGTTGCGGGAAACAGCCGATAAATGATAAACCTGGCGCTGTTTACGAGACCCAGTAAAAGGGGAAAGCGTATTCGTGCGTATTCTAGGTTTTTGGGGAACGGTTGGGAGAAGCTCGTTGGTGATCGATAGCTGTTTATTTATTAACTATCCGCTGTCAGTTTGGATGTCTTGTTGATGGCACGTGAAGAGCTTTGGATGCGTTGGAATAAGCAGCGATCGTGTTAATGGTTTTTGATATTTTAATCGTGATAATGGTTCAAGTATGAACGAAGTTTACCTGGAAATCAATTACGTTGATATTGAAATTTGGATACTTTTGCAGGAACTGCCTGACTTCCGTGACGTTTCCATAGGCTACCAGCTCGAAGAAATGTTGTTCCAATTCTTGCAAATGGGGCAGCACCACGCTGGGTCGCTGAAACATTAACAAATTTGTTAGTGAAAAGTTAATAAAAAATTGACCTCTCTTCTGAAGAGGACCAATACATTAGGGGATGAAAAAAGCCTTACGCTTGGACACGATGAAGGCAGATTGAAAATATTATTGTATTTTTATAAAGGAAAAAACCATAACCTGCAAGATTTAATATGAAGAGGCACTCACCGTTCTCAAAATGTCGTTTTCTTTCTCGTTTTCCATCCTGAGCACGCGTCGCTCTTAAATACGCCGTAGAAAATGGCTTTTCCGATATCCCATGGAACGAGGCTTCGATTTAGACGTTCGTATAAAATTCGTAAGCAATTCGATTGGAAAAGTTGCAGTATCGATCCGTAAATTTTACTATAGGCTCCTCTTTTTTTCTTCTTAAAGTGAGTTGCACTCGAAAATTCGATTTTAATCTAGGGAACTGAATTGCTGCTTCTCAAGTGCAATGCAACGTATTTCTCTAACACTCAAGTTAGCATTATTGCAAATAAATATTATAAATTTTCTGCTTCTATATAGATTGAAATATTTATAAGATCCAATTAATTAATCCAATCAAAACGCACTGGTTTCTGCTCTGTTTAATGATTTAATTCAATCTATCGATGGTGTATATACATAATTTATAATTTGTTCTTTCGCTACGTACAAATAATAATAATATAATATAATAAAATATAATATAATAATATTAATAATATAATAATATAATAATTACTATAATATAATAATATATAATATATAAACTTCTGAGGATAACTTAGAGGCGTCGATAGTAACCGCACTAGCGTAGAACGATCATCCCCGCCCGATTGTCGATCGTCGACGATCGCGAACGAGCCGAACCATGATTCCCACGCTACGGGTTGCTATCCATCGAGGAGAAATTCGTTGCTTTCGTCTCTGAATAGCGTTAAATGCGGCGATTTTATGCGGGTATTGAAAAAAAAATCGAGTCGCGGAGACGCGGTGCTCGCAGAATTGCGGAGAACAGAAAGAAAATGGCGTACAGCGGACTATTTACAATGATTCTTTCCTTTTAAAGCGCATTTAAAATTTATTCCTCTCCCGGTTCTTTCTTTTCCTCCTCCTTTGGCACGCTCGAGGAGGATATTTTAAGGACGTAATACTTTCTTCGTTCTTTCGGTTCTCTTTCTTCTTAAGTACTGTGTCGCGCACGAGAAATGCCGAGAGAAGCGCAAAACGAAAGCCTCGACTGGGGTGAAGAACGTCGGCGTTTAAAATCGAGTAAATTGCATAAATTAATTGTTGCTAAATTGTTAGCTGCGTCTGAGCAGCGGCAGTTAACGCGACGCGACTGGAAGCTCGACGTCTTTTGCAGTTATCGAGGCTCAGGGTCGGAAGCGATCGAGAAAGGGGTATAGTACGTTGCAGCAAACACGAACGTGTCTCCGGCGATTTGGCTGAGTTTTTCGTCTGTTAACTGCGATAGAGTAAACGATTAGTCGGTTAATATGTTTTTAAATGCTTGTTGTTAGTATAAGCGCGGTTAAAAACATATCGCCAAGCGTTTTGCGTAGCGTGCGAGATGTCGCCGATCGTTTTACGAGGAACGTTCCTGAACGACTGCAATCGGACGCGCACTTTAGAATTCTTCCGCAAAATAATGGACACAATTCAAGTGTCATCGCGAACATATGCAATTATTCTTCACGGTGTTGGTGTTGCAAGTTAATTTTCAATTATAACGTTGTTCAGTTTAATGAAGACTACATTTTTTACAAAGAAATTGTTCTTCAATCGTATTCGTCGAAGCGGAATTAAAGAATATTGTAGAAACATACTAGAAAAGTTCTCCAACGTAAATATCGCGCCAACGAACATGTTCCGTACCTTACGCATCGAATAATCACATAAACGCTCTTTAAGGAATGCCTCCTATCGACTTGTTAAAAAGGATAGAGTGAGAAATAAATTACGTATGACTGCACGCGTGGTCGTTAAACATTTCATAAATATTTGACTAAAATGCGGCGCTGCGAACGGACGAAGTGACGAAAAAAAATGATCATCCGCTCTGCAGAACGCGCGGAGATGCGACGCGCGCGGCACGCAGAACCGGAAATACTTTTCAAGCATTTCGAGTGTTTCGCGAGAGCGCCGTTCGCTTCGGAGGAAGCGGCATAAATAAGTGTCGAACGGGCACTCGCGTCGTTCGTTCGTCCGCGTCGACTCGCCGACTCGCTAATTTACATCTCGAATCGAATTACAATCGTCAATTAACCGGGCTCTGACGCAGATCCATCCCAGGAAACACAGTTCGCGCGCACCGTCTGTCGAGGAACGGGAAAGAGGGAAAGAGATTACAACAATTACATTCTATACTCGTATTGTACACACGCTACGGATACCACGAGAAAAGCTTTCGATCCTCTCTAAAGCTTCGTCTCAACTCCCCATATCCCCAATCGTCCAATAACAATACCTATAATAGTATACTACACGTCACTCGGTGAACGGAGGTGGGTCACTGGCCAACGAACGTCACTGTTACATCTCGCCTTCGACGCAGTCCACGCATCGAGTGGGTTCTCCGATCGAAACGTAGGATGGACCAAACAGCTCCCTTCTTACTCCACGAGAATGGAAACCAGCCGAGGAAGAAAGAAACGATCCTCCATCCCCACAATTAAATTACAATTGCTCGCCACTTGGACGCGAGCCACCAAGGAACGCGCGCGTGGACGCTCTACGCGAAATCCATTGCTCCCCAGGACTCGCCTGTCCTCTTCGAGTAACCCCATCTCCTCTGTACACGTGCGACCCCGTACCCGTTCGAGGATCTCACCCTCGCGGCTCGCATGCATCGACCACGTGGCTACAGGTCTCTCCCACCGGACGCGTTTCACGGTCCGTCTCGCGCAACGAAAACCAGAAGTCCTCCTCGGTCCAGCGGCGGATCGGCTTCATTGATAGAGCATCCTGGCGGGCATCACGTACGTCGAGATCCAGTAGAGGAACGAGGCGTACCAGAGGATGCCTTCCTGGCCCGTCCTCGAGTCCTGCCTGACGTCCGGGTACCTCTGGTCCTCCGCTGTCGACGACCTCCTCTCGAAGAACGACTTCACGCTGCTCCACATCCGGTACGGTAGGAACGCCAGATGGGCCAGTTCCTGGTTGTCGACGAACGCGTAACAGGAGGCGACCACGTCGTCGACCAGCACCGTGCCCTCCGTGGTCAGGGGCGCGTAGATGCCCTCCTCGAGGACCAGCCGATTGTCCACCACCTTGTCCCATCTGAGACGATGCTCGACCTCGTTCTCGTCGGCTGGGTCCCTCACCAGGATCTTGTCGCCTGGCTCCACTCTGCCAGCGAACACGGACGATCTGCCCTCCACTGGGACCAAATGGGCCGGGGTCAAGGTCAACACGCGGCCCGACTCGGTGGTCAGCCGCACGAACTGCCTCCTCTCCGTCAGCGAGCGGTCCAGGAACGCGATCACCTCGCTGTACACGATGTCGCCGTTCGAGTCGAGGGCGGCGATGCGCTCGCCAAGCCGCACCTGGTCGAGCCTCTTCGTCGAGCCGTCCATGGTGCGCACCAGACTCCTGCCCGGGAAACAGCCGCCGGATTTGCCCGCTGACGAGGATTCTGGAAATTGAAAGATCAGTGGGTTAGTTGTGCGTTTCTCTCGTGTTTTCGTTGAATTTCTTGGGCTTGCGAGGAGACTGTAACTGGAGGTTAGTCAATTCGATGATTAAACGATGAAATGGAAGAGTCTATGAGGAACTACAGTTGTTAGATGACAGCAGTTGGTAATTTTTACTACCCTTTCATTTGTGCAAATGTAAAGATGTAATATTGGACTTTGCGAACGTCAGAATTCATTTTTGAATCGTGATAGGTTTTCAAATAGGAAGAGGCCTGGTCTGACTCGATAATCGGATCCGTGGATTGAGGTGCCATTGTGGACCAGAGCGCGGTTGAGAACGTCGCACGTGGAATTGGACTAACCGTGAGAAATTCGAGGTAATCTTCCTGGAAGCGCCCCAATGCACCCTGAAGACTTTGTCACCCTCAGATGGCGAAAGCAGGATGAATCGCGCCATAAATGAAATTTTCAGTGACGAGGAGTGATGTAATTAGTATATCTACAGGGTGTTCGAATAGATTTAGTTTGAAACGAAATTGGGGATGATTTTAGGGGTGGAACACGATGAAAATTAATAGCGACGAAATTGAATTATACTGTCAACGTGAATTTGGAACGAGTTCATACGATATATTCTCATAACCATGAAAATGATTGTTTAAGGCAGAATTATTGTAATAATTTACGTAATTCAACATGACTAATCTGAACGAGATATCAGTTGTATATCAAATTTTATTGCTACGCTCCTTTTTTATCGGACTTTATGAAGACCAGAATATTGACAACCACCCGGAAGATGAAGACTCCACTCGTCAGCATCTAAGTCGTAACATCAAACGATGACTGTTCCTGTGAACACCGATTTCCCCTGGGATTAACATCGTCCCTTGTATCAGTGCCAAGATTGAGCCGTTCATTTGAATTTAAATTTCTTTCCTCCATGATATCGATCCGTCCTGTATATTGAGATATCCTCGAATACATTTTCTACCGCCCCAAGTCAGAGGGGTAGTTCTCTATGCTACACTTTGTAAAAATAAATGCGAGTCAAAGACAAGATTTGTTTGAACCTCAATTTTTCAAATTTGTCGACTCCATTTGACCACTTTCGTAATTGTCAACGCGTAATCAGACCTGGTCACCTCATTAAAACCTGAACTATGTCAAATTAGAGGAATCATCGAGCAACTTTTCGACTCTTTTTAACCACTTTCTTAATTGTCAACGTGTAATCAAACCTCGTGACTTCATTAAAACCTGAACTATGTCAAATTAGAGGAATCATCAAGAAATCTTTCGACTCCTTTTAATCACTTTCGTAATTGTCAACGTGTAATCAAACCTCGTGACTTCATTAAAACCTGAACTACGTCAAATTAGAGGAATTCAACGTAAGACACCACCAAGGAACCTTTCAGAAAATCACTGAAAAGCCGCCCAAGGAATCGGGGAGGACGGATCTTAGGATCGAACAGGCGACGAGGCTGTGACACGCGTGGCCTGCGTTCACGGACAAGTACACCCTTTTCTCTTGTTAGTCGGTCGTTCCCTTTGGAGAGACGATATTCGAGCGTCTCTCGAATATCGTTCTATCGACTCGTATCGATTTCGCGGCGATTGTCACGCCGGAATTTAATTCGAGTCGACAGGCCTCGCCTAGATTCATCGACGTCCATTTTGAAACTCGAGACCCGGCTGGGCCGACGGGACGAGCCCGCAGCACCCCCGATTGTCCCACTTCGGTATCCCTTAACTCGTTCTCGCCCCGATAAGAAGTTTTTCCGCCGCTAATAAGTTCTGTCCTGTCCCGTACTGTCGGCTGGGAGACAAAGTGTGCCGTAATCCAATCTCTGGAGACGCGGTTCGAGACCGATAACCAGTTTACGGAGAGATAACCAGTGTAGTTGAAGGGAGCTTTGCTCGAGGTTCTACGATCACGATCTAAAAATGGGTTCTAACGATATTTGTATGTGGCTTGGTACTTGTAAATTTTCTTTTCGCCATTTGGAACGTAGATTATAGTGGATTGCGACGTATACAATGTACATTTAACGAGGCATTTGGAAAATAAGGGTTGCAACTTGTGGCGCTCAAATTTAAAATAGAAATTTGAGATGAGGTAGATAAGTTTATGTTTGTGAGTTGTCAATTATTGTTTAAAGTAATATAGAATGTACATTTAATAGTTTCGAGAATAAGGGTTGCAACTTGTGGCGCTCAGATTTAAAATATTGGGAATTTGAGATGCGATAGATAAGTTTATGTTTGTGAGTTGTTAAAGGGTTAAAATGGGGATGAACGGAATAGAAATGGAATACTCGAGGTTACCAGACTGAAATAAACTAATACTATCGTAATTGCAAGTACTACAGGGGGTGAAAAGTGTTGCAAAAATTGTTGCGTTTCAAGAGAAATAGATTTTTATATAAATGTGATACATGTATGTCTCAGTGCTCGTGGAATAATTTGTTCCACCGAACGCGATCATTTTCTGCAATACCCTGAAGATCTATGGAAGTCGATAAAACAGATAACTTCCTCTTGCGTTGGCGTAAGCGCCAATGGCGGAGCAAGTGGATTTTTGCTGGTCAGTGGTGCTCTTTCGTAAATGGATTAATGAAAGAGAAAGTGAAACATTATAAAAATTCTTGCCGTATCATTTACAAAATTAGCCTATAAAAACAGAAGCCAAATTTCTTATCCTTCCTATAATTATTACTTTTTAAATTTAATTCATCAAATTACTACCCTCTCGTTCCAAATACTTTTCCTACGAATCTGAGCAGAAAAGTCAAGCTTTCTTGCTAATTATTAAACAATTATTTCCTATGATTCTGAGCGGAAAAATCAAGCTTTCTTGCTAACTATTAAATTAAATTGTGAAACGAAAGGAAGATTAAATTATCCCTAATTTTTGGTCACGATACGATGCTCGTCGCGCTGTTTCTTTTTATTGCGATTCCGACGCTTTTATAAATAATTGATTGCTGCCACGCGATAACTGTATCGTATCTGTTTTATCAGTGACGGTTAAGCGCGAGAAGGAAAATCCATCGACGCGTTTTCCCGAAACCAGATTGTGCCCTAATCGCCTAGGGGACGATAAGACGGATTGTAAATAGCGCGCATGGTTTAAAGAGAAATTAGGTGGCCAAAGCGGCTACGGATAACATCGATACGTGACTTGTTCGCTGGCTCGCCAACGTTACCTCGACATAATGGATGAAGTAACCGTGACGAGGCGAGAAATCAGAACGCGTGTCCCCGGAGGAATGCCGACTGACAGCGATAATACGATTTATTGAGAATCGATAACTAGATTTAGATGCTATCGGTTTGGCGAATAAATTTATGCCGCATTGTTTGTCGAAACGACGATCGGTAAATGAGGCTCGCATCGATACGCGGCTCGCTGTAAATCAATCGCGATTTGGTGAAATCGTTAACGGAAACGCGAGACGGAATTGCCTTTTGAAGGCGCGTTCAAAATATTTAAACACAGAGACGAACGAAGCGAGAGACTGGTATGAAAACGATTTTTTTCTAATATATAATTGATAGCGAAATCGATCACCACTGATTGATTTTGAAACATCGAAGTGGACAATAGCGAAATATTAATCGATTTCTCCGATGCTGCTGCGCCTCCGCGCGGAGTATTGTGTTCAGCCGAGGGCAATTGACGGGGAAATTAATCCCAGCCGCGAGATTAAAGGAGCGTAATGAGAATTTACACGAGAGCATCAATTAGAACCCCTCAACGTGTCACATCGATCGATCGACGATTCATCATACCGTGCTCGCGCGAGGTACAATTTTTTCGAACCTCTGAAAGAGCGTGGAATTTGTTTTCTTAGAAAGGATCGAAGGAGCTTGTGGTGAAAGTGCAAAGGAGGAACGTTAGAGAAAAAATACAAATAAATTACTGGCAGACAAGAAATAAAGGACGCGCGGTGATTGAAGCAACATTCGAGGCGAACGATGAATGAGATACTGACCAGACTTGACAGAACAGTGAATGTGCGACCTGGACTCGTAGTAGACCCAGTCGAAACCAGCTTCGACGGCGAGCCTCGCCAGCATCCCGTACTTCGAGCGATCCCGATCGCTCGTCGTCACGTCGACGGCGCGTCCTTCATAATGCAACGAGTCCGTCGCGTGTTTCCCCTCCTCGTCCCATCCTTCAGTCACCCTCAACTTCACCCCTGGCCATTGGTTCATCACCGAGATAGCGAGGGTGTTCAGCTTCTCCTTGCACCTCTGCAACAGAACACTTTAAAGTTTAATCAGCTGCTAATTAAGAAGCTGCGGAGCCTAACTTTTTTTCATGGGAACGTCGACGTTTTAAATTCAAATACTGGGCACGTGGATCTTCACGTAGAGATCTGAACATCTTCTTAATTGAATAATTATCTCAGTGTTGCTCACATGTAAATTGTATCCAACATTATTCTGCTCGAGTACCACACACAAATGAATTTATATCTTTTTATGAAACAAATCGCGTAGAGATCTGAATATCATCTTAATTGAATAATTATCTCAGTACTGATTACATATAAAATGATATCCAACATTCTTCTTTTCGAGTACCACACACAAGTAATTCTAATTACAAATTTCTATCTTTTTATAAAAAAATCACTCTGCTCCATCGTCTCTGTGATAATTTACTAGACACCCCGTGCAAGGCACCCCCAAGCGCGAGACCAATCCTTCCCCGACTCCAGCATCCACCCAAACAAGGACGCCTTTCACTCCCCCATTCGAAAATACCGAAGCAGTCGCAGCCGGTGGACAGTTTTCCCCGAAGTTCCGCTTAATGTGATTTTCTCGTCGGCCGCGTCCGAGTCGGGTCCACGGGATTTACGCGATTTCACGCGGACGCGCGGAAAAAGGCGTCGCGCCGCGTGCAACCGCTCTTGGGCCAGGTAAAACGGACGGCCCTTTCGTCCTGGAGGTGGCGGAAAACGAATGCGTGTTTTGACCGGTCACTGGGGCCCTTTAAGGGCCTTCCAGCCCGTGGCGAATCAGCAGGCAAACAGGAGTATAAATACGGCCGGTGTCGAGGATCATTCGGTCACGGGGCGATCCTCCTCCACCCTCGCCCTCCCCTTCGCCACCTTAAGAGGCGAGGAAGCTCTTTTTCTGGTCCTGGGCTCGGCGGTTGTCTACCTGGGCTGATACGCGAGCAACGACGGTGAATAGAGCGCGCGAGAAAGCGTGCACGAGGATCGAAGCGGTGACTTCGCGCGGCGGGGAGCTTTGGGGATGCTCGTGTAAACCCCGTGTAAGCCGGAACGCGGCCATCGGGAGCGCGAGACGCTGAGCCTGGCCTCCCTGGCCAGGAACGGTCTCCGTGGGCCCACTTTGGTCTGCGTTTAAGTCGATTTTCCGAGCCTAATCGCACGCGCACTGTGCTGCCACTTTGTGTGCCCCTCTCGGTTTCTTCGCGATTCTTATTTTACCATTGTATGGCCAGTTTGCTTTTTGGTTTCTCTTTTCCGGACCGTCTACGCGGAAGAAGTTGACTTTCAGGGTGGTTTGAGTCGCCGTGGAAGTTGGAGCTGCTTTGTACTACTGCACGCTGGTTGCTCGAGAAGAAGAGGTGAACGATAAGGGTAGTTCTCGAGTACCTGCTGAAGTTTTTGAACGAAGATCGAGAGGCTGCTTTTTAGAAGCGATGGCGTCAGGCTCTAGAACTTCCAGGGCTGTTTAAAGCTAAGTATTTTGCGAGATCAATCAGATTCCATGGAATTACCGATTAAGATTAAGGGACGATAGATGCACCCTTAAATCGAGAGTACGTCAACAACCAATTTCTATCGGTTTCGCCCAGAGAAACCATTCCAAAGCTTCGATATCTCCCAGAACCCGGTCCTCGAACGCTAATTACCGCGACTATGCTCCACGCGAAGAGAATGGCCCCGGGTAATCGTCGATTCGTCGACAAAGCCGTCGTGGCGCGTCGAATTTCGCCGTCCCATTGAAACGGGGCGGCTCGAGGGCCGACAATGCGGCCGGCTCGGTTCGACAGCGGGCACGGAAACGGGACGAGCGTTACAATGCCGCGAATTTGCAGCTCTCCTTGCGGCAATTAGCCCCTATTGAGCGGTGCACGACAGCTCGAGGGACCGGTCCCGCCCCTTCCACCTTCGTCGTGCCCGTTCGCGGCGTGCTCGCGGGTGAAAAGCGTACCCGTTCGACGCGGCACGGTGTCACGGCCACGTGCACGCGATCGCCACAAGCGGATCGCACGCCCATCGGCTGTCGGATGAATTCCCATTAAGGGGCACACACGCGGCCCGCCTCTCTCACTCTCAATGAAACGGGCCATACACGCCCGGGTCCGCGCCGCGAACACGCTCCAAGCAGGAGGACGGTGTCACGAGATATCGCCGAGCAATAGCCGCCCTTAATCCTTTCAGTGCCGCGGTGTCCGCGGACGCATTTACGCCTCGATCTTGACCGCGCCATATACGACGCTCGCCCCTTTTTCTTATGGTAATGCGAACGCTCGCCTATCTGCAGCTTTCAGACAATTAATTTTTACTAATCCTTTTCTGCTGAACGCTGAAGGGCGCTGTGTTTTATTGTGAGAGAGGATTCGAGGAATATTGAAATTATGCATTCCAGAAAAAGACGCTTCCTAGTATCTCGAGACGGAATAGTCGCACCCTTGGGTGCACCCCCTTGGGTGCTGTGTTTTATGGTAAGAAAGGGTTCGAAGACTATTGGGATTATGTATTCCAAAAAGAAGCCTCGCTTCCTAATATTTTAAGACGGAATATGCGCGCCCAAGGGTGCACCCTTCTTTTTGAATGTTTTCCACGCGTCCGCAGACAGATTGGACGAAATGGCGCCATATGTTCGAAATCGTGTACGCGTCTCTCGGATAATCGCACGATCATCGCGAGACGATGGCCGCGCAGGGTCGCCCTATTGTGATCGAATGCTCACGGGTGCGATCTGTCACCGTGAGTCGCGGTTTCAAAGGCGCAGCCGACTTTTGGCGTCGCTTTTGTTCCCACCGTTATCCACGATTTCCGTTGAATTCACGTACGCCGCGGAGTTCCGCGTAGAGGATCCCGCGCAAATTTACACAACGACGAAGTGCACAGGGCAAACAGAATCTGTTTTCATACCGATGATTTATCGCTTCCGAAGAAAGCGCGTGTTTGAACGGATGTTAATAATTTGCACGGCCAACAGCGTGGCGCGTTAGAGGACGTCGTCAAATAGACGGGGAAACGTAGCGGCTGGAAAAAGGGAAGAAAGTCACCGGCTGAGCTCGGCTGGATATATTTCACGCGCGCATTCTGCTTTTTAAATTTATACGCGGCCATTGTGAACGACTTCAATACCACGCGTCGCAATATCCTGACGCATAAATAACGTTCAAACGAGAATAATTCGCAAACGCAACGCGATTCGCAACGAAATAAGAAAGCAGGAGAGAAGAAGAAGAAGAAGAAGAAGAAGAGGCGCTGAAAAGTTTCCTCGAAACGACCTGACCTAATCTAAACCCGAACCGACTGCAACGAGAAGACTCGTAGGGCCCGTGGCGAACCTAGAAACGCGTCGAACCGAAAACGAGACGCGACGGACGCATCGAAGAAGCGAGATGACTAATAACGACGAATAAAGGGGTGGCGCGCGGTGGGGAAGAACAAAGGAGGAGACAATCGGCAAAACGACGAGTGGGAGGCTGCGAAGGAGGAAGACGAGGCAGAGGGGAAGGAACAATGAGAAGCGGACAGAGGTGGAAGGAAATACAAAAGGTGGCCGAACGTACGTGTAGCCTCGCATAAAGGGAGGGAAGAATGGTGGAAGAGGCCGAGAAATGTACCGGCCGTGGCGCGCGATGGGGCGCCTTGTTCACCCAGCGGGGAACCCCCTGGGCCCCTCCCAGACTTTACATCTATTTACAAACATTTTGGCGGGCCCGGGGATAGAGTGGAACGGAGGACGGGCAGAGAATGCGTCGCGGCCGGGCAAAGACGGGAATGTCGGCCCTTATGAAAATCCATTTCGGCTGAAAAATGGCCCGGCCCGTAATCCATTAGGGGCAGAAGGGCGGAAGGGAGGCGGACGACCGGGGATGAAGGAGAGGAGGAGGCAGAGGGAAACGGGAGAAGGAATAAGGACGATCACAAAGGGCCGTGCGCGAAATATCCCCGCGAAACGAATCGCGCGACTCCGCTCTCGCAGTCGTGAGAAACGATTGGGAACTCGTGACTCGGCTGAAACGCGTACCTAACCTGAGATCTATGCCTGCGCGTGTATTGCGATTCGATAAACTTGGTAAATTCGTGTGCAACATAGTCGAGAAGGATAGTACAATGGTTTGGTGTCTTTGACAGGTTGGCGGAAGTTGTGACACTTTTAAAATCAGTCAAGAGGATTCTGATAGGGTTGGACGTGCAAATCCTTCATGGGAGTCGATAGAATATTTCGGTTGTGGAATTTTAGTATAAGATTCTAGAAGCTAAACTAAGACGAAAACCAAGAATGAGAAATTTGCGTTTGAAGCTTCCTTTTTGAAGTAAACGATATTCAAATTTCAGGGGTGGACACCCCAAAGTATTCGCTAGCGCGAAGGCTTTCGTCACGCGTTGCACAGGGACGTACTCAACAGATGTTCAAAATTGTTTCGTTCGAAAAGAAATTTCATAACCCCTTGTTTCCTAGAATATCCATTGAAATTATTTCATAGGGTGGTCGAACGGTTTGTATATATTTCTGCGCAAAAATTGTGTGCCCTGCGACGAAATGGAATTCAGGCGACGCGCGCAGCTGAACGTTACGAAAGGCGGATGAAAGGCAAAAAGGCAACGCAAACCAGTTTCGGTGGATGATGAACTGGATACGACAGGGATAATGTCCCCGGCTCGGGCAGCCTATCTCTCCCTCATCTCTCACCTCGATACCCGTTAATTATCGGGCGTATATCACTTACACCTGGTTTACATGCATCGTATCTTATCTGGACCGACACCGGCCAGCCGCGTTAATTCTAAAACAGCTGCTAGTTTGCCAACGAGCAATTTCAATTCCACGTTGCCGAACAGGGCGCCATCTGCATTGGAATTTGCGGGTTTCGTTCTCTTCTTTGCACCCCTTCCTCTTAGCCTTTCTTCGATCTCCAGCAGCGAAGAGGAGAGACTGCTCGACAAAGAAGCTTCTCAAATCCTGAAACGTTCGCACGACGTAAGCGACGTCGAAAGAGCGTTAAACAATTTCCAAACTCGCGACCAACGCACCCACGATCGTACGATAGGATTACTAATTAAAATCGCTCGCAGCGTGTCCCAAGAGGATGACCGACGAACAGGAATCTCTAATCGCGTACCCCCGAAACGTATTCATCCTCCATAGCAAAAATTCCGGCCAATCATCGTCCGGCCGCTCTCCATCGCAAGCCGCGTTTCCTGCCAAATATTCCGACCCATAGGGCCGCGGCAAAAAATCGGCGGACCGTCGAAAATTGGTACGCGCGGGGCGAAACGGGACGGCGGCGGCGGCGGCGGCTGCGGGCCGAGCGAGAAACACGCGGATCTAAGGTGAGAAGGTCAAGGAAGGAGGCGAGGTACGAAGACGAAGAAGAGGGCAGCCGATAGAGGAGAGTGAACGCAGGAGAGCGCGGGAGACGAAGGCGAAAGATGGGCCAGGTTTCGATCGGGAAAAGGGGTTGGGTCCGAGATGAACGAAGATGGTGAACGAGCCACGGGCTCCATCCCAGCATCCCAGACTCGGGGCCCCGCCCCCGCCGGTTTCTCCGCGAGTCCTCCTCCTCCTCCGGGCCCGTTCCTCGGCTTCACCTTCGCGGCCAGACCAACCTTTTATTCCGTTCTTCTTGTTTCAGCGCCCGATGCTCGTTCCACGGATCGTCCCTCCACCCTCCGCCACAGCGGAGGCCCATCGCCGCGGCCCGGTCCACCTCGTCCGATTTCCATCGTTGCCCTCCCCACCAGACCAGTCGCTGGTTCGTCACCTTCCTCCACCTCCTCTCGCGTAGCTGGCCAGCGGTTTCGGGACCCCGAAAAGAGAGAGCGGAGCGGACCAAGCGCGCGAGCGCGCGCGCGCGCGCGAGCTCGAGCAACCGAGCGCAGCCACCTCTGCTCTACCCTTTGCTCTCGATATTCCATTCACTAGGCGGCCGGAGACGAACCGCCCAGCCGGCGTCAGCTGATCCCCGACCGAAGGCAGGAAGTCACTTCCGCTTCGCTGGGAATGGATCCCTCGACACCTCCGCTCGGGAGCGCGGCCGCCTCGCGCCTTTATCGGCTCACTGATCGCTGGGAATTCGAATTCTCAGACAGTGAGACGTTCCGGCTGATTCTTTTATGGGGCTTTAAACGACCGTGGCCCCTGAGAAACGCCGCCTCGCTCTTTCTCTCTCTCCACCCCTCGCTCGCTCTACGCCTCTTCGATTCACCTTTCCCTTTCGCCGTGAAAATCAATGAACGCCGTCGATGCGGTTTCATTCTCGGTTACCATTTCGGAGCTCCTCCCTCGTCGCTTCGCGTGTACGTCGTTTCTGTGTACGCGTCGACGGATTTCAATGGACACGCCGCATTTGCATGTTCGATTAGGTAATAACAGCGTTCGCGGTCGATCCCGCATTTCTCTCGCTCGTTCGTTCGAACAAAGGCGAAGATGTACCGCTGACTTCCAGTTGACAGAAGCCAGCAGCGCGCTTTCGAACGCGAGCTTCACTTCCGTTGACGATCGTGGACAAGTGAACGGGCTCGCGTGTTAAACGATAGGATACAAGCTGATCGATCCGGACAATTGGTAATGCACGCGTCCCAGGACAATGGCCCGGGCACCGAACGAGATGACACGGCAACAATGGGCCCCGTGTTTTGAAGGAGACCCGCGCGAGCCCCGTCGAGTGTTTGTCGAGCTCTCTAGATGGTCCCAGCGAGGCGGTGAAGAGCGGGCCTCGCTTCTGGACGACCTATCTCACGCTTCTTCGTCTCTCGTTCCACCCTCGAAGCCGCGGTTCCGCGCTGCCGCTCGGTGCACGATTACCAGTCCTTCAGCGCGCGTCGAAGAGCAAACACAGCGGGGCCAGAGGGACTCGATAAGAAGGTCGCGTTGGCGGGTGAAGACGACGATCGTCGTATCGATATTCCTTTGTCTCAACCCTTGGCGGCTGGCGAGGAATCCTCGTCGACACCAGCGCGAGGCCACGGCCGGTGTCGCAATTTTTGCGGTCGCTCGCGTCGCTCATTCGAATTAAATTTCGGACGACGACGCGACCATACTTCCTGGAAGCCCGCAGAATGCGAACTTCGATCGGACGCGTGGAATTTTCGAGGCTCCGCGGACGGTTCCCGAGGCTGGACGCGCGACGACGGCCTCTCCTTGGCTTGGGTTACATCCCCAGTTGCATACCTGCGCGACGCCGCGATCGTGGAGGACGTAACGCGGCTCGCGGTCGCCACCGCGGCGGGGATAAATAATTCATGGCGGTTTGGTAACGAGGAGGATCGATCGATAGGGCGTTAGACCGCTTACGCAATGGCGGACGTTGCGTATCGCCAGGGACAGGGTTCCTCGTTCCCTTGCTTTCGCCTCGTCAGGGACTTTGTTTGACCGAGAGACATGTTTTTCTGGAGTTACAGGCTTGTGTAACTGTCGATAATCACAGAACTCACGCGTGGACCATGAAAAAGGTCATCCACGTAAATGTATATCCAAAGTTGAAACTTATTCTACGATCTTAACATAGAAGACCATCTGTTCCTTATTCTCTACATTCACTTTCCCCAAACACGATCTCGCAGGGATGATTTCACTTCTCCTTCGAGTCAATCATCTACACCCATACCCCTGAATCGCCCCTTCGATCCAACCACTTTCTCTCTCCACCCACGAACGCTGCTACCACCGCCACCCACCCAAGTGTCGCGAAACAGGATAGATAGACCGTACATCCGAATCGAAGCCAATTTCCAGGGTCCTGAGCCGTGGAACGACTCTTCCTGGAACCCGTCCACGCGATCGATCGGTCCGCGATCGGTACGAGCGCGGCCAGGTAACCTGTCGCCCTGGAACCGATCGCGGCCACGTCTCCGCGCGCTCGTTGTCCCCGGTCCAGCTCGGGTTACATCCTTATTACATACCTGCGACGGTGGACACGATCACGGGGCACGGACCAGTCGTGGCGGCGCGAAGAAGATCGAAGTCGACGGGCCGCGAGGCCCTTTTGTCTGTGGGAACGGATTACCGTTCGCTCGAGTTAGAGGGCCGATGTTCGAAGCGGATCGCGAGCGGCGGAGCGAGCGGGACACCCGTGTACGCCCTCAGGGGAGAATCGTGGGAGCAAGAGAGAGTGAGAGAGGGAGAGAGAGAGAGAGAGACGGGGCGAGGACGCGCAGGGGCGTGTTGCTCTTGCCCCGGGGTACGCGTCACGCCCGTCGTCGACAGGATGAACCAGGACGAACGTGACCGCGGGTGATGAAGCCTCGTACCGTGCGATCGTTGCACGCCTCGTCGCGTCCGCTGACTCGCCACTCAATCTCGCCAGCTTCCTCCTTCCTCGGCCCGATCCTTTTCATTTATTTCTCGCATTAGGCGTCGCTTCTTGCGCCGGGTCCCCGAGCCACCTCGTTCCGTTCCCGCATCCCACCGCGGCGCTGTGGGACGCCGTCCGCCGATTGCCTCCTTTTTTCTTTTCCGTGTCACCCGGCGAACGTGTTTTGGGCGGTTTTTGCGGTAAAGAGGGCCGGGGAAGGGAATTGGACCGGGACGACCGTTGGGTCCTCCGTTTTTCGGAGGTTGTTGGTTTTTCGCGGACTAAGGGGGTTCGTTGCTTGGCTCGCGATGGTCGCTGGATCGTTAGAGTCTGAATAGGGGTGCGTTTCTCCCTTTAAGCGTTGCAACTTTGGGGGTCCTATGTATTTTTGCATACTGTGCGACCTTTGCGCGGTTAGATTTGTCATAAATGTGTAAATATAGACAATTTATCCCATCAAGAGATCTACCAACCCTTATGCGGGAGATCTATCAACCCTTCCGCGGGTAGCTTCAACGACCCAAGCGCGACTGCTATTATCCCAAGCGTATTACAGATTGGCAGTAAAAATTTACGACGCCAGCCGCGTTTACACTTTCATCGGGACCATTCACACCTGGCGGGCGTTCTTAAAATATCCGAGTGCGCACTCTAAAAATTCCAAACAATCGGTACTCCATAAATGCATTAGCGCCGCTATTTACAGTGGCGGTTATTTCTATTTATCGAGCCCCATTAATTGTCAACGAAACCCTCCAATTACGTGAAGCATTCTAAAAACGTCTCCAACGTTCCACTCGTCACCGGGGCTCAGCTCGTGTACGTAGAAGGCTTTTACTTCGCTCCTCGAGTGGCGCGGATGCGTCCTCCTCGAAATACTTTCACCGTCACGAAACGGAGGAGGAGGAGGAGGAGGTGGCGGTGAACGGAAGGAGGCGAAGAACGGCGGACTCGAGAAACTGTCCCGGTGAAGTAGAATATATACACCTTCTGGGGAACAACTACTCGATAGGCTGGGATATTCTATTCCAAACAGACGCGGAAGGAGCGTCAGGCGAAGCAATAAAGTCGAAACAAGAGGACACAAGAAGACCATTAAAGAGCCGAGCATTTTTTGCATTCCTGCGGAAGAAAGCCAACTGTACGAGGAATATTATTGACACACGTAGCGGCCCCGGCGGAGGGTAAAGGTCGGAAGTATTGACAGGCCTAAATATCCGCCAGCAGATCCCACCAAGCGATTCTGCTGACACAGATTAAACCAGACGCTACTAAATGTTTTATCAACGGGATAAAATTGAAAATATCTGCAATTTATACTTGTTCGGCTATTGATGTATTCTCTTGACCTAGTTTCCCATTTTATTTCAAAAACAAAGAGCAGAGGAAAGCTCGAAAACAGAAGGAACAGAGACAAAATCGACGAGAAGCCAAAAGGGGATGAGGGTCGAGAAAGGGAAGAAAGCGCGGGGTGCCAAGAAAGCAGAGAGGATTAAAAAAGGAGGGTAGATGAGAACTACGATCCTACCACAGAATTATGCTGACACAGACGCTACTAAATGAAAATATGTGCAATTTATACCTTTCCAGCTATTAATGCATTCCCTTCACCCAATTTCCCACTTTATGCCAAAAACGAAGAGCAGAAGAAACCTCGAAAACAGAAGGAACAGAGTCGACAAAGAGACAAAATCGACGAGAAGCCAAAAGGGGATGAGAGTCGAGAAAGGGAAGAAAGCGCAGGGTGCCAAGAAAGCGAGGGACGAGAAGAAGTTAGAGGGTCGAGAAGAGAGGATTAGAAGAGGAGGGTAGATGAGAACTACGACCCTACCACAGAATTATGCTGACACAGACGCTACTAAATGTATCATCAATATGATAAAATTGAAAATATGTGCAATTTATACTTTTCCAGCTATTGATGCATTCCCTTCATCCAATTTCCCACTTTATTCCAAAAAAGAAAGGACAGAAGAAACCTCGAAAACAGAAGGAACAGAGTCGACAAAGAGACAAAATCGACGAGAAGCCAAAAGGGGATGAGAGTCGAGAAAGGGAAGAAAGCGCGGGGTGCCAAGAAAGCGAGGGACGAGAAGAAGTTAGAGGGTCGAGAAGAGAGGATTAGAAGAGGAGGGTAGATGAGAACCGCGGCGGGTATACGTACACGGAGTGGACGGATATCGTGTTCCAAATCGGGATCCGAGGGATCGGGTTATTAGGATCGAAATGAATGTAAATCCCCTTAACACGATCCCCGGGCAAAACACGGCTACCCGCGGCTCCGAAAGTGGCCAGATTAGATACCGTGTGGGCCTGCGAAGGGGGCTGCCTCGCCACGATCCTGTAGGATGTATACCAGCCTGATCCTATCTCGTCCAGCTCCGCGCCCGTACAGCGTTCAGGGATCCACCCTGCGGACGGGCCTTAAATCTCGCGCGGACACCACCAGGAATGCCTGGTGCACGGACGACATAACGAGCTTTTAATCGTCGCTTCGACGTACCGTGGACGCGTGACACACGGCGTCGTCACGTGCCTCCGCGCCGCCGGGGACTCGCGTCACCCCTCCATCCACGTTCCCCCCTTTTCGTTCCCTTCCGCCTCTTTTGCTTAACGTTGCGTTCCGTTTTTGCCGCGAACTGGAAGGATCGTTCGGTAAAAACGAATTCCAGCAGCACTGGAAGGCGAGCGAAGACTCGGTTCTTCGGCATCGAAGAAACGAAATAGAAGAAATTAAAAGAAGTAATCGCTCCGAGCGACTGAATATGCGGTGCGTTGTTTTATCCCCCTTTTCTTGCCATTCCGCCTCTCTTGCTTAACGTTGCTCTTCGTTTTTGTCGCGAGCTGGAAGGATTGTTCGGTAAAAACGAATTCTTGCAGCTCTCGAAGTCGAACGAAGATGTGTTCTTTGGCATCGAAGAGATGAAACAGAAGAAATGAAAAAATAGTCGCTTTAAAAGTAAAAGCAAGCTATTTGAACGAATGAACGTGCGTGTTCCGTCGTTTTATCGAAGAAGAAATATGGTGGAAGGTAACGAGAAGAGGGAGAAGAAACGCAGAACCGGAAGCAGCGGGGTACCCGTAATTAGCAGAAAATCGCAGCCACGCGAGACAGCCGATGGTTTCTATAAATTACGTCGATCCAGCGGAAGATAACGAGGCAAGGCTGCAAATTTCACGGGGCGACGTTTCAATGTGGGCTGGTTCGCGGTGAAAATCAATGTTGCAGTGAAAGCAACAGTTTTACCTGTTGATGTATCGACCTGCCCCGCGTCGCTCGCCTCGTTTTAATCGGGTCTATCGGGACGGCAACAAGAAACGTAGCATTTACATCGATCCTATCGATGCAAATCAAAACGATTAAGCTCAACCGGAGCAATTACACGAATGTTCTACAACGATTTAATCTGGCTTACATGCGTACGCGGACTCGGTTTGTGTAATCGTGTTTCCCTCTAATCAGCTGATGTTATCGGTCCGGTTAATTATTGCGAACGCGTATCATTGATTAGCAATTTTTGTGGGGTTCATATAAAATTCGGTTGCTCGGCTATTCTTAAGAACGAAACTACCTGGTTTGCTTTGGCGAATTGAGAATAGTTGAAATTGTGATAATTTGCGCCATTTAATATCACTTTAATTTTCAATTTCGTGGAGAAATGAATCTTTTTTACAATAATGGACCTGTCTTTTATTTATATAGGAAGCAGCTCTGTTGATTTTGATTAAGAAACCTAATTTGATCTGCAAGCTTCAATGGTGATTTACAAATGGTCCATGCGCAATGTGCCATGTGTTTCGAGAAGGTTGCTAAGAATAAGAATTTTGTAACCGATTCGACGTAAATCGTTATTACGAGATCGAGAATAAAAGTAGGAAAATGGGATTAAAAAGTGTTACAGCGACACGTGTCGTAAACGCCACCGTAAATCTCGTGGCACAAGGCGAATAAGTCGGGGACACCATAAGCAGAACGAGATGCGGAGGAATCGCTGAAACGTATTCCTGGACGAGAGGAATCGTGACTAGCGAATTGTATAAACGATTCTCGCTGGCCGCGATAAATCATCTTGATTCGCGAGCACGGATGATGGATGTGAAAATGTTTTCTAGTGCGCAGAAAGTGGAAAATTAAATGGAATGCGCGTTAAGGGATTGAGTAATTTATGTTCATGAATAACGTGGAATGATTAAATGTTGGTAATATTATTTCTCGAGGCAGTAAAAAATTGGTGAAGCAACGCTGACTGAAAAGTAATTTTCATTGTAAATCTCATACTTTCATTTTGCAATGAAACAAACAATATTTGCTTCCTCCATCTCTGAAGACAAAATTGGCAAAAGTTCTGCGATAAGTCGACGATCTGAAAATACTCGTGCACCGAGCGAATCGCGATGATGAATTGCCTCGAGAGCCGAAATAAAATGACGATTGTTTTCTGAAGCAACGATCGAGCGTCGGATTCAAAGCAGACTTCTAGAAAAGCAAACTTCGCCACGAATGGGAGACGTAAATACCCGCCGCAGAACTGACCTTTGTCTTCGAGGTGAAGGCGCCGAATGAAATCGAAAGACTGGTGTCTTTGACCAACCGCGAAAGCGAATCTTCTTCGTCTGTGCCGGTTCATTGATCGAACCACCATTTTAAAACGTAGCATTATTTGACGTACAAACTTGAAAGAAGCCACTTTGTCATATAATTTATGTTTCCTCTACATTTGCCAGTGCAAGGTTTAATTCTGTTTCAACAATTGAATCGAATCCAATTATTTACGAACTTAGTAGTTCTTCATTTCGTTTACGAGTGCTGATGATATCACGAAAGCTTGTCATCATCGTCAGCCTTGATGACAAACGCACTTAACGAACCATCCTCCTCAACTGAATTGCATTGTGATTAAAAATATTGTCCAATTCTAGACAAGGCTGTTCACACAATTTACGTCTCTTTCTTCTTTTGTTAATTAGTAGAGAAACAGTGCTACGCGATGCTATCTGGAAATTGTCCCCGCCATTTTCCTCGAGCCATGAACCAAGGAGTTCAAGAGGACCAATCAATCAATTCTTTAACCCATTTTCACTACTGATGCCCGTGTTTATAATACTTTTTGCAATTATATAAACAATATACCTGCTGTCTAATTCGACTAATTACTTTCAGTCCATTAAAAAGATTTCATTTAACCCATTCGAAATGGATTGCACAAAGTGTGTGCAATTGCATCGAAATCATGACTCACTACGGAAAAAGTGGGCGTCGAAATAATACTGGTTGAAATTAAAATGAAAATTTCAGCTTCTTGAGTTGGCCTCCAAAGAAGTGCCATTTCAAATGGGTTAAATCCCACGTGGGACCATAAAATCGCAACGAACGACTCGACTGCCACGTCCATCGACGAAACGACTGCATCGAGTATCGCAGACGTCGCAATCTCGCGTACTCGACACCTCTTTCCTCCTGTTGCGCTCGCCGGAAGCTGCGAAGAACGCGAGTTCCTCTAAAAATCGCGGTCGAACCGCGAGGAACTCGATTAACCGCGCGATCCGATTAACTCTCCGCTATGGCGGCCGCAATTATTATCGAGCAAACGGGTGCATTAAACGCAGCTGGTGCTCCCGCGTCGAGCAACAATCTCCGACGGCAATTAAGACGTTAAGCGTCTCGTGTACGGACAGTTACTGTCCGTTGCATCGTTGGTGCACACCGACGCGGCTAATTGAGCGGTTAGTAATTAACCGCGCGGATTAATCGATCGTTAATACTGACGTTCGATTTGGCGCTTCAGATAACCACGTTTCAATCCGAACGCGACACTTTGTGGCTTGTTCTGGAGTAATAAATTGTTTTTGTGTAAAAGGACGACGAGAGGTTTGGCAGAGGACAATTTTTTATTTTTCTATTGGTTTCTTCTTTTAAAAGTTAGGCTGTATTATCGTAGATTTATGGTGTGTGTTGGTACGGTAAAAGTGGTCTGCTTGAGGCAGAAATTAATTTAATCGAATATGTTGGTTATGGTTTAGTATAAAAAAGAATGAGAACTTTTAGAATAGATTTAGATCCATCGAGCACATTTTAATCAGAAAAATGGAAGATTTAAGATGTGGTAAAGTATCCATTTTAACTTTCTATTGTTTTTGCGATTAATATAATGCTTCTACGTACGAAAGAAATATAATGTTTAATAATATGACACTTTCCTGAAAGCACAGTTGCTTAAAAACTCCTCATTTTTCCTCTAAAAATTGTTATTTCTATGGAAGCAAGACATTAGATCAAATAGCAAACGTGGCAGTGATCTAGGTCTATGATTCGCGCGACGTAACTACTAAATCTCCAATATTTTAATTAATACAATGTTGTTATTAATTCGATTCAAAAATTCATATTAATAACACAATATCTGATTTTCAATATATATGCATTGTGTGCATAGATATATATATATGTAAGTAAGATATAAATCTATGCAGAGCAATAAATGCTGAAGAAATTCATAAGAAAAAAAAATAAACTGCTGGTATTTTCCTGATACATCCGGATAGTGCGTAAATATTAAGATAAATATCGAAGAAACCGGGTATCTCGCCATTTAATGATGCTAAATGAGAATGACTCAGTTACAATTCCACACTGGGCCAAGGTTGCTATAACAAGTGATCTCGATGGTAACTTCCACTCCACGAACTCTCTTCTTTTCGACTATTAAAATCTACTTTTGTTACCTACTATTAACATTCTATTAATTTACTTCCTGCCATAAATGGTTCGCGTTAACTACCATAAATTTCAATAGAATTTCTAGCGAGTCGCAGCGTGGAAATTGGCGAATTTCAAATAATTATACATCGAGCGAATTACGTTGAAATTTCCCAGAATTTCATTAGAGGAGTTCGCGTTGAAATTGTATTATTGCAGTGCGCATTATGCGTACTAGAATCGACTCGAATTAAAGTATGAATAAATTAGTAAGCGCACGTAGACTGTAATAAAACCTGAACACGTTAATGCATATGAAATGAGGAGTCGGGTGTCTGGGTATTAAAAGCAAATCGCGAATCGAGATATAAATATTTTAAACGCAGATGAAACGCAGATACCCGCAGTAAAAACATGAGATTCGAATCAGCAACGTTATTCAAAACTTGACCGAAAGTAAGACACGTATCCACAGCAGCGAACATAATCTATGCTCGTTTTATTCGCGTTATTCGATAATTCAATACTTTCCACCAATGTTTAACGACTCAATAACAACAACTCAACGTCTCAATTTCATCTCAAAGACAGCCCATTGAACACCATCGATTTTTCACATCAAATTATCCAAGAAGACCATTAAATCATTCAGCGTCAACCGACAAACCGCCACACCATTCAATCTATGCTCACTTTATTCTTATCGCTCGATAGTTCAATATTTTCCTCCGATGTTTAACGACTCAATAACAACAACTCGACGTCTCAATTTCATCTCAAAGGCAACTCATTGAATACCATCGATTTTTCACATCAAATTATCCAAGAGGACCATTAAATCATTCAGCGTCGACCGACAAGCCGCCATACCATTCGAACCCAGCAAATCTCCTCTAAAATCTCGACTGTCACTCGAGCCTGTTTCTCTGACCAACGTTTCCCTCGAAACGGTCGGCGAAAAGTCCACCGATCAGAATCAAACCACCCATAAATTACACCCCCGTGAACCATAACTAACCGATTCGATCAGCTTCCAGGCTGCGACGCCTGGGCCCAGTTCCATCCGCGCAGTCCCATTTTCATCGTCAGGTTGGCGGTCGTACGGCTGCGCTGGAGTTTCCCGGTGAAACGAGCAACAAATTACACGCCGTTTTATGGCTGCCAGCGGAATTATGCGAGAGTGGTGGGCGGACGATTATTTATCTTGTCGTGGCCGTAATTACCTCGCCGCGGCCGTGCCTCCGAGATCTTCTAAGGCACGTTTCAATGGGAATGTGAATCACGACGGTCGTGCTTCTCTACCCCCATTGGACTCGCGCGAATCGCGGGTTCGAACGTCCTCAGCCAGGCGAAACCGTGTCCACTAAATCAATCAGACGTCACCCGCGGCCTGGCCGCGGTAATTAACGCTAATTGACTCGGTGCTCGCGGTCGATCTTCGATTCCGCTAGCATCGACGAAGAGTCGTTTGCTCGTTTCCTGTTCCAGAGCGTTTCGCCGCCATCTTTTACGCGACAGGGCTCGCGAAGCCCTCGCGTTCGCCATCGCGTGGGAATTTGGTTGCAGTCTGATTTTGGGCGACATCAAGAAATTGTTTGCAGGTTGTGTATAAGTTATATCGAGATCGAGCATCAGCGAATGGTTTATCAGTGGCAAAAGGTTTGTCGGCAGCATGGTTGGTTAATAGATTAAGGAATGATTCGAATTGGCGGCTTATTTTGCATTCCATCACGTACAGAGTATCGCTGAGTGTTTCTACCGATCGAATGTCAAAGGAAATGTGCTTGCACCCATTGTTTCGCATTGTTCAAGGTGTTACGATGAAATGCAAGAGTTTGTTAGCGTGGAATCAATTCAGATGTCATCAATATCGATTATAAATAATTATTCTTCTTTTCACAAAACAAAACCCTCTTCTATCGACTGTATTATTCACACATCGTCACCCAGCCAACTATATCATTGAATTTTTGGAAGAATTGAAATATTCGTTGCAGCAGAACACTTGCATATACATTTCTATGAATTTTCATGTAATTCTATAAATTAACCACGCGTTTCTGGAACCTCGCAGTGTTCTCGCTTCGCCTAAGACGCAGAGCGAACGCAGAAGGAGATCGCAATCGCATCGAGGCCATTTTTCCTCGCAAACTCGAGCATCGTAATGTTAATCAGTAAATTGCACGTTGCGCAAGGGAACAGCGATCGTACAACTCGTTCATTACATCTCCAGCGGGAGTCCCTCGACCATTTATGCGCGTCTCTGAACGCTCCGCCGCGCCAATTAATAAATTGCGCATCTTCGCACGCGACGTGGAACTCGCTGTAATCTCTCGGATCGCTAATACTGCCCTCCGTTTCGAGTCAATAGATTCATTCCTCGTTTCAGCGATTGCTAAATGCTATTGGTCGCTGAATACCGTTCGCTCTGCCAGTTGAACAATCGAATCAGGAAGCGATGTCATTAAATTTTCTATTCGATCGGATAAATTGCGAGAAAGTAATTCTGTTCATTACAAATTTAATCGACCTTTCCATTCTTCGCGTGGCTTTTTTTCACGGGGTAAATTTGTATTAAAAGTTACGTCCTTTAATTCGATTCTGCGCAGCTCTGCGAATTGATCGATTCAGACAGAACAGTTAATAATCGCCGATAGAGTGAGAATTCCCGGTCGAGCGGTGATCAATCATGAAATCGTGATCTTGATAAAGCGAAATGGATCGTTGGAGTCGCGTACAGGGCGCAGCAATTGAAACCATTCCTATGTTTCTCGCCTTCCAATATCTATCCGATGCCATAGCTGTGTCTATAATTCATCCATATTGATCGAGCGAACCAACTAATTAATTAATTCAATTACCAGTTGCATTGATTATACAGTACATACAGAAGCAACCGTTGCTTCTATTTCATTCCTGAAGCTCAACCAAGCATATTACCAATAATGAATTCATCGTAAATTCAATTCTATCGCGATTCTCGTTTCGTTCTTTCCTCGACATTTTCCCATTGCTTTTATTCCCGCTCGAAAGGCGACTCTCAGTCACCAGATAAGTTTTCCATCGACTAACTTCAAGTTTCGAAGCCCTACAAAAATGAATTTGGAGGCTGAAATTAGCTCGAGTGAGGATGAAATTGACTTTCAATTGTTGAAACACGAAATCGATTGTATTCGTGAAGAGATTAGCGATAGAGAATACGATCGAAAAAGGTTAAGAGAGATCACATAGAAAGAAACCAAGCCAACCGGACACTGGGTATGCATCTCTATGCAAGACTTCCAACGCTGGAAACAGGAAGCTGTCCGCTAAAATCGCTCGTTCAAGGTACAACCGAATCGAACGACTCGCGTAACATTCTCCATACTTCACTGCCTCCCGCGGGAGTCCCATCGACGCTCGCGAGCGGAATTCCATCGTCCTCGGTCGCGAGGAACGACCCTCATCGGCGACGGGAACCGCCTGAGCCGTCGATCCGCCTTGGCAGCGTGGATCGTGGCACCGGGAACCGTATTAGCGCGAGCGTATTAGCCATAAATTCAATTAGGATCGAGATTAAAGCGTGGCGGAACTCGGATCGCGCGGCGCCCTCCGCCTTTTTCCGTCCCGTCCGAGCGGACAGCGCGCGGTTTAACCGTAAGTTACAATGTATCGGACATTTCCCCAACGCGTATATAGTTCCGCCGGTATTTTATGGCTCATTGTGATGTCGGCCATTATTCACGGCGCAGTTATAACGAAGGATTAAATTATAATGCGCTCGGGCCCCACCCCACCCCCGCGGTTAACGGTACGACTATTATTGTAACGATAAATATTCGTCGGTAATTGCCCGTGGCTGGTCGCGCGTGAATCGAACGCGGCCGCATAAATACGCTCGCTCGCGGTGAAAAAAGACGGAGCAGGGTGGAAAGGAAAGGGGGCGAGGAGGAGGAGGCGGAGGAGGAGGGGACGAGAAACTTCCACCCCTCCGGCCGTGTAATTACGCGCGAATTCATTTAGGGATATTTGCATGCGCGTGCGCCCGCCCGTGTTGGTATAAAATCGGGCAATTTTGCGAGCCTGCGGGAAGAGGAGCGAGGCGGGCCATCGACGGCGACGCGGAGATGAAAGAAAGCGTCTCCTGTCGTTGCGCGGAGGCAGCATTATGCGCGCGTAGCCGGTCGGGGCGACGCGCACGGCGCGGGGCCGTGTCGAAAATTTACGAAAAACAACAGCCACTCCTCGATGCGACGGAGATACGGATGATGGAGGACTTTAATTATGTCGGACCGTGATCATGTTACCGCCGCGGCCACTGGCCTGGTTGTCGCGACAAATCTGTCGGGCTTTCCTCCGACGTTCCTCGATGGATCGTCGATGCGCCGCTCGGTCCTCTCGGCCCGTCGGTTGTTTGGCGGATGGCCGGCTTTTTTTCGTCGGATGAAGAATGATGATTGGTAGGGCTTTACGCGCTGCGCATCCGGGAGGAATTTTAATGGCCGATTCTAGAAGCCGTGGCGGGGAGCAAGAGTGACAAAATCGCGCGCGGAGGGAACGATTTTCGAAGCGTCCGTCGTGCGCGCGATTCAATGGCGGCGACGCCCGCACCCTCGCAGGATTTCGTCCTGCGTTTTACGTGGAAACTGAGATTCGAACGAGATTCCGATACGTTGCTGTTCAATGAACAATACAGAAGACGATAACGCTTAATCCATTCGCTAGGTAAATTTAGAGCGTTTTTTCGTACTTACTCCATGACGACTCGCAAGCAATCTAAACTTGTAACGCAAAGCACGACTACTTGGTGCACACGCTTGCTACGAGATATCTCGTAGTCGCCAGCGAATAGGTTAAACTTGTAACGCGAAACCGTACAACCAATTATTCTCTCCGTAACCCTTTAAAAGTGAAGTTACACTACGAACATCTCTCCCAACCGCGTCCCGCTATCGACGCAGCTCGTACACGAGTTTCGCGCAGTGTCTACCGTACTCTCGCGGTTGTAAGCCGATCGTTAAGTCTATTGTGAAGGCATTACCAGAGGGTGCGGAACCTGCGAGGGGACGCGAAGCTGCGAGCGGTGGAAGGAATTCGAGGGGTCGAGTGGCCCACGAATGTAGATTTGTACGCATGTACGTACCGACTGCGCTCTTCCTCCATCCCCTCCTCTCTCTCGCCTCTGTCTGAAGTCATGAATAAAACTGAACAGCCGAACCGCGGTAACCTAAACCCGCAGCCACTCACCACCTGTTGCTTTTGTGTTTGTACCGCACGAACGAGGTTGCCCGTTCAGCGTAGTGGGAAATGAAACGCGATTTCACCGTGGCGATGGCCGTTCACGTACCCGCTGTCGCTCCTCGACACGGTGACCGACAGATCCGCTGGCATAATAGCCAATCGTCAGGATCAACGTGGCTATCTTTGATCTTTTCGCTGAACTTGAGGAACACAAATTCGCCCGGGGCGCCGTTTGTTTGCGTCCCGTGTTAACGCGTTCAATCACGCGCGAGGCATTTTCGGTCAAGGGCTGTCGGGACCGTGAAAAAGGGGGCCTGGGACTTTGGGAAAATTTCGAGGCGAACCCTCCTCGCAGCGACGATTTTTTCAGATTTCTCTGTTGGTTTGTAGTTTATGAAATTGCGGAGAGTATTGTGGAGAGAAATTTGTTTGAAGAGGAAAAAGTATGCTTTATAATTAGCATACTTTAGTATATATGAATGTGTGTCATTTGATTAATCTTTGTATTCAATCTCTGTAATTAAAAGAAATTTCGAAGAAACGTCTAGCTACATGTTTTGATAGCCGAAACTTGGGACGGAAAATGAGTAGGAGTCGAATCGAGAACCGTCCCGTGGTTAAATCACCGCCCAATACAGATCAAAGTGTCGCTCTTCTCCTTTTTATCGCGGCGATCGAGGCAGACGTGTAAATGTTCCTCCGGTGGCGCACAGTTTATTTCCTTTTCTTTTCAGAGAAGCGAACGCGTGTATATCCGAGTGACGTAAGAGCGGATTTGAAGCGGTAACCTTTGTGACCGGGACCAGCTAAATTTAGAATGTTGACGCGCGGAGGATTTTTTCGGTATTACATCGCTTCTGCCCGTTCGCGATGACAAATATTTAAATTACGCGAAACTGCTGCTCCCCCGTCGATTTTACAATTCAACGTGACCCACTCGTTTTCACTCTAACGTGAGCACCAAAATGGCGATTGCCCTGCGCCCGCGTCTCAGCCTAACCAAACAAACCGGATCAAGAACGATCCGTTATAAAAAGCGAATTGCGGAAAGAGAATAAAGGAAAGGTAAATGAAACGTTCAGATTAGAAGCGCTACATTTAGATGAAAAAGAATAGACAGTCCGTCAGAGTCGTTACGTTAAATGGGATTATAAACTCCCACGTGAGGCAACATTGAAACACCTCGGCCTATTACCTCACCCGCTCTGCCTCCTCTACTCTGCACGCGTCGACGACTCGATTTAACAATATCGTTTACATCTAACGAGCTAAGAATGCCTTAACGGCTGCCTGTATAGGTGGATCCGGCCGTGAAGGTGCGCGCGAACGCGGGGACATCGCGGGGCACCCGGAGGTGTCCGTCGCGAACGAGCTCACCTACAACCGGGATAACGAGTCGATTATTGCTTTACAGTTCGCCGGGGATAACCGCGGCACAACGGGTTTATTGCTCGCTCGTACATACTTGTAAATATCGCTAACGACCGGCGTTACAAGCCGCTTTCTGAATGTTAATCTTAATTCCCCGTGACAAGACCCGCCGCTACCTGCCTTGCTCGTACAAGTGTGAAGAATTGAATTAATGCCGCTCGTGCAGGCCCCGCGGAATTATAACGAAGCACCCCTTCGACCGTAACCTATCGGGTCCCGTGGAAAAGGAGCGGTTGACGCCACCCGATGATTACCAGCGCGGCGGGGTGCTCTCGGATCGTGAACTTTGATTATTGCCAATACAGAGTGGCTGTTGCTCGTTTCCAGCACGAAAATGTTGGCCAATTATTGAATTTGGAATGTCGAAATAGAGAACAGAGTGGTCCAAGGGATGTTTTCTACGTGCCTCTCTTTTATTTCGGTTTTTGTTTTTGTATTTTTAAGTTTAAAATGCGCGCATTTGCGTGTTAATTTGTTTCGGATTGGAAGCAAGCAATTTTTGCTATTTTAATGTTAATGATGGTGAAGAGAATACGAGCGATCTTCCTTTCGAGATATGATTATTTGTGATTGATTTTTTTTTTTGGAACATTGCCAGAAATGAGGAGGAACAATTGAAAAATCCATATATTGAAAACTTTTAACCGATTTCAAACTTTTCTGCGCAAAAGTCAATTTCGACTACACGGAGAACATTTTTTCTTGTCATATCCTGTGGATGTTAACTCGACCTGAAACTTTGCTTCACAAACGCGGCAAGTTTCCCAGAAAAGTTTGGCTTTCTCATAAAGTCCACAATCACCGGCGGCTTTTAGAAGTTCTCGCGAAGAACTATTATTCTCGTTTAGAAGAGAATCATTTGGAGCGAGCATTTTTCCCATTTTTCTTGCACATTCAATCATAATTTGAAAATACGTTCGCGCGCTATAATCTCGATTAGAAGAGAACCATTTGGAGCGAACAGTCTCTCCATTTTTCTTGCAGTTTCAATTACAATGCGAAAACATCCTCGTGCGTTTTAATCTCGATAAGAACGTCCAGGTACGTGCCGTATAGATAAACGATAATACGAGAAACCTCCAATAAAATTCAACCGCTGCACTCATCATTCTCACGCCGGTTAACCTCCATTTATCACTTGAGCGGCGTTCACGGATTCCAGGGTTAGCCCCTTGGTTATCAATGGAGGCGAGATTTACTTTCAAAGAGAACGTTAATTGAACCGATGAATAAGCCACTGTGTAACAGTAGAACGTGTAGCAAAGCGTACACGGTAGCTGTAAACCCGACTATTTATCAGCTTAATTTAAGCATTTTTAGCGATGGCGCTAATTATATTGGCACGCCAGAGTCAAGCGCACGGACAGACACAGTGGGATACTGTTTACCCCCGGAAATTCTCGTGATCAAAACCACGCTAAGAATCAAGCTGAAACTACGTCCATGTCACCAGATATATACACTACAACCTTAACCACAGGCTCTCCAAATGAACGCGCAAATTCTACAGCGAACCGTTGCGTATCAATGCAGACAAGCGTTGCATCGTTGCGTATCAAGACGCAACGCTGCAGCTAAACCCAACGTTCGACGCAACATTCGCGACCGCATTAGCACACAATAACGACGCGACGCGAGGACGGGCGACCGGCGGACGCGAACTTTAAAGGTCAACCCCCTTAGGATCCGCGACGCCGTGGGTTTTAATTAAAATTTGGAATATCGCGTCGACGATCTCCCCTTTTCTTGCCGCGCGCGCGGCGCAGAACGCTCGGCCGGTTCCCAGATCCGATCGTTCTCACCTATACCAGATACAGGCCGCGCCAGACATGTCCAAAGGGCCGCGCTCTGAGTGCCGGGCGCTCATTTATATTCCCAGCGCCGCGCATGTTTCGGGGCCGGGGCGCGCGGATTCCTCGCGAGGCGGCGCTCGTCGGATTCCCGGGGCCCCGCGCGTGTGTCGTTCCCGTGTTTTTCGCGATGTTATTGGCAGTCGATCGATCTTCAACCGGGCTTTACCGGCGCCGAATAGGTAGCCGAGCCGTGGTAGCCGCTCGAGGGGCGAGCGGGGGCCCCCGGGTCCGAGCAGGTTGCAGCGCAGGGGAGAAAGAAGCATTGGCCTGGCAAAGTGTTTAAGAGCGTTATCTTCCCGGCTATTAGTCTTTCTTGGTGTGTGGCCTCCGGTCTCACCGGTCCTCCCGGGCCCGGAGAGCACGAGCTCGAGCAAGGGTTAAGTTTAAGTAGCCCCCCTATCTTGGCTCACCATCTACACCCCGGAGAGATTCATGGAGAGGATCAACCAGCTAAAAGAAGAGGGAGGCAGGGAGGAGGGGGCGAGGACGAGGACGGTTGGGACCAGGCGCGAAGATCGACATGAATTCCGGCGCGTACCCCGTGCCGGGGATGCCTCGCGATTTGATGAAAATTCGCGGGGCCCAACGGCGGGCGAACGCTACGCGCGGAATGCCTGCCCGTGAGAATTTGAGGAGCCGCGGCTCGCTGTAAATTATACAATGGACTCCTGTGTAACGTGGTTGATACGTTACGAGTTTTAGAGATTTGCGTTAGAGAGAATTGTGCTGTGCAGCGATTTGCCGCGTTGTATCGAAAAAAGTATTCACAATATCTTTGATGCGTTGTACAGACGCTCGTTATAGGGGAGTCTGCTGTGTGTATTAATTTGGGGAGCGATTTGGAGTTGTAATTGGAAGTTTCATTTTTGTGATGCGACAAGCCATCGTTCAGTTGTACTGAAGATTAAGTTAGACTTTCATGGAATATGTCACATCCATGTTAAGTCTTGGTATTAAGTCGTACGCAAGAGAAGCCTGCGCCGTGGACAAATCGATGAGAAATCGATAGTGTCCCGAGTGTCTCGCGTGGCTTGTCCGGACACTTCTCGAGCTCTTTAATAACCAGTTGGCCATGTTTCTTTGTTAATACCGTGGTTTATTAATAGGGCCCATTGTCGTGCCTTGGGCGGCCATTCTCGTAGCTAGCTCGGTATGGGCCCATTGTCGAAGGGAACGTGCGGTGCGCGTAATTCCTGCCAGATTGATGACCGACCATTACCAGGATTTATCACGCCTGCCAGGCCTGGCCATTATGACGTGCGTGTAAATAAAAAAATGACGGTCGTGTGGCCGGATCGACGGCAAGCGACGTGGAATTCGTCGTTCGGGGTAACCTGTCACCCCTCTTCTGCGTCCCTCCGCTCTTCCTCGTCGTTCGATCGCCGAAACCCCCGGTTTTACATGAAAAATCGCTTGGCGCCAGACTGTCACAGGTTGCTATAGAGTGATCTTTAAATTCGATCCAGGTCAATGGAGCTTTTTTTGATGGCTTCAGAGCGAAGTGTCGTGAAAGAGGTGCTTTGGGGTTTGATTAATCGTCGACTCTGACGGTCGTTCGATACGTCTATCGACGAGAAGGGGTTGGAAATAAAGTCGTAATGCTCGGACGTATTCGCGAAATCGATAATAGAAAAAAATGATCTCTATTCCATATTTTGAATACACTCAACTGCAATTTATAGGTGAACTACTTGTTTAAAATTTGCAAGAAACAAATCGATGCGTGTAGTATACAAATCGAACAGAAATCGAATCGAGGAATGAAAACGAGGGAAAAAAGGTTCATCTTCGTGTCTAATTTACGCGCAGATCCGAGTTCCCGTTATCTCCTTCCATCGAGTCCCACGTCTCGGAACAAAAACGATATCCGCACCCGAACGCCCGGACGAGGCCGCGGCCGCGTCGTTCCTCCCGACGTGCGGATGGAGGCAAAGCAAAGAAAAAGAGGGGAAAAAACGAGAAAGGAGGTAAACATTCTTATTTATCTACTGCCCCCGTAGTATTTGTCCGGGAGACACGGTCGTGAGTAGATCTCCGGCTAACCAGGTTGAATTTACAGAGACCGAGGAGAGATCCGGACGCGACCGTGAAGACAGGCCGGCCATGCTTTTTTGCCAAGCTGCCCCGGCCAACAATAAAGCCCCGGGCCCCGTTATGACCGCTGTAAAATCTTATGACGATCATAACGCGATCATGATGTGCATAACAGCCCCGCTCGTTTTCATCCTCGTTCCCCTTCGTCGCCCGAGCTGGCCCACTTCGGGCCCGTTTTGGAGTCGCGACTTCGTTCTTGCACCCTTCGACGCTGGCATTAATTCAATCGGACGACATGTCGACCGATAGGAGTAGTTTTTCGGCTCGCGTCGAACTTGTTCGCTTTTGGGGAGCCCGCGCGACTCGCTGGTAAGGGACTCGACCGAACAAATTGGACTCGGACGAGAACTTTCGCCATAAGTCAGCCGCTGAACGACGCTGTCGAGGATCCTCGATCCCCGTCGCGAGTTCCAAGGGCACGGAAACGCAGCTACGACCGACAAAGTGAAACGAATCCGAGGCACGTCGGGACGGAAGCGAGCGCTCGGTCCCGCAGATTTATTGGGAACCGGGCAACGGAGCGTGACAGCGTGCAAGTGGTGTCGCAATCAGATTCGCGATTCTCCACGGCGCTGGCGCGGCGAAGCGGGCCTGAAAAGGGCCCAACTACTGTGCGACGGCCCGGTTAGAACGGTAAACACCGGAGTCGGGGACGGTACCTCGCAGGGTCGGCCTAAATATTTGTGCGACCCGATTAGTCGCGCGTCCGAGTGAAACAGCCGCGAGAAATGTATGCGGGGCCCAGGCGGAGGGCCCCCGTGAACGGGGACTCCGTGACGAGTCACGTCGGTCACGGACAGCGCGATTTTTCCGGACGATTTTTTCCTCTCCTCTCTTTCGCCCCGCTCTTTTTTCGCTCTTTTCTCGTTCGTCGTCCCCCGTTCTTATTCCGGTTTAAGTAGCCGCGACACGGTCCAGGCCCCGCTCGAGGGGCGTTCCGTTGTTCGGGGACCGGGGTAAACAGTGGGATAAACGGGAAAATATCGCAGGCACCGGGGACTCTTTCTGAGGGATTGAGTCGTAAATTCTGATGCAACCGGGGGGGTGTTTATTATGGCGCGTTTAGTAGCTTGTTTGTGCGTGCTTGGTGGGAACTTTGGGCAATTTGTGGGCCTGTTAATTGCTTCGTAAGGCCACTTTGTTTTTATATCTCACTATTCTTTTGTCTGTCGTCGTTCGTGCGTGTGTGTAGATAGGGTGACGTCGGAACTTCGGGCTTCTTGATGAATCAATCCCTGTCTTTTACGGGACGCATTATATTTTAGATGATCTTTCGACGCAGCAGTGGTGTCTGTTGTAAAGAACTCAGTTGCGTCGATGGATACGCGAATTCTTGTAAAAATTCGTTTCGAGCGTAACAGAGATTGAGTGAAAATCGTAGTGAATGACTAAATTAAAGTAAACGAGCGTATTAGTCACACACGGATCAGGGGAAAATTGCAGGGCATAATGGTGCGTCGAACTTTCAAAGAGGAGTCGCACGGATATTGCAGCAGAGATGCCTTTCCTCACCCCTGCTGACCCAACAACTGTGCCACCTTTATTGCCGCCACTGTTTTCCGTAACAAATCCGTCCGACGGCCTCGTCCTCTGATTTACGACGTATTTTTCACCGTAGAAGGACAACGAGCCGATGAAAATCCAGTTGAAACGGGAGCCCGGCCTGGCGCCCCTTTCCGTTCACAAAAGTGGCGCGAATTCTGTTTTGCAAACCGGACACCGGTCGACTACTGGAAACCTTGAAAGAGAAAGGGCAGAAAAACGACCTTCGAATATCGGTCAGCTGTCCGGAGCTCGTCGACCAGACGATCGAGCGTTATTCTCGAGAGGATCGCTTGACAAACGATGTTCCACCATATTAGCAGCGAGCGAAAAGATGAAAGATTAAATATTCGATGTAGAATTAATTGAATTTTCATTTAAAACTTTGTCGATTCGGTATAATGATAATTTCGACGCTTTCTTCGCCTACACATTAAAATTCACGAGCTTCGAATTTGAAAAAATGCCGAAATTCGCGAAAATGAATAATGCAAGAACGCGTCGAGTCTTCTCGCAGAGGGAAATAAGGAAACTTTAATAACGCGATTGGAGCGCTGATAGCAGAGAGCCATGGAGGACAGACGGTGGTGAAAAAGAACGAAGAATCCTGCGTGGCGAGTGAAAAGGCCTCGTGCTTCCGGCCGATCGCCTCGTTAGCATCGTCGTGTTTCCAGTTGGTGAACGATAACCGCTCGTTAACGGCGATTAAACGGCGAGCTAAACATCGTGGTGCCGCGAGACGAAACAATCTTGGAGGCACGTTGAGGCCTGATTAAAATAAACAAGGTGCTGCTCGCCGCCCCGCGGCCCTGGCTTCCTCTTCTCGTTTTGTTCCTGCAGCCGCTTGTTCTTTCCGCGCGACAACCGGGTCGATCCGACTTTTATTCGCCCCGCTCGCGTTCGAACAAGCGATTTCCCAGTCCGGTGGCGCGACGATCGCTCCCGATCAAGTATGGCGCCGCCAAGACGAGGTGGGATGCGAAGCTCGACCGCTTGCGAGTTTTGCGGCCAGTTTTCTGTGGATTTCATCCGAGAATCGTTGGCAGAAACGAAAATAACGAGTCTTCTCGAGGGAACGTAGAATATAAACTGAATATTCCGAGAGAAAGTTCATTATTGAAACTTCCTTCGATATGGTATTTGGATAGGACTAACAATAAGATAGATGAGAAGACAGGCGAGACCAGTCCTCAACTTTGAAGTTAACAAACGCTTACATCGCCATGAAATCCTTAAAAGAAGATTACCATAAAGAGTAACCGATTTTTCTTCTAATTAAAAATACAAGGGCCTCGAAAAAAGGCAACAAAGCGATACCCTCGACGATACCAGAATTCAGGATTCCCACTAATAAGTCGCGTTTACTCGAGAAAGCACCGCGTCCTTTCATCTTCGGCTGGGATTCCAGCGCGTTAACGAATCCGGCAAAACGAAGAGAAAAGGAACGGGACGGAGGAGAAAAAGACCGAGGCGACGGCCGTGGATACACGCGACCAGAAAGAATATTTTCGAGACGCCTATTTAAACGGAACTCGAGGCGCATAGGTCGGCAGAGAAAGCACACCTCGGAGCCAATACAAATTTCCGCCGTTCCTAAAGGCGAACCGCGGCGGCCTCTCCTCTTCAGCCTCACAAAAGGGACACCACGGAACAACGGGGCCTCTTAAAGTCTTTCTAGCGCGGGAAGATCGTTAAAAAGCGAATCCAGTTGGGTACATCGGTACCTATATAACCGATATACCGGTACACTGGTCGGCGCGTGTGTAACCTCAAAGGGACGCCAGGCAGAAAGGCGACGCTGAAGAAGGAGGAGAGGAAGAAGATGCAGTCAGTAACAACAGCAGGAACAACAGCACGAGGCAGAAGAAGAAGGAGAAGAAGGAGAAGAAGGAGGAGGTGGAGGAGGAAAGGAAAAGGCCGCAGAGGAAAGTGAAAGAGAGGGAACCGTGAGAGAGTCCGGTTGTAGTATGCTGGCAGGGTCGGGGGTCTTAATAAGGTGGAAAGAGGTGCTTTCGTGTGCTGGTGGATGCACGAACAGCAGAGAGACTGATAGAGGGAGCCGAAGGGCGGCAGAGTTCACACCTTGCCTTGAAAAGGCGTCTCCGTGCCTTGTTCCATTCCTCGTCCCTTCTTCCTTCATCCCGCGATCCCTTTCTCCTTCGTCCTTCCTTCCCTGGTTCTCTTCGAGATCCCTCTTTACCATCGTCCGCCGCGTTCTCCGTCTCGGTTCGTCTTCGACCGTTCCGTCCTACGGACCAGGCAGGCTCTTCTCCAGCCTTCTTCACTCCACCTCGCGTCCTCTTCGTGTTTGCCCGCCTCGTTAACGCCTCGCGGCCAGAGCGGACGTTGCACACGCAGCTATTTACCGGCCGCCTTTCGCCCTCTCTCCCTCCGCGAAGGTGAAGGTCTTCTCATCGCCTGGACCGGGAACCGAAGAGAATAGCTCTTCCGACGCGGGGAAACGCCGCGATACGGAGGACGCTAGGAACGGAGGTTTCCTCGACAAGCGATGGTCATAAACGCGCTATTCTTGGCCAAACTGCGAACTTTGGAACATCTGAACAGTGTGAAAACGCCTATTTCTTGCTCTACAACTGTCTTGGTAACTCTATGTGTCACGAAACTATCATCGCCCTATCGATTTTCTCCGATCAATCGAGAAACGGATTCGTTTTTGTCAAAAATAACCGAACCACCTCTAATTACTCCCTACGATCGTCTAGTAAATTTCGCAAATTCCACCGCGGAGAATCCAGTCGATTATACGCTCGTTTCCAGGATACGAGGCGGGTTCCGAGACGCAGGCGGGTCAAATAAAGAACGTTCTTTAAGGGAGGCATAAAGGTGCGCCGAAAGAATCCCGAATGGCCCCTTACTTCTGTTTACGTCATTTCCGTCAGCTCTCCCCGGCTATTAGCTCTCAACCGGG
Organism: Xylocopa violacea; assembly: GCA_963969225.1. Taxonomy (NCBI): domain Eukaryota; kingdom Metazoa; phylum Arthropoda; class Insecta; order Hymenoptera; family Apidae; genus Xylocopa; species Xylocopa violacea. The sequence continues at coordinate 7,232,091 of CAXAJV010000021.1, read as the reverse complement.
ATATCGTGTTACGACGACGCGCTGCTAACGCCAGGGCTAATTACCTCCGATAGGTCACCTCCGGGGAATTACGAGCCACGACGACAAATATTGCAACCTGGCCCCTGTTGCCGCGCAGCCGACGACTCCTAGCGCTTCAATGGAATACCATTCCAACCCCTGTGACAGTTAATCAGAAAATACTTCTCTAAAGCGATCACAGGCTACCCTTCCTTTGGTACAACCCTTTCGTAACAACGACGCTTCGTCAAACGCTCAAACTGACCACCCTCAACATCTACAATACCAAAAACTGATCTCACAGCTAGCATTGTGGAGCAATTGCAAATTTCTAAATGGAACCACAACTCTGCGAACCAGAATCGGCTGTTTAAACGAAGGACTCGCATTCGAGTCCTCGCAACCACCCTTGACCTCTTCGTTAAAAACCAGTATCATAGCTAACATTGTACAGCAATTGCAATTTTCCAAATGGAACCACTATTCTACGAACCAGAATCAGCTGTTTAAACGAAGGACTCGCATTCGAGTCCTCGCAACCACCCTTGACCTCTTCGTTAAAAACCAGTATCACAGCTAACATTGTACAGCAATTGCAAATTTCCAAATGGAACCACTATTCTACGAACCAGAATCAGCTGTTTAAACGAAGGACTCGCATTCGAGTCCTCGCAACCACCCTTAACCTCTTCGTTAAAAACCAGTATCACAGCTAACATTGCACAGCAATTTCAATTTTCCGAATGGAGCCACAGCTCCTCGGCCTCACAAAAGGGACCAGAGTCGGCTATTTAAACGAAGGACGCGGGTTCGACTCGCCGCGACCACCCTTAACCTCTTCGTTACCAAAAACTTGTACAACAATTTCAATTTTCCGAATGGAACCACAACTCTGCGAGCCAGAATCAGCTATTTAAACGAAAGACGCAGGTTCGAGTCGTCGCGGCGGTAGCGCCGCGGTGGCCTGGCGAAGCGGAGGACGGCGGAGGAGGCGAGACGACGCGGACAAAGTTTCGCGCAGGGTACAAGAAAACCATTAGCAGCCGCCATCGTCGGGGCAAGAAGTTAAATTAATTACCGGGGGCCCCCGAGCGCGGCCCGTCCAGCTGGACGCGGTGCGCGACGAGGAGAGGGAGGGGTGGGCCGACGAGGACGCGGAGGACGGGGCCCGATCGGCGCGACCGCATGCCTCCGAGCATTCCAACGGCGTCCGCGCCCCGATCGCTCGCTTCGAATTAGGACGATACGAATAAAATGGGGGCCCCGGTGCGCGTGGAAAAACCGCCCCGCGGGACCCTTTTCGGGCCCGCTCCGCGTCGTGGAATTCCAGCCAGTCCCGGGGCCCGTCCGCCGCGGCCTCTACCGCGAAAAATACGGCCGGTTTTTAGAAAGCGCGCCGTCACAGAGGAGGGCACCGAAGAACGTGTAACTACACAGGGACGCGCGTGTCTCCGTGGGGCCGTGGTACGATTTTTCCGCGCCCCTGGAAGAGAGCACCCGGATGAATTCGCGACGTGCAATGACGGGGACGTCGATTTTGTTTGAATTCAATTTGAGCAGTCTAAAAGATATTTCATCAAAAGATATTTTTTTCTTTTTTTTCTGCACTCAAAACGACAGTGACAGATATTAGCTTTACAAGTTTGAGAATTGTTTCTATAAACAGAAGAAAGTTGAAGCAATTGAGAGTTTAATGAAAGTAACTGCGATCTACAGTTGTCACTTGCGATAATGGGTTAACAAAATCAGAAAGGAGCTCGATGCATAAACCTCTAAAAGAGAACTGACAGCGTTAATCGACGATGTACGATTAACCTCAGACGCGTCCGTTTCCAATGGAAATTGGGCAAAAGGTTACGCGCTCGGTGCTTCAAGGAACTTGGCTAATTTCTTATCTCCCCGACGGGGCTATCGAAAGTAAACCGGGGAAGAAAGAAAGAGGAGAAAGTTAGGAGGCAAACAATCAATATTTGTGCTGGCTGTTCGTGGAAAACCGTGGACGCGGCTAATGGCGGGGGAAGCGGTCTTTGGAAAACCGTTTAATAAATCTTCGAGCGTTCACGAATGGAAGTGTCCGTTTGCTCGGTGGAATGTAAATTTAACAGATCCCAACGGGGCCGTCGCGGCAGGAATTTGATAACCGAGAACGATGGACTTCGAAGTCATCTCGGGACAAATTACCGTGCATCGGATGCCAGCCGATGTTATCGGGGATCTGCCGGAGTCCGATGATACCGGATAGAAGCATTCTTGGGTTGGGTATCAACGTGGGAAATGTGTTCTTGATACATCTTGCCAGCAAGTGCCGGATTATATCGACCTAACGGTGATCGTGAATATTAATCGACCCTTTATCGGATCTGTCCAATCTTGGCACAGTTTCGCCTCGACAGATCCGCTGCCAAGAAGCTTTCCTTCATTTTTAATGCCACTCAGAAGTAGCCATTAAAATATCGTTTAGTACAGTCATTTATATTTATCAAAATTCTTAATATTTCACATACGCAGACTGCGAAAGCGACGCGAGTCACAGACGTGCTCAAGTGTATTATAAACGCAATTTTTTCCTATGACTTTGGCTAGCCATCGCAATTACCCAGGCGAGAAGCTATTCCAAAACCACTCTGACCATTCTGGTCGTCGATTGCTCGTTCGAGAAATTATTGTACGCAGAGCTGCGGAAACAATGCGCGGGGGATCGCAGCAACACGAGCAAAGTGTTGCGCGAAACGAAAGGAGGATCCTCCGATTTAATATCGTTTGTCTTCGATGAGTAATCGATGCATCCTCAAAGACAAATAACCACGGTGCCGTCGTCAGCGTAGGCGTCGCCCTCGCGAGGCTGGGAGGAGACGGCCAGCCACGAAAGTGACGGAAAATACGGGACGAACAGCGCGTCTGGAAAGATTTAATACCCTTAATCATCGACTGTTGCCACGATCTCGCCATGAACCACGACGTGACTGTATAACTATACACCGCCGTATACCTGAAAGCGATCTTTGACGGGTCGGGAGGAACTTTATGGAAAGGACCGGCGAGAGATCTGACCATCGACCATCGATCGATGGTACTTTATGAAAATTCTACGGTGGTTACGCATTCACGATAAACGAAATTGTCGGGGCACAACGCGAAATTAATAATTTTCAGAGAGGTCGAATGGTGATGATTGTTAATCCGTGGCATAATTCGAGGGCCAATTTCAGATTTTATAGTACTTGTTAGTACGAAAACGAATAGACTGATCGTTTAACACATTTTAATCACTCTTTTATAGTCAAAGAAGTTTGAGTCTGAAAGAAGAATTCTTCTCTCAGTAGAAACGCAAAAGCAAGTGTACTCCATTTACGAGTATCTTTACAAGTAGAAAATCAAGAAACAATTTTAAAACATATGAACTGAATTTTGGAGCAACGACTGAATTAAATTTCGCAAGGGTAGCGCCAGAATCGAAATAGAAGAGAAATCAGCGTTCGAATGGCGGACGATGCGCGAGGACCAACGTCTCGAGCCTATCCGGCCGCCATTCCTCCGTGTCGTTGCGAAATAAAACCCCTGTAACGCGTCTCCGAAATTATACGCACGTACCGATAATATCGATAATAGTGACAGAAGAATGAAAATCGTAATGGATCGGTGTAATCGAGGGTTAAGAGAATATGAATAAGCGAGGAGGCAAGAGCGACCGAAAAGATCGGCATGGAGGGACGGAGAAAACGTGTAAACCAAGGGAAGTGGTCGGTCGCCGCCCCATTAATTAACCGCCCCTCTTATACTTCCCCTCCCGCAGCCCCTTTCCGTTCCATCAAGGGCACAGCCATTCACAGCTTGCTGCGCCGATATCTCTGCCCCTCTCACGTACCCTTCTCTCTCTTTCTCTCCTCTGGCCACCGCTCGCCTCCTTCTAGCCACTCACGGTGCACCACCGCGTGGAGTGCACCGCGAGCGTGCAATTAATTATATCGAACGAGCCGGTTCCAGCGACGAGGGGTTCAATTACGAATCGCCTACGAGACACCTTAGGACACACGGTAAATCCAATTTCGAAATTGATATTCGATGGTCCCTCGTCTTCCTCTGCCATTTTTCTGATCTAACGCCGGTGGTTCCTTGGGTGACAAATTGCGAGGAGATTTTGGGTATGAAAATGACTCGCAACAGCTCGATGAAGCTCTACATTTCCAAACTGGAGCCTTCACCAAGAAGAAGGCAAATCTCTCATAAACGTAAAAGAGATGGTACTCGATTCTTGAGTGATGTTCCATTTTCGTAATCTAATACCATTGATTTATTAGATGACATTTTGGAGCGTCGTCCTGACGAACAATTGCGAGCAGATTTTGAATATGAAAATAACTCGCATCAACTCGATAAAGTTCTACAAGTCCAAGCTTGAAGCTTTCACCAAGACCAATCGAAGGAAGCAAATTTTCCACACGCATTAAAAAGACGATGCTCGATTCTTGAGCGATGTTCCGTGACGTGCGTTCCACGCTAAAAGAACAAATTCGTTCGTTACCTTCATCCGTTGAACGCAGAGGGGTGCCAACCCTGCGAGCAAGATTCCACGCGAGAGATAAGTGGCCAGCGGTGTGCAATAAAATCGAAAATATCTGTCCTGGTGGCGTCACGTTGTCATATTGGGTTACAAACGACACGCACGCGGGTACGGTGGTTTATTGACGAAAGGGGGATAATATTTCGCGAACAGATTCGAGATAACTGAGAACCGAAGATTTAGTGCCGTTACGCGCGGGTCCCACGAAACCCAGGCCATGGGTGCACGCGGCCCAGCCGTATCGCCGTGGACGATTACACGGCGTGGAAGCCATTGTTGTCTTCCTATGGAAATTAATTGAATGTATTTGAATAAGCGCGTTGTTCGCCGCTTGTTCCTACTTGCCCACCTACGCCGAACACGCGCGAGCCATATCCACGCTCGGGGACCATCCTCGGACCTCTACAGGGCGATTCAAGCGTTGGCTCGTTCCTCCGTTCTTCCTTGGAAGTAATCGTCATTAACCTCTTAGGCAGGGTTGAATTTTGCGCGGTTTCTTTGCGCGACAAAGTTTGACGCGAATTACGCGTGAACGATGCAACACTGCGATGTGTGACGGACAATGCTGTTCAGAAAGACGACGTCCTCGAAAACCACTATACTGACGCGTTATTCTGAAAGATGACATCCGCGAAAGCTACTATAGTAGCGCGTCGTTCAGAAAAATGACATCCTCGGAAGCCACTACAGTGGCGCGTCGTTCTGAAAGATGACATCCGCGAAACTATAGTGGCGTGTCGTTCAGAAAGAGGACATCCACGAAAGCCACTATAGCGTCTCATACCTAAAAGGTTAATAGCTGCTGCGATCGCTGGCGAGGTGCGTTTTTCGAATGACGAGGGTGTGAGAAAAATGTGAGGAAACGGGCCAGGGGAGGCGATCACTGTCACTTTCAAAATGGCCACTGGTGGAACGGTACGTTTCGAGAACCGTGCCACGCTCATACTCGAGCTGTGCCCTCTCGAGCGCGTTGTATAACGATCGCAGAATGCAAATACTTCTGTGCGTACCTGTAGTGCCACATGTAACACGCATACCCTGGCCGCGGTGCATCGGGCCACCGAGTCATAATGCATTGCAACAGATAGGACATTGTGTTACCGCATGGGCCGGTGCTTCGGCCAGTAGTGCTGCCTCTCGCACAATGCACAATAGGCTTGTAACGCGTATTATACAGTTATTTGTTTATTTATTAACCGAGCGGGCCCACCGCTTTGCGCCGCTAACAAGATCCATTGATCGAGGCGGGCCGACCCGTTGCTACCCCTGCGAATCGAGGTCCGCTTGATTGTCGCGCTTGTCTCTGTTTTATCGCGCTGGTCGCAGTCGCCCTTTGTTTCATGGCTCGCGCATTTATGATCAATCCATTGTCGATTTCCTTTTATATTGTAATTTGTCGATCGGGCGTCAGAGCGATCAGGGTGGTGCGCACGTGTGTCGTGCAGTCGTATTGCTCTTGGTCCCCTTGAATACAGTTTCGCCGTGGCTTTGATTATTGGCGCGAGGATTAGTTTGTATTATTCGATCGATTGTATTATAATGAGGATTAGTATTCTGTTTGATCTATCATGTTTCCCGTGATAAATTGGTTTGTTATACCTGTTGCACCTCGAAAGTAAACTTGCGCGACCTCAAGAACTTGATGAAATTCAATTTCTTTAAATTTTACGAAAATATTGTGAAAATTATGGTACACGCAAGTAAGACATTTAAACAGCAATCCACTAATTTCTGGATTAAATGGACAGACAGTAGTACAGGGACAAAAAGCGGACGAAGCATTAAATAAATTCGATGCGCAAAACTGTTCGAGGAAAAGAAAAAAGGGGGCAAGAAATTCATTATATCCACATCGTTGAAGTAAGTTTAACGACATCGAACAAATTGAATATTATCACGATCCCGGAGAGACGTTTGCAAGGAAATCGCTCCACTTTTCCCAGAAGCGTCCTCCAATCAGCCCCTGCCACCAGGCTCGGTGATAATTTGACGTAAACGAATTGAACGTTCGAAATTTCGCAAGGAAGCCATCGAGCGTCGAGGGGCGGAGGGGGAGATTAATGCTTTAATGCCTCGACAAGCTCGTGTACTTACTGCACATCCCTCGAACCGGTAACCAGCGGCGTCATCGAGGCGGCGATAAGCTGCTCGGCTACGGAGCGAGGAAGTGTCGCTGTCCCGTCCGCGTTGAATTTCAAATTCGTCGCAGCGCGAGACGAGCGGCAATTTGCGAGTGTTAAGGCGCAAAATAAAGTAGCAAAGCGCCACACGGTCGAATTAACTTCGACGCGGGACCAGGGGGAAGGGCGGCTTAACCGGACAATTTCGCGGAGCGTGTCCACCGTACCTGGGAGCGTCGTCCCTTCGGTAATTGAAGAGCGGACGTTAAACAGGCTGTACGTGTTAAAAATAATAATCCCGCGGAAATCATTCTCTGGTTAACGACGAGCATGTCGCTGATTAATAAAATACAAATCACGTAAAGGAAGTATTTGCACGCGCAACTGTTTACGGCTACAATGTTGCTGACCGTGGGGACAAGCGATTTTAAGTACTGTCAGACGAAGAGCAATTTTTAGATACTACTTGAACGGGAAATAAGGTTTTTTATTTGGAAAATGTAAAACGAGTCTGTTTTAAAAAATTGTTGTAGCATTGGCTTCAAATATTTCTTAAAACTTGAAGAAAAGATTTAAAATTCTCGACTCACATCTGTGACCTACACAAGATTCTGCACGACGCTAGAAATAAATTACCATGTTACCAAACGACCAATTCATCGAATCAAATCGAAAAGAACGACACCCAATTAATAATTCGAAGCTACCAATTTCGAGGGTAGTTTGCGATCGAGGCGCTATCTGGCGGAGCCCGCGAAACTTTAAACGGATCAATCTCTTAGAGACGACTTCGTGGACGACCAGAGATCACGCGCAGAAAGGAAATACTGTACGCGTTGCCATCACCGCGAGCGCTGCGATTATGCTCGGTCCAGCCTTCGTCGATCGGAACGCGGGAGGGTTCCCAAAACGGTTTTCAACTTTGCTGCGGAGCGCGTCGGACAAGGGCTCGATCGTCGCGCGATAAACCGCACGAGATTGACCAATTTTTATGCCTGGCTGCGTGTAGTAGGCAGCGTTATAAACATAAATATCGATCAAGAGGCTGGTCCGCGCTGGTCATCCCTCCGCCGTTGGGGCGAGCGGCAAATTACGGAACGATCGGGGTGTTGAGGGGGGCAGTCGTGTAGCGAATTTGCAAAATTAACGAAGGTATGCGGTCCACTCCCGGCGGCGATAATGGCAAGAAATTGATAAGTTATACGAGTGACGGACGCTGCAGCGAAGAGGGCATCGACGATTCCGCCAGCGTTGCGCGGGGTGTGTCGGAATGGTTGGCCGGAAATTTTTAACGGCCCTGCTGGAAAAACGACGAGCGCGCATATTCGGGGGATCTCGCGTTAATGGTGTCTCCTGGTGGCTATCGAGATACGCTATCGTCGCGGCTCGAGAGCGAAACGAGCCGAATAATATCGGTCCCAGGAGATCTTGAAGGATCCCGAGCTCGAAACGTTCCGCGACGACGGTTCTTTCGGGACGTTTGCGATCCGTTCGCAATACGTTCCCGATACGTTGCGCATAGTGGCGACAGCGGCGGTGGAATAAGAAGAAGAGGAAGAGGGAGAGCGGGAGCGAGGTGGAGCAATAAGAAGATCGAAAAAAGAAGCAAGAGCGCGAGGGGCCAAAGGAAGACCAGCCAGTGACGATCCTTTCCCACGTCGGTCATCGGCGACCTCAAACTGGTCATCGGATCCCAGCGCGCAACGGGAGGAAGGAAGTGGTCGGGAAGATCGTTTTACAGCGAGAACCGTCCCATATTTTGCAAAACTTTCTTCCACGGCCGTAATCCACCCTGTTCTCCTTGGTGTTCGCGCGGCGCGCGCTTAGCCCGCGAATGGCGGCTACGAGGAACGCTTGGAACGCCGTTCGCTGTGGCTGTTGACAAATCGTTAGGCCTCGTCGCGTCTCCAGCGCTCGCGTGATTATCATTGCTCGTCGAAACGACGCGTTACGACGAGTCTGCGCGTTTCGAGAACGTTCTGAAACCAGCAAAGAACCTGGAAAATTTTACTAACTGAGCTTAACATAAATAAGATCGAAGCAACTCATCGGGGAACCCGCTAAACTCGCTTTCGCGCAGGAAACCAGCCCGCTTGCATATTCCTTCCGCGTGGTGCACGAGCGTGGTACTCTATTGATCAACCGCCACGAGTTACTCGCTCTCTAATTCCACTCATCCGACTAAGAACCCATAAAATCCGCCGGTCCGTGCATCATGCAGTCTGCACGCGGACAGAGAGAAATCGCTTTCTCGACGCGACAGCCAACGACTGATGACGGTGTTTCGCGGGCCGTTTAAAAGTCGTTGAAACGTTGCTCGTTCCGCGCGGTGGAACTCGTACACATAACTCTTCTATAACACTCCGAGAACGTGGTTTCGACGTGAGGCGACGTAAAAATTGCGAAATATCATCGTACAACACGGTGCCTTGAAAAATAAGCTTTAAATAGGGACCTTCTCGGCTTGATTGTTTTATAACCGCTTGGAGAACGTCCAGGACGAACGAATTGGATTAAGGGTGTGCCGTACGCTTTGAAACACTTGCAAAAGTGTAACCTCATCGATGATTAATCTATCACAGAGTATTGCAAAGTCTTCTTCAGCTGCTCAAGCGATATACTCGTACTCTTTTTCTTAGAATCTGTCATACTTCGTCCACAATCATAAGCACAACCTCAGAGTTGCCTTTCGAAGATGGATTCCTTCCCCAAACGCACACTGATTACACGAGAGTCATAATCGTGACACTGACAGGTCCTCGACAACTGCAAAAGACTTTCAACCCTGCATAGGAGAGATTCCAATATGGATGCTTCTATCTGTGCATCTTCGAGTAGCAGCCTCAGCTGTTCGCTTCGCGTACGCGGACACCACAGGTACAATACCAAAGGGTGGCAATATCGAGGGAAGAGAGGCTCGAGGTGCTCGGCTGCTATAGCCATTACGATGGAACAAGCAAAGGGCGTTACCGACGGAGCAAGGTCGCGCGGGTGCGCGGCGGATTTTTACGATTGAAGGGGGCCCCTGGCGTAATCGCGAGGATGAAGTCGTCGCGGCGTCGCGCAGCCGAGGGTGCGACGTTAAGCGAGCATCGACGCGTGCAAGCGGCTCCGCCATGGGGACGTGCACACCGCCATGACGTTCTTTTGACCCGTTTGACCCCGTGCACACTTCTCACGATGCATTATGGCGGCCGCCTCGGGGCCCTCGGGGGCCCTTCCTTCATCCTTGCCCCGTTGAAACTCGGTGGACCAACCAGATTACGTCCCTCTCTTTCTCTCTCCCCGTTTCGCCCGCTCTCTACCCTCCGCTCGTCCTTTTCCGATCGGCTCGCTCCTCTTCCCAGCCTCTTTGTCCCTCTTGTTCTCGCCCGTATTATCCCGCGTATAATCGAACGCGCCGTCAGACCGAGAGGGGGATGAAAGAGGGGGAGGAGGGCGCGGAGGAAGACGGAGGACGGAGGGTGAAACAGAGACGGAGAGCGGCGAGAATACCGACGGGGCTTTCGCTTCGTGCTGCTCCTCTGGTGTCTATACGCATCCTGGTCTGCGGTTTCCACCTTAAGCACCGTGCACATCCAGAAAACCGTGCCACGCACGGAAACCTCTCGATCGCGGCTCGCGCGGGAACCAAAGGGGATCGCCTCGATATCCGGTTCTTGCGTCCCTCGATCCCCTTTCTTCGAGCCACGACCAAGGCGCGCGAGCTGTTCTTGCGATGATTTTGCGAATATTTCCATAGAGGTGGTTGATGGGATCGCGAGTCGCTCGATCGGGATTCTATCGGAGAACGATCGTCGAAGGACGTTCACTGGGGAGGATCGTTCGTTCCCGTTTCAATGAAGGGAACGAAGGACGGATGATCAACAAAATGGAACACGAAATAAACTGTTCGGCTGTAATGCAGAAATCCTCTAAAATCGCGCGTCACAAATGTCACGCAAAGGACGGAGAATAAAATGTATTGAACGCTCGATCTTTTAACGAGGTCACAGCTCGTTCCGAACGATCGGCCATCACCATTAATCGGCAGTTTCGCCCAACGTATCGGATCGCGTCGTGACAAATGAATTCCCACCGTTGAAGAGCCATCAGAGCGAAACAACGAAATATGACGTTTGATCGAGGGATACACCCGTACACGGCACGTCGCCCCGATGTTCTCACATCCTTCACTTCGTTTACGTCCGTATAATTGCTTTTAAACGCGGTGTAAAACACTGTTGCTCTGAAATATTGGGGGAACCGTTTTAATTAAGAGTCGACTGCTGCCACAATGTAGAACGGCAACAATACAAGAACTACGTCCTTAATGACTCACGCCGCTTGTACCTCTTGTAAAAAGCCACTGTTCCTTTTTATCTTTCTTTTTCTTTTCTGCAAAATCATTACAATCTTCATGACCGATCAGAAACTGCAGATCTTCTGCAAAAAACTATCTCTCTTTTTTTTCTACAAAATCATTATAATTTTCATGACTGATCAAAACTCAGAAACTGCAGACCCGCAAGAAACTACAATCTCTTCCTATCTTTCTTTTTCTTTTCTACAAAATCCTTACAATTTTCATAATCGACAAAAAATCGGAAACTACAGATCTGTAAAAAAACTACTGTCCCTTCCTATCCCTCTTTTTCTTTTCTACAAAATCATTACAATATTCACCCCCGATCAGAACCTGCAGATCTACAAAAAGCCACAGTCCCTTCCTATCTTTCTTTCTCTTTTCTACAAAATCCTTGCAAGTTTCATGACCAACCAAAACTCAGAAAACCCCGAAACCCCCCGACAATCCGACACCCTCCGACTACGGCAGCTCGCGCGGAGCACGCTCGCGAGTCTTTCACACGAGAATCGCCGGGGAAGTATCCGTAACGGGCAACAAAGAGCAGCGCGAAACGATTTCACCCGTACGAGACAAGAGACGAAGAGGCAACCATCGGCTGGCCAGTGGGCAGAGGGAGAGACGAGGGGCCGCGAGCGAAGCAGGAAAGGGTGAAGAGAGTAGGAGGCAGCGATTTGTCGCTGTAAACGGATGAACGATCGCATCGGGGTTAACGGAGGTAACCCCGACGTCCTGGCCGCGGGAAACAAATGCCCGTGGATTTACGGAGTTATGGCCGCGAAGATAACGGCCTGTAGGTAGCCGCGCGTTTTAAAAGGTGAACGCTAATCCCGCGGCGGGCATTACTAAAACGCGACGCGGACGCACGGGGCAATAAGTCACCCGTCGAACGTTCGCCGGCCACCGGGGGACCGTTTTCAGGATCCACCGCGATATTTATCGGGTATCGACTTTTCACTCGCGGACCGGTTCGCTTGATCGATCGCAGTCCGGGAGAAATCGCGACTCAACGGCGGATCCGCGGAGACGAGCCGCTTCAGATCGACTGGATTCGGTTGCTCCTCGAGGAACGCGATTTTAAGGATGTCGCGCTGTTTCGTGAATTTTTATTCGATGGAAAGAGAGACCCGTTGCGATCGAGAGGGATCTTTTGTTTCAAAAGAAGTTCACTTCTAGACTGGGTTTCTAGTTCAGATGTTGTTTAAGTTTACAATAATTGAAAATGGCAACTTAATTGCAATGTCCAGATCGAACGCGATGGCTCAATTTAATTAGACTTTCGACAACGAGCAATAAGTGTACTTTATTCCTACTTAAAGAAGATCACAGCATGCACAAGCCCGACTCTTTCAATTAAACAGCGCGAACAACGGAACGCCGCCATTCGCCGCATACGTCGCCCGAAAATTGAATCGAAACCACCATAAAAACCACCAGCTCGGCGCTCTCGCCAGCGATAAACCACGTCTAACCTATCGCCTCGTGGAACGTATTATCCCGTTCGAACGTACTCCCCATTTAGAACGCGTTTCGAGCGCCCATTACCGCGCTTTCGATCTCCTGTAAAACTCCGCGAACAATGAACACCCGTATAAATCAACCGTGTCGCGGGACACCCGCAATAAACGCGCGCACGTTCTCGAAAATTGCACGCGCGATATTACGCGCGTAATATGACGCTGGCATAATATACGCCGACAGTGAGCAACGCGGGATAGCCGATCTGAGCGTTCGAACGGACCCGATCGGGAACAACCTGGCCATCGAAGGCCCGTCCACGGAGACCCCAGCCCCGGGCAACAATTAGTGCTTTGACTCTGCGAGCTTCCAGTCCGGTTAAGAGAAATCAAACGAAACAAATCGGCTCTCGCCGCTAATTACCGCTGGCGGAACGGTACTCGCCTGGCGCGGCGTATTTCATACCGCGCGGACCACTGGTTATAACTCAACGCTGGACAACGAACGAGGTCGACGCGGCGGCAGAATCGATCTCGAGGATCGATTACGATCTGGGGAAAAAATCGATCGGAATCGCGATCGAGAGAGAACGGGACAGGGTGGGTCGGGTTGCGTCGAGAGCGCTCGGGGTGGGCGTTCATTCGTGGCGGGAAAATTATGGCGACTCGTTGTCGGGCTGAGTGGTGAATTAGTAGGTTCCTGACGCCACTGGGAAGTTTCTAATATGGCGCTGTATTTTTGCAAGTGTTATCGATACTTTAAAGTTATTAGCTAACGAGTTATCCGTATTTTTGGAGCGGATTGAAGGAGGTTTTAGTTTGCGATCTACTGTTGGAAACGAATTGCTTAGAGTAGTGCGTTCATTTGTAGTAGTAAAATTATGGTCACTTGTTGTCGAGCAGAGATGTGAACTAGTAGGTTCCTGACGCCACTGGGAAGTTTCTAATATGGCGCTGCATTTTTGCAAGTGTTATCGATAGTTTAAAGTTATTAGCTAACGAGTTATCCGTATTTTTGGAGCGGGTTGAAAGGGGAGGTTTGCTTTAGCTTGCGATCTACTGTTGGAAACGAATTGTTCAGAGTAGTGCGGTCGGTTGTAGTAGTAAAATTATGGCCACTTGTTGTCGAACAGAGTTGTGAATTAGTAGGTTCCTGACGCCACTGGGAAGTTTCTAATATGGCGCTGCATTTTCGCAAGTGTTATCGATACTTTAAAGTTATTAGCTAACGAGTTATCCGTATTTTTGGAGCGGGTTGAAAGGGGAGGTTTGCTTTAGCTTGCGATCTACTGTTGGAAACGAATTGTTCAGAGTAGTGCGGTCGGTTGTAGTAGTAAAATTATGGCCACTTGTTGTCGAACAGAGATGTGAATTAGTAGGTTCTTGGCGCCACTGGAAAATTTCTAATATGGCGCTGCATTTTTGCAAGTGTTATCGATAGTTTAAAGTTATTAGTTAACGAGTTATCCGTATTTTTGGAGCGGGTTGAAGGAGGTTTGCTTTAGTTTGCGATCTACTGTTGGAAACGAATTGCTCAGAGTAGTGCGTTCGGTTGTAGTAGTAAAATTATGGCCACTTGTTGTCGAACAGAGTTGTGAATTAGTAGGTTCTTGGCGCCACTGGGAAGTTTCTAATATGGCGCTGCTTTTTTACTCGTGTTATTGATACTTTTGTTGGTTAATGGTTTTAGTTGGGAGTGGATTGAAGGGAGAGATCAGTTTAAGTTTGCAATCTAAAATTGCTCAGAGTAGCGCCGTCATTTGTAATAGTACAATTATGGCCACTTGTAGTCGAGCAGAGCTATAAATAAGTTCCTGGCGCCACTATGGAATTTCTAATATGGCGCTAATTTTCTCCACTACTCTCATTAATGGACGCTTTTAGTTATCCATATTTTAGGAATCGAAAGGAGAGACAACCACTGATGGAGACAGATTCCTCAGAGTAGCTTTGTTTGACATTTAAGTGTCAAACGAATTCTTGGCGATCGCGATCGTGTCGATGAACACGTCTACTGTTTTCTAGGAACGCGAGAGATCTCGCGTTGCGTCACGTTGATAGATCATCGCGCCATTGTCCGTCTTATGAACCTATTCAAAATTGGAAAACAAATTGCCGCGGTGTGCAATCGGTTGCATTATGACAGTCATAAATTTCAGGTCTTGAACTCGTCGTTTCGACCGTGGTCGCGGTGATGTGTACTCGTTTCTCTTGTTTACGTAACCACCTCATTCACCCATTACGAGTGTACTATTGTCAGGTGTGCAATTAATTAATTGGTTTTGAGTTGAACCGCGATGGATGATGAATGGTTAATAAAAGTAGACGTTCAGCGTTACTCCACCATGGCGTTGAGGACATTTGTGGGTCTGATTGATTCTTTAGACTCTTACTTCACACTCTTGATGCACTTTTGTTGTATTTTAAAATAACTAGATTCTCTATTAATTATTAAAAGAATTTATGCGCCATGCAGGTCGTCAGACATTCAATTAGTCCACGAAAGCACGCAACTACATAGCTGGTGAACGAATGCAACGCACTTGGAGGAGGAAGACAGTTTTGTCGTGCGAAGTTACACTTCCATGTTCACCTTGACTTTGCCTTTATCGTTTCTCGATCCTTCGACGAGGACGATAACGTTGTCGACGACGTGGCCCGATCGCCAACCAGGTCTGCGGGGTCAGAAACGTATCACGTGGCGCCACGTGCGCCTATCAGGTTACCCAGTTGGCCATTGCCCGTCATCAGACACCCGTTGCAAGTCACTGCAGGACTCGCTGCAGCACACGTTTCGCCCTCGTGTGCTGTTCCTTATCTCATGGTTGTGTCGATTGTCAGGGGGTACGATTGTGACTGGTGAAATATGGTACGCTGCGTGATAACGGCCATTTTGGAATCGAGAGACGTACAATTATAAAATGCGTTTCAACAAATGTTTGTCAGCAATACTTTCGAATATTGAGAAAGAGAATCTTCTGGTTCTTCGTTCTTCACTGTTAATTTTACATTTAGACGAGGAATCTAAGACGAGCAGTGCAGCGTCGAGGCAATTACTGCTACCAATATGGCGTCGTCAGAGGGAGAGCTGTCAGCGTCGAACGACTTGTGTTTTGATCATTCAATCGCTCTGTCGAACCGAGTATCAACAAATGTCAAACCACTGTGCAACAGCTACGTTCTGGCCTCGACAGGAACTATTTTCCAGTTGGAAGGGGTTGCAGAATTCTCTAAAGCGCAGCTAAACGAATCGGAGATTTGAATTCTTCTTGTTAAGATACATCTCCCGACACGTCCCATTAGGAACGTATTCCTGTTACTTCGGACAGGTTGTAAAATCAAATATCAATGGCGCTTAAAAATGGCGAACGTTGTCATGACAAATGGCTACAATTTGTTCCAGCCGTAATGCACTATTGTGCGCTGTTCTTTATCCAGCGATTCTATCGACAATCCAGTGGTGCCATTACGAGTGTTGAACCACATAATACGCCGCAATACCGAGAGAATTTTTCGAATTATGAAAGTTCCCGTATTTTTTCGAAGCCTCGCACGGCGGATTTCAGGCCGCGGCGTGGAAATCGACCCGCGAGCGTTGCGTATTTCAATCGACTGGGTAAATTAATGGCCGATAACGTTCGGGAATTACTGGAAATTCCACGACAATTATTCGACGTTCAACGCGCGTCTTAAATCCTCGTGTAGGTGCAAAGCACAATCGCAATTCACCCTAATGCGCCGTTGCTTATCTCGTTGCAATCGCGACGGTTGTGATTAATGCTGTTTATGAGCCGTGCGCAGCTCTAGAATTTTTAGCAGATCGTAGATAGCTGCTCGGAGACGCCCGGGGCGTTCCATTCCGAAACCTTTACCGGTGTTAGAATAATGCGTTTCGAATTGTACTTTAGCCTTTATAAATTAAGCACCGACGGTCATTTGGGAACGGTGAACCGCCGCTGCAAGTCATTGCGGGTGATTGCGGTTGTGATTTGCGATCGCGCGTTCTTACTTATCTCGCTCTGATCGTGTCGATTATCGAGGGGGTTACGTTATGCCTGTAAAGTACAATGTATCGCACGATAATGGCGGTGGCGTTGAGAAATTCAGTACCAAATGGTACCAAACGGTACCAAACGGTACCAAACGGTACCAGCGACGTGGTCTCGGTTACTCTCTATCGTATCCTACATCGTTATTTTTAGAGGTTCGTATTCAATAATCTAATCTTGTAACGAACGCTACGAGACTTGTCATAACTTCGAACTACGTAAAACACAACTCATTCGAAGTGTTTACCGATAGTTCAGGGTTTACCAAGCGGTAATAACAACTGAAAATCGATCATGTCCCAACGGATGTGAATAAAACATTATTTTTCTGGCAATTAAGAGATTGTATAATTCAATAATTTTTTTAATCGATGAAAAATAGCACGACTGGCTTTCAAGTTTTTATTCCATGCTTCTGTTAGAACGCTGTATCTCGAGAGCAATAATTTGGTTATCTCGGGACTAATAAATTTTTAAGATGTTGTACACGCGGTTATTGGGGACACACTGCGGCTAGTTATGTTTTATGATTATGAGTCTGTTATATGGTTACTCGATACAACCGCGCCGGCTAGCCGCGGGATCGCTTTTGACCTGCTATTCATTTATAAGATGGTTAATGGACGGATGTGCAATCAGAAAATTTTATATTTATCCAGGGAACATATCAATTTACATAAAGAGACGACCTTTAAGACGAGATTACCATACGCATGCGAAACCTCGCGTTTTATTGTACACTAAACGATTTAACTTTGGCCAATAAATTGAATTGAATCATTTTAATCGCTTATTTTGAAAACGTCCCGTCGTAAAGAACGAGCTGTAAGTGTTTTAATACACTGTGGATGGAAGAGGTGACTCGATGGCTTTTACACTGTACGCGTTTGACAGCGTACGATGTACAATGTCTTTATATAATATGTCATTAGCAGGTGTCTAACGTCGAAGCACTATGCGTAAAATGAAACTGAAGAAATCAATTATTCGCCTCTATCAATGCTTCGACACACACAAAACTTGAATTTCGACTGTGCAATGACTGAACAGAACCGACACGACTAACTCGCCCACAGTAGAACCAGACGTTCAACGACAGACACCTCTGACTCCCATCGATCGACAAAATGGAACATTGGAAGAGACTTAAGAAGAAAAGAAAGATCTTTTTCTCGTTTCTAAGCTCAGTTTTCAATTTCCAATTCATCACTACCTCATTCATGATATCTCATAAACATAACATCCTCCTATTAATTTTCTAAAAGTAGAAATCAATGCACAATACGCACTCTGCACCTTCGTCTGTCCTCTATGGGTTACGTGGCCATTGGGTGCATCCTTTACGAATAAAAGATTTCCATTTTTGGGGCTGCATTTCGTTATGAAACAAGGGTGAGGAAGACGGAGAGAGAGACAGAGGAGGAAGGGAAGAACGAGTAGCACGGCCATTAGGTTTATTTGCCGTAATTGGGGGAGCTTTAACGCGCCAAACCAAACACCGGTTATGGCCGCCATAAACCTACCCACAATCACTTAGAGCCGGCGCGCGGTGCGCGCTTTTTCCCCTATTTATTCCGCGCGACCAGCGGCTCCTAGTGCCCGCGATCACGAGGACAACACCACGATGGAGAACAGGACGAAAAGGGGGAACGAGGACTGCGAAGCGATTTGCCGGCATCCCCCGTTTCCTATCGTTGTTTCTCGCCTTTCGTTTTCGCTTCTTTCCCAAACAGGGTTGCATCAAATTTGTTTGCCAAATTACTACAAACTCGGCTCCTTCTTGGACGTCAGCAATGGAAGCTATTGCTAGAATAACAGTTTTAGCAGTATTTCTATTGCTAACGTCTCGCATATTGCAAACATATTGCTATTCCTTGCTAAAGTCTTCCACATTATAAAAATATTGCTATTCTTTGCTAACGTCTCCCATATTACAAAAATATTGCTACCCTTTATTTTCTTTTAGCAACAATTCCAATTACCAACGTCTCCCAGCAATAGAAAATCTCCATCTCACTAGAAAACTCCAGAGAAACACGCATTTCTGAATTCACACATTCTCAAAAAACTGCAGTGCAATAACTTTAATCTCTGTAATCACTAATCAATGCTGATGTCCCCTTAGAGAGAACATCCGAGCGCAAAGGGTTAGCGAAACGAGCAACACTGAAAAGTCCCACGTATTCGACTCCCCAACTCCCATCGTTTACGTCTTCTCGAAGCGACGAATTTGGTGGAATGACAGTGGACAACGTTGCGACATTCGTTGCAGTTAAATTTGTCAGCAGGCCCTGCTAATTGGCCAGGGTGCTGTCATTTTACGATCGCGGAACGCGTTCCGTTCAGACACGAGGATTCATGCTCGCAAAACACGGCGTTAACGAGCGCCGCGGCAGCCCAGCGACGGATCCCTTCGGAGACATCGACGCCTGGGTAACACGCCTCGATTTCCTGCCAGCTGTCTGTTACCATCGCGGACAGAGCCGCGAATCGATCGACGCGTCCGTCGAGCGGAAAATCGCAATCCGCTCAATTGTACGCGAATTGAACGATCGCTGGTGAAAAGATTACACGCTTGGTCGTTCGCACGCGTCTCAGAGACCTAAGGGTGCGTTCCCAATGAAACTGAAGCTACGACGAGTTGCTTTCGAGACTCAAAATCGATGGCTTTACTTTAGATGGAATAGTCGTATCGTTTGTCCACTGTGTGATTTTTTGTAAAGTAAGAAATTGCAAAATTGATCGTAAAGACTTATTAGTGCTACTTTGTAGGATATTTAAATATGTATGAGTTTTATGAATGCACGAATATTTTTTTAAAATCAAATCGTGGATGCAGAAACTTCAAACGAGTACGCGAAATCAAGTGCAACGAAAATGAACGTTTTTATGCGATTTCGTTAGACACAAGAAGTTGATATTTTGCCCCTTTTTTCCCTGTTACGGGGATTGGGAGAGTATCTGAATTATTCAAATGGAGTAAAGTAAACAGCGAATGAAAAAGTTTTAATAACAGCATATCCGATACGTGATATTTTACTAAAGTTCCTTTACTTTATAGCCTGTAATTCAGCACTCTTTCGACCGCCCACGTACCCCGCATAAACAGCACTTAGAAATTTGTAACATACCATATTCATGTAAATGAAATTGTATCCGATCGTTGATTTATCGAACTTGTCGACTGTATTCCGGTTATACGAATGCACGTGAATAAATAGTAGTTTACACCACGATAAAGCGGACAGTAATTCCCAGACGGTAGAGATAGGAAGTAATAAATTATCAGGCGAATAGTTTCAGACGTGCATAATGTCGAGCACCGCGTTGATTTATAAAGGCGGGAAAAAAATTATTTAAACTCCCCCGGAGTGAAATTCGAATATATTAATCCGCGCATAATCAAAATGCATTTTATGTCCGAGACGTGTCTCTGAATAAATTAAAATCTCTCGTATCAAACGTATCCCGTCTTGAAATTATTTTAACAAGTTATCGCGCCATCGTATCGCTGCACGATCTACAAGTTATTACGAAGCGAAAAATCAGCGCGAGTACCGCATAAAATTATTTTTATCTGCGAAACTGCAACCACGTCTATTCATTTTACAATTTTCCATCGACGCGGACGATGAGAAAGTATAGAATAATGTATCTCGTGAAATAAACGAAGCAAAGCAACCATTATGGAGGGTTAACCATCATCGCTCGATACCTGCGGCTGACACCAACGAAAAAAAGGAAAACGCTGTTATCCCAATAGCAAGCATCGTCGAAAATATTCAGCTAATCGAGATTAGTCGAAGGAATAACCGGAAGGGGTCCTATTTCCCAACGACGACCTTTATCCGCGGCTATGACGGGCCTGAAACAATATTTGCGCGCGCGGAGATCGGCAGACGCTCGCGAGAACCGACACGACGCCGGTCCAACGTTCATCGCGTCCACAAAAGCTGGGGACAGTCGAAATTTCGCGGAGGAACGCGGCCTGGCGAACGCGCGAAACGCGCGAAACACGCGCGGGCCCAAACGGGGGATGGTTTACGAGCCGGGAAACCGGCGCGGCGCCACGCAGCCCTTTTGTTCGCCGCGCCACGAAACGTGGGACTTACAAATTGGAATACAACGGGCCCAGAGTTAGGAGAATCGTTTCACGCTTCGCGGGGGCGCCAAGTGGAAGGCAAACACCGATAAAAACTGCATGAATAAAGCACTAATGGAAGCGCTATGGGCCCCGGAAATAAACATCGGAACGGAGAGCGTGGCGCAGGTGGCGACAACGGTGGTTCTCGGTTTCCACCTTGGTTTCCGTTCTTTCGATCGTCTGCTTCGTGGTTGAGATCGTCGCGAGGAACTGAGCGTCGTGAATGAAGGTATTTGGTAAGTCCGTTTGTTTTTCACGGTTCACCCCTTGTTTTGCAATCGTGAGTCACGCTCGTGGCCCAGATTGTGATTCACGTAACGCGATGCTATAGTAATGGATGAGTTTGTGAGGAAAAAATGGGTATCTTATTTGTTACCAATATTTGAAGTTCATTGTCTTCATTAGAACGGAACTAACTCATCTGGTCAAATTCTAATGAGACAATTCAAATTTTTGACTAAAAATTTGAATTAAAAAGTCACACATGAGTATCAGCAACATTAATTTGTTAACATCGCACATGTAATGTTGCACCCTTGAAATAAAACCCAGACTTTCCAACAAACCTTCACTGGAGAACATCGTTTAGATAAATAAAAAGTAAAAAACGCCATGATAATCGATCAGAGATAATAACAGCAGGGTGGTTAACAATCTTCGAGAAATCTTATTGTTATTAAAAAATTCGGACACGAATGATAATTAATCGTAGCCAGGAAGAGCGAGGAAGAGCTGCGGCTGAGATTACACGCTGGCCCGTCTGAAATCGCACGACGTAATTCGAGTTACGAGTATCGATCCTGTGCACGTGAAACGTATTCAGGAGCGATCGAGGCGCTCTTATCGGGTGGATAGCGTTTCGCGTGAATCACCTGCCGACGTTTAACGACGTGCAGTAGCTAATTTGTCATACGGCCGCGGAGCACGGTGACACGCGTTGAAGTAATAACACGCGTTGCTGCAGTTAACGCGCCCGTCAGCCTGTACTTTAAACGAGGAACGCAATCAATCTCCTCAGGGTATCGAGGGGATCCGTGCTACCCCGCGCGCGCTCTAACATTCTAATTTCAAGCGAAATCCTATCGCCAAGCATCGTCGATAGGCGAAAAAGGCACAGGACTGTAAATCATGTTCGTCAGAAACGCTGCGCGAATAGGCTACTCGTGGAGTTTAAATAAAAAGCCTCTAAGCGAGTGCTTTTATAGTGTTCGTACTGTTTCGTATTAAATTTTTGTTCCTCTTAACTAAATACCTTGGCTTTCTCTGAAAGTCGATTTTCTTCGCACAAATTGAGCAAAGAATAATTTTTAGAATCATTTATACTCTTATGCTTTATAGATACTTTAGAATCATTTATACTAAGAAAATCCATTGAAGTGGAACATAAAAGTGGAAAATAATTTGCTACAGAATAGCAGAGTAATATAGTAACTGTGAAATTTTCTGTCATAGGAATCATAATGTCACACACGTGCGCTGTTAAGAAACCGTAGAACATAGAGTACCTTTTAAACGGATCTATAATTACTAAAACACGTGTCATACGTCCTAAACTTTTACTCAAACATCTTATCTCCATGTGTTGGAGTCATAAACCATACTTGCGATTTCGATCTGTAACACCTATGCGAGGTGTGCTTAAAAAACGCGAGGCGAATGGTGCAATAAAGACACCTGCGCCTGTCCCGCAAAGTAGTCTTGCAAAATCTTCGATTCGACTCGATGAATCTGGCAACTGCTCGCGAAAGATTCCGAAAAAAAACGACCAGCCTCGTTCTCCAACCCTTCGCGTACCAATCGATCGTCGGATCACGCGTTTCCTTCGCGATTAATCGTCGCCCTCGAAAACCACATCCCCTAACAGACGTCTCAGCCGCGCCATACATTACCCCGCTGAATAACCAAATTTCTCGACGCGTAAACGACAGGCCGCTCTTACTCGCGCTTACACAAACCGTTCGCGCCGTGAATCAGCCGACTATTATCGGAATCGAGACGTAAAGTTCACTGACTGCCGGTTCTTTCTAGAATTCTCCAGACGGGGTCCCCTACTCCTACGCGAGGAGGCTACGCGCGCTAAGAGGAAGTCCGGCGTCGCTCGTCGCGACTCCTGTCCGTCGAGACTTCGCTCTAGGATCGACGGATCGATGGGGCCGACGATAGGTGCGTGCTGAATCGGCGCGAAGAACGCGCGATGATTCACCGACGGGTTTCTTCGGGGACGACAATCTTTATCGCGACTTAACGCACGATTCGAGCGAGAAAATGGCCCTAAATTGACAATGACGAATCGTACAGGGTGGTTTGGGAGTTGCAGGGTTCGAGGTTTTTGGTAAATGGGTAAAGGCACTGGGGCAAGTAGATTTTTTAGTGTTTTTTGTGGAAAAATGGGGTTGATTTTGCGAGGGGTTGATTTGGATGGCGCTGTCTGTGGGTAGAGACATCGTTCACCCTTTGACGCATGGTTCCAGCTTAGTATGGGAACATGTATGTAGTATTTTTCGTTCATTTGATGGTTCGGATTACTGAGAAACAGTTGGAGTAATATTTAAAATAATAAAAAGATGGAATTTTGGAGGTATTGTTGATATCATTTCCATTTGTAGTTGCAGGGGTTGTTACTTCCCTAGAATTGCTACTCGGGATAACTGAACGTGCGATAGAATACTCTAGCATCTTCTCGAAAAGTATTCGCGTCTCACGAAGACACACGTAATCTTTCAACCAATCTCAATTTCTTCGCTAAAAGCAACTACGTTCTAAGCCCAAATAACACGTCCTCCGACAACGTTTCCATTTCCATCCTACGTCAGAGTGGAGACGCGGGAAGCTCTCAAGGATCCGCGATTCACGACGGACAAGACCGATCCACCACCGTGGTAGCGCGGCTCGTGAGAACGCGGTTGTCCATCGTGTCTCGAGAGCCTCGCGTTTCAGACGCGTAACAGTATACTCCATCGCGTTGTAGTAGAAGGTAGAACGCGACGGTGCACAAAGCACACAGAGGGAAAGACAAGCGATCGGATAAATGTTTGTACGTTCGTTCACCTGTGTCATCAGCCGGTCGGCTCCTGTACCCTCCTCATCCTTGAAGATGATGTCCACGTTGTAGTTGGGCACGAGGTCCCGGAACCTGGAGTCGTGTCTGGACACGCGGCCCTCGATTATCCCGCTGGCCGGCAGCGTGTTCTCGCTGACGTTCGGCACATGCTGCTTGAACACCAACGGCGTCAGTTTCTTGAACCGCGGCAGCCGTCCGCCGCCCCTGCCAGGTCCGCAAGCGAGGACGAGGCCGCCGTTGTCCAGCACCGGTAGCCAGAGGCCCAGTATCAGCAGGAATACCTGGAGGAGCGAGGGTGTCGTGCCTCGCCTCCTGAGCGCGCAATGATGGCTCGCCTGAAGGCCGCGACGATGATGACGATGGTGCACCATAATCACGTGGCTCTGCCTGGAGGACGACCCTGTCCGGTCACTGGTCGCCGACGATCCTCGCACACCTCGCGTACCTTGCTGCGCTCGTCGGCGTCGTGCACGTCGACGGTACCACCGAGTCCTCGCCACCACCACCGCCGCCTGCGGACCACCTCCTCCACGGCTGACAGAACGGCGACAACGACCTAGACAACGACGACGGGAACGACGGGGACGACGCGTACGACCAGCTGCCGGTCCTTCTTCTCCTCCTCTTGCCACTGACCTCACTCACGCTTAACCATAACCAGGGCATCACACACCCCCCCAGCACGCACTCTTATCACCGTTCTGACCGTCGTAGCTGCGTCTGATCACCACCCGCGGTAGCCAATAACCCGGCCGATCTATCGTTGGAACGACGCGAACGTAATCGACCTGCCGCGATAATTAAACCGGCACTGCGCAACGTTCGCCACCACGGAGGCCACCCTCTCCAGGGGAGATTCTCCTCTCGCCGTTCTCCACTCGCCTCCCTCTCTGTTTTATCGCTTCCCTCGTCGACGATTCGGGTGTCGCGAGGCCCCGACGAAGATCTCTACCAGCGACGACCGGCGACTACGACCGGCGCGTCAACGATGCCACCGAAGCTACCGAGCGGAGGGTGTCCCGTATCGTCGAGTGTCGCATCGCGCGGCTAGATACCGATGGTAACCGTCACTGTGCTACATCAGCGACGAGGTAATCCCGTGCATCACTCTCCCCCTCCTAGGTGTCGACGAGAGATCTCTCGGTGACCGTGTTCTCCGGTAACGAAAACCGCGTGTCGCCTCTCGAACTTTTGCCTCCTCGAATGCGTCCCGTCGTGGTTATCTCGGCTCTATTGTAAAGGTATCCCCTACGCCCGATCGACCTGACTCACTTGACTGAACTCGATATGCGAGCACCAGTCCGGAAGCTCTGTGGCGCACGTTTTCCGGACGAGTCAGTGGTGGGAAATGCGGGATGGGTTTCGGTGGGTACCCCTGGCGTTGTTCCTTTGGCCTGGCCGACACCAGGGTGCCCCTCTTCCTGCCCCCACCAACCTGGCCAACGGCCGGCCGGGCCGCTAGCGCTGGTCGCGGCTAGCTGCTGGCCCCCGAGGGGCTCTCACGGCCTCCGAACCGTGGTGGTGGATGATCCCGCTCCCACTACACGCAGGGCCTACTGGTGCGCGTTACTGACGTCACGGGCCCTGTCGAGACACCATTGGTCGGGGCGGGGCGTGCGCGAGGTAAACGAGGACAGGTGCACCAGGTCGGACGGAGACCGCCGCGACGTCCGCACGGGACGAAGAAAGAGGCAGACGACGGAGCCAGAGGGGGGGAGGGAGAGGATCTTTTTAGCTTTCTCCTCGTTCGATTCGGTTTGATCGCGGCCTATCCTCTCTGCCTGTCTCCCTCGCTCCGCTGCCACCTTCGAATCTTTCCGTTCGTTCGGCTTCTTTGCCGCGCGCAGCCTGTCCCTCTTCCTTTTACAGCGCCCGCCAGCTACCCCACCTCGGCCAGATTCGATTGATCCTTCCTCTTCGTCCTTTTCGTTGTCGTCGTTGTCGTCGCAACAACGTTCTACCTTGTTACTCGCCTCTCCTTCTTCTTCTTCTTCTTCCTCCTCCTCCTCTTACACCACTCGCAAAAGGTTTCCCCGTTGCGCCTCCGCGCGCAACACCACCCGCCTTCACCCTCCGAAGGCGACTTCTTTACACTCCGAGAAAGTGCACCAGAGTTGCGCGAAGATTCTCAATGACCGTGTCTCTCTATCCCCGGGGCGAACGCGCGTACCTCGAGAGCGTAGAGGGAGTAGTAGGGTGGGCTGACCTTGACTTCGGCACCCGTCAAGTTTCGCTCTTCTTTACGATTTTCGCCGTTTCACCGTTCCTCTCCTGCGCCACACCGCCTTTCCCCGCCTTCCTTCCTCGCCTGCGACGCGCTGCGCCTCGTCGATTACCGCTTTTGTCGCATTCCTACGCTGTGTCGGCAGCATCCCAGGATCTTATTGAACGCAGCATCGCTCGATTCCTCTTGTACCCTGCTGCTCGTCGAACGCGCGGAGCGACGCGTTTCCTTCCTCGCCCATCTTCCGTGGGAACCTCGCCTCGCGTGTCGCGTTCACCGTTCTGGAGCACAGATTTCCATCCGATCAAACGTTGTTCGTTTATTTAGCTTCTATTTGATTCGTGTAATGAAGAATGGCGAACGATAATTTGTATCAAGGACACAGGAAAAGCAAGGGTTGTTAGCGTTGTTTGCTTTTGAGGAAATCCATCTCTAACATGTTACAAAATTTAAGAAACTATTTACATAATTGTTTTAGGATGATTTCATTTTTTTTTTTTAAGAGATGAAGGATTGTGGAATGTTAGAATGGGGTAAGAGTGGAGAATCACGGTTTTGGAGCACAGATTTCGATCATGTTTCGATAACCGTGTTGTTCTTGTAGATGGAACGCATCGAACGATGGTGGACACGTAAGCAGTTCGATTCAGATAAAATTCGTGCGTTGTTATCGTGGATGGAATACACACGAGCTGTTCGATCGCAGTAGCACGAAACAAAGTTATCGATCTCCGTTTATAAGTGGCGCTACGTTTATCGAGCACCGATTATCACGTACGAGGCTCTCCACGTCGCGTCGTGAAAGATCAATCGCCCACTTTCGCCGTTTTCTGACTTCGGAATTTATGGGATTTGTAGATAAAAGATTGTCTTTAGAAATAGATAAGAATAGTCTCGACTCACTTGAAAAATACATTTAGAATATTTAATCGAGACACCTTTTCGCGATTGTGTCTCTGAAAAATAAATAACCTGTATTCTTTCGTATTTTATAAACTGCGACGTTTTTAAAATTTAAACGATGCTATCCTCAGAGCAATGAATAATTTAACTTATTTTTCGTTCGACTTTCGTTTCGATTTTCGATGAAAATGCTGTTCGACTCAGGTATGCAGCGCGAGAGATATTTTAAAAATGGAGTAGCTCCGGGAATATTGACGAAAAAAGTGAGGTTCACGAATATTTGCAGGCGATACGCCCAGTTGAACGTCTGTCACGCATTCTTACTTCGCACAATGTAACACTTTCTTGGGACTAACTTTCTTTCAAGTATTTCTGAAATTTGCATACCTGCTGTCGTGCCGGTGCATAAGACTTCAGCAGCCGCAAAAGGTGAAGTACAATGAGGTCTTTGAGCATTGTTTCACTTTTGTAAAATATTGATTTTGCGAAAAAAGGAGGAAAAAAGGTCGTTTCCAACAGTACGCTAAAACTGATTCAGAGTTATTCGTCGTATAAATAATTAGAATATTGAATGTCAGAAAATATATGTTTCTGCAATTGGATATTATTGCGTGACGACGCGTACAAATTTTTAAGATCATTTTTAAAAGTCATAAAACATTATGACTTTCACGTGTCTTTCAAATGTTGGATAAAAATACATTGTAATACATTTATAAAATGGAAACAATAGAAACCAGATATGTATAAGTGATTCGTATCGATTCGTAAGTTAAAATGACAGATTGAAATCTTACATCGAAGCTTGACTGCCAGCAACGCGAGCATCGAAAGTATTCGAGGAAAAAGTGAATTCAAGGAAAGTGTTACATTGTGTACTTACAGTATAAACGTCCGCTGTGTGTTCGTTCCAAAGAAACGCGCCACCCTGCTGACGTCTTTTCTCTCAATTATTCCGTAATCCCTTCATTCTTTTTTCTAAACGAACACTCAATACTCTTCTACCCAAACTGTAAATAATACAAACGAAACAAAGCTTTACCCACGTTTCCATAAAAAATTCCCCCAAATTTCCACATAAAATGGCGTAATAGATTTATAAAACTCTTACTGTGCTGGTTATCTCTTCCAGCCTTAATATTGAACACTATGACACACTTCGAGGCGACGAGTAAGCATCCATTGTCTTCAATCTTCCAGAATCTTACCAACGATCACTTCCATCATACCATCGACTGCACGAAACTCCAATTTCGAGGAGAAGAAACAGCGAAAGCGAGGGACTCGACGGCTACAGCGTTTCGTCTACGAAACCACGCGCGATTCAGCGTGGAGCGTCTCGTACCTGACATCGAACTGCCAATTAACACTTTTTTTCGTTACACTTTTGCTTCTTGGCGCGCGAGGAGGAAGATCGAGCAGCACAGCGTACCGGTTATCAAACCACGCGCGATTCAAGGTGGAACGGAGCTCGTAACCGATACGATCGCGACAACGACGCACCTCGACGACGCTCAATAAAGAATTTTGAGACGGGCACGAACCGTGGTCACACGATGGAACGTCACCAGCCACAGCTATGAGCCAACTGATATGAAAGTCGAAGTCTAACGAAGGACAAGGAGGGGAGGGACGAGGCACGGCCTACCAAAGTGTTCGGTTTACTGATAATAAACATCTTTTGTGAATAACTGGCTCCCCCACCAGGCCACGGCCAACGGCAGTCTATCATTCGCACCGTATAAACAAAACGTGTCCTTGGAACTCCGATAATAATCGGGGTTTTTCGCGGGCCACGAAGTGAAGCTCTTTCTCGTTCGTAAAATCGTACGAGGCTGGTCGTTCGAGTACGTCCGTGTACTGCTTCCATTTTAAAGTTTTTTTTTGTTCAATTAACGTGTTATCGTGTCTTTTTTAATGGAGACTTTGGAGAAAGTGTATGAAACAATTAAAAAATTGCATAGGTTGGTGATAATTTGTTGTACACTGAAGAGGATGTTTTGAGAGGTTTGAGGGTGGAGGCAGCGCTGAACGTGGTGGCTGAAGATTTCAAAGAGCTGTGCTTTAATTTTGTGAGGTTCAGGTTTTTGAAAAATTGGGAACAATTCAAGGATGCTTGGGAAATTTTCGATGGTTTGTTAAATGAAACGTTTGGAGGTTGCGTAAACGAGGCAGAAATTGAGAGAGGAGGAAGTGGAAGCAGCTGTTGGCGCAAGAGCGTTTTCGAGTACAGAGATACGTGCTCTTTCGAAGTCAACGAACGATTTACTCAATTACTCGCGGATTCAACGATTTCCAGGCATACCAGCTGAGATGTCTAACATTTCCGCGCGACTTTCTATCGAATTCTAGGGATTCCTCGCGTTTCCACCGTGTTACGTGAAGCACCCAAAAAGAATATTCATAGCTTCATTTCCCAATCGCTGTGCATAAAGTGCTACACTTTATATACTGGAATCGTAAAAACGTTCATCGTCCGGGAAGAAACGCGAGGCAGGCATTCGAGCAATAAAATCTCCAACTTTTAAACCTCCACGAAGAATAAAATGCACAACGCGGAGCCCTCGCGTACCGATCGACATTTCCAAAAAATAAAAAGTTCCGCGGAAACCAGATACAATTTGAACGAGTCCAATAAAAACAGCACTGCAAATAGTTCGAGCAGCCGAACGCATCAAACGCGACAGCCAGATCCTCGTTCGGCTGACCTGCGCGGACGAGGGTGGCGTTCGCCAAACAAACCCCATCGACGGGTCGCGTAAAAGCGGAAACTTCGCCTCCCTTAACTGCGCGCGTCGCGCAGGAAAAAGTAAAATATTCTAAATAATTCAGAACGGATTTCCAAAATAGACCGCGAACGCGTTGTTTGCGAAGCGAGGATCAGATATTTCGGCCCAGTTTTTTCGAATTTAACGCTCGAGCTCGTAGAACCCGCCCAGCCTCGCTTTTACGCCGAGGAACGCAGGGAGGCGGTGGGACTCGCAACGGAGGCGTAAAATTTAGCGTAAACGGCGCGAGTTTACAGAAAAACAATAGTTGCATTATGGCGCGTACGTACACGAGTCCGGGGACGGCACGGGGGAGGCAGAATTACGGCCGAATGAAAGCATAAACGTCGCTCGTTAACGAAGCCGATGCCAGAATCGCTGAAACCCGCCGGCAATAAAAGGTAACGAGTATTCGCGAGCTGTAAACATCCGCGGAACGCTACTCCGGAACATTTCATAATCCTGTTACGAGCCACTTTGACTTTTGTGGCGGCTGCGGCGTGGCGGAAATAAAAGTGCGCCTATCGAGGCGCGAGTAACTGCGCCGCGCTGTTGCCGCGCCTCGACGGATTTGAAATTCGCGGGATTACCGCCTGGTCGCTATCGATCGTGGGACCCGTTGGAAGCGGCAAAAGTTCGAACTTTGAACGAACGTTCTGTTCGACAAATGTTTCGCGAACATCGGACGATATCAGGAAACCATTTTTCGAGTACAGTACGCGTTAATCATCGATTCAGAGCGAAAACAAGTTCAGTTCTGCTAAATTCTTCTAAATTCGTAAGGGGTTGATGCAAAGCTAACTAGAATATTAGCTACTAGCTAAACATCATCGATTCAGATCGAAAACGAGTCCAGTTCTCCTAAATTCTGATAAATTCATAAGGGGTGGATACAAAGTTAGCTAGAATCCTCATTGCTATTAGGAAAATAGAGGGATGTTGCGAATGGTGGAGAGCAACGTCGACGACTCGTCATCGATCGTTGTTTGGTCGCCCCGCGAATGAAAAAAAGAATGCCTCGCTACCATTGCTGCACGGCTGGGCCGTGTGTCCCTTTTACGAAGTAACACGATCCACGGAGGAAGCTGCGCCGGGCCGAAGGAGGTTAACACCGGTCCGGACAGAGGTCCGGAGTGGCCCTTTCGCGTAATGGACGGCTCAAATATTTATCATCGGCTGCGTAATTTAAGGTGCGTTTAGCAAACGGAAGACGACGCGGAGGGAAAACAAACAAGTCAGGGGCGGTGTAAGGATCCGCGGCGAGGTGGAGAATGGGACGCGAAAGGGTAAGGCGGGCGAGTTAAAGGGTGAGCCAAGGAGGAGGTGGGGGCGGTTCAGGCGGAGGACGAAGACAGAGGGAGAGGAGGCAGTGGTAGGATAAAGCCGCGGGAGGGGGAGGGATGGAAGAACGGAGAAAAAGGGAGAGAAATAGGGGGAGAAAGAGAGAGAGAGAAAGAGCAGAAACGGTGGAAGCGCGAGGGAGACGGGGCTATGAACGAGAGAGGTAGAAAGAGTAGCTCAAAGAGGCCGCCGCGGGCCCCAGAGGGCTCTGTGAGAAGGCACAAACCCCAATAATAGCACCAGAATTTATATACCTGCACGAACTCGGTGGAACGGTCCCGGGGCTGCGGGTCCACGGACCCAGGGACGGCTTGTTGCAATAGCCGAACAGAGGGGCCATTCTTCCACGATTCATTTTCTTCTTCGTTTCGTGTTTAAGCTCGATTTACTCCTTCCGCGCGTTAAACGGCTTTAAAGGCGACGGGTCGGCTCACCGTTCGCGCACGGTCACTAACCCGCTCGACACCTAAACGCGCGCGCGCACGGCCGCTCCGCCGCCGTCGGGGTGACTCGTCGTGGATAACGCGGAGCGAACGCCGCCGATACCGATAACTGTCGAAACGGTGGCCGCGACCAGCGTCTCGAACCAGGGCCCGGACCCGAGCCCGAAACTCTACGAGCCCGAGGTAGATCAACCGATCTCGACAAGGGACTTCACGTGTATACACCTTAGGACTGACCGGCCCTGGGCCCCATCAGCGGCGGTCTAGCATCCGCTACAGAGGGAAGAAGAGCCCGGGCGAGGGGCTCGCGGAGCGACGAGGAGGGACGATCCAGCAGAAGGTGGAAAAGGGACAGTGACGACGAGAAGTCGAAGGGAGAGGCGCAGGCACGGAGAGTAGAAGCAGCGATTCGTGGCGGACCGGAGAGCGAACCATCCATCACCGAGGGCTCAAAGCCGTATCTTCTGGTGACCGATGCCCACCGCGACCGGTGCCGGGATGCCAAAGCGGGGCCAAATATTGTGAAAGGTCCAGAAAAGGCAGGAACGTGAAATAAATTTGCTCTGCCGGCAGGGCAAGGGACGAGGACAGCCGAGGTGGTGAGTGCGGTATAGGGACCAGGGGGGGAGGAGGAGGACGAACGGACGGACGGGGAACGGAGACGGCGAGATGGACGGAGGGAGAAAGGCAGAAGGATGATACTCTTCTGGGTAGCTCGAAAGGTTGCGCCTTGTACTTGTGCGTGTCGAGGTGGAGAGAGGAAGAAGGCTCTTTAACCACTGTCGGCTCTTTGAACCCTGCTCGTCTTCCTTCTCTCTCACTCTCCATCTGTCTCTCCGCTCCTCTCCGGCTCGTTCCTCCTCTTTCCACCCTTTCACCGTGCTGCATCCTCGTCGATCCGCTCGGCGAGCGCGCGCGCGCGCGCACGCACGGGGCATCCGTACCCGCGCGGATCCAGGAACATAGAGCAACGCCATTTACATTTTACACGCGAAAATACGCTTTACGAGCCGGGGCCAATCATCGCGCCCCGTCCTGACAGTTTATCCGCGTCACGCGCGCGCAACCGTGCCCTCGCGAGGGCCAGACGGGTACGCGGCCGCACCGTGCGAATCGCCACGGGGAACGCATCTGTTCGCGTGTTCCGATGATAGATCGCGCGGACCGATCGAGCTCCGCGCGTTCGCAGGCGAACGCTCGACTCGGTCTGTTTGTCGGACGAATCACGGACACTGGCGATCGAGGCTTGGCGAACGGGCCTTTGAAGTTTCGGAGCGTGCACGCTTCGAATCCACGGGTTCCACCCGAAACGACATTGTGATGGTAAGAAGGCGAAGCCTGGGATGTGACTGATGGACAAAAGAGTACGCGCGGACGCGTGTAAACGATAGGGAAACCTGAAAAGGTGTACACCGATGGAATGCGTGTAAAAATCGGGGTATAGCTATTCGAGGGGGGCGTCTAAATTCTTTTCGTTCACCCCGTCGATTCCGTATGTGTGCTTAATTTATGCTGCAGGTCTTTGAGACGAGCGTGTAGGAGTAGCACTGAAAATGTCGAGCAACGAAGACGAATTGGAGGAACGTTTCGCATCGCCTAGAGAAAAATTAAATGTTTCACGTGGAACACCTTGTATGTTATTTTTATACGTTCGTTCTTTCGAACTGAATATAGGCACGCTGATCTACAAGCAGAGACGACGACCGGGGTAAAGAAACCGTGGCGATGGTAAAGAAATACCGATGAGATCTGCGAAAAGTTCAGAAGCCATCCTATAGCCGAAGCGATTTGGTGGGACGCCTACGGGCGAGCGTTCGCCGCTCCGAAATCCTCCATATACTCCCGTTTCGCTACTTAGTGTAGGATATCGCGTAGATAAAGGACCCAGCGAAGCGCGATCTTTCATCCTCGGAATCACGTTTTACGATCCCTGCCCCTTCGCCCCGTGGGCCTATTGATGCTTGTTAACGTAGCAGCACCTTGGCCGCGCTCTCGGGCCCATAATCTCCGCGAACGCCACGCCACGCCACACCACGCCACGCCATGGATCCTCTCCCGTCGCTGGATTAATAATCCGAGGAGAACTTCGAGAGGAGCGAAAAAGCGAGACGGCGAGCAGCGCAGGATCGGCCTAAGGAGAGACACACACAGAGGGGACAGAAAAAGGCAAACAGAGATAAAAAAAGGGCCCAGAAAGGGACGAAAAGAGAGGGAGCGAGAGAGAGAGAGAGAACCCTGTGGAGGAGCAGAGGCAGGTAGGCGGAAAGGAGATGAAGACGAAAGGGGGACGGGGTGAGAAAGATGAAGGAGGAAAGAAAAGTGGAAGGGTACAGAGATCGTAGCTCGTAAGTTAGCACGTGGTCGAGGCGAGCCGTGCGAAGGAAACCGAGAAGCGGGAAAGGAGAGGTGGAACGAGTCGAGTGGGCTTACCACCTCATCTCCTTTCTTTGCCCACTGACGTAGATAAAATTCTACGTGGCCCTTGTGAACGTGACACGGGGAACTGTTTCTCTTCGCGGCGAATAGCAATAATGGAGACGCATGCCCCGTTCGAGTGTGTCGCCCCCCTTTACGTGCGTCGCGCCGTTCGGCCCCCGATGTTCCCGATCGGTGAAGTCGAAACGTGAAAAACAACAAAAGAGCCATCGAATGCCTCCTCCGAGCCGATAGAGGAACATCGACGAGTCCTTTCAGCCGGCTCTATTCGTGGATGGCACAATGGAAAAGCGTACAATAACTCGACGATCGTGTACAAATTGGCCAGGCCCCCGGTTCCGATTCCCAGGCGGTGGCCGTCCCGTTTTTACGGCCGGTAACGAGGAGGCCACCTAATTAGAATTCCATTTCGCGGTCCTGTCGGCGGCAATATCGCGCGATCTACACGATCCTTCGTTACTTACGCCACTGTCAGCACCTCCACCCTCCGCCGGTGTTCGTCTTCGGGGCCACCTCATCTTCGCGGCCCGGACCGAGGCAAGGAGACAGCGTGGACCGTGTGTGTAGCCAGCGACGACGCAGGCCTAACCTGGCGAAGGAGGCAGAGGAGACCCCGCGGTCCGGCCGAGGAGAGAAAGGAGAGACGAGCACGTAGAACCGTGTCTCGAGCAGCGAAGAAGTCCGCTCGGGAAGGAGAGCGAAGTTGAGCAAGAAGTTCTCGCAGTGGAACAAGCAAGAATTCCACCGGTGGAAAGGGGTGGAGCGGAGAGGAGACAGGGGGAGGGGAGGGGGTGGGCGAGCAGCGAGAAAACGAGAAAAACGCGGTGAATCCGTAGAAAAAGCGAAAAAAAAGAGCGACGGGAGAAACAAAAGGAGAAAAAGAAAGGGGACGACGCGAGGAGGAGGAAAAAAAAAACGGAAGGGGGGGGGACGTGGGTGGGAAAGAGACGGGGGCAGAACGGGGGAGCGAGAGAGGCGAGAAAAAGGACACGGCGAGAGTGTAACGGAGAGGGTCAGAGCAGTAGGGAAGAATAGGAAGAGTGAAGAAGCGAGCGTAAGACCACACAGGACGCGGCACGCGCGCGCTCTACCGGGTGGGCCAGCGCACGACGGCTTCGGGCGTCCTCGCGCTCGATCGGGCGAGCTCGTGCGTCCTCGGTTGGGCCCGGTGGTCGGGCCCAGCCGAGGCCACACAGATCGCGCACGCGCGAACGCTTCCTGGGTGGCATTCGCCTGCCGGCCGGCAGGCAGAGCGTAAGGTACTTCTTCTCTCCGTTCCACCGTGGGCCGTACAACCTGTTAGTGTCGTGCCATCCACGCATTATGCCCCTCATTCTCTCCTCGTCTTTCACGGCTACTCTCTCGCTACCTGTCTCTCTTTCTTTCTCTCTTCCGCCGTGCAACCGGGCCTCTCTTTCTCTTGCTCCGGCGAACGGAGGCCTCGAGGCACCTCCTGCCTCGGGTATACCTACGGCATCACGAGCTTCTAATAAGATTCCAATTTGTCAATTAGGGGGAGGACGGGATCCGGGCGCATCTTCTCTCTTCTCCTTCACCGCCACCTTCTTCCTCCCTGTCGTCTCTTTCTCTCCGCGTTAGCACCTGCCTCGCATTAACGACGTGCAACTGCGACACTTAAGCGGCTGCCGTGTACGCGACGTAATCTCCGGCTGATCTCCCTGCCCGATTTAAACCAGCATCGTTTCTTCTTCTCGGACGCGGCGAGGCTTCGTTTTTTCCTGTCATTCTCGGGGGATGTTTTATGTATAGCCGATTCGTTTCGGATTGTCCTCGCGGGTCTCGTTCGCATTTTTCGCCTCCTCCTTTTTTTTTTTTTTTCTCTTCATCTTCTCTCGCCGTTCTCGTAATTGGTAGATTCGACGAACCGCGTAGCGTACCGGTCGGTGTCAGTTCCTCGGCCACGATCACGTGGCATGCACGAACTTCTTACGCACACGCCAACGTAATGAGCATCGCCGCTACGAGCTGCATTCTCGTGACGCGAGCCACCCGCTGGGCCTTTTCGCTCCAGAGCGTGCTGGAAACCGAGAACGATTTCGGAGAAAATAATCGTCAGATTTCTCAGTAACCTTCCACTCGTAATTCGAGGACCTCTGCGCTTCGGTCTTGGCACCCCTTGTACGGAACCACGAACGATTTGCAGTCGAGGTGTATTCTCTATTAATCTACATCGCCTCCGAAACGATACCAAAGACCAGTCCTAGAGATAGACACTTCATCAAAGCCTCCAACCCATAATCGCGTGCGTCCATTCGTCACTTTTCCCCGTCTCCGTACAGAAAACGTAACATTCGTGATCTGGTTCCAGAATCCTCAAGGTACGCGAGT
This sequence comes from Xylocopa violacea, assembly GCA_963969225.1. Lineage (NCBI taxonomy): Eukaryota > Metazoa > Arthropoda > Insecta > Hymenoptera > Apidae > Xylocopa > Xylocopa violacea. Next base: position 7,195,890 of record CAXAJV010000021.1, on the reverse strand, counting down.
GAGCACGCGAAAACCCGAGGAACATCGCCCGTATCGATACGGTCGCGTGGGGAACGGATGACGACTCCTATTTCGAGATTCGAAGGGACCCGGAGGAGTGATCCGCGCGGCGGAGGCATTTGTCCTGGCAGGAGCGTAGCCGGCGAGTCGGGCGCCCGTTGTACCGGCTCCCACGTATGTCCGGTGACGCGAGGGTGCCCTCTCTCCCCCTGCAGCTCCGTCGGCCGGACTATAAAATTTCATTTCTGCCGGGCGAATGTCTTCGAATTAGCAATAAAGCAGTGATTCTCTTCCCCTCGCAGCGTACAACGAGGCCGCGCCGCGCCGCGCCGCGGCGTTCGCTCCTTCTCGTTTTTTGTTTACTCACCAGCGAACTGGTTTTGCGGTATACACGCTCCGTTTCCCCTGGCTCGCCCCGTACCGTCGCTGGTCCACCTCTTCAGCGTCCACGTCCTCGTCCCCCGGGCCGTCCTGACGTAGCCAGGGTAGGAGGGTACCGGCTATTTCGGGGTACGCAAATACGCGGAGTGCGCATAGTGCGCGAGGGGTGCCGGAGAGCACCCGCGGCGAGAAGTCACCGGTACTGTCATCGACAAAAATCATCCACGATGCCCTACAGAGAGGAAACCGGCCGGATTTTTGCCGATGAGCGAGCCGCCGCCGGGTCCTGCCCGATGGAGAACGGTGAACGATCGATCCTTTGGTAGCGAGCGTTGACCAGCGCTTAGATCCTCGCTAAATATTGCCAATCGGCCATTAAACTGATATTTATCGCACGCTGAGAGTTTGCGATAAAATTGGAAGCGACTGCCTTTGAAACGCTCCAATTTGATTAGATTAATATTAGACCTCCTGCTTATTGAAGCATGCATCGTCGTTCGCAAAATGGATCGGTAAAATCGTGCAGATGTAGGCTCGATTTGGTTCTTGGAATCGTTGCATCTCACTTTTGTATATTCTGTCTGGATCCTTCTCGGAGGAAATAATTTTCAAAGTACACGGGTAGAATGTGCAAGTGCACGTGTACTGGGCGACACTGCGATCGAACTGGTGTTCGCGGAAACTGTGCTCTTGGGTGGACGCGTACGTGGCTTACGTCATGTTCGACGCGGACTTTTTCTATGGAGCAAGATGGGAGGGAGATCCTGGCAACTGGATGTACAAGGGAAAACTGTCTTCGGATGTAGATTCGCTCGTAAGGTTGAAAAAGTAGTTGAGCACGCCGGTTATTCCGGGCCCCTTTGGGCGATCCTTCTTCGTACGAGAAGAGACATAAATTCGGAACGTATTCGTGGGTCTATTATTCGTTCGAGCACAGCAGAGGGTTGCCAAGAGGACGTTCAACTTCACAAGTTGAGTCTTCGGTAGCGCAATGCGCGACTAATATTAGCCAGCGACACGTGGGATCCGTCAACGTCCACGCAAACTGTCAAGTTGAACGAATCGAAGTTCAACGCTAGGACGGTTATGCGTGTCTGGCTTAAGTCGAACAAGGGAAGCCCGTCGTCCGGCAAAAAAAAAAACCAGAAATTGCTCGTTGCCTCTCGTTACAATAGCCTCCCCGCGTTTCTGATCAGTGCCAATAATAGCCGCGAGGGCTCGAGCAATGCAGCCAGGCTTGTCCTTACATAGTTGCGCATCCTTATGCACATTATACGCATTATATACTATATGATCTAGGTCCGTGCGCGCAGAGACAAAGGAATGCTTCCTCCCCCCGTTCTCCGGCGTCCTTCCACCTACCGATCCACCTTGGTACCCCGTCCGAAGGGGGTACAAGGAGCTACGAAGGACGGCGCGAGTGAAGGCAAGGGAGACACGGTAGAAGAAGAAGGGTTTGGGAGGAGAGGAGGAGGCATGCGGGAAGAAAGAAGAATAAGAGGAGCGAACCAGAGGAGGAATAGGCCATTCCACTTATACGCTGCTCGGATTCAATTAACTCTCCACCTTCTCTTCCCTCCTTCTCCTTCTCATCTCGCGGGACCGGCGTGCCTCTGCGCCCTGCCTTATACAGGGTGTTCCTCTGCACGCGCGCGTATCACCCGTAACCCTTGTCGAAAATGTTCGCTGCGCGGCCTGGCCACACCTTTGTCCGTTCGCGTCGTTTTTGGTGACGTTTCCCGACGACTCCTCGCGTCTTCGGTTCGACGAACTGGAGACGACGATCGTCTGACGTAGGGTGGACAGTAGTTTCCTTGAAAAGATGGAAGCTGGAGTTGTGATCCGCAACAGCACTTCTACGTCCCTTCTTCGTCCCTTCTTCGTCCTTTCTTCATCCCTTCTTCATCCATTCTTCATCCCTCGTGGTTCAGACCGCCGTATAAATTTGAATCGACGATGTCTTCTGACGAAGATTTAACGGATACTCGAGCGGTCCGATCGGCATCCGGTACGAGCGAGGATCGAGGCTCGGATACGGTAGTGCGACGTCAGCGGTCGGAGAAATGGATATTCCCGCCAGCGAATCGGTGTTGAATTTCTGGGCGCCATTTAGCTGGACGTTATCCTTTCGCGCAATCGAGCGCGTGCATGTCGTTCGCCGATACCGATGCGCACGCTGACCGATTATCGTGTTACGAAGCGCTGCGCACGGACGCCTAGTTTGACTTACGATGGCAATAATAATAATAACGGGCCTCTTTATTGCCACCATATAACAAACGACCGTCACGACGACAAGCCGTTGTCATTGCTGCTGTCATTGCGTGGCGGGCAACCGTGCATAAGATAAGGGAACTGCTATTTCAAATGTCCCGGCTACCTGTTGCGATACCGGCCAGACATTAAGGCGCTAATTAATGCATTAACAGCCAGACGCGTTCCTGTAACGTCCCTTCGACACGAATTTTTGCGGACGCGTCCTCTGGGTGTCGTTTTAATTGCTCCGACAGAATGTTCGGCACAGTGCTGCTATTGTATATGAATAATGCAGATATGTAGTTGCAACAGATATCAAGTTGCCATTTGTTTTATACGTATTTTTATCACTTCGCCAAATGGCCGTAATCAGCGATCGTAGTCACACCTTTGTGAAGGTATATCACTCGTACATCAAGAGTTGGTGGTAATGGCCATTTCAGGGGTGAATTGTTCGGTCAATTATATATTCTTTCATACACACAAAATATGGGAAGATGTGCATATGTAGATTCGACGAGTATCGATCTTTTCCGCTGATTCAGTGTCGAAACGAATCGTGTGGGAAAGTTAGGATCGGGGGACAGGAAAGGTTCGATCATTCGCGATGATCCAAAACCTCGTGGGCTTAGCATCATCCTGTTCCCGTGTATTCGTTTGGCTTGAAATCACTTGTCCCGTGCTACGTGAAGATTCACTCTAAGGGCCCATTCACAGAGCCTCGGTTAGACCTCGCGGTGGTAGCGGTTTGCACAAATTTTGTGCAACGCAAAAGTCCGTTCGTCGGGACAACTTTTTGCCCAACAGACGAGCCTGATTATTTTTCATTTATTATTCGAGATAAATTGTTTCGTACAGCCGAACATCGTATTTAATCTGCCACCCATTCATCCAGCCCATTCTTTCAACCGGAGTGAACAGGATCAGGTTCTTTATTGTAATCAGCTCTTATTGATTCTGCAGCAGGAATCAGGTTACTCCGACCAATCCCAACGCGTTGTCGTCGTTATTTTATCGAGGAGGAATAACGCAATAGCCGATCCCGGGCTGAATAAACAAAAGTGGGCGAACCATGCGAGGGCGCAGCTATCGCTTGTTGCCACCGATACATCAAACGTGCCCATAAATGTTGGCGTAGCTCGAAACACTGAATAATGCTGTATCCAATTTCTTCTACGGGGTGTTTCGCTCAATGGAACGGAACATTCCACCGGCGGATTCTTGAAATTCTATTACCTCCGGCTTCCTTATCAGTTTTCGATGCGAACCCTCCTGGGTCGAGTATGTATATGCGGGGGGGACGAGCTTAAAAAACAGCGACTTCTGGAACTTTCTTCTTTTTGTGCATCTCGAACCATTCAATACGCCATTTTTGTGTATTCCATACTCCATACTCTTTGTATATGGTTTCGCACACATTGGTGACAATGTTGAAGTCAACCAGCCAGCTTTCCTTACAACTGGCTGTTGAAGCCAGGACACAACAGCAGTACCTTCGCAGTGGCTCTTTCCTTAGCAAAAATGTCGGGATTTCGTAAAACGGCAAGGAGCATCGTCAAACGACGGGCTCTCCAAATCATTGTCCAGCGACGTCTGCACGCGTGCGCGCGCGCGCGCATTTCCGTTCTCCATCCCAAGCTTGACGATAGATTCCGTACGCTGGCGGACACTTCCAGGTGTCTCTATGAAATCATAAATTCGACGATTGTCGGCGGCAGCCGAGGCAGGAGTCTCTGTGGCGGTCTTGTCACGCTTGTAGGGAGATGAGAACGGTGCCTTAAGGCTCCGCAACCTCTCCTCGGGACGAGATCTCTCTCCTCTCTCTCTCTTTGGTTTCCCACGAGAACCACCGCCGCCGCCGCCTTCTGGAATGTCGCTCTCCCCTTCTCCTTCTGTTCTGCTCCTCCACCGTCTCCACCTCCGCCGATACGACCGCCACACCACCTCCTCCTCCCCTTGCCCCGCGCCGTTCCACCACGAGCCTTCGTGTTCGCCTCTCTCGTTCTATCGCCCCGTTCCAACCCCGGCTCTTCCTTCACCACCTCTCTCTCCCTCTCCCGTTTTTCACTCTCTTTCGCGCGCGCATTTGCCTCCGCGCCGCTTCTCGTTCCCTCCCCCTCGATCCCGCCGCGAGATTTAACGGGGTGCATCGTGGTACACGGTGTATCTACCGATGCGACTCGTGATTAGGAAGTGCATATGGGAAAAGGAGAACCCGCGAAGTTGGGGGAGGGGGCCTGGGGTAGACGCGTTTAAAATATTGGCGCGGCGATCGTGGCCTAAGCATTGTAGTCGCCGTCGAGGTGCTCTTTTTTCCCCCGGATGATCCTCCGGGACCTAGCCTGGGGAATTGCTAAAACAAACTACCGTCCTGGCGCACGGATCGGTTCGAAATTTATTCTCCGTTCCGTTTGTCCGGGCAGCGTTTCTTCGATGGATGTCACTTCACATTTTTGCACACTGTTCATTGGGACAGGCGGTGATGTTAATTGTTCGCGGCAATTTAGGGGGATCCGACGATGAATCGCGGACAAGTGGAAATGAAATCCAACTGAATCGATCATACGCCAACGTGCGGACTTCACTAAACGTCACAGGCGATGTTAGATTTCATTTATATACACCACCTGGCCTCTCCGCGTTCCCAGATTTATTGATCCATAAACAAGGAACTACGCGCGAGTTACGGGAGACTTAAACGTTGAGTGAGATACGCACAATGGTTTACGACCGTGAATTCTTTATAGCTCGCTGATTATATAATTTTATGCGGCACAGACGTTTCGCTGGATTGTGACATTATTTTGTCGCTATTATCCATCGATAAACGTTGTCGACCACTTTGTCATCGCGTGTCTTGTCGTACAAATTCATACGTCCACCGTGGCAGATCTTAAATACAAATGATCTACGGTAGTCGAAGTCTTTCAAGCTTTCAAGAAGGAAAAGGACAAATGAGTTTGGAAAATCGCGAAGATTAAAAGACAACGATGCGGTTCCGCACAATGGAGAACAACGCGATCGTTTAACCGGTTTTTAGGCTCTCCTCGTGGGCGTCGAACAAAGTGCACCGCTGGAAGTGTTAAATTTGTATTTAATTAATTCCCAGCAAATTGGTGCCACGAACAATGTTTCATTTTACGCTCCGTTGGCTTTTACCAATGCGGCAGGATGTTTTGCGCGATACAGACCTGCCAACCTTCTCGATGGTTGCTTTGTAATTTCATCGTGTTTAGCTCCATTGAAATCGAATCGATGTCTCTGGAAACAATCGTTTATCCACGGTGGATTACTCCTCAAAGTAGCTACATCGAAGGCTGAGTCTAATTGCTGTTTAAGCCTGATTTCAGGAAGCATCATTTCACGCCACGCTGTGCGTTACCATTGTGCTTCTGGCTTTCTTTCTTGGCAGTGAATGCTCGCTATTGAAACGTTTCGCTAATAATAATAGTGGTTTACACTTTGCTATCCGCGCTTGATCGATTGTTCGTGATCGCGCGGAGGAGTTGCGTCGATCACGAGTGACGCGTTTGAAAAAGGCGCCAAACCTGCCTACGAATTATTTAAATGTTAAACTATAATAACTCAAGTGGTCCAAATTGATATAATTATTTGGAATAATAAAAAATGTGCAATCTTCGAATAAAACTCGAATAACGTTTGTTTCACGCTTCCTAGTTAAGATCCACTGTGCACTTTAATTATTCAAATCTTAAAACTTGTAAAAGTTTCTGCGTTTACTAATTTTTATATTCTTTCTGCTTCTATTCTTCTATAATTCTTCTCGATACATTATACACCTATGACGGTCATTAGCTGTCAGACAGGACTTAATAATTGGCAGCCGTCCATATTAACCGCCTCTGTTGGGAGACTGTTTTGAATTGCATTAAGAAAAAAAGCAATGTACCGTTTACTTTAAAGTATGTCACCCGATGTGTGTTGTGCCGCTGTTCGTGTCAGCCCAGACGTAACACGAGATTAACCATACGAAGTGGCCACTTATGTTGCCCGATATACAACACGTCCACTAACACCGATCAGAAACCCCTGTCACATCACTCCCCTCGCCATCGCTATCCAGGCTTATCAAATTTTAGACTAACGAGAGCGAGAGAACAGGTAAGCTAACGCTCGCTTCTTTTTATGATCGCCTTTTTCTTCGCTTTGCCTCCAGATAGAATGGCGTATAAGTGGCCGATCGACTAATGACTAGGAACCACTGACGTAACAAATTAATTAGCATTAATCGTGACTGTAATAATAATAATATTGTGAATTAGTATTTTTAAACAAATACTAATTGCGTTAATAAATAACATCATCATTGTACCTACCTTTAATACTTTTCAAGTGGAATTTGGATTTTTCTTTTTATTCCTACATGTTTCTTGTATTTATAAAAATCCTTGCGTGCTTTTCTTACCTAAGAATTAATGATTGTAAATCTTATTAATAGCGACTCTTTAATCGATAAATGAGAACCACTGAGAATGTTTTACTATGCGAGCACGATAACGAAGGAACCTGTAACTCCTGTCGTAGGTTTAACGCAGAACGTGTTACCATTGTACGAGAAGAATTGTTTTATTGCAAATACCGATTGTCGTAATAGAAGTGGCTACCTTAAAATGAATTTCACGATTTACAATTAAAACCTACAATCAAACTTCCTCGTATATCCGAAATTGTATACTTGCTTGAATGTTAAGATGGCTTCGCATCTTCCCTCCCCTCGTTCCTTCTTTATTACCAGTCACTCAAGTGTATCTCACACATATTTATCGTAGTAAAGTTATAGAAAAGCTATGTCTTCTCCGATTTTAATGATCATTAAATACGTTATAGAAGTCAACATTGTTCGTTTCAGTTTTAGTTCCCGAAATATTCGCAAGGAAACTACCGAAGCCACTGAGTGCATTGAATTCTTCTTAGTCTAAGGTCATGCTAGCGTTATAGACACCATAATGAAAGCTGGTATAACGTTACATTGTTCTATATTGGAATAGTCACACTTTTTAGAACGGATGTTGCTCGTGTGACCCATCGTACATAAAACAATGTAACATTACGACGCGCGTTGTCAGCGTCCGTTACTTCAATACTCGTGTGACCTTAGCCTAAAGAGAGTTCAATGTAATGGCAACGATAGTTCTTTGCGAACATCTCGGAAAGCAAAGCCGATAGCCGATGTCGCGCGAAGCGAAAAGTTGTTCCAGATGTAGATTTCTGCAGCATATTTAAAAATCGTCGAAATCAGACAGGGGGTAGTTTTCGCCCAACTTCACCCTTACTGTTTCAGTAATAAAGTCAGCTGTACTTAAAATTTATAACGCGCAGAGATTATAACGCGGTATTCTAACGCGGAAGGAGAATTCGTGCGCAGATTGTACTCTTCTACACCTTCTTCTTTGTTTTCCTCGTACTTTTCACGGTTTTCGCGGCTTTAGCGGGCGAGCGTTTCTTCTTCGTCGACTTCTCTGACATCTTCGCGTACTTGTCGATCAGAGAGTCGAAGAAATTGTCGGATTGACTTGCGCGAGCTTCGTTGCGGCTTTGGATCGCCAACGCCAGATTGTTCGCAGCTGCGTTTTCCTCGTTCTCGATCTTCAGCATCTTCTCCAGACGTTCAGCCTCCTGTGCTTCTTTGGCCCACTGGAAACAAAAGTGGGCGTTAGTAGCTGCCCCTGAAACACGCGACTCTTATAAAAAAAAAAAATAGTAAACGACTAAAAAATCCAATTTCATTCCAAGCGAATGAACTGAAAAGTTCACCCTCGATCGACGCTCTTCGACGAGGTCCTACCTTGTATCATCCCTCCACATTTTAACACAAAATCTGTTCTTTCGGAATGGCTTCGTCGTGAGACTGCCTGTTTGATGGATACCACAGCTCCAGAAATAGTCATCTCACAACGAAACCATTGTACAGTCTCTGCATAATGAAAGAACAATCTTTTGAGTTGTCATTCTGGACACGTGATAGCAATATTCAATTAGAATTCCATTGCGAAATTGTAACACATGCTACAAAAGGATTGTCACGTTCTTACTAAGTGATATAATCATACAGATCGTGATAATACCCGCCGTGAACTTACTGACGCGAACGTACGCTTAGATATGGGGTTACTCTACTGTGGACCTAGAAGAAGAGCCTTCCAAATGAATGGCTTTGGTTTTTTCCAAGCTAATTATTGCAAAAAGATTGTATCTTTACTTAAAATGACGCGAACTATCAAGAATAACGACGCATTTTACGAATATTCAAGTCAGCCTCCGATTTTCCGTCTAGCCGCGATCTCTTCGAGAGACCCCATCGGTCTTCGTTAATTACGACTCGCGCGCGTCACGTTTGACTGACACGAATAAGAAGCTCCGTTAACGGGCAGCAACAGACGCGATCGAGAGATCGGTAAATCAGAGAGAGGCTGCGCTGGCCGCGCGGCCCGCGCGTTAATTAACGAAAATAATTACCACTTCACGACACGCGCGCAGCCCTATTTTCGAAGCTGGCCATACGTCTATCCTCGAGATTATCGGACGGTTGCCCGTCATGCGAACAGAGGTTAATTTTAACTGGCGGGGGTCATCAAAAGTGGAAGATAATAAAAGCCTCCCCGGCAACCCAGTCCATATAACGGGCTCCAGGCGAAACGTGTCCGTTTCTATTTTCTACGCCACGCGAAAAAATGTTCCTATGGGGCGCGTGATGTTTCAGTAAATTCTACGTTCGACGTTGTTCGGCTAATATTTCGGTCGGAGTCGAGAATTAGACGCGCAGACTGAGGTAATCTGGTTACTCAGAGTCAAGAATTAGAAATGGGAGCCGAGGTTGTTAGCTGTTGGACAGAGAGGTGAAGATTCGAGGGGTTGAAAATTGTGGTGGTGTCAGCACGAGAATTAAAATATTAAACTGCACCTATTATAGAATGGTGTGGGTCAGTGGAACGGTATTTCAAATTATCAAACTGGAGAAAATAAACTAAATAACTGTATGAACGTTAACGTTTTTCTAAATATTCAAACGTGTTACGCCTCAAGCACCCACCACTTTGATCTTCAACTCCTCGATTCATGAAAATGTGGGTTAAGGCTAGTTCAAGTTACATAAACATGCACAGGTTAGTTGAGTGGATCTTTTCAATAGGAAATGTAAAATACTTGCCGTGGAAATAGAAGCTGGTCAGAAGATGGTCGTAGGTGCAGTGTTAACAGCTGGGTTCACAGAATCATGCATGAGGCGAACTGATATTTTAGAATCAGCGAAATTCAGAACCTTTCTGAACCTACTGATTCTATTTGAAATCAGTTTATGATAATGGAGCATTAAAGTGTAATTAAATAATTGAATAAAAATGTAGCAAGTTTCAAAACTAATGTTATGCTGTAAAAAAGTATATAATCGTATTAAAACAAACTTCACATTAAAATTCCTCTTGCGTTGTGGTACAATGAATGCAGGTACACTATGAAACAATAAATAACAAAACAGAGTATAAAATAAAGACATGGAAGAAAACAGCATGTAACATTAGCGCCAAGTGGATTGGATTACAAAAACAGGAACGAAGTACAAAACCAGCGCGACAAATTACGTCAATTACAAAAAAAGGTGTCCCACTATCCTTAATAGAAGGAAAAGCCTCGATTCCCTGTCCTTCAACAAATTCGTCAAACCGTCGTCGTACGTCAAACAGAGCAAAGTCAGTGCACGTACCAAAATATACCAACGGCGCCAACTGGACAGAATTTGTTTATCCAGGAAAGAAGGTGAGATCGTATAAATAATGGCGTTCTCGCGGCAGCCTTGATACGCGGCTCGCGCAACCCTCATCGAAAGCAGACGCGAGCGCCCGTCGATCATGTTCCATATTCCCAGTGACCTACTCCATAATTCGTCGCTGAGGAAATTCCGTTATTTATAATTTCTGGCAAGTATCACGATCCGATGGTCGGCCTAATGTTAGGCGATTACACAACGATCCGCGAAATTCTGAATGCACCGATTATCGGAATGACAGTCGACTCGAGACTCGATGAAGAAGCGCCAACCGGCTATTTCCGCGTTTCGTTCGACAGAATTCTCTTCTTCGGGTACAATGACGTAGGAAAATTGTAAATCAAGTGCGTTACTTGCTTAATGATTGCAATTGAGCCACTCTTAGGCTGAGCTACTTGCTGTTCACTTCTCGCTAATTTTTTTATACTAAATGAGACGATACGTAAGGCTAAAGGGGTGTTAAAGTAGTAATAATGACTAAAATTCTAGGAGGGACAGGTATAAAAATTATGTTCTGATTAATTATCGAGTGTTGATTGAAAAAATGGAATAGTATGTACAATAGATGCTCGTTCACTTCTCGCTAATTTTTCTATCCTAAATAAGACAATACATAAGACTAAAGGGATGTCAAAGTGATAATAATGACTAAAATTCTAGGAAGGACAGATTTAAAAATTGGGTTCTAATTAAGTATCGAATGTTATATAAAAAAAATAGAATAGTGTGTGCAATAGGTACTTGTAATCATAGAATAGTGTACGTATGTAGGTTCCCCTTGTCTGACCCAGGTATGATTCACTTTGAAACAACCTTAGGTCGCGGAACATTTATTTTAGCCGCGTTGACATCATTGTTATATTTATTCAAATATTTGTGCAAATAGACAAATACGCAACAGGATGATTGTTATGTAACAATTGCCGAGGGAACGTGACCGATAATAATTTCGACTTGCTCTTTGAAACGTGTAAAATGCTTTCTTGCAACAATTTTATATTTGGCACCAGAAGAAATTCTGTCTCTTGATTTTAGATGACGATAAAATCGAAATTCTATATATAAATATTATCGTAAGAATTATAATAAATTGATATAATTGTTCGTTGTGCAAGACATCTATATTTCAAGTTCAGGTTTACCCAGCTTCTCTCTGACATTTCGAATATGTCTCGCTGACTACACATTGTTATATTTCGAGTTCTTCTGTTGCAACTTCGCGATAGAGACTAAGTACAGCACGACAGAGGTATTCGTTTAAGTATTCTGCTAGCCGCGTGATTTAGACGTCAAACAACGAAGTGGTCATTATTATTACTGACGAGAATCGAAGTGCAAATTGTGGTGTGTCAATGTTACTATAGCTATCAGATAAGAAGACACTTGGAACAGTCGGTTTGCTTTGATTTGTTAATGAAATGCGTTTGCAGTAACCGACGTCTAAACTGTCCTTGAATAGTGTGTCGCCATTTCCTCTGCGACTTTATCATCCTTTCTCTGTATCATGTAACTTAAGTATTTTTTAATTACCACGAACGCTTTAATCGTTTGACGAGAAATCAATGTGGATTTATTATAAAAAAAAAAAGTTTCGATGTATCATTCGTCACTCGTAGCTGAACTACAGACATTTACGCAAAGTGATGTGGTTGCAAACACGATTTGGGGTCGCAAGTGCCACTATCTCACTCGCGATAAGCCAAATATTACAGAACTGTATATCTAACAAATTTTAGTTATCTTTCTCTAAATTTCAATTACTTTACCTTCGAACAAAAATTGTTATCGACTCGTATTTTATACTAATCACATTTATCTCGACTTAAGCCCCCGGAATAAAAACGTATGTGCTCGTAATAAAGAGAATACTATTCAATTAAAATTCTCTCGATCCAAAGACAAGGAGCTAACAATTACACAGAATTAACACCCGCGAGACTTCAATGAAAACAGCAAATTAAATTGTTTTTCCTTTCTGTTAAAAAGGAAATGAAAAAGTGGCTGATTTAGTGGCACTTACGACAACGATTTGGCTGTCAACCATGGATATCCTCATGTCGGCTATTTGCGAATCGAGTTGGTGCCAAAACATCCCCGTCCGATGTGCGCACAAGTGCATCGCCGTGGTCGACACGGAGGGACGCGCTTCCGCGACCTTGAATCACCGTGTCTTCGAGTGTCTAGAGCGAACGACACATCTGGCTGGGAGCCTGGCGCTCCGGAAATCATTGGAATCACGAAATAATTTAAAATAGTCATCGAGTTCGAGGTAGACTGTCGAACGTTACGCAACGAATTCCCTTCGCGGTCAGTCATCGTCGCGGAATTCCTCAGGAATTAACCCCAGAATCATCTTGACCCAGTGTCATCGATACTGCGATCGCTGCTTCTTGTTTATCAACGCGTCTGGCTTTTAAACGCTGTCTCTTTCGTTTTTATCGTCGACGCTCGAGGAAGCGGTCTCGACGAGGCGATTGATTAATAACTAATTACTGGTTGCTTTGGTAACGCGTCTAAGTTTTGGAAAAGAGTCGCAGTGTTGGAGAAGAGTCAATGAGATGCGTTATAGTTGAATGTTAGTTAGGATCTCGTTTATTTATGATTTTGCCGGATTTTTCGAGACGAAATGATGAATTTTTGTTTAATTTTGATGTAAGTTTGAAAAATGAATGAATTATGGTAATACTGGATTTCGTCGATTGTTTCTGACGACTTTTGTTATATGTTTTTTAGTTTATCGATAATGTAATTGATTTCTATAATAACGTATGTAAGTTTGGAGTGAGAATGTTAATGAATGTATAGTAATTGTATGTGTTATGACTGGCTGATAGCTGGGTTATCGGTTATTCGCTATCTATTCAATAACTTTACCGATAAAGCCTGTGAAATTTACTTTCGAGCACCACTACGACTATCTCATTTTTTTTAGAACCCAGTTTGCAAAATAATAAAAAAATTCAAGAGCAAATCGAATAAAAGTTTGTATTTCAATTTCTCTTTCTTAACGCAGTCAGGTTTATAGTTACATGTATCAGCATTTGAAGCAAACTTATTTGTAGTTTGGCTGAGGTTCATTTCGATGTCTCTGCATGTGTTACTGTTCTTTATGTTCTTTTGTTTAGTTACATAACACAGTATATTAGACGTGCTGAGATAATTTCTGCTGTTGGAAGACCAAATATTAGTCTTTGCTGATTTTTACGATACGTTCAGTGTTACTCTTGCAAATATTTACACAGTTCGTGTTTTAAAAACGCTGATTAATTTCACAGAGGAAAATTCATCTCTGGCCATTTCGGTGTATTCACATTTGTTCTCTCTTCGGATACCTTAATGGAATGTCAATCTTGTCAAACTTGTCATCGCGAAATGAAAACGATCAAATTTAGAAATATCGATAAAATTTCAGACTAATCACAGAATTGCTGTTCTTCAAAAAATCTAAAGTTTCTCAAAAGACACACAAACTAACCCAGAAACTCTCAAACCAAATTATCAGAGAAAACAATGATCGACTAAAGTTCACAGATCTTTCAAAAGCAAACAATCTTTCTCGCAATCCTGAAGGAGAAGGAAAAGAAGAACGAAAGAATTCAATTGCAATTCCTATGGTGAACTCCAAATGACCCACTGTCCTCTTTCTCGAATTACGCAAAGTGATCAGCGACGCGTTCGAGAAGCACATGTTCGGATCGACGAAGATCAAGGGTCGACAATGGTCCCCTTGAATCGATGCCCTCGGAGCACTTCCGGCGAGGCCACTCGATGCCTGTCCACTGTCTAGGGCCGAGGCCGGGTGTGCCAATCCGTCAGAGGCCGAGGTGCACCTGTTGCAGCCGGGTGGGAGAGAACGCGCTGAAGAGGGCTGTTCTCGCGAGGTCTACGTCAAACGTCGACGACATCAGCGACGATACCGCTGGCGCGAACGCTGACAAAACACGAAACGCAGTATATCTCGATCAAACGCGCGCCGGCCAAGGCCGTTGCATAACACGCCGGGCATTAGATTGGACGACGACATTAGTAATTATTTCATTAGCACACCGGATACATTGCATTGGCCCTCGTCGCTCGTTACGGTTTCAATTGATATTCAGCGCCGCGTCGCCCGCGGAAATCGTATTTGGAGTTCCTCCTTGGCGAACAATGGACGCGTGGCGTCGCGGTTCGCGTTCCTCAGAATTTATATGGCCGACGGACCGTTTAGCTCTGAGGCTTCTTAAGGGGGTTGCTTGAACTCATAAATAATAATAAGGAGGACGAGCGAGTTCTTTAAACTGGAACTCGGTTTTATGATTTCTGGTTAAGAGTGCTTATTGCCGTGGACGATCGAGTCTGATAGTCAAAGGTCGTCGGGTGACCTCTTAAAGGGGGTTGCTTGGACTCGCAAACGTAATGAAGAGAATTTGCGAGTTCTTTAAACTGGAACTCGGTTTTATGATTTCTGGTTAAGAGTGCTTATTGTCGTGGACGATCGAGTCTGATAGTCAAAGGTCGTCGGGTGACCTCTTAAAGGGGGTTGCTTCGTCTCGCAAACGTAATGAAGAGAACTTGCGAGTTCCTTAAACTGGAATTACTTTTTCTTTATGAAAACTGGTAGAAAAATTGTTTATCGTCGTGAGCACGATTAAGCTCCATATATAAAGGTCTCTATATACAAAAGACACCCCTAAATAACAGAAGGTCAGCGAACGAAAATTTGGAACAACCAACCGAGAACGTTGTAATTGATGAAACTGATGATGTCATACCTTCTGCCAAACGCATATTAAAAATAATCATCCTAACGAATGTTCTCGTAATATTCGTGGCCCGTAATAGTTCACACTCGACCTTTCTCATAGTTACAAATCGAGCGGTCTCGTTACTTCTGGCTCCCAACACGCAGGGTAACAAGATTAAAGAGTTTGTACCTACACTGTAAATTCTGCGGGCTCTGCAGCGCTTCTGAGGAAACAGTCGCTTAGAATAGACCCCTCTAATCACAACAACAAGGTCCCCGTGCAAAACAGAAAACGACGAAACCAGCCGCACCGGAGTCACTCGATCCAAAAAGCGTTCGGTTCTACCGTTCGTGTTCGACGCGAATGCCCGCACAGGTCGTCGACGTACAGTTTTCGTCCATTGTCCAGAACTCGTACGAGTGGAAAACGTTAAATTGAGAGACGAGAGCTTGGCGAAACTTTTTAGCTAAAATCCCTCCACAAAGACGTGACGCGTGGCGACGAGGAAAACGGAGACGAGAGTCGCGACGACGGCGCTCGGCGTCGACGACGGAGGACTCCTGTTTGGACAATCGGGTAGAGGTTTGTCGGTGGTCGTCTTGATCAGTATGATTTTTGGCGACACTTCCTCGTGTTGCGGCTGATTGCCCGCCAATGGCGGCGAATGAACAGTGACCGGGTGCTCGTAATAGGGTGGCTGGAACGCGTTATCCGGCGACGCGGGGTGGATCATCGTCGGTGGCGATTGCGGCAGAGGTTGAACGCCGTGGCCGGTGGTCGACGAATCAGCCGGTGAGATTTGGAACTCTGGTCCTCTGCTCTCGATGGTGGACGGCAGATATTGCACGTTCGACGGCGCGGTGTTTCCCTCTGGCCAATCGACCTCTTGGTGCTGCGTGCTGTGCTCGACGTCTGGTTCCACGTAAGGTGGAGTTTGACGATCGTCTGGGCTGGCTGCCAAGGGGATCGGGACAGTCGAGCTAGCGTAAGCTGGCTGTTCCGTGCGAGGTTCGTCCTCGTTCTTATGGTACGGGTAGAGCGGGTATTCGGGCCAGTCGGTGGTCGATTCCGGGAATTTCGGCCAAGACCTCAAGGTCGTCGTTTCTTGGCTATCGCGGGACGTGGATTCAGGCGGTGGATAGGTCATGGATTCGATCGGTGCGATGGTCGCTGGAGGGACATAAGGTCTTCTCGTGTACTGGTACGATGCACTCGTGGTTTCTAATTTCTCCTCGGGGCTGATTGTTGACGCTTTTGGGGTTGTCCTCCAGTCTGGAGTGTTCTGCATTGGACGATATACTACTTCCTCGGTTGTGTGAAGCCATAGTGGTATATGGGATGCTGTCGATGCCACGTTGGAAGATTGCGTCGTCGCTGTTGGACGTAGTCGTTCACGGTAGGCGGGTAATGGTGGTGTGGTTGGTTCCTCCGTAGTGGTTTCTTCGTCGTACGTATCGTACTCGTACTGAACATCTGATGAGATTAAATCGGTTTTCAGCCTATCCCATTCTGGGTCTTTTTCGATGTTTACTCCACGGCTCTCGAGAAAGTTACTGACGGCATTGGGACACTTGAAGTGGGAGTTCTCGGTGAGGAATATTCTCTTCAACTCCTTCAGATGGTACATGTCCTCGATGTTCAAGCATTCCAGTCGATTACCGGACAGTCTCAAGTCGACCAGACTTGGCAGATTCTTGAACACTCCATACTCGATGGACTCTATGCTGTTGTAATTCAGATCCAAGAACGTTAAAGAATCTAAACCCTTGAACCAGGATTCTCTGACAGTGGTCAAACGATTGTTGGTCAAAGTTAACTGCTGAAGGTTGTTCAGATGTTGAAAAGCTCCCGGTTCGATGTCCATTGTGTTACAATGGGAGCAAATCAGCACCCAGAGGTCTGCGCCGAACATCGAGAAGGTTTCCGCGGTTATTCGTCGAATCGGCATATTTTCGATCTTAATTTTTCCAGTCGAAGCTGGAAGATCGTTCAGATCCGATATTTGACCACCTATGCAGTAGTATTCTATCATATCATCGTTCTCCACATTCCTGCACGCCCCTTGCACTCCACCGGCACTCGCACACAAAACGACGAACAGAAAGAGTTCAACTATCGCACCCATTTTTTATTTGATCGTTCGTGCTCGAAAAATCTCACGGTGAATCGTACAGTTTTATGGTACGGAAAATATGTACCATTATTTTGACACGCATACGTTCGAACGACTTAGAGGTTCACAGTCATTGTGGTAGGGATTTTAGCCGAAAATTCTGCAACGTCTAGCGATGTGCTAGAACCGATCTAATTGTTCTGTAGACTGAATCCTCTCTTGCGTTCCCTCTTTACTTATTTACTAGTATCCCTCCCTCCCATTCGTACGTACTACTAGTCCACCTCCTACTACTACTTCCAATCATGAAGCAGTACTATGTATTGATAAAAATAGAAAAGCTTGAAAATAGCGCGCTGCTCACTTGTTCATCAGATCACTGAGCTGATCTATAGCGGAATTAGATTGGAGGGGTGGGGGATCGTGATTAAATTTACGAGCGCATTGCCACTTGAACGCACACCGGTTTTCTTTCAGTACATTTGACACCGTCAAAGTAGTGTCAGAGAAACGTTAGAAAAAATTATGCATTAATATTTTACCTACCATGAATATGAATATGTGCACCAGAATTAAATCGTCATTTGTTAAAACGGTCTTGAAGTTGTCTGCAATACTGAATCATTTTTGTTCCATTTTACAAATGGAATGCAGAATTTCGAAGGTGCCATAAAAACATTGTGTTGTTTAAAACTGAAGTTAGAAGTATTATACTTACATGCGCTAGATGAAATAAACCCATTCATTTCAACAAATTATAGAACAAAAAATTCAACTTTGTACGTATGTACAAGTTTCGCAGACATGTGAAATTATTACTTGCAATTTTTATTATTATTTTATTATTTGCAAGTAAAAAACTTTTCAGTCGTTTAAGGAAGGGAATTAAATATGGTAAAAGATTGTAAGAGGTATAAAAATAAACTTTTCATAGAAAGTTCTTAATGCGTAATATTGTCATTTACCTTGCGCTTTCTGCGTTGCTTCTTCTTATCATTCTCCTGTGTAAATGCTTTGTACTCTGGTACTTCACCCTTTTCGATCAGCTCTTGGATGATATCGTGTAACCTTGGTTCATCTTCGCAATTGGCGAAAGGAACGGTTTCCAGGATGTAGTCCATATCTCCTTTGCCTGTCAACAAAAATAATGTCTATCTAAACATTTTAAGTGTCTACATCATCGTATATATAATTTACTTTTCAGATATCTGCATGTATAACCGATTGCCGCTAATTGAATTAAAAGTAATTTCATTAAAAGATTACGATATGCTATGCACAATGAATACACAACGAATGAGTCAATGAAATTATAGTCGCATGGCTTTTAATATTATAATGGTTGTTATATTAAACATACGTACTGTCCATATAGGCACGCTTCAAGTCTTTAATCTCGATCTCCGACCCCTTGTAATTTTTCTCATAGTTATTTATATCTTCAACGGAGATCTTCTTGAACAAAGACTTCCAGTAATCGGCCCAATTTCTCATCATAACCTCTTCACTTTCCTCGTCATATTCGCCGGATTGATCGTAAATTTTACGTTTCTCACTGTCGCTAAGAATGGAATGAATTCGTCCCAGCACCTTGAATTTTTCTGTCGCTTCCGCCTTGATGTTTTCTTCGACACGGTCGGGATGTATAAGCAGTGACAATTGATGGTACGCTTTTTTCACTAATGAAACAACGAAACAATTATTATTAGTCGACGTTTAAACGCTGTGATCATTTTCTACATCGCATATTTGGACATTGAAAGTTGCGATTTGCACAAAGAGGTTATGCGTACATACCTTGCTTGTCGTTGGCTGTTCTTGGTATCTTTAACACTTCGTAAAAATCACGAGCACCGAAATACTGTTCACAGAGATCTAATAAACTTGTCATGATTTTAATCTTTTGTTAAACACTAATAAGTTTCGTTCGAATGATTACACCGAGTGACAGAAGTACGATGTACGTTTTCGCGCTTATTTTCTGTTACGTAGATTCAAACTGTTGCGTAGAAAGCGACATCTGTGACTCTTTACATATGCGTAAGGCATTTATGCTATCGACGTTTAATTATCTTCAATAGAATATTTAACACCACTAATTCTATATTCGTCAACTATTTAAATTTCTGCTTCCTTGTTCTTTCGATTTAATACTTTTATTCTATTACAATTCTCGAATCTACAAATTTCACTTTAGCAAGCGCTACGATACGTTTCTGCACTTTGTTGGTAACGAAGTAAAATCACAGACGAGGTACAGGCATAAACAAAACACGAGATAGACCAACCATCTAGTGAATTTTTGTGTTCCACGTATCACCTTAATGTTATTCGCAATGTTACCGATTCAGCACAGAATGTTTGAAGTAATAATTAAATGTAATAATTATACATAAAACAGTTGTATTGCGCGTTTCTAATAATATAAATTTACCATAAAAATACAATATGAAAATTAATAGTATCTTTACAGAAAGAAGTGCACCAGAACCGGAACCGGAACCGGAAAAGGTGAAGGAAGAAGCGGAGGAAGTGGAGGATCATGGAGAGGATGCTGGATAGCGATATCAAGCTAAGGATTTCCTGTTAGATTTAAGTCATTTGCAATCCAGTTTATATTTTGCAAGTCTTCTGTAGGATTTGCAAACTTTATATTGGATTATAAATGATGCAATAAGTTAGGGTATAGTTTAAGTTAACTTTTGCGTTCGCCATTGGATCCCTGAGGGATGCATGCGCTTCTAATTTTTATTAATTATACATATTGTACATGAAATGAAAAAATACCATCCCTTTTTCCCTCGTACCCCTCCGTTTATCATACAATATCTTGTAGTAGCGGTGATATTATTATTGTTAAGGAATAAAAGTCTGTGTTTTGTGTTTTAATACAACATTTATATTAAAAAGAAATTATATAACATGGATTTAGTGCTCCCCAATATAGCAGATAAGATAACGGACTTAACGGTTTACATAATTTATTATTAATGAAGCTAATCGATCTAATTCAACATACAGAAGATTCCACTTGTCTTTTATTAGCAGTGCATTTGTACGTTGCTGTGTTCACAGGAATAGTTGATAAAAATATTCCAATTCCTCGCGAATCGATATACTAATTTATACTTCCGGAAGTTACAGCAGTTAGCTATATGCGTGAAATAACTTTCTGTTTCAAATTCGTAACATTAGCACCTTCAGGGGCAATGTGCACGAGCTATATAATAAATAACGATTTTGAGATGCGTGGGAGATCGAAAGCTTCATTTACTTCTGTTCTCTATACCGATCAAGCATTATAACCGTAATATACATCTAAATTTGATCATAATTACATTGTTTCATTCGTTTTATTAATACTCTTACAGCAGTAATTCGTGTTACCTTAAAGAGCAATTATATACATTAATTCATGTTATAAATATAAGTTATTATACATTTATACCTATATGTTCAGTTACGTAGTAAATAATATTGAGCAGCTCCTTCTATTCGAGAAGAATCCGTTGGATTATGGAAACTGATGGTATTCCACTTTTATTAAGTATCTGTTTCGAATGGAAAACAATACGAACACTTTTACTAAGACGTAGAAACTCAATAATTTCAATGATTTATAATATGCCAATTAATAATGACAACAGTAAACAATTTTCATTACATTCAACGGGCCGAAAAATCTTCCCAAACCAGTGGAAGAATCAAGACCATGTGCGGTCTTCTTTGGCAGTTGTTCTTCGCACGTTTTAAACAAATATTAAATTATGCTGTTAATTAGTATTGGTATCCTTGCAGTTGTTGCTCTATTCGGTAAACCCATCTGCTGTATAACAAGAACATGCATTATAACATCTAATTATATAAAAAAAAAGCGATTTATACATGATTTCTTCTTTCCTAATATTCAATCGTGATATTTCTCGCCGCAACATCAATTATGTTAATTTATCGTAACATTATCGTGAAAAGTATTCTGTATATGTGCACTTTCGGAAAATTTTGCTGAAAAAAATGCTATAAATAAAGAAAAAAATTTTCCTAAAGAACAATCAAGCAGAGTTACCAATTCTAACACGTTATAACTACTTCTACACGTCGTTTTTATTTACACTTATGATTGGCTAACGACAATATCGGTAAAATCAGGTAATACGTGCATTACAGAGCGAAGTTGAACGTTTATCGTTCGTCTCTTTACATCCCCCTATGTGCTGTGTGTGTTTCTTCTCTTTTTCTGCATGCGTACCGATGACGTGTATCTGGGCACTTGGCGGGCGATTGCTCGCGTTTACAATTACACTGTAATTATTAACATTTAAAGAGGATCGTCGTAACAACAACGTCGTTCGAATCTCGATATTGCCTCACAGACAATCAACATGACGCACCTTCTCTTCTTACAGTTTTACGTGTGAAATTTATAAAAATAATTTCCCGCAATCTCGATGTCTCTTCATTACCAAATCACCGCACCTTCAATAATTTCGTAGAAATGAACATCTCATAAACACCTACGTTGCACACATACAAGTTCAACTAGAAAACTATGCGAACCGTTAACAATGATCGATCCAACGCATTCGTTCACGAGTTTCGAGCGCGTTCACCAGAACATCGGGATCGCCTCTGCGATTGCTCGATATTGTTAACGTCTTCTTTTTTTTTTGTTTTTTTTTACAATTGCTACATCGAGTCTCAACGATTCAGTCGCGGCGCGTGACGCTAACCGACGCCAAGACCCGAATCGTTGAAACGCGCTGTACGACTCGACGTGTCAACGGCACATTATTGCTTCGTACGGTGCAATTGGATTAATTGGCGTTTCTCGTTGGCCAACGTTAATTCTTTCGCGACTACTAGTTCTTCCTCTTGTGACCTTTCGCCGTACGCTTTACTTTCATAGATAGCTCTCGTCGCAAACCGCTTGGCAACGCTACTTTATGCGATTCAGTACTAAGTCGCAGACCACTTGCAAACCTTTTTGGTACGGGCTTTCGGCTAGCGATTGGGCGACTTTCATGGCTTCCACGCAATGCTTTCGCGCGAGGAATCTTGTCTGGTCGAGGCCCTGCGATTTGTGCACCAGGTCGAATGCTTTGTCGACGTCGCCTGGCTCTTGAAATCGGCGCATGATCATCGCGTTTAGCTCCGGATACTGTAATCGGTAGTACTTTAAACCCTTCGCCAACAAATTCTTACTTTCGCAGCTAATGAGAATAGGAACCTCGAATGGTCAAAGATTGAGCCTTCCAACTTATTCTGGCTCTTATTTGAGAAGTCATTTTTTAATGTAAGAGTTTCAAAAATATATCTAAGTTGCAAATGTGTGCATTAGTTCGAGTACTAGTAAATAATACCACGTTCTCTATGGCGAAACTAATACAGAAAACATTATATTTCCGATTTGAAGTCGAAAAGAAGACTAATGTTCGAATTTTTTCAAATTGACGCATATCCTTACCCGTTCGCAAGCAAAAAGGACGGGGGCAGTAGCCAGGCCCAGTTTCAAATCGGCCGCAGTAGGTTTACCCATCGCTGGCAAGGACGACACGAAATCCAAAAGATCGTCGACTAATTGAAACGCTAGACCAATGTTCCTGCCATATTGGAAAGCTAGTTCGCTCAGTTGATCGTCCGCACCCCCTAACATCGCCACCTGCAACAGAAACGCGCACGAACATCAATTACGATCAGTGTTAATTATAAAATCGCGCGGAACGTCGAAACGTTGATCGATTACTCACGGCTTTCATGGAATTGGCGATCAAACTGGCGGTCTTGCGATACGTTTTCGTTAAGTAATGCGCAAATCGTTCATTCTCCGTTTCCTTGGAGCCAAGCTGCATAAATTCACCCTGCACCAGGTCCGACACGACCTGGAAAGCACCTGGACTTGTCAATACTTATCATCAGGATTATATCAGGATCCTAGAGCACTTGGATACTTCTACGCGTATCCGCATACAAATATCAATACGAATCGAATATATCAATACGAATCGATGGAACGCGTGAGTAGTAGACTTTGAGGAATTTTTAACAGATGTATTAACCCTTTCACAGTGCAATAAAATGGCAAGGAATAGCAGAAAGAAGAATTACATTTACTATTTTGTGCTAACAATTTTTCCATCTCTGTTGCTAATTGTTTTAATAATTCCTCTCGAGTTATATTGTTGAAGGGGTTAAATATGATAATAGCAAATATTAATTTTGTCGAATACTCTCCTTTTCTCTTGTAAGATTTTATTAACAAAATTTTATGAATTTTACCTGGCTGAGAGTGAGGGTGACATCGTCATTTCGCAGTTGAGCTATCATAATTGACGCGACTGCCAGAATGTAATCCCCCGCCATCGTTACCTGCAAAAATTAAGTAGAATACAAAACTTCAAATTTATTTATATCCACGCACACAAAAAGAAGGAAATGTTCCTTTTGTAGAAAGTAAGAATGATATAATACTCAGAATAATAAATAAATTGTAAATAGAGTACTCAATCGTACAAGTACGCTTCTTATGAAAAAATGAAAGGAAGCAATAAATTTGCTAACTAACATTCACTTCCATTCCTAACCACAAACTATAATAGTCCTGTAAATCGTAGAAGTCAGGATCGATAACACAACCGTACAGAATTAAGATATACGCGTTTCCTTTCACTGAAGATCTTTCGAAACAGAAGCAGAGTAGTTGGGTTAGGCGAACGTTCGAAGAGGAAGACCCCGTGCGTTTGTCTTTGCAACAATTCGCCATCTTTCTCCTCCTGTTTCCTTCGTTACAATTCGAAGATCCTCACGGATCGACGCGTAATTTCACGTTAGTTACTTCATTACGATAAACATCGTTTTGCCTGTTTCATTTAACGTTCTTCGAGAACTCGACGTTCAAGTCAGTAGCTGAGGCTAGTTAACAATGCGAGAGGAGGCTACTTTCTTTTATTCGTTTTACGTACGAACAGAGTTTGGCTCACTATTAAGGTAAAAGCGTATATACACAGAAAGCGTAAAATGGACAAATATAGCGAAACAAATTTCTAACAAATTTCTAACAATTTTTGTCTAAATCGACAATTCGATACAAGTGACTAGAAGATTACAAAGTATCAATTTTTTATGTATAATTAGTAAATGTTTCAGTATATACACCTTTGTCTCGGTTTTTAAATAATATTATAACTTTGCAACACTTGCAAATTTATAAGCATTTAATCCTCGACTTTGAAAGTACATTAAGATACACAGATTCGAGCATTAATGTTTTTAGCTCTTACTTCACCTATTTATCACTGTGCGCATAACATTTTATCATCGAATTACTGAACCAACACTAAAAAGTTTATTTAGAACAATTATTAAATCCTACTTTTTAGACGGAGTCGAAGAATTCGACTCGGTTATGATATCTTCTTTTTTCGTAAATTAGTACAAAGATATTATAATTTTAGTGGTTCGAGTGTTATCTTCAATTCTTTACGCGCACTCTGCCGCTTCAATCGAGTAAACGAGATAAAGTTTCTTGTTGGTACGCAACTAGAAAGTCGCTGAAATGCAAATAAGGGCATGAGCAGCTCGAGCACGCGTTAAATCATCGAATGGCAGAGACTTCGATGCGCGCACACGCGGTTATTCCGGCGGTAAAATGGCCGAGGGAATCGCTGATTAACGCGTTCTATGCGAGCTACGATACGCTTTCTCAATGGCTCTTAACATTACACAAACCAAACATCGCTCCGCGATTTTTCAGCAGCCACTGCATCTCACATTCTGAATGGTTCGCTGCGGTTGCAACGAAGATAACGGCTGAGCGAACTTAAAATTGTTATTCAAAGTCCGTAGTCAAATTTGTAATTTTAAATTCTGCTTTTAATTTAGCTGAATCAATCGCATTGTTCAATCAACGTCGACTGTATAATTTCCTTTTTATTTGAACAATATAGCAATAAATTTCTGGAACTTATGCGCGCTGAAATAGTATGCGTCGATGTCGATCTTAGCATTCACGATGCGCGAGATTTTTCAATGAAATTTTTGCAAACCACAAGCAATATTTAAGTTAAGTTAATATTTGACAACATTTCTCGAGGCTTCATCGTCGCACGCTGTTTAGGGTTCAAAATACGTGTCGAATATGGTAAACGTGACGTCATGTGTTAGAATAGGTACTCGGAATATTTGGTTCCGGCATAGTTAATGAGCTCTCTTCCTTGCTCTTGTGAAATTTCGAAGGTGAACGGATGAAATGTAAAAAAGAAAATAATTGGGCATTTCTTGGTTCACATTCTTGACTGATACTTATTACGACTGCGAAGCAAACAAATTACCATTCCAAACGAAGTAACTACACTTAAATATCTTCAAGAAATCCATTTTTTCACTCGGAGAAATACTAATTCTAACGTTTTCCATATTTTCAACCACATGTTTTAACAATTTCACATCAGACACCGTCGAAACCACGTCGACCATCTTCACCGTAAACGTAAACGATCCCAACACTTTCACTACACCATTTTCACGTGGAAAGAGTTTCAAAGAGGCTCCTCTGTCAGCGAAACGCCCGATTCAAAACTAAATATTTTACTACTTGGGAGAAAAAAAGAAAGATCCATAGTAGTTAACAGTAACTCAGAGCCAAACTAATTCGACAGATCCGGGAACAACGTTGTTCTGTTGTCCCGCATGACAATGGGTCGAGATGAACGCGTCGTAATTTCGAGTTTCACATCCGGCATCGTAGCCGTTTTCACGGCGCGTTATAAGCGACGATACGACGACCACTAGGGGACTTTCCTTTCGAAAATGACGTGGTTTTCACGAGTTTATCCAGATATCCAGTCGCGAAAGTCCGCAGGTTCCGCGAAACGGGCGTGAACCAACATGGCGGGCGATAGGGTGCAGATCGAATCACTGAAAACCTTGATTTAGTGTTATTATTTTAAAAAATTACAAATTCATACATCTGTTATCCAAATTTGATGCATCTGTTTATTTTCTAGTGCATCATTCATCAACAACAACTTCATCGTTTTAGTATGTCATCTTCTTGGAGCTATAATAACATTGACCATGCGATTGTAGTCTGGATGTGTCAGTATTGCAATAATGCAATGTCAAATTCACAAATGAAGAAAAGAAGAAAAATTATTAGAAAATAACAAATGCCACTCAAGTTACATTTTTTAATAATTATGACAGAGCAGCCACATTAATTCACTGAGCACTTCTCTTCGTCAAATACCACGATTAAAAAGAAAAAAATATTACAGCGTCCTATAAAATGCTGTACACTTAAACGATTCCAATTATTGAAAATCATTGTTGCAAGCAACCAGTCCATCGAGCACCGTTACGACGCGCGTACTTGACTTCGATGAGTAACTGAAAAATAACTGGAAACGAGATCCTAATGAATGACAATTTCCGGCATCGATGGTCACGCTTACGCTTGGAATAAGGACAATTGCAGAAGAAAAATGGTTCTCGAATGATAATGGCTACACGACGCGAAATTCGAGGTTGCGTCCCGGCTCGTTCACGGCCTCGTTATCCGCTCGTAATCCGGCGATAACTATTATACATACACACGCAACACCTCTTTCAATTAGTGTTCCGTTAATACGGAGGGTGTTGCGCAATCCGCCAGCACGACGCTCCTTCCAGCGCTCGACGGTGGAGAGTTTCGTGCGGCTATCCCGTCGGCTTTCCATTTCTTTGTAACTCGCTAATTCGTTCTTCAAGGCCGTCGCATACTTTTCAAGCCTCGCGTCGAAGGATCACGCTGTGCCCCCGAACGCACGTCTGTTTACCACGCGAGTGAATGCGTCTCGATAGGTTACGCGATTGGAGGACCTGGGATGGAACTTGGGCTCGCCAGAGATGCTCGAGTCGACGACCGCCATTACGGATGCAACGCTGGGCTCTGGTGATAGCCGGTTCAATGGTATTTCAACGTAGAATCCTTTCTACGTATCGTTTTGGTATGTATTGCTCAATTGGATGCGCGCAACGGTTCACGAATCATTATAACAGCCGCATAGTAATAGCTGACGATTTGTGTCAAAAGGGTCTCCGCGGTGATCGACGCGTGAAAGTTTTTTGTCCACCCGATCTCTGGAATTTTTTACATTAACATACGTATATGGAGAACAGTTCGACTACGGTACTACTTATGTTAAATACTTTAATATCTTCGTTTTGCATTTGTGTAATAAAATTTACGAACCGATCAGGTTATAATTTACGTCTCCTTAAATAGATGGAAAGAAACGAAAGGCAGAATCTACGAATTTATTGCAGCAACGCGTACACTTTGCGCGCGAACGTTGTAACGTTTTACTCGATCGATCGATCGAAACGGTTGACCAGTTAACGATCGCCATTGCGATTAAAATTGAATCGCAAGCATAAGGAACACTAGCAGGTTATAAGGAGAAGCGTTTCAACACCTAATGTTCGAAATTGCACAAGCAGTTACGGAAATTTATGGCATTGAAACGAGCAACAATTTCTGGCCAACTTCCCACCGATTTTCAACCTTTCTCCGTTCGCGCGCATTGAAATTTTGCAACGACGCATAATTACGTCCCGATATTACAACCGCTGGTGGGATCTGCGCGCTGAGAAGTTTTTAAACGCCGAGTTTCGCGGAAATTATGAAGCTATGCGAGGAGTTTCGCAAGGAAACCCTTTTGCAACAAAGTACGCTCGATATTCGATTCGCGTGGTACTATTTTTTTCAGTACACGATCTCGTTTTACGTATACACGGTACGTAATTAATGAATACACAAACCATCGCTCGCACGCGCCACTCTCCGATTTTAAACGAAATCCGATCGACTCACGTAACAAATCGCGTCGAGGTAATCGAGCGACTTTGCGCGCGCGATTTTGAAACAGACGCTCGTTAAGCTCGACTCGGTACGCGGCTCTGCCTCGAAATAACATTACCGAGAAATCTAATTGGGAAAATCATCGACTTTCGAGCTAATTTCATGCCGCTCTAACGCACCGTTAATCGTGCTACCGATTTTCTCTCTGCGTCGAGGAGAGTCGCCTTCAGCGGTCCTATTGTGAGCACTGCTCGAATGAAATATATCCGGAATAATTTAGAAAATTTGCAATCTGAAGAGTAGGAACTGATAATCAAATTTTAGTCGAATAATTCTCGAACAGAAGTTGCGAATCGCAATTGCTGCGTTAATCGTGTTAATCGAAATGAATCGAACTGAAGAATGGCTTTTCAGTAGAGTTGTTAATATAATTTTGTGGTATAAAGCATTTCTGTATCCATAGAAATTAAAATGCTATAAAGCATTTCTGTCATCCATAGAAGTTAAAATGAAATTGTAGAGGTGGTCGAATCTACCAAATAAGAAATTATGAGACATCAAACGTGTAAATATAGATACAGCAGTGTTTTCTGAGCGAACTCTATCGAAGTTTGCGCTCCTCTTCGAAATCCGGGCGACGATGGCCGCCGGACCGTGCGCAGACCAAACGAAGGTGGCCCGCTTCCGGTTCCAAGCCAAGAAAGCGTGCACGGCTCAGCACAGCTACAGTCATGAATCGCATTAGCCTCCTTCCTCTACCTCCTTCTCTCTCTCTGTCCTGACGGTATTCCAGAGAGAGTTTCAGTTCTCATCGATCAACGAGAAGATTATCGAAATTCACGGTGCATCGTGTGAAACGTCCACGTGTCCGAGATGTCCAAGCGATCGAATAGAAACCGGCAGCTCGATATCTCGAGGTCAGTGACGTTCCGCGCGTCGAAATGTTAAAAAAAAAGGAAAGAATCAAGGCGGAAATAGCGATTCGACGCGGGACGATCGTCTGGTTCACCTTTTCGATTATCGAATCATCCTCTCGGTTCAGGTTTCAAGGTTCTCGCGGTGGCTTAGTCAGCGATTTTTGCACAAAAGGATAGCAATCTCCTAATGAGTCAATCGAAATTCTGCTAGACTGGAATCTCAGATTTTAGTTGATCGAATTGGACCTTGGACCTTACCTTCTTTTGACTCCAGACAACGTTGATCGAAGGCTTGCCACGGCGGAAGTCTGGCTGGTCGATTACGTCGTCGTGGATCAAGGAAGCGTTGTGGATCATCTCGGAGATCATCGCCACCTGTCGCTGCGACGCCAAGAGACCGCTGAAACGAGACCAGTATTCCTTCAATCGATTTTTCGTTGCTTCGATCGCGGTGGTCTTTCAGTAAAAGCAAAGAATCCAAAAGAAAGGGGAACAACATTATTAAGCACAGTCGTGACTCGAAGTGTAGCAGATTTCACTAAGCATCGATCGCGATTCGAAGATAGGAAGTCGTGAAACTGAAAGCATTAAACTTGCAGGCGAAGAGACATCAGATAAAATTCATTACAACGAGCAACACTCATTCGATCGTTTCGACTTCGTCGAACAATCGAGCGGGGATCAACGAATCTTAGCGTGGTCGTTGACAGCGGATTTTATCCGACTTTTGTCGCTCGAACGATCATCTCTCGGTTCTGTCGGAAATCGCGATGTCACGCTCGCCTGCTGTTTGCGATTCCCTGGGCATATGCGATAGCGTACGCTAAACTAGTTCTCATTCACGGGACATCTCATTCATATTCATCGGGGACGTTTCGTCGCGCAGCGACAAGTAATTACTTTCAAAGCGATTTATGAATTAGAAAGAGAGAGGACTGGCCAGGCGCATTCTTTCGATGCTTTCTAAACGTCGGAGCCACTTTTTTCGCGCCTTTCGGTCGGTAAATGTAAAAAACTACGTCATATTAATATGTATATCTATGTCGCGCGATAAAAAATTATCTCATTACTTCCGCGTCACTTTGAATTTAAGTAGACACGATTTTTTAGAAACATATCTGTCTAACGCATAATAAATGATCGTCTAATAATAAATTCTGTATCATTTTTCGATTTCAATTTCTGTTTCGTTCGATTTTTGACTTCGAGAGTAGATAATGCACAGAATTCCCAGAAATGTACTTAAATTAAATTTGAGTATCGCTGCAAAGTTTCTACTGTTTTCAACACACTATCCATTGTTTCTATTCATCGTACCGCGAAATGCTCTTCCATTATTTAACTATTAAAACTGAACTGGCTTAGATAATTACGGTGAAACACAAAAATGCGGTAATTACTATGCAACACTTCACGTGGCCCGATAACAGCCGCGAATTTCAATTAACAGCTCTAATTTTGTCTTATCTTCCATTCGAAATCTTATACACGTAAATTTTCCGCTGTGCTGGCCCAAATCGCGCGAGCAGATATCGAATCCATTAACCCTTCGCACTCGTCTCCTTCCTGGGCGTTAACAATAAAAACTATTGCTAAAATAGCAATATTTTAGCTACAATTTCTATTGTTAACGTCTCCAGCAATAGAAAACTTCAGAGAAACAAGCATTTCTCCAAAAGCTGCGGTGGAATCAGTTTCGACCATCTTCATTACCAATCAATGCCGATGTCCTCTCAGAGGGGACATTCGAGCGGAAAGGGTTAAAATTTGGCGACGAAACGAGAGGTGACGATCGCGCAATTGGTCGCGGAACGGTTAAAAGCTAATCGACGGCGAACTTGAAAGAATCCGCAGAGGCGTGCCTCTAACAACTCACTTTCTTTCCTTGTGGTAATTGATAGCCCGTGCCATGAGAATTGCTACCATCGGCCGTAACGCCTTTCCCTTACCGTCGAAGTAGTA
Organism: Xylocopa violacea; assembly: GCA_963969225.1. Taxonomy (NCBI): domain Eukaryota; kingdom Metazoa; phylum Arthropoda; class Insecta; order Hymenoptera; family Apidae; genus Xylocopa; species Xylocopa violacea. The sequence goes on along the minus strand of CAXAJV010000021.1, from coordinate 7,164,914 downwards.
CGTCGCTATAGTCTGCAGCTCCTTCTGCGTCGTGTTCCTGATGAGTACCTGGAACAATAGCAAACGTAACCTTGACTTCGAGCCGGAGAAACGGGGCTCTCCCGTGGCTGTTAGAAAAACCGCGACACGCTTCTGGTCGTTTCTTGTCCGGTAAATTTGTTTGCCTCGTCCGTCGTTACGCGGTATTTTTAGTCGATTCTACAATTAAACGGTGTTTAATCATCGTGCTTCCTTGGAGCAGCGAGTAACGAAGTCATTTGAACGAGTACTTTCATATTTTTAATTGTATACATTAGCAAATTTTCATACTGCTGCGTTCTGTGGAAAGAGAGAAGGGTCCTCCATTTTGGAGAACTACTGATGGTTCTATTTGATTGTCCAGTGAATTGATACGCGTTCGACGCTTTCATTCATATGCAGAGTTACACTGTTCAGTAACATTTTTATGTCTACGAATGATCTGGTTTTTCTCATTGGAAAGAATATGGTAAGCGATATTAGGATGTGTAATAGAAAACTGAGTAACCTGTTGCTTGCGCCAAGTAATACGCGGGTTATGTACATATAACAAAGTTAATACAAGGATTATCCACTTATTATGTATTTCAAATCTAACTGGTCGACGCTTAAAATTTGAATCCAAGCACAAATTCAAATTCCTCAAGTTCAAATTCAAGTTCTTCAACAATTCAAATCTGAAACTACTGAAACCCTGTTCTAAACGACTGGAATTCGATTTCGTCAGTCATAGTCTCCAACTACGTCAGAGAATAACGTATGGTGCACCGACTGCAGCGAAGGATATCTTGATAATAGAACGCCCAGCACAAATACCGTTCTAATTGAAAGGCTGATACCAAAAGGACCACTCGCGCGATTTGTCTGGATTCGTTGCAAGTGGTTGCACAATTTATTTTAGAGCAGACTGTCGGGAAATCGGTGCCCATAAAACGATGACGATTCGTGACGAGACGTCGTTTTGGTTTGCAAGCACGATGGAAGGAAGAGGACGGACTGGGCGACACGGCGAGGGCGGGTCGCTTTCGATTCCAGCCGCGGCACGCGGCTGAAAGTCCGTCCTGGAATTTGGCCAAAGTCGAAAGGAACTCCTCGTTACCAGTCCGTTTCGCAGACTTACGTCAGAGACACCTGTCGCGTGGTTGCTTCTGCCACGTGATCGGAAGTCGAGCGGCGAACGGAAGCGTTGCACTCCATTGGAGCTTCGAGTTTGGGGCTGCTCCTTTTGATGCTTGCAGAAATTGCATTTTCGAAGCGAGTAAAATGATTTAAGCTATGAGTTTTCGAGTAGATCTAATTATATTTGTTATAGTAACGAAATATGTTTGAATACTTAATTATATATAATGTAGTGAGTTCTCTTTTTTGAGTGAACCATTTCTTTGTTGAGTCAACATCATTTCTGATACTTTTATTGCTAGCTGTAGATTAATAATGACGTTAATTTCCTGCGTTACGCAAATTGTACATTCGACATAGTTATACAAATTACACAGTTTTAGCAGTATTTCTTTCATTCTAGATCTTGAAATAATTTTGCAAGATTAGCGACGACGTAAACGTATTTCTCGCGTTACGCAAATGGAATGATAAACGTATGAAACATTCTCTCGTTTTCGTGGCTCGAACGCGTCACGATTTTTCCTCGAACGGGAACGTTTTATAGTATGAAATTTATGTCTCTGTCTATTGACCTGAAGAAAGTAGAGCGAAACGAAAAGTCGCATTCTTTTGACGCATTACAGTCGGCGAATCCACGCTCTACTCCTAAGTACCGGAAGACATAGGCAACAGCTGTATCCTTTTAAAGAATTTCTCTTGCGGAGAAAAAGTAGCTTCTTACGCGCGCAATTTTTAAGTAGAACTACCTGAAATTCATTTTTACTTCGTACGAACGCGACCACAAAGCAACAGAATTAAAGAGTTTTCACCAGTCGCTCGTCAACGAAACTGCAAATCGATACAAGCGTTCCCTTGGCTTCTCGAGTCGTACAAATTCATCAACTTTCTCTGTCTTCATTACCAAAACAATACACCATAAATCTGTGGAGCAGCAGATTCTCTGAGAAACGTTCTCAAGTTCGCGACTCTTTCGAATCTCTCCCTTCCGACAGCAAGAAGGACAACGACCTGCCTCATTATCCTATTCAAGCGAACCTTATCATAAATCTGCCAGCGCCGCGATCGCGAGCTAATTAACACGTCAGGCGAATTTCGTACGTCTTATCCGAGACGTTTCAACGCGAACTATTTCTTCTTATTACTATTAACACGTGGGAGACGCTTAAGAGACGCATCTTTTGCATACTGTTGGTAGAGAACAAGAGAGACTTAAACGCGTCGTACAGTAAAAATTAGGCGCCAGCCGATCGAACTTGCCAGAAATATAAAAATCCGTGGCAATACAATAATAAAAGATTTCATTTCGTAAAATAAAAAATTTTCGCTGAGGGAGAAGAAGTAGTCTTCGATTCATTGCAATTTTACTAAGTGACCTTTCTTTTAACGCATGCAAGGTGTTAAAATAAGATCAGTGAACACTCGAAGCAGTGTCTATATGTATATCGAAACGCAAACGATAGCAAACGATCGATATTCTTCCCTCAGTATCATTCGCGACGCAGGAGAAACGCAACTCGCTCGCTCGCACGTCCGTTCAGGAGCGTGCCGCGGGCGAAAGGGTTAACGCATAGGCGACGACACGTAATTGCGTGACGAATACCGTGTTATCGCGTTCCACCGCGGCGCGGCGGGAAAAAGTGCTTTCTAAACGCGTTTGCACGCGCGTACGCAAATACAATTGTTACAAAGCCTAGTCGCGTGGCCGTGAGTAAAAGTTCTACTCCCGGCCATATATGCGGACAGCGATGTCGCGGGCTGCTTTCGCTAGCCGGATCGAAGACGGGCCGCGTTCTCGTGAAAACGGCATTCCAAGCTATAAATATTTATAATTACAAGCGACTAGACGGGATCCAGGGACGTCGTCGCGAGGGAAACGCGCGGTTTCTGGCGACCGCGAGTCTCGCATGGCGAATCGCGGCTCCGCCGCCATTCGATCGCTCCTCGAACTTCCTCCGTTTGGAACTTTAATTCGATTTCAGTCGAACTCAACTTAGTTAAACGCTTTCTGAAACGCATCTTCCTCGCCAGTCTCTCAAACACACGCAGTTTCCAAATTCTATGTATTCAACAGGTGTTCGAACACTTTACCAAATTTTTTCTCATAAATGGAGTTCAAATTCTAGGTATTATATATCTGGAGAGTGAAATGTGTGCGATAGTATTATAAACGTGTAATGTAGTTAGGTTAACGGTCGATGCGAGGAAGAACAGTCGCAGAGCGACTCTTTCTGAACAGATTGAACAAGGAAGCTGAAGGAATCGAGCAGTCCAACCTCGCACCAGAGCAGTGCGATATTAAATATATCGTTAATGCTTATTCATTCGATTGTCTTTATTCCATCCCACATATACAGTCAGGTTTTCGTAACCGAAATACTTCTTCAAACCCACTTTGCTAATCACAGACGCGAAACGTCTTCGAGTTGAATACATTCAGACGTTCGCGGCTCGAAATACACTTTGTTCACCGCTCACACACACACCGCCTTCGAATTCCGCGTATTCGATCAGGTATTCATCATTCGAATACGCTTTTCCCACCGCTGGATCGTACGAATCGAGTCTGATTGTGTTTCGCAAGAAGAAGAGGAAGAAGAAGGGGCTCGATGACGATGGACGCGCGGGTTACGCGTTGATACGCGTGCTTTTCTTCCGTATCTCGGCCGCGTTCTTCCTGTTGAGAGACTGACGGAAGTACTTGGCGATTCGAGGCGAATCGGTACGGTTTGCACCGAAAATGGTAGCAGGAAATCGATTTCAATGAGTTGTCGGGCACGCCTCGAAGGAACGCGCATGAGAAACGGGCACGATTCGAGTCCGCGCGAATTCCAGTGAAACTCCGCGCGCGATTTTGCCACGCGACGGGCTGCTAGGGAATTCGGATTGGAAATCGAGCGGCAAAAAAAGTTTGGCCGAGCTTGCTCGTTCACTTTCAGAGGAGACTAGACTCGCGCGTCGAGGCCGCTGGCTTGGGATTAACTTGTTGCATTTGCTGCCAGCGATTCGTTGCGTTTAATAATTCTCTCGTTTACGGTAATTTATGATCGTGTGGCAAAAAGCAGCGAAATTCTAATGAATTAGTGCCAGAACTGTATCCAAGCGTGAACAAATATTTGTTTCTATATTCACGCGATCTATGATTCATCTGGTCAGCGTTAGATAATGATTACAGTAGAACGATTCTATCTTCATTGCTAGATAATTCTGTGTAAACCGTGTGTAATGTTCGAAGGAAAAGAGACAGCTTCGAGCAGAGACCGACAACAGAGAAGAATAGCTTCTGATTACCTTTAGCATAGAGTTTACTTTTTCTTTGCTCTAGCCATGTCCAACAGGGAAAGATACCAACTGATATTTGCTGGTTACGCGATTGCAATTAAAATTCCCATGGTTCTTTCATCACTGTCTCTCAAATATACACCACTTTTCCTGGCGATTCCTAGTAGATGGCGGTAAAAAGTGTAAATCACTTCTCTATAAGGAATTCTGCGTCCACGTGTTCCGAGACTACTGAACTGGTCTACGCGCGGCGAGGCGTATGCTCCTTTGTAGAAAGTGAGCGTACGAAACGCGAGCGACGTCTCGAGGAAATATTGATTAAGAACGAGCTACGTTGAATACGAATGCGAAGACTGACCTCTCGTATATCATCGTACACGTCCTTCAGATCGTCTTCGAGGAGTCGGTAGGGATCGACCTGGTAGTCGTGCAGAGACCCAGGCAGCTGTGTTTGCATCGAGCTCATCATCCTGGCCATATTCGTCCTGCAGTCTCGTATGCTCGTTCTACTCTGCAAGGAAAAAGAATGATTCATTACTGATGGAAAGAAAGAAACGCGCACGGTAGAAAGTGTGAACGTGATTCGAAAGATTTAACATGGAATTCGTGCGATTTTTCGGAACGCCCTAATAGTTCCAATCAGCTTTATGTAACTAGAAATATAAGCATCCCAAAATTTCTAATTTTACGTTGAAATGAAAAATAATGAATATCGTTTTATTAATGTATTACTGAATCTTGATTCAGTAAAATATCTCATATTTAATCTCCACTGTTATATTTATGTATAATGTATTCAGAAACTGAAAACTATAGTAATTGAAACGTGAAGCAATAATATTTTTAGGAATTAATTAGCAACAGAAACGTATAATTCCATTAGGAAGTGCTTGGTAATAACGTCTACCACGAACAACTTAGGAGAATGCGTAAAGTATACGAATAAATCTCATGAATTCTAATGACTAGGTTTAAATCACGCATACTAGTAACATTAAACGTTGTCACAGTAAATAACTAAGAATATTACACCCTAAGAGGTGCAAGTAGCGGTACATTCATATTGCAAACGCGTTGAATACATCGCGAAGCTGTTATTACAGTAACGTGTCGTTCAGTCGGATCATACGTCGACCTTTACTACTTCCCTCGCGCTGTCGCTGCGTGTCGGCCTGATATATCATTGATATTACTACTTAAGAAACGCGTAACTGGAACACTGGTCGTTCCTTCATGAAAATTTCTGTATATAACACACTTATTTATAAAACAAACAGTGAAAAAAGTATGTTTTGTGTAATTTGAGGTTGTTTCTTCCTTTTAACAATAATTTAACTATTTTTTATTTATGGAAATTGTCAAATTTCAATTACAATTAAATAGGACAAAAATTTACTGAAATTACAAGTGATGTTATTTCCTAATTTACAATTATTATTCATAGATTTCAAACATGGCGTTTCAATATCCCTTCTTTAACCCTTTGCACTCGGATGTCCCCTCTGAGGGGACATCAGCATTGATTACTAATTACCGAGGTTAAACTTATTCCATCGCAGCTTTTTGAGAAATACACGATTCCCGGATGTTTTCTACAGCAAAAGATTGCTCTTTAGAAATAATTTCTATTGCTGACATCCACGAAGGAGCTCAGTGCATGTTAATCAGTACACCAATTCTTTAATATCATCCCTTATCAATATAACCCAATTTATTTCTGCTTTACAACTCTCAGCACCCCTTTTCGACAATTCTGACCTCTCAATTCTCATCGAAAAATTTCCCTTCGACCCTCTCAATCCTCTTTCCTCGTCTCAACTCTCTTCGAGCCCCAAAACCCTCCCATCGATTACGATACACACCGATTTCCCGTTCGAACACGCGAAACGCGTGATACTACAGACGCCGCGTTCCACACGGAGCGATGACTGCTGTTTGTGTACAACGGATCCGTAATACCAGCGGCACTGTTTATGTTTCGTGCGCACGTAATGGGTCGGCAACGCGCCGCGACGTCTCTTTTCCGCGGTAGCTACTTTAGCCACTTTAGCGACGATGTGCCAGGACGACATTCTTTCGCGACGCGTACACGGATGCCTGCTTTCGTCATCGAGACTCGATTCCCATTTGTTAGCATTCACCAAGCGAGGAACGGTGGCGATCATCCGTCCACGCTTCTCGATGGCCATCAGCTGCTGCGCTTCTCGACGGCCATCAGCTGCTGCGCTTCTCGACGGCCATCAGCTGCTGCGCGAGATCGATCGACTGGATTCGACATGTCAGGATGCGCAAGTAAATGGCAGCGATGCTGTTTCATGGGTTCGCGTCTCGCGTCGACGGATCGATCGGGGTCACGCCAGGCAAACAGCACTCGCGTCCACGCGAGGACGCGATGGCGGTGCAACTGCGCGCCATTGTCGCTTCGAGCCGCACTATTCCGCTCGCAGCGAGCGTTAGAGACCTTTCGGGTTTTTCTTTAACCTTCTTGGGTAACTGAACATGTGTGTCGCGTATTGAATATTGTAAACTGTAGTTTTGTGGATGCTACGATTGGTTATTTGGTGCACCCTGGTTGATCGCTGCGAAGCGATTGTTTGTTTTGTTTGGAACGAGGGACTGTGGAAAGAAAATCTTTGCGACAAAGTGTCAATGTTTCGAGTCATTAACTTAATTTGCATCGCTTGGATTGAATCGTAGCTGTGCGTGTTAAAAAGTGAAACGAAGTGTGACACAAATCCATACGAACTTTGATCGATCACATTTTTTGCGCCGGATCGTGGTTTCGCATGAGAAAAATGGAGAGAAGTGACGCGAACGCGCAGGATCTGCGATTCGTTTCGATATTCCCAATGACTTTAAAGGCGGCAATGCTCCAATTAGCTTCTCGTTTTACGTATGCGTGATTAACGACGATGCAGAAAAAAATCTGCGATTATTCTCTTCTCTGGGCAGCTCCATGCAAATCAGTAAATCGATTAATCAAACCATTTTTAATGCGTCAGGCTAAGATAAACGCGTTTCTTATCTCATTCTTAAGTCGTGCAATCACGACTTTAATAATATGTGTCTACGTTATGAATATTTAAATATCGACAGAATTCCTGCGATTCCTATCGAATTTCTCACGCATTACTCTTCGATTACAAACGATCAAATAAAAATCAATATTCAATAATTTCAAATTTTACATTCACGATTCTAGTAATAAAAACGTATACGACAAATCGTCCACAAGTATGCTACGATTTAGTTCAGATCGTTGACAAATTCTTTCGTCACGCTCGCTTCGATTCCATTTTGCCCTACTTAGAAGAAAAAAAATCCATAAAAATTCATTTTTTGTCCTTCCACCGCCCACCTAATTCGAAACCTTCGCCAACCCGTAATTAAAACCGATAAGGCGTTCCAAAGCAGCGCAGAGATCACTGGTTCGCCAGCAATTACAAGCACGTTAGAATGCGGTCGGCCATAAAAATGAACTTTAAACGATACGCAATAACTATCGGCGTCTGGTGCGTGTTTCTGAAAATGCGACGGATCGTCGCTACAAAATGGCGAGGAATTTCCACTTTTTCGCGTGGAACAGGCGCGTGGAGCGGCTGGTTTCGACCCACGACGAAACGCTCGTCGTGTTTATAGGAGGACACGCAACATTGAGCAATGACCGTGTTCGATGTGTGGCCATGCGTGTCGCGCGATTTCCATGGCACGCTAACCGCTTATTACATTCTTGGATAACTAGTTCCAGGGCAATAGGCAAGTTCACTACCCCACTTTTACCTTTCGTATGTTACTTCGTTACTCAAGGCCAACGGAACGAGAAAATAACGCATCGAGCGCGCTGGAAAAGAGATATTACCGTTTCCAAGCTATCTTTGGAACGTGGTTCGTCCTGGTCGTTTTCTCTATTTGCATTAATTAAGTTCTAGTTGTGTTCGCGATCGTACGCCAAATGAATGAGTGAAAATCTTCGAGTTGGAGTGTTCTGCCATGTTTTACGCGTCCATTTTGACTTTGAGCGTAACATCGATGATGGACGCGTGCTTTGCCAGTAATTAATTGAACGTACATCTTGCGAAGCTTTTCTTGTGAATAATTAAGAATTAATTTCGATGAAACGACAGAATAATCTACTATTTTTAATCGTGGTTCCTTCAATTTAGAGGGTGCTGATGGTAGCGCTGAAGCAATGCAGTTTTTGCGAAACAATGGGTTAAAAGAATCGTATTATGCAGTCTAATGTTGCTCTAGAATACACTAATTGCACGTACGTAATAGATATGTACGCGCAATTAAATCAGTAATTATTCTGGCTGGTATTAATAACCACCGCTAATGAATTATTCAAACGATTCGAACAATAGGATATGCAACGAACATCGTCAGAAGATGATCCAACGTGATTTCTTTGCTCTAAATACCTTCATTACCAAAATCAGCGCTACTTCATTAACTTCGCCATGTCGTGAGAACGCAGACGCACAACGAATTCTATCGCGCTTCCTTTGTTTTTCTTCAATTAGGAATCAAATTAATTCCTGTTATATTTAGGTTCGTCTTTTATCGCAATCATACGAACTGTAAACGCGTATTCGAATCATTATGCTTTCCCCAAGAAGTAAGATCAACTAATCTGTGGAACGAAATTCCTCTGGACGTTCGAAACGATCCCTAGCAAGGAGGAAAAATCGTCTCGTACGATCGCGTACGAAGTTATTGCCCGTAGAAATTTCGGCATCTGAGGCTGTCCGATAACTCGTCTGAAAGTTGGACGAGTGGGATCTGAACTCGAAGAATGTGAAAGTATGTGAACCGTTCTCCAGCCACCACATACGAAGTCCACGTATTTTCGTTCACGAAATTTGATATTAAATAACGAACCACATTCATTGAAAAATTCATTAGTTTCTTAAAACCTATATGATCACTTCTAAAATCATCCCTTATCATCTTCTACATCATCTAGATCATTTAGTTATAAAAAATCCTTGGTAACTTTGCAAAATTGTAAGAAAAGAAAACTTTAAAAAATATATATTATTCGCAATATATTCACAATTTTAATATTACTCTAATATCAGACTGTGCAGAAAATTTCTTTTGTGGGGGTAGAGCACCCTGTGCGAAACACGGTTTGGGCGCTCTGAATGATCGATAAAGTCTGCTGGAGAAAAGTTGCTGGTCGGAACGATTGATACGTTATTCTATCGGTTACGCGAACGGAGACATTTTTAGAAGAAAGTCGCAGACTTTCCTTTTGGAAGGAAAAGTCGGTCGCCATAAAGGGTGGTGAAACGCTTATGAAACCTCCCTGGATGCGGGGCGTCACGCGCGCGATGGTTAACGCACCCAACTCTTAAGTCGATGGTAATGAACCCCTCTCTTCGTTAGCCGGAACTTTCTCAAATTCTTTTAATAAAATACTTGTGTGGCTGCCGACCACTAGACGGCCATGTAAATGAGCGACTATTTTAATCCTAATCGCGTAGCAATCGTGGAATTTCGGATGAACCGTGCAATCTAGCCGACACCAAGGCCTCTCGATTCGCATCGATTCTCAAATAGGCGTTCAAATCGAAATTTATAATTCAACGAATCTATTTTATCGTTTTTTAAGAATTTAAACACAGTGGAGGTATTACGTAATATTTTTCGAAAACTGAGTTACTTGCTATCATCCACGTGCATTTAAGAATCGATTAAAAAGAAAAAAATAATGTGAATAGCAAATATTTATTAAAATTCCAAGCGTGGGAGAAGAATTCCTTTTTTGAGGAGAAAAAATAAAAATTGGACTTTACAAACAGAAGAAGAAGATCTCGCACGTCCTCTCCAAAATTATTTTCGAACCCATCGTTGATTTGCTAATTCCACAATCAGTGAAAGTGTTCGGCAAATGTTTTTCCTGTTTCGCGCACTGTTCTTAAATAAATGAACGAAAGAAGGACGTCTGTCCGTGCTGATATTGGTACACGGCAAAAAAAGAGCGCGATTACTCGCGCTGTGTAAAAACAAACACGAGGAATCCATCGATCTTGCTCCTAATCCTGTTACTAGAACTAATTGCGTTCGCGCAACGCTATCTAATACGCAACGCATCAGGTATATTTAATTACCAACCGGTTCTACACGTAAGCTAATGCCTCGATCGACTCCGCCATGTCTCACGCCCCTGCGCGACCTTAATGGCGAACAGATCCTCGCAATCTCTCTGAGCTATGATTCCCCATGGTCTGCAATTTTGTATCCACTCGGTCGCTCCGATTCCACGACTGGTTTAGCAACGCTCCTCTTTCTCTCTTTCTCTTGCGACTACTTCGTTTTTTGGATTACAGACACGCGTGAAACGTGTTGCAATCGAAGAATGCCGTTACGCGCACCGCCGCCATACAAGACTGCTTGGAAAATAGATGATTTTTAGGATTCACAGAACGGTAGATCAGTATACTTTTTCACATTCTTCAGATTTCGCGTGAGAATTTTCTTCCTCAAGTTTTCCTCATTGAATTTCCTGTGACTCCTTTTGGATCGAGTATCCATCTATAGCTTTTACGCGAGAAATAAGATTTACTTCGTCTGCATCATTTGCATGAAAATTTAATTAATTTTTGAGATATCGTGTCACTGAAATGTAAAAATATGTAAAAATGTAGAAAGAAATATTAAAAATATGAATTCATGACGCAGTGATGGCTGATTGAGAGTATAATCTGTGAAATAAAAGGGTGACTGAGGAGGACTCATTCGATTCTTCACTCAACGGGTTCACCGTTTTGCCAGTTAATTTATTCGTGGTAAAAGTCAAGGACCAGCGACGCGTCGCGGATTTCGAGAACAGAAGCAGAACGGACACGCCTCGAGTACGCGTGGTTCGAATATCATTTCTGCGATTCCTCGCAGATTTCTTCGTCAACTTTTTACTTTACGATTGATCTAACTGTTTAGAATTATGTTAACCTCGAGCGTTGCCTCGTGTTTTGCGAGAAGACGCGTTCGACGCGATGACTGTCGATTTTTTGAGGCGACTGCATCGCAAGAAGGCATCGCGCGAAGTTTCTTTCGTTAATTAATCGCAGTAATACTCATTTGTAATTGTGTACAAATATATTGCACAAAATTAGCTTCCACGTCAGTGTTTCTATTTGTTCTTTTGACGTATTCAACGTGCTGAGACAGCAGTGTAACCCATTTTTTTCTCCAAACGTGTGCTTTGCTGATTGAAACCACTTAGGGCCTCCCTTGCTCTCGACAATCTTTGGTGTTTCAATTGTCAACGGAAAATACACAGAAAAATGTCCGAATATCATCGCCAGACCGAAAGTAGGCTCCTTTCGCTTTTTTTTCATTCAACAGGGTCCGTATAATTTAATATGCAAATTTCGTACTTTCTCTCTCAAACCTGGATAAAGAATTATAAATGGTACGAAGTTTGCTATCGATATCGTTCTCTAATTTAGGATTCTCATCGCGTCACTTCATTTCAGATACCACGAATCTAATTCTTATTAATTTTTTACAAATATCGTACAAGTAATTGAATCAGAAAAAATTAAACAATGCTCAAATTGACCGAGTAAAAATAGTAGAATAATATCTATCAAAGATTATGTAACACAAAAGATAACCCAAAGAAGCTTCGAGTTATTAAAAATATTAAATATTGATGCAATTATAGCGCTAGTTTCTATATGAAATAAATTTGCAGTTCGACTCGTTCTTACTCTTTTGTCGCCAGGTTTTACTCTCATCAACCCAGCCACGAAATCGCTAATGATGCTGCTGCAGCTTAAAAATAATATCGAATCCTAATTGTGTTAATTTTATGCCGCACAGGCCTGTTTAACGTTCGTTAATATTCATCGTTGTTTCGAGGAAGAAACGAGACCTTAATTACAATTAGCAGCGACAGCGCTTCGAGAAAGGAACTGCGTCTAAGGTAGATGAAAATCAAGATGGACACGCGTGAAACTCCGTGATTGATGTACGCGAGATATCAATTAGCCAGATGTTGAAACGAATGAGACAAATTCTACCGTCCCACATTCATCAGAATTAACATTATTGTAATTACTTTCACTTCACGTTCAATGTTTAATTATTTACAACTACTTGCATCGATTGCACATTTAATTCTTCTTTTGGAACGTTGCATACTTAATTTCTACTGCAAATTTTTACGAAAGACCGTAACGAACCTATTTTCGACAGAATTTGTGTTTGAAAAATCTAGTTTCTTAACAAATCCTTGTAAGAAACATCCTGTGACGACGATTCGAACAACTGCGTACGATGGATGGCGCAAGATTGCATGTCTCTCATGGAAGTGCTTCTGTCGCAACACGCTTCTCAACTCGCACCTGTGTGTTATTCGAAAGGAACTACAAAAAATTCGAAAGAAAAAAGAAAAAAGGAAAATATGAATCACTTCATCTCGCTTCAAAGAAAAAAGAATTAACTACTCCTGCGAAACATTTCACCCAAAACGATTGACAATTCTCTTCTCACTCTATTTCCAATAAATTAAATAAAAAAAAATCTAGCTTTTATGTACACGTTAAGTACGTCCATAAAAATGTCATTTTCGTTCCATTTTTTGTTACCATTTGCTGCTATGGCACGAGTTGTTATTTAAAATTACGTTGCAAAATTTGCACCTAAAAGTCCCAATAAATTTAACCAATATGTGTAATTAAATACTCAAGTGTCCTAGTTTCTATCGAAAAATACAAATTTATGTTATACGCAGTTTCACAAAACAGTTTACCAATTCTCTACGACTGCACAGCACGAATCGCAAGTGCATATATGTTATAATAGTCGACGTAAGTGGAAACGCAATCACCCGTATCTAACAAAAGAGTTCGTTGCCCTTAACTGTATGCCAGCTACGCCCACGTTGCTCAAGAAATACCTTAAACACTTCTACGCGAAGAATAAGATAAGATCGTTCCGTCATCGCTACTTCATTTACCCCTGTAACGCGTAAACGCAGTCGTGTTCGAATTAAATAAAAACGCACGAATTAGAAAGTCATTTTACAATTCATGCGCGACAGGACGTGATACAAATAACAACAAAAAAAAGGAAAAAAAAAATAATCGCTCCTCATGGCGAGTGTGAACAATGTAGCAAACTGCTAATTATAATCAATGACACGAAGCGAAAAACGTTTTGCGGTCGGCACGAAGATCGGATGCAATACGTATGTATATGACGTGGCCGTAAAAACTGAGCAGAAATTGTGAAAACGCTTACTTCGGTATAAATAATGGTAATTTACGGAAATTGCTACCAGTTCAGTTTGCGTACCTAAGAGCTGGTTTGCTCGCGGTGATTCAGAGTGGCTACAATTGGTCATAAATTACCTTGTACCCAAAGGATAACATTTTTTCATTCAAAGTTCCATTTTGTAGAAAAACAAGCTTAAATATTCACGAAGTACGCGTGCACTTAGTTAGAAACGAGTCTTCTTTACAGATGAGTGCCAGCATGCATTTACATTTAATTCGTTTCGAATGAAATTTGTTACATGCAATGAATTAAGATACACGAATGTAAAACAGTGTAGAAAAATTAAGAATTTAATTTAATTACCCTTAACAGTTTTTTTAATTGAAATTTATTTTTAACTCCTCATTTTCTGGCAGAAAGTAGGCAGCACTGATAAACAATAACACCATGGGAACGTCGTGTCCTGAAATTAGCCTCGTTTCCTCCAACTCTTATCCCCAACGCGTATCTCCACAATCACCTAGCATCACCCACATTAATTAGTCATGTTAAATCTCCCATCACCGCGCTCGAACTGAAACACGTCCTCGCGATCGTTACGAAAGCTTTCGACTCAATTAAACCCGCGTCTAATTCAAAAAAATGGATCAACGCTTATCAGGCCTGCTCGATCTTTCCAAGTTTCACTGTTCACCAGTCAAGCATTAACAAGACCTGCGAAACGCTCTTTCATAGGTCGAACAGTGTTCAAGGAGCGGTTGCATCATCGGACGGTTTTGCAGCGCGGATTTTGCGAACCGCCACGGTGGAGCAGAACAATTTCTGGGGCCAGGTTCGTCCTAAATCGCGTAGAGCCGATTCAGGCTTTCTGCGAAAGGAGAAAGTGATGTTACATGGTCGGACAGTTCGTCTGCGCGACGTGGACTTTGCCAAGCCGAATAGTCGATCGAGGATACCGCGAACTTTGCCAGGAACAGTTGTCATCGATTGTCTAGCTCGGCAAACTTTCGTCTTCCATGGGATACCAATGTTTTTTCGATAATTCCATGGCACGCCACAAGCAAAAGCTTGTGAATACATAATTTACAATATTACTTGTATGTTTTTATTAGATAAAAAATGATAATATAGCTCTGTGTATGTAGATATTTACTTTTATTTGAGATTTATAAGTTTTTTTTTTGTATATTTTTTATTTAAGATTTATAAGGATTAAGATTAATAAAGATCTCCTCGCAGCGATTGTGGAGCACTGGTCTAGTTCATAGCTAATTGTCAGCGATGCGTTTGTGTGAATTTGTCTGATTGCGGATTAGGTAATTACGTTTATTAGTGATACTGTGTTTCTTTGTGATCCTATTCGCATGTTCTCAGAGAAAGAGGAAGAACTAGATCTGGTAAATCTTAAATTTTAACAAAAAGTGTGCACGTCTACAGAGTTTCTCAAAATTTCGAAATAGTGATGTCGAGTATGACAAATAATTTGCATTAGGATTGATGAACTGGTCATGCAGCAATATTCAAATTAACGAATAAATTTTTTTATGTAATATTCCATCGTATTATATAACAGAAAGTGGTCCACGAGTCTTCCAAGGAATTTACATTCTCAATCCTCAACTTTAAAGAAGAAAAGACCACGTTTAAAGCAAACAGTTTTTCGTGGACTCAATGGAAGATGTGAATATAATTATCCTCTGTCAAACAACCTTTTTTTCTGTATATTTTCTTAATCAAATACGATAAGAAACAAGTATAAAAAGACTCAGTCGAGGTTGCTCCACATCGACGAACGAAATCCACGAAAGGTGACGAAGTTCATAAATATTGCTGGCATCGCTAGAAATTAATTATTATCACTGCAATCCCTTTTATAAATGGCCGTCACGTATTTGTTCCTCTGCGTACGAGCGTGCAACTTCTTCTTTTCTCTAGCCGCCTTTACGCCAAAGATAATCGTTGCGACACGGTGTTTATCCAGTTTCAAACAACGCACACCTAGCAAAATGGTGACATTTTGAATCATATGGAAAGTGCTATCCATCATAATATTACCTTTTATAGTCGTAACGTATGAAAAATGCGTAAAACGTTAAAAATAGAAGCGTCAGTGAAGGACCAAGGAAATGATCGTCGCCAAAATTATCTTGAAAACCTTGCGAAGAATTATGTACTGCGAATTTTACGGGTAATGAATACTCGAAAGATTGTGAGTCACGTGTGGAGTAATTATAATTAATCGAATAATCGCCGTGACCTAAAAATGTTGGTAACTTTTGGAATTCGTGGTGCACAAGATTTTTTAATTCTGTTTACGCGACTGAGTGATTAACCTTGTATCGAATTCGTTTTACGAAATCACTGGATTAACTCTGTAAGGTAACGAGCTGATTTTGTCGTTTTGTTTTAATGCGTCCACCAGTGATGAAACGTATGGCAAGAACGACTTAAATATGAGCCAAATGCATTTCATGCGAACTGATAAGATCTTTCATTACTCAGTCCTTAAGTGCTGTTGAAATTGTCCAATAATTACTATAATACATACATATGGAAAAAAATTCAAATGGTCTTTGAAGACCAGAACGAAATTCATGTCTTTTAAATTGAATTTGTCCATTTCGAGACAAGGAAACAATTGAAAGAAGATCAATTTTAGTTGAAACTTGAAAGGGTGATGACTTCAATTCATGCTAAAGTAATTTCAAGCAACTCAAAATCAATTAACTCAACTAATGAGGAGGAGTCTTTAAGCATCAAATTCTTCTTGATCAACTTTACCCAAAACTTGAAAGGATATTTCAAGTCAATTCACGATAAAGTCGCCTCAAGTTACTTGAACTCCCAAATAACTTGAAATCAAGTAACTCGACTAACGTGCACAAAGCATAAGCAGACTTTCCGCAAGTAGTTCATAGTACTACGTATTTCTACGGTACTTCGAGGCGGCTAACCACCCATGCGAAGCACGTTCTGCATCTCGAGTCGATGACAAGGCCGAAGTTCAATCTCGATGACGAAGAAGCGACATTTGTCAAGCAAGTTAGTCGAGAATCTTCAGTTTCATCGATTCTGCTTGAAGGACGCTTTCACCCTGTCATTAGAATCGGTAAACGCGCAACATTGGGTGCCAGAAAAGAATGCGCATACTTCGATGAGAGACGGTATCAAAAGTTATATAATTAGAGGAAGGTATTACATTCATTCGTGCAACGGTTTATCTTATGAACGTGGTTTCGAATGGGTTATGCAAGATTGATCAAGCTTCTTTTAATTACTCTCGACAGCTCTATCCTCGCGATGATACAATTGACCAATTTTCTTTCGAGAACCGTCAGGATCTGTGCAATAGAAAAAGGTAACGAAGACACTTGAAACATCGCGTGAAAGTGAAATAGCTTCTAAGGTCGAGTGAACGTAAGATAGTAAAAGGACGAGCCAAGAAACGGTTCAGGGAGCGTAAAATAAAGAAAAAGGGAAATCCATTCTAACCGAACTGCGAAGAGCAAGCATTTTTCGACACTTGAACCGTGTCGTTACCAAATCTTTGGAGCACAAGCAGCCGCGCCTGTTTGCTTAGCAGAAAAACTTTCACTCCTTTTGCCAAAGAATGCCGCGGAGAGGTGACGAATAGACGTTTTCGAGTAAAAGCGTAAAATTTCACTCTCTTATTCGTGCAACCATTTGTCACAAGCGTTTAATCCAGAATATCTCAAAAAATTCTGAGGAATAACGTTAGACGCGCGTGAAATTCGATTTTCTTTTAAGAAAATGGAGAGCAGATGTCGAGAGCGTGTATCGATACGCAAATCGCGTATTATAAATTACTGGTTGCGGCATTGAAGAGGATTTTTGCGGCGTCGGAGTTCGCAGAGATGCGTATCGTTACGAATCGACCTCGCGACCGCGATTAGTCGGCTCAGTGTCCCCGTTACCACCATTTTTACCCCTCGCTTCTTATCGCCAGAGTTGACTGAACTCTCGACGAGCGTAACGATTATCACTTGGATTACAATCGAATAGAAAAACTTCATACGTGGACTATTTGAAATTCTCAAATACTTTTCTGCTCTTTTGTTCGATTAATGAACCTTTCACGACAAATGCCATCGAGTATTACTAAGTTCAATTTTTATCTGACTTTTATCCGCCATTTACCGCTTTAAATCGAGCATCGATCGTAATAAAAACGATACGAACGACAATTTATTCGATGTTCAAGCGACGCGATAGATATTTGAATCTGTGATTCGCCTCGCGCGTCGACTGCAGTCCACGATCATCAAGAATAACGGAGAAAACGAGCAAAGTAGGCTTAGAATTCACTGTCGCTCGTCCGGGTCAACGATGACCCAGAAGAGTCTCTCTATCTTTCGAAAGAACCTGCTCGTCGGGAAGAACCTGTCCGCGCGTTCCTCCGCGTTCACGCGCGTTTCCACGGCGAACGACGGATACAGGTTGCATCGATCAGACTGGCTTCGAGTTCTCGAACAACGATATCGAACGTCGAGAGCCGCGCGGAGTGGGAAAATACACTTTCTCCAAGTGTCCTGGCCGACCCACATTTTGGAATCGCTCCGCGCCACGGTCATGGATGCTGATGACCGTCCGCGCGCTTCAAAACGGAATAAATCCGGCCGAGGGAATCAAGGTCGCTCTCGCGAGGCAGCCAGAGGTTTTTCGTACAATTTTTCAAAATTCTAAGTGCTTTTACGGGGTAACAGATACCATCTTTACTTGACGCATCAAACGAATTTATGTGTTACTGGAAATTTTAAAAAGGGACATTTTGGTTAAGTGATAACGAATGTTTTGTTGAAAATGTGATTAAAATACTGTAAATAATTATATTATTATTATTGTCGCCTTTATTGGATCTAGTAAAAAAATAAAGCGTCAAAATCGATGCTTTAACGAAGCATTAAAATTGGCAATGCGTTGTGTTGCATATTTGTAGATAAAGACAAGTCTTTATGCAGCAATAGGAGTCGTTGCAACCAGATTCGTGAATATTTTAATTCACTGATTAATATTTCTATGCAAAAAAGCACGGTGCTTGAATTTAACCTCGCATGAAGAAAATAATTTCAATTGGCAAAGAATTTCCAACTGAGAGCTACTAATTTCCCAAGCAGAACGCTAAATCTCAGCTGGGATCTCGGCCTCGAATGTGCAACAGGTGTAACGGGTAGCCATGTAAAACGGTGATTCGACGGATCGATGATACGCCAGGGTCCATTGACCAGACCTGCAGCAAATCGCATCGCGGATGGCAGAGCTCGAACAATCAAGGTCATCAGGCATTCCTCCACAACTTTCCACGAACGTTTTATCGTAGCCAACAATCGTGGTCGTCCACTTTTCCCTCTCCGAATAGACCAACCAATAAGTAGCACGACTGTTCGACGATGAATGAACGGGAACGAAATGGGCTCGCGAGACCAGTCAACGCTAACTTTGCCTCTGATCGTTTCCCTGATCGTCAAGCGGGATGGTCGAGAACACCAACGAGCTACTTTCTCGTTTTGCCAATCGCTCGGAAACAATGAGACGTCCTTGCGCGACGACCATAGCGCAATTACTACTCCTTCGTAGATAAAGCAGACTTAAAATTGAGTACTCGGTAGTACTCACTGATAGTACTCTGTAGAACAGAGTCATGAGAACGCTTGAAATGTTTTAGAGCTAACAGAAAGGACTAATTCCTATAAATTGGTTTTAAAAATGGTTTATTCAACTAAGAACATGTTTCGAGCGAAGGACAGCAATGAACTGCTTTCATTCAGTAAATTTCCCCAAATGGGAAACCCTTGGAAAGCCTTGGGTCGAGGGCGTACGTGACCAAGGTCATTGTGGTCCGCACTCATTCATTGACCTGGCTTATGTTAGACCCCTAATTGTACCAGCTAAGTCGTCAATTGTCTACGATATAGATAATTTGTTTATCAAAGGGATAAGATTGAATTCCTATGGTAACTGCTGCGTTCTCCATTTCGCAAAGCAATCAGGGTGAATTGTACCCTCGTTCTTTATAGCAGTGGATAACACTTAAAACTGGTTTCGAATGTAGAAATAAAACAGCCGTAAATCAGTCGGGTTATTTGCTCTGTTTGGGGTGGAAATGGTCGGCCTCCATGTCGAGGATGGAGCTACGACCTTGGGAAAAACCCCGCAGGGTAACAGACTCGAGATTGCGCGGCTGAGGACGACGTATACCTGAGTAGGTGTTTTGGGTTTATGATGCGTCAATATCTATTGAGTTAGAGTGTCGAAAGTGGAAACTGCGAATTCTAAAGAAACTCCTAAAGTTCTGGCTCCCACATCTTCAAGTGTAAAACTAATAATTGAAGGGTAAATACTAATCGGATGTCC
Source organism: Xylocopa violacea (assembly GCA_963969225.1). Lineage (NCBI taxonomy): Eukaryota > Metazoa > Arthropoda > Insecta > Hymenoptera > Apidae > Xylocopa > Xylocopa violacea. The sequence goes on along the minus strand of CAXAJV010000021.1, from coordinate 7,144,892 downwards.
TCAAACACAACTATTCATAAAATACAATCTGCACCATAAACTTGGTTTCTGAAGAACGAAATTCTAAAGGTTAGGATTGGAACCACAATACAGACCATATGAAACGATGATTCTAAAAGTTGAACTGCGAAAGTTGAAATAACAGAGGGTTAATTCCACGATACAGAATAAGGCGGAAACAAAGGGAGACGAAGTTGTAGCCAAGGCTTCCTTTTCGATGGAAACGACCGTGGAAATTGTTTATACACGCGTGCATTAATGGAGGATCATAAAACTGTCGAACGGAAGCAGCCACGCGTAGTCACGTAGGACATCGTCACGCATCGCGCTGCTTTATGAGTTTTCAGTGTACTTGACGGGTTTTCAAACTTGATGTCCCGTGACATTTCAAGATCAACAATGTTTCGCGTATTTTATTATTATTGCAGAAGTAATGCAGACAACCTTGTCCTTAAAGAACGAAGGAAAAAGATATGTACAAATATACATCAAAGAGGGTAGTTATTTTTAAGAGTATCTTTGAATGCCAGTTCGAAATGCACCTTAATGTCCTGAATAACTTTTTGCTCGTAGTAAATGACCCTTGCTGCATGATTTTTTCTCACTGAACCAAGGTGACCAGCCTGTTAAGAAAATCGCCAGAAACTGGTTGAGTTCAACGAGGATCCTTGAACATGATCTGTCCCAGTCGTCCTTCGGTAGCACTTTTTTAACAAGCACAGGGATAATAGCCTCGTTTAAGGACAGGCAAAAACCTTTCAGACTGAAAAACCAGATTTTTGCAACTGAGCAGACAACTTATTGCTCAGATCTTTTATTACATTTTCCGGTAATTAGCGCGTTAATAAGGCACTGATCGACTGATTGCATCCAGTTCTCGAAGGCTGGCTCAATCAGTTATCCTGCAGATTTTTCAACAAGTGCAAAGTCGACGACCTCGATTAAGGACAGGCAAAAATCGTGGAGAAATAAACGATACAGATTTTTGTGCATAACCATGGAAGACTTTTTACTCAGATTTATCTCAATTTGTGGCAACGCTTGTTAATAAGACACGATGAAGCGTTGATCGAATCTGACGATCCTTGAAATTCACGAAATTTATTCCAGTTATCCTCCAGCTGCGGACTTTTCAACAAGGACTCTGATATATGTTTTTTTACTCTTTTCTTTGGTAATCGACTGTACCACTTATTATTTCGATTAATTTTTCTATTTATGGTCTTGGGCATCAAGGATTCTACCATCGACCATGTATTTTTAGCACATGGTCACCATTGACGAAAGAAAGTGAAAGACGAGCGCGAGACCAAAGTGGGCCACAGGTGCCCATTCACCTAAAGGGCTGGCGTTCTTAACCTAAATATTCGACATAGGTCAGCAACTGGTTCAAGAGTTAGATCCGACCATTCTCTGGTGTTCCACAAGTGAACGATGGTATCGACGATAACGAGGAAAGACGTACAGTAGAGTCTTCGTTATCCAACACCCGTTATCCAAGCGTTCTACTAATGAGACCTTCTCTAATCTGAACGCGATTTAATGAACAACTCTATTAACGATAAGTTATTATTCTATTTACCTCTAATTTTATCTGAAACATGTAGAAAGATGAAAAGTAATGACGCTTTTTATTTTGCACTTAATGCGAGGAGGAAAATGGTGAGAAGCCATGTTTGGTAGATCTTGCGATCAGGTTTATTAATAGGTATCTCAAGGTAACTCGAGGTCGTTCAATCCTGCATATACAGTGGTCTGTTGCGGATGGACTGAAGAGTATCGATATGCAGAAAGAAATTTAGAAATAAGAAAATTTTGCAATTTTATCTTAGATTAGTTTTGTACGTAAAATCGAAGATTGAAGTACTTATGGGTGAATTATGCGAAAATCTACTTACTCGAATATTGGTGTTTCCATATCAATTCGATGCTCTGCTGTATGCATTATACATTTAACAAGGAGCCAAACAGGTTCAAAGAAAGTTTCCTGGTATGATCGAGAGGGGAGAAAGATATATGGCGGAAACGTCCAAGACGAGTCCAAAGAGTCCTCGAGAACCATTTTCGATACTCCTTCGCGCGTGGAATTTTATTGCACGCTTCGAGAGAGGAAACGAGAAATTCAAGATCGACTTTAGGTTACAGCAGTTAAGTTAAATAACTAAGATTTAGAGAATATCATATTTATGCAAACTATCTGAGAAAGTACTTAGCGCTTACCCTGAGTACACAAACTTATGAGAATCATCGATCGTATAGTAAATCAGATAATAAATCAATCTTTCACTTTTATAATGCATGTTAAATGGTCTCGTGTGTATTGGCTGCTACCATGTTGACGTCTTATTAACCGTGGATTTATCTTACTCTTAAAACACACTCTGGTCTGTGTTGATAGCGATTAAAGTAACTAGATTTATCAGCTTTATGGAATCCAACCAGACACTACTTAATCAGTATACTCCTCAGGCATGCTAGAAGCATAATAGAAGGGTTAATATATTCAAGGCTAAACATCAGATCTCTCATCGCTAAAACTTATCATCGAGACGCGTAATCCAACGATTACTGCACTGAAAGATTACAGGTTTCTAATCGAATCGCCACAAAGCGAGCAGAAGGCCACAGTAGTTCCGCGTACGCGTCTGATCTTTGTCGGATTCTACTACTTCCTCGATGCTCGGAGCGCACGTTCACAGTCACAATTGAAAGGCAATTCGACAGAGGCGCTCGCCATTATGGGAAAGTGGCGTACGTGCTTAAAAGGACGCGTACGCGGCCATGAATGTACCTCGAACGACCTTGGCCTACCAAAATTCCCCTTTCACGAAGAACTCGAAAGACAAGGCCCGGCGATTCGTTTGATTCCGATCAAAGTAGCCCCGTTCAATGTCGGCCAGGAACGATTTTCACGTCATTAGTGACTTTCAACTTCCGCACATCCTCCTCGAGCTGGGCTTCAGCGACGAAACTTTCAGGTATCTTATACTGGCACGTGGAGAATTTGATTTCTTTCAGCCTCTGCGTAGCTTCTGACGCGCCATAAATTCATAAGCACCTCGAGAGAACGAGGATCAGTGTTTAGCTGGTTATTCCAGTATATTATGCAATTATATTGACTAGTTTAACTGCAAAGAGTCAGAGCGGATCTGAGTGTTTTATATTTATTTTCTGGTATATTTGAGTTTGCTTTATATGAAGATATATACTCACATATATACATGTGATAATGAGAAAATGTTAGATATGTCTGCACGCAACAGCTGTTTCTACTGTGTCTTTTTCTATACTTCACATCCATGCCTCGCATAAACTCCTCTCTGACATCAATATCAAAGTACATGAAAATACCTCCAAATATTGAGATACCCACTGATAAGCTCACTATCTGTACGACACGTATACTACGATCCAAAAATTTTAGATTCCCAACACCTACCAAAGAACTCGCCAATTAAACAAAAAGATCGCATTGTCTCGCACGATCTTTCAGTTCTACAAAAATTTACCGAAATGCAGGAAATCGATGCGATTAAAAATCCAGAAACAATTCAAAAACCTTTGACCGACATCTATATATAAACTATAATCAAAAAATTTCAGATTCCCAACATCTACCAAGGAACTCGCCAATTAAAAAAAAGACCGCATTGCCTCGCACGATCTTCCAGTTCTACAAAAATTTACAGAAATGCAGGAAATTGATGCGATTAAAAATCCAGAAACAATTCAAAAACCTTTGCCCGACATCTATATATAAACTATTATCAAAAAATTTCAAATTCCCAACATCTACCAAGGAACTCGCCAATTAAAAAAAAGACCGCATTGCCTCGCACGATCTTCCAGTTCTACAAAAATTTACAGAAATGCAGGAAATCGATGCGATTAAAAATCCAGAAACAATTCAAAAACCTTTGCCCGACATCTATATATAAACTATAATCAAAAAATTTCAGATTCCCAACATCTACCAAGGAACTCGCCAATTAAAAAAAAGACCGCATTGCCTCGCACGATCTTCCAGTTCTACAAAAATTTACAGAAATGCAGGAAATTGATGATAGAACTTCGATGGGATGAAAAATCCAGAAACGATTCAAAAACTTTTGCTCGACAGCGTACGTGAATCCTCGATATCGTTCGCTTATCGCGTGTTCAAGGTGAGGGATCGATCGTTCTGCCATGCGAACGACGCTGAAGCGGCCAGTGGATCTAGACGACGGGGCAACGGAACACCAGGCCGCGGAAGGAGCGCCGTTAGACACCGCGTATGTAAGTACGTAGCACGTAATCACGTTCAACTTTTACCGTGATTCGCATTTGGGTATCGAGGGCACCTGCATGCCGTTCCCGCGCCGGAGAAACCGCTCGTTCCGTTCTGCCCAGGGAAGGATGAAGCGCTACTTGTTTGCGCGCAGTCGTTGCACCGCGCGCGCGAGAAATAACGTCTCGATCTTCTTTCCGATCGGAAGACGCGCAGCCGCCCCCATTTACGATACGCTCGACGATTAACCCGATTACATGACGGCGTTGAATGATGATCGTCCGCTTGGTGACACGGCGGCAATTCGCAGCCGAATGGGAGGACATTGGCGGCGCGAAAGTTTCGAATTCTTTCGCGTCTGGGTCCATTTTGGTTCCCTTTTCGTTGTCGTTGTCTCGTTTACTCGCGACTTTGGACATAATCGAAGCGTATTTGAAAAATTATTCAGCTGAGACAGTTAAATGAAGATATGAAATACCACTGGGTTCTCGAAATTACAAATACTGTTGTAGCTACGATAAAACACCCCTCAGTTTATAAAAAATTATAATCTAAAAAACCAGAAAGCAAGCGATAAAGCTTCCCAGAAGCTACCTAACATGCACACGTAGAACTCCAACAAAAACTGAAGAAACATGAGCAAAGTCATCGAACGATTGAAAAAAATGTCTGTTAAACACAAGAATCGGTTGGTTGACACGTTCTATTAATAGGACAGCAAATAACGAGGATCGTAAACCGTTCGATTTTACGATTCGTTGCAACACACCGTGGATAGCGCCGTCGCGAAAAAGGAGCTCAGACGAGGAAGACCGCGTCCTACGTCCGAAGTGATCCTCGAGCGTTGCACGAGCCATCCTCAGACGAGGACGCAAACGGTATGTTTGCATTGATTTAAATACAGTTCCTGGTACCCGGTTCGGTTCAGACGGGCAGCCAGCGCAAAGGATACCATCTGAATATCAAAACCGTCCGCCGGATCCTGAAACGCGTTCGGATGCGTTCTTGCGCGCGTGATCCCGCGGATCGAGCAGGAATCGATGAGGGACGAGGTGCGAGATCGAGACAGCCAGAGGCTTTGAACCGTTCGTCGTGGCGGGCTTCCCTTCTTTCTTCCCTGCGCGGTTGGAAGGAGTACGTTTCTGGACGTATCGCATGAATTTACGACGCAGGACGTGACAGAGAACTCCTTGGACCTTGGCGGGCGTGCTCGCCGATCGACTACGAATGAGCCATCGCGGTCGATCCCGTATGCGCGATGCGCCGTCTCCTTCGACGCCTCCAGGATAACTTTGCCGCGCAGACCATTCCGCGGATTTGCATTTCAAAAAATGCGGAAGACACGCGGTTGCACGGGAAGCCCGGCGTGTGGATATCAAGGACGGTTTGTAATCGGTGTTCCGTCGCTCTTTTTTTTTTAGGATGAAGCGTTAAATGTTCGTTTCAGTGGACAATGCGAGGGTATTCCGAGCACGGGTCACTCTGAGCGAAATAAGACTTGTTCGTCGGTACTTTTGATGTTCGCTGCGTTCGTTGCGTTCGCGAGATGGTACTTGTAAGATAGCGATGATGTGTAATTCTAGGATGTAATGTGGAATATTTAACGTTGTATGTTTCATTGGCGAGAGGTAAATCTTTTTATAGATATAAACGAGTGTAACACAATTTATGTTATGAGAAACGATGGAAATTTTTGTTGTATAAGGCTGTATTATGAGTGGTTACGCGGAAAAACTAACTGCGACACAGAAGAAATCGGTAAAGGACGAAAAAAGCAATGCTTAAAGAATCGTATTTTGGTTTTTGAGATAAAAGAATCAACAATATTAGAGAAAGATTCGAACTTAGAAAAATCTTTCACTCAATGTCAACGCAGAACATCCAAGAGGATCGCGCAATTGTGGACATAGAAAGAAATTTTAAATACCTCAGATGCTTACAGATTTTCTGTTCGTAAATGAAATACCATTTATCAATTAAAATAATACTGTAATTCATTTAGCGCTACAACTCGAAGACAGTGCAATGCACGGCCCTGAGTGACTCGACATCGATGGGTACCGATTTCTCAACAGATTCAAAGAGTTTAATTTACGTCCTCGCCATATCGTAGCCAGGAATATGCTCATAAAACATTCGATCAGACTCGATAGTTGGCTCGCAAGTGGTTCGAACATATCAGATCGATCTACAGCGGAGTCCATTTAAAAGCATCGCTTCTCCTTTTGGAAGCAAAACTGATTAGAACTATCCTTACTTGCAACATACTTGATTACATAATACAGACTAATGACCGATAGGAATTCACGTGCACGTATATACAATGACCACAAAAAGCATTGGCACAGCTTTACATGTGTGCACTTCGCCATTTATATTTTGTATAGAATTTTCCATCATCTAACAGTACCTTTGCACGATTAAACAGATTTAACACCACGGAAATCACTTTAATATAGAAGATTATGGAAACGACTACATTGCAGAAAAAGCGTAACCTTAACCAAATAGATTCTAATCGTTCGTGAGTACTTTTCGAGCATGTATTATGTATGGCGGTGTGCGAAAATCTGCATTTCAAACATGGAATATTATGTACGATACTTTGCATAACATCGCGTTCAATTATAAATATTTTCTGTTCAATCGCAAATACGTTGCGCGTCGGCGTTTTGCAATTATATTTTAACCGAGCATACTGATTCGCGATGGAAGGTTCGCGGACTACGGACAAAGGTGAGAATTTTCTTCGGATACGCACAGCTCCGCTTGAATCCTGATCAGCTTTTGATTAGGACACGCGTGAGAAATTTCTAACTGTAAAGCGCTCGTTAATTCTGACATAACGATTCCCAGCAGAGCCAGAACGCGACCGGAAGCAGAGATTAGATTAGAAGCAACCGTATGCTCGTGCATACAGCATCGGAAACTTAATGGAGATGAAAAAAAGAGTTGGCAATGTTGGCAATGAAAGATTTTTTCGTTCATCTTTCGACGTTTTGTACCTGGATTCCGTCTAAGGCAACCTTGCTTTTATGGAGAAGGAGGAACCTGAATTTCGAAGAATTTCTTTCGCTTTGTCTGGCCGAAAAACGTCCAGGATTCCTCTAGATCGCAATCGCAAGACCCAGAATAACGCAAAAACGCGTAATTTATGAAACCAAAACTGCCATGTCGGACAAGTTTTTTGTAGAAGAGAGTCAGCTGGACGCACGATTTTGGACTACATTATCCTTTCCTTGATGAGGGTGAACATGCGAAAACCATTTACCATTCCTTAATTTTCGGATGAGCACAAAAATATGGCTGTTTCTCTGCAATCTGTAACTAATATCCACGTTCGCAGAAATAATTTTTACATTATACCTCTCCGTTTATGTGAACACCTGTCACACTCGTTGCAATATTCGAGAATGTAACTGGAAAATTATACAAGTCTCTACGTCACACTACAATATTTAAAACTTCGTAAAAATTGAAAAAAGAATTCCACGGTTTTCACGACCAAAACTAAATCAGACCTTAAACCCTCTACTTTCTTAGTTTCACGGTCCATTTTATACAAATAGGGACTTTTTATGTGACATTAAATACTACGAGAACCCTCGATCTACTCTAATGTTTGATACCACGAAACTTAAGCGAATTTGAATAAAAGAAATCAAATTTTAAACGCGCTTCTCTACGATTCTAGTTCTCAGAATCATCTCTTGAAATTCCTCCCGAGGAGCTGGTCGAGCACCCTGCATAAAACAACGGGGTACACCCACTTGTCACGTGTCGGAAACCACAGCCTCGCAATCCGACAAAAATGACCGCATCATCGTCGAAGAAAAAACCTAATTAAAATTAGCAAGTCTAATACCAAGCTGCATCCGGAATGTTTAACAAACCTCCAAAATAATGCTATATTTAGACATTCTATTTTTTGCCCGCCAGGTTAGAGTGGGTACACTTTTAGCGTGCTCGTCGTGAATTTTCATTCAATTCTGATTCACGGATACGCGTTGCAGCCGGTGCATCGACCGCAAAGTGTTACGAAAGAGTCGCAAAAATTTCGCGTAAAACGACGAAGAGGATCGAAGAAAAACTAGCTCTCTTATACAAATAATCGTAGGCTGTATCTATAGGCGCTAGTCGCCATTGAATGGTCGTCTTGGAATAATTAAGAGGTTGTTATAACGTCACGTGTACGCTTATGGAATACGAGCTCAGTCTTCGACGTTGTAACCGTACGGTTTTGAAGAATTCGATTGATCGGTGGACACCGTCGAACCTTCGTAATCCCGACACGATCGAGCTATTATCGTCCCGTTATGTCCCAAGGAGCATTAGGAAGCCAGATGAGCGTCGAATTTTAGCGAGTCGATTGCGTAAGGATCGATTGAATGACCGATGTTCCTCGCGAAAAGATCGCAATGGCAGACAGAACGGGCGACATCTGCCTCGTTACAGGTGTTCAAATCGACGACGATGAATTAATGAATTGATTTCCATAGGCGATGAGTCTTTTCTCGATAGTAGAATGTGCGAATCAATTATAAAAATATTGAAACGAGTTCAAGATGAGTGTATTATTAAACAATTTTTGTGATTCAAGTATAGTCAAAAAGTTAATTTGTGCTTGCATAGCCTTGCAATGTTTTTATTTCGTTTAAAAATGTGAAAGATGAAACAAAAAAGGCTCGTATATACGCTTCTGTACAAACGAAAAATGAAAAGATATGTGTAACAAGTTTAAAAAATAGCTGCAAGTAGTTAAAAATGAAAAAAAACGAGAACCCTGCGATGATAGGAATGAATAAGTAAGAGGAATCACTGGTGACCCTGAAACCGCGTAAACATCCCCAGCTTTCGAGAAATGATTTCGCAAGTAGCCGTTTGTTTACCGTGGATGATGCGTTTTACGCGTTAGCCGATTTTCCAAGCGAAACGAAAAAGAGAAATACCATAAACGCGACGCCGTGGGAATACTGATGCAGCTGGCTAGGAGGAATGCAACTGCATCATCGATGGCGGCTGCGTTACGTAAAAATGGCACGCTTAATCGACTCACGGTGGATTATATTCTCATATTCTATAACAGTATTTTGCAATCATCCTGGCGTGCGCGGTTCCCGATTTATATGCGAGCCTCAGCGGCGATTTCCCGCGAGATCTCGCAGCTTCACCTGTTGATGGCACATGCGACGAGTCCACGGGCGCCTCCGTGTTCATTCATGCAGGAAACGTCTCAATTGACGCACTCGGAGAACCGCGAATGATTCACAAGCGCTCCCTGAATGGAGAACTTTATCACGTGCCGATCTCTTGTTGGCACCACTCTTGATTACGATCGATTTGTAGGCTACTGTGCTCCAACGATTCAAATCTGTCGTTTTCTCTATATACAGAGAAGTGTTCTACTAATACACCATAAAAATGTAGTAGGCAATAAATAAACTCTCGATCTACATCGTTCCACATATTTTTTGGTCCCACGATACCCTGTTTTCAATCTCAGCATCTACTTTAACCTTGTACAATCTGAACTTTGTATATACATGAAGAAAGGAAGATTTTACTTCGAAACAGAGAATAAACTCGAATTTTAAACGATAGTACAATGGTAAAGCGAAGAAAAAAGAGAACCCAAAGTAGGACTCGAAGAATACAGTCACACGAAGATTTGTATGTCAGAGTATTTTAATGAAACACTCGATTCGTTTAACGAGCTATCCGCAAATCTCCAGGATTCGCGACGGAAAGGTCGTCCCTCCTAACAAAGCCTCGACGCGATCCTCCGACACCATTAGAGCGGCGTCGATACCGGTTTTTCATGGAGAACGGGTGTGCCACGTTCGTCTGTACATCGCGGTCATTCTCTTCAATTACGCCCGGGGCCAGAGCTTACGTTACTGTAAATTACGCGACGATAATAACGACCCGCAGGAAATCGCGTTCGCCAGCGTTGACCTCGCGTGGCAATTTACTTCACATTGTTGCTTGGTCGATCCAAGTTTCGTCGTACAGTGTCCTTCGCCAGTGTCTGTTCGCGGAGAAAATTGCTCCCGTCGCTTGGCGCAGCAAAAATGGTACCGCGTGATGGCGTCGAGGTCAGAACACGAGAGACGAAGCAGCCGTTCGATCGTTCTTATTAATCTGCATGCCCAATCGCTTTCTAGCGGGAGGTTATTGCACTAATCCTCGAACGAAGATTTCGTTCAATCAGTTCTACTACCTGCTGAGCACTTTCCGTTCTGCTGACGCCATGCAGCGATATAAGGAACGTTACCGGGACAAAAAATTGTCTGATGCCTTAGCCAGTCCACGGCTTCCCGTTAAGTGGGATGTCGACCGGGTATGTCGACGAGAAGTTAACTAAGTGCACCGTGGAAGTATACTATGCGGTGTTTAATACCTGGATGCAATTATTGCAGGTAGGTATGGGACAGGATTTTCATGTTTGATTGATTTCTAGCTGATGAAGCGAGGTATGGTTAATTGCTTTATAGCGGTAAGTGTAAAGAGTGGGGAAGAGAGAGACTCGGGTATTTGAGAAAGAGGACGTAAGCTGATTAACGCATTTTTAGTTTTGGCTTTTTGGGTATGGGACAGGATTTTCATGTTTGATTGATTTCTAGCTGATGAAGTGAGATACGATTAATTACTTTGTAGCGATAAGAATAAAGAGTAGAGAAAAGAGGCTCGTATATTTGAGAAAGAGGACATAAGCTGATTAATGTAACCATACGCAAAATCGTTTCCATTTTTCGGTATTTTGTTTTAATAATCTGTCGTTTATTGCATCTTAAATCACGCTTGTACTTGTGTCATGTTCTATTCGTATGAAATATTACCTCATGTTTGAATTATTTATATTGTTGTTCGTTGTTAAGTAGAAAATTACAGGTGCAGTCATTACGCGTTACATCAAGGATGCATCTTAAAAATAACTAGATACTATGTTAGGCGTGATGTTATCTTTAAGTTGGAGGTAATTTATGCGTGAATGTGGAAAAAGAGTAAAATATGACTAGAATGTGATGTATAATTAATCATTTTCAGATTGAGAGAGAGAGAGCTAATAAGAAATATTTGTTTAATATAGTATATCGTGTGGTCATTTACTTCTCTCAGTGTCACATATATATTATTCTTTTTTATTTGTATCTATTTTAATAGACAGTTTCATTCACACAAGCGAAACTATTCGTAAGAGAATTTCATTCTGAGTATTCTGATCGCTTGAGAGGATATAGAAGACAACTTCATGCTCCTCAAAACTTATGGAGCATGTATCCCAATGTGATTATGTAAAATTGCAGCCTGTGTTCTTAATAAACATTTGCTTTAAATTTGCTAACAATATTACTCATTGCAAGAATGGTACTTCCACATCTCCTTCAATAAGAAATCTTCAAAATCATAGATAACAGCACTACTGATTGCAAAAATGGTACTTCCAAATCTCCTTCAATAAGAAATCCTCAAAATCATAACTAACAATATTACTGATTGCAAGAATGGTACTTCCACATCTCCTTCAATAAGAAATCCTCCTCAAAATCATAGATAACAACATTACTAATCGCAAGAATGGTACTTCCACATCTCCTTCAATAAGAAATCCTCAAAATCATAGCTAACAATATTACTGATTGCAAGAATGGTACTACCACATCTCCTTCAATAAGAAATCCTCCTCAAAATCATAGCTAACAATATTAGTGATTGCAAGAATGGTACTTCCACATCTCCTTCAATAAGAAATCCTCAAAATCATAGCTAACAATATTACTGATTGCAAGAATGGTACTTCCACATCTCCTTCAATAAGAAATCCTCAAAATCATAGCTAACAACATTACTAATCGCAAGAATGGTACTTCCACATCTCCTTCAATAAGAAATCCTCAAAATCATAGATAACAACACTACTAATTGCAAGAATGGTACTTCCAAATCTCCTTCAACAAGAAACCCTCCTCAAAATCATAGACAACAATAGTACCAACTTTTCTACGTTCATATAGAAACGACTGAACGTGACGGAAACAATCGTCGCGGCCATTTCTCGATACGAGCACCCGAGTAACGCGTGCCACGATGAATGACCCAGTATCGCAGGTCTACGGTCCGCTACCAAAGCGGTCATCTAAGTCATCAGCCTTGCCGCTGGTAGACGCTGTGCGCGCGTCCACGTCCACCACGATTGTACCGCTACTGGTCCCGCGCAAAAACGGCCAGCGAAAGGTATGTTAAACGGCGCGAAGTAGCCGGAGGGATATGGATTCGAATCGATGACTTGCGTTTCATATTTTCCGCCGTTACGTACACATTGTCTCCGAGAGGCTGCGAGTTTCACGCTCCGCGGCGACGATTCGATTATATAAGGCGTAGAAAAGTAATTCGGCGTTCGATGGTATACAGAACGTGTTCCAAGAGTTTTCGAACGTTCCTCGACGCCTTGGTGAAAGTTCGAATCGGTTATGACGTTACGACCGATCTTACAGCGGATTTTGGGCGTCGATTTGGAGACGCTAGCTTCGATTGAAATGCGTACAAAGCTGGCCTGTTGCACAAACCAGCGTACGGTTGATGCTTCCACTTCTAATGTTTTCATGATTTTCAGATATACGATAATTGCGTAACAACGCTGAAGTACTTTCATAGTGGTTCCAGAAATTACAATTTGTAATTATTTTTGCAACACTGTTGATTCTACACGCGCGCGATAACAAAAAGAAAGTTTTGTATTGTAAGAAAAAATGAAAGCGTCCAACGCGTGCATGCGACGCCATTTTCATTTCGCTTCTCGGACCGATCGATTTCAGCTAAAAACGAGACTAGAGTCGCTGAAAGAGTTCGATCGCTTCCTCGATTTACGTAATCCGCTGTAACAGAAGTGAAAGAATTCTTCTCCCGGTCGATTCTGGCGCGTAACAGCTTCAGAATCATATTTCCAGCGAGCTATTTCCTTTCGCCTGATACCGTGGCCCGCTGTTATTACCGCGGCTACCTGTCCACGCTCAGCTAGGCATTCGTGACAAAATTCGAAATCCTCCTGCGCAACGCAACAACGACGAAACGCGATCTTCCCGACGGCTAGAGTCCGCATTCTGGTTCAACAGCTTGTCGATCTCGCAACGATCAACCCCGCTTGTGAAACGATCCTCGCGCGCACGTCGATCGTTCCTCGTCCGTGATAGACGAGTTGCGCGGATCGAATCGATCGATCGTTATGGTATGGCGGTCGGCAAATTGTGCCTCAAAGAGCAGTCGAGCGAGGATCACGTAGAATTGTAAGAAGGTCAGTGAAATATTTTTTATTCTTGCTTAAATCGATGTTCTTTGGTTGGGGGATGAAATCACCCTATGAAAAGTCGAGGGATGAAGCACTGTTATAACTCGGTAGTGGCTTGAAATCACCCTTTGAAAAGTCGAGGAATGAAGCACTATTATAATTCAGAAGTGGCTTGAAATGGAGCAATGGTGTAAGTGTTCATATTTAGGGGATGAAATTACCCTTTGAAAAGTGGAGGTGTAAAGCACTATTATAACTCGGAAGTGGCTTGAAATGGAGCAATGGTGTAAGTGTTCATGTTTAGGAGATAAAATCACCGTTTGAGAAGTGGAAGAATAAAATAGCTACTTACAGTTTAAATAAAATAATTCAGGAGTGATATTATAATAGAGGAATAGTGTAAATTAAAGTATTTCTTTTATCTTTGAACGACGATGTAAAAAAAATGATTACTCGCTAGTGAATTTTCTGTGAATTTGTTGTTGCGTCTGCAGTCCATGAAAGAATTAAAGAGTTTACAATGCAAAATTAATGTTTGCTCTAGTCAACATTTTGCATCAATGGTAATGATCATTATACTTGAGAAGTCGGATACACCGCCACCTCCGTTGTTCGTTTTTTATAAAAGGCGATTTTAATATCAGCGCAGGTAATGACGACTATCTCCCTGTCCTAGTTGACAGTTCCGTAAACGGTAATTAATTTCTGTTGAGCAACAATACTCACGCCCAACGCTGAGACTTTGTATCTTTCTAGCAAATCTGCGCGATTCCACGAAAGCCAACGCATGTATCTCTTCAATTCTGTAGTAATATCGATCTAACCAGTTTATATTGAATGTTATTTAAAATTTTGTAGAAATTCAAATATATCGCAGTCTCCATATGCAAAAATAGGGGTTGAAGTAATCGTTTTACTAATTTCAAAATTATTTTAAAGGTACAAACGAAAGATTAAAATTGATTGCGTTCGTTTTATTAAAACTATAAGAATTTCTTACGAAAATTATTTTGCAACGCGAGAAATATATTTAAACGTAGCCCTACTTCTAGTCTTTTAGATGCGAGCAACCCTTTCACGCGTGACCATGCTCTAAAGTTCGTCCAATCGAAGTAACGCTCTTGATATACGAATAAATAATTGGGGCCCAGCTGTAAGAGTTCGATAAAATTTTGTTCCAAGGAATGGAGCTTGGATAAATACAGTTACACCGATTATTAATGTTTTACACGCCTCAGTATCTCGGTTCGAAAAAAATCGAGAAAATCGCTCACGATTAGACCGGTTCTCCCACATCTGAACAATTTTACCTCGTCATTTAGATACCTCCAGCTAATTGTAACGTGGCTTTGCGAAACTGGCTCGCCAGAAGGAAACGGAAACGTTATTTCATTTCGAGCAGGTGTTTCGCTGTACTTATTTCCGAAATGTGTTCGATAACTTGCAATTTGCTAGTACGAGATTATGAAAGGCCTGCAGAGGCAACTTGCTCGAGTCGCTCCTCATAAATTCTTTTTTAATTTGCACTCTGAGTACTTTACAGATCATTTTGTAATCCATATTAGTCGAAAATGGTAACAAAATTCGTGACATTTCAATCAGTCCTCAAAATTCAATTCAAAATAATTTCAAACGATTCTCACAATTCCATCTACTTGTCAACCCCTGGTTTCAACGTGTCAAATCATCAATTATAATTTATCGCGAAATTTAGGTCACGCAGTTTTGTTGAAATGGACCTTCAATGTTTTCAGTGAATCTGACGAGCAAAACAGCAGAGCAAAAACTCAATGCCATGAAATCATTCTATTTTTTTTGCTCGGATCGGAATTAACCGGAACGGATAAAAACGAAACTTTGCAACAGAACGCAAAGGTTGAATCGGTATCAAGCGAAACTTCCACGCGATGACACATAAAAGCAAGTGTGGCGGTCTTCGCCACTAGGAGGACAGCACACTCGTCAGTTTCCCGCGAGCACTCCATGTCCTACTCCGTTTCTATATAATAGAAATTCGGACCTATCCCTACCATCCCAGCGTCTAAGGCAGGGTCTGCTAGGTAGCCTTACTGATGAGTCCACTAGCAGGCCCAGGACGAAACGTTCTTCCCTCTCTTTTTCCTTCCTACCCTCTCACGTTCTTCTTTACAACAGTATAATTGAAGCCAGGCGTTCAGCCCCCACCAACACGGTGGTGAGACGCTTCAGTGTTAATGAGAAATACTTGTTTTGAAATCATCTTACTGTGTTAATGAAAAAATACTCGTCTTGTAACTCATTGAAGATATTATTATACACTGGCTGCGCTAATTTTATATGTATTTTCGTATCGATACTCGATTCGTTTGACAAGAAAACTGTTTTTTTACACCGTGTAGATAATGTAATCAAAAATACTGCCACTAAAAATATTTGATATCGAAATGAAAGCGTCGAATACGCATTGGTATTTATTTCGATCGGAATTTCTAGCTTACGAATTTTTTAATTTCATTATGATAATAGTTTGTTGATTGTATCATAATATTTTCTTAATTGCGTTTTATTCTTACTGTGTTAATGAGAAATACTTGTTTTGAAATCATCTTACTGTATTAATGAAAAAATACTCGTCTTGTAACTCATTGAACATATTATTATACACCGGCTGCGCTGATTTTATATGTATTTTCGTATCGATACTCGATTCGTTTGACATGAAAACTCTTTTTTTTACACCGTGTAGATAACGTAATCAAAAGTATTGCCAATAAAAATATTTAGTATCGAAATGAAAGCGTCGAATACGTGTTGGTATTTATTTCGATCGCAATTTCTAACCTACGAATGACGGGGGCGAGCGCGTAGCGCATAGCACCACCATAGCACACCGCTAGACTGAAAATCACGAGCTTGGGGCGCGGCCGCCAGATGGCAATTAACAATTGCATTCTCGCAAGAAACAGTTGACACCATAATACTTATAAGGCGAGCCATGGGGAGTCGAAGTTGTCGATGTGGATTTTTCATTATCGACCATTATTTTGTACTATCGAGACGAGCCCGGTCTCGATGTACTTTTATCCCCATCCCTGGCCTAACCCCTACCCCTGTAAGGCCTTACCCCCCAAGAGCGCTCTTCCCCTACCCTGGCGATCGCCTAACCCTGCGTAACCCAACCCAGCCCCAAAATTGTGGTGAGGTGAGGTGAGGTGAGGTGTGGTGAGGTGTGGTGAGGTGTGGTGAGGTGAGGTGTGGTGAGGTGAGGTGAGGTGAGGTGAAGTGAAGTGGTGTGGTGGTGGTGGTGTGGTGAAGTGAAGTGGTATAGTGAAGTGAAGTGTAATAAAATATAATAAATTGTAATAAAATATAATGAAATGTAATAAAATATAAGAAAATGTTGTTGTAATAGTTGTAAAAAATTGTACTAATTTTTGGATTTGTATAATAGTGTTTTATACATTTTAATTGAATTAATAAGAAAATACTTCACTAAAATGTAACTACTAAACTCTGTAAATTATTGAGGATATATTATATACACTTACTGTGCTGACAATATATTTTTTAATAATATTTTATGCGTTTAATTATGTTAATGAGAAAATACTTCGCTGAAATGTAACTACTAAACTCTGTAAATTATTGAGGATATATTATATACACTTGCTGTGCTGACAATATATTTTTTAATAATGTTTTATGCGTTTAATTATGTTAAATAATAATAGGGAAAAATAAATAGGGAATATATTGTGGCGGTCTTCGCCACTAAGGGGACAGCACACTCGTCAGTTTCCCGCGAGCACTCCATGTCCTACACCGTTTCTATATAATAGAAATTCTGACCTATCCCTACCATCCCAGCGTCTAAGGCAGGGTCTGCTAGGTAGCCTTACTGATGAGTCCACTAGCAGGCCCAGGACGAAACGTTCTTCCCTCTCTTTTTCCTTCCTACCCTCTCACGTTCTCTTTACAACAGTATAATTGAAGCCAGGCGTTCAGCCCCCACCAGCACGGTGACGACAACGAGAGCTTCACAAGCAAAGGTTATAACGCATGCGAAAAGAAAACTCGCGGTCTAGCGGAGGTCCGTAAATGTCATGAGTGTGTCTGCTCGATCGCTTCTGATGGACACCTTGTACGAAGTAACGTGAATGTGCGTAATATATGAAGTAACTACGATCGGAGAACGTATTTAAGACGATAAAATGTAATAGATGCAGCCTTGAATTAGTATCCCCAATTGCACTGGCGTTCACCATACGATATTCAATGAAACAAGAAGGGATAACCGGATGCGATATTAAAACGGATTGATGGAAAGAACGTGGAATATTATCCATTCGTTCATGCATTTATTTATAAACGCACGAGGCATTTCAGAAATATGAAAGCGACGTGTCCAATTTTTAGAAATAGCAACAGATCCTTCTGTTTGACTTCGAATCTTTCTGCTTGACTTCTATGTTTATTATTTAAAAAAATAATGATTCTGTAATATATATACTAATTATAATAATATGCTCAGTTTCATTTAACGCGTATAGAAAAGTTCACTGTGATCGATCAAGGGATGTCTGAAATAAAATTGGGCCGATTGGTTCGAAAAGGCTGTGGCAAGTTTTCTATGATAATTTATGGACTGTCTCATCGAATGCAGTGCGCAGTAATTTATCAACAATCCCATTGTAAAACTATTCATGCATTCCTGTGCGTGCGTACACACGTGCAACGTTCGCCAGAGCGGAATGCCAAAAGCACAGACGCCGTGCGTCAATGAAGGAAATCTCCCTTATTGTACGCAAGATATGGAGAGTGACGACGATTGGGAAACAGGATTTGCAAATCGAACCGGTGTTAATGACCTTACATTTGCATTAACAATGCTTGTCAAATCGACCTTACGACCTATACTATTTCGCTCGATAAAATACAGACTGTCAAAAATTGAAATCAGTTCAAAATGAACTGTTCCTAGTCCAAATATGATTTTAGAAAGATATTAAAAATTTTCATGCCTCTGATCTCAATCATTTTGATTACTTAAATAATTTTCAAGTTGAGATAAAGAAATCGATATAGATATAATTTGGCCGTGTTCCTAATTTATTTGTGCTTCTAATAGTTGTGTAAACGTGCTATTCATTGTAGCGAGAATATATCTGTCAATTTTATAAGAATAAAATATAGAAGCTTAATATAAAACGTAAGAAAACGCATCAGAACTGTAATATCGACGAAGCAACGAGTAACTAGCTAACGAAGCTAATTTAACGAAAGAATAATTATATAATTTTAGAGTATGCGCTCTGAATTATACAGAAAAACAGAGAGAATCGCGAGAAACATCATGTTCTTACGAGAGGTGTAACATTTGTAGCGTTGGAGAATCAGTGAGTAAGAGCAGACATTTATACACATCGAGTACAGCTGAACAAGCCGAGAAAGTCAAGAGCGCGGATTCCATGGGTTAACCATGCTCGAAGGAGGATATCTCACAGGCCAGTTAGCCTACTTACGAGGAGCGAGGCTTGAAATTTGTCCCCGCCGTCATCGCGGCCGATTCCCACTCATTTTGATGATATTAACCATCGACAGATCGCGAAACAGTGAGAAAGAATTCCAAAGTGCGTAACGCCCAGCCGACAGACGATGATTTACCTAAGAATTGCGTAATACGCATGGACGACTAGCCATCGTCTACGCGGCGAATTCGTGTCTTCGATTTGCGAGCTATTGAAAGAGATTTCAAAATCCGGTCTCTGTGTCACTTTCGAGCAGAGAAAGTCGTGCAATTCATTTTGCTGCTCGCGAAGCGATTTATAGAAAACTTTCGTTAGAGATTGCTATGATATTTAGAAATTATTAGAATGAAATATTAATATTTCAATTTAGAATATACTGTACGCATATTCCTTTTGTGTGTATTTTTCTTGTACTATAATTTTAAATAACTTTTTTCGTTTGATAACCGGTAATTTAACAGAATTGATGTCCAGTGTTTACATGAAGCAAAGTGTAAAGATTGAATTCAAATTCAACTACTGCGCATGCGTTTTATGATCAAGCGTCGCTGATTTAGTCAGTGTACGGTTTAAATAACATCGTGAGTATAATGATACGATATTATGACTAAAATAATAAATTATAATTCAAATTATGATTTTTCATTACGTTTCTGTTGTAAATTGTTAACTTTTCTAATATGATACCGTTTTATAGCTTCTAATATGACTAGCATGTCAGTAGCAGACAGCATCTAGGTCGTCTGCTAGAAACAGCTGACAGCTCAAATGAAAACGTGATTTTATATATTTTTGTTTACGATATTACACATAAATTCTATTCAGCTTCATAAACTGATATTTGTAACGTGGAAATACAGATGACTATAATACAGCTAACAGTTTACTTTTTGATATTTCATACTTAAATTGTTTGGTAGAGAAACCACGCTTTATCGATATATTTTACTAGGCATTATGTAATTTGTGAAATCTAAGATTAACCACAATTGTTTGTTTCATACATTATGCTCTCATTTGAAATTGTATACCGGTATTTGTAAACAATTAACACGATAGATTTGAAAATTCTGAGCATAACCTCGGTTTTACCAATGTTACGGTAAACAGGTTATGTCAGCGATAACAGTGGAATAACTCACAGTATCTGCCTAAAAATGAATGAAACGAATAGATTTTATACACGTGTCGCAAAGTACAGCACCGTTACTCTGTATTGCACCTATCCTAATTATAAATAACATTTTCTAAAAACCGTAACAGTGCCAAAAAATGCAAGATAAACATACCTGACAATGTTGAATCAAAGCACTGGTCGGATGTTCGATTCTTGGCCGTGACTTGACACATGTCGTTGAAACTTTCCTTCGTAATTGGGCGAAATGTCCAAACTGGCACAATTTCTCTGCACGAGCACAGAGCCTACTTGACCCTATACACGCCATAGCGAAAACTGTAGTGAGCCGAGTCACACGACTGGTGAAGACTTTCGAGTTCCATTAATCCCCACCGATACGTTAATATCACATCCCCACCCACGTTTCCCTTTCCTTTCTTCGCTTGTAATTGCACTTGCTGCACGCGGCATCAGTCAAAAAAGAATATAATAAATCCCTTTAATCTAAAATAGATTTTCAAAACAATGTCGAATTGGTCTATTAGCGACCTCTAATAAATATATATAATTCCACTTATAGTTCAAATTAAATAATTGTTATTTCACTATGGTATTCGAAATTGATTTGTGAAATATATTTACTTGCATAGGATATTTATTGCACCATTTAAAATCCCAAACGACAAAAAAATGTAGTGTTAAAATTCATGACCATTTTCTATTGTGAGTATTAACCTTAAACCCGTTTCGTTTTCCATCTGTACACCAATTGTAATGGTCCATAGTCTATGACATACTTTCAAAATGGCGAATGGCATTTTTAATAGATTATATCGAGCACTTAAAACGTTTGATCAAGCGATTGATATTATATTAGGTCGCGGTTTTCCACCAGGTAATAAGAAAAGAAAGCTTTTATGTACTGCGTATTTGGATGTGATTGTATATTGTAGAATTTTTATGCTCTCAATTTTCCATAACCTCTTCGAAACGTTACGAACTTATTTACCACTGTATGGGTACTCTGTTATTCGTATAGAATATTATTTACATTTTATCCAGGCAATTTATTGGCAATCGAATGTAATGCTATAAATCATGTGCAGTCTGTAAATTTTCCTGGTCGATCATTAAAGGATATTTTAAACGACACTATTTTGTGGGCTGTACCTAAAAGACGACGATCATTAGAGAAGCGACTTTCTAGGAGATTTGGAGTTCCCAAATATAATTGGAAACCTCATGTTCCAAAGACTAATATTTTGACATGTTGGAAATGTGGTAACCATTATGAAGCTCGTACGCTTTGTGGTAAGGCGTAAATATGTACTCTGAATTATTTTATCTACATGATTAAGATGTATTGCAGTATTTAACTACGGTGAATTTCTTCAAATTATCACAGGGTATTGTTATGAAATAGTGAAAAAAGAAACCAAGGAAATACAAGAAGCTATAAAAAATTCATTGAAATTAGGCCCTATAGAACAAGATGTTATAGTATTGTATGAAGGAGAAAAAGAAAATTTATCAGATGACTTTTGGAAGGTATGCCTTTAGTGCCCTACATGAAAGCATTACGATTATATCGTCATATGCATTTAAGTATTTTATTGTTAAATTACAAATTATTATTATACAGGAACAAAGAATTGTAGAATTACCTAAAAAGAGACCTGACTGGTTCCACCCAAATTTACTTCAGCCAGTAGCTAACGAACGTCCAAAAGAAGATCCATTAGCCGTAAAAATTGAAGAATCATCTGATCAAGATGACGATATATTTGACGACTAATAAGTAATTGGTACTTTATATAGATACATAATCTACTTATATTGAATAAAACTAAAGAAAATTTATGATTTAAAGGAAACAAATATTAAAGAATTATTCAAAAATAAAATATTGACCATCCTTATTTTATTTTGAAAGTGCGTCGTTATTATAATTATAAATATTTCTTTACATTCATAGTTTGCAAAACAAAAATAAGTGCAATATAACAATCATGTTCTTTGCTATTTGTATATTGAATCATATACATATTACTTGCTTTCGTTAAATCTTTTCCAGTTCAACAATTTATAAAATTCAGTAATGAAAAACACTTCTAATCCTGTTAAGATTAACACACCTTCACATGTATGTATTATTTACATTTATACTATGTGCCCTTAAAATAACATAATGACATATAAAACTTTTTCTAAAAAAAGGTACTAATCTTTATCGTAGCTTCTCCTCTTTTACCATTAGTGAACAATTTCAAAACTATCTACAGTCACTTCTTTATTAAAATGGCTTAAAACATGTTCATGAAATTCTTGAAACGTAGTAGCTTTCCCATAAAATGATCCACATAGCGGACAAATTCTATTATCTTGGTCTACATTATCTGATGAATTTGTACACTTTTCCAGAGATAGGCTCGGAGTTTGAAGACTGGTTTGTGTTGCACCATGCTCTTTTATATTCTCATTGAAATTAAACTGAGTACTAGCTTGACACATCTTTTTATTTGCATTCATACGACAGCTGTTACACATTAATCCTGTAGAACAACATTTAATGTCAGCCTTGCTTTCATTAATTCTAATAATTGTGTACTATTATTACTATTTATTTTTACCTCCTTTCTTTTTCCTAAAATTCTGCAGAGCTCTTTTTAATTTAGTTTGTTGCGCTAACAAAGTATCTTTCATTTGCGACAACCTAATATCGTGCTGTTTGAATAATTCTAGATCTGTGTCAGAGTCTTTTGGATAAGTAAACCCAATGTTTCGTAAGTCCAAATCTGTACTATTTTGTAATTCGACCATCTAGATAAAATTATCAAATATCAGTAGTAATGATATATAAAATGTAATGGATTTATTATCTTGCTATTGCTTACTTCCGCATATTGCTGTTCAAGATCAGACTTTTCTAACATAATGCTATTTATAAGTCTAAGCGATATTTCTTCTAAGCTTTCTTCTTTCTTACCTAAATTAAAATGACACGTATAGTTCAAAATTATGTGGATCTTTTACTATTGAAGAAAAGGATTCACAAAAGTACCCATTTGTAGACACTTTCAAATGAATACACCCTAAAGCGATATTTGAATACAAACCGTTGTTTGTAGTTAATGCATTCTGTTGATTATTGTCTTCTTTTATAGAGTTAGAAACATCACGAAAACTATAAGACACAATATCCGACGGTTGTGCTGGAGAATGTTGCTTAAGGGTATCAGAAATTTTTGTCAATTGGCTTCCTAAGGTTTTATTGGTTCTTGTTAATTTTGTCAGTCTGTTCCATAACTGACGATTTTCTGCTGCTACCATAAAAACTTGGTGAGTCAGCTGAGATTTTTGTTTCTTAAGCTCTTCTATTTTTTCCTGTTAACCAAACTGTATTAAAGTATAATGCATTAAGATGCAAAATATAAACAGTCTACACGTTGTTATGTGTACATCGTATGTGCGAACCTTTAAGGTTTGTACAGTAGTCTTTTCATTGTTATCGTTAGGTTTCGTAATGGCATCGGACTCGTGTTTTCCACATTCAAGCCTTAGACACATATTTTCTTCTTCAACAGTAGCCAATCTCGTTTCCAACTGTTGACAACGTTCGTTCATAGTTTTAAATGCGACCAGCAAAGCATAATACGAACCAAATTTTTCATTATCCGAATTCTCTGACTGTTCCATGTCATTCGTATACTATAGCGATACAATTAGAAAAAGTGAAACTAAAATTTCACAACCCGACAATCGCTAAAAGTTGCAAAATAACCTTTTTGTTAATTCACGTACAAGGAGGTTAGGAAACGTACACACGAGATGGGAAGCATTTTTATTTAACAGCATCTCGCGGAAAGAAACATTCCATACGAATTTCGAAAGGAATTTTGCAAATGATACTTCGTTCAATAAATATCACAACGAGATGCCCATAATTAGGTTACGTTGTCGCACACATTTTAACACTTTGAAATTATTATGCAAGTCCATTGGTAATTACACACCGATTACCACCTCCGCAACTGATTATTGTACGTACTATTAAAATATTGATAGACATGAACACTAATTAACAACCGTGTGACGAGAAATTATAATGTATTAGTGGTGAATCCCCCTGTCAATTAAATGGCATCATGACATTTGAAAAAAAAACTTTTGAATTCTAGTCACTGTTTGACACCAGACACTCGATTATTCGCTTGAATTTATAAAAGAAGCACGCATATTACAGTTTGTTGCCTTTTAGCTGTCAAAATGAAATTGATTGTGCGTTATTTTTAAATAATATCATGAAGATAATCAACGCACAATAAAGATCATTGATTTTTGCGGTACTAACACAAACATGTCGCAGGATGGACCAATCAGAAGCAGCTCCATAAGAAACACGCGAAGCTATTGGTCCATATCCCACATCGTTTGATTTGATTTTGGAGTACGTGGTCGATCATATTTATTTAAGTATCAGAAAAATTGTTCAGTGCTTTTTGTTATGCATACAATTCTAATCAGTTATTTACAATTGCAAAGTGTAAAGTACTGTTCTATCGAACGAGAGAACTATGCGCGATACAGGTTAGTAACAATTATCTTGGCGAAGCAAGTTTTATCGTACATAAGCTAACCTGTTAACAAAATGTTTAACATTAATGAATTCTACAAAATAGAATACAATGTTTAAGGTAAAAACTATAACTTTTTACCTAAAACTATAAATTTTTGGTTTCTATACTTTAATTTCTATTCGTTTTACTTATTTCTTCATGGGAGTATTTTGTATTCACGCTTGGCAAGAAGAAGCATTGTGCAATAGCTGACAATTTGTTTTTAATACTTTTTTGATATGAAAAATGAATTATTTTATATATTTAATGTAGGTACAAACCATAAAATGTTAGGGTTTCAAAATTATCGATGTATTTAACATTCCCAACTTTATCGACTGTAGTAATCAAGTTGATTATTCTCAAACTTCTCGACATAATTTGTAGAGGGCACCACAGAATTTTACCTTTTTCGTATATGACCGACTGTTGATTAATATATAATACAAACATTTATATTTATTGTTAATTATGCATGTATATTTTTTACCATTAATCAATTATCTTTTACTATGAATATAAGTAAAATGCTTTCTGTAGGAAATTTTCATTGTCTACATAGTAACTTTAATCATAATAAATTTTGAAACTAAGAAAACAATTAAAATTTCCCAATGCATTATCACTATCATTAGTAACAATCTCTATTTCATTCAATATAATCATTCTAAATTCCTCAACAAAGTAGCCAATGTATCATCCGATGTTTTCTCCAGATATATTAAATGCAACTAACGAATGGTAACATTTATTAATTAGTTGCAATAATTAATTATTCTTAATGGTTAAAAAATCAAATGGAGAACTGCAATCAAGTCCAGTTCTTTTCTCGAGGGACAAACAGAATTCCTTTCGTAGGGGGTTGCACGACACAACCCTATCGTTTCGCCTAAACGCGCTAGGTATGAAATTAATGCGACTCTGAGGGGAAGAAAAAAGGCTGCACTAACATTCCTCTCGGTATTCGACTTGCATTCCCCTTTCTTTAACCTCGTTTCCACGCAAAACTCGCATTGTTATGCCGTGTATAGGCCGATGTCGGACGGAATGGGCTATAAGATCCGAAATGTTAATCCATTCGACGCGCGTCGCCTCGTCCGCGACTCCACTAAATCACAATATTCCGGAATGAATTCGAGGAGAAAGAAGTAGGTGGCCCCGATTGTTCGTTTCGCGAAAAACGAAAGCGACGCTGGGCTGCGCGAATAGATCCTTATTGCTTCTGGATCCAGATCTCTTGGCCTCGATAAAAAGCACGAATGGAGACACTGATGAAATTTTAGCGTTCTCCACGAATAAACGATCATTTTCTAACGAGATGTGTCGGCAATTCAATAAGGAGTCGGCTCAAAATTCGATGGTAACTGTTCGAATTACTCGCACAATTTAGAAAGTGACCAGGCGACGGGCTGGTTGTTATCTCCTAAAATTTCAGGTCGTAACACATCCGGTCGCACAGAAACCGATCGCGGAACGTTAAGAGCATTAATACTTTTATCCGCAGGTTTTTCACGTCTAATTAAACTGTGATCAACGAAGTGATCGAAACGATACGAAATGTAGGAAATATCGTGAATTATACTACTTTACGTTGTCGAGGAAATGTTTTGCCACTTTGCAACTGGATTTAACGAGTTCTGCCATTTCTTCAGCTTGTCCCGAATTTTTTCTTCGATTTTAAACAATTTCGCTGAATTAAGATATTTTAACGCGCGATGATAAAACGATAGAAAAAAAGCTACGATTGAAACAGAGTTGCATAACAGATCTGAATCGTAATTCCTTCTGTTTTATAAAACGTTCTCCCAATTAATTCAGCAACCCAACCCAATCCTGTTTCGCCAGACCCAAACCTTCGCCAAAAACCGGCAGAAATCAAACAATCTGCGTCCGATAAAACGATTTCTTCACGATTTAAAACCGATTCGTTCGCCAGACATTTCTTCTCGTTGTTCTCGTAATAAAGTCGCGAGACACCCGGGCAGGCATGTTTTGCTTTCACTCGTCCGCTTTGAACACCGCAGCCTCCGCGTTACTCCTAATTAACAAGAAGCGTTTCAATTCGTTTCTCGAGAAACGGAATCACTTCGTCGCGTGTAATTCCTATTTATCGTAGCCGTTGCCAATCTCGTTAATCGACGTGGTGATAAATTAGAAACGATTGAAACCCAGCGTCGATGGAAAATAAAAAAGAGCGAAAAGAAACAGAGAAGAAATAAAAAAAAATTATCGAAATACTTTTAGAGAATTAATTACTTACTTACTTAAAGAAATAGAGAAGAAATAAAAAAAAAAATTATCGAAATACTTTCCAAAGCGTTTAGCTGGCGCGTGCAACGATCTAGAATGGATCGTTCGATCGACTCCCTCGTTTAATCCGTCACACCTCGGTCCCTGATCACGAAAGCGTCGTCGATTGCGATATTTAAACGGAGTGTTGCGATCACTGCGTTAATCGGTGCCCAGGAAACGATCCAGCTCGGTAATCGGTGTTGGAGACGTTAAAGGAAAAGCAGATTTTCTCCTCCTGCGAAAAGGAACGCAAACAATCGTGTTAACGACTCGGATTTAAGGATATACGCGCAAGTGTCTTTAGGCTGCAGCTTTTTTTCCGTGCCGCATTAGAGCCTCGATGGACCGGAAACGTCAAAGAAAGCGGAATCGTTTTCTTTTACGAGTTATGTGCGTAATAGGAAGCGTTGCTTGATTACCTTATTAGACTGCAGATAACTGAAATGGGTACTTAATAACAAGTTAAAGTGCAATTTATTTTCAAATATATATATACAGACACAGGAAATATGGAATATAATGTAGGATATGGTAATTATTTTCAGGAAACTATAATCGAGTAAGAAATTTTGTTTTTCAGTTGAATAATGGTGTTGGTAATTATGTTTGGTGAATTAAAATTAATGTGTAAAAGGGTTATCGTAAAAGAGGAGGAACGTGAGTCTGTTGCATGGAAAATAGTTACGTTATACGAATACTGATATCGAATAGGAATCATTAAACGTTCCAATAAATAATTATTTAATCCTGGCGAATCCAACGAGCAACGTAACTTAATCATCATCAATCCTTGTACGTCAAGCTGGCTCTTATAGAAAAACGTCGGCGTAACCAATTACAGGTTGCTAGGAATCTTGTAAGACAGGGGAAACAAGACAAAGTTGTCCCAATTGCCGCCAGTCAATCGATCAAACTGCTCGACTTCTCGCGAGACCTCGAGAGATTGGTAATTGATCTGTAGGATCCTCTGAAGCAACGATACAGCGACAATTCGCTTAACTTTTCACGCGAGGCACGCTGAAGTAGGAGCTATTTATATTTACAACTTTCGAAAGCTAGTTTTATGAGCCTAACTGCAAAAATCGCATAGAAATTCGAATTAAAGAAACTGATAAAGTCACCAAGTAGCAAGTGGAAGTATAAAACCGCTAGAACACGAAATAGTCGCAACTTACAACATTAATAAATCTACAGATCCATTAATAAATCTACAGAGAAATCCACAATTTGTAAATTTACAAATTTTACAGGCTCCACGCAAAATGGTTGCATCGAAAAAGCGTTCTCCAGTAGAAAGAAGCTGTGGAGAACTTGTGAAGCAGCGTAACGAATAGAGAACCATCGCATCGATTGCTAGAAAAAGTGATAAGAACTCAAAATAGTCTTACTTACACCATTAATAAACGCAAAGAAATTCACAAATTTTACAGACTCCATGCAAAATGGCTGCATCGAAAAAGCGTTCTCCAGTAGAAAGAAGCTGTGGAGAACTTGTGAAGCAGCGTAACAAAGAGAGAACCATCGCGTCGATCGTTAGAAAAAGTGATAAGAATTCAAAATAGTCTTATTTATGCCACTAATAAATCCACAGAAACCCACAATTTGCAAATTCACAAATTTTACAGACTCCACGCAAAATGGCTACACCGAAAAAGCGTTCTCCAGCAGAAGGAAGTTGTAGAGTACTTGTGAAGCAGCGTAACAAAGAGAGAACCATCGCGTCGATCGTTAGAAAAAGTGATAAGAATTCAAAATAGTCTTATTTATGCCACTAATAAATCCACAGAAACCCACAATTTGCAAATTCACAAATTTTACAGACTCCACGCAAAATGGCTGCATCGAAAAAGCGTTCTCCAGTAGAAGGAAGCTGTGGAGAACTTGTGAAGCAGCGCGACGAATAGAGAACCATCGCGTCGATCGCTAGAAAAAGTGATAAGAATTCAAAATAGTCTTATTTACGCCATTAATAAATCCACAGAAACTCACAATTTGCAAATTCACAAATTTTACAGACTCCACGCAAAATGGTGGTACCAAAAAAGCGTTCTCCAGCAGAAGGAAGCTGCGGAGTACTTGTGAAGCAGCGTAACAAAGAGAGAACCATCGCGTCGATCGTTAGAAAAAGTAATAAGAATTCAAAATAGTCTTACTTACACCATTAATAAACGCAAAGAAATCCACAAATTTTACAGACTCCACGCAAAATGGCTGCATCGAAAAAGCGTTCTCCAGCAGAAGGAAGCTGTGGAGAACTTGTGAAGCAGCGTAACAAAGAGAGAACCATCGCATCGATCGCTAGAAAAAGTGATAAGAACTCAAAATAGTTTAACCTTACGCCATTAATAAATCCACAGAAACCCACAATTTGCAAATTCACAAATTTTACAGACTCCATATAAAATGACTGCACCGAAAAAGCGTTCTCCAGCAGAAGGAAGCTGTGGAGAACTTGTGAAGCAGCGTAGCGAAGAGAGAACCATCGCGTCGATCGCTAGAAACCCGGAAGGAACAGGTCATCTCATCTGCCGCTAGCCACGGATCCACGTCGGCCAGGTGAGCACAGGTAAATACACCCGGTCCAGTGCATGGCTGGCCGTCGACACGGCAGGTAGAGCGTGCCTCAGCGGACGGTGAAGAGGGATCGAGTGCGTTCAACCCGTGGATCGCGCGTGATCCACGTCGTGTGACCTTGGCACCGCGTGATCCAGCCGCGAGGAAGCCTACGCGCGGCCATATGACCGGGACAATCAGGAGGATGCTTCCTGGTGGTACGTACGCTTCTATTATTATCCTTTTTGTATCTTCTCTCTTCTTCGTGTTGCTCTGAGTACACTGATCGATGGATCTTACTGATTGGTGAACGTCTGTGACGTTTATATAATCGTTTATATATCGATGCTATTTGCTATATACATCCTTAATATTAGATATATTTTTGAAACACATATTTGGTCGTCTAAGGATTGTTTATGTTTACTCTTACTGATTGGCGAAAGATCCACGACGTCTATGTTTGTTTATATGCAGATATCGTTTGCCGTATATATTCTTAATACTGTTTTTAATGCATATTTGGTACATATTTTGCTAATACGTATTTGGTCGTCCAAGGTCCGTCTTATTTACGTTTACTCTTACCGATTGGCGAACAATCCATGACGTTTATATAGTTGTTTATGTGCAGATACTTGCTATATATATTCTTAATGTTATTTTTAATACATATTTGATCATCTAAGGATCATTTATGTTTGATCATATAATTGACGATTCTGAAGTATTAGTAATATATGTTGATCGTCTCATTAAATGGTCCCATTTCAAGCGACGCGAGTACATATTTCATCCGGTGTACTTCATTCGCTCTGATACGGTTTAATATATTAATGTTATGGCATTAGACGTGCATCGAAATAAATGTCAGTCCGTTCTCAATTGCGTCAGGAAAATCGCCAATCACCGTCTAAAATCTGGCCCAAGTCGGTCTTGCGCAATTCGAGATCGGTCAACAAAAATGAGAACCTGTTCCTCGCTCGACCTGCAGCATAATTTCGAGTTTGCACACCCGTCCTTGTTAGCCACGCTCGAAACCAATCTACCAAAACGCGTAGCTATCGCCGCACTCTGGACTCGAAACGCTCTTTCGAGTTTCGATGCGAGACGTTACGTTCCGTCAGCCTCGCTGAGGTAAAAAGCAGGCGAGATAGGAGGCAGAATCTCGCGTAGAATTCGACAACAGATGCGCGCAGAGTCGAAACGGAGCCGATTTCAGCGTGGAGTTTCTATGTCAACGCAGATACGTTCCACTCAGCCGTGGTTTTCAGCGACGCCCTTACCCTAAGCAACCGCTGAGACTCTGAAAGCGGGTTACCAGGCTATCGGTGGCCTGTGAACCGCGATCATCGCCGGAAAAAAAAGGGGAAACGGAACGAGCGGTGGTATAGTTATTCCGCGAGCGATCGAGCGTGCAGGCGCCGGTTGAATTTCAAATCGAGCCACTCTCGTCGGGCCGACGTCTTTCTGTTCCGGAGGAGGACGAGCGTTTTCAGGATCCCTGAAAGGGAGATCCTCCCTCTCTCTGTTCGTTCTTCCGTTCCTCCGTTCGGTCGATCGAACAGGGAGGCTGTTAAGGGCTGATGATGGTACTTGTTGCGACGATTGTTTGGCGTTTGGATATTTAAATTGGTGGCTTTGATGGAACGATACTGCGCGGTTGCGTGGTTCGAGAAACTTTGGGAATGTTGGTTTGATTCCTTTTGGTGTACCTTGGAAATATTTTATTGGGAGATTAGTAGGTGTTTTGATAATAATTTTACCATTTTTTTTGTAATATTACAACTGCATTGTAACAACTGTTTATGTATGAGATACTAGCAACTATAATTTTGAAAATATTTATAATTTCTATGAAACGGATTTTTAATACTCTGTGAGAATATTTCAGAATATTTAGAGGGAGGAATTAGGGAGATTGAGGTATTTAGTGGGATGCATTTGAGATATCGAGGTAATTAGTGGAATAAATTGGTGATAATGAAACTGGTGTGTTCCGAACAGTTTATGTGTAGCAGATGGTTTTGACAGATGGTTCGAGTGTAGACGAAGGTCTCCAATGAATTCGAAAAGTTCTGATAATTGCATAAAATAATACTCGCTGCGTTTCTCGATGCAAACGTAAACGATTCGACCCAAAAATTCATTGTGCTTTCGAACATTTAAAGCGTGTCTTTGTTGTTCCATTAAAAATTGAGTTCTTCGCGCAGGCTGAATCGTTACTGCGAACTAGCGCTCGTGAAACGTAAATCGCCTCAAGATCGTGAGAACACTTCCGTAGCCTTGCGAAAGAAATGAAAGCTAATCGAAGACCGGGTGCTGGGCTCGATCGACGCGATCTATCGACCGGCTCGCTGCTTCAGACAACGATTAACAGAATGCGATCGTGCCCCATTTCGCTTTAATTAACCTCGTACGTGTACAAACGTGGGCGAATCGATTTTCCCTCTTTGCCTCGCGATTTTTTCTTTCAATCTAGCGACCTGGATTATCGTAATCGATCGCGTTACACGCGCGTACTCGTTTCAAACTTCAATCTTTCATAGGAAGAACAATAAACCAGCCAAATGACTTCTCTTCGTACAAGTGAAGCTAAACATTTTTCTTTTGTTGGATGTTCCGTGAATTTTAGAAAGGAACGAAGAAGTCATATAGTTATCGTTTCTACTTTTAATCAAAATTATTTATCGTTCGATTGGAAATTTCTTGCGTTGGCAAGAAAATGTTTGCCTTCCAGTTCGGTCTAACTAAATACAAGAAAGCTAAACTCGAACGTAATCACTATAAGTACACGATCATTATCATGGATAAGGTTCCGCGGGGTATTACGCACAGCGAGGATGTTTATTTCTGCAAGCGTCTATTATGCATAACGTCGAGTACACTTACTGGTTAATACTCAACAGACTGCTTTTCTGGTGCGCAATTCTCGAAGTGAGCCGCTCTAACGGTACGTGGTGTATGTTACGAAACATTTATGGTGTGTTTCGCTGCATCGAAAGAGATGTGTACGTCGACCAAGTGTTCCTTTATAAACAAAACTTCAGATTATAACTCTTGACACTCCTCGACTCTCAAAATTCTATCGTAGACCTTGAAACTCATTTTTCTATAGTTCTATAATTTTAGAGCATTCGATCACGACACTCTTTAACTCTGAAAATTCTACCAAAACTCTACTCTACCACATCAGTTACTAATCGATAGACACACGCAAGTTCACGAATCAAGAAACACACATTTCTCCTCAATTAATAAAAACCACCCCTTGAACCGAATTCACGCGAAGGATCAACGCGTTAAACAGTATACAACTTCGCCAAGCCACACATCTCAAACGAACAGTGGTCCCGCTGAAGCAACGCGTTCACAAAACGCGAGCGATCAATCAAATTCCGCGCGTCCTCGCCCTCGCGCAGCCGAGCCCCTAATTGTCCACATATTTCCATTTCCCGCAATCAATATCAATCCGCCCCGCGTAACTCCCAATCGTCGCTCGCATAAATTTCCCCATCAGCGTCTGGGGTGTCTAACAAAGTGATTGCTCGACGCGACAATGCGCCTCGTCGCGACGCGTCGCTCCTCGGGATTAACTGGCTCGCTAAATAAACAGATTAAACGGTACCATCGTCGTGCGGAACCCGTGGCATCGCTGACCCCAGAGACGCGTGCAGCGCTCGTTAAACAGCCACGATTTACCTTGCGTACGCGCGAAACATCGCGATCCAAGACGATTATCCGCGAGCGGATCGTTACGAAACTCGTGTTCAACACTCTAACGCGTGTAACGCTGTTCGCTCGTTCGCTGGAGAGCTTAGATTCTCGCTCGAGATTCAGGTTCGCTGGAAAATATCACCTCTTTTCTTTGGAAACGCAGGTGATATGGTATTTTTGAGAGTTGAGATTTTTAATCCTTTTGTTGGTAATTTCGGGTTTAAGATGGATGAAGTTGTGTTTAGACGAAGAAGAAATGAGTTATGCTTCTTAGAGATATCGCAAGATTCTGTTCCATTGGTTATAATTAATAAATTAATGGGATATTTTAAATATCTCGCAGTGGCGATGAAAGATAGGGTTGAGTCCTCGTCGTTGGTACCATAATGGCGGTCTCAGTTGAGCATTTGTGATCTTGTATCGAATTTCATTTGATAGAAGGTACAAGAAAAGTTTTAGGAAGAGTTTAGAGGAGTTTAGAAGATTCTGAAGCCAAAATCAGGGAGAAATACAAATTTTCCCCGAACGCATACTCGTGCACTGAACCACTTCAGAAGACAGCGCAACCGCGCGCCGATACTTTTAATCCCCATCTCACCCCGGCCTGCGGAGCCACTATTCCACTTAACCGAATGAAAAATGGTCCGCGGACCGCAAAAAAGGTGTGTATTAATACGAGACAGGGTACAAGATTAAAAATCTCGCGCGACAGAAATGATCGAGCGCTCCTTTTACCCGGATGGCCGTCCGATCTCTCGCGAGCCGATACCCACCAACGACCACCGAGCAGGCAAGACGCGGTTGCACCCCGGGTAAAAACTGGCCCGCGAGCCTCGCCATCAGTCACAAGTGCCATTAACATTTATAACGGACGCGGTTTCTCATCAATCACGCCGCTAAACGCGAAACGGTCACCTGTTCTCGATCGCGGGGCTACTTGCCACTAAATAAATCGCGGGTGCGCGCGAAATTACGCAACGCGCTCGCCTCCCCAGCGGCCATACATCATTGCCTAACAAGGCGATCAGGAAACGGAGGATCGTTCGCGAGAAATCACCCTCGCGATGGGTCCGCGTCTCGTTCGTGCTCGAGTCGAGCGTCCTCTTCGACGATCGTTCCCGCGCTTTCCGCTCGGTCCCGCCAATTGCATAATCGGATCGAGCGCGACTCGACGATCGTTCCGGAGTCGGGTCGCGTTGGAAAACCGGCAGAACCGGCACGAAAATGAACCGCGACCAGTTCTCTCGCTGGGGAGCCACATTGGCTGACGCATTCTTAGCGAAAGGCCACGCAACGCGTTTCCTCAGCCGTGGAAATTGCGGTGGATGGACGTGCGAGGCTGAGATAGCGATAACCCTTGTACAAATGGATTGCTATGACGATCGAATTAAGTTTTGCACGCTGCTGTCTTCGGATTTTGTGGAGATTTATAAATTTTTTATTTTTATTGGGGTTCGTGGAAGGGTAGTGAAAGTTTGAAGGGTTTGTGGGTAGCTATAACGATCTTTTCAGAATTTATGGATTGCTATGATGATGGAATGAAGTATTTGCACGCTGCTGTCTTCGGATTTTGTGGAGATTCATAAATTTTTTATTTTTATTGGGGTTCGTGGAAGGGTAGTGAAAGTTTGAAGGGTTTGTGGGTAGCTATAACGATCTTTTAAGAATTTATGGATTGCTATGATGATGGAATGAAGTATTTGTATGCTGCTGACTTCAGATTTTATGTAGATTCATAAATTTATGATTTTTATTTGGGTTTGTGGAAGGGTAATTGAACTTTAAAGAGTTTGTGGGTAGCTATAACGATCTTTTAAGAATTTGTGGATTGCTATGACGATGAAATGAAGTATTTGTACGCTGCAGATTTCAGATTTTGTGGAGATTTATAAATTTTTTATTTTTATTGGGGTTTGTGGAAGGGTAATGAAAGTTTGAAGGGTTTGTGGGTAGCTATAACGATCTTTTAAGAATTTATGGATTGCTATGACGATGGAATGAAGTATTTGTATGCTGCTGACTTCAGATTTTATGTAGATTCATAAATTTATGATTTTTATTTGAGTTTGTGGAAGGGTAATTGAACTTTTAAGAGTTTGTGGGTAGCTATAACGATCTTTTAAGAATTTGTGGATCGCTATGACGATTAAATGAAGTATTTGTACGCTGCAGACTTCAGATTTTGTGTAGACTTATAAATTTCTTGAGATTTATAAAAAGATAATGAAACTTTTAAGAATTTACTGTGAAACTTTTACATTATATGTAATTTATTGTAGCTTTTAATTGCCACTTGTAATAAGGGTAGTTTCTGATGCGATGTTCTGCCACAAATCTGACTAATTTTTGCAAAGAGTTGAAAGTAGCTTTTGATGGTGGATTTGAACATAAATTTTCGCGGATAGGTGTTACGTTGTCCAAGTAAACGAGAGCTAACAACTTTCTAATGACTTTGGCGGATATTTTAAGTTTATTCGATTCATGAAAGTAAGATTTCTCGTATGGATACGTGATGTGAATATGACGTTTCGTTACGTCTCAGAGCTGAGAACCTGTTTGGCTGTTACATTTGGGACCAGTTGTTTATGATCGAACACAAACTCTGATTAGCTGTTTAGTCTTAACATTTTAGATATTATGCATACTGGTACCTATATAAAGTACCATTTTAATTAAGATGTAAATTGGTTATTAGTAGGAACCAGTACTTTTCTCATAAATTTCGTAGAAAATAATTGAATTAGTAAAATAACAGCTTCAATTATTTATATCTTTCGTAATATAAATTACTAAATTTACCCAATTGTTCGTTACAAATAACGAAAAGCTGCAAAAGAAGGGACAGAAATTCCAATAAATACTATTTTAATTTAGAGAATGGTCAAGGATATGAAAACGCATGAAAGCTAATTATCTCACGCCTGCCTCGCGAGCAAAATTACTTTTGATATCAGCGAATTGCGCGAGCAGCGGATAAACAAAAACGGTATCTTTATCTGGACGGTGAGAACCCGGGAAACGGAAACGCGAAACAGTTCGGAACTTTTGCGAGAGCATTTCGTTCGACTCGCATGGATCATATCCTGAATACGAAACGAGCGTTCCAGGAACGCGGCGTCGTAAAAATCACCGGCTGTTGAATAAAATTGACCGACGTACTCTCGGACTTTTCGTCGTAAAAAAATGCTAACTCGACTTTCTTATGCAATTTAATTATCATCGAGCTATAATTCACGATGCAAGTGGGACAAGAATGAATTCGAGAATGAACGAAAGTCGCGCGAAATCGTGATTTTCGTTAAAACTTTGTCGAATACGAGTATCGCGCGAAGGATCGTACGTCGGATTTTAGTTTGAACGCGGAACTTGAGGAACGACATTGAATTTGAACGGAACAACTCGGACGAGCAGGTATAAAATAATCGATTGATACCCACGTCGAGTACGCACTTAATTTAGGGTGCGACATACTTTCAGAAATCGCCTTCTGCATAATGTTGTCTATGGTCTTAATTCATCACGGACTATGTCGTTCGGGTGGTATTAAATTTTGGACTTGACCCAGTTGCGCATCGAGTCCTTCAATTTTACAGAACTTCACGCGAAGGCTCGCATTTATCACGTTTCTTTTGATAATGCCAGGATATTAGGCACGAACCGCCTTCAGGATTTTCTAGCGCCATTACAACCTATTTGCTGTGTTATTCTGATAAAAATCGCTATGAATACTTTTTAATTCGGAACTTTGCTAATTAACCCTTTGCACTCGACGATTTCGCAGCAATTTTCTATTGCTGGTAAAAGATAGCGATAGAAACTATTACCAAGCAATTTTCCAGTAATAGAAGATTTCCATTTCGATAGAAAACTTTGGGGAAATACATGTTCTTCAAAAAGTTGCAATGGAATAAGTTTTTCACCTTCGCAATTAATTCCCTCAGAGGCGACATCCGAGTGCAAAGTGTTAATATTCATCTCTCGTTACTCCTTTCGTATTTTGCTCTTTTCCACTATGATATCTCTGATATTGGAACACCATAATCTCCATTTTCATATCTATCAAATTCTCATTAAAAATTATATTTAGAACACTTAGAAAAAGTTAAGAGAAAGTTACATTTATAACATTTAGAAGAAGTTGTTTTTGGAATAAAGAGTGATTCCTCGAATTTATACGATATTTAATTAATATTATTGTTCGTAACTCAGCAAGGAAGCATAGCCATAGATTATATACAATTCAGTTCCTACGTCTCCCATTCAGACTATGTTTGCGAGGACTCTACGTCGTAAAGCAGTGAGTAATGAAAGGTGAACAGTATTCATGAACGAATGGACTTCCTAGGACCTACTTACGGTCAATTCTCTTGATCATTCCCGACGACATTGATACGATTCCGTGTCATTCGGTCAAACCTCGAATATTCGGATTTCTCGGTCGATGATCCTCGCACGACAGATCATGCTGTAATCGAAACCACTGTAAAGCTCATAAATCACAATAACTGTCTTTATAATACTGTAATGAATATATTTAACACGGTTCTTCAAGTTTAAAATCGAATTTCAGTGAACGACAGTAATTTTCTATGAATGCCACGAATTTGGGTCCTTTTAAAATGATTAAACACGATTTTGCTTGCTACGTATGTTAAGAAATTAACCCTTTGATGCTTTTATGAGATATATCGTCATTTAACAACGTTAGATAATGTTGATTTGATATTTTCTATTTTGTGTCTTGTTTGAAATATATTTACAATATATTTTGAACGCCATGTTTCAAGCTTTATTGTATATAAAATTGATTAGAGCGTCTGGTTCCAGCAGAGGTATTGGCAACTCGAGATTCTTCGAATAAACGGTTTGTTTGCTTTCTAAGAGATTCAGACCCAGCGACGTATTGTAACGCAACGAATAAATGCATCAGAGATGTGGAAACGAGTGTATTCGAGTGAAAACGAGTTCGTTGCATTCTATGCACGTCCCCGATATGTCTTTGACCGCGAAACGAATCGAAAGTGTAGCTTGATTTCTTTGGAATATTTTATAATACCAATAGACGTGCTTCGTCGGAATTGTTTGGCGTAACAGATCGCTGTCGATCAGCCGCGGAAAATAATTTTTAATTCGTTCAACACTGTACAAGGATCTACGAAATGTTTATTAAAATAATCGCACGATTTCATTGCAAATAGCATAAAAATAATGGTTTGGAGAAAATTAAGCTGACGTTTCAATTACGATTGTTCCAATTACAAAGAAATTTTTATCAAATTCTTCAAATTAATCAGACAAAAAATTATTATTATACACAGTAGACACTCTCATATTAAAAACGAGGGTGAATGAAAGGGTTGAAGTATTACCAATTGTATACGCGTATTTCTATGCCATTCAGAAAAGTTGCGCGCAAATTGAATGATAACAAAAAACGGTGAAAAATTAGTTTAACACATTTAACTACTGTGGCGAGCGCTCGGGGGGTTAATTCGATTTCTCGGCGATTCGATCGATGCAACGGCCTCGGGAGTCCGCGACGGGAAGCCTGAGAAAACACGATAAGCGATCGAATCGATTGCAAAGTTTCCGTCTGAACGCCGGTAGAAATGTTGCAACGAAGGTGTCGGTGAGCCAGCCAGTAAATCGTTTCGAAAAATTGCCGCGTTGCACTGTTCTTTTATGAGTTTCGACGAGAACTCGGTTAAAACCGCGGTAAATATGTTCTGCAGCGAAAAAATGCCGCTCGTACGTTCGAAGCCTTACGATCGACGATCTGTTTCTATTGCGTTATGGTTGTAGATGGGATCTGTTCGTAATTAGTACGTTAATTCGCCATCGACGTTGAGAAAATTGCATTTGCGCAGTTGGTTAGTTGGTTTTATGAATTTCTCATTCTTATGATCAAGTATTCTATTTTTAGTAAACTACTACTTCGCTATAGTTCGCTTCAACTTTAGTCAATTATGCTTTCAACGAACATGCAAGTATTTATACGAAACTCCTGCGTTTTTAGGATTTCAAATTTTTAGTACAGAGAAGAGAACTCCATTTTTGCCATAATCACTCAAATTTTATACATATAAGATCCCTCGAGTCTACAAATTTCACGAGAAACACCTTTCATTTTCACCCTCTCCCGTTCTCAAAAAAGAAAAAGGAAAATATTAACGCATTCGCCACTGAGTACCTTTGGAAAATAATAAAATTCTGAAGCTGGTTGCTGAAAACCTGCATCGCTAAGTATCGAGGATAAAAGTTAGAAAATTTATTTTGGAATATGTGTTCTATAAACTAAAAAGATTTCCATAACCTGTATACTTGCTTTGAATTTGAGATGACGCGAATTCACGTCAGCGCTCGCGCTAAACCTTCTAATTTCTCATCCCTCAACAACAATTCCCCCCTCAAAAAAAAAGAAAAAAAAAAGAAAAAAAACACTCCTACATCATGAAACGCAACACGCCAAAACCAGATCCGAAATCAGCTCGGAGGTGCGCGTCAGAGCGCGTAATAACTCTATTCTCCCAGCTGCTTCCTGCTTTTCAATATTCATCCTCCGATTCCTCGGAGACGCTCGACCCGATGGATCCATTTTGTACGTCGTTCCACCACGGCTGGCGAAACAATGATTATCGGACCGATGATCCGCTCAGCGCTCGAGCGCGTTTCTCGTTGGACAACTCGAGGATCGTCGCTCGAGCGTGACAGGTTTTGCGCAACGCTCGACCGATCGCTCGCGAGTCGCTCGATCCCGCGGCGGGTTCGACATCCGTTCCACGGATGGTTCCTGGGACGGATATTCTTCTCTGGACGGCGAGGATCAGCGCTCATCCCGGATGCAACGCGAGAACGAATGTGATCGCGCGTAATTCATGATTCATGCGGGGGTGGCGATGGATGGCGCGGACAGGTTTACGAGGCGGAATAAAAGCCGGAGGGGTGACGCTGAACGGGACAAGTAGTAATTACGCTTCGCTCGCCATCGATCGGTTTCCCGCTTGCTCGTCTTTTTCTGCCCCGCAAATTGGATAACGCGGGTTTCAATCGGTCTGGATAGTGCGTCGATGGTGCATCTGGGGATTTCAGATCTAAATCTGGGGAGTTTTGTCTTTTTTGGTGATGCGAGTTGTTTGTCAGAGCTCAGTTTCAGAAATTTGATGCGACGAAATTGTGATGTCTCCTCAGAAGGACATCCAAGAGCAAAGGGGGTTGAAATATTTAAGCCTTTGCACTCTGCGCCTTCCTGGACGTTAGCAGTAGAAAGTTATTGCTAATACCTATCAGTAGTAGAAAATTTTCATTTCAATAGAAAACCTCAAGAAAATGCATTTCTCAAAAATTTAATCTCCATATTTACTAATCGATTTTGATTCTCCGTTATTTGTTAATTGGTCGATGGTGGATCTGGGGATTTCAGATCTAAATCTGGGGAGTTTTGTTCTTTTTTGGTGATGCGTGTTGTTTGCCAGAGCTCAGTTTCAGAAATTTGATGCGATGAAATTGTGATGTCTCCTCAGAAGGACATCCAAGAGCAAAGGGGGTTGAAATATTTAAGCCTTTGTACTCTGCGCCTTCCTGGACGTTAGCAGTAGAAAGTTATTGCTAATATCTATCAGTAGTAGAAAATTTCCATTTCAATAGAAGGCCTCAAGAAGATGCATTTCTCAAAAATTTAATCTCCATATTTTCTAATCGATTTTGATGTCCCCTTATTTGTTAATTGGTCGTTGGTGTAAATTGTTATTTCGATAGTGTATTGAATGATGTATTCATAGATGTCAGAAGCTGCCTGATATATTATAAAGGTCGAGCAGATCCCGGTTTTCTATTTTTTCATCGACGAATACGTGGTTCTTATGATAGAAACTTGAAGTCGGCGATGTGGAACTACGGTCGCCTTTACACAGACAATTTATAGACACTTTCCGACGACATCCGAGCTATTCGAAGCTTGCTTACATTCTTCAAAGTAATGGCCACAGTTCCGCCATTGAAGGAAAATATGAAAGAAAGAAATCGCAGGAATTCCATACACTTCGTATTCCTGCGACCGAAGTGGGCGCGTTCAGTATTTGCACTAAGAAAGGAGTACGTAAATATTCTCCAATAGACTTTTAACATTTTGGACGATTACAAAGAAAGTGTCCCCACTTTTCAACGAACTTTAAGAGTAGATCTCTTATTATATATCATATGAATTATAAAAAATAAATCAGACACCCATAGCAATGCGTACACACATCTATCCATTGAAATCCAAAATGTCCACAAAGTGATCGTGTAACAAAGTTACCAAAAAGAATAGCCAATAGTTCGCCTTTCAGCTCGTGAAATCAATTTCGTGAAAACGGTATACAAATAGCTAAAAATAACTTAATCGCCCACAGCAAAGCATACACACATCTACCCATTAAATTCCAAAATGTCCACAAAGTGATCTTGTAACAAAGTTACCAAAAAGATAACCAATAGTTCACCTTTCAGCTCGTGAAATCAATTTAGCGAAAACACTACACAAATAGCTAAAAACAAATTAATCGCCCATAGCAATGCCTACACACATCTACCCATTGAAATCCAAAATGTCCATAAAGCGATCGTGTAACAATGTTACCAAAAAGATAACCAATAGTTCACCTTTCAGCTCGTGAAATCAATTTCGTGAAAACGGTATACAAATAGCTAAAAATAACTTAATCGCCCACAGCAAAGCATACACATATCTACCCATTGAAATCCAAAATGTCCACAAAGTGATCGTGTAACAAAGATACCAAAAAGATAACCAATAGTTCACCTTTCAGCTCGTGAAATCAATTACGTGAAAACGGTATACAAATAGCTAAAAACAAATTAATCGCCCACAGAAATGCCTACACACATCTACCCATTAAATTCCAAAATGCCCGCAAAGCGATCGCGTATGAAAATCGCCAAGAAGATAGCCGATGGTTCGCGTTTCAGCTCGTAAAATCAATTTCCCGATCCGAGGTGTACGCAGTCGCTCGCGCGACAAATTTCTCCGGGCGAGGTATCGCGGGGCATCGGCGAACGGATCGCCGTTATTGTTTCCATCCGATTTACGGCGAATTTCCAACTCGAGGCGACCTGTCGCGGTCGATACGCGGGGCGAAGAGCGACGGAACGCGGGAAGTAAGTACAGCGAACCGCTTTTCGGACGATAAGCGCTCGACGCTGGCCGTGTCCGAGTGGAAAAGTGAAAAACCGGCTCGAATCGTGCGCCCTCCGCGTCGCGCTTCCGCCGGAATTCGAGGCGCGCTCTCGTCGAGGAAAAGCGCAGATGGCCGACTTCGTCGAGCGTGCAGCCGGCTCGCGACCTCCGGGAAATCGTCGCGGACGAAAGTGCTTTGCCCTCGGTTTCTTTCGCTCTGCCGCGGCCGCCTCTGCCACGCATGGCAACTGGATGTCGTTCGACAGGGAACGTAGTGACGCTACGCGCGCGGTTTCCAGTTTTAGGTACGAAAGTGGAGTGGTTCTCCACTTTTTTTTTTTTTTTTTTGTGCGAGGCAGTGCAGGAAGGAATGAAGTTCAAGGACTGGCGAGGAATGCTCGCAGGATGCTCGTGATAAAGCTGGAGATAGGTGGGTTAACTTTCTGCGTACGAAATCTTCGTTTGTGAAGATTGAAGAGGATAGCAAGTTAACCTGATTCCTCTGTTGAGAAATAGAATCCTGTGAAGAAACCTGAACCTATGAAGAAACCTACAGCTTATCATTATACAATTTGCATTTAGATTCCATGAATTTTCTCAAGACGATGAAAATCGTCCCTATCAAGATCCAGTACACCCGAAATTCACTCCCAGTGATCCATCCACCCTAAAAACTAAATTTCTTCGAACAACTCCGCTTCCTTGACCCATAAATAAGCAGTCCTTCGACTCAGGCTCGTAAATAAAAACCGCCCTCTTCCCGATTATGCTCCCTCGTCGTCTTCTTATACTTTAATCCGGCATTATCCCGCCGTTCATCCCTGGCCTCAGCCGCTCGCCCTTCCCAGCAACTTTGAACTTAAGCGGCGAACTGGACGGGAACTCTCGCGCGGCTCGTCGTACTTCTTCGTAATTACGAATTTA
This sequence comes from Xylocopa violacea, assembly GCA_963969225.1. Classification (NCBI taxonomy): domain Eukaryota; kingdom Metazoa; phylum Arthropoda; class Insecta; order Hymenoptera; family Apidae; genus Xylocopa; species Xylocopa violacea. The sequence goes on along the minus strand of CAXAJV010000021.1, from coordinate 7,101,438 downwards.
CTTCCACCGTCCTGGCGGTTGTTTCTTGCTTTCCAAGCAACGTGACCGTGTCTAAGTGGACGTTGCACGTATTAGAACGTCGGCTGGCGCGGAACGAGGGTACGAGTCGCGAGCTGTCAGGACGCGAGCGGTGGTCGCGAAGAAGGGCAAGGTCGCGAGGACGGAAATGGACGTGTCCACGCTGGCGAACGGTAACAGGAAGCGATGGACAGATCGAGGCTTCAGAGGCGAGAGAAAACCGACCTCGAGCCGCGAAATTAACGAGCCACGCGGATTCACGTCGAAAGGAAGCGTTGCGCTAATTACGCGTTTCTGCAGCATCGCGAATCGCGTCCAAATCACAGCTGGGAGATTGCAAATTTCGTTCGCGATCGATTTTTCGGCTTGTTGAGCAGTGGGATGGTAATTAAAATCGTATTGTAGGCGTGAATTAAATAATTTTGTCGATAAAAATATAATTTTACTTTCCGCTTCTATTTATTTCTACGCTGGTTTATCTTGAATTCTTAAGACGGCAGACTGGGCAGATGTTTGTAACGCAATCTAAAGTACGAACATTAACGCGACGCCATTTGGAGGCCGCTACGTTCCTTCTTAATTCCTCGACGAAAGCTGTTGCAAACTCGAGCCGCTATAACAGAAATCCACCGGCGAGAATTTCGGCTGGGACGTATCTTTTACGAGCCGACATTCGCAGGCTTCAACATCGATGAACACGTCCCTCTCGAAAGCCACAAATTTCTGCGCTTCCTTATCTCTTTATAACCGCTCGTCGTATGGAGCTTATCTCGTCGAGCAGGTTCAGTAGCCTATACCGCTATAAAAAAGGCGCAGGAGAAGATTTCCATGTAGTCGTCATAATTAAAACTCCATCCTGCACACTTGCGTCGAATAAAGTGATGAAAACGATGACAATACGGTTCAATCTGCTCGTCACCCCTCGATAATTGCAATTCTCGATCCAATGGTCGATTTATTACACACATCAAAGGGGTGAGACACAGTCAGTGGCATAAATTTAAGGTGAAAGCTCGTTTGTGCACGGATCGTAACGCTATCGACGTTTTTCCGGTGTTTCCAGCACGTGGCTCGCGATTAACGCAACCCGCCGCGACCTTAATAAACGCAAACTCTTCGCTGGACGCGCTGGCGGCCGCGAGAACGAAAGTTACAATACACGCACGCGACACGAAGCGGAAGTTTCGTCGTAACCGACGTTATTACGCGTTCCTTCGCAATCCGAAACTTATCAGCTAACCGTAGCGGGTGCATCGCGAACGATTGCATTAATTAACCGGTTGTACAGTTAGGTGCCATTAAAGCATCGTGGTCCGTGTGTTTGGTACGATGGAACAAGGAACGCGTTTATTTGGGGTGCGTTTATAACGCGAGGCTTAAGGACGACGCGTCTAATTTGGAGATTTGTCTTAAAAATGCTTTGGCAGAATGTGGTTACGAGATGGTTCGAAGATATTGCGATTTTTTCTTTAGATATTTCATTTTTAACGCATTGCACGCGAGAAACGCTTGAACGTGTCCTTCGCATACTTTTGGGGAGAGCGGAAGACGCTTAAACGCGTTGTACAGTGGAAATTAGGCGCCAGAACTTGCGAGAAATATAAGAATCTGTGACGATATTATAATAAAAGATTTGGGAAGAAGTTTCGTTGAGAGAGACGAAGTACTTTTTGATTAATTGCGATTTTATTGAATGACCAAACTCTTGAGAAATTCACGTAAAAACGTCCACTGCGCGCGTAAATCCGCGGCGAAATAAACTTCGAAATATACCCGATACTTGAAAAATGTGGTGAGAACAAGCTGACGAAGTGAACACGACAGAGTACAGCGATTTGTATAGCTGAGCGCAAGTAGATTCAGCTGTCCGTGTGGTCTGACCAAGCGATTGGCCCGAAGGAGAGTTGTCACTCATGATCAGACGTCGCGGCGTCTGTCGCCTGTAGCTGAATCTACTTGCAACTGATTAACTCGTCTTGCATCGCTCTACTTGTCGATCTACTCTAACTAGAAATTTGAAGCCTTTAATAATTGTCAGAATGGAATTTCAAGAGAAAAGTTTATAGAATATGGTCATATTTTTTTCAAACCTTTCAAGGATTAATTTGAGGGTTTAATTTACGAAATGAAAATATTTTTAATATTTTCTTTGCCTAAAATGCTAGGAGAAGTTCGCAGGGAGTTACAATAAGTACAATTTACACAAATGTTTTCGTAAATGCGTAAATTCCGTCGTATAAACTTTTATTGCTCGCAGTGGACAGGAAAACAAAGCAATAGGTGGAAGCTAGAAATTAAGATGCGTGGAAAACAAGGGGAGGAATGGTTATGGGGTTGAAGCAAGCTCTTACACGTTGTCCATAGACGTTTACAGTATTTGAAAATTGTTTCCCTGCGAGTTGTCGCAATTTCCTATGAATCGCTAATCGAAGCACGCAGTGGAACTTCGTACGTTCAATAATCTCAAGTGGAACACGTATTTGGTTTAGAAACACTGGATTAATTGATCACAAACATGATATTACTATGCTAGTGTGCGTCTGTGCCAAGCTATTTGGATTTTGGGACGTTGAGTAATCCGTATGAAGAGCGGAGCCGCGTGCCAAGCGATTTGCATAAGAAGTTCGAAGCCAATGATTCGTCAAAGGCGCTGGGAAATTGAGATCAATTTTTCAGTCACCGTGGCAATATTGTTTCCGTCAAATTTCCCGCGGGTTGCCATGTTCTTCTTGCTTCAAAATTCCACTTCATAAAACGTCAAACTAATTTTACATCTATCACAAAAACCAAAGGTAACGAACAGAGATCTAAAACCACCCCTTCGTATTTCAAATTACAATCTCCCTCCATATACTTTCCAATACAACTTCGCACCGCGAGAAACCGCAAAAATCGACCCCTCAGCCGTCTAAAACTTTCGCGAACGTCGGGAAAAGGAAAATCGAATCAACATATTCCATCAATATCTCGCGCGGGACGACTTTCAACGATTACAAAGTCAATCGCCGCGTTGGAACGCGATACGTGCACCCTACATGCATAAACAGCCGAGGAAAGAAAAACTAAGAAAGCGAAAAACCGCTTCATAAGTATTCCCGCGGCGAGGTTCCCATGGAAAGTGCGCTGGGATCGATGAAATCCGCTGGTGGCTTTTCCCTTTTCATCCGCGATCCAGTTGATACCGTGCCACCGCGTCCCTCGATGCTTTACACCCCTCCACGCCCCCCTCGACCAGCCGGATTCGCAGGCACGTTCGGTTTTATCGACAAACAGTCCGACTGGAACTTGTCTAAATTCGTTCGCCGAATCAATTCGTCCTCCTGGCGTCGGTAGCTTGCTCGATGCGCCACGGGGGGTAGGAGGCGTCGGATCGATGGCTGCCGATTAGCGCCGCGTCCGAAGGAAACGAATTAATTCGGTTCTTGGGATTAGCGATTAATCTCCCTGGAGGATTGCCTGCCAAAATGCAAATTAAGAAACGTCCCTGGCCGTCCTCTCTGCCCTCCGCTTCCGGAAACCCTTCCGCTTGGGTCTCGTGGGCAGTTCGAGGGAGGCGTTGCGCGTTGCGAGGAGCACAATGGCGCGAGTGAGGTACTCGAATGGTAGGATTTAGTAGCCTTCTGATATCGTTTTAAATTAAAAATGAATAAAATAAAGGATGGTCGCATTGTATTTGATTTTTGAAAATTATTTCTTTGTCGAATGGCGTGTTTTTAAGCAGTGTTTTAAGAAGACAGCAAACGTTCAAATAGAATTGTTTTGCGGAAAGTGAGTCGCAAGATGTTGGGTGGTTGTTTATTTTGGTCAGGAGTAGCGATTTTTAGCACTTTAGGTAGTGTTGGTATTGTAACGTGATCGTTGTTGATCTTCTAATTAAGATCAGTCCGCTTCGTCTCGCTGTTATGGTTCTTGTATTTGTTTTGTTTCTTCTATTGTTAGCATCCTTGAACTGTATCGTATCCTTCGATGGTATCCTTGCATTGTTTCGGAGTCCCAGATATTATTTTACAAATTATGAATTAGATTTGATGTATGAAATTTAGATGAGTTCGAATGTAGTTGGAGTCAGAAAATTAGATTGTCGGACTTTTGATTAGGTATGATAACTGTGATATACGATGGCGGACATGTGTTTTCTCGAGGTGTAACTTGTTAGCTGAAAAATCATTATCTCTCGAAATTACAAATCTCCAAACACAATTTCTCTCGTCTCATTTTTCATCTTACTTTGGCTTCAAAAACCACCCCTTTCGAGCCACACATACGCAAGGGAACACCTTGAAAGTGACTCACGTGGTCATGATACACTCTGTTGAGGTAACAGAATAATTTGCTCGGCTATTAGGCGCGATCTGGACGAAAATAGTGGCAATTCCCGCGGGCAGACACGGTCAGAATCGAAAAAGATCTCTCGAACGTGAGAGTAAACACACTTCGCGCGTGTCGAATGCAAAATCGTCGTCGCCTGTGCATGCTCGCCCCGTCGAGGACGCGCGGAGAATTTAATGGCCCCGGTAAAAGTGACGGCGAAATGGGGAGCTATCTCGGACACAGGGTGGACTAGATAAAAATAATTACCGCGTCTCTGATAGCCGTTGGCCGCGTAGAAAAATGGTGAACCACCGTTCGAGGCGTTCTTGATCGTTTTAAAACCTTTTCCACTTGCGATTCAGAGGGATCAGTGACCACAAATCGTGAACGTACACGAATAGTCAAAATAATTAAACACGTAGAAAATTAATTGCAGAAGAATGAGAATTTTAACTCTGTCATTTACAGGACTTTTCATTTTTTCTCTATCCAATCAGTATGGTAAAAATTAGAAATTAAAGAAGTGAATGAAGACTTGCAAATGCCTTTGAATTTTTATAATATTTTGTGACAGATAATGCATAGTAAAAATACAAAAAATGTAAAGTAACAGTAAAAATAAAAATCTGACAGAGTGGAGGTATGAGATATGATGAAACATTTGGAGGTAATCAATTTTTTTGGTGTCAAATTTTTTCGTACACCCAGCTGAAGAAAACATTCCGTGCACGTGCGGATATAGCGCAAGTATGCGCCAATGCAATATAGGTTTTTGATTTTTTAAGTTCACACAATTTCGGGCCAGATAAAACGCGTTTGAAACTATGAAAAGTATTTTATTGTATCCGATACGTGACGTGCGTGTGTAGGGTCAGTTGAGTCTTTATTAAATTTTTTTGCTGGGTCCCTGTCAGTTTCATCTGCGTAGAAACATCTGTTCATTTTTTCTTCGTGTGTATCGACATTTTTTTCCCCTTGTCAAACGCAACAGCACCTACGATTTTTTTTTTCTATATCGATGTCAGTGAAATTTAAATATTTGTAACAATTGTAGCCATATTTCTGTACGTTGAAAGTGACCGTACAATAGAAGAGACAGGTTAGTTTATGGCAGTGGAAAGGTCGAAGGAAAGTAGAATTTCTTTCGCAATTGCGCGACAAAAGAAATATCAATAGAACTACTGTAAGAAAGGTAAAAAAGCCTGTTGTATTTGTATATTCACGCAATTGTATCAAACAATTTTATAATCTAACAAAGGATGCAAGGATTATTGACGATCTACTTTCTCCACAATAAAGAACAATTTCGAAATTCACATAATCGAAATCTGAATATTCAGTTTCAAGATTACTGTAGAAAATTACGTTCTTTTTTTCAAGTCAGTTGAAACAGTTACCAATTATTAACTTAATTAATCATTAAATTTGATGAAAATCAGAGCGACTTAAAAGAATTATTCAAAATGGCTGCTTCAGTAACTCCCACTGTCTTTGCATCCCAATCTCGTTTCAATTCCCCAAAAACGTTTATGAATCCTATCAAAAGTTGATGACAAAAACTTGAACCAATTTTTAAACTTTCTCACGCGAAGAATTCGTTCGCCTAATCGCCATGAGCGACACGCGATCTAATAAAGTGACGAGCCAAGTTCTAGCGCGTGGAACTTTCGGTGCTCCTCTGTCGAAAGTGAAAATTCTCGATCGAAAGCGCAGATAAAGCATCGTCGCCAACTTTCCGCTTCCGAAATCGTCTTCGAGGCGGTTTCGCGCGTGGTCGTTAAAATCTGAAACGTTCGCGCGAGGCAGAGGCGAGGGAGACTCATTTTTATTGCTATTCTTTTCACGAAACACTACGCCCATTGTGGGTTCGCTGAGGGGTTCGGGGATATTAATCCGATAGGCTGGTCGAGGGGATGTGCACTCTGAATTTCTCTTTCACCGACCCCGCTCGGATATTGTAATCTCTTTGTCCGCGGAATGGTATTGTCGAGGTTCCTCGTACCAATTGGATTGTACCGTGAATTTTTCAAGGAACTTTACCGTTTCTGGGGCTACAGAAAAATTCGGAAATTTTATGTTAAGTTAGGCGTACCAGCGCTGGAATTAAAGACGATGTATGGCTGGAGGAAGGGGTGAGAATGACTTATTTCTTTCTGTGAGCAAGAACACGTAGCTTAGCGAATTTATTATTAATATTTCAGTAGCGTGAGACAATTCTTTTGAGAATAATTAAGTTAAACAAGTCAAAATTTACAAAATTCAGAGCAAACTACAGTAAGATACACGAAATATTAAAAAAGATTGTTCTGGTTATAGTATAAATCATCGACAACCTCAACTAGCTTCAAATTTACAAGACATTCGCGATCAGAGGTATAGAAAAAAACGCTACAACCTTCGAGAAGGTCCCCACCTATTTCCACCCCCAAATCAGCTCCGTCCCAAAGGGAAACCAAAGCTGCGTCCTCCGAACAACCGAACCGAGGGTCTCAGCAAGGTCTGCCGATCTTTTACATTCCTCGCGTCGCCGCGGCGTCCTCGTCAAACTAGGCAAATTAGGGCAGAGTTTCACCAAGAAAGGAGGATGGATGCACGTGCATAGAGGCTAACAGTGGCAGGGAAATCAGCGTGGAACGCTGGGGAACACGTACGCGGATTCAGTTCCCTCTCCTTTATCGGCTTCTTTCCCGCCCGTTCATTGTGCCGCCGCGGATCGACGTCGTCGCGGGCGTCGTCGACGTCGGATACCTCGTATTAAAACCCGAAACACAGAGAGAGAGACGCGTCGTCGTCGGTGGTACCGCATTGTTCGACGCGAGGAACCGTAACGACGATGCAAAAGACTCTTGACCTCCTTCCTGCCCGCGGCAGCCTCGCACTTCACGCTTTATGTTTCCGCGTAATAATCGGCAGACGACGAAAGGACAGATACACCCCTAACGAGTTCTTGTGCATTTTCCCGTGGAGTAACGCGAGCCTGGTGGCCGCGTACGCCTCGGAATCAGTTCGAGGTGGAACCCCTTTGACGCCGCGGAGACGTCGCACCGCGAGGCGGTGACAATGGGAATTTTAATTTCGAAACGGGCCCGGAGAAGGACGCCAGCCGCGGAGGGTGGCGTTCGATTGTTCTTCTTCAACCTGCGGAATGTCGCCGCCGCGGCGGATTTCCGCGAGGCTGCTTTTCTATCGCGCGGGTCCCGAACGACGTTGTTTGGTGTTTGGAGTTGATTAAAATGACACGCGCGCCGCTTTCGATGGTGTGCGTTAAATATGGTTGGCGGTGGATGTTTGAGGGTGGGTGTGGAAATAAATTACGAGAGGCGGAATTATTTTTGGGAACGATTGGCTTTGAGAATCGCGTCGAATACGAGTGTAGCTGATGAGAGACACGTGGATATAAAAAGAAATGAATTTGTAACGAATTTTGTAAATTAAGGATACCTGAAATTACTGTATTTTAGAGTAAATACGACGCGTTCAGACATCGTAATTATAATGATGTTTCATAACATACAACTCTTCGCTAAATCTCTCCGAGACTATCTCGCTTGTTCTCCATAAAAAGGAGGCTTAGGAGCTAAAGCTTACGCGCTACTGGTGTGCAATAAATCACAAGGGGTTCCCTGATTAACTAGTTGAATGAAGTGAACGCTAAAAACTGTGGCGTATACAGCTCGCTTGATCTATTAATGCTTTTTCTCAGCGTCTTAATTTTCCTTCCAACTTTTTTCTCCCCTGTCCCGCTCTCTTTTCTTCGCCACGCCGCCGTTTCTGCCGCGCCATTTTTCTTTCCCTTCTTCCGAGTTTCTTCTCGTAGTTGCATTAATATTCGCGCACACATAATTACGTTCCTAAATTTCGCAAGAAACGTTAGACGCGTAACGTGTTTCAGATGAAACGACTCGCGGTTGGTTTTAGACAAAATGGCGCGAACGTGGACTATTCCCTCGTCGCTTGTTAATCTTCATCTATTCGTAGGTGACGTCCATGGAGTGTGTCAGGTATATCGTGTGTTTCGTGCTTACATAGATGGAATATAAGACGTCGCGACAAGACGATGTTGCATTTCGCTAATTTGCTTGTTACACGAACGAGGATTCGAATGAGCCTTGAACTAAATTGATTCCACCCGAGATATTGATCACCTGTGCTAATTAATTAAGGTCCTCGCGGGTTTCTTGAATCATTTACGGCCGATGAACGAAGCTTGAATTCAAATCAACGCGGGTCTTGAGTTATTCAGACGTGACTCCTCCTCGCAAATATCTTATTTCTCCAAATTAGGAATTTTTTAAAACTAGGTATAAATGCGGTATAATAATTTATGGTTGTTGCTGTAGATAATCTGTTTATTGGGTTAGTATTATCTAACGTCATGGTGTGAAAATGATTTTGTCTGCGTCACTTCAGGACACTAATTAGAAGCATAATTTAAGAGTTTAAGATATTCAATTATTTTTAAATTCATATTTTTCACGCCATATAAATTATTATCTCACATACGATACTTGAAAGTATAAAATAAACGATAAAGACTTGTCCATACTGGTTTCGAGATACGTCTGATCATGAATGTACCAACTCTCCTTGCACATTTACGCCTCGTTCTCCATTCGCATAAATTAATATGTCACACCTATTTTTGAAGCTACACAATATATTCTCAAATTCTATTTTATTTCAATTTCAATAGATCATTTTAAAAAAATCTTATCGTTACGAATTTGTCAAACAAAAGACCATTCGTTTAATTAAATCATTGCGTAGTTCCAGCTAAAAATGGACAAACAAATTCTACTTTACTTTGACATTCAATAATAAAAAATTCATACATCAGCAGAAGAGTTCCCTTGTTCCAACGCAATCTATCGACTACGGCATTTACCGATCGCAATTAAGAGACGCAAGACAGTTTAAGTTGAGCGTAAAGTTTAAGTCGAAGTGATCGGGGTCGGTTCAATTTGCTCTTTGCCCGTGCACGGTCAAACATTCCGGTGGCACGCTCCTTTACTCGATGTTACAACAATTTATTTCACCTTTCGACACGGCACAATCAGAGAAAGTTCGCGGAGCGGTTTTAGAACAAACTTTTAGAAAGTACTTAGAGAAGACGCTTCTGAAACTTCACCTTTTGCGGACGACCACCAGGTAATTCCCGGTAGTGCGCTTTTACCTGTTCTGAACTGCGACAAATTTGTATCCGTTGACAATTCACACGTAATTCATAACGTATTACAAAATATTATACAATATTGTTACACAAAAATCTATTTTTGCGTCCTAATATCTGAAGCTGCTCTAATTCCAATGGCACCTTTAATTATCTTTATAAAATTACTAACGCATGTGGCTCAAGACATTTCTACAATGTCATATCGCTATTTCATTGTTCGAACATGGAGGAAACCGAACAGTGCCAAGAAATTGATCCATTCTACTTCTCGAATCTATAAATTGAACTGTTAAGGGATGAAATAATGACTTGGAAGATTGATCGAGTTTACGGATAAGGGGGATGCTCGAAATATGCTTTTAAGTAATCGAAACGCGTTGGGGGCTGCGCGGATAAAGCATTATTATCACTTGTCGGATGAATGTTCCAGTGAAATATATCTGTGTTTGTATTTGTCCCATAATGTACCACGATAAATCAAAATAGTGGCCGCGTGAAGGAGACGTGTTTGCTTCCTGAAAACGCCCAATAAATTTAAAATATAGAGTCGTTCCCGCGCGCACCGTCCACGGTGGAGATGGATGAGTTCGGGATTGTGATTTATTCCAGGATTTATGGAACGCGTTAAAGATCCTCAATCTATGAATGGACCATTAAAAAAACGGACATTTTTTACTGACCACTGCTGAAGCGACATATTTTTATTCAAAATAGGAACGCGAGGATAAAAAATATGATGTTTAATAAATTATCGCTCGATGGAGAATAATTTTATTTAAGAGATAATATAGAAAATTATTTCAGCGATTTTAGAGCTACCATTTTTTAATTATTCGAGGAATTTTAAACGAATAACGCTCAATTAAAAGTTTATTTTCATATTGCTAATGGAAGGATAATGAAACAATTCAATCAGCAGATCTTTGACAGAGGAAGCTCTCTGAAATCACCGCGAAACGATCGAGGATCGTGAAATTAGCTGGGTAATCGTTCTAAGAAATCGATTTCATGCATCCGTGGCATTGCTCAACGTTAATCAGCGTTCAGCTGATTAATCTAATCGGACGGCGCTGTTTTTCTTCGATTCTATCAAACGCTTTTAGCGATCCGCGAGCCGTTTTTACGTCCATCGTGGAAACACACATTTTCTCTTTAAACGTTCCTCTTCTCACAGTCCCAACGTTTTGGCCCGCCTTGTCATAAAAACGATCCACTTATTTGCACGATTCTGCTTGCGGTACGTTCACTTTTCCGCGCTCAATTTTACGATCACCTTGGAAGGTTCTTGCCTGCCAATCAATCAATGTCTAGATTTCGATCGCAAGTATTGTCTCGCAGCGCATTCCACAGACTTGACACTATTCGTGGTGCAATGTTTACTGTTCGTCGATATCACTGTTCTTTTATATTAATGAATATTATACGCTGCTCAAAAATGGTTTCATACTGCACGTATGACAGGAAAGAATGTGGGGAAGTGATATATTGGGTGTTCGATCATCCTTGGAAAATTTGTCAGACCAGAACGAAGATCAAGAATAACATTGAAGGTGTGAATTGTGGGGAGGAAGAACCACGATGAGAGTCCATTTTGTTTTCTAATATGTTTGATGGTCCAAAGTGGCAGATAAATATTCTAAATAAATTTAAGTATTATTTTCTACGGAAATACTAATAATTTTTTTATTTTCTAAAAGAAAATTATATTTTCTCGTAGGGTGGATATTTTTAAAATTAAATTCTAGAGACACTGTGATGAATATCTTTGAGAAAATAATATAAGTTTGAAATATTTAAGTTTATTTGCTTCTATCTAATATTCCAATTAACATCGACTAAATTAACACTCGGAAACAGGCTCTGTAAATGGTTGTCGATGCATCCTGAGAGTTTTAATAACGTTAACTGTGATATTGGCTGGATGCCAAAATAGTTTTCCAAAAAGACGCGCTGGAAATTTGGGATAATAGCAACCGTAAGAACCTTGGCCCTGAAAGTCTCAGCAATCTTATTGGTTGCATACGATGCCACTGCAAACTTGAAATTTCTCGCACGTACTGACTGCGGACCAGCGTGCGTGCTTTTGCGACATTTGTACGAATATTTTTTAGTTCTGCCACGAAAGGTCTCCATTCAAGTGGAGATCTCTGCTTTCGATGAATAGACCGAAGAATTGCTGGTTCAAAATTTGATATACGTATGCAAAAATTACCTTAAAAACTTTGTGGCAAAAAATAAAAAAGAATTTGACAATGTAGAACTACTTAAAAAATAAATAGAAATTCATAATATTGAACTACCTGAATAGAAAGAAACGAAAGTATCTGAAACCAGGAAAATGGTCCCAGTCTTTTGTTCTGCACAGTAGACACAGCACAGAGAGATAGTGATCTGTACCGGAAGTGCAATTATATTAACATAACGTTTATGCAAAAATTTCCACAATAGGAACAGCCACAATTTGTCCATTAGGGATCATTAAAAATTGCAAATTGTAGAAAGATAGGCGAAGGGAAGGCGCAGGAAGACAGTTTTACGAGGAACAGTGCGATTGTTATCGTGATTAGGTGCAATTGAACGCATTACACGAAACGCACCATTCGTTTCCCGAATCACTCCTTTCGAACGTAAATGAAAGGAGTCAAACGGTGTTACAATTTCACGTAATGCACTTCATCTTTTTTCAGAGAGGTGCATGGTAATTGCACGCCAGAGAAAGATAACCAACAAGGAACTGCATCTTATCCTAACTTCCGCCTTTTGCTTAAACACATACAAAGTTATTTTATTCCACATTGTTATTAGAAAGGGTTGTTACGTTTATCTGATTTAACGCAATAGTTGTCTTCAACAAGACTGAAAGTACACATAAACCATAATACACAGTTCTATTAACCCCTGAACTAACTATCAGACCAAAAAGGTCTACCAACGATTGGAAAGAGATATCGAAAGCTAAGGATTCTCAGAACTTACAGAATCTTTCTGTTAGATAATCCATAGATTATGGACAACTGTTGCTAGCTTTCGTTGCAACCACAGAACACCCTATCAAACTTAGCACCAAAGGTCTACCAAAGGTCAACCAATAATTTCTATTAGGACCATTTAATGGTCCCAAAAAGTAATTCAAAGATCTCCATGAATCATTAGAAACGATTAAACCAGAGACCACCAAATTCTTCGAACCCTTACACCCCCGCTCACCCAACACTTCAACCCCTCGCACCTTCCCAACGTCCATCACCAAGCTGTTCACCTTCTCTCGCTTCGACCCCATTACATCCATCCGCGTTCGATCGTAAATCATCGGATCAACGACGGCGCGATTCATCTTCGACGAGCAAACAAACAACCGCGAGAGCAGCCGCTCGTTCGTAATCACGGTGGTCAGTGGCCGTCGAAAGCGAAAGGACGAGCGCGATAGGGGGGTGAACGGCGGATATACGATGGCGGGTCGAGCCTCGCGCGAGCCATTTGCCGGTTCCTTGCCAGGTACGTGGACGAGGCCGGTGGCGCGAGCTAAAAACCAAGAAAGACCGCGTTCCCCGAGCCGTGGCGACGTCGAAAGTTCCCGCGCCGTGGGGCCCCGTTTCCGTCCCGTGGGGACCGTCGTGGACCGAAAGTGGTGGACGCGGCAGCCGTCGTGCGACCGCTGCCAATGCCAGTCACCAGTGAAACGTGAAACGCGCGACTGGGCGAAAGTTTCGCCTGGCCGGTGGCACGAGCACCGAGGAGGGAGGCAGACCCGATTTAGCAAAGCGAATTCGTGCGGATTCTTTATTAGAGCTAGCCCAGACCATCTCGCCGGTTCATTCGGATGTCGAGTGTCGCGCGGCGTCCTTGCCTGTCACCTTGTGCCACGAGTTCCGTTCGCCGTGGAAGAGGAAGTAAAGTCGCTTGGGATACAGGACGAAGGTTGGTAGACCAGTTGCGCTTTGTAGCGTTTGGTATGGACGCTGGATTCGGTACTGAGTTCTGGAGGGGTCAATTGGGGGATGGGAGTCGGAAGAGTTTGGATTTATTTTCGGGTTGCACGGTTTAGAGCGCCAACGTCGAGTGTTGCAAAATTGTTCTCGAGTTTTGTTGAATATTATTTTTGTATCGAGTAAGTGTGGATGTGTTAGGGTTGTGTGAGGAGATAGATAAGAGGTGAAAGAGACATTTGGTGGTTTGTATGTTGAATCGTAGAGTCACTTGAATGGGACTTGCAGTGAGTCACTGTGTCTCGTCGTTTACTAGATTGCTGGATAGTGTTGCAAGGGTTGGGTGCTGGGTGCTATGTTTGATAGGGTGTTCTGTGGTTGCAACGAAAGCTAGCAACAGTTGTCCATAATCTATGGATTATCTAACAGAAAGATTCTGTAAGTGTTTAATTAGAATGAGTTCTGAGAATCCTTAGCTTTCGATATTTTTTTCCAATCAGTCGATTCGTGGAAAAGACTAGTTGTTTGACGACTTAAGACTCATCTCGTATCTTTTGAGTAATGGTATAGTTAATCAAACTTTACGGTGCGAGTGGAAATTGGGCAACTCAGTGATGGTAATGATTGATGTGACGGAATTTATGGTTGCACGTTTGTGACATTTGAGAGTTTCGAAAATGTCAGAGGCTGCAGAGATTTGAGTCGATGGAGCATATTTTGTCACTTTTGTGTGAATTTCAATTACTTCCATTCTTCTTCATTAATTGAAATGGATTTATTTAAGCTGACTATTGAAGTGATTAAATCGTATTAATCTGAAGATTCAATCACCAATTTGGCTAATTTCTTGGTGACCACGTGCTGAGTTCGCACGTCACCTACGATAAAAAACTAAAATAATGCAAATTCTATCAATACAAGTAACGATAACACTACTCAAATTCAACCAAATCAGTATTTTAACAAGATAGAAATTGATTATTAAATTACTTATTAATAAACAATTACCGGTTGCAATACTTTCAACAGATTTCACCAAACTGTACACGCACATAAACGTAACTCATTCATCATCAGTTTCCTAATATTACTGCAAACGTGGTACTCTTAAATTTGCCTGTTTTTACTTAAACGCTTGCATTAGACTTGCCACAGTCCTGACGCCGCTGCATCTCCGTCCTTTCCCAACCAGGCGTTCTCTCTCTTTCCTAATTACATGCAATTTCCTCCGCCACGGGCTAAACAACATTACTTAAGATCCAATTCAAGGCCCCGCGGAGAAAAACTTGAACCTTTCTTGCGCCCGTTCCACGGCCTTCCACAAACGTCCGCTACATTACGCTTTCGCGACGTGATCCCGACCTCAACGAGCCCAACCCAACCGCGATCTTTTTCTCTGCGTAGCTCCTGCACACCTGAACGCGGTCCTGTTCGTACCGATAACGCTCAAGGTGCTCGACAAGACCGTTCACTGGCGCAACGCGGGACACGTAATCGAGCGAAAGTTCAGCGGCGCGGACGCGGGCCCCGCGTGGACCGGAAGTGTAGTTACGCCGCCCCGCGAGCTTCTTATTAACCTCTTAGGCACGGTGCAATTTTGCGCGGGACTGTTTCTCTGCACGGCAGAGTTTCAAGCGAATTACGCGTGAACGATACAGCACTGCGATGTGCGACGGACAATGCTGTTCAGAAAGACATCCTCGAAAGTCAGTATAGTAGCGCGTTGTTCGGGAAGATGGCATCCACGAAAGCTACTATAGTAGCGCGTTGTTCGGAAAGATGATATCCTCGAAAGTCACTGTGCTGGCGCGTTGTTCTGAAAGATGGCATCTTTGAAAGCTACTATAGTAGCGCGTTGTTCAGGAAGATGGCATCCACGAAAGCTACTATAGCAGCGCGTTGTTCGGAAAGATGATATCCTCGAAAGTCACTGTGCTGGCGCGTTGTTCTGAAAGATGGCATCTTTGAAAGCTAGTATAGTGGCGCTTTGTTCAGAAAGATGACATCCTCCAAAGCGACTATAGTGGCGCGTCATTCAGACGGATGACATCCTCGAAAGCCACTATAGTTGCGCGTCGTTCTGAAAGATGGCGTCTTTGAAAGCTAGTATAGTCGCGCTTTGTTCAGAAAGATGACATCCTCAAAAGCTACTATAGTGGCGCGTCATTCAGACAGATGACATCCTTGAAAGCTACTATAGTGGCGCGTCGTTCAGAAAGATGACATCCTCGAAAGCCACTATAGTTGCGCGTCGTTCAGAAAGACGACATCCACGGAAGCGACTATAGTGCCGCATCGTGCCTAAGAGGTTTAACGCTTCCTTCGCGCCACGTTAATGGTTTTGACGGGATCCTCGAAGCAGAGGCGGTAAGTCGCGGGTGGCATGGGTCATCCTCGTGACCAGGCTCGCGTCTGGTGCGCCACGAAAGTTTGCACCTGACCAAGATTAATCGTTTCCGGGGTCCGAAGCAAAGCAGGTCGCTCGAGTCGTTTGATCGTTGCTTGCGCGAGAACGGATGGGTTGGTTCTCCTGAGGAATCGTCTGGGTTTCATTGTTCCGGGTGAAAAGGACGCTACTGGTCCTGAGATCGGACGAATGGTGGGTTCTTTTTGTAATGGAGAACCGGCTGTTTGTCTTTTGTGGGCGTCGGGTGCTGATAGGGTGCTTGTAGGGTTGACCCAAGGATTTGCTGGTCCTTTTTGTGGATGTATAGGTTCGAGACGAAATACACTCTGTGGCCTAGTATTTCAAACACTAAATAATCCGTAGTAAAGTCGAGAAAATTGACAATCTGGAAAACTTATCCATTCCATGTTCAAAAGCAAGACTTCATTGGCAAAAAAATTGTATTCTGAACTTTCCACGAAGTGGAAAAGTTTTTAACGAATAACCCCTTTTAACGTCGAAGGAAACGAATGTTGTACCCATTGAAAACGCGAAACGATATTCGATCTAGCACGGTTTCTCCCATAGAAAATATCTGGGATCGAGAAGGGTAGATCGCATCGGACTGCGTGGACGCGCGTGTTTTCCCCGCAGTTAGCTCGCGTCCTCCTATGAGAAAGCGGTGTCCTTGCACTTGGAACGGCTGGGAATTCATACGGCTTTCATTCGTCCGCTACTTTAAAGTAGGTTTGCTGTTTCACTGGTGTCCAAGTTGATTCTCGGCTAACGCTTCCGTTCCTCTCGCTGGCGCAGCGTTTCGCTCTTCCGCGGGTTCTCCTAGATCTACGCTGCATCAAGGTCAGGCTGCGTGATCCACGCATCGCTGTAGCGGGCACGCTCTTCAGTAAGGCGTACACGCGACTCTTTATGGGTGTACCGTTTCTCGAGTATGAGAATACGCTGACTTCGCGATTGAAATCTTGCGGGATTTCGATTTCACAGAGACCCATTTGCGTGGTACGATTTAGAGAGAGGGTTGCAATACGTCTCGAAACGATGAGTAGGCTGTCGCGATGGAGAAACCGTGAATGACTGCAGTGTGCGTCCTCGTGGCGATAATTCAGTTGTGAATCGAAGACTGTTTCAAATATGCGTACAATATTCTTTTTTTTTTTGGTAGTTAAGAACGTAGGACCACTTTTGTAGAGCACAAGAAACAGCAACAAGTACAACAAATACGTTAGATTTCACGGCGACGTGACTTCCTAAGAATTTCCGCAGGAGAAACTTTATCTCGGTCCCTTTTATCGTGGAAGGAAGTAGTTAAGTACACAGCAATAATTTGCTTAATGATTTACAAATTGCCAACCTATACGAGCGATACGCGCTGTAATTACGGTAGCGTATCCCCGACATTAAAGTAGTTTAATTGTTACGGTTATTTATTGCATCAAGTTACACAGGATCCATTCGTTTCTGCGTGAAATCGTAATGGCTGCGATGTAACTTCCTGCGAATATAAACAGTAGATTACGACGCTCCAAGGAGTATATCAAAGTCGTATACTTCGTAAAATACTAACTTATTTAAAAATTGCGTTTTGAACAATTATATAATTGAAATTCACATAATTTCAAAAAATAAGTACAGTTTGGGAAATCTGATGACAATGGAAGTGCTAAAAGTGGAACGTAGGCGGAAATGCAACGCGAGTGCACCCGACAGGCTGCACACCTGTTTGTTCCTGTTTAACTTGCGGCGACAATTGCGTAGGAGGAATGTTAAGAACCCTGGGACAAATTATCACGAAAATCTGTGCCGGCGTTTTTGCACGCTACGATTTCACTTTCGACGATGTTAGTGACCGTAACTCGAACAAATTGGCATTACGCGAATCGAGGCTGTCAATCAACTCGACATACTCGAGAGGATCTCTGGATGGATCGAGGGCTTCGCTGGCGGCCGCTACCGCGTCGTAAAAGAAATCTGATTTCTTTTTTTTCGTCGTTTCGTTCATTAAAGACACTGTCGTCCGCCAATTTAATTTCTCTCTTTCAATTAACACTTCGAGGGGGCTTTCTTTTTCTGCCCGTGCTGTTTTATTCGAGCGAAACATAATTATGCAAACGCGTATCGATTTAAAAATGGCACGAGCGAAGTGTTATTGGGTTAATCCCCTCGAATCTTCACTGTAAAACAGCAAAATGCGATGAGACAAGCGTTCGTTCTTCTTTTTATCGAAAAGATGACTGAAGTTTACATTTTATTTTTGTACTTTCGTAAAATACGAATTTGTCGGAGGTTTGTCTGCAGCTTCTCCGTTCTCGATTTCATTCTCACTCTTTCCGCCGGTTTTTCTCGGCTGCCCTCGCGTTTCACAACGCGGCCTGCCCAATTTACACAATTTCACCGCGGGAACAATTACACACGATCCGGCCCGCGCGAATGTATCACGCTCCGTGCTTTCTCTTTAACTTGAACTTAATTGCACGGCAAACGGCGTTACACACCTCCAGCCAGGGTTACATCCTTCTCCAGCCATTTCGTAGCATCGTGACCTGTGTTGGCTACAAATTTAAAAAAAGGAACCGAGCGTCGAAAGTTTTTATGTCGTCCGGTAGAACTTTTCCAGCAGACTTGTCTAAAAATAAGCAATTCAGTTCTCTGGAATGCTATTTATTTTTCTCATAGCTTCAGAAATCTAGAAACCCAAAACAGATACGCATTCTTTAATTTGAAATAAAAACTGTGCTCGAATGCTAATCTAGAGACGCTTAAACGTCCTTCAGACTTGATCAAAATTCCATAGTAAAAAGTTCAGAAGTCGTCGATACAAATGTCAGGGTTAATTATTCAAGGAATTCGTTCGTCTTGAAAAATTTGAGTACGCTGAGTCTATATATGTAACGCTGATTCGACGAAAAACCTGATTCTCGAACTCCTCCTGCGCGCACTCGTTACACTGCGCGTCTGACCGTACAAGACGCGGTAAAAGCGAACGATACTTCCTCTCCTGGGTGATCGCGGGCCTAATTGCTCCATAGAACGCCTTATTCCCCCGGTTGGAACAAAAGACGCGGAGATCCAGCCTTCTGCTCGCCTTCTAAGCGAGCCAGCATGACCGCGCGCCTCGAGTGCCCTCCGCGTCTGCTGCAGGTTGCATCTTCAGCGCGATCGGCGAAGATGCGACGTCACGATGCCCACCAGGCTGTGTCAGTCGACGATTCATCGTGAATAATTTGCAGACATGTGCGAGGGTAAGCCGTGACCGACGACGAACACGACGACGAAGAGGACCAAACACGATGACGCGATCGAAGGAGACGCTGGCATCGGTACTCCGCTGCCTTCTGCTGGCGACGTTCCTGGCGCTGATCGCACGTCCCGATCTTACGACAGGTATGTTTAGCGAGTATTTGCGACCGCGTGGAATTTTTTCGAGCGATCGAGGAATTTTTTTGAGGGTTGTAGTGAAGGGTTATTCGAACGAGAAAGATGAGGAATTGTTTTTGAAGGAATGCTGAGAGTTAATTTTATTTTAGGTCCTTGGGTTATTGAAATGGAATTGTATAGTTTTGGTGCATTAAAGGTGTGTGATAGTGTGTAAAAAATCAGTGCTGTAGGAGATATTTTAATTTCAATATTGCAATTTTAAATACTTCGATTAATATTATTACATTCAGGTTTATAAAATTTAGAAAGAGGTTTGCTCTGAGTGAAACCTAGAAATGGGTCTCAAATTTTGTTGAAGAAACAGAAAGATATTTATTAATCAGATATAAAAATTAAAGGCCGTAGATGTAATGAACGTGAGCGTTGCATTATGGATGAACACTTACGTAAGGCAACAGATATAAGTAATTCAATAGAATATTACATAATTTAATCATTTAGAAATTCCATAAAGAATTACTAGTATTACACGAAACATTCTTTGTTCGAAGATGGCTAATCGAGATTAAGATTCTTATTAAACGAGTCACGAAATTCAGAGCTTACAAAAATTTGTAAACAATTGCGCACAAAGTGATCTCAACGTGTTTACATTTTACGGAACAATTTACCAACACAATAAACACATTTAATCCACAATAAAAGAATTACACGGAAAAACATTTTCGTTAAATATAATTAAACCTTCGTTTTCGTTCGTGTAATTACAATTATCATATATTTACAGTAATTATCGTGCGATCGCAATGTTATTCAGTAAAAACGTGGCAATTATTTGTACTTCAGATGCTCGATGAAACTGCAGATAAAAGTCGTATTGTTTCCGGCGACGCGATATTTAATTCAACAGATTCACTGCACCATTACGGCCAACATAATTTAGTTCTCCACGATCGGATTTTATCGACACTCTTGGACGACGCGCGACGAAGCTCCTGCGGAAATCTCTGCGAAAGCTTTTATCACGCACATTTCTGTCCAACCGCGAGAAGAAACAACCCTATTAACGCGTTCGAACATATTATTTCGCTAAAATAGCGTCAATGAACGCCATGCCTCGCTGTAATACGATTCAACGCCTCAAATAATAGTTTGGATAATATTTTATTATCGAGGATAATGGCGGTCTACGTTTTCCGACCGATTCCTCTTCCGTGCAGGAATTGATACACCGGGTGTTTCCGATCTACCGACGCAATCAGAAAGCAATGAATCTGCATGAGAAATTCCGTCGACGACGTAGAACGACGTTTTTCGCTGGGAACCTCGTGGAAATCGAGTTCGAAAGTTCGACGAATGACTTGGCTAGGTGACAAACGAATATAACACGAGCGATACGATCAATAGGAGGTGGTTCTGTGCGAAGCTAGCGAAAAAATACGATCTCGCTCGTGCGGCGAGAATCTTGCGAGAATCTCGCGAATTGGCTTCGAATAAATATCGTAATTACCACGCACGAGATGACCAAATGCCTCTAAAATACAGCCTCGCGAGCGGCGTTGAAATTGAAACAAAAACTGGGCGCAGTTCTTCAGGCGGCCTCGACTTCCCTCGCGCGCATCTGAAAACTTTTTCCGACCGAGCGAATTATTAAAGCGGAAGGAACAGCTCGCAGCTTGTTTCTTGCTCTACGAAAGAAAGGAAAGGGGAACGACTAAGCACGTACGAAACAAGCGATTCGTGGTGCTCCCTTTGCTCACGCATAACGAGGGGTGGAAGTCGCGAATGCAACGCACGGTCTGGCGTTGCGTGTTTATTTTTTTCCTGAGCCAAGTGCAAGGTAAACGCTGGCACAGGTTCACCCAGATAGATCGACTCCTGACCTAGTATCTGCGATAGACTTTGAGAAACGTTGCTTCCTCGCGAAGATGGACCGTTGATTCCCATCGTTACCAATCCAGATCGTGAGATCGAGGCCTCGTTCGTATTCAAACCGCGATTTGTCGCTCGTTAATGAATCCTCGCTTGGTAGTTTCGCTCTGGTACCAACGAATTAATTAAATTCGTGCTGGGTTGGGTTCGATGTATCAGTCTACTCGATTTTGAGTTTGAAATTGGAGAATTTGGGAACAAGGGGTTGTGTTCTACACACAAATAGTGTGTAGAATAAGTGGTGGGTTGTAAAATATGTGTGGAATAGGTATATATATTAAATTTGACATTTGATATTCTAGATTTATTTAATTTAAATAGGAATGGAGGGTGGGAGAGTGGAGATTATGATCAGTTATTAATTATTCACCTGTGAATTCATAGTCAATGTACATTTACGTATTATTTTTCTGTATCTGTTTGTAATACCGATGATCCCAACGCTGCTTCTTTCCAAGCTCTGATTCGAAATTCAGTGAGTCGTATTTTTGTTTTGATGTATCATTTCCTCTTCAGCTCGCTGGAAGAGTAATCTCTTTGACAGCTCTCCAAAAGTAAAAGTTCCCTACTTTCTTAGCGTTTGTTCCTTTCTGCTCTTCACCTTGCTACTTTTAATTATTTTCACGGCGTATTCGTGCTTACACGTCTGCTAAGGTCGCACACACAATGCCAGAAGGATTCAAGGTTATTTGAATGCACCCTCGGATACGAGCGGCAAACAATTTTATTGTCGTAACAAAAATTATTGCGATTAGAAGTGTGCTTAGAAGATCAGTTCTCTTTTCGTGGAAAGATGCGAAGCTCGACGAAACAACGGATTCGTGATGATATTTTCACCTGTCAGATTTGTCATTGGAAAAATTGACGACGAGACAATTTCGCGCGAATTCTAAATGGGAATTCCATTTGCAAAGAGCTGATATCATCAACCGCGCATTCTCTTCGCTGAAGAATCCCCGGGCACTCGGTATTCTCATTCTGTCGCGCGGAAATCTATCTTATTTCGCGCGGGGCTGCGAAATAATATATCGAGGCCACGGTGGATCTTCGATCGCGGCCGTAACGAGTGTTTAGTTCCGCCTTTGGCCACGGAATTTCGCGGTGTCCTTTTCCGTCCCAGAATTAACGAGGACATTCTCGAAGGGTGGAAGCCAGAAGGGCTGGAATGCGGTTGACAATGTACTGTTGCATAAACCAGCCGAGACACTCGTGTGTGCTCGGTGGTCCGAGTTCGAGGCACCGACATTTAGAAAATCAGAGCTACTCTTCCTTTTTTTGGAATTTCTGTAAATAACGTAAAACGAACGCTCAGGCTAAAGTTAAAATCAGAGCCAAGAATCATTCGAAAAGCGTTGTTCGCAAAGCGATGTGTCATTGCTAGCGATAGAAATGATGAGGGACGATTTTGGAAATGAAAATGTGACGAAAGTCAAGAATGACGAAATTACATTTAGAAAATCAGAGCTACGTTCTTTTTTGAACACTGAGATTAAAGTTAAGGTCAGACTCAACGCAGAACATAGATTAATAGAAGCACCAAACTATTCGAAAAGCATTGTTCACAAAGTGATGTGCCATTTCTCGTGACGGAAACTATGAGGAACGATTTTGGAAATTAAAATAAGACGAAAGTTAAGAATAACGAAATTACATTTAGAAAATTAGAGCTACGTTCTTTTCTGAACACTGAGATTAAAGTTAAGGTTTACATAGATTAATAGAAGCACCAAACTATTCGAAAAGCGTCGTTCACAAAGTGATGTGCCATTTCTCGCGACAGAAATTACAAGGTACGATTCTGGAGATAAAAGTAAGACTGAGAAAATCGAGAATGACAAAATTACGTTTGTGGCTCGTTTTTTCAAGATACACGTCTTTGAAAATCCGTCAGGAATGTCTGCAGTAACTGTAAGGACCCAATGTGACGCGTGACAAATATGTGTGGCTGCGTGTAGGCATTCGCATGACTCTGGTAATGGTCTCCCGTTAGTGTACGCGCATTCCACGAACTTTCAAATTCGTTTTCAGCGGAAATGAAATCTGAAACGCTGAAAAAATTTCGTTGTTCGTGATTTGTCTCTTGTTTCACGCTGCGGAATCGTTTTGTAACATTCAAGGGACGCTGTCGAGACCGAGTATTTCATTAATTAGATTTAAAGGTGGATACTTTCATTTTATCAAGCTTTCGTGTTTGTCAGCGCACTTGAAGGAAGATCGTTGAAAATATTCCGAGGTAAACGACTTCCTTCTCGTCACAACGATCCTTTTCAGCGATCTCGATTTTCATTTTCACGAATCTGTCCCCTTTGTCTTATTAACCGAGTGTTGAATGCAATCTGCGGATAAAAGCGACGAAGATTTTCTGTTTTCAGAAAAAGCTGATTGCATTGTGTTTATATTAAAGTACTGCTTAAATTCCCCCCCTTTGTCGAAATGGCCACTCTTAAATTTGCTTTAAAACCGGCTTTATTAAAGTCTGACTGAAAGTATTGCTGCGTGGGCGGGTCTCTTCAGTTTGTCTTCATGCATTCTCCTCAACGACTGTTTATACGGCACGTGAAGCAATTAGGCAAAACACATTTCTGGTTTAAGCAACCGGATACGGCTTCGTGGTTTACACTGGATTTAATGCTTTTTGATGAACCTTTATTAGCACGTTAAGGGCGAGCGAAACAAGTATTTTCTTTTGATACTCGTTTCATTCTTCAAAGCACTTGATTTATAACTTTGAAACGAGCATTGCTGTCATTTGTATATACAATTGCCGCTTTTAGAAGATCGTCAACTTCCGTTTTCGAGTGCACCTTCAAAGTGCACGTTTCCTTTCTCCTTGTACTTAATTCCTGGCCTCCAATTTCCATTCACCATGAAGATCGAAGTATTACTTAACACGATAATTGCACGCAGAGATTACGCACTCTGAAGAAATCTCACACTTCAGCAATTATACTTTCTACGACATTAAAAATACAAAAACGATTCCCATCGCAACTTCGCTAGATTAATCCACAACGCTGGTGGTCTCAAGTATCCCAGAAAATCGTCCAGATCAATCGTCCAGCTCTAACATCTTTAATCCTTCCCCCGCTGGAACGTCGACGATTGTACGCGCGCCAAAATTTGCCGGACGAATCGTTTCATCGCACCGCGATAATCGAAGACGGAGCAATGGCGGGCACTTAAGCCGCGGAGGAGCTTAGCGTCGGACAGCGTCGCCTTAAAGCGTGGCAGCGTCTCGCGGACCCTATGGCCGTGGTGATGTATGGCCACGTCCGGCGATACGCTTCTGCCCAGCGTTCTGTCGAAGCGATGGAAGCGCGGAAACGCGCAAAAAAGCCGGGGCGACCTTGCCCCAGTTCCGGCTGGGAGCTTTGGGTGAAACGAGCTTACTTGTGTAAACGCCGCACAACACATGCACCCAGCAACGTGGCCGGTGGCGCGCAGTCGGCCCGTTTCGTTATGTAATCGTTTCGTTATGTGCACCCCCGGCCGTTTCAGGACCGTCGCCGCTCCGTAGTTGAAGTGTTTCGACGCTGCCACGAGGAAGGAACAATCTGCTGCCGCTTACGAGGAACTTAATTGGTGCTCGAGAGCCAGCTTTGGATTGTAATTTTGATATACAATTTTTAGCAATTTTTACCTCCCTCTTTCTTCGCCTTTTTTTAGGGGATGCGTTTAGGCTTTCGGTTCTACGCGCCACTATTTTCAAGCAGATGAATATTTTAGGTGCAGGTTTGATTGTGGTTTGGATTTATTATTTTTCATACTTATCTCTCTCTTTCTTCTTTTTTTTAGGGGATGCGTTTAGAGTTTCGATTCTACTATTTTCAAGCAGATGAATATTTTAGGTGTAGGTTTGATTGTGATTTGGATTTATTATTTTTCATACTTTTTCTCTCTTTTCTTCCCTTTTTTAGGGAATGCGTTTAGGGTTTCGGTTCTGTGCGTCACTTTCTTCGAGTAGCTAAATATATTTTAGGGGTAGGTTTGATTGTAATTTGGATTTATAACTTTAGCACTTTTTTTCTCTCTTTCTTCTTCTTTTTTAGAGGGTGCGTTTAAGGATTGGATTCTTCGCGCCACTCTTTTTAAGCAGATGAATATTTTAGATGTAGATTTGATTGTGATTTGGATTTGTAATTTGTAATAAGTTTTTCGACGCTGGCACGAAGAAGGAACAATCTGCTGTCGCTTACGAGGAACTTAATTGGCTTTTTCTCTCTCTTTTTTCCTTTTTTTGCAGGGGGTGCTTTTAGGGTTTCGATTCTACACGCTACTCTTTTCAAGCAGATGAATATTTTACGCGAAGGTTTGATTATGGTTTGGATTTATAATTTATAATTAACAGAGTGTGATCACAAAGGACAGAATTAAAATTTGAACTATGTGATAATAATTGCTATCGTTCAGTGTACTCGCAGAAATGCCTTCCATCGCTGTTAGAGTTTAGTCAAGGTTAAACAAAAAGCAGATCGCAATCGTTTACAATTTATATGCCTCGATTGAAACGATTGTAGTTTGGAAAACAAGCCGTTCCAATTTCTAATCTGAATTCTAGTCAAGAGTTTCTAGATTCTAGATAGGAGGTGTAATAAAAGTTAGAAATGGGCGTCCGTGAAAGCATTCGAAAATATCGTGGCCAGTATAAGGCTACAGGCAAATTGTATCTCGAACGGAGATTCTAATTTATGAAGGGCTGACTATTCGAGAGCCCAATACAGTCGCGATTTAAAGTTCATTCTCACTGGGAATTGGATCAACGTTTTATTTAGTGTAATTAAATTTGGCGTTCGCCAACTGAATGTATAAGTCAGCATGGTGACGACTTTATAGTCGTGTTCGACACATTCCGCGCGACTTTAAAGCGGCTTAAATTTAACCGACCCGAATAAATATGTAAAATAACGACATCTCTATAACTATTTAACAGCCTCTCGATTTACCTCGATCTATTCGAGAATAAAATTGGTACGCGAAACGAGGTTACCAAAAAACAGGCGTCTCGAGCGCCTAAAAATATTTACCAGAAGTCCGGACAATTGGATCTCGCGTTGATTAATCTCATGAAAATAGAACCTGTCGTTCGAAGTTCTGTCCTCGCAATGTGGAACGCCTTCCTCAAATACACAGCGATACTAAGAAAAATAAGGAACGAATTAAATTGGACACCTGAAGTAGGGTAATTAATTTCCAATAGGGTGCACACATAGGGTGTGCGAAATAGAACGCACGGAAAGCTCGCTGAAATTCACGAAGGATATCGCGCAGCCACGTTTCTGAAGCGTTTATTACAATTAAGCGAGTATCCCCTAATACTTTCGAGCGGCATTGTATAAATACGTCATCCGCAGCGCGTCCATTGTCGCCCAACCCCGTCGCGACACGGCTCGCTGAAGATTCGTTCCCGTTGCTTCTTCTGGCCGCCTCTGAAAAGTAACTCTCCTCCGGATCGACTCGGTGGCGGACAAAAACAGACAGCGCGAAAAGCGGAGGGGAAAAAAGGAAGGGAAGAAACGGTGAGAAAAGGGGTGGCAGAGAGACGGACGCCGCGAGGACGAGTCGAGGATGAAACAGGAGGGACGGATACAAAAAGAAAGGGGGTGTTGGGGGGTGGAAGTGGAGGGAACAGGAAGAGCGGAAGATAAAGGGGCGGGAAAAGGGGTTTGGGGTGGGATTTGCGAGGGGATTTCTTTAAAACGGCCGCAGCCCTTCCTTTCTCCGTCTGTTCAAGATCCTCGAGCGCGCGCCTTCCGAGTGATTTGACAGTTCCTACGGGCGGAATTTCCGCCGGATTATGCGGAACTTTATCCGGATGATCGATGAAAAGAATCGAGCGGCGATTGCTTCCACTAACAAACGTAATTCAGTTTTCGTCGGGCTTAGACTGTGTCAATACGACCGCTTCCGGGTACGTTTCCGCGGATGGATCCTTCAGCGTTGGTCTTGCAACGGGACGCTCGAGGCCAAATGTTTAGAAGCTGCGATGAACTCTTGTCTTTTCGGTTCGAGATTCAGTTTGATAAAAGGATTGATAACAGGCGCTTTTTGAGGGACTTCGAAGTGAATCGTCAGATAAAAGGGGTAGCTGGAATTAGGGGTGGAAATTTGGAATTTACCTCATGTTTTCTAAGGGTTATGTTAGGTTATTGGAACGATTATTATATTATTGTTCACTCTACTATTATAACAAATAATATACTGATTTTTATATACTATAAGGTGATTCATATATAAATGATTTTTGTATTATTGGGTGCCTCTTGGGTGATTACTCATGTATTAAAATTAGATTAACCAAAGAAGGTTTTTCTCCTTCTTTTGTTTAGTACTTATATATATTAATTTTTATATACTATAAGGTGATTCATATATAAATGATTTTTGTACTGTTGGATGATTCACGGATGATTACTCATGTATTAAAATTAGATTAACCAAAGAAGGTTTTTCTCCTTCTTTTGTTTAGTATTTTCTTATACTTTAAGACTGATTTCAGATTATTTGGGATCTTGTAGCTTCATCATCTGTTCAGACAGCACTTCGCGAGCAAATTGACCGCCTCGAACATGCACTTCGATGCGTGTCCGACTGCGAGTATTGGCTTCGAATCGAGCGTACAATCGGGTGAAAGTGCTTCGCGATACGTATACATATTCTGGAAACACCTGCGAACGTTTAGAAATAGCAGTGACGAGAGTAGCGGACTTTTGCTTCCAGAGACAGGCAAATGATAATAATCGAGCCTTGACCAGCTCGTTCGTGGCGGAGATAATGAAGGTGGTTTTCGTTACGAGCGAATTTTCGATCGATACCAGTTTTTATCGCGGAACGTGAACGACTTCGTGTACACACGTGCTTATTAAGCCTTCGTTTCGCAATTTTTTCGATGTCCAATTCAATATCATTTTTAATTCACATCGAGGTGAAAAATTGTACGCGATGTAATTATTTCGCGTAACGCGTGCTTCGATAGGGATTGGATACTCGCTTTCCATGAATGAATCGCACACTGTGCTCACTTTCAAACACGTTCCATATATTTTAATACTACTTAAAGACACTTTTATTTCATACTGAAAGTGTTGTGTAAACTTAGATCTCAGAACTTTGAATCCAAGAGCAATTCTCAAGGGTCTATAATATAAAAACTGGTCTTGAGGAACTTTGTACCCTCTTGAGACACAGTGTCTTGTAGCGTAACAGGCTACAGCTCTGATAACCATGATAAGCAATGTAGTAAGTTTAACATGTTTTAACTTACTACATTGCTTAATTTATCACATGTTTTTTTTCCAGTAGTCGTGGCATTTATATTTAGAAAGGATCCTCAGTCGACCCTCTGATTCCTGAATCGATCGATCCCCAATTTTTCTGGCCTAAAACACCCTCCAAAGAGAGTGTCGCCATAAGTTTCCCCGGAAAATAAACATCTGTAGCCTACGTGTCAAGGACGCATCCTCCAAGTTCGCGCCTCCTCGTTCAATTTCCCCGAAAATGTGTACAAACCACGCCAACCTACGTTCCTCCGCCTCCGCTTCGCCAACTGCGAGCAAACCGCGAAGAAATTGTTGATCCCGTCCCCTCCTCGTGAAACATCGTGATTGAAACTTCCTGCCAGCGTATTTATCGTGAAAAATGAACAAATCGTAGTAAAATATATTACTTTTATCGCTCGTTTACATTTTCGAGTTAGCAATAGGTTGTTTGCGTATCATATTTAGTATAACTTCCTTCTGTCGAATAGTGGACTCGATTTTTTCGATGGCGTTGCAGCAGACCCTTGATAATCGCGAACTAGGTGACTCGCAAGCATCCGTTAGACTCTATCGTACACAGAAGCCTTTCCAGGAGTAATAAATTAGACGCCAGCAGATTTTACGCCTTCGCTGCTCGAGACACAGACGACGGAACATTAATCCTTTCTGGTACACGTTTAAAATATGATATCCACCTTTATAGTATTACTATTACATTATATTATATGTCTGCAACATGGTCCCATTAGTAAGACATGTCTTAGTCATAAATGTACATTCGTACCATCCGCAAGAATGTTAATTTGCAAGAAAATGGCTTGCTAAAAATTTCCAGCTTTTCACCTGAGACTCCCACAATGCATGAGCCTTCTAAATACATTTTTGGACGTAATCTCGCGACGTCTGAAAAGTGAGTATCATCGAGTTGTTCTGAAGACCAGCGAAAACTTGTGTTACTAATGGGACCATGCTGCAAATGTATAATGTAACGTACCAAGTTTTCGCTGGTCTTCAGACCAAATTGTCATTCTAACTAACTAAGTTGACATTCTCAGTCTTCAATGTCCATTCGTACCACCAGCAACAATGTTAACTCGCAAGAAAATAGCTTGCTAAAAATTTCCAGCTTTTCACCTGAGACTCCCACAATGCATGAGCCTTTTAAATACACTTTCTCGCGACGTCTGGAAATTGGGTATCACCCAGCCGATCTGAAGACCAGCGAGAACTACTGGACGACGTGCCAGATTCGACGCGGTGATCGCGGCTCTGAATAAATTCAGATAAGATCCGCTGGTGGTACGACGAACTTCCTCCGCGTATCGTCCCTCCGATCTTCTCCCTTTCGCAGTCGGAAACAATGTTTCACGCTGGTCGTCCAGTGTACGTAGCGAGCTAATTAGTCGGAGTTGCTGGCGAACTGGGGATCCACTTGAAATATGAAGCTGGCGCGCGTACCACGTCGACGCGAATGAAAGCGTTTCCACGCTGTGAAGCATTTCTGCGGCCAGCGTGCGCTCCTCGCGGGTTACGCGTATGTTCTACGTGCACACGTAGATACCAGCGCCTCGTTAGGCACCTGTCTGGGCTGTCTCGCCACGTTTTGGGCATTCTGACCGCGATGCCTTGCTGCTTTTAGACAACATGCAACTTTCTGGCGGATCTTGAGAGCCACGTTAATCTCTCCGTGTTCGAGGTTATGGCGTACCGATGCGGGGGATGGAAATGTTGCTCGTTTCATTTCAGGAATTTTTTGCGAAGGATTAGGATATTAAATATTAGGAAATTGAAGCTTCTTTTAGAGATCGATTGGTTTAAGTGTTTTTGAGGATTTTTGTGGGTTTGAGTTCGTCGAATGGGCTTTCAGCGAGTGGAATGAGAGTATTGGTGAGCGCAAAGTAGTACCAGACAGCGCTACACAGACAGACTACTATTACAATTATATTTCTCTTTCAGTATCATTGATATTCCACGTGCTTTTCAGAGATATA
Source organism: Xylocopa violacea (assembly GCA_963969225.1). NCBI lineage: Eukaryota > Metazoa > Arthropoda > Insecta > Hymenoptera > Apidae > Xylocopa > Xylocopa violacea. Next base: position 7,071,052 of record CAXAJV010000021.1, on the reverse strand, counting down.
ACAAATACTAGACTTTCGTTATTCGTTTATAAAAAAATCCACTACTTTCCATGGACATTGATTCCCTCAAGGCGACGAGTTTCACAGTGCGCGTAAAACTCCGCGAGCCGTCCGATGAATGCGTTTCCACGCGGATCACCGACGACCTTTCGAGCGCTTCCTGAACGACAAGAAAAATTTGATTACGTTAACAGGCGTTACGGCACAGTGAACCCAGCTTCGATCCCGGGGAAATGTCGAGCGGCTCGCGCTCGGCTACGATCGTTCGCGGGGAAAAAAGGGTTGCGCTAGCGGACCGCGACGCGATTTTTCTCGCGCGCCGGAAAACAACCGCCACGGACCAGTCGCCGACATTTTCGAACGGAACGCACGCGCCAGCCTCGGCGAAACGCGTGCCGCTTAATTGCGCCCGCGTTGCGTCCAATGACGCGCGTTGGAGGCGCGTTTCGTAACGGCGATAATAAAAGTGGAGCTGTCCGGGTGAAAAATTCGAAAGAGCGCGAACGAAATATCACTCGGTCATTTAATTACTCGACTTTTGCGTTTCTGGTTCGTCTGGTGGATTTGTTTCTGCGTTTCGAGGGTGGGAGGGGGATGTACGTGTAGTTGTTGGAAATCTGCGATACAAAGTTTTCTTAGAATTCTGCAAAGGGGAGTTCTTTATTCCTAGAGTCTCTAGAGAGTGGTTGGTTAATTAATAGAGTGAAGGAGGTAGATTTTTTTATTTTACAGAGAATGGAAGGCTTTCATTGGTTCTTTAAATATTGGTGGAAATGGGTGTGTGAAATAAAAGGTTCTTTGAATTATTCAATAGTAAAATATGAGAACTCTATGAACTATGAGGAAGCTCGACAGAAAATCTGGGACCCTCTCGCTTGAGAAAATGACGATGCAAAATCTGCATGTGTTTTCCTTTCTGGTCCGTAGATGTAAACAGTTGGAGGTCAATTCGAAGCGATAGGTCTCTTTTACCATTTACTCTCAGGATTCTATTTCTTAAGGCAAGATTCATTTTTGCTTCCACGTTGACATTTTGAATAATCCAACATGCGAAACAATTTATTTCCTACCACAAGATTCATTTTTGTTCTCACGTTGGAATGTTGAAACAATTCAACAGAAGTAACGCGCAGTTTTGAAATATATAAATATAATATTTTGCCAAGTTAAAGTTGGAAGAATTAGTAATTTTTGTGTGTTTTGTATTTGCCAAATTTTTGGTATCATAGCAGGGCTGGAAAAGTTAGAAGCTCCACGGTTCGTCCGTCCCTGATTCGGCAAACGTGGGTGGGATGGAACTTCATAATATATTCCAAGAGAAATTAGAAGTGACTAAAGTATCTTTAAAGTGGAATTAAATGGTTTCAGAACAGGTTTTGTTTCCGCGAAATTAGGTTGTGAAAGTTCCTACGTGAGGAAATATCAGTCTTTTTAAATATATAAATATTAATGCCGGAATCCGTTTTAGAAAAGTTGAAGGATATTGCTTGTATGCATTTTTTGGTGCGAGCAATTCGAATTTTTCATAGTTTTTAATAGAAACGACTCATGATTTGAATTTTGTTTCGTTTGATAAGGTAGATATGAAAATTATAGAACGCTATATACTCTGACTTGCCATGATTATGAATCTGACAAGAAACGAATTGTATAACAAGATGTGTGTCCATTATGATGATCGATACAATTTTTCTGCGCACCTGCTCATTGTTCTGACGCGCACGCTGATTAACATTGCAAATTTACCAATGCACGAATCTAACAATAATTAGCGAACCATAATTAATTACTTTCTCGGTGCATTATTACGCGTTACGTGTTTCTAATTATTAACGAGGCATTACATAATTGACCGTTGCGCATAATCGTATGCAAAGCGAAACTTATTACTCCACTTTCTTATGCGATCTTACGCGAGCGTAAATCTACAAAATTTTTTTTATTTGGTAATCGTGTTTTGGTGGCGTTACAGACATTGGAATTGCTTCGCGCGAACGAAAGTCCCGCTTTAATTCGCGTTCTGAGAGAAGAAGAAAAGGAAAAAACGATGTCAAGCTGCGGGGTGTAATGTGTTGAACCAGTCTGTCACGCTTTATGGGCTTTAATCACGATAATGTCCGATAGCCAAATTAACCATGGCAACATGCGAGCTTCGTCGACAGCCCTTTCACTTACGAGCGAGCCCACTCCGCGCTGTACCAAGTTTTCCGTGCGAGTACGCGTTCCCGTTGCAGCTTGGACACAGTTTTATGTCCCGCGAGTAATATTTCCGATATGAAAATCTGGTTCGCCGGGGGAAAAAATTGTAACGGATGAACGAAGAAAAAGTAAAACAGTCGCAGCAGTCGGCCGCGGGAAATGGGAAAGTCTGACGGCGAATTGCCGCTAGAAAGTATTCGATTAGGTCTTGAATTCTGCTTCAGGTCGTGGAAACGAATATTTACGGGTTTTTCTGTTACGCGGATCCGATTAACAGCTGCAACATTTACGTTTTCAGCCACAATTTACAGCTGATTGTGTAACGCGACTAAAATTAGTGTTTAATTACATAATTGTATCTATTTGACACTGTTCCACGAAGATGATTATGTCATTATACTCGTGAGTGTAAATCGCAATGTTGAAAGCGAATTTTAGTCATTTTTATATCGATCGTTAATGTTTAATTGATTTACGAATAATTTGCGTACTGTTTTTTATGCATTTTTGCAGGATGCCAGTTTTATCCTATCGGAGAATACTTGAAGTTCGTCAGAGTGCCAGAAAACCTGTCGAGAGGCACAGAAGTCTTGTCACTGGAAGCTCATCCGAGGAGTCATGTCTCAATTATGCCAGTGGATAAAGTAAATATTTCGTTTCTAGTTGTATTACGCTGTGAAACTCTTCTGAAGTCTCGCTTCTCTTCCATTAATTATGCCAAATGACATTATAATCGCGACAAGACTCATACTCACGAAGATATAATTTGTTTGGACAATTTCACTCGAGAATTGAGACATACGACTACAAAAACGTATACTCGTAATGCGAAAGTATAAAAAATATTTCTAATGTGCAATTTTCACCCACAGTTTAGGCCTTAAAAAATTTGAAAAAATTATGTGCATATTTTGTAGTCTTTCCTCTTCAAATTTCGTTTTCAAATTTTCCAATCGCTCTAAAATTGTGGTCAGGATAAATCGACAAAGTCAGCGACTATGCGTACAACGATGCAGATAGTTTTAAGTAGATTCAAGCAAGACGCGTCGCTCTATTGGTCTGCGCGGCTGGCTGAATCTACTTACAATTATCTGAACCACTGCAGCATACACCGTTACCTTTACTGATTTATCCTGTCCACAATTTTTGAGTACCGTTAAATTAAAAAAGCAGAAATTAAAGTAGAAGAATCATAGAATATAACAGTATTTTTTTCAAATTTCTCAAGGCTTAAGAAACAGGTCAAATTTCCAAAATAAAAAAACTTTTTTTATATTTCCATATCGCGATGTTTTTTCAACTAAATCTAATTATTTTTTGCTTTTTAACTCTTGTCGTTGAATATATTTTTATTGCGTTTCACAAACGCAAACGTTGAAACGATAAATGCAAATCGAGCAGACAATTTAACTCCAGCGGCGTGTTTACCGTTGAACGACGTCGCTAAATGAACCACGAACACAATAATTATATCCAAGCGGTGTGTTTACCGTTGAACGAGCATATGCCGTCGCGTAATCGACTAGTAAAACTGTTACAGGACGAAGACGCTCGGTTCTTCGCGTACAAGGAGACCAACAAAACGCACATCTCTCTGGTGCTGTCCCAGTCCCTGGAGGACCTCGTGGACGTCGAGATGCCTAGAAATCTGCTCAAGTTCCGCGTGGTTTGCGACTACTCCGATGGCGGTGATTCTCTGGTAAATCGTCGAAAGTTATTCGATTAATCCGCCCCAGCCAGTCTCGATAACGCCGCTAAAACACGTTTCTTACCATTTTACGGTTCCTTGATCCGGCCACCCTCATTCGAGCTATCTTTCTTTCGCAATCATAATTATTAGGTCTACCGGGAAGTTCTGTCCGCTTTCTCACGCACAGAATTTCCAAACGCGAGGCTATCGAATGGCAAACGACCGAAAAGTTATGCCATTTTTTCTATATGGCATATAACAACGTTTTTATGACCTCAGTTAACAAAGGAGAAGCCATCTTGCAGCACGATTATGTTAGATTCCAAGTATCTCTGACGCTAGATTTAAAAATTTCATGGTTGGTGTCAAAGAAATCATAAATCTTGTTTTTTAATGAACCGTGTCAACTTTGATCGATGCAATGATACGGATACATCGTTACTTATGTCAACAAGAACTTGATACTGTGTACTATAGTGGTGTTAATAATAAAAGAGAGATGTTCGGATGCCTTCAGAAAGTTCTCGAGTAGAAAAAGCTTTAAAAGTGATTAAGTGGTCATCAGGGCACCAAAAGAATTTGTTACAAGAGACGAACAATTTCGTAGAAACGGTACGGAAAAACTGCCAGCAGGATGACAACCGCAGAAATTTATATTGCTGAGTCATACAATGATAAACGTCTCTGGTAATCAATTTTACTTTTACTTAAAATCGAGTTGAACTTTCCGTTACGTCTAATGGACCCCGATGAAGTCGTCGAGAAATTCGTGTAAATGTCAATAATTAACACGTTTCTCGAGCTGCGAGTCAACATTTTTACCAGCATCTCTCGATAACGATTTTAAAAACCGCAAAACGTATCCCACTTTTCTCCAAAAATCCAGTCCCTTTTTCTTAATGCGTGTGGGCACGCAAGAGGAAGTGGAGCGTGCAGACACCGGTCTCGATACGACGATCAGCGTCCTGCCACCGGTTTTGTCGCTCTGTCACGTGCTAATAAGCGTTTATGCAACTATTCCGCTGGAATGCCGCGGATCAGAGAAACCGTTACGATGCTGATTACGATCGTTAGCCAGTCGCGAGATTTAATTGCTGCTGCGTGCGTGTCGCGATGCCATTCGTTTCGTGCGTGTACAAAACAACCAAACCCTTTCGATCGTTTTTCTTTTTCGTTTTTGCTAGATCGCATTTGTTTATCCCACGATATTAGAACAACTGGACTGAAAGTGATTTGATTAAAAATAAGTAGGTGGTGTGCAGACTAATGTTTTTGGATATGAGACTTTATTTTTGAGGATCTGCCAATTGTTAAATTTCGAATTGAGAGGTTTCTATTTGTGTTAATATCGAGAGTAATAGAACAGAACGATAGTAAGTAAGATAGTAATAATAGGAAGCAGATGACATTGTCAATATTCTCACGGTTTATGGACGCAAATACAAGTATACATCTGTCAATCAATTCGATACTTATAATTAATACGCGTATCTCTGACAGATTTTTTGATAAAGTATCGCGTGTAAAAATAGTATTCAATATCTTTAACTTATTTTTACCCTAATACCCCTCACTATCCCCCACTCGATGCTAGAGGAATGCTTCAAATTTGTTAATTCCCTGAAAACATAATCCAACGTATCAATCCCGAACCACGGCTCACTCAAAACACCTAAACGATCCCACTCCCCGCTTCTCCACCGCGCTGCAATAATTAAATCCTCGCGATTTATCAGCGCCTCCAATTAAGTTTTTAATCAAGGCCGGAAGTTCGCGCTCCGCCATCAGTAACTATCATACAAACATACGTTTCATCAGCGGGACCGCCGCGTTTTCCCTCGAAATTAATCCGGTAGTTCCAGGAACGAGCTTTCAGTCCGCGAGCTCGCTCATCGTTTCGACCCAAGTACGCAATAAAACTGCAGAAACGCACGCGGAGAGCAGCGTTGTTCCGGCTCTTCCCCTTTTTTCCTCGCAACCCCTTCCGCCGCGGACGATCGGACGGGACGTTTTCATGCGTTAATGCAATCTCTGTGAAATTTTCAAGTAACACTGTTACGGGTGCCTTCCCGTGTCCAGCGATATTAAATATCGGAGAGAGAATGGCCGAAACGGACGGAGAAAGGCGACGGAGGGGCGAGGACGGGATATTAAAATCGATCCGCCTGTTACAGGACTGTGCAAACGCGATACTTGGAGATGATACCACGAATGATATCCTTGAGAGGACGCAGTGAACAATTTTTCACCCACTCCCCGGCTAGACTATCTCCCCGTTACTCGTCTTTCGCTTTTTCCATCGCTTTTGTACGAGGAACGTATCGATGCATTCCTACTGTCGCGTCCTCCCAGAGTTCCTCGTTCCTCCTCTCTTTCTACTTTTTCTTTAAGTCGGAGGGTCTGCAGGATAAGGTGTATTGTAATTTGGGGAATTGTGTCGCTGGATGCAGGAAGAGATTATGCTTCTGCGGAGTACGCTTTGAAATGTTGCTTTATGTGTAATGAGGTTAGTTTGAAATTACTTTTGGCGTTTCGATGTTTCATAGTTTTTACGATTTTGCGGTTTTATTTTAATTATAAAATTATTACTTATTATAGCCTTTCTAAGCATACAGCAGATAGTGTAATAAATAATAAAAAAATTACAAAAATCAGTTATGTATTCTGCAGAGGAGAAGATCGAATGTTCTGAAACAGTTCTTGCATCCAGCAATTAAGTTTAAGTGCAAATTTTGATAAAATTTTGACGGAAATGTGTCAAGAATATTTTAAAATACAAGGAGAATTGAAAATTTCATAATAAAATTATATACATGTGTACATATGTACGTATATAGACACAGAGATTGTGAAGGATGCGATGTAAGACAGGAAGGAGAATCTGACAGTCTATAGTCAGACGCAGCGGCTCGCAATCGATACTACAGATACTTGCTTCATATCGAGTTATCGTAGAAACCGTTTTAAGTAAAAGTACCAACATTAAAACGAAATTTCTTCGAGTTAATATAAAAAATTAATTTATTTTCTAACTTTCCCTTGGCACAGAATATTAATCTTCGCAAGAAAAACTTGATGCAATTTCGTGATGGAGAATTAATTTAATACTGTCGATATTTATACTTGAAAGTGTCTGCGAAGATATAAAAATAGACATATTTATTGAAAATAAACGAAGAATCGTGTAAAAGTTATGAATTCGCGAACTTAATTACGTAATTATTTGATAGACGTTCGACGCGCGGAGAAAGTATACTGAAACGGCGTATGAAATATCCCGGAGATTAATCTAATCATAAATTTCGAATCGCTGGCGAACTATTCATTACACATCCAATACGGGACTCACAACCGACGGAACGAATCTCGAATTTCCTGTTACCTTGACATAACGTATTTGAGGAGACGTTGCATAAGACTGCAACCTCGCGAGAAGTTATATGTCACGAAAGATGCTGAAAATTGCAGATTTTCTATTTCTCTTCCGGAACCACTTTGTTCCATGTTTTGTTCCATCGTTCTTGCTTCCGCGCGCGCATTACTCTTCGCTTCATTTCTTAATCCTCAACATTTTATATTCCACTCGTGTCATCGATCCTTCTTTCAATTTTTCCATCTCTGTACCAGATACAATTAATTCGCGTCAATTTTAATCGACTCGTCTACTTTATATTCTCAGCAATTCTCAGCATTGCTTATTTCACTCGTATCATCGATCCTTCTTTCAATTTTTCCATCTCATTACTAGATACAATTAATTCGCGTCAATTTTAATCGACTTGCCTACTTTACATTCTCAGTAATTCTCAGCATTGTTTATTCCAGTCGTATCATCGATCCTTTTTTCAATTTTTCCATCTCAGTACTAGATACAATTAATTCGCGTCAATTTTAATCGACTTGTCTACTTCACATTCTCAGCAATTCTCAGCATTGTTTATTCCACTCGTATCATCGAACCTTCTTTCAATTTTTCCATCTCAGTACTAGATACAATTAATTCACGTCAATTTTAATCGACTCGCCTACTTTACATTCACAGCATTGTTTATTCCACTCGTATCATTGATCCTTCTTTCAATTTTTCCATCTCAGTACCAGATACAATTAATTCACGTCAATTTTAATCGACTTGCCTACTTCGCAAGCGCGCAATTAGTAAAGCAGCGTCTATAGTAGCGATTTAATGTACGAGGTGAATACCAGACGGGGTTATCCTGTAATACTAGATGTTCCTCGGAGATACAGCGGTTTCGAAGCTGTGCACGGCACATAACAGTGATACTGCTACGTTTATGCTTGTAGGTGACGTCGCACCTGTCAGTGACGGTCTACGTGGAGGACATAAACGATCATGCACCGCAATTTGTCGATGCGCCTTATCACGTAACCGTGGACGAGCTTACTCCAGTTGGTGAGATATACCGCATACGAACTAGCCTTAAGTTCAACCGAGTCCGCCACTTCCGGGACGCTGTACCAACAGTATTTCCCCGGAAATTCAATTTTGGAGGAAGATGAGCTTAAAGTAAAAACTGTATAACCTCCTTTGCAGGACGTTTTTATGTCAGATCGACGTAAGGGGGGTGAAGCTTTTTATTAAGTTGCAACGCGTGGAAATATTAATAAGAACATTAGTATTACGTCAGATTGGCATAAGGGGGTGGCGTTTTTTATTAAGTTGCAACGCGTGGAAGTATTAGTAATAATATTAAGGATGGTGCTACTTTTTCTAAGTTGCAAAGCGTGGAAGTATTAGTAATAATATTAAGGGTGGTGCTACTTTTCCTAAGTTGCAAAGCGTGGAAGCATTAGTAATAATATTAAGGGTGGTGCTACTTTTCCTAAGTTGCAAAGCGTGGAAGTATTAGTAATAATATTAAGGGCGTGGTACTTTTTATTAGGTTGCAATGCATGGAAGTATTAGTAATAATATTAAGGGTGGTGCTACTTTTTTTAAGTTCCAAAGTGTGGAAGTATTAGTAATAATATTAAGGGTGGTGCTACTTTTTCTAAGTTGCAAAGTGTGGAAGTATTAGTAATAATATTAAGGGGGTGGTACTTTTTATTAGGTTGCAATGCATGGAAGTATTAGTAATAATATTAAGGGTTGTGCTACTTTTTCTAAGTTCCAAAGCGTGGAAACATTAACAATAATATCAGTATTGCACCCCAGAAACTTTGTTCTGACATTGAAAATTATTTGAAACTCGTTTGACCGGCTCAACGACCGAAAATCAATTACACCCGTTTAATCCCAGGTGTGACGATATTCCGCGGGATCCACGCGGTCGACGGGGACAAGCCAAACACGCCGAACAGCGACGTGCACTACGCGATAGTGAAAGGCAACGAGCAAGGCAAATTTTCCCTCGAATCTGGCCACAGAACCGCTCTCATACTCCGTAAACCGGTGGACTACGACAACGGGGATCGCGAGTTCACGCTGGTCATCGCGGCCACGGTGAGTACGCGACGTTGCATCGCACCAGGTGAATGCCTGCTATCCCTTTCGTGGAAAAGCGCGCGCTTTGCCTACGGTGAAAGTTGTCGCGGCGAAAGGCGCCCGAGCCGCGATCATAATTGCCCGGTTATGATCGCCCGTTGTACAATCTTCGCCCTGTTCCAGGACCGTGGCATGCCAGCCAGAAGCACCAACACCACCGTCAGGGTTACGGTGGTGGACAACGACGATCTCGATCCCAAGTTCACCAGGGACGTTTACAGGTCGAAGATTTACGAGTTCTATCCCATGCCAGTGAGTATCCTCGACTTGATCGAGTGTTTGTCATATCGCGTTGAATAGTGTTGGAGTTGAAGAGTTTAATTTCCAAGTCATAAACGTTCTCGATTCTTGCATTACTTTGTTTTCCAGGCACTTGCATATACTTATGCATAAAGTATTCTTTATGTTTAGAGGATGCTTTCGAATATTGAATATAATCTCGAATAATCAATATTTGAGATTACTCACAATTACTCGAGAACGTTCACAATCACATCTTCGCAATTATAAACTCATTCTTTCATTTCTCGCACCCCACGATAACGATTGCAATTTTTATGGAGAATTTTGTACAGAATTAATCGATGCAATAATAGATATTACAGAATATTATAGAATATTCTCTACTTTGGAGCTTGTTTTTGCAAGTGAAGGGATTAAAAAATTCCATTCTACATTCAAGTGTTCATTACTTAGAAATTGTAATGCTTCGTTGAGATAATAATGGGTCGTTTCAGGAATGACACATTGTAGAAATACCTTTAACATATAGTTACGTAACTCTAAATTACTAACATTTGCATTCCACAATGTTGCTCTGCAGTAATAAACGTGGACATAAAAACGGTTCTGTTTTAGAGCTAATGCAACATAGTACCAATAAGTGAAAGTTACGGCTGCTCGGTAGTTGAAAATGGACATTTAAATTCGAATTATATATAGACGTATCATATTATACTATCAATTAACATAAGTCGATGAAGATAGCTGCATCATTTTATTTCCACACAAAGAAGTAATGTTGCATAACGTTGCATTCGAAGAACAAATTCTACAACCACACATGAAATGTTGACAATCTAGCTGTCATCGCTGTAACAGACACTAAAAGCCACTCTCTAATTACGTGTAAATCAATCTTTTCTCGAGTAACAGATACTTCGAGTCTCTTGTAAAGTCCATTCATAAATTGATTTATACTTTGCATTTGTCTTCAATCTTGACATCCATCGATACAACAATAATTCGACACTGTACGCTTCTAATACAGAGATATTGCAATTAACGAGGGCTCATAGAATCAACCTAAAACTAAAGATCCACTCGCTTCTGTTACCACATCCTACAATTTTTATTCCCTTTACTTCTCGATTAAGCAACCATATACAGTGGAACACGAGTCGCAACTAAACGCATCCACAAACTTCAACCATAAAATGCAAGGAAACCACGAAGCGTACTATAATCGATATCAGTGGCCAGTGAAACTCTCGCATGCAACAACCTCTATCATTACACTTTGAATGCTCTCTGCGATGCCACACTTTTGCACAACACCCGAGCGGTCGATCGAAAAATCGCGAAACGTTGGAGGAAAAAAGAGAGGAGAACCCATCTCGGGTACATCGATCGATCGTATTGGGATGGCGCAACGATTTCGCGATGAGAAATATCACGGCTAAGCCGTGCACGAGCCTGGTCATAATTGAGAGCCGGCTGAGATTAATCGGTTACGCAACCGCGAAACGGACACGCGTTCTCCACTTACGTTAGACAGATGCGCGTATCCGCCGGCAATGACCGCGTCAATGCGTGACGCGAGATGATCGCCGATGGCGGAGTCGCGCGTTACGGAACGAGCGAACTTTCTACGCGGCCATCGAGGCGAGTCGCTTCCTCTGGTCGCGTGTGGCTTCCACGACGTTCGCCTTTTTCCACCGCGCGTTCCTCCTCGTCGACGAGAATTCGATCGACGCCCGCAGCGGCGTCGAGCTCGCGCGTTTAACCCCTTGTGACGCCTACGCGTGTCGAAACGCTCGTCTCTTCTTCGCTGTGTTCCGCGCGCGAGAACGAAGAAACGTCGAGCTGTAACGCGGAGATGTATATGCGTTTAATGATGGGTTAGTTTCGTACGTACAGGCTGGCGCAGGAATTGTTGGCTAAATGTCACTGTGTGAACGTAACTCGGGGTCCGTTGTATTTAAATTCCGGTATACGTGTGGCGAGAATGTTATTCGATGTTGGAATTTGAGGGGTTAGTGCGGATCGAGGAGCTGGGTGCAATGGTATTTTAAAGGCGACGCAAGAGTTTTGGGATAAGCGTCGTTTGATGTTGGAAATTGTATTCGAAGAGTAGATGATTAGTAAAATCTACAACGTGTATCAAGGGTGCTTTACGATGTTAGTATTTAGGTATGGAATCATAATCAAGAACAGATTAGCGTCAACGAAAATCGTAATACTCTAAAAGCGCTAACTCGTTTAAAATTGCCATCCTCAGCCTCGAAACGACCATTTCTAACCTTTAGAAAAAGCGTGGTCGAAGGGCGGAAGATTGAAATCTACAACGTGCGTTAAGGGTGGTTTACGATATTCCTATTTAGATACAAAATCTTCAGGAGAATAAAATCATAATCAAAAACAGATTAGCGTTAACCAAAATTGTTACACTATAAACCGCTGACTCGTTTAAAATTGCCATTCTCAGCCACGGAACGACCATTTCCAACCGCCTCGCGCGAGCCAACCCCTCGCTAGAGGCGCCATTACATCGGAATTCAGACTCGCCGTGGCAGCTCGAAGATCGGTTTCCCCTTCGAGCGGATCCTCGACGCGATGGCAATTCACTTGAAAAGCCTCGATACCTCCGCCCTCCACGATGCCTCGCGCGTTTCTTCAGCTGCGACGCGCGTCCCGACGCGTGCCCGTTTTCTGCTACACGCGACCCTCGCAATCTAGGCTGCGCCACGTCCGCGGAATGTCAGGGGTTAATACTTTCCTGCCGGCGGGAACCTTGAGGCATAAATTTCGCCCCGATAGAAAACACGACCGCGCGGCAATGCGCGCCGCGATATGTATCGCGACCAGCACGACTTTCGAGCGATGCACACGTTGCCCTCGAGTCGCTGCGACGACGTGATTTATGCGAGCGAGGCACCGCGGCGACGAGCAGCCGCGGCGGTCGAAACCGCGAGTCGCTGAATCGACTTTCCGCTCGCGATTTATCCGCTGTTTCCAACATAAATCGCAGCGACGCGTCGTTAGAATTAAACGGTTTGATCGTCCCCTGTGGCGCGTTCCGAGGCTCGAACGATGATTCCTCGCGGCGAGACTATCTGATTAACGCGCGTCTGATGGCACGTACAATTAGAACGAAGATGGGAACGATGGGGGACGTTAGAATGTATGAGACAAAATGGTACATTTAATGTTAGATTCGTGAGAATTTGAAATATCGTTGTATCGGTTAATTAAACTTGATGAGATCAAGTGTTTTGTAATTCTCAGATTTTATGTTTAGATCGAATCAAGGAGTTTACAGAGATTACGAAGGGGTCGTGTTATTAGCACGAGGTTTCGAGCAAATTGAGCAAAAATTTAATAGCATTTAGCAGGGGCTCCTCGTCTGCTTCATCCGTTTCTTTATTCAGCGATCAGAGAACGCGAAATAAGCTACTTTATGAAAGAACATCTCTGGAACCAACTTTCAGATCATTACAGTAACCCAATTAAAAAGGAGCGTACAAACTTCAAGCTCCAAGACCTTTTAAGTATCCAACAAAAGTGACTTCAGCAAAAAGATTTTACAAAAAACATTTATCTCGTTATGCTTCGACTTCAACCACTCCAGCCACCGCAACCGTGCATTAAACCAACTCCTATTTTACAGGAATACCCGATCTTCACCCAAATCAATTTCTCCACGCCCATCCAGGCGGTCGACTCCGACCGCGACATTAACGTGCCCGTTCGCTACGACATAATATCCGGCAACGAGCGCGGCTTCTTTCAAATGGACCCCATAAACGGCACCCTCTTCCTGAAACGAGCGATCGACTTGGACGCGGAACGAAATCTGCCCTCGAACACGTTCACCCTGCAGATCCACGCCTCGCAAGTGGACAACCCGCTGAAAACGGCTGCAGCTCGCGTCGAAGTCGAGGTCCTGGACCTGAACGACAACCTGCCCGAGTTCGAGGTGGACCTGTACAACATCAGCATCGTGGAGAACCTGCCGAACGGGTTCAGCGTGTTGCAGGTGCTGGCGCGCGACAAGGACCAAGGCGAGAACGGCCAGTTCGACTACGAACTTCGCGATCGATCCGGGGCCTTCTCCGTGGACCCCAAGTCCGGTTGGCTGACCGTGAAGAACCAGTCGGTCTTGGACCGTGAAAAGAGGGACTACCTGCGGATGCGGGTCTACGCAATCGAGAGAAAACCCAGCGTGGTTCCGCGCGACAGTTCGTCAGACGCGAACGAAGGCTCCTACGTGGACGTCGAGGTGACTCTGCTCGATGCGAACGACAACAATCCGATTTTCGTGCCAGGGAACCTTTACGAATTGACAGCGAGGACAGACTACAAGGTGGGCACCGTGCTTGGACAGGTGCACGCGTTCGACAACGATTTGGGCCCCAATGGGATGGTCAAGTACAGCCTGCAGAATCCGGGGAACTCGTCGACTCGATCACCTCCGTTCATGGTGGACGAGGTCACGGGCATGATCACGGTCGCTGAGACTCCGATTTTAGAGGGGAGGCACGCGATCTTCGTGGAGGCTGCGGATCAGCCGGCGAACCCCAGCGAGAGGAGGATTTCCTTGGCTGTGGTTACTGTGGATGTCTTCAGATCTGACGGTGAGCTTATTGGTGTTTATTGATAGCGTTTTTTGTTGGTCTGGGTGAGCGATATTGGAGAAAGCGTTTGGAGAATGCGTTGGAGAACACATTTGGGGTGAGATCGAGTTGTTTGTTGAAAGAAGGGTCAAAGTTGGGGTGAATTGGACATTTGATGATTGTTCGAAGACTTAAAACATTATATTCTATTGTTTCTGGCTTTGCACTTGAAATGCTGGTCGAATGTTCCGCAGATTAGAAGGAACGAATTTCTATCGCGATTGAAATAATTGGCGTTGACTCCGTTCGCAAGAAAGTGGGCGCCCCTTCGATCGCTTGCAATTCATTCGCTGCGCGAGTTATGGAAGGAAACGAATCCTTTTTATTCGCGCCTTTCCCGTTGCAGGCTCGCTCGAGCCAGACTTCGTAGGGGCTCCTTACGAATTTTGGGTCGGTGCCAACGTGCCAGTCGGCACCAGCGTCGGCCAAATCCGCTTGAACGACGCCGTGAAGACCAACGACCTGATCTACGATCTTTTGCACAGCTACGAGGAGGGAGGTACGTACTCGAGAGTAATTAGTTAATCAACAGGTACTACTTCTACAGACGAGAACATTGTAGTGGAACATTTTACCTTGGACATATGAATTATAGATATTAATCCTTTGCACTCGAATGTCCCTTCTGAGGGGACATCAGAATTGATTAGCAATTGCGAAGGTTAAACTTATTCCATCGCAACTTTTCGAGAAATGCGTTTTCCTGAAGTTTTCTATTGAAATAGAAATTTTCTATCGTTGATAGCAATAACTTTCTACTACTAATGTCTGGGAAGGCGCTGAGAGCAGAGGGTTAATACTGATTCTATGCAATAGAAAAATAGTAGAAAAGAGTTAACTGTTTCAGAAAACACTTAGCGATTTTCAATCTCCCCTTTTCCTTCATCCCCTATTCAATATCCCATTTCAATTCGATATTCTCTTCAAAAATTATACGATATTTCCAAAATACTTATAAAGTAGCACAAGAGCACCCAAAATTGATATAAAATTTCCATTACGTTGGGTGGAAACGTGTAACCCTTCTATCTCTTGGTAGCTTAACGACCCACCAAGCGTTTCCTAGGCAGGCAATTCTAATCTCCGCGCCATCGACAGAGGCCTGTTCATTTAAAGCTAATATGCGACACATGCTGCATACATATGCGATGGAATTTCAGTTCCGTTCGCTGTGGAGGAGCGTTCGGGTACGATTACGGTGGTCGACGAGATCGAGCGGTTCCGCAGGTCGACCTATGACTTCGAGGCGGTCGTTACTGACGAGCGGGAGTTGATGCTGATCACCAACGTGTCCATCCACGTGGTTGGTCCCAACCATGATCGTGGGATCTTTACGAGGCAAGTGAAATTTGCTATATTAATTAATTCTGGCTCTTTATTATTTTGCTATATTAATTAATTCTGACTCTACATAAAGAGCTGTAGCAATAATGGGACCTAGTCAGTGTTAGGTTAAGCTCGATGCGAGACTTGCTTTGCTCTTTTTTCGCGATGGAAAACAGTGATGGTGTACGTGACAGATCCGAGTAACTGTTCGAGCAATTTAGTACGTTTATGAGTACATAAGTGTCCACTATTAAGATATTCCGTCAGAGTCCAACTTTTCACGGAACACCTGCGCATGTCGTCCCACTTCGGTACCTATGCGCTCGGTGAGAATCCGCGAGCAAAGTATGTCCACGTCCAAGCTGGCTTCAATTTCCATTTACGACTCGCGAGGCACGACTAGATACGCGACGGAATTTAATATACACTCACCAGTAGGTACATAAAATTCGTACCAATTTATAAATGAGACTAAATCCCATCGCTGTGAACAATAGCACCCCCAACATTCCCACCCCTTCGTTCCGTCGGAGAACCAATAGAACGTAAAAAGACACTCCTCCAGCCATAACATTCGTTAAAACGCAGAAGAAAACCTCTTCGTAGTAACAAACATCATCAGAAACTTCTCGCTGTTCCTGTCGAGGACTTCCTCCTCGCTCCGCGTCGCTCGCGCCCACCCCTCGACAGCGTTCATTTCCTCTTTCGCGACTTGAAAATCGTCGTCGTAAAACTCGCCCCCTCCGCGTTGGCCAGAAGATCCCAGCCGCTTGTAATCGATGCGAGTCGATCGCGCGTTCCTCGCCCCGCTCGCGGAAAGGTCAGAAGTCGACCGACCCCTCCGCTTGTCCGCTCGTCCAAATGTCGACGTCCGCTGATCGCAGGGGAACGACCACCGCCCCGTTGGTGTTCCACGCGAAGGAGAACGTGCCTGGCGCCTACATCGGCCAAGTGCTCCCGCAGAACAGCACCGGCGCGTCCACCGCTGGCACTCGGTTTTTTATCGTCAATCAGCAGGATGTGCCCGACATCTCGATCACGGAGGACGGCGCCCTGTACGCGCCGCGGGGTCTCGACCGCGAGGCGAGGCAGAACTACAGCATCACCGTGATTGCGGAGAGCCAGCGCGGCGTCGGTGTCTTCCAAGTAAGTTCCCGGATGGGTTGGTGATTAACCCTTTGCGCTCGGACCTCCCCTTCGAGGGGACATCAGCAGTGATTAGTGATCGAGGAGGACAAAGTTATTCGATCGCAGCTTTTTGAGAAATGCGTGCTTTCCTCGAGTTTTCTAATGAAATGGGAATTTTCTATTGTTGGGAGACGTTGACAATAGAAACTATTGCTAAAATTTTGCTACTTTAGCAATAGTTTCTGTTGCTATTTAATGCTGCCTAATAGCTTTTTGAGAAATGCATGTTTTCTCAAGTTTTCTATTGAAATGGGGATTTTGTAGTGCTGAGAGACGTTGACAGTAGAAACTATTGCTAAAATATTGGTACTTTAGCAATAGTTTCTATTGCTATCTAATGCTGCCTAGTAGCTTTTTGAGAAATGCTTGTTTCTCTCAAGTTTTCTATTGAAATAGGGATTTTTTAGTGCTGAGAGACGTTGACAGTAGAAACTACTGCTAAAATATTGGTACTTTAGCAATAGTTTCTATTGCTATCTAATGCTGCCTAGTAGCTTTTTGAGAAATGCGTGCTTTCGTCGAGTTTTCTATTGAAATGAAAATTTTCTATTGCTGAGAGACGTTAACAGTAGAAACTATTGCTAAAATATTGCTAAAATATTGCTACCTTAGCAATAGTTTCTGTTGCTATTTAATGCTGCCTAATAGCTTTTTGAGAAATGCATGTTTTCTCAAGTTTTCTATTGAAATGGGGATTTTTTAGTGCTGAGAGACGTTAACAATAAAAACTATTGCTAAAATATTACTAAAATATTGTTCAGTTAATGAAGAAGTCTTCTATAATAAGTCTCAATTGTACATCGTACAAAAAATATATAAAATGAATGAACGACCTCAACTGTTACAAGGATCCTGAATATTAAGAGACCTAAGACTCTGTATATAATGTTTATTTGCCTCCATACCTGGCGACTCTTTAAACCCATCGATTTTCCTTCCTGCTCGTCGACAGGTGTACAGAATGTCGTCCTTAAACCGCAATATGTTCGCGGCTTCAACCTTTAGAATATTCGGTCATGGAAGTTAATAGAAGTTTCAAGGATATGCGAATGATGTTCAAAAATTTTTAATTTAAAAATTCGCGCGGAGGTCGCGTTTCTGTGCTTCGTTCAAGGATCCATTGTAGCACGTATAAATATGGGTTTTGCTCGGACGAGAGTTTCAACGCCACGCGAGATATTTACCTCGCTCACGCGACCTCTTTTGTATTTATACAATTATTAACATTTATGCCCAGCTGACTCGATACGTAACGTACGAGAGCGCGAAGTATTACTAAAATATGAATTGAAATCACTTCCAAGGATAATGGTCCGCGCCCTTATTTCCGAAATTTATTTCCATTTCCTCCCTCGGAATCAGAATTAGCTGTTTAATAAATGTTTAATAAACACATCTTCACGGAGATTTCCAAAACTACAAAATTCTAAATTCAACAAATAATCTACGTATATATATATTCTACAATTTTCACAATAAAAATGGTCCTTGAAAATTCTAAAACAATTGTACTGTGCGACGAAAATTACTTGGAAGTGAAGCGCTTCATCGACACCGTGCTGGTGGGGGCTGAACGCCTGGCTTCAATTATACTGTTGTAAAGAAGAACGTGAGAGGGTAGGAAGGAAAAAGAGAGGGAAGAACGTTTCGTCCTGGGCCTGCTAGTGGACTCATCAGTAAGGCTACCTAGCAGACCCTGCCTTAGACGCTGGGATGGTAGGGATAGGTCCGAATTTCTATTATATAGAAACGGTGTAGGACATGGAGTGCTCGCGGGAAACTGACGAGTGTGCTGTCCCCCTAGTGGCGAAGACCGCCACAATATATTCCCTATTTATTTTTCCCTATTATTATTTAACATAATTAAACGCATAAAACATTATTAAAAAATATATTGTCAGCACAGCAAGTGTATATAATATATCCTCAATAATTTACAGAGTTTAGTAGTTACATTTCAGCGAAGTATTTTCTCATTAACATAATTAAACGCATAAAACATTATTAAAAAATATATTGTCAGCACAGCAAGTGTATATAATATATCCTCAATAATTTACAGAGTTTAGTAGTTACATTTTAGTGAAGTATTTTCTTATTAATTCAATTAAAATGTATAAAACACTATTATACATATCCAAAAATTAGTACAATTTTTTACAACTATTACAACATTTTCTTATATTTTATATTTTATTACATTTCATTATATTTTATTACAATTTATTATATTTTATTACACTTTATTACACTTCACTTCACTTCACTATATCACTTCACTATACCACTTCACTTCACCACACCACCACCACCACACCACTTCACTTCACCTCACCACACCTCACCACACCTCACCTCACCTCACCGCACCTCACCTCACCTCACCTCACCGCACCGCACCTCACCGCACCGCACCTCACCTCACCTCACCACACCACACCACAATTTTGGGGCTGGGTTGGGTTACGCAGGGTTAGGCGATCGCCAGGGTAGGGGAAGAGCGCTCTTGGGGGGTAAGGCCTTACAGGGGTAGGGGTTAGGCCAAGGAAGGGGATAAAAATACATCGAGACCGGGCTCGTCTCGATAGTACAAAATAATGGTCGATAATGAAAAATTCACATCGACAACTTCGACTCCCCATGGCTCGCCTTATAAGTATTATGGTGTCAACTGTTCTTGCGAGAATGCAATTGTTAATTGCCATCTGGCGGCCGCGCCCCAAGCTCGTGATTTTCAGTCTAGCGGTGTGCTATGGTGGTGCTATGCGCTACGCGCTCGCCCCCGTCATTCGTAGGTTAGAAATTGCGATCGAAATAAATACCAACGCGTATTCGACGCTTTCATTTCGATACTAAATATTTTTATTGGCAATACTTTTGATTACGTTATCTACACGATGTAAAAAAGAGAGTTTTCATGTCAAACGAATCGAGTATCGATACGAAAATACATATAAAATCAGCGCAGCCGGTGTATAATAATATGTTCAATGAGTTACAAGACGAGTATTTTTTCATTAATACAGTAAGATGATTTCAAAACAAGTATTTCTCATTAACACAGTAAGAATAAAACGCAATTAAGAAAATATTATGATACAATCAACAAACTATTATCATAATGAAATTAAAAAATTCGTAAGCTAGAAATTGCGATCGAAATAAATACCAACGCGTATTCGACGCTTTCATTTCGATACTAAATATTTTTATTGGCAATACTTTTGATTACGTTATCTACACGGTGTAAAAAAAAGAGTTTTCATGTCAAACGAATCGAGTATCGATACGAAAATACATATAAAATCAGCGCAGCCGGTGTATAATAATATGTTCAATGAGTTACAAGACGAGTATTTTTTCATTAATACAGTAAGATGATTTCAAAACAAGTATTTCTCATTAACACAGTAAGAATAAAACGCAATTAAGAAAATATTATGATACAATCAACAAACTATTATCATAATGAAATTAAAAAATTCGTAAGCTAGAAATTCCGATCGAAATAAATACCAATGCGTATTCGACGCTTTCATTTCGATATCAAATATTTTTAGTGGCAGTATTTTTGATTACATTATCTAAACGGTGTAAAAAAACAGTTTTCTTGTCAAACGAATCGAGTATCGATACGAAAATACATATAAAATCAGCGCAGCCGGTGTATAATAATATGTTCAATGAGTTACAAGACGAGTATTTTTTCATTAATACAGTAAGATGATTTCAAAACAAGTATTTCTCATTAACACTGAAGCGTCTCACCACCGTGTTGGTGGGGGCTGAACGCCTGGCTTCAATTATACTGTTGTAAAGAAGAACGTGAGAGGGTAGGAAGGAAAAAGAGGGGTAAGAACGTTTCGTCCTGGGCCTGCTAGTGGACTCATCAGTAAGGCTACCTAGCAGACCCTGCCTTAGACGCTGGGATGGTAGGGATAGGTCCGAATTTCTATTATATAGAAACGGAGTAGGACATGGAGTGCTCGCGGGAAACTGACGAGTGTGTTGTCCCCCTAGTGGCGAAGACCGCCACAGAAGATTTACGATTAACCTGTTATTTTTTTTTTTTTTTAATTATCTTCTCTGAGAAGCAGTGATTTTCGTTTTAGGTAAGCGTGATCGTGATCGACGAGAACGATCACGCGCCGATATTCACGATGCCGCAGTACGATGGCAGGATTCTGGAGAACAGTCCAGCCGGAACGAAAGTAAACTTATCGATACCCATCGCAGCCACCGACAAAGACGAAGGCGTCAATCAAAACTTTGCGTTCAGCCTTCACGGGGCGGGCAGCGAGCTGTTCAGGATCCACCCTACAACGGGTGTAGTGTACTTCGAGGGAATCGATGACCGCACGCTGGATAGGGAGGCGAAAGCAAACTATAGTTTCACGATCGTTGCTAAAGACAGTGGTAAGTTGCCCGTTGCATTACCAATAAAGCCAGAACTTGCTGCGAACTCGAGTTAGTCCGAAGGCATGCAAACGAAAGTTTCTAAACAGGAGGCATCTAATGCAGGAGTAAAGTTTCAATGCTCTCGTACGTTAACGCTCGCTTTAAGCCGCGTTTCCATGTGCATCGCTTCTCTGTTTGAAAACGAAAGTACTTACGAACCGCGCGGATAATACGTAGACTCAGTGAAACTACGCTTCACTGATTTTAGATCGAAGCATTAACATTTATACGTATTTTTAACCAGATTTAATTAGTTCGAACAGTTCTATCGGAAATCAAAATGTTCGATCAGAGAGTCCCGTGCGCGTCAACGCTTTCGCACGTAAGATGCTCGAGGGAAACAGTCCGCGGAATCGAATCGAAAAGTAACTCTTACTTCCGCATGGTTGTCCAACCGCAGCTGGGGCTCATTAAAATTCATCGGGACCGAGTAACCACCGGGAGAATATCAAACTTCCCACCGTTCGAGCTCCTCTCGCGGAAAGCTCGCGCCCCTTTTCCATTCATACGACTTTCCAGGCGGCCTGACGTCGGAAGCGGGTCTGAGGGTGACGGTGGTCGACGTGAACGACAATCCCCCCAGCTTCATCCGTATGATCGTGCTGCCCGATCAGGGTGTACGGGTCTCGAACGAGCCCGATATCGACGCGCCGTTCGAGGGGAACGACGTGCTCGATATGACCGAGCCAGCCAGCGGAAGCGAGCCTTCCAGCAGCCGTCGTTCGCCTCTTCTTCTGGTACCGGAGAACGCGACGATCGGCGGCCCGATAATACGGCTGCTGGCGGAGGACAGGGACGAGGGGGCGAACGCCGCGATAACGTACAGCCTGGGGGGCGAGACGACTTCCGGCGACGAGGCTAAGTCGCGACGAGTCACCACGAGATACTTCCATCTGGACCCAAGGTCTGCGGAGATATCGGTGGCCAGAGCGCTTCCGGCTGAGAAGAACATTCGTTTGTTCGTGGTGGCGAAAGATTCCGGCGATCTAGCCGATAACATCACGATAAGGGTGCACGTGGTCGACGTGAACGACCACGCGCCGATCTTCGACAAGTCCTGGTACACGTTCGACGTCCCGGAAGGCGTTTACGCGGGCTACACGCTGGGCACGGTGCGCGCGGTCGATTCGGACTTCGGGGTCAACGCGAACGTCAGCTACGAGCTGGTGTCCGGTAACGAGAACCTCGAGGATCCCGCGAACGCGTCCACGACTTTCGACGTGGCCCCGTACGAGGGCATAATCAGGGTCAGTGGGACTCTCGACAGAGAGAGCGTCGCTAGCCACCGTCTGCTGGTGATGGCTCGCGATAACGGTGTGCCGCGGTTGAGCTCCATGGTGGAGATAGAGGTGAACGTGTTGGACGTCAACGACAATCCCCCCGTGTTCCACGATTACGACGAAGTCGAGAAGAACGAGAACGGGGACCTCGTCCCGGTGTATCACGCATCGATCTTCGAGAACAGCCCTGTGGGCAGTCAGGTGGCCAGGGTGCACGCCAACGACTCGGACTTCGCTGGCAACGGGAACGGTTTGATACTGTTCGACCTGAGCCACCAAGTCCAGCCGGAGAAACAGTACTTCGCCATCGACAGCAAGGAAGGTATCATCACGACCATCAACAATCTGGACTACGAAACCCAAAAGAGCCATCGACTGTTGGTCACCGCTGGCGATCTGGGGTCGCCAGTTAGTCAAACGTCCACCGCAGTGGTGATCGTGACGGTGCTGAACGTGGACGACGACGAAGAGGACGCGGAGAACGAGGTGCACAAGACCCCTTCGTTCAGGCACAAGTATTACGAAGTGGAGGTCGAGGAGAACGTCCAGGTGCCCGTTCTGATCGTCCAGTTGGAGCTCGCGGACGGACACCAGGACGAGCACATTAGGTACAGCATCGTGGCGGACGAGACGAACGCGCGCGAACAGTTCTCGATTGACCCGAGGAACGGTTCGTTGTATCTGACGACGAACGTGGACAGAGAGGTGAACGATCGATACGAAGCCAAGGTCAGGGTCGACAGGGTGAAGATTGGCCGCGGGATGCCCGTGATGATCTACCCGGTCGTCGGTGAAAGGCTGAATGGTCTGGCGCCTAACGAGGCCAGGGTCGTTGTCAGGGTGAAGGATGTTAACGACAATGCGCCCAGATTCAAGTCAAAGGGCCGACCCATCCTAGCCACGATACCCACTACTGCCCATTATGGGTATGAGGTCGTCAAAGTGGAGGTACGTATGCGCGCGGCTGTTGTGCCCCGTTGTGTGGCGACGCACTTGTTCTCCGTGGCTTTTAATCCATTTCGCTTTTTGTATCGTTTCTCTTTCTCTGTCTTTCTCTGTGTCTCTCTGTCTCTCCTCTGTTCTTTCTCTCATCTTCTCCTCATCAAAGCTGTAGGAGTCGCAGCTTTCTCGTTTTTCTTTTCATCGCGCTGGTGTTTTCTCTGTTCTTCTCGTCTCTTCCTCTTTTGTGGACACACTTTTTTGTACGAGCTCGCGACGTCGCTCTTTGGATCGCTACCAATCAGTTCTCCAGCGTTTTGCGAACAAGCCAGGGGTGTTTCAGGAGATTTTAGTGGGCAGAGATGGGGAAGGGTTAGTTGCTTCTAATTGACTGCGTCGAACATGTGGGTTTGTTTAAGAGATCGATGGGAAGCTGAGACGGGGACTCGTACAGGATAGGATTCTATTCGTTGAGTTTTGAGATGCTTGCATTTATCGATGAGCTGAAAAATTCAGAAATGATCTGAGAAGAAGAAGAAACGTTCACCCTTCGCTGGAACGAGACCACAAACGTCCTCGTTTTCCCTACTCGCATCACTTGGGATTACTGTAGATCTCAGTTACGTCAGGAACCCTCAGAACGTCGCGTCACTGTGTATTAAAACGGGTGGACGTTTCTTACTTGGGTCCAGCATTGTACAGCGTCCACTTCGATCAAGAACTGGTACAGTCTGCACAATTTTAACGCATTCCCAAATATTTAAAAAATATCAACTTCACAGAGGAGAACAAATATTACTTAGTTTAACTTCTGTTCCGATAATCGAGGATGCTCGAACGAAAGACGAAAGAGTTACGCGACGAAAATTCGGTATCCCAAGACTTCTGAACGAGATTGCATGCAATCCAATAGACGATCGAACGGCGAAAGCAAAAGAACCCAGCCACTAAACCGATTAATCACTCCGCCAGGCGGAAGACCCGGACGAGGGAGCAAACGCCGAGATCCGGTACCAAATTCTTGGCCGGGAAGACGCGCCGCGATTCGCCATTGACCCACTGAGCGGTCAAGTACGATCGGTGGCAAGTTTTGGCCGTGACGCTGGACGCGTTTTCGGGTTCGACGTGAAGGCCACCGACAGACGGGGCGCCGAAAACGGTCGTAGCAGTATCGCCAACGTCTTTGTAAGTTTCTACATCCCTCCCCTCTCCGTCTTTCCCCTCCCCGCCCAGTGTACGTCTTTGTGCACACCCTCCCCTATTCAACGATCTTAATTACCTGTCCCTGGAAGTTAATTTCCTCGTGGCAAAGCACATGGTTCCGCCTCGAATTCGGGGCTCGATTGTCTCCCCTCGTATTGCCTGACTGTGCTCTTTGTTTGGGAAGGTGTACGTGTTGGACGACCAGAAGCAGGTCGTGATGGTGGTCGGTCGGAGGCCCATGGACATCGAGCCGCAGCTGGAGAACATTACCGCGTGAGTATAACGAGGATTGTTGGGGTTACGTGCCCCAATTAACTTTCTGATTAATAAAACATGAAAGGTACGGATAGAATTGTGGATAGTTTAACCCTTTGCGGTAGGGTGTCGCCTTTGAGGGGACGTCAGCGTTGATCAGTGATTGCAGAGGTTAAACTTATTTCACCGCAGCTTTTCGAGAAATGTTTCTCTGAAGTTTTCAATGGAAATGGAAATTTTTTATTGCTTGGAGACGTTAAAAAAGATAGCCATTTTGGCAATAGTTTCTATTGCCAAGGTCTAGGAAGGAGCAGAGTGCAAAATGTTAACAAATTTTTGGAAAAGAAAAATTCGTAGTCGAGATTTTACTATAATAAAAGTAGATAGTGTTGTTGTAGGGTAGCTTATCTGTGTCTTTAGTGAAAGTATGCTTTGGAGAGGAGAGTTAGGGTGGATGTTATCAGTAGGGTGAAATGGTTGTTGTGAGACAGAAGTATGTTGTTCGTTCGTAATGGAAGAAATGTGTAGCAAATATAAGTTGAACTATAATCTAATAATTTTTTACTCAGAGTACTGCACAATGTGACTGGCTTGGATGTTCGAGTGAGAAAACTGGAACCACACATTGAGAAAAATCTGATCGACACTATGTCGTAAGTAAATCAGTTTTATAAAAACGTTTGCAAATTCACTCTGCACGTACGATGTTATATTCTTTGTTTTTAGTACCGATGTTTATCTCTACGCAATTGATCCTCATTTAAACGTGATGATAGACATGGATACTTTGCACAAGTAAGTAATTTTTTCGATTTACAAACTTATATTGGAAACGTTGTTCCACTATTAAAATACTATGAAGATACTGAGATGTAAAAATGTGATTGAAGCATCGAGCAGTGATTTCGTAGTTAATTAATTGCTCGTTATACGTGAACATGTGGTTTCAGCGTGTTCAACACAAAGAAGACGGAGATCAAGCGCGAGTTGGACGAGTACGATGTCCTGGACATTGCCGGAAGCTCTCCGCGTCGAGGTAATCAACGTTACCTGCTATCCACCCTCGAAGTGGGTGTGGTGGTGCTTGGCTGTGTCGTCTTTGTGGGCGCCCTCGTCACTGCTCTCTGTGTGACCTGTGTTCGCAGAAATAAACGGTACGAGGCACAAAATTTTCATTCACGATACGTAACCGATCTCCGTTCCTCTTAACATTTAATCAAAATACCAAACTCTAATTTATCAATTCCAAAAGGAGAAAAAATTTCAATCAAGACAGCGCACAGATGCATAAAATTGCCGTACACAGATTAACGAAATCCAATTCGCAACACCAATAAAAAATACAAAGGAAAACCTACCCCTGTCCTCGCCGTAGCACGAATTCCTCGCGAGAGGACCCACCAATTTCAACCCTCCTCTTCAATCCACCGTCGAAACTCGTCCCGATCGAACGTCAGGTCCGTTCTGAACGTAATTACCCGAATTTCACCCCGGTTAGTCGCAGACGTCGGGAGAAAGCGATGTTCTCGACCACCAGCCCGATCGGTTTCGCATTGGCAGATCCGACCGCGACGCTGCAGAAGCCGGCGTTGTTCCCGACCTTCGTCGACGGCCTTCACTACGACCCTGAACCGTTCTGCGCCGACATGTCGAGGCGACAGAGCATCTGCGAGCACGGAGCCAACTGTTCCCGGTTCCACGCGTAAGTCCATTAATTGACGTTACTGTTACCAGTAGTCTGACTCTCGCGCGCGGACACGCGCTTCATTGTCGGCCATATTAAACCATTTGGGGCCGGCTGAGCGGAATCCGGCCGCGTTTCCGGCCGACCTGTCTAGACCTTGCGGTTCTGTGTCAATGCTGTCGCGTTTCACGCCCGCGGGAGCTTTTAATTTCGAATTTATGCTAATGCATCCTTATTAGCGATGCAACATCGGGCGATGGGGGCAGGCGGCGGTGGGAGCTGTCTGGCGTTAGCCGTTGAGGAGCTGGATTTTAGTTCCTAGCGGCGGGAACTTTGTCGCGGTTAATTGTGAAGGACGCGCTGGTTTGGGGGGCCTCATTGATTTTTCGATATTGGACGGATTTGAGACGAGATTGTGGGCATTTTGATTTTCCGGTAAATGGGGATATATCGTACTATCTGTAGTTTTAAATGGTAATTCTTTAAGAGTTTCTGTACCGATGTTTCTTTTTACGTAGTGCAAATTATTGGAAATTTGTTGGGCTAGAGTTGAAATCGAGAGAAGCATGGTGAAAGTAGTATTGGTACGAGTAAATGTGGAATCTGGCACGGAAAGTGGTCGCGCGGTTTCGGAAAGTAATTGCGATATTGGCTTTATACGCGA
Source organism: Xylocopa violacea (assembly GCA_963969225.1). Classification (NCBI taxonomy): domain Eukaryota; kingdom Metazoa; phylum Arthropoda; class Insecta; order Hymenoptera; family Apidae; genus Xylocopa; species Xylocopa violacea. Next base: position 7,043,765 of record CAXAJV010000021.1, on the reverse strand, counting down.
CAGTAGAGTCGCCGTAAGTAGTATTGTTCGCGTATAGTCGGACAACTTTGCTGCGGAATTGATTGCAGGCTCGCAGCGCACTCGAGTCTACCCGCAGTTCTTATTTATTGAAACCAAGCGATGAGAGCTGCTATACTCACTTCCTAACTTACTCAATTGTTGCAAACAAGTTGACAACTTTTAACTCGAACATAAACACCTTTCGTTCTATAAATTTGAGGATCGTTGCAGAGGCAAAACCGAGTCTCCTCGCAGAAATTTTTAAAGAAATGCGATTGTACTCAAACATTTACTGCTGTAATTCTCACATATACTAAATTTTACGTCATAAATGCAGTGGTCAAGTAGTTACGATACAAGATCGCTATTCCACAACCGTACACTCGCACAACTGCAACACGCATTACAGATCTTCAAGCCAATTACACCCAGAGAAATGAAATTTCAACACAGATTTACCGCACACTCTAAACACAACAAGACGAACTCCACTCCGAACACAACATCCCGCACTTTTTCGAGCACTCGAACACCCGCGGTCTAATCGCTACACACCATCGAACCCAGCCTCCCCTCGCGCTACCAATTACCACTCCCACTTCGAAAAATCAACAGCGCAACCGATCCAATCCCGCGCGATTAACAAACAATCCAATCCCAACAAGCATCGTTCCGAAACCAAACAGCAAACCGACCGACGATTTCCTCGCGGTGCCCCTTTTCGATCCATCAGCAACAACGAAACCGCAGGCCGCCCCACGGTTCCCCCGCCCTCGCCACCATTTTAACCCAGCGCCCAAAACGAGATGCCGCCGCGTGCCTGGGAATTTCCGGAAACGCGGGGCGGAAAACGCGCGCGGGGTGCAACGGTGGCGGTAGCCGTGGGATTAAATAAAACCGCGACGGGGTGGCACGCGCGTTTATTACGAACGGCGTTCCAATGGCCACCGTCAAGGTCGCCCCGGTTCGAATTACGGGCGGGACACACTGTATCAGGGAATTCCCCATATTATATCTCGCGATTGCGATGATAGAGAGGCAGAAGGGGGTGGTTGCAGGATGGGCGGTTGTAGTAAGCACGCCGGGAGGACGACAGGGACCCCGAAAGGCCTCGAGGCATCCGCGACGTCCTTGCATTCCAGCGGTCAGGATTCTGGGATCGTGGCGCGCGCCTCCTGCCACTGCAGTCACTCGTCGAGCCCCTCCAGCGGCGAGAGCAGCAAGTAAGTCGAATTACTTACGGAGCTATTTGCGCTATCTAAATTGAAAAGAGAGCACGGACGGCCGCGGATCGATCGATCGATCCGCGCCGTCGAGCGCCGCGATGGGGGCGGGAGGGTGTGGGACAGCGGCGTCCGCGATGGCCGCTTCAATTTCTAATGAGGTACACGCGAGAGGCGGAGAGCACTGAGGCGGGAGAAGCTGTTTCTTCCGGTTTCTACGGGGGGGTGGAGGATGAAGTTCGCTCGGAGAATGGTACGAGATAATATGGCGGCGATGTCGTGAAGCTTTGTCGACGGTCGTTAAGCGACTCGGGCTTTTGTTGCTTCGATTGCGGTAATTTGGAGCTTCGTATTTGGCTGGAGCGTTCTTGATTTTGTAAATTTTGTTTCATGGTGTACGATGAAGTGGACGCTTTTTTATTTAGCGAGTGCGAGTGGAGAGTGTATTTGCTTGTTATGGATGTATTAACTTTTAAGTCCTATTGGAATCATATGCTTTCAAAATAATTATAACATGACCATCTAATTTCTATCGTAGCAGGTAAGAACTCTAGAAATCAGCTATCGTACGATCAAGGTATTAACCTCATATAATTATACCTCTTAATCCTCGAATTCTCACCTATTCTCCTCACGTGCATCTTCGACTACCCTTTCACGAACATCTTAACACACAATTACCCACACACATCTCATCATCTACGACATTTTAATAATACGCTTGACTAATGCATTATAAAATACTCGATACCAGCTTTCAACCATTCTCTCTCTAAAATCTCATCGTTCATAACTCCAAAACGGGGTAGCAGAATAATGCTTTTCTCAAAATGAATACTCTAAACGACTCTGCTTCTCATCAACGCGGAGCAATGGCTACCGCCATTCGCGTCGATCCAACCAGTTGGACCTGGAATCAATGACCGCTCGTTCGCGCGGAAGCTCGACGACGTTTCTCACGCTGGCCCACGTTTTCCTCTTCGCAGCGGCTACGAGGACTCGCTGAAGTCGCTGCAGCGTCGCGAGAGGGCGAACGACGCCTCGCGCGGAAACCACGACGCCTCGAACGGAAGACGCGGCAGCCAGGCCACCTCGAGGCGGCGGCAACGCTTCAACTCGTTCTCGAACATGGAATCCGTTTACTCGCAGGAGATGACGCTGCAGAGGGAGCAACGTTGCTGCGCTGGGACCGAGAAGAGGCGGAAGAACGACGGGATGACACGCGAGCACCGTCGCGCGCATTCCGAGGCGGAAAACAATATCACGGAGACGGTGATACACGAACATCCAGGCGCGCCGATCTCCCTCTCGAGCTCCCTGCAGAATACGTCCACTCTTCACGGTGGGTGCCTTCCAATGGCGTCCTATATTGGTCACCCTCGTGCGCGACGCTCCCGTTGCTTTTAAACGAACACACGACACTGCTAAAGTTCAACATTTTCATTCGAGATAGTGTTTATCTATCAAAGTTTCTTGAAACCTTTTTCTTGGTTGATAGCAGCTTCTTTAATTTTTATAATACACCCTGTGCGATGCTCCCGTTGCTTTTAAACGAACACACGACACTGCTAAAGTTCAAAATTTTCATTCGAGATAGTGTTTATCTACCAAAGTTTCTTGAAACCTTTTTCTTGGTTGATAGCAGCTTCTTTAATTTTTATAGTACACCCTGTGAGATGCTTTCGTAGCTTTTAAACGAACATATGATACTGCTAAAGTTCAACATTTTTATTCAAGTTGGCGTTTATCTATCAAAGTTTTGGCAAAGTTTCTTGAAACCTTTTTCTTGGTTGATAGCAGCTTCTTTAATTTTTATAGTTCACCTTGTGCGATGCTTTCGTAGCTTTTAAACGAACATATGATACTGCTAAAGTTCAACATTTTTATTCAAGTTGGCGTTTATCTATCAAACTTTTGGCAAAGTTTCTTGAAACCTTTTTCTTGATTGATAGCAGCTTCTTTAATTTTTATAGTACACCCTGTGCGAGGCTTTCGTAGCTTTTAAACGAATTTATGATACTGCTAAAGTTCAACATTTTCATTCAAGATAGTGTTTCACACAAGAAAGTTTCTGGAAACATTTTTCTTGACTGATACCACTATTTTAAATTTTTTATAGTTTTTGTAAATTGTATTATAGAGAATTTTATATGAAAATCGTTTCGTCGATGTTTTTTCAAAGCAAAATAATTTTTATTGCTATAATTACAGTTTTAGTAAAATGGTACTTTTTGAGATGTTCCTCTGCTTTTTGCTTTGTTTCACGTTGTTTTTGTGTTATTCACGGTATGTTGTTTGTGTTTACAGGTGGCGCAAGATCCACGCATATGTTATATTAACGAAAACGAGACTTAGAGGAAGAACTTCGAATGGGGAGCAAGACAGTCTTCCTGGCCATGACCCTTTCTTATTGTCCATAGCATTGTCCGTGGACTGTCCACGGCTCTGTAAAAAAGTGTCCCTTCTTGCACGATGTTTCCAGTGTAACGAGCAGTAAGATTAGTTCCCTTCGATAATTCTACGGTTCTCTTTCGCTTTTATCACGTAGGTAAATTTATTTTTATTTATTTTTCACACGAAAATTCAGAAGATTGAGTTCTTCTTAGAATTTGATGCATCTGAAAAATTTTAAAAAGTAATTTTATGGATAAGAATTCTCAGAAGCAGCACTGTATGCTTTCAAAAATATTGCGCTTTCACTGTAGAACGCCCTTAGAAGTAATTTCTTTTCTTAATCGTACTGCATATGGATTTTATGCAACTGTTAATAGTTGTATTTCTAAGAAGTTACCAATTGTGTCGAGGCGCGAGAAAGAAAACGAAGAAAGAAACGTTCGACCAGAACGAACGTGTTTCTTATTAGCAATCGACTGCACCCTTTCGCGTAAAGGCGCGTTTACGCAAATTGTGTCATCTCGTTACCAAAGTACTCGTCATTAATTCGACAATCATTCATTTATGTAAATACGCGAGAAGTTCTGTCGGTACTTTGAAATCCATCCGTATTGCTAATATTATTATTTTTTATTTCTACTCCTTTTTTTTCTACGTGATCTTTTATGTTTGTATTTATCGTGTATAAGAATACCTTTTTTATATGTAAATGTTCTTTGAAGTGTGAATATCGTGTATCCAAACATAACTGCGTTACTTTTCAATGTTCTTTGATTTATACTTCCGCTGCAATCCTTTGATAACAGATTATTTCATCTCTGAATAATTCTGCAGGAAATACGATCTCGAAAACGTATTATCTGAAGTCAATATAACAATTTCCAAATTCCTTATCGTGTACATAAAGAAGCTGTAATTTTGTACATAGATTTGCGAAAGACAAACAAAAGACCTTGACGTTACTAATAATAAACATAGCTGTAGCAAAATATTTTTATACATCAGTGAAACGTTTCACAAATTTCTGCTGAGAACAACTCGAAAAAGTATTGCAGTTCAAACAGTATTTTCCAGCGTGTTTGATTTCCTCGACGAAGGATCATCGACGAGACAGTAAATCCACCATCTTTACGCACTTGTCGCGCAGTTCTCGATGGCGGAGGATCCGTAATTGCGAAAAATTGAACTATCCCCACGTGTATATAATTTATGCTCGCTTTCCATGCCCGCGATCCGTTCGCAGTAAATGATCGATTTCTCGTTTGGATGCACCTGTGCCTTGTGAATACGCGAACTTTCCAACGCCCACGATCACCGTCGACGACTGTGCCCGCTTTATTTAAAGCGTTTGTAAGAAAATGTAACATATGTATGTAATGACGATGTATAATTTATATCGCGGCCCTAGCGGGTCGGACGGAAAATAACTGTGTTATAAATCGTTAATAAAGGTAATTACCGTAAAACTGCGTCCACGTTTGGCGTTCCCCTCTGCTCGAACGATTTCTATGGTGAATTATGTCTCCTTTCCTGGTCTCGGTCTTTTTATAGAATCGATAATCACCGACTAACTGAAAGGAACGAGCCTTCTGTAGTCACGATTCATTTGTGACGTTATTACTGATCGACGGAAGTGGAAACTTTGTTTCTTCTTTGGTTTCTTTTAGTCTATTTTGTATCTAGATACATAGTTAACCCTTTGCATGAGTGTTCCATCTGAGGGGACATCAGCATTGATTAGCGATTGCGGAGAATTAACTTGTTGCAATTAGCAAACGAAAGGAGCCAAGTCCAAAGCTGTACCAAATAGCAAGAATTCTGGATGCTTAGAATCTTTATTCGTCCATCGAGAAGTTTCTTCTAAACAACTGAGGCTGTTCGCTAAACTGAAGAAATATCCAACCTTCGTCCAAGTCTACCGTACAAAAAAATGCAATAAATGTAACGCAATCGCGCACAGAACGCAAGAAACGAAAGCAATTAAGAGAAAGTACAAGAACGATGACGCGCGTGACTCGAAGGGACGCCCAGGGGAGACGAAGATGGCGGAAAAACCCCCCGTTCGAGAGCGTCGAAACGCGAAATCACGGACTAATCTGATGAGAATCCCTCGAAGCAAATGAACCAAACGGAATGCTCATCGGTACGATCTTGCCACACGCCCTTTCATAGAGTCTTCAGCCGCAGGAAGGTGACCTTCGCGGCGCTTAATCGAGGATGGCGCCCCAGGAATCCCTCAGACGCTGGATCAAATCAGCGTGGGTGTTTTAATTACGGGCAAATGAGTCGTGCGAGGAGGATTCCTGGTGCCCCCGCGGTTGGCACCGATATATCGCCGTTGTTCGATGGGCCTTGAATCTATTGCAACGAGCGGCGTTCCAGGTCTGCGCCGCGAGCGATGGCGGACGACGAGGAGGACCTTGTGACACTGGCATTGAAAGAGTTCCCGAGCCCCGCCAGGGGGGATGGAAACGAATCGGCCACGGGAAACGAAGAGAAATCGTCGGTGGGAACCGCTCGCCAGCCTTCGGATGCCGTCTGAGCATTTTTCCGCGAACAATCGAGAACTGGGGACACAGCGGACAGATCCGATCGGTTATTACGAATCGTTTTATTATCGAACGCGGAGCATCTTCGCTTTTGATACCCTGAACGACGACGTGAATCGCGAGAATTGTCGAACGAGGAATATGATTAGTTGACGCTTTCTCGCGGAGAATTTGGTTTAACGTGTTAGAGTTATTATAGTTTAGCAGCAGCTTATTAAAATAACAATATTGCTACTTTAGTAATATGATTAGTCGACGCTTTCTCGCGGAGAATTTGGTTTAACGTGTTACAGCTATTATATTTTAGCAGTAGCTTATTAAAATAACAATATTGCTACTTTAGCAATATGATTAGTCGACGCTTTCTCGCGGAGAATTTGGTTTAACGTGTTACAGTTATTATATTTTAGCAGTAGCTTATTAAAATAACAATATTGCTACTTTAGCAATATGATTAGTCGACGCTTTCTCACGGAGAATTTTTTTAACGTGTTACAGCTATTATATTTTAGCAGTAGCTTATTAAAATAACAATATTGCTATTTCAGCAGTAGCTTCTATTGTTAAATAGTGAAGGAGCCCAGTGCAAAGGGTTAATTTGAGAAATTTAAATCTATAAAAAGTACACTGAATATTATATTTCATCAAACTCGTATCCGCAACGATGCGAAATCGCCTCGAACTATCGCTATCCTTTCTACATCCTCCGCATCGCGCACCAGAGTTACCACCCCCATTAAAAACCACCGCGAAACCCCAAAACCGCTCTCGCGACCCGCATTAGAATCAATTTCCCACGGCTGCGAATTTCCAAGTTTCGATGGTCGACGCAGCGTATGGAAATGGCGATATTTACGACAATTACTGGGGGGGTCTAATAGAGTACGCGGCACATACGTTTTACACAATGTACTCGCGTCGTCCTCCGGTTCCTGTGGCAATCGTCCCTGACACATCTTCCCGCGCTACGGCTCTACGTGTGGGTGGAACAATTACAACCGGTCCAACCCTATTTGCGGATGATTTATTCGGCCTCTTACGCGGCCCTTTCGAAGAATTAGCACAAATTGCGCGGGTCGTCCTTGCGTCGCCTCTCTTTCGCCCGCGATACCGTCTGTTCCACTAATTTCTTCTTACGTGCCACTCTTTGCGCCGCCTGTAGCCTTTAAACGAACTCGAATCGCATCGATTATGAGATTGTGTTTAGCACTTTTAATTCTGAACGATTCGCGAGCCTCGCGAGTTTCTGAAGCCTCTGGAAAGAAGCTTTGACAGATTCAGAAGACTTTGGAAAGCTTCGATACTTCTCAAAGTCCTGATGTATTTTCAGAGGTAAAAGTAAAGACAATGTTAAAAGCGATATATTTGTATAATAGAAATATGATAAATAATGTGTCCAAGAAGAAGGACGAGGTATAAATTATTATGTTATACAAAATTTATCATTGCTAAAGAAATTCCCAAAGAAAGACATGAAAGCGTCTCATTGAAATAATTAAAGAATAATTAATTGAACGCATCGAAGACGAAAAAGTGCGTTTAAAAGGCACGCGACCAGCCGCGGCGAAAAGTCGCAGGGGAATTTCGCGGTCGCGTGGAAAAAGTTGCCCCCATCGGGATTATCCTGTCACGGATCGTAAATCATCGCTGAAAGACGCGGAGACGATAGCTCCGCGGTGAATTCTGAGTGGGATATCACGGCTGGGCTAATAATTGCGTGAAAGTTTGACGACAGTTTGATTTATCGAACCCTTAAGAATCCGGAAACATTTTAAGCCGATGTTAAAAAGGGTTCGAGCTAAAAATTCTATTCGCTGGAACTTTCCTCTTTGCGACTTCGACGTACGAAAAGGGGGGAAATAATGTCTTTTTTATAGAGCTCTCGAGGACGATATTGCATTATTAAATTGTCTTATTTTCGAGCTTTGCAAAAAATATTTATACAATATTTTGGTATAATTTATCTGACCTGCTAAAAATGGCACGAAGAAGATCACAAACGAGTTTGTTATTCACGTTGGTCCTTCGAAAATGACCGTGCAGCACGACGACTAATTTCTGTACAAGATGACGATCTAGTCAAGCGTTTAATTAAACATTAGTCAAACGTAGACGTCGCGTGTTGTTGATGATAATTACGGTGGATGACAATCGATACCTGGCTCCATCGATATTGGTCGAAGCACATCATTAACGTGCTCGAACAATAAGCTTGCAAGGACCTCACCATCGATGCATTGGATACGTGTTCAGGGCGTGTTAGGTGTATTCGACAGGGGCGACTATCTGTGTTATGAGCGTTGGTCTGCGATGGACGCCTCGTGGTGTCGGTCGCTGCATTCTCCAGGTCGCAAGGATCGCGTTTGCGATTTCCCGTTGGCGTTCTGAAGATTGTTAGAGTTCGCCTGTTCGTCACATTTGGATCGCGCGGATTGGTTAACGTAATTCCATACTTTTAGAGAAAATGAAGCTCTACATTATAGTACTGGTTCTAAGAAAATAGTACAATAACAAAGAGAACGAAAACAATATGAAAATTAAATTTCTTTTACATACTTTATATACCTAGTCTTATTTAAAAATATGAATATTAAGGATATAACTAAATTAGTTACAAATTGAAAACGTAACTAAATAATTAATAATACTCGAAACCCAAAACTTGGACGTATCTGATCACAATTATCGATAAATCCTGATTGATTAGTGTCGAGTAGCGTCGACAATGCTGTCGCAACGCCAGACAGCAATCTTCAACAACAAAACGCTACAAAGCCAGCCAACAAGACGCAGAAACTTGAAGAGAAACCATTCGAAACTGCACGAAACACTTCGATTTACAGGGACCATGGATACTCCAACAGCCTTACGTGTCTCCTCGCAACCCCCAACCTTTCGCCAGCCCCGACCTAACCTAACACGCGATCCTGCACGCGTCTGATCCCGGTCGTTTGTGCCATCTCAGCTCGATATACCCAGGAAATGAGTTTTAGTCGGTCGATCGGCCCGAGACGAATCGAATTACGCGGCGGTTAACAGGATCCGCGGTGCAAGGTGTCGGCTGGCTTCAAAGGGAGGCGATTAACGGCGTGACCTTGGCCCCGGGACGGGGATCCCAGCGAATTCCTGGGAGCCGATATATTGGCCAGGGGTCGCACTTTCGCCTGAAAGAGCGTTTCGAGCACACAGGAGGATCCGAGGACGAGACGGGGGTGGTTGATGGGCGAGGAAGGGAAGCCTGGGGGGGGGGGGAGTCGATTGGAAAGTCGTGGAAGGCTCGCCCTTGCTCCCGTCACGGAATAAGTAGCTAATATTTCACCGGGGCATTCGAATAACGTCCCACGGAAGACAGCATCCTGCAAACCGAGACGATGTCGTCGAACACGTGCCGCTTGGGGACGGGGCAGAGGACGAGGAAGAAAGGGGGGTCGCAACCTTCGATTTGATCTCGGGGGACGCTCGAAAAATCCTCCGCGGCTTAATATCGTCGTTGCTCCCACGCTCGAGGATCGACTCGAGCCGTGCTCCTCGAGGAGCGCCACGGACCGAATTCAGTTTTTCATTCGACCAACCCCACCGCGACTCCGTTCCCTGTCCCATCTCCCCACACGCTGATCCTTCGACTGGCTCGCAGGAAGTTTTATTTCCCATCCAATCGGCGGAACTTCCCGCTTAGTTTCCGATCGACGATGGAGCTACGTGATTGCGGCGACTCCCGCGCAACCCCTTCAAATGACGCATTCCTTCGTTGGGTCAGGTTGGGTCTGGAGGGTTTGGTTTGGTTAGGTTTGGTTAGGTTTGGTCAGGTTTGGTTAGGACCTGTCATAACCTTCCTGTAGTAATCATCCTGTTGTAGCCCTTCTGTCAGAACCTTTCTGTCATAAGTTGACCTTTAGGTCAGGCTGGTTAGGTCAAGTTAGGTTGCGAGGGTTTTGCTTTGTCAATAAGTAGAAGTGGTGAAGTTACGACTTGAATTTAATGTGAAAGATGCATTCTAGATCCTTAAGTGACTCTATAGTCACTATAGCTGAGTGACTCTGAGTGACTCTATAGAATATAATTTTGTCAATTGTTCTATGAAAGTCTTAAATGTGAAGAACACTAAGTCAATATGGAATCCTACAGTTCATCTCAAACTGCAATTTCGAACGCAGACATCTGCTATTTTGAGACTGTAAAATATTTCGATCACAGCATGTTACTTGATTTATTACCATGATCAATGAACACTTCTCTCATTGGGGCACAGGATTTTAGAAAACAAAATAGACCATGTTTGCAAGTTTCGCTACTCCTTAAATAAACCAAACGTACCGACTTCAGCAGCGTTATAATACGTCCATAAATTCTAAAAAAAAGAAATCCAATACCATAATTACAAATAAAGAAACATTTCAATAGAGAAAGTTGTTCTGAAATTCGTTCCATCGTTGCTTGGTTCCCTCGAAGTGAAAGAGCGCGCCGTAATTCGTACAAGACTCGAACCGTTTGAATAATGTTTCCAGACGGTTACCGTCCGCAAGATGGAAGGAAATCGCTTGGCCACGACGCTGGGATGAGGCAGCAGCCTTCGATTTTAGCCGAGAGGCATCGGGACGCATCCCTGGACGAGCGTTCGCCAGCCTGGCTCCGTTCAGAGGAATAGATTTACACTGGACGGCTGAGCGGCCGCTTTTAATTTCGTCGTTTCCTCTGTCCTGGATCAAGACAGGCACCACGGAAAAGAAAATATTCCAGGATCTTCGGGCATCCTTGACATCCCCGGGAATTAACTTCGTTTAATCTTACGATCCATTGGATTCCATTTCCATCGATCTCCTCCGCCGTCGTTCCTCCAGCGTTCTCCATTCCATCGCGTTTTTGCGCGGCTGTATCGATGCGCGTGGACAGTTTTAGCGAGTTCAGCGTGTGATTCGCTGGTGGGACAAGACGCGGGAAATGGTTGATAGAAGTTAATTGTTAAGTAGACAGTAATCGATTTGTTTTAGCAGATGCGTTGGTGTCATTTAATATTGCGAAACGAATTTTTTTAGAGTTTATATAAAAGTTTGGATAAAGATTGAAGATACAAGAAATAAATTAAAATCACTCGATTCTAATTTACACAATGCAACATTGCTACGACATTGCAATACTTTATATACGAAGACCATGTCTTAGACTGAGAATCACTCGAACTATCTTTATTATAATTACAAATTCTTTTCTGAATTCCAAGCTGTTTGAAGCAATTATTCGAGCAACTATCATAGAAAATTATTCAGAAATTGTGATAAATCGAGATGGAAAATCGTAATAATTTCGTATTTTATCGACGCTGGTTGGATCGTTGTAACGTTTAACATTGAAATTCTCTACGCCCCTTGTATTTTCAAAGATCCTGGGGTGCGAGAGGCGGTGTAAATGCGACAGGACTTCGCGAACTCGATTTCGAAGAACCTTGAAGGACCGCGGTTCCTCGTCAAAACCTTCGAACGCGGTATTTTTTCCTGGTAAACTTTACACGACGAAGGAGCGTAGGTTTAACGTCTGGGCGAAGGATAAGTTTGGGTGGCAAGGACGCGATACGATCCTGGTCGTCGTAATAGGTGCCCATTGTCCTGGTTTCTCGGTCGGGTTGAAAAAATCCGCGGGATCGCTGGGGCGTCGAAGTTCACAGCTGCGAAAACGCGTCCTTCGAAGTTGTCACACGTCGCAAACAATCTTGCTTCGCCCCACAATGGCCGCCGCCGTTATTGCGTTAGCCTTCGTCGCGGCTTTTGTATTAGGTCGTAAGATATGAAATGTGTGCTCGCGCGTTTGCTATCTTCTTAATGTGTCGCACTTAAAATAGCATTGTTCTCGTCCGTGCTGCGCAATTTGTACAAGAAGTTCGAATTTTAGATCGAGCGTTGCTCGAATTTAATTCCTTTCCAAGTTCCGAGCTGTCTGTTTTCAAATTATTTTACAGTCGCGCGTTTGCGCTTTTCAATCCCAATCAGCTATTTATATAAAGTAGAATTTTATATACAAGGATGAGATCGCAATTATAGAAACCAAAATGAAAGAAGAGAAATGAAAAAGTGATGATATTAAAGACGAAGAAAGGAGGACAGTAGGGTAAGATGAAGATAAACATGATTAAAAGACAAGGATCGTGTGCTATAAGAAAATTGTCCGTAATTTTTCGAACACTGAACGTTCCTCTGCGTTCTAACGTGCATCGTGCATTATGAACGTCCCTCTATTCCCATTCGATCGTCGCAAATGGCTGCGAGAAGAGGCGAGTTTAGATAAAGCTGCACGAGCTTCGCGTATGGCGGCAAGGTCGGCTGTCTTGCTCGGGCATAGACGTTATTTAACATTTATGCGAAGAAGTTACATCGAACGCGTAGGATCTGAGGAAGCAGCTACGAGGTGCATGCATTTTTTCTGCGCTCGTAGTGATTCATAGCGCCGTGTACAGGCTGTAATGATACGTTGCTTCAAATCTGTACGCGATCTGTCATTTGAATATTTTCGTCGGTTCAAGGGAAAGATTTCCACGTGAATCATAATTCGATATTTAGACTCTGATGAATTGTCTGAATGATCACGCTTCTGGGGTGCAATTCGCCCTACTTTTCTCTTATAAATATAAGTTTTAATGCTCGAAGGTTCAAATCGAAAGATTCTATGTCAATCTCTTTCATTTTTTGAATATTTTCGTGGGTTCAAGGGAAAGATTTTCACGTGAATCATAATTCGATCTGTAGACTCTGATGAATTATCTGAATGATCACGCTTCTGGGGTGCAATTCGCCCTACTTTTCTCTTATATATCTAAGTTTTAATACTCGAAGGTTCAAATCGAAAGATTCTATATCAATCGTATGTCTAATCGCTTTCATTTGCCAACACATTAGCAACTGGCAAATTTCTTACATTTCCAACACTGAATACCTTTGAAAAATAATGAAATTCTGAAGCTGGTTGCCGCAAACTTGTATCGTTAACGCGATAACAAAAATTAAACAATTTTTAAAATATCAATATTGTATACTTGCTTTTTAGACATATAATAGACCACTTGTCATTATTCTGCTAAAATTCGAAGCGACGCGAATCCACGTCAGAGGTCACGAATGTCTTAATTACAAAAATCAAGCGTGCTCTAAAAAAAGTGGACGAATCTGGCAATAAATCCCTCGCTTCTCGAGATTTCAGTTCTCCGTTGTTTGAAAACTCGCAGAGCGCACTTCGTGCTATTAGAAATACAGTATTGCCCCCGTCTAGCAAAATCCCAAACCGTTCCAAGAATTAAATTATTCCCAGACGCAAGCTGAGGCGCGGAGCGATATTTTATAGTGGCAGTGAGTTCCAAGTGTTTCGGATTCTCTCGTTCTTACGACGGCGCTACACGCGTTGCCATAAAACGGAGATGACGCCGGAATTCGGTGTGTGTGTCACGCAATTCTTCATTCGAAGCGTTCTCGTCTATAATTCACCGCGCTACGTCCGCCACCGAACTTCTTTGAGCGAGCGGAAGAGGAACATCCGCGTGGCAGCCGCGGAACAAGACCGCCGATGCAGCTTTCGGTGAAATATCGATCCTCGTGGCTCGTGACAAACTACAGGTCTCGTGCTCCCGATGCCAAGACCGAGTAACTCGCGTATTCGGTTGAATAGATTGAAACAAAAGCGACGTCGCGTCCGTGCGAGATGGAGAACAGTCGCAGTGGGGAAGAAAGTGATCAGCGTCTCCTCTACGGTGATTTTTACTGTCCGTGACGCGAATTTGCAGTGCACCCTTTTAAGAGCGTCCATTATTGTTCTTCGATTCGTATATTTGGAGGCAGAAATAAAGAAACGAGGGGGTTTTGGGTGTGCGCTGCTTAAGTTTATGTTCTCACGTCTCAGGTCTAAGTTTATGCCATGGTCGCTTATTATTGGGTATCTGTGAAGAGTTGTAATTATTATTTATTGTGTTCTTTATTTAATTTCTTAATTTAAGTTAGTGAAATTAGGGTTTAAAGGTTTGTTATAGAACTTGTAAAGATTCTAATCTTTAATGCCTTACTATTTGCAGTGCACCCTCTTTAGGGCGTCCATGACTGTTCTTCGTTTCGTATATTTGGAGGCAGAAATAAAGAAACGAGGGGTTTTTGGGTGTGCGCAGCTTAAGTTTATGTTCTCACGTCTCAGGTCTAAGTTTATGCCATAGTCGCTTATTATTGGGTATCTATAAGGAGTTATAATTATTATTTATCGTTTTCCTGATTTAACTTCTTAATTTAAGTTAGCGGAATTAGAGGTTTGAAGGTTGCTATAGAACTTGTAAAGATTCTAATCTTTAATGCCTTACTTCAATAGTTATTGACGTATCTTTAAATAATTAAAGTAATTAGCACAAAACATCCAGCTTTGTTAAAGAAAAGCAAAGAAAATGACGAAGCTTTAAATATTTGAAAATATCTTGAAAGCAACAAGAATTATAGATGAAGCGATTGTTTGATAGAACAATAAATAACAGTAGACAATCGATTATTCACGATCGATCGATACAACCAACCATTCACGGGTAATAAAATCGAGAACCCCGCTCTCCATTTAACCCACGCATGAAATCCAATCACCTTAACGGCGCGTGCACAATTAATTCCCAAATACATCACGTCCAGGTCGCAAAAAAGGGTCGCAAAAAAAGGGTCGCAAGAAAGGGTGCATGAAAAAAAAAAAAAATAGAAGAAAGAGGAAAGGGTGAAAGGTGGCGCGATATATCGTCGCGAAAGTAAAAGTCGTTCCACTGGATCGCGATATATCATCGATCCTCCGCGTTACGAGGGACGATCTCGTGCGATCCTCTGCCTCGCGGATGATCGAACGCGAGCGTCGTCCGTCTCGTTCGCCCCGAAAAAATGCCGCTCGTTGCGGCTCGATCGACGAAGAAACGAGGAGTTCGTTTATGCCGTCCCTGGCAAGAAACGTTCGATGGCCGATGCAGCCGCGGAGATCCACGGAGATTTATGATCTCGAGACGTTCTTGCGTTTCTTGCGTCGCCAGCGGTTACTCGGGAGCGACAGGGTCGTCTGGTCGAGGCGGCTGGGTTCACGGAACTGGGGGTTTCGCTGGATTTTCCGGTGGATGCGTTCCAGTTGATACGAGAAAGGCGCGAACGTGATCGCTGGATGGTCGTTAATTATTCGAACGAGGATCGATCGGGACGCGTCCGATTGCGGGGACGATCGTGCCTTCGGATATTAATTGGCCCAGCCCCTCGAACCGATGATCCTCATTTGAATTTCATGGGGGCTGTGATTCGAGCGGAATCAAAGATTTCTATTGCGACCATTCGGGGAAATCGCGCGGGAATTCATCGTCGATCCGCGTTGCTGGTGAAACGGTTTCATTTCACGATGGGTGAAGCTACTTAGCCTGTGTTTGACGAGGAATTTTAGTTCTCAGAATTTCTGCGTAGTGCGTAGAAAAGATTTTATCGAACTCAGAAGCAAAATTGAAATTTAGAAGTAAATAAGAAATAAATTTGTTAAAATTGATTCGAGGAGCAAGGATAAGAAGCGTGTCATAAATCAAACGGCGAGAGCGAACGAAAGTCGATCCTCCGCGGCAAATTTTCTCACCCCTGCGACGAAGAAGCAGTTCAAACTCGTTGGAATCAATTCGAAATCAATTCTGCGGATAGTCGCTGGCAGAGTGGCTGGGATTTCCGAAAATTCCAGATAAGGAGGGATTCGAGGCAAAAAACGGAGAGAAAGGAGCGAAAGGAGAGATTGCAAGGTCGCCGATAGAGCAAAAGAGCGAGGGAGAAAGAGTAGCGGACGGGGTGTGAGAAACTAATCGAGATTCTAATTGAGTTGCCACGGTAATCGCATCTTCGCCGATAATTCCATGCCAGATAGAACATGTCCACAATTTGGTATCTCATATCCGTTAATTAATCTGAAAACTTCCGTACGGGGGATGATGCGAACATTCTAGTCGCTTTTAGCCGATCAGTGGAAAGATCGATGGCCATTAGACGGACAAATAACAGGGGTGGTAAAACGGTGAAAAAAAAAGGAAAATAGATGGGATACGTGTAATTATTTGCGAACGGGAAATTGAAACAGAAATAATCGAGTGCAGAGGGAAGCGTCAACGAGTGGAAGGGTTGGGAAATGGCATCGCGACAGAGGCGTGTGATAGATGACGTTTTACGTATCGAAAATTTACGATGTAGGTTTAAAAAGTGTTTAAAGATGAACAAGGGGAAATGAAAATGTATGTAGTGTTTCTTTTTTTTTTTGTGAAAAGCAACGCCTTGCATTGACTGAACGTAAATAATTAATGGCGACAAGGATTTGTAGTAAACGGAGTAAGGGTGGTTTAATATGATGAATTTCCTTTTTGATCTTTTGAGAGAAAAAATTGATTTCGTCGCTGGTCACTGAGAGTTTCGTACAAAATTGTTTTTGTTCGAAATTTATCACGCCTGCATGGAACTCGGTATGGTTAGGGCAGTTTATTGGAATGTGCTTTAGAGTTATCTGACAGTCACATTAATTACAGATTAGAGGGTTTGTTTCGCTGTGTGCAGGCTCTGTGTGACCCGTCCTGACTGTAACCCATAAATATTACAATACGAGCCACTCTAATTCAAAATTTGCTGACTGTATATTCCACAATAATCCATAACATAAATATAAATTAATATACTACATGTTTTCGCGAATTAATTGTAAAGTAAATTAAAGTAATCAAACAAATTGAAACGTATCGCTCGACGAATTAATTACATCACAAATTAATATAACTCTGATCCAAATGCATGTTCGACACGTTACACCAACGAAATTTGTCATTTTCGTTCGAATCACGTGCGACTGAGGCGAATCTGAATAAATAAAGGAATTGCTCGGATACGGGGTTGGCAGGTGCGAATAAACTTGTGGTCGTGGATGTTTCGAACGCCCTGTACGTCGAAATATTATTTTTCGCAAAACAGATGGAAAATTCTCCTTACGGCTGTAAAAATGTTCAGCGTCGATACGTATGCAGAATTGAAATAAAATTGGTCGTTTGGCACCCCGGGGGTGAGCGTGCAGGGAATAAAATCGGGAGACAATAGGATAGGCGAGGGTGGGGGAGGGGCAGGGGGCTGGCGAGCGATTCGAAAGGGTCGAGACGGAGCGGGACATTAAACGAGAAGGAAATAAAATTGTTGCTACACGTGTGAAAATGAACGGTGACGCTGTTTGATAAGATCGAGTAAGGAAATTGAATGCTCCTGGAGCCTTTTCTGGTTTTCGCCCGATCCGAGGATCCCACCGTCGACCAATTTAACGGGGAAAATGGCGGAACGAGCGTTTATTAAACGAGAGTGCCCGTGGATTAAAAGGTGACGAGGAACACCGACGAAATAAAGTAAACGATGCTCCACTTTTCTAAATGCGCGTCGTTAAAATTAACCGCGCGCTCTGTAACCGCCATATTTTTCTCTCTTGATTAAATAGTGATTACATACGAGTAAACACGTCGTATCTCTCTTTTGTTTAAGGAGATGTGAAAATTTCCACTCGTATTCGACAGGCTCTGCGAGAACCGAAATAGTAACAGTTGTTCAAACGTTGATAGGAGCAGTGCGCGCGTTACTATAACGAAGTAGCATGGGTCATTCGACGCCAGACAGTTCTCTGCTCGACGTTTGGTACTCCGTGCGAATATAAATATATTATAATTCATGTGAACGTAGAAAAAGAGAGGAGAGTTTAAATTGTCATTTTATTCATTTCTAAATTATTTGAAGTACCCTATCTTCAAAGTTAGCAATTTTTATAAACTTGTACTGAAACTTCAATTGTAATATATTCATTTGCACTGTTTCAATCCCCAGGACTTTTTCATACAACAATTTTTTAAATAAAAATCAGATGCACTCGATATTTGAGAAATTTAGTAGACAACCACTAACTTTTCAACCCTGCTTAAACAAATTTTCACAAAACCACCCCCTCATAGAACAAGTGTATCGCAGAAAATAATTTTCAAATCATTGTTAACCATATCCAATAATTTTCCATCCCCAAATTCCGCTTATCGCGAATCGACCAAACCACCAAACTTTCAATCCCACCCCCTTAAAACGCAACGCCGAGAACGCATCGCTCGCTCGCGGAAACATAAACGTTGACCAACAAACGATCGCTGGGACCACAAATATTACCCGTCAATCCGACAGCCACAAACAATTCATCGAAGGGTGCAGTAGTCTCCCCGCATTGCGGGCTTTTACTTTCAGTCGGCCGAACGCGCCGCGTGCACGTGCCTTTCGATCGATCCCCCGTTTTTCAGCCCTCGTGAAACGCAGTCGAACCTCTGAGGGATACTTCCGTCGTTCCTACGGTCCCTTTCACCAGGAGGAATCCTCGAATGGGACGGCGTTGGGCTCGTTTCGATCGATCAGCCGCCTGTTCCGTCGAATTCGATCGGCTCGTCTCGTGGCGGCCAGTCGTTTCATTTTTATTCGTCCCCCGTTACAACTCGAAGAGGGCTGCTCGAGCATTGGAGGGTCGCGTCCCTCCGTTTCGATCGAAGCGATCGGATAATAAACGGTTTCTGATTTACGTCCGCTGGGGTGCCTTTTTGGCGGCGCTTCTGTATTATGCAAATTGGACGGCTGTCGCGAAGGCACCGCGGTTCGAAGTTCCGACGTGTGTTTCGACTGTGTTTCGAAAAGTTTTAGGGGCTATTGACATCCCCGATTTCACCGCTGGGTTTCACTCTCGATTTTGCTTGGCTCTGTTTATGCCGGAGGATTTGTTAAGTTGCGGTTTCGAGGGGGAGAGAGGGGAGAGATCTTGGAGATATAGAGGAAAAGCGAGGCAGAAGTTTCTTGTGGGATGTTCTCTGCTGGACTTATCAGCGAGGGTGGCTAGGAGGCGTAGATCGTGGAGTTTTTTTGAGCGACTCTTCTTGCCACTTCGAGTGGATTCACTCGACGTAGGATATAGAAAAAGGTACCAATTCTGTACAATTAATTAATTATGCAATACTCAAGAACTATGCAGTCTTTGGAACAAAATTAATCCTTATATCGCCGCCTCATTTTTCTTTAAATATCAAACTTTTCATATAACAAAAGCACAGTGGCCACAAAAAAATTAAAAATTCCATCTGCCTTAATAAAATTATTCCTTTCGCTGTTTGAAAAAAGAAATCGTTACTAACCTACTAACGATAGCAGTGCACGAAGAACTACCAACAGCCATCATCGCGAGCGTTATCATTTAAAGCAGAATCCGTTGGCGTTCGACGCGGAAGCGGCTAAGTGTAATTAAACTTGTCGAAGTTAGCAAAGCATACCTTCGGACGGCGGTAGTTTTAATTCACGTTAAAAGTTGTTTCGACGGAATTAAGACCGCGGTTCCAGCGTTCCTGCGGGCGGACCGCGTAGGAGCGGAAAGTTGGCCGGAAAAATGAGAGGAAGCCAAGATATTTCACGGACACGGCCGGTAAAACTGTAACGAAATCTTTGCAAGCTTGCGAGTCAAATAAAACGAGTTAGGCATCCGCGGCGGGTCGCACAAAACGAATCACGAACTACGCCGGAAGTTCGACGAGAGCCTGCGACGACTAAGAATCGGAAAACGGAATCACCCGCCGTTTCTTCCTCGACTTCCTCGAAACGACAGCGTTTCATCCGCTGGAGGAGTCACCAGCCACCGTTGAATATAAAGGCCCGCTGTAAACGGCTCTTAAAATCGAGCTCCTCCGCGAGGAACGCGGAATATCGGAGCCTCTGTTCGTCGTCGTGAATTTTCGAAACCGGAGTATTCTGTTCCTCGGATTCTTAGGCCTGCGAGATTCGAATAACATGGTTTTGAGTATCGAGGGATTTAAGTCGAGAATTTTTACGAGACTCCATTTGCAATAGAAGTAAAATTTATGCAAAATTTAGTTTTACTTCTCTACATGATGCAGTGTTAAGAAATATTAAGAAATTATGCACAATTGTAATACGAGTTTCCATCTTTTCATATAATCTTTTTGATATTCTCTCGTTTACGAATCAGCCAATATTTGCAAATGTAACCAGAATGAATTTTTCGTAAAATAACCTGTTGAAGCAGCAGCGAATATTACAGGGTGGAAACCAGCGAAGGGACTTCTTGGTGAAATTTATCGGCTTTTCGGAATGAAGTTAACGGTGGCGAAGATATTAAGATCATTATCGCGTGTTAGAAGGGTGAAACGCGTTATAAATTTCTTTGGGGTCGAAAGACATTAAACCGTGAGTCAGATAGAATTATGCTCCGAGTGCTTGAGTTTTTAATGGAACCTATGATTCTCCTTTTGCGTGTCCTCTCTTCGCAGAAAACGCGTTCAAACGAAAAGAAAAATATTTATTTCAAGACGGACAATTGAATTTTTACAGAATTTCCGATTCAAAGTTCGAAATCAGGAATCCAACGATCCCTCAAAAACGCTGTTAAACATTTTCTCTTCTGGAGGAAACGTGGGACCAACGTCCAGTCGAAAGAATTCCTGGTAGCAGGGCGGCCATTATTAGAACAAAGTCCTAATTCGATCGAAATCCGACGCGCCAGGAACTCGGACAGAAGTTCCACTCTGAGAACCGAATTACAAGTTCATCGTGGGCGTTCACGAGGAAAACGTTTGGCAATCGCGGTGAAGTTTCCTCGTTTCTAATCTACTTTCCTTCCGCCCTTCATCGATATTTCCCGATATTCGAGCCACGCGAAACCTCCGCCGAGTCGGTGGGAAGAAAGTGGGCGCGTTTATTGGGCAGCTCGTTGGGCGGGCAGTTCCATTTAAATAAAGTAGCGAGAAGCGGCACTGGAATTGGAATAACGACGTGACGGGTGTCGTGTGGGAGCACTTAGGCGAGGGAACTTTTAATTTTTATCGCCACGTTTGGGTGGAGAAATTTTGTGATCGCTGAGATGGCGCAGAGTGGCTTGAAATTGAGGGTGGGATTCTTTTGGGGGGTAAATACTTCGATTTAACTAAATTAATAAATCTAATAAGAGTTTCGTATGTAAATTATGATAAATTTTTAGCAAATTTTAATTCTTATTGCTACTACCCTGTTTGGGTGAAGAAATTTTATGAGTGTTGCAGTGCAGGCTTGAAATTGAGGGTGGAATTCTTTCGAGATGACTTCTTCGAGAGTTAATACTTCGGTTTAACTAAATTAATGATAAAATTTTGTCAACTCGATATCCCTGGATAATATGTATAGAAAACAAGTATACATAATAGTATTTAAAGGTATGAATATAATAAAAATTTAATGAGATATTCCTTTTTACTTTCTTCAGAGTACCATTGATATAGAATTTGAATAATATCAAACCTCCAAGCTAAAACGAAATATATGACCACTAACATTATTGTTCATCCTCGAGCAACTAAACTTTCCTTTTTTAAACAACATCCTCGAAACATCTTCCCCATTTCCCTGGCTCGAACTATACGACGATCGCCGCGTAGCTCGCATGCGGGTGCATGTGCCGATGGATGGTAACGCTTGCGCAGTGGCAGCGTGTCGCCAGACAGCTCGCCGCTACGGGTGCATCTCGCGGCAGTTCGCAGTCGTCTTCTACAGCAAGCTCATTAGTCGCTCAGCATTCGTCGGGGACACCTTTTCGGTGGATCACGCCAGTCGTTCGAACACAGCCCGTGTCCCCTTTTTCACGCGACCAGCACACCTGCCCCGTCGCGCTCCCCCGTCAATCGCACCCCCAGAGACAGCCATCCGCGATCGTACGCGGCGATCGTGCCGCTGATTTCCAATCGTCCCGCGCCGGAACGAAGATCCAGAACGAAGTTTCCACGAAGACAGTTAAGAACAGTTCGCATCCACGCTCTCGAATCCGCGCGGTCCTCCCGCGAGGGATGAAACGGGGCTCGATGGTTCCTCGTGCACGTGCCAGTTGACTCTCGAGGAGCGTCGAACTCGATACGACCACGCGCTCTCACCCTTCTCGCTCTCGACGGACGTACTCGTGTTCAAACTCTTCGCCTCGTTCGTCTCGCAACTTCACCCGTAGAAATGACATCCACCTAGTTCCATCCATCCTGTGGAACAGTCTATCGTTCGCCAGACGCGTCGATGATCGGCCGTAACGAACCCATGGTACCGTCGATTGTCAATCGTTAGACAGTAAAACCGAAAGATCAACCGCTGCGAGGCGAGGGCAGGGATCCAGGGTGCACCGATCGATCCGGCGAACGCAGTCGGTTGCGCTCAGCCGGGGGTGAAGGCGGGAGCGCCGGGGTCGTCGACACGGCGACGCGACTCCGTCGGTGCGGAACGGGCAGGAAGTGAGCTGAGATACTGCACAGCTCGGCTCATGGTCGAAACGACGTCGACCCAGCGCTTCGCGATCAAGCTACCCATGCTGCAGCCACCGTCTCCCTTGTTGGAGATGGCATCACTGCGTCTGCCGGACTCCGAGGAGTTCGACGTCGACACGCGTCGCAGGAGTAACAACGGGAATGTGCCGCACACGACCGTCTCGGCCGTGCCGCCGGCCACTGGCACCCTGCTGCAGATGAGGAACGACCTGGGCGACTATCTGAACAACCTGATCGCGGAGGCCATCACGAGCGACCCGAGGACGTCGATGGAGGACAACGGCGGGCTGCTGAACGCGAGCAAAACGGTGAACCTGTCCACCGCCGAGCAGATACCCGATCGGCTGTACAGGCACAGCATGGCGATGTCCGCGGTCTACTGTGTCGCGTACGTTCTGGTCTTCGTCGTCGGGCTGATCGGTAACAGTTTCGTCATCGCCGTGGTGTACAGGTCCCCGCGCATGAGGACCGTCACGAACTTCTTCATCGTCAACCTCGCGGTGGCCGACGTCCTCGTCATCGTGTTCTGCCTGCCAGCCACGCTGATGAGCAACATCTTTGTCCGTGAGTACCCAGAGAATCGATTTTTCCTCGCTCGCGGAACGCGGGGTTATCGTATCGTCGGGTAGAACTCGGGGGCGGAATAACGATGGGTCGGATTACGGTGAACACAGAGTGAGTTGGAAGTACGTAACGAGTGGCGCGCGGAGAACACTCGTAAACTGATTAAAAGGCGTTACAGTAAGCTCTCCGTTGCGAACGATCGTACGAAAGTTTGGGGTGCGTTGTTCTTTACGCGAGACGCATCGAACGAAAGCCTCGAGTTCCTCTAAATGCCGACCTCCAAAACCATGACCAATCCACGATTCCTCGCTACAAGACATGCCCCCAAATGATCCCCCCAGCGTTTACACCAGCCGTAAATGGTCTCGTTACATCCGCCATTCTTTCCGCGATATGATTCCAATCAGCGGGACAATATCGCGTAACGAACAAGGGGCCTCGGTCCGGCCTATCGATCCCAAGTATTGATCATGCGTGATCGGCCCTCGAGCCAAGGGGGGAGGCGAGGAAACGGGAAAATTGGATCGAAGGCGATTAAAAGGGCGGCAGGGAATTTCGTTCGGCCTCGGTTTGTCGTCGCAGGGCCTCCGCTTCGGAGTGCCAGCGCCGGCTCGCGCGCGACGAGGTCGACGGATGGGGGTTGAAGCGGCGGGGCACGAAGGGGGCTTCCCTTGGCGGCACGGAATCGATCCCTTCGCGATTCCCTCCGACGCGCCGTGTTCACGCTCGATGCACCAAGCCGTATCGCGATCCCGCTTTCGCACGGGAGCCGACAGCTTCATCTCGGGTAACTGCGGATAAATTATTCGATAATGGAATCGGCGCGAACACCCCCACCCGCGTCCCTCCGCTCGCGGAGGCACGGAGAGGCCCTGGATTCTTTTCAATCCCTCTGGCGAGCGAGCAGTTTCAGACGAGGGGGTTCATGAATATTTTGAAGAGAAAGAGTAATACTTTCGGGTGGATTTGTATCTGTCGCGGCTCGCCAAGTGGGCTCGATTTCTCTGCGGCGCGGACTTTGACGAGTGGCTGTCGAAGCAGAATCGAAGCTGTTGCGAATATTTTCAGATTTGTTGTTTAAATATTATCTTGCGAGTTTCGTGGTAGCTTGGAAGCGTTTTCGTTTAGTCGAGTTCTCTTTCGATCTGTATTAGCGTGGGCGTTCGGTATCGCGTTGGAATATAATTTCCGCGGTTGTCCACGATTTATTGCCGTCGTCTCGACAGACTTTCCGTATCGTTAATGGCCCCTCTTTTCGTTCGAACGGTTTTTCATTGGAAAAGTTCGGAAGGCACTTCAACAGGTAAAAATCAGAAGGGAAATATAACGCGGATGACTAAGTAGCAAGTTTCCAGTTCCACTCTTTCAGTTTTTCTTTTCTTTGTTGTTAAACACACGTGCGAGCTGGCATTGTCGGGCTCTAAGACGACTCCTTTTGTACCGTTCAGTGATGCCACGGTACTAAATTTGCAAAACCGTCATTATATATAACCTCGACTACCGGAACAACGAATAATTAATGGAAATTGCCAATTTTTTATTCAACACCAGCGTTCTTCAAATATTTTATTAATTACTCGCTACAGTGGCGTGCGTCGTGTTTTTCCAAGACGCATAAAAAGAGAAGCTGAAATTATTTTCAGTCATCAGTTCGTCTTAAATAACTTTTATATCGAAAAGATCCACGTGTCGCGAGGCACGTTGGTGTTTCGAAAGAAACTAGCGCGATTCGACTACTTTGCGAGCACACACGATCGAACTTAGCCTCTCACGATCGAGTGGCAAGTATAATGTTCTTTCAAAACACATAAAAACAGAAGCTGCAATTTTTTTCAGTCATCAGTTCCTCGAATAACTTTTATCTCGAAAGAAACTCGCGCGATTCGACTATTTTTCGAGCACCCACGATCGAACTTACCCCCTCGCGATCGTTAACGCTCGAATCCCACGAAATGGAACCTTTCCATTAAAACTGACTCGGATTCACGAGCGCATATTGAAATCTTCGACTGCGCTGATACGCTAGATTACGATCCAAGCCGCGATTTATTTCCCGCGGAGACTTTCGCGTTCGACGAGAGGGATCATCGTTTCAATGACGATTAATTAAACGGGGTCAGTTAATTCAGACCGCGAATGGGGATAACGAACTGCAATTATGAGTCCGTCGCGAGGAGGAGGCGGAGGACCTGGGGCGGATAATTAATCAGAGGTGATTACGCGAGTGTGCCAGATGTAACGTCCATCTGATTATGCTTGTACGAGCCACCGTCGATGCGCGAACGCGATCGCGAGCGGCGCTTTTTACGATGCCACGGGTCTGGCGACGCGTGCGTCGCGCTGACGGAAACAGGAAACGCGCGTGGACCGTGTTCCAGCGGGATTTGCGAAGATCCACCGTGGGACCGTTCCGTTTCGTCGCGTGCCACCCGTTACTGGCTTGTATCGACTTTACTGGCCGCGTTAGGGGCGTAATGTCGTCGCTGTCGCCGTTAAAGGTTACTGAAACGCAATGGGATCATCGTTGTCTCCCGTCTCCGCGGAAAATGACGGATCGCTGCCTTTTACGCGGCGCTTTATCGCGAGCAGAAAGTTTTATCGTCCCTAAATATTTTCCTGCACGATTTTCCTTCTACCTCGTCGGGAACTTTGATTTACATTTCCGGTTCACCAAAACGCGTTACCATTTCCCATTTCGTTGCAGATACAATGAACGAAAATTCAACGAAACTTAACGAATCTAGGAATTATAATATTATAGTTCTATGGTTAAGTTATTTAAGACGAACAAAAGAAAGAACACGACACATGGCACTTAAATAATTAATCAAATATTTGAGAAATATTCTCGAAGATAAGAATTACAATCTTATAATTTCATCTGTTTCAATTCCTAGCGATCGTTAAACGTTTGTCCAAAGCGACCGACGCAAAGAGGAGTTACGGAAATTTGATAAAACTGCTGACGATATCGATCCTCGTTACACAGCTCGTTAACAGTTTCCCTCTTTTCGTCGCCGCTCGTTTTCATCGCGCAGGTCGATGCAACCGCGTTCTGTTCGACGAACGATCGCTCGCCCCGCGTCGAGCCGCGGAGGTCGCGGTAATTGCGGATAAAGACACAGCATTCGACCGTGAGCTTCCAGACTCCTCGAAGCAAGCCAATTGTCAGCGCATCGCATGACTAACGACGTCATTAGCACGCACTCGCGCGGCGTCCGTCGCGACCACTTGTTTTTCCCGACGAATTCAAGTGTCCCGCACGCGGAGCACACGTCCCAGTCGCTGTTCAAACTGTTAAGCACACCAGCGATGGAGTCTGTGGCGCCCGTCGCCACTCGACGATCGAGACGGTCGTCGTTTCGCGTTTTCAAAGTCCCTGTTGGGACGCCACATCTTTCACGTGGACGGAGCTGCGATTAGGTTGCGATTTGTATGTACAGACAGCACTCGTACAGCACGACACGCTTCACAACACTTTTATTCTAACGTAATAGCATAAATTGTGGAAATCTTTAGATGGCACGGTAGATAGATTCCTATAAAATGCTGTGTTGTGTTGAACAGTGTTATATGAGACTCAGGGTCGAAAAGGGAGCTTGCGTTCTGAGCACTCATTAAAAATATGGAAGTATCTCTGAGAAGCCACGTCTCATCGCGGGTGGCGTTATTTTTTAATTTCATTTGAATTGATTTTAAATAATTGACGAGAATATTTCGCGTTTGACGAATTTCTGATGAATAACAATTTCGAAAATTCTCTGCAAACTGTGAAAACGAGTCAGTTTGTCACGAGACTTAAGAGGCAGAGTTTGAAACTTGTCGCTAGCAAAGAACACGCGCTCAGAAATAAAAGTATCGAGCGCAATTATATGCGATTAATCTCGTTTCATCTCTTCCGCTAAACTCAGGGGTGCCAAACCCTCCTCTCCCTAAAAACATGCTCTCGCACCATTTTTCCCCACTTTAACTCGTCCTGGAATTTTTCCTTCGTTTATCATAATTCGATATCCTCGTCGAGCTTCATCAGGTATTTACGCGAGACGAACGAAGTTGAAAATATTTCGCGGCTTGGGTGCAAAAAAAAAAAGCAGAAGCGGAAAGTGAACAATTTGGTAAAACGGCTATACTTCCGCACTCAACTATTGCGAAATAACCGTTCGACCCAGTTTCGGAGTTCTATTGAAAACAAAAAAAAAACTTTATTAATTGCTAATATCCGGCAGCCATTTGCGCGAAAAGTAACGAGTAAAAACGCCGCGCAGCTTGGCGAGGGTCAGGTTCGAGGGGACGCAAAAACAGGTGATAATAGTACCATCACGTGGGCTAAGACACCCACGCACTCTTCCGTGTACGTAGTTTGAACGCTGTCTGGAATAATGAAAGCGTGAAAAAGTGATCTACCGTCAACATTGCGACAATGAGTTACAGCGTTTATCGGCTCCTCGTTTAAGGGTAAAAGTTCACCACGCGAATAAATGTCTTTCGAACGTGAAATATTAATTGAATCGGTAATTCTCAAAGAAGGTACACATAATCGCGTTACTTGGATCAGTGGAAACTAAATAAAGTACCATTTTACGTCACTTGGAATGCCAAAGGAGAACACCAATGTTTATCTGAATATTAATGCGACGAGCAACTTAAACTGATTAACAAGAATATTCACATTTGATAACTTTTATATAATTTAATGCTTTTTTCAAATTTTTCAATTCATTCCTTTATCTTTGACGAACAATTGCATCGACAACGTGTTCGCAGCTATGGTTGCACGCTACCAAAGCAGAAAATTTAACGATTGGTTCTGCAAGCTGAAATAAGTCGAGGACTCGTCTTACAAGCAACAGAATTGCTTTCGAAGCTTCGTTTACGAGAAAGGCAATTTCGAAAATCCTCTGCGTACGCGTGCACCGACAGCAAGAGCCTATAAGCCAGTAGAGCAGGAAGCTCGTGCTCAATCATGCACTTGATGGATTGTCATGGAGTATTCCCTCGAAAACGAAGCTTGAAATGCAATTTTGTTATTCTTGACTCGCGTCTTATTTTGGTTTCCGCGATCGTTCCTTGATATCTCTTCCGTGGGCTGCTGAGCATCGCGCGCGCTGTTTTATCTGCATTTCTGAAACGGTGCTTTTACTGTGCTCTTAAAACACCAGGAAGTCGTATAAAAATGGCCAACGCAGTCTCTCTTTTCCCATAATGATAATTATACACGCATCAGGAATGCACGCAAATATGTCATCGTAACAGACGATAACAGCGCGTTCGCGGATTCCATTTTATTTTTTTTCGTTCGCCAGTCGAAGTGTTTGTTCGAAGAAACGTACACAAGTAGCTGTCGTGCGGGTTTTACCACCGTTTAGATGGTATCTGCGTTCCGTTTGGATAACGTGGAATTAATAACACGGCTCTCCTCTCGCGCTGTAAAATGCAAAACGAGTTAACTCATCGATTTTGCTTGACGTTCGAGTTCAAGGTGATACGTCGCTTCGAGCGCGGATTTCATTTCAAGAATTTTCAATCGCGATTTTATCCGGGGCGAGCGTCCGCTCTCGAACAGTGTTCCATCTTCTTTTCTTCGAGGCGAGAGCGGCATTTGCAATGTTAATTTTTGCGAACGAAGTTAAATCGATTTGCGCTCCGCCCATTCTTCAAAGTTGAACGCGTTGAACGGTGTTCACCAAATTCTATCCCTTAGAATTTCGACTTCGAACGATCGTGATCAACGAATCGATATTGCCCCACTTCAGTTCAGATCCCTATTTTTACGAGGCTCTGTTGAATTTTCGAAAGACCAGCAACAATTGAAACGAAAGATTAATTAATGCGTTAAGAAGAGGTTCAGTTTGAGAAGAGACTTGAATCTATTCTATCGAACGAGCCTGCCTATCGATCACCTTTTCACAGACCGTCTGCTCGATTTTATTTATACGGTTGAAAGTAGGACATCGTTGCTACCAGCGTTGTTCAGAGTGTACACGAGCTAAGTTGAAACAAGGCGCGTCTCAAGTGATTTTTGCGTAGAGCAAGCAAATAAATTCTTCATTGTCTTCGATTAAAAACACTCTGAGGAGGTGAGCAGAAAATG
The DNA here is from genome assembly GCA_963969225.1 of Xylocopa violacea. Lineage (NCBI taxonomy): Eukaryota > Metazoa > Arthropoda > Insecta > Hymenoptera > Apidae > Xylocopa > Xylocopa violacea. The sequence goes on along the minus strand of CAXAJV010000021.1, from coordinate 7,014,605 downwards.
AAATAAAATAATGCGAATAAACAGCGTCGTTGATATATTTCTCTTCATTTTATGTAAGAAAAGAGTGAGCTGTAATTCAAATTAATTTTAAGAAATGATATATCGCTCGAGACTGCTGATGTTTATGCATTTATGGAAAATTTTGATACTCAAAAAGGCACGGAACGCACATAGTATGCAAAAATATACGAAATGTATCCAAGGTGAACTGCGCGTTATAGAATTCAGAGTAGCAACAAATCTCTGGGGTTTATTTCTTAATTCTGCTTTGAAACATTTAAATCTGCATAAAGGTTCGCACCTCATTGCGATTATTATTAAATCTAGGAAGAATACTGAATTTCTGTAAATACATATCGCTTACGACTTTTAAATACCTTCGTTGCACTCTCAAAATATTTAATACACCTCAATTTCTCAAAATTCATTTTTCATATTTATGCCTCATTTTTACACCCCAAAAGAGTACAATATAAGATAGAGAGGTACTCTTTTAGGATGTAAAAATAAAGTACCTCTCAATCAATATAATTTACAAACTTTCTACTATAAATTTATAATATTTATCGTATTACAATATAATATAACTTATATTTATAATATTTATAAAACATTATTATTTGATTAAAATTTTAATACTCTTTTGGGGTGTAAAAACTCGTATCATTTGTACAATTTATAGAACATAGCAAGACCCGCGTAATCAATTTTTATTCGTGTGCTCCGCTCATCGAAGCAGGAAGTGTGCGTCGTTCGATTAGAAGTGTCTCTTCGTGCCAGAAGCTGACGTCTCTTACAAACTATGACAAACTTGGGCAACACAACTCTGTTTGTTCAACGAAAGAAACCGAGAGTCTATAACGAGATTGAACTCGTCCCCAAGGTGGTACCGTTTTTGTCCTGCGGAGAAGCTTTCTCTTTTTCCTTTCTCGACACGATTGTCCTCCGCCAGGAAGAAGTTTTGTCGGCCGCGTAGTGACTTTTGCGCTTGAAATTCTGCACGGTGTTTTTCCTCTGTCTTTGCCCCGTAATTTATTGCTCGGGACTGTGGCTCAGTTCGTGTTTGTTTAGTGGAAATGTCTGTCGGATCCGAGGCGAGAGCCTTCCGAGGAGAAGTGACGGTCAGATTAACTGATTTAGGAGAACTTTATTTGGGACAGCCACTTTCTTATGGGGAAATTAATTGGCTCGAGTGTTAGATATATATAATATGACGTATATGCATTTTATTTACCTTCAAAAATGATTATGATTGTAATTAATAATCGTAAGATTATTGTGATGCTTTTGGAACTTAATAATTAGTTATTATTGCTTTTTATTTACTTTAAAAAATTATTGCGATTGTAATTAATAATCGTAAGATTATTGTGATGCATTTGGAACTTAATAATTAGTTATTATTGCTTTTTATTTACTTTAAAAAATTATTGCGATTGTAATTAATGATCGTAAGATTATTGTGATGTATTTTGTACTTGATAACTATTTATTATTGCATTTGATGCAGAACACTTCTCATTTTTATGAATGAAAGTTTATTGTAGAGAATTTTAAAAGCTTCCACACCCTTTGCAAAAAATTTCTTATAATTTTAGCAATATTAAAATAGCTTATTATTCACAGCAATCTCGCAAGTATATTCTGCACATTCAGTTCTGGTTTCCAGTGTATTATTAACCTTGTGCATCTAACGGTAGTAACACAGCATAAAATGTCAGAAATGCATCCATTTCTCGAGCGCAATAAATACAATCAATCTTTATGCTTCCATTTATACACGACTCACTGAAGGTATCTACTTTAAGATACCAAATAGTGAAAAGTACACGTTGAAACGTTTATCATTGACGTATTTACTAGTGTATAGCAAAAGTGATAACAAAAATGGAACAGAAAAATCGGGAAGACTTTTGGTGTCAACGCGGTGTTTGGAAAAAGACAAGTTCGAAATGTAGAATAAATTTTTGCCCGTTCGAGGTCTCGTTTACGAGGGAATCGAGTTTGAAAATTCGTCGAGTATGTCTACGTGTATGGACGTCCATGTCGACTGGTGCGTGCGGATGACACGAGATAACTTTATCCTCTGATTTATTTCAATAAAAACTTAGCCGTTGTTCTGGAATAATTTCGTTTCATTATTCGAGAATCAGATTTCATTTATCCGCGAGCAAGTGTTTCATTCGAATTGTATACAACTCTGTATTGTGGGTGTGCTAGGAAATCTCATAAGTTCCAGTTGCAGAAAACATAAAGGAATATTCATCGATGTCGTAATTTTGGGACTAAAACACTTCTTAGATGTTCTTTAGAGAGTTGAATATTATTAAATAATTTTTAAGGGAAAATAATATAATATAAAAAAGAAAAGAACTCGATTCGAGCAATTGGAAAAGGAACGCCACGCATTTGAGCAACTGAAAAAGGAACGCCACGCATTTGAGCAACTGAAAAAGGAACGCCACACATTTGAGAAACTGAAAAAGGAACGCCACGCATTTAAGAAACTGAAAAAGGAACGCCACGCATTTGAGCAACTGAAAAAGGAACGCCACGCTTTTTCGAATAAAATATTCAAAGAAACAATGCAAATCTTTCATTCTTCGTAAAAAATAAAAGTCTACACCTTTTCATACTCTTATTAATAATTAGCTAAACAGAGAGCGAGAGAAAATTCCTCGTAGACCCAAAACTCAGCTGCCCAATCGTCGCAGCGATCGCCAACAACGCGTATCGCCGTAAATATTTGACAGCAATACCTTACGTGTTTTCCCTGTCAATAATAATTCGCGGGAGCACGGAAATTCGCCGCTGGAGGAAGGGGGTGGAAGCTCGGAGGGTGTATCGTACCCGTTCGCGTTCCGCGGACGCGTTTCATCGCGTTATTATGCACTGATCAATAGTCAAAGGCAAGGGTTGACCGATATCCGTAGTAACGTAATAGCACATGATTACACGCGGCCTGTCCCGTTCCCATTTCTGCACCCCCAGCCCTCCATCCAACCCTCGTTCGACCGTTTACGCGCGCTTCGAATCGCGGTTATAACGTAATTACACGCGGCTCCCGCGGATTTGCATAGTTTTCTAAACCGACAACCGCGAGCCGCCGCTTTGAAATTGCGCCCCAAGCACCTTGCCCAGTCCTCGAGAGCGATCGCGATCAAATCTCGCAACCCTTTCCCGCGTTCGACGTCCGCCAAGCGGTTTCGAAAGACGACTGTTCGCTGAAGATTACGCGCAGCGCGATGGTTTTATGGTCAGCTTTTATTGGGGCGCTCGTTGCAGTTGATAAGAACGATGAATCGTCGTCCTTTTTTTTTTTTTTCGTGTTTGCGCGATGTCGAAGTGAAGTTCCGTAAAGTTTAATCTTGTTTGGCGATGCGTTGAGTTGTAAAAATGTTTGCCACTGGATAAAAGTAACGATGGTGGCTACGACCATTTGTGGACAGTATTTGTTGTCTCTTTTATCATATTTTTTCGTAGCAATTAGTTTGAGTAATTCGTTTTTAGTGTTTGTATAATTGAGTTTTAGTATTCGTTTTTATTGCTGTAGAGAAGTTTTGTTTCTTTTTTGTGTAAACCTTGAAAAGGACAGATTTAGAGGGTACAAGTTTGTGTTTGTCCAATTGTTAATCCGAGTCGATCTAGCTTGTTGAGTTTTTAAGTCTCTATTGGGAAATTTAATTGCTTCTTGTTATCAGCGTCCGCGATCAGTTAGCGGGGTGGATAAAAATTTTTTTTCTCCGAAGTATTTAGGTTCTCGATTGGGTAGACAATCTTATTTAAATGCAATCCGGGATTTGCGGATTATCTCGCTGATCTCTGACATTTCTATTTGAACAAGGCTTCCGGTAAATCCGGAAGATAAGCGATAACCGGCCATGGGGGTGACTTTGATTAATAACTAACTGTTTTGTCCCGGATTTATTTCGTTCTTTCCGGTTTATTCGCAGTACTCTGTTACTTACCAGAAATTCTGGTATTTTAAAACAGTGGAACTCGAGATAATAACAATAGTAGTCTCTTGGTCTTAATAATCTCTTAATCTCTTAATCTTAATAGAAATCTTTAAATTAACATCGCTCAATTTTACAAAATTAAAAATAAAAATAAAATTGCACTCGTGGGTTTGCACTCTGAGTTACTTTTCAATTTTGTTGCCAACAATTCAGAAATTTACACATGGCCAACAATTACACATGACAGTGTTCTTTTTTTTTATTTACTGAGTTACACTCGACAAAGGAGTGCAAAGAGTTAAACGAATAACTATCGTCTCTAACGAAGAACAGCGAAATTAAATAAAAAACAATGTAAATACGTGTCGAGGGTTCAGATAAAAAAACAATTTATCGCATAAAAGATTCATCAAACCCGTGTTCAAAGGGTCGCCCGTTTCCTTGATTCGCGGAGTCTCGTTCAGAACTTAATCGCGGCTAAGTAACGTCTGTACGGTGGCACGAAAAATGCGAGTTCTTAGTTGATTCGATCAAGATAAACTGTACGTGGTCCCCGCGATAGTTGCACGTTTGTGCAGCCACTTAATTGGGCGACTTTCTCGTTTACTTTTTGCGGGGCGCGGGCGATTAAGCCGCTGGAATAGGATAACACTTGTACTCGAGCACCCCTGCGCGGACCCTGAGTCGAACAAAAGGGAAGGTCATGACCTGGACAAGTGCTTCTTCGATAAAACCGGGCTTAAAGCACCGGGCACCAATAAGTATACACAAATCTGAAGATCGATAGCTGTGCCAGGAATTAAACTTTAGAAACGGGGTGACTGCGTTTAACCGTTCGATTATTCTCACCTTTCGTTTCAGCCGTTTCAATCGATTTTTATATCGACGAGAATTCGACGGAAAGGGGTCAGCGAAGTTCGAAGAAAAGATTTTTTAAAACGCGCCCAAACGCTAGAGCGTTGAATAATTAATTATCTTACGACACACGTAGGTGACATCGAAGTGTTTGATACTCGACACACTTGACGCAGAGAGGGATGAATATTCAATATTAAAATTCCCTCGACTGATAAGGAAAATGCATATAAGACCACCTTAAATTATAATAATAATATTAAAAGTTACTTAAAATTAAGTGTTACTAGTATATGATAATTCTTGTATATATATTTATGCCTTTTAATTTTATTTGTAACTTTTAATTTTGTTAGTTTCAGGCATTAATATTTTTGGCAGATATAATAGTAGCATTTAATTTTAAATATAATCATCTCGGAAGACAGAATTTTGTCGACAAACATTTCTTCCAAACACGTTCACCCCTCGATTGACACAATGCACCCCAATGAATCCTGAACGTCCTTAAAGCCTCCCAGCTGGCAATCTCTCTCGCCCTTGAAACCGCAGAATATTTCATCAGCAAGTAGAAAAAGTGGGAAAAGGAACGCAAGGGTGGAAACGATTTTCTCGGCTACCCATCCCAACGGGCAGCAGGTGATTATTCAGCCTCGAAAACGGCGCAGGCCAGCATGGCGGCGCTTTTTTCCACGGCCCACGGGGTGGAACGCACGCTGGTTGGCGCAGGTGTGCGCGTCTCGTTCGCTTTGAAATGGAAATTGGCAGCGATCTCGGGATTCTGGACTAACGACACGGCAAATCGAATTACCAGCGCGCAGAGTCGATCATCGGACCACGACGCGGCTGATTTCGCCGCTGCCAGCCGTGTATCAGCATTCCACTTGCGCCCATGGGTGACTGTTGGGTGCTCTTCGAGCGTGCTAGTCTTGTCGACGTTTGCGACCACCGAATTCCTTGAAACAACGAATTTTTTCCCGATTTTCTTCTATTCTTTTCCATAAATATTAATTAAAACGCACTGGGGGATGTTTCTTATAGTTTATTGGGCGTATATAGGCGAGCATTGGGTGCTCTTCGAGCGTGCTACGGTCTTGTCGACATTGCGACCACCGAATTCCTTGAAACAACGAATTTTTTCCCGATTTTCTTCTATTCTTTTCCATAATTATTAATTAAAACGCACTGAGGGATGTTTCTTATAGTTTACTGGGGGTATATAGGCGAGCATTGGGTGCTCTTCGAGCGTGCTACGGTCTTGTCGACATTGCGACCACCGAATTCCTTGAAACAACGAATTTTTTCCCGATTTTCTTCTATTCTTTTCCATAATTATTAATTAAAACGCACTGGGGGATGTTTCTTATAGTTTATTGGGCATATATAGGCGAGCATTGGGTGCTCTTCGAGTGTGCTACAGTCTTGTCGACATTGCGACCATCGAATTCCTCTAAACAACGAATTTTTCTCAATTTCCTTCTATTTTTTTCCATAATTACTAATTTAAACGCAGAGGGGGATGCTTCTGATGGTTTACTGTAAATTTAGGTTGCCATTAATAAATCGTACGCTCGCGATCTATTTTTCCAGATTTTTAGCCGTCACTTTCAGATTCATCTCTGGATTATCTTCTTCATACGAGACATTATTATTCAAGTATTTCCTGTATCTGGATTTATCTCCCGCGATGGGGACGTTTTGGTTGCGCGGGGCGAAATTTCGAGTCCTCGAGCGTCCTTGGTCTCGGATCTTTCGAGACATCCGCAATGAAAGTTCGTCTTCAGTTATATATTTGGCAAACAGAGTAACCTTGGGCGGGCGAGGGCGATATTGAAATACTTTTGAGTTATATATTTCAATCAAGATGGCGTCGCGATGTTTTAATAAAACCGGGAACATGCTCGAGCGATGTTAACGCGTTATTGCGTCTCCATTTTAATCCGGATTTACTTTTCGTAATATCGTGTCAATGGTGGACCAACGAAAGCACCAAATATCAGTAGAAAAGAAGCTATATTCTATATTTTATGTTTAACGGATTGCTTGTTTGACGTCGTCAGAAATCCTCGTATTGTAAAATAAATAAGAAAATGTACAAATTCGATACACTTGCGGTGGAAACGATACGTGCTCGAAACTCAGTATCCGGAATTTCGAGCGCAGTATCGTTAATATAATGTCATTTTCAGAATGGTATGCCACGGACGAGCCAGAAATCGTCTCTACGAGATATATATCCGAGCATTTGCGGAAGTGTCGTTAGCGCCTGCTTCCTACTGGCTATCACGTCTGATAGAGCGATCGCTTTAATGAGGGAACAGCTCGATACGAACGTAAAGACACGATGCATCTCGTCCTTGAACTTGAACCAGAAAAATTGCTTAATCAGACGACACCTTTGTGCGACCCACGTTCACGATTTTATCTTTGAAATCATTCTCACTTTCATATTCGACATCACATTTTTTCAAGTGAAAATACTCAAAGATTGTACTCTACAAAAGTAGAGTTGGGGGTTGAAAAATTATCCCTTCGTTACTCTCAAAATAAAAAAAAAAGATTACACTCAATATCCAACGCTCGCTCATCGCAACCCTTTCGCGTTCCTTTTCTCACGCTTGTCATTACTTTCCAAATCGCTCATGTAATCCCTCGCATCGCACACACTCATCCATTCTCACAATAATATCTGCGAATCGAGGTGAAATACCAGCGCACGTAAATAAATTCGTGATTCCCACAAAAATCCAGCTCGTTTCAATATCCGCGCCCGAAAAAGGGCAATTTGAAACCAGCAGAGCGACCCCAGCACGAGCGACGCGTAGTACCAACAGCGAGTGATATATTTTAATAAAATCCATAAAATCCAGCTCGAGATCCAGCCTTGATCGGGGTATTAAGGGCAGCTGCGAGCGTTCCAAGGATACGTTTCTTCACCAGCGACCGCGCTGGTCCCACGTTACAAATTGTTTCAATAAAGGGTTGCGAAGACGGATCTTCGCGAGACCTCCCCGTTAATCAGGGGCTGTTTTTGCCAGCCCGTTGCGGCGGACAGCCTTCGACTGGCCCGCGCGTGTTCTGGAAATTTAAGGCTGGCCCGCGTGTAAATCACGGGAAGCCGGAAATTCGTCCAGCGTAAACTCACCCTCGCGGCGCTGCGCCACCCTCCATCGCGAGCGCTCGATCCCCTTTTCTATCCGCATTTAAATACGCTTCGGTCATTACGCTCGGTGCAACGAAACGAGGACCACGATTTATACTGGTTATACGCTTTTTTTCTGCCACCTTTTTCGTTCCATCGTTGTCGAGTAACTGTTCCTGTCGAGGAGCGAGTTGGTGCACGCGAGACGCGACGCTGAGGACGCTCGCGAGATCGACATTGATCGCCTGGCATTGGACTGGAGTGTGCGATTGTTCTAGCGAATGATTTTGTCCGATTCTTTCGAATGGATGTCGATGATTCGACTGCTGATTGATTAATGGAGTATGTGTATTTAGAGAAAAGTTACGATTAGAATTGAGAAGTTGTTATTCTCAGAACGTTAGGATTTTGTAAGAATATTGAATGATTTTTTTTTGTATCTATAAATGTAGTCGAGTAATTCTTGAAGTTTCAGAGTTTTCTCCGGTGTTAAATTAAATCTGAGCAGCGCTTTAAAATTTGATTCTCGATAATAAAATAGGAGCAAGGACGCACCATTTAGTCAACGAGAATACCACTTTTCGTATAAATTATTAAATATATATGTGTATAAATGTAGAATAAGAATATTTTCCAATAATAATTTCGATCCTGAAAGAGAAGAATCTTATTTAAATTCATCGTTTTATTTAAAAATGATGGCGAAATCTCAGAATTCGTATCACGTAACACACCGCACGTACGGAGGAGACAAGAGTCTCTTAATCTAATTTTCACGATCCTCGAGACGACGTTCGATCGATTTATCTTTGTCCATCTTTCGATAGCTCGCTTGATAATCCATCGTTCCTTCGTGGCGCGAAGCGGAGGGTGTAAAATCGGGAAGTTAAACGCGGCACCAACGGGACCCATATAACCAGGGAATAAAGTTAACGATAGATTTGTCAGGGACGATCCGACAAGGTCCGCGACAATTGAAATCGAGAAAGTAACGACTGGCACGAAATATGGTGTCATTAAAGCGCCATGTGTATCTGACGCTGATAAAATTGAGGTCGTTTTCGCGCAATTGTGCAATAAAGAACGGTCTTGTAAACGTTACAGAGATCATCATAGTCGGGAAGACGGGGAATTTCTGTGTTAGGAGTCGCGCGGCGAAAGTATTTCATCGAATTAATCTTGCTTATTCAAACAGCAAATTTGTCCCGATCAAATATTTAACTCGCGCAAATAATTCAGGGTTGTGATTCAGCGTTTGACGTCAATTTCCTGTCATCGTTAGCTCGAAAATATTTTTACCTATAGATCGCAACGGTGTTTATTTATCAAACGAAATACGCGACGGAATAAGTGCTAATGTTAACAAAATTCAACTGAGTACACCAAAGTCTTTAATTTATAAAATAATAAGAAAACTGATGGTCCAATCTGTTCCAAATTCATATAGAAAGTAGGATATTTATTAATAGAAGACAAACACAAGAAATTCAAAATCAAAAAAAGTTCTTTCAGACCAAGATGTTCTCTCAATGATGCACAATGAACAACTGACTCGATATTTAAAAAAACTTTCCCTACATAACAGTTGAAACTTAAATTACTGATTAACGAACAATACTTTTATCATCCATCGATTCTAACAACAATTTTCCACTACTTTCTCGCTAAATTTGCTAAATAATTATTCAACACCTCGCCCAAGAAGTAAGATTACAATAATTACAGAAAGCCAACAACAGTTTCCACGTGACGAGACGCGACAACCCCCAAAGCCGACGCAATCTTTCATCCACCCTTATCGTATCTCTCGAGAAACGACTGTTGGTGCCTTCTTAAAAATCCGCTCGAAGCCCTCGGTCATTATCGCGTTCCTCTCTACCGTGATTTTTCATTAATTCGACGGAGTCAGCCGCAGGCAGATCCTCCCAGCTGTTTCGAGCAACCATTACAACCCCTAAAGCTTCCTTGATCCGGCTGTCAAACGACGTTCTCCATTTCGAGGGAAATACTTTCGAGCTCGACCCGTCGCGTTCGCGGGGCCAACGGGGCGCAGGAAAGAAAAACGAGGAAGCGGAGGGAACCGTGACGAGGACGAAGGGGTGGGACGCGGGGGTTGAAGCGGCTGCGGGTAAAGGGAGCGAAAGAACGAGTCAGATTAATTGTTGCGATCGATGCGCCGATAATTAGGTCGTGGAATCGGCGATAAATCGCCGACCTCCGACGGAACATTACGAGCAAACCGAGTGGAACGAAGCTGCGAATGATTATGCAAGGAGAAGGTGCTGTAGCGAGGGGCTCGCGATGTATCGGCTGTCTGTGTGTTTTAACTGGCTAATTGGAAATGATCCCCGCGATTCTGATTGGTTTCCAAGGGGTGGAAGTGGCGCGAGAAAAATTGAGGGGGATTCATTTTTGTTGGTCGTCATCGTATCGATCGCTATTGATAAAAGATATAGTTTTCTAACTAGAAAAAAAGTGAAATATATATGTAGAGGGGATTTAGATTATTTTAAAAATTGTTGGTTCGAAATATCGATGTAAATTTTTTTTTTATTATTCGTAGGTTTAATTATATGGCTTTGTTGTTCGATTTTTATTTTTTAACGAGCGGCTCTAATTTAATTAAGCCTCTTACTGAAACTTTCTTGCCGCATTATAAGAAGCCAGCGCATACAACCATTTACATTTAAGAAATTAGAATATTCGTGTCGGCGGTGCCGTGTCACGAAAGCTGCTTATTAGACTAGGACTTCCCAACTTTGACTACACGTTCTCGAAAAGTGCTTTATGAATTTACGACCCGAGGAACCTTTTATAAGACGCGCGTATAATTTTCGCGAGTGTCATCCAAGAAATCTTTCGCATAACTCAACGCGATCAAATAGATAAAGTGTCGCGTTCTCCACTGGGATATGCAATTATTAAAACAGCTGTCTTTTGCCTGCGAAATCATAAAAAATTTCCTAAAAATATATTTCCAAGATATCTTATCGAAAATGTAATATTTCGAAACGCCACGCGTTTATACTGTTGATATTTGGCTCTGTTGTTTAATAAGTTCGCAAACTTAGGGTTGCAAAGGGTTAAGTTTCAAAAATTCCTGAGTGCAGAGGGCTAAGATTGAAAAATTTGGGTTTCAAAATAAATCTGGAGGATTGCAAAGGGTTAAGTTTACAAAATTTCCGAGTGCAAAGGGCCGACTTCAAAAAATTCCACTCTCAAAGCAAATCTCAATCGTTGTACCCTTCATATTTGGCTCTGCTGTTTAATAAGTTCGCAAACTTAGGGTTGCAAAGGGTTAAGTTTCAAAAATTCCTGAGTGCAGAGTTCTAAATTTGAAAAATTTGGCTCTCAAAACAAATCTGTAGGATTGCAAAGGGCTAAGTTTACAAAATTTCCGAATACAAAGGGTGAACCTCAAAAAATTCCACTCTCAAAGCAAATCTCAATCGTTGTACCCTTCACACTCGGCTCTGTTGACTAATAAGTTTCCCGACCGCTGGCCTAATTGTAACACTCGCGCGTTCGAATTATACAAGCCGTAAAATAACGAGATACATGGCGGAGCGTCGGGGCGCGCACCCCGTAGAGGCGCGGCCGCGTGCACGGCAGACTGTAGGTCGTGGGTCGCAGATAGCGGGACGCCGCTCCGGGTTCAACGTGTACGTGTACGCCCCCGCACACGCGGACAGAGGGGGTGAGTGTATCGAGTGCGCTGGCTGCACAGGGGTGAACGCCCCGAGGTGACCGCGTCCCGCGCGCCCGCCAGCCTGCAACGCTTCCGAGAGTTCTCCTTCGGAAATTGGAGCTCGGCTACGCCACGCCAGCCTCCCGCGCGCTTGCTTCGATCCTTCCGCCCATCCACCCCCTCGACGACCTCACCCTGCTTCCTAGACGCCTCCTGACATCCACTGCTCAACTGTTAACGTCCACTGTTTATCAACAATGCTCGCCGACCGCCCCTCGAGCTCCAGTAATTTCGATTGCGATTGCGGTCCCCTTTGTCGGGTTCGCGTTAATCTTTAACCCTCCGTTCGCCTCTGTGTTTCCTTTCTGCTCCCTTTTTTTTTTTTCTCTCTATCACCGCCGTTTGTCATCTGGGTCGTTCGCGTTTAGCGCGGGGCTTTTTCAAATCGAGGGATATTTGTCGAGGTCTTTGTGCTCGATCATTTGCTGGGATAAAGGGTTGCGTAGAAACGTGTGAGAGTAATTCTTTTTAAGCGAGTGATAACTGAGTGTTGTCCAAACGTCGAGTTCGTAGTTTGTAATTCTTATATTTAGTGAAGACTCTGTGTCTGATGATTCAAGCGATTTGTTGGAATAGAAGTTGAGATGAAAACGTGGATTGCAGATTAAGGGTTGCGTACGATTGTTCAGAAACGTGATATTTGTAGAGTAAGAGCAACGCTTTTTAAAGTAATCGTGAATGATAATTAAATAATGTTGTCTAAATGTCGAGTTCGTAGTTTGTAATCCTTATATTTAGCGAAGACTCTGTGTCTGATGATTCAAGCGATTTATTGGAATAAAAGTTGAGATGAAAACGTGGATTGTAGATTAAGGGTTGCGTACGATTGTTCAGAGACGTGATATTCGTAGAGTAAGAGCAACGCTTTTTAAAGTAATCGTGAATGATAATTAAATAATGTTGTCTAAATGTCAAGTTCGTAGTTTGTAATCCTGCTATTCTTCCATGAAGATTCAAGGGCTTGAATTAATGAACGGACCTTTTGGTCCGCGTAATTGATTCCCTTGTGAGACTACTTATCATAACAGTATCCTCTTAGGATCTTCCTAGTGAAAGACAGTTTTCGAGAGCACAAAGAATTTTAAAGTCAATCGGTTTACACAAATTACTTCATGATATACAGTCACGTGCATACCATAGCAGACATGGTTCTACTTTTTCTCATATCACGCATATCTCTCAAGTTTAAATGTTTGAGACTAATCAATTTAAAAAAATCTATGAAACTCCACGATTTCGACAAAGTTCTCCACAAAACTATAGAAAACTGTTATTAAAATAAAATCGTGGGGAGAGATTTCCAACGAACGTCCACGTATAATGATAAACTTGCTCGCCTGGATCGAAGTTCGTCGAAACAAGCGGCCGTTGATTTCGCGCTCGCCGCTTGATGTATTCGAAACGGGCAGAAAGACTCGATTAGAAAGAGAAGCCTCCACGCTGCGTCCGTGACAGCATTTCTTTAACAAAAGCTGGCTTAAAGAGCCGCCACACGAATTACCAGGCCATTGTTCGGTTCGCTCGCGTCGTTCGCAAACGAACCGAGCTATTTCCAATTAACTCGATCCGTACTTTGCTCCTTTCAGGCCCGACGAGCATCGTTCCCGTCCATAACCCTTTAAAAAATCGATCGAAAACTAATAATTTCGTAGCTGGCCGCTGCAACGCTCGACGTAGAAAAAAAAAAAACGCGGAGCGGAGGACGACAGAAAAAAAAAGAAGAGAAAAAAATGAAAAGGCTACGAGCCACTTTATTTTGGCGACTTTAATCGTCGATGGTTGATTCTCTCTGATCGGACAAAGGCTCACGTGTTTATTGGAAGTTCTCCGATAAGTCTTGGGACCGGAGGAAGCTTTTGTACGGTCGTTACGTTCTTAAGCTTCTCGTTTCCCCCCTTTTGTTCCGAGGATGGGCCCCGTTCCGTTGCTAAATGCGAGATATTGACTCTGAAGTATTGTTCCGTGGGAACGTGCTTCGCGTAATTATCAGATACGCTCGCTATCAGCTGGTAGCAATTTTTTGGACCCGCCCCCATTGTGTCGCGCGATTTCAGCCACGAGCGAAGAAGCGGATCCATTGTTGGGATTTTTTGGGACGGCAAGTAGTTTTGAGGAATGAAAGGGTTTCTAATGCGAGGGACAAAGTACTCTTTGCTTAAGTTAAGACGCGTCGCTGCACAGAGTATATCATAGTTCTTCGATCTTAATCGACACGAAATTTTGTGAGCTATTGAAATTGATAATCTGTAGATTGATTTTTGAAGTACTTCAGTTTAGAATTATTAAGAGAAACGTGTTTGTTAATCTAGTAAAATTGAATCATATTTTGAGCTGATGTCCAGAAACAAATATCGTTTAGAAGCTCGATTTTAACCGTATCGAAAGAAAGTGTCGCTGTTGCGCGACGATAGCGAATGGCACATCTTTGTCGCAAATGAGTTATGATGGTTTGCAAGCCTAATCAAGTGGAAACTCCACCTTGGCTTCAAGGAGAGTGTAATGGGACGTTTGAACGGAGAAAAGAGAAAAATCGAGGTGAATTGAAAAAGTATACGAGGCTATAAAGAGGAGAAAAAACGGGCGCGAAGGAATTTTCAGCACATTTCCTTCGAGATTAAGCGCTGTCGTCGAACATTGACGCTAATGGACCCTGAAAAAAAAAGAAAAAGGTCGTTTAAAGCAGACGTATATCCGTGGCAAACAAAATACTCGTCCGAGCGAAGAAGTTTCAATGTTTCAAACCATCAGACACTACGACAGCAATTCCCAATCGTACTGGCTGAAATAGTTTTCGGAAAACAAGTTCTCTCTTAAAACAGCTAGCATAAATGGCGCATCCTGAATCAACAGTGTCACTTTAACTCCCTGCGAATGCTCGCAGACATCTACGAGAGACTGAATAAGCGGAATTGAAACGCGACATTACTTGCTTCTTACATCAGCCACGATGTTTGTCTTGCAGAAAAATACGCGCACCTCTAATTCAATATTTGCGAACGAATTAACGAGTAACCACAAAACACGGCGCAAAAGACTTTTACGAAACAACTTAAATAATTGAATTAAAACAGAAAGAATGAGTATTCGAATTTCAAATTTTGTAACAAGTAGATCATGACGCACATTGCTGACAATTAAAAGTCCTTAAAAATTAATTAAAGACTAGAAAAGCGGACGAAAAACAGACGAAAAACAAATCACTTCGAACCACCTACTAATTATTCAAAAATAAATACTTTTTAAATCTGCTTGGACATCAAATCCGCCTCGAATATTCGCGACGAGACGCAGAAAAATGAGAGGACCTCCGCGGATGACAACCGTTAATATTATTCCTCGATCACGGGCGCAATTAAAGCGGAAGGCTCTCGCGTGGAGGGTGGCTTCGCCCAGTCAGAGTCCCGCGATAAATCATCGACCCTGACACATATCGTGGACGGGAATGTGTGCCACCGCGCGCGAACGGTCACGGATGCGCTCGAGCACGCGTACACACGCGTGCACACGCAGAAATGCGCGTACACATGCAGAAATACACGCACAGACGCAGAAATGCACGCACACGGGAGCGTGAAACAGCGTCGCGCTCGCGTGTGCTGGTTGAACGTGTCCATTCAGTCTGGCTTTGTCACGGCATCGCTAACAGTCGTGTGCTCCGTGCACGCTTAATTACACGTTATTGCGCTCCGTGAGGCGCAGTTCTGTTTCCCCTGGGACGCATCCAGCGGGGAACGACGGGACGCGGTCTCGAGCGGGCGTTAGGTACACGCGTGCCACGTCTGTAATCTCGATTTCGTAATTCGACTGTCTGTTTTTCGACGCTGATAACAGAAATGACGAATTGTTACTCTGAGGACTGTTTGTTTCGATGAGCATTGTGTATTTTCTTTGTTGACGGTAGAGATGTGTGGAAAAGAAGCTTCGAGAAAGGACTTGTGTAATATTTAATAATAATTTTTACTCTGTTTCTATGAGCAATATGCATTTTCTTCGTTGAAAGCAGAAATATGTGAAAAAGAAGCTTTGAGGAAGGACTTGTGTAATATTTAATAATAATTTTTACTCTGTTTCTATGAGCAATATGCATTTTCTTCGTTGAAAGCAGAAATATGTAAAAAAGAAGCTTTGAGGAATAACTTGTACAATATTTAATAATAATTGTTACTTTGTTTCAATGAGCAAGGTCTATTTCCTTCGTTGAAAGCAGAAATATGTGAAAAAGAAGCTTTGAGGGAGAACTTGTGTAATATTTAATAATAATTGTTACTTTGTTTCAATGAGCAATGTCTATTTCCTTCGTTGAAAGTAGAAATGTATAAAAAAGAAGCTTTTGTGAAAGAACTTGCACAATATTTTTGTAAATATATATTAGTTTAGTCTGTAACTTACTCACAGATGTCGTAGAAACTTCTTTTCTCGTAGGACTTCGTGTAGGAGTCTTCAAGTCGAGGCTCTGAGCGAGGCTTGCAGATTTAAGGCTCGTTTATTTTCACTTGAATTGCAGCACGTTTCTGTATGAACAAAATCTGAGATATCGAGTACAAAAGTGGCCGACTTGGCGTGGAATGACCCGTCGGGACCAGGAACACGACGTTACTGCTGTTCGCGGCAGCCGAACAATGGCCCTGCTGCCAGTCGAACGCTATATCCTTGACCTTCGCTACTTGGCGTCCGCTGTGGAACTGTCGAGTCGTTTTCGTATCGAGAAGGAAAGACGAGCGTTCTGTTATGAAATTTGACCACTGCGACGCGTCGAATGTCTAATGACACGGTTAGATTTCTGAGAATGGTACTTTTAGGAATTCAAATGCGAGAATTTGCGCGTGATTGTTGGTAGCAACGTGGAACCTTTAATTCTGAAGAGTTTCAGGGAAGAGTTAGATCTAACAGTCGACGATAATTGAAAAAATATTGTAATTTAATGATAATGGTTATTTGGCACGCTAAATAAATTTTAAATTAATATTTGAAATATTAATTGATAACTGGCGTGTTTAGCGAGAAAATCAGCTTGATTAAAAAACAGTTCGGAACCTCGAGCACTCGGAGATTACAACGCGAGGAGAACGAAAAAATCTGTTTTCATTTCGCTTATTAAAAGGTTAATTAAAGAGTTAATTAAAAAGTTAATTATTTTTTAATGCAGCCAATCTCTTGCATAATAGCTGCACCGCGATATACTTAAACTTTTAAGTAACCCGTCCGATACGAAGGGTGGAATAATTAGAAAGTCCACCAGACCTCACGAATCGAGTGATTTAACTCGAACGATCGAACTTTCCAATTCGTTCTACGGTCTTATAAATCACGCGTTACTCCAGGAGTAAAAATCACTTGGCGCTCCAAGAGGCTATGAATTACAATTTCAATAAATCGCAGTCGAATTCGACTTCGTCGGTGGATTCGCGGAGGAACACGAGCGATGGAAAAGTTTGTCACAAATGGCTGATCGCGATCGTCCGAATAGCTGAGCCACGGGACCTCCTGACAGTCGCGCCGCCGACAAATGGAAGAGAATCGAGCGTTTTGATCGATGGCGAATTAATCGAGCCGCAAGTTTTCTCGTTTACCGGTCTGCCAGGGAAACATGGAAACTTTGCTCGCTGGGAACGTATGCGAGCTAGCCACGGATAGGACAAGCATCGCTGCTTCCGCTTCCGACGAATATTCCCCGGAACCCCGGCCTCCTTCGATTCCAATCAGCTTAAATTCACTTCGAATGCGAATTTAAACTTTTCTCGTTAGATCGAGCAAGTTCCCTCATTTTTTCTCTCCCCCCTACTCTCTCTCTCTCTCTTGCTCTCTCTTTCCTCCCCTCTTTTCCATTTCTTTCAATTCCGCCGAGTTCTCCGCCATCGCGTCGAATTCGATCGTCGTCTTCTTGGGGTGGGAAATCGTGCGACGTAGACGTCAAAACGGCGCCGAAATGTTTCTTCAGCTGAGACGCCAGAATTGTGTACACAATTGGGCCCGTGTTGCGGCAATGAACGCACATGTGTTTACGAACGCTCGACTGAACAAATGGAATATTATTAGCTTAACAATGGACCCGTGCGAGGCGAATACAGCGGAACTGCTGGGTTTTGTTTTGTGCCTGGTGAGGAAAATCAAGGCTGGCTTAAGAGAGCCTATCGCGAGAATATATATAAAACGAAACAATTTATTTAATTATTAGACTTCTTTTTTTTACCGTAACTTTTGTATTAATAAATAATTTCCAACTCTCACCAACGCTATTGGCAAGCAAACGCGTTATGGAAAATCGATAGATACGATTTGGGTCATCACTTGCTCGATTCCTACGATTCACACGATATCTTGTCACTTTATTATTAAAAAATAAAATAAAAAATGTAATGGCAGATGCTTCGACCATCAACCAAATTCTGCAGACGTGGCTATCGAATAACAACCCTTCGATGCATTTTGCAGCTCGCGTCGAACATTCACTCGGGGTCCAAAATAAAATTACAAAGGCCCAGGAATATTAATGTCCGCGGACGTATATAATTCGAACTTCGTCGAAATACCGTCGTCTAATCACCCCTAATATCTCCGCCATCGCAGCCCTCGGCGGTGTGCCGCGGAAAGCTTCAATTAAACGATCAACCCCGCGATCCCCAGCCGGATGCCAGGGCGAGATAGCGAGAAGGGGAGAGGCGTCACGGTTAATTAACCGCGTCCACCTGTTTTCTCTTCGTTTCGCCGGCTCTGAAACGGCTCCAACCGGCGGCACGAGCTCGGAAAAGCGACTGGGACGATTATCCATGCATTATTTCACGCACCGCCGCGGTGCAATATCTTCCGGGGGTTGGCGGGCGCAAAAACCGGCCTGGGGTGGGCTCGTGTTGATTTAACCTTGACACAAGTCGCGCCAAAAATCAAGCGCGCCGCGGATCGTTAAAAGACAGGCAGAGAGGGATGGGGGGCGGATGGAGCGCGAAGGGGTGGCGGAGGAGCGAGAGGGCGCGGGTTCGAAATGAAATTCAGCGGTAGGATAAAAATTCTTGCGGCAGGTGCGCGACGCGCTGCGCAACGAGACGGATCGATCGATTAAATTAATTGTCCCCGTTTGTTTCGAGCGTCGCTGGAAACCAGCCACGGGACCGGATGTGTCACACTGTGACGCCTCGTAATGCTTTGTGCTCGCTTTGGGGTGAACGGAGTTTATTGTTACATAGGGTGTTTGATGATGCTCGAATTGTACAAGATTTTTTTCTAAAGATTGTTAAAAATTGTTGTCGTTATATCTAATGTTCTCATGAGGATGTAGCAGAGTACAGTATGGTTAATAACTTCACGATGTGATGAAAATATTTGATCAGTTCCATATTCTTCACTCACGCTAACGGATTCTTTGCTAATACGTTTTCTAACGGTGTACAAACAGTTCACCAAAGGTGCACTCTGTGTGTTCCATTTGAGCGAAGTAGAAATAAGGGAAGAATGCACCCTGCGCGTTCCATATAATCGAAGTAAAAATAAGGGAAGAACCCACCCCATGCGTTTCATACAATCGAACTAGAAATAAGACAAGAACGCACTCTGCGCGTTCTACACGACCGAATTAGAAATAAGAGAAGAACGCACCCCACGCGTTCCATATAATCAAAGTAAAAATAAGGGATGAGCGAACTCTGCGCGATCCATATAATCGAACTAGAAATAAGAGAAGAACGAACCCTTTGCGTTCCATATAATCGATCTAGAAATAAGAGAAGAACGAACCCTTCGCGTCCCATATAATCGAAGTAGAAATAAAGGAAGAACGCACTCTGCGCGTTCCATACGATCGACGTGGGAATAAGAGAAGAACGCACCCCACGCGTTCCATATAATCAAAGTAAAAATAAGGGATGAGCGAACTCTGCGCGATCCATATAATCGAACTAGAAATAAGAGAAGAACGAACCCTTCGCGTCCCATATAATCGAACTAGAAATAAGAGAAGAACGCACCCCACGCGTTCCATATAATCAAAGTAAAAATAAGGGATGAGCGAACTCTGCGCGATCCATATAATCGAACTAGAAATAAGAGAAGAACGAACCCTTCGCGTCCCATATAATGGAACTAGAAATAAAGGAAGAACGCACTCTGCGCGTTCCATACGATCGAGGTGGAAATAAGGGAAGAACGGTCGCGAGACACGGGGTGCGTGCGTGCGCGCTCGCCTAGTAGAATTTCAAGAGTTCCGCGCATCGGTAACCTGACCCGAACCGAGATCCATATAACCTGTGTTTGTGTCAAGGCGAAAGGGGCCAACACTCTCGGCTGACCTACATCAGCCGATCGCGCTCCTACCACCCCGGCTTCGGCATCGTTTCCCACCTGCACCCTTTCCGCGATCACCCTGCAGCCCTGGATTCCAGCCTTTTTTCTCCGCCTCCAACCCCCTCGTTCCCTCTGTTGCTCGGCATTCGTCGGAAGAACGCGGCGATATCCCTTCTGGGAGGTCGTTAGGACGTTGGCCAATTAATCGACAGGAGATGGGGACGAGCGAGTCGTCCGCGGTGGTTGGAAACGACTTCGCTTTCGTGGTAATTTGACGGGACGGGGCGTAAGGGACGGAAGAAGGATGGTTTCGGCTGGGGTGTAATTTGTGGAGTGTGTTAGGACTAGATGAAGAGGAAGTGTAAGTTGTTGAGGCTAATGGTCCGGGTGGTTCTTGCCATCTTAAGATGGCACGTAGGAGTCAAGGACAATTAATGTTTGGCTGATACTGCTGGCTTAGTCTCTGCTGTCTTGGTTCGCGATGGTGGTAATTCTGATGAATCTGAAGCATTTTTCGTATACGAAAATTTGAGCGTTGATAAGATTGAAAATTTGTAGCAGAGATAAATAGAGAAACAGTAAGTTATGTTTCGCTATAAAGTTCCTCTGGTAACTTAAATATGTCCGTTGATGAATGATTAACTCGACACACTTGTGGCTAACGTAAACTCTGTACCGAAGAATCGTATAAGGGGCCGAAACCCATGCAAATAATTTCCATCAACACTAATTTATTGAACGGAGCCTTCTGTACACACGTAACTGTTCTCGTGCCATCACGTTCTACAAACATTACCTTCACTGTTACCCAATAAGTAAGCAGCCAAACTGAAAAACACTCGCAAAGTGGAATCGAGTAGGAAGCACCACCAACTCCATATAAAACAGTAACTTGAATTCTGGAAAATTGATTAGGAAATTAAAATCTCACGAGAGATCTCAAATCATCTTGATCAATATTAGTCAACTCAAATTCTGAAGAACTGATTAAGAAATTAAAATCTCACGAGAGATCTCAAATCATCTTGATCAATATCACTCAACTCAAATTCTGAAGAACTGATTAAGAAACTAAAATCTCACGAGAGATCTCAAATCATCTTGATCAATATCAGTCAACTCAAATTCTGAAGAAAAGAAACTAAAATCTCACGAGAGATCTCAAATCGTCTTGATCAATATCATTCAACTCAAATTCTGAAGAACTGATTAAGAAACTAAAATCTCACGAGAGATCTCAAATCATCTTGATCAATATCAGTCGACTCAACCTCTGAAAAATTGATTAAGAAACTAAAATCTCGCGAGAAACCTCGAATCATTTTGATCAGCGCTAGTCGACCTTAGTTTGCAATCCTCCGCAGAGTACGTAACCGTATCGAACCGCTGGATCTTAAGTACAAGGTTATCCCTTTTATTCCTTGTAGGAGGGGGTGGAACGATCGGAGAACGGTCGTTTAGCAAAAGGGATTCGCGTGTTGCGTGTGGAACGAAATTGCTGCCGTTCCGTGGGATATGCACAGGGTCGTGCGTCGACAGATCGACACGGGAGTGTTGGCACTGTTTCTACAGGTGTATTAACTGGGTCAGCGTTCCAGTTGTCGGGGGTGGCGCGGGTCGCGGCGGGGGTGGCGTTGGTCACCAGGGCGAGTTCACCTGAGGACTGTGCGCCGCCCGGTGGCCCGCGTATATAACGTTTTTCGATCGAACGAACATCTTCTTGAAAGGCATCGGCCGTTACATCAGCCATCAATTTCTGGCGGACCTATAAAGGCGCTGGACGTCGAAATGTTCAAGGGAACCCACGTGAATTATGGATCGCGGAAATTCGGCTAGCTGAGCTTTTGCACGAGCAATCCCTGTATAATCCTCTGATAAGTAAATTGTAGTTACTGTTATTATTTAATGAACACATAGATAACACTTGTCTAAAAGTTTCTGTTTCATTGCGAATAGAATAAATTAGAAAATCCTCGACGTTCGTACGAAATTATTAATGCTACAGAAATGAAGATCTCTGTCGTCTCCTTCCAAATATTACAATTTACAATATTTATTACACACATTTCCGCAGTCGACTTATTATTGTTAAAAATCCATTCGACACCTCGAGTGTGTCCCTCGCAGCGATTCCGCGAGCGGGGACCAGCCAGGCCTTTTCGAAGCTGCAGCGTCGAGTCCCGGGAAGGGGCTGGGGCTCTCGTCTGCGCTCGCGTGTAATTAAAAAAAAAAAAAAAAGGAAGAAAAAGAAGAAGCGTCGAGCCTGGTTGTATCTCGAATCTCCATTAAAGCGGATTAATTAAATTATCCCTGGGACGGGGGATGCAACTGCGAGAATTATGACACATTACTCTCCCAGCCGGATGACGCTGCGCGAGTGCGCCCGATTGGTCGCGGTGCAGGCCTTAAGAGATCCTCTCGAGCTGCTGGGGCGAGGAAGAGGGTCGGGGCGATTCTTGAATCCGCCTTGGTTGGCAGGCGGCGCGCGGGAGGGTTGGCGAGGTACGACACCGGCAGGTAACTCGGCGATGAACGAAGTAAAACTGGCAGACAGAGACATGGCCCAGTTCGGACTTGGCCCGTCCAAGGTCGTGCCTCGCGAAAAGATAATTACGTATTTAGGTCAGACAGACGGATATCTGCACGGTTCGACCATGATACAGATAGTAGGCAGAGCTCGCCGCGCGCCGCATGTATCATTCGTCTATTAATTCTGATACCGTGAATATTTCGCCACGGTCGTCGAGCTCGCGCCACCTATAGGAGACGCTGGCTTATAATTGCAGCTGGGAGTCGTGCATAGGAGAATCGAAATGCGATCTGCGCTCGCGGAATCCGTCGTTCAAGGATCGCGTGCATAAATGAGGGATTGCAAGTGAAAATAATGGGACGGTGATAACGTGATAGCGATGGTACTTGGAATTGTTCGACGCGAGTAGAAAGGTGATGGGTAATGATAGTGAGGCTCGAATAATTAAAGGTCCTTCTGTTTTTCGGTTAGATAAATATATAGATACGAATATAGGAGCTGAGCTGATACCACCTGTCAAAACAAAGCCATAACTATACCTTTAATATTCATCGCGAGCCTCGATCTCTGAAACAAAACTGTTATCGTCAAAGAACAGCGACATTGTTGCGCTACCATTGAATCGCTAGATCCATAATAGGATTAGATCATCCCCCTTTCAATATAAACATCGCATACTGAAAATCGCTTTCTAAATAGGGATGAAAAATTGCTTGACAAACAAGTCAGTCTATTTTTCCAATCCCCCTTTTTCTCCACCTGTTCCGCTTTAACAACCCCTCGATTATTAAACTCGAAACTCCACGCTCTGCAGACCAGCGAAGACACCCTTCCATGGGAAGTCTCACGAATTAATTCGCATCAGAAACCTTTATCGAGCGTTGCGGAGGCGGTGAACGGAGAGTTTGAACTCTCGTTCCGGGTCCGCAGTATAGTTTCCCCTCAGAGTTCTCTGATCGGTCGTCGTGGCAGTTTTCAAGGTCAAGCTGCGGTGCGGCTGCAACCTGCGGTTCTCTTTCGCGAACCCACTCCCGGACAAAATCCACGGAAGCCAGTAGGATGCTCTCCATCGACGTTTCGAGGGGACAGCTTGATGACTTCCGCGGAAACTTGCCCTGCGCTCGGCTGCTCCGGTTTCATCGCCCCAGCCGACGCTGTTTGGTCAAGGACGCGCATAAATCCGCCGTTGCAGCCGCGCGGGACGCTGCCATCGAACGAAATTTTCGGATCCGCCTGATAACGGGCGCGCCTGTTCACCACGTGCTCCTCCACGGGTCATTTGAGCGGCGCGTTCGATTCTCCGGCGGTTTTTTGGCCCGCTGGTAACAGGTAGTTGCGACCTCAGATTTGGAACGCAATTTTAAATCTAACGCCGCGACTACCTGTTACCCGCGCGCTCTGCTGAAAAATATATTATCGATCGCGAGCGATAAAGAATTCGACGACTTTTTATCACTGTTTTTCAGATACGTTTTACTGCATTTTCTGAAGTCTTTCGTTTTGTAAAGGTTGGTATATTTTGCGAGCCATTTAACGAATGAACAGAATTGTTCTTGAAGAATCTTCTTCTTTATACAAGTATTGTTGTTGCAAAAAATTAGTTTGGGGGAATTTAAGAATTGGTTCAATATACATCTACAATGTTCTGACAATTGGATAAATCGCAAATAGAAGCTCTTCATAATTCGTCGAAGTAGTTCGAAGCTACCTACGAGTAGCAATAACCATCACACTTAGAACGCAGTGGGCAACGATACGTCTTCCCGCACACAGAGAAACCGAAGTTACAAATCACACTTCATCATCTAGAGCAAACTTGCACCCGAGCCCCGGCTATAGGGTCTTTAGCCTCCTCCACCCCTAGTTTAGCACCGATGATCGATAGCCTAAACCGTTCCACTTTAATCCCTTTCCGTTCGACTCGAAACATTACGTAACGCGCCGACGATTGCGCCCACCTCCGCCCAGCCGCTCCAACCCCTATCCATCAGACCTGCTGGCCAGGCCCAACTCGCGCCACGCTGTCCCGCGACCCTCTCCATTAAGAACGCAAGCGTTCGAGTTATCGTCGCGGTGTTGTCGGTGCGCGAAGCCACCGCTAGGGGTTGATCGTCCTCGTTCCGGCGATAACAGCGTTCAGAAACGAGGAACGACACGAACGAGCACGACGAAGGGCGGAGGAAGTGTTATTAAGAGAGCTCGGAGAAGGACACTTATCCCGGTTCGGACAGGACTCGATCGCAAGACTCGTTCCAAGTAATCCGGCAAAAGCAAAGAGCACACCTTCGATCGGTCTACTTCCAGCTAGCTGCTCGTCAGTTACGTGTACGTCGCGGTTACGTAACGCCAGCGATTAGCTTACAGCCGGCCGTCGACCGTCTGTTACGACGGACTCGGCTACCCTCGTTCGCTCGAGATCCCCTTTGAAACGTAGCCCCGTTATCAGCGCCTCGTATGGGACGGGCAACGACAGGGAGGGAGCCGACTCGATACAACGATACCGAAAGATCGATGGCATTTCCGTTTTGTGCATCCCGCGGGACCACATAGCTCTTTCTCAACAACCGCCACCGCCACCGGGAACGGGGCTGCCGTCGTATTCGAGGCAGTCCGCGCCTCGAAGAGGGTAGAGGCCAGTGGGACACACACCACACCTGTACAGCACCGGTATTCGGGTCATGCATCTCGGCCACTTAGACTAGGTCACTACCTCCCTCGTTCCGACTCATCCCCCCGCTGCCACGCTGCCCTCCCGTCGTCGCGCACCCTCGCGCACCCTCGCGCACCCTCGCCCTCTCTATCGCGACCAGCCTCTGTTATGCTCCTCTCCTTTATTCGCCTTCCTTTTGAAAATATTTCATTCTTTCCCCGCAGCCCTCGCCAACCCCCTCCGTCCCTCGCTCACCCACTTTCTTCGTCTTATTCCGCGGCGGCCCCTCTCCGCGACCGCCGTCGATAGGCGAACAAAGGGAGGCCCCCGGTTGCGGACAGCAACGATTGCCATCGATTCTGGGTCGCGGATTGCCTCTTAAGCGGCCGTCGATGCGTGCGTGCACGTACGCCCCGTTGGAAAAGCGTTTCAACAGCCCTGGCCGGCGAAACGGGCATCGGGACTCTCGATCTGACATTGAACGTTCCTTCGCTGGGGCGGTTGATGGCATCGATCGATCGCGAATGATAATGCGGGATAACGAAACTATCCTTGTTCGTTGATCGATGATTTACGTATGGAATGTTTCAGAATGCGAGCGAATGTTTTAAAATATCAAGTCAGTTGTTCGTTGTGTGTCATTGAGAGAACATCTCAGTCGTAAAGAGAACTTTTTCTGATTTTCAGTTTCTTGTATTTGTCTTTTATTAATAAATGTTCTGCATCAATGAAGAGGTATCTTGGGGTTGGTTCTGTGCGCGGGACAAAGGGAATTCGGGAGCCACTCGTCGCGACGGGGGTTGCTTGTTATCGCGATCCAGAGTGAATATGGCGGTATTATTTTTAACGGGGCGAGAGGTGGCCGCGTCCATCCGTAAGCGGCTTAGAATTGCGAGCAACGGCCGTCGGACGTCGCATAAATTAGGATTTTCAAGATAGCCTGACCTGATTAAGAAATTTCCCATCAATTTGCCGCGATACGCTTTGATCGGTTACGTAAGGTCTTTAGCGGGACGATGAAAGTGTTCAACGCGAGGTAAACGAATTATAATTACCAGCGTTAGTCTATTGGCGTCGAACAAGTTGAGGTTCGATGGTTTCTATTTTCAGTATTTAATTCTCTTTACGTTTGACAGAATTCTTGTGAAACGTAAAATAATAATAATTAATAGAATAGATTGAAAGCGAGACAGATGAGGGAATAAAACCTTGCGATTTTTAACAGGTTATAAATTGAGATTATTCTGAACGCAATGGTGCAACTGATGAATCTACCACTTGTTGTGTTACTCGATGAGAGTATGCGAACGATCAAACTATCACAGATCGTAACCCTTCCAGCTTAAGAAAAAATTATTTTTATTCCATTTGCGAGTAATAAAAATCGATATTCAGAATACTGTAACAAGCAGATCAAGAACAACACGTAACAATATAGAAATTCAACGAAGAGAAGCTTTAAATTTGAGACAGATCTAGCCCAACGAACAATTCTTCTTATTCCATTTACGAGTAACAAAAATCGAAATTCAGAATACTGTAACAAGAAGAGCAAGAACAACACGTAGCAATGTAGAAATTCAACGTGCAGCTCTAAGTGTAGCTTCGAATGCGAGAGCTAGATACGAAAAATAAGAGACAGAACGCAGATAGGTGTTTCGCAGGAGCGATGCAGCCGCTTCCGGTGCATCGACGCACCTGGGAAAGAGGGGTTGCACGGTGGCGGCACGAGACCTTGAAGGTACTCGAAACCGGGGCAGTGTCCCGAAGAGAGATCCGCGCAGCCGCAGAGCGACGACCGTGTACGCCAGGTTGGCCTAGATCGGGGCTGGTCCGATGTTAAACTCCGCGTTCACACCCGGCGAATCTAGAACAGAGGCCGACCACTTCGATTCCCCCGAGAGGGCTCGTTGGTTACACGCGCCACGTTTTCTATAAATCCCTACGAAGGAGCACGCTGAAGACGAGTTATTAACGTTACAAGAATTCCTCTCAGCCCCCTTGCAGACGTTGTGAATTTTGCTTCACCATGTTACAGGCTTCAGACAAATAAATGGTTACACGCGACACGTTTTTTGTAAATCCCTACGAAGGAGCACGCTGAAGACGAGTTATTAACGTTACAAGAATTCCTCTCAGCCCCCTTGCAGACGTTGTGAATTTTACTTCACCATGTTACAGGCTTCAGACAAATAAATGGTTACATGTCACACGTTTTTTATAAATCCCTACGAAGGAGCACGCTGAAGATGAGTTATTAACGTTACAAGAATTCTTCTCAGCGAACTTACAGACGTTGTGAATTTTACCTTTACGATGTTACGAGCTTCTGACAAACAAATGGTTACACGCGACACGTTTTCTATAAATCTCTACGATCATACTAAAGACCAATTATTAATGTTACAAGAATTCCTCGCAATCGCTTGCAAATGTTGTGAATTTTACCTCCACGATGTTACGAGCTGGAGGCACAGATGGTGCGTTTAACGAGGGGAACGTTGGAAAAGGGGCGGTTTAGGTGGATCGCGCGGTGCGCGCTTCTGGGGTGGGTGGTTCTCGTCGGGAAGGGTTGAAGGTTTCCCCGAAGAACGGCGGCTCTGTTTATAAAGTGGGTTCCAGGGGATGTAAGGGTATTTGAATGGAGGAGATTTCGATTGAAAGAGTTTTAATGGGAAATGTAGGATAAAGTTCTCTTAGCGAGCGGCGAAGGAAAATTGATTCCGAAGAATCGTGGGGTGGGCGTCTCTGGGCTTGATTAAAACTTGACTCGAGGGATCTTGGCGTTGATGTATGATTTAGTTGCGCGAGACGCGCGAATGGAACGATCGAATGATCGAGCAATACATTATTTGATTAACAAAAGCTACGTTTACTCGGAGCGACGAAAATCCCATTGATTTTCGAAAGATAAAAACACAAGTAACGCTTCTGCAAATATAGCATCCATTAAATTCTTCCAACTAATTCCTCTCTCTCCTCGAATTCCAAAAATGTTCTCTGCTTCTTCGCCCACGTCTTCCGCGCTCGCTTAATCTGTTCTCGGTAAAAGCAAAAAGCGCACGGAATCATAACCCGTTTCTCCGCCCCCCAGCAGTATCGTCCATCGCCAGTAGGAACCGGAAGCCCAGCCTTTTTGTATCGCAGCCGTAAAGTACGGAACGCGGTTTGCTGGCCAAAGTCGATGGACGGTCACGTATCAAAAGGGGGCGGATAAACGACCGTAAGGAGCTTTTGTGCTCGCTCGTGTGCACCGCCAGCCGATACGTCTTCTTCCGTTATTGTCGGACAATTGTCTATGCGGTGGTCGATAAATATTATCGCCCCGCCGTTTCATTCAGCCGCCGCCGCGATCGATTTTTACGAGCTTCGGAATTTCGATAAACCTCGGTCCGGCTGCCAGGGACTGGCTTTTCGTCGGGCCTTAATATCGGCTCCGTTCGTCTTCTGCCAGGGACTTTTATCGAGCAGAAACGGAAGGCAGCGAGGCGGTACGGTAATACTCAGCGATACGAGTCGACGCAATTTACGAACAGTGGAAACGGCACGTGTCGTTGCCTGGAAGAGATATGTATTTTATTTGCTTGGCGGATTAGCGCCCCTTTTAATTAAGATCCCCTCGGTCTTCGCCGGTTATTTCTGCCAGTTTTTCGGTTATCGCGACGAACGAGAGAAATATTGCGTCGCTCGCGATTGCGTCGTTCGTGAGCAATGGTTTTTTTCACAGAGAAATAAGAATGCATCGAAAGGATTTATTATCGAACGAATCAACTTCTTTTCTTTATCGTAAAAAATTAATATTTTCGTGGTATTATATCGCAAGCTTATTTTGTTATCATCGTGAAGTGTCCCTCATACGCAAAAATGTACAGAATGCTTAAACTTTACTGCAAGGGTGCAGTAAAACAAATATTCTTAAGTCTATCCTTAATATCATCAATAATCAATATTCCAATAATCATCAATAATAAATAAATCAATATTTGATAAAGAAATGGGCTGCCAGGGAAACGTGCGCACATAAATCGTCGTCGACAGCTATAATTTCGATGCCAAGTAAACAAAAAACTTCGCGAAAGAGACAAGACGTGGAAGGCGAAAGAAAGCTCGTATATTACGCGTAGCACTTAACGCAGCCATAAATCAGCGACGGCTAATAACCAGATCCCAGCCGAAGACAAAACTCGGGCGGAAGAAAGGAAGCGGCGTGGAAAACACACACATTTTGCACGTAGCGTTTAACGCACACACCACACGCTGTAATGGAATGTATCTTTGACAGCGGTTGATGGATTAGTTTGGTGGAACAATACCTTTTGTGCATTCGCTGCATAGAAATAAATCGCCAGCGGCAACTCGGCCAGGAAAGAATCTTAATTTCTTCCTAGTCGCGAGAACGTGCCTCGGAGAAGTATGGCGTCCACATTGGACGAAATAAAAACGTGCACAGTGGTGACAGACGTCGGTCCTCGTTGAAAAAACCGGACAAATTGCATTCGACCGCTTTTCACCGCGGTTCCATTCAACGTGTAATTATTTTGCGCCTTCAAGCGGGTTAAGAACGATCGCAACGTTGGTTATTAACAGTAAATCGGACGTAGTTGCAATTTATTTTGGTAAAATGGAATTGAAATTGGGGAATATTCGAGGGACGCGGCGTGAGCAGTTTGTTCGATGGATTTTGAGCGGGCAATTAAAGGGCGCGAAAGTGGACGAGTTGACAGTAAAGAGATTGGTTACCGCGGTGTAACAGGTTGACTAATTCGAGTGTCGATCCGCGCTTTTCGTAAATTCTGCGTGGGTAGAAGATACGTGGGTAGCTGATCCTAACTTGTTGCTGGATTTCGAGGGAATTAATGGCTTGTCGCGTCGGCTTTCTTGAGGTTGATAATTTAACACGCTAATAAAAGATGACACCCGCCATCCGATAAGCTCCTCTTTAATTATTTGCTTTATGAAATTTTAACGCAGTCGCTCCCTCCTCGTCAACTCTGGGGGGGAAGGTCTTAGCTTTCTTCGAGTTTCTAGAACCGGCATTTTAATTATTCGTGAAAGAAATGTTCAATTTTGAAAACTGAGAAAAGAATACTAGGAATTCTAACAGTTAAACAAGAATATTAAAAGTATTTTTGTTTCTTATACTTTTGCCTTTTCTTGAGCGTTAGAAAAATTGAGAAATCTTTTTTCTATTCCATAATCTTCTCTCTGGACATTAAATTAGAAAAATTTATATATTAAAAATTGTAGTCAATGCAAGTCAATAATATACAGCGATGCAGTGAATAAAAGCTAGTTGGAAACTCAGAAGAGCGTCTGATCAGATATCTGAATCTACTTACAATTAACTGAAAAGAAGTCAGCATATACTCAGATAGCAGTCAGTCTGTTCTCGCGACGATTATGGAAAAATGCGCGCCTCGAAACGGAAAAATTCATGAAATCTAAAGGAGTGATGATTTAATGGACAACGACATATTGGAATTTGAACAACGCTCCAAACATCGAGCAGAGGCACGACGGACTTCATCGTTGCACGAGCCTCGCGTTAAATTGGATCTCGAATGGAAATTTTTGTCCGAACCGCGAGCGAAAATGAATTTCTGCGCCGCTAGAGATTCATTTCGTCGAGACTTTATGCTCTGTAGTAAAATTTCTGAAAAGTACCAGAGCTTCGATGTATCAAGGCACTGCATGCAGATTGCGCGACGAGACAGTGAATCGCGGAACGAGGGACGGGTAATGGTAATTCTTGCTTCGTTAAAAGGATGGAAGCTCATCAGGGATAAGGAACACGGGCCAAATGAGAGTTATAGCGTGTAATAACGTTGAACGAGCTGCGAAAGAAATTTTCAAGGCAATATTTCGCTTTCGAGGAAAGCCAGGGCTTTTAAGTAGATCGTACTTTGGTAATATTTCCTCCCTGATTAATAACTCCGCGCTAAATTCTGTTAGAAGGTGGCGGAGAACAAAAGGTATCGAGATTCAGATTTCCTTTCCTTCTATATTCACAGATTCACTCGGACTTCGAGCGTGAAATACACCTCAATTTTTTCAATTCCTTGCGCAATTAAGAATTCAAATTGATATTACACCATTGCACGTTACATAATTGTGTCACAGATATTTAAATAGTCGAGGGACAATGCTTCATTTTGTGGAAAAAGTATATTAGCAAAATTGTGTTGATAATGTTTCTTCTTTTCAAATTAAAATTATGTTCACGGAAATGTAATATGCCATTTTGAATTCTCTCCGCGGCGATGAACCCTTTATGGAATAAATATCGTAAACAGCAATGAATATTGATCAAATTGTCGCTGGTAATCCCAGCCACGCTATATAACCCATAATTATACCAATCAATCTGAATTGGTTTAATTAGTAACCTAGCAACAGCGAGTACACATATTATTGCATAATCGCGATAGATCTGATAGAATTAAGCACACGATACACGTAACAAAGACACGATTACGTTATCTAACTTGCATTGTACGAAATTGACGAACGACTCCGTTTTAATGTTCAACGTCACCTTCGATTTCCACAGCAAACTGAGGGACACTCGAATAATTCAGCAACACAACCAATCATCGATTATCCATACGATCATTTTTAACGCGCATTAAGTTGCACAGAGATGCAAACAATCTTTAATGAAAATTGACGTACACGTCTCTCACCGATCGAATAACAATCAGAACTCTGACGAATGGTAACTCCCGATAATTGGTGTCTTCATAGTCGATGTTTTGCTCCACATATTTCACCTCATACTTTATTAACGCAGAATATGCATTTTCGAGCAGCATATTCCATTCAATAATTCAATCGAATGAATTATAATCTAAGAATTGGAAGGACAACGAGGAGAGCACGAAAAGGGAGGAGAAAGGGGTTGACGAGACTCCATTTTAGACAAAAGTAGCGGTAATGGTATCATTTTTTTAACATTCAAAATGTTGCAATCATTGCCACTTGCTGTAAAATTGCTATCATTAATAATAGCAGAGATAAATAGAGTCAATTCTAATTAATATTACTTTTTTTCGAAACCAGGGATCACTAACCATAATCGATCGCGATGGTACATTTCTTCAACATTCAAAATGTTGCAACCATTGCCACCATTAATAATAACAGAGATAAATAGAGCCAATTCTAATTAATATCAGCTTTTCTCGAAATGAGGGACCAGTAACCATGATCGACCGCAATGGTACCATTTCTTCAACATTCAAAATGTTGCAACTATTGCTACCATTAATAATAACAGAGATAAATAGAGCCAATTCTAATTAATATTAGCTTTTCTCGAAACGAGGGACCAGTAACTATATTTGACCGCGATGGTACCATTTTTTCAACATTCAAAGTGTTGCAACCATTGCCACTATTAATAATAGCAGAGATAAATAGAGCCAATTCTAATTAATATCACTTTTTCTCGAAACCAGGGACCACTAACCATAATCGACCGCGATGGTACATTTCTTCAACATTCAAAGTGTTGCAACCATTGCCACCATTAATAATAACAGAGATAAATAGAGGCAATTCTAATTAATATCACTTTTTCTCGAAACGAGGGACCAGTAACTATATTTGACCGCGATGGTACATTTCTTCAACATTCAAAATGTTGCAACTATTGCTACCATTAATAATAACAGAGATAAATAGAGCCAATTCTAATTAATATCAGCTTTTCTCGAAACGAGGGACCAGTAACCATAATCGACCGCGATGCCACCAAATCGATACGCGATAAATCAAGAAAACGCGGCGTCAAATAAATAAATCACGAGCGGCAACCCCTAAGCGCTAAACCCACCCCCGCGCTGGTATCGCTCGTGGCCATTTCCCACGCAGGCCAGCGACGGAGCCCTGTAATCGTCGCGATCGATCGGATATCGGGTCGATTCGTCCGACGGAATCCGAGAATCTCGCGAGCGTCGTATTACAGCCCCGCTAACGACTCCCCCGTCGAACTGTGTATCGTTAAATGCGCCCGTATTGTATCCCGTTCAAGGCCGCCACTTTCCACCGTTAATCCCGTTCACGGTCCGTCGATAATAATTTGAAACGTGTCGAGGCGATCGATGTGCGTTGGCTCGCGAGCACCGTGGGCTATTATCGACTCCTCGACCAGCCGATACCCGGCAATTAATTGGAATAATAACGGCGAAACGGCGCCCCCAAACAGTGTCGCCTTTTCCTCGACGAGGACGGAGCCGATCCGTGGACGCCAATTAAAGTATCGATACCCCATCGGTTGGCGAGTTCCATTTGTACCGCGGCAGTGGAACGGTTCCGTTTCATTGACTGCTCTAGTCACGCTTGTGACGTTGATTATATCCGAGCCTGACTGACAGCGGGCACCGTCCGGTACCGGATAACGATCGATGTTACTTTCGAGTTTCGTTCGAGATTAATTACGCGCGACGGAGTGTCTTTAAACGGAATTCAACTTGCGATCCGACGATTGATGCGGCTTTGATGGATTTTTGCTCGATTCCTGGATCCAATCAAGCAATTAAAGTGTCCTTGCGAGGAGCCTGTGGTGTTTGATGAATTTGTAATACGCTGTTGTAAATTTAAAAGGAGCGATGGTTCATGAGTTTCGTTTTAAATTGAAATCAAATATTTGTATTAATTCTTGGGAAGTGTTGTAATGTTATTATTGAAGCTGTAAAGGAGAAAAAGGGATTATTGCTCGCCAAAGAAGTACGTCCAACGGTATAACTACATTTCCGCTTCCTGTACATGCGTATATATAATGACGAAGCGCATGTTCCGCGAAATCAACCGTTGGATCGTGCACGTTCACACACGCGAGGCTCGTATCCGAGTTTTATCGGTAGTAAAAGCGCGTGGTGTCGCGTGTAGGAAGCAATAGTAACTGGAGAACAGATTCAACGCGTCGTAACTCATCGAAACGAGCCCCAGTAGAGGCTAAGGGCCGGCGATAAATTCGCCAGACGGTGGAGAGAAGAGGATCAGAATCTCCCGTGAACCGTGGAGTAACGAAGCGTTCGCGATTTTGAACCACCACCCCCTCGCATGAAACGTTTCCGCGTTTCTTACGTGCACGCGCAATGGGATGAGTTTAATCCCCACTCTTGGGCACGATGCGTCACTATAGTGGCTTTTGGGGATGTCATATTACTGAAGGCACGCGCCACTATAGTGGGTTTCACGGATGTCATCTTTTTGAACGACGCGTCACTATAGTGGCTTTCGCGGATGTCATCTTTCTGAACAAAGCGCCACTATTGTGGCTATCACGAATGTCACCTTTCTGAACGTACGTGTCACGATACTAGCTTTCGAGGATGTCACCTTTCTAAATGACGCGTCACTATAGCAACTCTTGCGGATGTCATCTTTCTGAACGACGCGTCGCTATTGTGGCTTTCGAGGATGTCATCTTCCTGAACAACGCACCACTATAGTAGCTATCACGGATGTCATCTTTCTGAACAACGCGCCACCATAGTGAGTTTCGAGGATGTCATCTTTCTGAACGACGCGCCACCATAGTGGGTTTCGAGGATGTCATCTTTCTGAACAATGCGCCACCATAGTGACTTTCGTGGACATCATCTTTCCGAACAAAGCGCCATTATACTAACCTCCAAGAATGTCATCCCTCTGAACAGCATTGTCCATCACACACCCCAATGAGTGTCTCAACTCTCCTCAAACTGCCGTCCAGAGAAACAGCCCCACACAAAATTCACCCCTGCCTAAGAGCTCAAGCTGAATTCTCCTGCGAGAAGTTCCTGAAGAAAATGCAGCGGTCCCTTTTTTAATAACGTGGCGGCCTCAACGATGGCGGGGACCAGCTGCACCCTCGATGCCCCGCAGCCTGCCGCCTCTTCCGGCTGTTCGAGCCGGCAACCAGCGTGGACAAATTAATTTAGCCGGTTAAATACGGGATACGAGACGGAATTAATGGAACCTCCGCCGCGCTGGATGCTCCGCCGGTATTTCCGGCAGAAATTTTCCGCGTTAATTCGTTCTGCCTCTGGTACGGTGTCGCGAGCGGGCGACGAGCGTGAATTATGGTGAATTTGAGGGATAATTGATATTGCAATCGCGGCGGGGGAGGGTTGGGGGATTTCGAACCTCGAAGCGGCGCGGAGGTAATGGGCGTTGTTTCGTTAACGCGATCGGGGTGCGACTGAGAACTGGATGGAGTATATATATACAAATTTATTCCCTAAAAACCAGTTGAAGTCTTTGCTGCGAAATAAAGCCATGAACGAGGGGTTGATAAAGGCGAAAGCGAGGATAACTTTGTAACAGGGTGTTGAAGAGTATTGAGGTGACTTAAAGAGTACAATTTTCTATTTTTTATCAAAGCATTTTATACTGTTTTAAGTTCACGAGTCATACTTTCGTTTCTCGCACCCCACAGATTTACGTTAGAGTACGGAGTTAATCAAAATGGCTTCTGAAATAAATTATTCACTGTTCAATGACCAAAACGTATTTTGTCGTTCAATGGTGCCAATCTTTGTTATTTGAGAAATTTATTATAAATACGAAAAACGAAGTATGAAACGGAGTAAACAGAGGTTCACTTCCCAAAGTATTCCATTGATCTGTGTTTCCGCGCTGCGATTCCGCGATGACGCGAAAAACTTAGCCCAGTTTTAAAACTCGTTACCCGAAAATCTTCAGACATTCCGTCAGTCGACCGTCCGAGATATTGCCTCGTAATTGCGATCGATCTCTTGCAGCGCGTTTCTTCCGACGAACAAAGGAGACCGTATTCGCGAGCAAAGTATATACACAGAGGAGCGTCGAATAAAAACGATCCAGCCGCATTGTTCTAGTTTCGACTCGTTATCGCGCGATGGAAATCTCGCATCGAAAGATGAAGAGGAGCGAAGGGCGAAGACGGGCGCACAATCGTCGGATCCAGGCGCCATCGCCATTGTGCGCGCACCCGGTGAATTCGATTCCTACGAAAGAACCTTTATCGACGCGTTCGACACCCAGAATTCAGATGTCATTCGCGCATTCCCGCTCGAAGGCTGCCGCATTAATCGTACGTGCCAGCATTTAACGCGATGACACGGTTCATTTGTTAACCCTTTCAGTGAACAGATACCGCGGTTCGAAATTCTGAACGGTGACATTGCTGGTACGATTGAGGCGAGGGTAACTTTTCGTGAGATGCACGAATAGGCGTCGCTGGTTCGCTGGTTAACTTTTTTCAATCTTGATTCAAACGCTGGTGAACTTTTGATTTATTTGCGTTTAGCGGGGTGAATCGATGGGAACAACGATCCATGACTGCTCGTTGTTCGTTCAACCCTTTTAAAAATACATCGAGTATCTTCTATGGGTCGTTCACTGCGCAAATCGATCACCTCGATTTTTGAAATATCTTAAATTCAAGTGTTAAAGCACTTGGTTCAGTCGTTATTAAATAATGAAATTTAACATGGAATATTTTCAAAAATCGTTTGTTTTGGTAGTATTGCAATTATCATGAATTCTATCAGTTTTGTTATCATTTCGTTTACGAAATCGTTGATTACCATAAGCCTGGTCCCTTCCTCGCCGCCATACTTCACAGGATTTTGTCTAAACCAGAGTCTGGTTACGCAGATAGGTCGAAGCGGTCGGAGATGTCTCTTGGTTTGCAGCCACTTTCCTGATTACGTGAACGGGTATTTGCACTGCTCTCAGCCGAGATTTTCAATGTCGACCGGGTAATTCCTCCGACGCTCGCGAATGTACCGTAGGCACCAAAGAAATACGGGCCATCCCACATCAAACCGATCGCTCTGGTGCTCGATGTCTGGCGTTTTGTTCAGATCGAAGCGCAAACATTGTAGTTGGCGTGAAAATAGCGGGAATTCGACCACAATTCCACTGATTCTTTGAAAGTGTTTAAAAAGAATACAAACCCTCGAAGTTGGAAGTCTCATCAATTCTCTCTTAAACCATCTTCACGACTTAAATTGTGTGCTTGCAATCATTTTTTTTATCATTTATTTTCCTGTTTCAATGTAAAAAGAATTCTCTTTGAATACAAATAATTTCTGTCGAACGAAACTGAACGAAAATGTCAAATATCATTTTCTTTTTCACACCCCACAAATTTATTTGTAAAAGTGCACGAAAACAATTGACATATCACGCAAGAGGGAGAGAGATACGTGCAGGATTTTCATTCTTCGCGTTGAATTGCAGTTTCAGAAAAT
Organism: Xylocopa violacea; assembly: GCA_963969225.1. Classification (NCBI taxonomy): domain Eukaryota; kingdom Metazoa; phylum Arthropoda; class Insecta; order Hymenoptera; family Apidae; genus Xylocopa; species Xylocopa violacea. The sequence continues at coordinate 6,977,223 of CAXAJV010000021.1, read as the reverse complement.
GGATGGAGATATCTATACGCGTCTGTTCTTCGAGTGAATCATATCTGCGGACTGATTTATTGAGTACGGTGGGCAGCTGATGAATAATTGGCGCGATTCAGAGACTTATTTAAAGCGCGCGGAGGTGTCGCGCTGATTGCAATAACCCACGCGTTATGCACTAATGCGATCCCACGCGATTAGCGCGTATTATCTGCATACCGGGAACATGACTGATGATGTGTTTAAATAGAGCAAATGTTATCTGTATGGGTTCGTACGTTGATTAACTAGATTCTGATATTAACCTTGGATCGCTTCTGACGTTGTTTTATTGAAAGCTTTCAGAATTTCGAGGAAGCTGAAACGAACATTGGCGAACGCCTCGTTGGATTATTTCAACGTAGAAACAGAAATGAATGCTGTATATAAGCAGTGAAGTAAACATATCGGTTCGAGCGATAACCCTCAACTGTTTACATTTATGCGTCTGACAGAAAAACACGCGCAGACTTCGCGTCGTTATTTTTCTTTGCAGTCCTTTGTCGAGTATGACTCAACATCAGTAAATTCGACAAATATAAATTGCAACAGAGTTTGAGAGCTGTATTTAATATAATTAGTAAACAAAATTGTTTACAAGTAGCAGTCGAGGAACTGTCCTTTGAAGTAAGTTTGAAATAAAACACTTCAAACATTTGTTGGCAACAAAATTGAATAATTATTCGGAGTGCAAAGGGTTAAGCGAGAGGACCCCAGAGTTTCTATCGAGAGTCCTCAGTTTTCGCGTAGCTCTCGAAGCGAACAGACATCCTTCTGAGTCTCAGAATAAAGAATAATTTGTGTAAAAAAATTCAAAGAAACTTTTATTTCGCGCACTCATTTTCAACATATCTGAATTCGATCTGAACTGTTCGCGTTTCTCGTGCAGTCTAAGCAACTTGCAGCGAAGTTACACAAAAATTACAATTTTTCTGTACACGACCACTTTAAGTTATATAATAAGCTAACTATGGTTGAAGTAATTAAGAGTTAATAAATACGTATATAAATTACCACATATCTACCAACAGGTTCCTTCCATTTGACTTATCGTTACTCTCACGTTCGATCCATATCTTTAAGTTCGAACGAACGCGACTTTCTAAAACGTACCCGCGTCCAGTCGGTTCGTTTTGCCATCGACATTAAACTCTTTGAGACACAGTGGAATGAAAAACCTTTTTGACTGCATGGCGAGACATTTTTAGCCTCATCTCGAATCATTGCAATAGCAATTTAATCTTACTTACGCAAAACATTTGATAATACCATCCACAAATGCTACAAATACTTTCACTTGTGTTGACAAGTTTCAACACGTCAGCACAGCTTCATCAATCGCCAATAAAAAAACAAACCAATTTCATTTAATTGAAACGCAATCAAATTTCTGCGCAACATGGGTCTGCTCTGAAATCGTTTACCTCAAATAGTTGAGTCGCGATTGCTAATTGCAGCCCAGCATCGACGTTAAATCGGACCAGCGGACAGATTGGCCGTTTTCACGAAGGGACGAAACAGCAGTTTCGTCGATCACCCTCGTAAGTCTGCCGTCGAATGGGCGAACTCTGCGAGAGGCACGCGCGCTTTGGACAAACGGCTCGGACACACGGTGCACTCGCGAGCAGCTTGATAATATCGTGTGCATAGGAACAGTGTTACGTGCACACACTCTCGCCTTCTCCCTTCGCTGCATGCAAATATCGCACGGGTGTCACGCGATGTTGCGCACCGACCAGCCTCCATTTTCCGTCCGCTGGCCGCGCGCCTGCTCCTTTTACCAACCCCCTCGACCGGCAAAACGAAACCGGTTACAGGATTTGAGCGAGCCGAATTTTCGAGGCTCGTACGCGACGCCAACGCTCTCGTTTCCAGCTTCGTCGTGGAGTATCGCGTTGGTAGACATTTTTGGATAAAACTACCCCTTCTACGAAGAGTTTAGGTATATTTTTGGTTCGATTTGGTTTGCAGACATTTGGAGGGTTCAGTCGGTTCTTGATTTATGGGATTTCGACTTAAGTGATTTATAAAAATCAGAAAAATTAATTTTATATGATCTGGGATGGATTAGCTGGTCTCGAAGCTTGAGACTCTGATTCTGAACGATTTGGGAAAGTTACAAAAGCAGTGATATCGCATGCCACGCTGTAATTTGTGAAGAAAATAAAAAGAGCTAAGAGACGATTAACAATGAATTAACAGTGGACTTTCACTTATGCAGTAAGACTGAAACATATTTTTGTCAAGAATGCTAAATTTTCTGCTTTCCTCGACCTACACTAAACCCTTCGTAACCAATTAATCGCGTAATTCGAGGACTTACTGTACTTACAAATACTTAACGCGTGAAATCGTTCTCGTCAGAGTGGATAAAGACATATTCATGGAAATTTATGTTAAATGTCGGTTAATATGCATGGTGGCACTCAAAGTTTTAACGAGCAGTGATATGGAAGCGACGTATGTACACGCGGTTACCTTCATTAATACGATTTTCATGTCTGAACTGTGTACGAACTTTCCTCGAATTTGTTTCCGTAAATTAGAGTCGCTGAATTTTAGACGACCACTCTTTGGCTTCGTTTTGGGCAGCTTCTTTTTCTCTTTGCGCGTAAATATCTGCAGCAAACGCGAAGCTTATGGACGAAAATTATAGCGATGGAGCGAGTGTACGCCCAAGCAGGATCGAGCGTGGGCTAAAGTGAAATCGGCTAAGCTCTCCGCGTCTTGGCGAGAGAATAGTCTCGCTAGCAGTTAAATCGTGTCCCGTTTCACGGATTTTTTCCTGGTTTCAGCCGTTCCTCCGTAGATCGAGGTCGTGTGCCCAGCCGCGCGGAAACGTTCGCGTATTGATAAGTCGATTCGCTCCTAATGGAATCGGACTATACCGCGTGGACCATAATCCTGCGATTCGAGACCATCCGGAACGGTGCAGGACATTTTTTACCGTAGCAGCCTCCATTTTTCTGAGCTCCCTGATTTATCTGATGGATGTGTCACTGTTTCTGCGTTTCGAAACCATTAAATGACTTCGATCATTTAATCTTTGTCTGAATTTAGTTTAATTTTAATTTTAATTTAAGTCCTTTGTACTCGACTCCTTCTTGGGTGTTTGGAATAAAAATTATTGATATAATAGCAATATTTGAGTAATAGTTTCTATCGCTAATGTCCTCAGCACTAGAAAATTTCCATTTCAGTAGAAAACCTCGAGGAAACATGCATTTCTCAAAAAGCTGCAGTGAAATCACTAATCATTGCTGATGTCCCCTCAGAGTGGACATCCGAGTGCAAAGAATTAATCTCAATCTTAATTTAATTTATTTATTCTTTCTCTTCGAAAATTTCTAAACTCAAACGAGCTATCGATTTCCAGTACTTACAAAATACCACTGTAGTTATGTAACAGTAATATAAAAGCATGCTCTCCGTGTAACACATTTATTCCTGTTATTTAAATATTATTCAAAATGCAACGTGTTGGGAAATGTTCAATTATGAAATAGCCTCTTGTGAAACGGTTTTCAACACTCGTACACATGGATCCTGGTCGATTTAATCTCGCTGTCAGAAATGCTTTGCGTTACTCGCACTGTTTCCAGACGCACCTCTCTATCCGTTACTCGCGTCATGAATTATAGCCCACGGTGTACAGAGTCGCGCTGGCTCGAGTTAATTAAGTCGCGTTACCGATCGAGTACACGGTTACCACGGAATCGGTGGCGAACGATCGAGGAGAGGCGATTTCGAGCGGGCAGAAACCGTTGCGAAAACTGGCAAACCAAATAGAAAAGAGTGGCGCGAGAAGGACGAGCCGTGGATGGCTGGTCGATCGCGAGGTCACGGTTCCGCCAGTGAAATACTTTCGGTTCGACATCATCTGGCTGGCTGACTTGACCCTCGACGGCGATTGAAGTGTCCCTCGAGAGGACAGGAAAATGAACGCGCAGTCGTCGTTCGCCTCGCTGTTAAATTGAAATTCAAACTAGCCCCGCCAGCTTGAACCCTCGAGGAGGCCCGTTCGAGTGGTCTTCGATCTCTCGTCGAGGCTGGAGAAAAAATAGGGAAAGAAGGAAACCAGCTTCGTCGAGCGCAACCCTCCCTCCAGCTTCGTTTCCGCGTTTCCGTCCCTCTTTTCTCGCCGTCCCGTGTCCAAGGGATCTCGCCTCGATCCTGCCAGCGCTTGGCCGAGTTTCGGGACTCGTCACGTTTAAGATTCCCCGGGAAGGGCTCTCCTTTCGCCCAGTCATGACTATTCTATGAGGTGTAAATGAATCCTGGATGCAAGTTTTCGAAATAAATGAAAGGCGAGGCGTGAGCAGCCTTTTCCGCGAGCCACTGGCTCTATGCAAAGCAGGTTTCGTAAGGGGATGAAATGTCGCTGTTGAGGAACGATGGCGATGGCGATTCTTTCCGTTGCGACGGGAATTAATGCGATCGTACCGACAGGATCGATTTAGAATTGTTCAAGTTCCAAATCTGCGATACATTTTTCTTCTATCTTTATCAGAAGTTTGTATTTTTGATTGAAAAATATTCCAAAAAAAGGATTTAACATGTAAAATGTACAATAAATGTACATTTCTCTTCTATCTTTACCAGAAGCCTGTATTTTCGATTACAAAAAGTATTCGAAAAGAAAGATGTACAGGAGGATTCAGGAGATATAAGAAACGAGGAAGCACAACGCTCGCGCATCAAACTGGAAATCGTACAGAAGTAAACCGACGGTCTTCATGCTCCCGCATAATATTTTCTTTCATTCCGTTAAAATCCCTCTCCTCGCGGAAGCATCGACATTAATCAAGGTCTCAGAACGAAAGCCCCGCGCACGCAAAGCGGACGACGATTCATCCGTCTTATACTTTCGACAATATCCTCCTTCGCGGTGGAAATCTTCGTCGAGAGTTGCAGCCGCCGCCTCTCGAAGGATGTTTGCCTTTGAAATGCGGTCCGCGTGCAGCGTCCATGAGGCGACGTGAAATTTCGAGCCGTGGGTGGAACGACACGACGTGTTACACGTGTTACACCGTGCTTTTTTCGACGACTTTGTCGGCGTCGTGAAAATAATTGAATCGTAACCGCCCACCGAGTGGGACGTAAACGCACTCTGGCTTCTCAAACTTTCTCGATTCGCGATCGACGTGCTCGAAGAACTTCGAGTTCAACAGACGAAGAGTGCAATTCTCAAGCAATATGTACAAGTAAATTAGAAAAAAAATTAGTATCTTGCGAAATACTTTCCACAATTATGATTGCGTAACACTGTACTAACTCTGAATTCGACTTAAATATTTCAAATAGACGGAGAGAGACGAACCCTTTGCACTCGAAGACTGCAGAGCGGAGCCATTTACAATTTGTCTTCAAACTCAAGGGTTCCTCAATAAAGACAATGATAAATAATTTTTCAGTTCATAACATAAGGATAAAAACAAATCGCAAATTCATTTATTCTGTTAGCAAAATAAAAATAAAATAAATCTGTTCAAGATAGTTAGGTCTATGTATCTATAAAAACAAAGGTTACTTTCTCTTTTGAGTTAATATTTTACTGAAGATACATTGTTAGCAAATTACGAATTAAATCTGCTCAGAAAAGTTTTATTTATGTAACTGTAAAAAGGAACTCTTACTTTTTCTTTCGAGTGCAGGGGTTAATGTTTCGCTAAACACACATTGGTTCTCGTAATTGCTGGTTAATTAATAGAACCGATAAAATGTCTTTAACGAAACCTCGTTTCGAGAAAATTCGCGTAACTAAATCGACGCATGCTTGCAACAGAACGCCGCTAATCTCGTTGCGGTAATCGTGTAGGTGGATTTGTACGCGCAACCGTTTCCTTTTGCTACTTCCGTTTCGCGTAGGCGGTGGACGCCTGTTGGTCTCCAGTCTAACATGCTGGTCGAACGACACTTTTTTTGCTCGACTTTTCCCCCGCGTTACGTGGCTCTTTTGCTAAGCTGCGCTTTTTTATTTCCCCTCTGGTGCCCGACGTGAGAAACACCTTTCGCTGGAATTGAATATCGGTGAACGGTGTCCGCGGGATTAAAGCTAACGTTTAGATTACGATTGTGCAACGACGCTGAGTGCCACTTCGAGAAGGCCGATGTGACAGCTGATAATTACTGGAAATGGAAAGTGATCGGTGGATAACGCGTTTTGAAATGCAGCGCGAGACTGTTTGAAAAACAGAAAAAATGGAGGACAGAAAGAATTGATTCGTGGAAAGAGTTGATGAATGGAAAATGGAGAACAGAAGGAATGATAGTGTTTTTATTTTAGTGGTGTGCTAATAGCTAATGTTTGTCCATTTAAAAATGTGATAGACATTTAAAAAAGGTGATCGTAAAATACGTAAAAGGGTGTGTATATATTTTCGTTGGAAATATTGTATTATAAAGTCAACGGGGGAATACTTAAATGTTTGCACACGCTCGATGATTGCGTTTGCTTCAATATACATCGAGATATTAAACAGAACCACTTGTGTAAAGCGTGCACGTTTATTACACTTGTTTCGGACCATAAATTATATCGTATTGTTTCGCAAGCACATTTCGCTCACCAGAACGAGAAATATGTGCGAGCGGGGCGAATATAAATATGGACGATTGATTTTTTCGCTTTCTTCGATGCAGGTGTTCCTCGCAGCTTAGAACTGGCTGCGAATTTTAAGTAAATTAGATTTTCCCGACGTATTTTACCAATATTTTCCTTGTTCGTGTAATGTAACACCGTAATTCCATTGGGATTAATATCAAACTTACAAAACAGCTTTTGAGTATTAAGCTTAATGAGTATTAAATTACATGTTTCCATGTGTACTGCAATGTTCTTTATTATTTATTGCCCAGAAATATTTTTATAAATTCTGAGAACAATATTTCTCAAACTATCTTTCACAGCACAGTTATATTATTTTATAATTAAGTAACGAAGACATGAAATATGTAGAAAGTTGTTTAATTTCAGTGGAACAATAAATCTGTCAATTGGCTTGAAACTAATAAAAATGATCGTAATGTATTTATATCCGCGCGATTGCGTGATTCTACTTAATGGCCAATTACAATTCAAGTGAACTGATTGAATTTTAATAATCGGTGTTTCATTTGAATCTAATTGATCGGAGCGCAGAATTCATTCAGTTTCCCCTATAATTAGTTGGAAACGTTACGAAAATCATTTGCGTTCTCCTGATTATTGCACGGTCGCTTTCGTTCAAGTATCAACCTTTTCGAAGTCGTATGAATAATTATTTTCCACATTTTTCGTGCGCGACTTTTTAATTTACTCCCTTAATTCGTGTTAAAGGTATGCAATATTCGCAACTGCGAATCACGATCAGGACGATTTAATTATTTTCAATCTCACTTAACAAATTCTCAACTGACGTTTATCTATGATTTGAATAATAGTATTTTCGACAGAAAATTTTGCGACCATTTATAGAGAGATCGAATGAACGCGGACAAATTTACGACCACCCATACTGATTCGTTCCGCGTGAACTGTTCGAAATCTGTTTCTACTTGTGCTTAAAGCATTACGCAACACGCGGTAGGATACTATACTTTACGTAACACTGACACGTGGTACACAAAATTTAATAACCACGATCGATTCTTAATTATTCAAAATTTTTAGTTTCAGTATTCAGTCATAATTTTGTATAATTCTACAATTAACTCGAATCAGCACCCAGTGGTATCGTGTAATACGATTTTAAAGTAAAATTTAATTAACTCCACGAATAAAAAGGTATACAATTACATTTGCGGATTATTCTTTCAAATACGATTCCACAGTGTAATATGAAACGCAAATGAAAAATAACAGAATTACGTTAAAGTAGTCGTTTAAAAAAACTCTGAAAATCCATTAAGTGCATCGCCTACGCGCAAGCGAAGTGGTTGCAAGCTGCAGGCACAGTGATTCACAGATTTCAGTCATATATCAGAACAATTCTAAAAGTTATTTTACTCAAAAACGAAACTTCAAACCCAATTTCCTTATCCTCGACTATCGTCTCATGTTGAATTTCACAATCAACCCCTAACGCACCTTAAGGGTGGCAAACCAGTCTATACACATAAATTACATTACAAAAAGTGTAACATGTGTCACAAACATAATATACCCACTACCTCAAAATCATACTTACCAAAACCAAAAAAGAATAAAACAATTAGAAAGGAGCTAATTAAATAGCCAAAATGGCTAAGAAAAATCCACGCGTGACCGCTGAATCCATTACGATTCCACTGCAGACGCGATTAGAAGCCAGACTGGTCGATTTCCAGGCGATCTTCAAGGATCGACGACGATTTTTCTTTATTATCTCGCAATTAAAATTACTCTCGGTTGTGATCGACGCGCGGTGCTGCCGCGTCGGCCATTCTCAGCCGTCTCCCCGTTTATTTGTCCAACCTGGTCGCTTTTATTCCCGCGGATCGGCTCTACCCGTCGCGTTGTCCAACGGAGCGTGCACGGTGAAAGTGAAATACGGGAAACGTGAAAAACGTGCTCGCGTACGAAACTCCGTTTCGAGGTGATTGGAAAATTTTGACATTTACGCGCGTGACTCTGCCCTCTCCCCGTCCGCCTGCCCGTTCGCCGCTCGCTGATAGCGTTCCCGCGCGCTTTCTTTGTTTCCGATTAATTCGTTCGCGCCGGTGAAATTGATACGCGCTCCATTCCGCTCCGAAAAAGCCACCCCGTTTACTTTTTGCGGGGTCGCGCGCGCTCGCGAGCGCGTGCAAAATGCGAAAGCGGACGTCCACGTGAGCCGATCGCGAACAAAAAGCAGCAGGCGATTGATCGTCTTTGTTGAATTCGGTGTAGCCTTGAAAGGAATTAAATTGAACGCGTTTTTGATGTCTGAGTCATCCGTGCAATCGCTTTTTTAGGAAATTTATACTTCTTGGTTAAAATTTTGCAAAATTCAGTGATGGCGATTGAAAATTGCAAGATTTTGGATTGTTAAATTCGAAATTGAACGCCTTTTCGATATCTGAGTCACTCGTGCAATTTCTTTTCAGAGAAATTTGTACTTCTTGGTTAAAATTTTTCGAAATTCAGAGATGGCGATTGAAAATTGCAAGATTCTGGATTGTTAAATTTGAAATTGAACGCGTTTTCGACATCTGAGTCATCCGTGCAATCGCTTTTTAGGGAAATTTATACTTCTTGGTTAAAATTTTGCAAAATTCAGAGATGGCGATTGAAAATTGCGACTTTGGATTGTTAAATTCGAAATTGAACGCGTTTTAGATATCTGAGTCACTCGTGCAACTCCTTTTCAGAGAAATTTGTAATTCTTGGTTAAAAGTTTGCAAAAATTGCAAGATTTGGGATTGTTAAGTCAGAAACTGCACGCGTTTGCAACATCTGAGTCATTCGTGCAACTCCTTTTCAGAGAAATTTTTGCTTTTTGATTAAAAGTTTGCAAAATTCAGAGACGACGACTGAAGATTGCAAGATTTCCGATTATTAAATCCAAAACTGAACTCGTTTTCGACGTCTGAGTCATCCGTGCAACTCCTTTTCAGAGAAATTTGTACTCCTTGACTAAAAATTCGCAAAATTCAGAGACTACGATTGAAGATTGCAAGATTTCCGATTATTAAACTCAAAACTGAACGCCTTTTCGATACCTGAATCATCCATACAACTCCTTTTCAGAGAAATTTCTATTTCTCAATTAAAATTTTCCAAAATTCAGAGACGACGATTAAAAATGGCAAAACTCGCGATTATTAAATTATGATATCTCTACAGAAAGTGAGCTACAACGATATGATCATTCAGCAGAAATACAAATGATGTCGAATGAAAAGTAACGTAATTCTAATTAATCAAACTGACGGCACCACCAATAATAATCGCTACACCGAATTACACGTAACAAGGCAATTCGCTGGTAGAATTGTCATTTAAGAAAGGCATTGGCTGCCTCGTTAATCACTTTCACGGCTAACGGGTGTACCCGAAATTCGAATCGCCGCTTGTCATCGGACGAGGCTTCGCTGCTTCGAGGTTAACGCTCTAATCGTTTTGATTTTCCGCGTGATTGGTAGCTCTTGTAATTGGACGGGGAGATTTTGGCGGGCGCAGACTGCAGCGAAGGGCGGAGGGCGCACGATAATGTACAGGCAGCATTATCCGCTTAGCATCGGGTCGGAGTAATCAGAATTCCTCGTCCATCCGAAACTGGTACGTCGATTAAAAATTACGAGGGTCGGAGAAACGTTTCTATTTGGTTCTGGCCGTGTTTCGCTTCGACATCTTCGAAATTGAATTGCACACCAATTTTTGTAACAAGCGTACCCTTATATCGTATTTAATTAATCATCCAAATGCGTAGCAATAGAATTCGTTTTGCGAATTAATTTGAGAAAAAGTGAAATGTAACGTATAATAATTCTGGTGACACTGCAACAATTAAAAGAAGAGATTGCGCAAGGTTAATAATTTCGCGAGACACGCAACGTTGGTCCCCATTATTTACAGGAATGTCTACTTATCCAGGACATTATTAAGTAATTTAAGAGCCAGTTCACAGACGGAGAGAACGGGTATTTAACGTTGCATTGAAACGCGCCGCAGAAAAGCATGCATTAAGAAACTGTCATTATTTATCACTTTCACGTTCTCATGTCACACTGAATGCTGGTGCACCGGTTGCGGGAAATAAAATTATAAATCTAATTGTAGGTAACTGGTCTCATTGTGCGTGAAACGTTTCGTGGTAAAAAAATTGCTCGTTAATTAGCGTCAGTTTTAATCAACCGATTATCCATTATAAACGTCTCAGTATATCAATATAAGTGGTATCGTCGAACATTATAAATATACTGTAAACACTGTAAATTTGCAATACCAGAAAGTACCATGATAAGCAAATTATATTAGAGCAACGTAATTTCTGTTTTAATTAACTTAATCATTCGATTAGCTCGATAAAATTGTAATAAGGAAATTATACTAACGCATTTCGAATATCTAAACGATCCAGGTTTTGAGTTGCCACGAATCTTTCGATTTTTCTCAAATTACTTCGACTGCGAAAAGACGAAACAAAACCGCTACTGAAATACCCGTTTGAACGTTAACTCGTTTATCTAGCCTCCGTTCGGATACGTAACTGGCAGGATCGATCAATCAAGCGACTGTCAAATCGAGTGAAATTGAACGGTCGAAGGAGTATTGAAATTCGTGACTGGTAATTTCGTTTTTCGTCATTGTCCATCTGTCTCGCGTACAGCAAAATGGGCCTTACGTAACAACGCCTGGGTGCATCGAACATGGAAAATTTTCCAGCTCCACGATGACAAATTTGGCAAATACGACTCATGCGATAGACTAATGAGATTAATTTTAACGAACGACGTATAAAATATGTTCAGATAATATCTGTCAGTCTAATGTTTGCATAGTTAGATTGTACAAGTCGATGGCTACTTTAGAAAATAAAATTTTGACGATAATAAAGTAAATAATAGAGCAAAAGTAATAAAATTACATTTGGAATTACAGTATCTATCAGTCCAATACAAGTCGATGGCTACATTTGAAAATAAAATTTTGCCAGAATGAAAAGTAGTGAAATTACATTTGGAATTGAACTTTCTAAAAAAACCAATTCAGAACATTCCTGATATGCACGAGGATCGCTGAGTGGTCATAAATTTGTGCAGTGGCCGCGTGTATAAAAAGGGACCAGCGAACTGGTCGAGTTACGTATTAATTATCGATGAAAAAAGAGCGAGAGGTAAGCTAATAGCTCGTGTTTGTTAATGACTAATACAGAAAGGATTAGCGAACTGCTCGAGTCGTTACATACGTGTAACCGCATACCATCGCGAGTCACCAAGCCACATTTCAATGTGTCGACTCACTGAACCATAGTGGACGTGTCTGCGGGACAAATAAAAGGCCCAGATTCGAGACCACGATTTTGTTATATAATAATACGTGAAACGAACGGCGCAAGGATTAAAACGCATGCCGTAATAACCTTCTCTTCGATTGTATCTCGCCGACTGACCATGATTGCGGAGCCTGCCATTACGTGGTTCCTTGCACTTTTAACCGTCGGCATTTAACGCTTAACAACCGATGGTATCGCGCGTTAATCGTTGGAAAAATGTGGGAAAAGTTGCTTTCCACCTTTTTTATTTCACGCGCGAACTTGGTAACCGAATTATATTCACGCGATACATTATTGCTCCTGTTTAATCGGCTCCACAATTTACACGCTTTTTTCTATCTTCATCCGATAATATTATATTCTACCATTTTCTTTTATACAGTAGTCATATCTATTTCATTTTAAAGCTTTAATTTGGTATGTTATTTAATTAAAATTATTACAGATACCAGAAGAAAATACTTTAAACAAGAAGCAAGTGTATTCTTGCTTCCTGAAAGTGATTATTTCTCGAAAAAATCATCGTTGCCTCGGTAATTTCAATATTAAAACGCTTAAAGCGCGACGCTAACGAAGATTACCAAATTCTGTGATCCCTCTCATCCGAGAGCCGACTAACTCAATTATCCGAAATGCTAGATTACTCAAACACTGTGCTGCTAAATTAATTCCAGCTCACGGGCCGCACCGCCTTGCTCCAAAATAATCCGACAATGAACATCGCGGTTGCGTTTCGATCGCCTCCTCTCGTTCTTCGACAGCACCTCCGCTTCAGATTCGCGAACGGGACGAGGACAACGCGTCGAAGGGTTCGCGATACGAGTTAGGGCGACACACGCGCGGCAGATTTATTCAGTGGAAAAGTTGGCGAACGTCAGCCTGTCGGGGGACGCGATTGATTGCGAGTAAGCCACGAATTTCGCTGGTCCCCGCGAAACTTCCAGGCCGACTTCATCCCCCCGGATGCGCTCGCGACGTTCGAGACGCGGCTGCACGGAACTGCGACATCCACTGTGCCGCGTCTTCGTACGTACCCACTCGAGGCTGTCGATATTGGGCTTTTATAGATGACTGGAACGCCGCTGATGCGCCTCCTCGCGATATTCCTCCGCTGTTTCTTTTATTATCCTTTCCCTCTGCGAGAGTTTCGCCGTCTGCGCGGAAGCTGAAGGTCTGCGAGGGCGAGGCTGAAGTAGGTCGTTCGCGTGGAAGATTAATTGGAGTTGTACAGGATTAAGGATAGAGTTCGTCTCTTTTTACTGTTCGCCAGAGCGATATGAAGGCGTGGATTGGAGAATTTCGAACGCTCTTTCGGTTTCGTTCGTCGTTAAGTAATTGAACTTGAAAAATAGATGGAACCTATGATTCAATGTTGTACTTTCTTCTAATGCGAATGAAAGTTTGCGAGGGAAACGTGACGGAAGTGGAGGATATTTTTGGTAATTTTTGAAATTTTCGTGCGACGCTGATTGTCGATTTTCGTTGAGAAAGTTTTAGACAGTATGAAAGTTTATTTCCCTTCGATTAATGTATTCCATTTCACCGCTATGAATATAAAACCAAAAAATCTGACGATATTGCTCTGAACTTCGACATTATCCGCTCTTTCGGTACGAACTCGCCCTATGCATTTAATTATACTCGCATCACAATATCCATTAACCCTAGAGCCCAAAAGTTCAGTATTTTTTTCGTTGCGAGCTAATCTTATTACGATTTTTGTACCAAGACAGGATGTTCCTAAAATTGCAGCAGAAAAATTTACATTAACTCCACATAGACTCCCACAAAGGTTCAAAGGTTCAAAGGTGCAAAGGATTCCTTACATAGAGTCCCACAAAGCTTCGTCTGCTACGTCCATTCTTAACGCAATCATAATTAAACATTCATCATCAAACATCGACAAAACTATCAATCTCGCGATAATTACTCGAACGATACGAAACAACCTCTGCTCTCTGGGTCTGAAAAATGCCACCCCCAGCATTGAGACTACAACGCCCAGCCCTTATTTCGCTGCGATCGCGTTCAGATCAATTCCAGTCACGACGAATCGAGCTCCTTTGATCGAATATTAATCGCGCGCCACGACAGCTGCCGATCGCGAACAGATGCACGCCATTAGATTCCCGCGACGTCCCACGTTTCCTCCCAAGGCGGATGCACCCCCGCGTCGAAGAGGCGCGCGCGTGGGCGCTGCGAGCACGTGGAAAACGACTTATTATTCCGCAGAAGTGGATTTCGACGCGTACCGCGTGCGTGCTTATCGGCTCGCGGGTTTACGTGTTCGCGGTGGAACAAATAATTATCCCGCCGCGACCACGGTTGATCTACGGCCTACGGGAAGTTCCTTTCTAGGCGGCCTCGCGCCTCTACCCTTCACTTCGCGCACAATACTCGCGGTGCTATACCGCCGCTAAAAGGCCACACAAATCGAGGCAGGCTGAAAGGACTTGCTACTCGAACCGTTTCGATCGCGGTGGAAAAGGAACTCGCTTTTTGCGCGCCAAGAGGTTTCCTCGCCTTCGCGAATGCCAGGCGCGCTCGCCTCTGCGGCGGAATCGCGTGTTCATTTATTTATTCGCGCGGATAAAGGGCGCGATGTAAATGGAACGTCTGGAAGGATCGTGTTGGTAAACTGCGCGCGACTGGAGACGATTCGATTGGGTTTCTCGATTGGGTTTAAGATTGGTTCGATCTGTTTGAATGTAGAGACTTGTCAGGGTTTCTAAAAGGGTTATTAATGGAATTATAAAGCCGTTGAATGACGATGAAGGTTAGAAAAATTGTAGTGCAAAGTAGAAAGGTGTTTGTAGTAGTATTGTAATGCAATAGAATTGTAAAGTCAGCGAGTGACACTGAAGCTTCGAAAAATTATAGCGCAAAGTAGAAAGGTGTCTGCAGTAGCTTGCAGAATTTCACAATTGATGCACTGTCGAGTAATGCTACACATTCTTAATTATTTCTTACCAATTTATCAGACGATACGATATAACAGAAACCAATTTCGAGCGCGTCCTCAGTCACTTGGCTCCTGATGAAATTATCCTTCACACTTATACAATTCGCCATGGAAATGGGCTCGAGACGTGAAATTATGAAGACGGCTGTTAATTAAAGCCTAAAAGCGGCGGAACGGTCGCCCGTGACAGTAGAATTTTTAATTAGGACTCCGTTCGCGAGAGGAGAGAAACCTTCGCGGGGAAGCTCCAGAAACGGGAGTAATTTTTATTTCGCCACGATAAACGAATGAGAATGAAACCGAGAGGGGCTTCGCGAGGTGTCGTACAATTGCCAGGCGATATTGTGCCACTCGACACGCAGATGCCTGGCTATTCATTACCATGCAACTGTTTTAACCGCTCCGCATTTGCGTTTTTTTTAAAACCAGTTTCTTCGAGCAATTAACGGCTGAACGGCACATCAATATACGTATCAACGCTGACGCATGTGTTTTGAGTTTGCTAATCGCGCTTGATAAAATCTCGTTGCGATATTAAAGTGATCCGTAAAAAATGACGAGATAAGGATCATTTTTATTTAGCGTTATCCTTCGATTTCTGCAAGGCTGGAAAATGATCGCGCTCGACAAAAAATCGTGTCATTTGCGCGGAAAATTTGAAACTGCGACGAAGAGTTTAAGTTCAAATGAATAAATAAATTATAAATTTATGTAGCGAGTCGGAAAAAAGTAATTTCGACGGGATGTATGCTTCGATGTGTGGTTTAGTATAAAGATGTAAGAGTGAGAAATGAAATTTGAACGAAATTCACGGTTTTACTCCATTGTTCGAGGCGATACGATAAACGATGCACTTGTGTTTCAGCTTGGTTCCTGGGATGGTTCATGTGTAAAGCAGTCGCTTATATACAGGGTGTTTCTGTGGCGGCCTCTGTCTACAGCCTTGTTGCGGTTTCCTTGGACAGGTACGTGCATTGAACATTCGAACAAATGATTTTATCGATGTACGCGCGTAATCGCTTTTCAATCAGGATAGAACGCGCAGTCGCTGAGAAAGTCGAGTCTCTGAGGACTTAAAGTAAAGCCATAAACTTCCAAATTCTGTATTTTGACATCGAAATTTGAAAAATTTATTAAAATACATAGATACCAATAAATATACCTATTTATCAAATAACTTTGAAACACGTAAACGTGTCGTTTAGATAAAAATAAAATAGATAGTACTCGAAATAACGAAATCAGCTTCACAGAGCTTTTCAAAATTACCACGAAGTCAGCTTCTCGCGTCTCGCAATCGGTGATTCAACCCAATGGCACCTGATTTAACCCATTGTCTTATGGCTACTTCAATGGCGACCTGCTGTGTTAACTATTTAACTGCTCCGCAGTCGCGACAGACGTTTGTGCAATGTGGTCGCTGAAAATCGACCTCTCCACGACCATAATTCGAGATTAATCTTAAAATAGCACGCGTACTATACTACACACATAATTCCATCTATCGACAAAGGAAATTATGAAATAATTGCAACGTGAATTCTCGCAGCCAGCTACATTCTCACCTATAAACACAATCTCATGCATATTCAGAAACATATTTCACTTTTTGCTCAAAAACCCGCTTGTAAAACCTGTGCGAAAGTAAACGATTAAAAAACAGCAAAAAGCAGAAGGAAATAGAGTACACAGTAAATTCAATCGCGACTGAAATCGAACGAGAAGGTCCTCGCTCCGACCTCAACCTCCTCGACGTTGGCTCGCTCCTCTTTCTTCGCGAGGTGGAAAAACGAAGGAAAATCGACGTTAAAAAACACGAATCATCGGTTTCGATTGTTCGAGTCACTTCGTTATCGAGACACCTCGCTGGCGGGAAAGAAAACGAGCGGCTGAAACGAATATGCGGCGTTGAGGCGCGTTGCGAAATCGCCACGCCGCTCGCGAGACGTCATTAAAGCATATTCTTCCCTGACACATTTATTTCTCCACTGCATAACGATGTGTCCGCGTGCGTAACAATTGCATGGCTGCGTTACGCGCGGCTACTTTTACGCTGCTGCGGTATCCGAGCTGGTGCTCGCATTTACATCGTAATAAGAGCCAGTGGCGAGATCGGCACCACCCGTTGGACACCAGGTATTTCCTGGGGGAATTGCAATTTCGACGGAAGAAAGGTGGTTGCCAGGCAGACGCCATTCTGGCAGCTCGCAGGCGACAAAGGCTTTGGAAATCTTTCGTTTTAACGCGGTATACATCTGAATTCTCGAGGGAACGTTCAAATGGACGATCGATGGCAAATCTCTGGACGATCGTTGAAATTGTTTCATTTAGAAAATTATTTTTAATCCTTTGCGCTTGGTTTTTTCATGGAAGTTAGTAATTGAAGCTATTGCTGAAATAGCAATATTTTCTATTGCTGAAATAGCAATATTTTCTATTGCTGACGTTTGGGAAGGGGTCCAGTGTAAAGGGTTAACCCTTTGCGCTCGAGAGGCGACTCTCAGTCGCCATGATGGTTCATACAGCAACTGGAGTTTTTCATCGACTGATTTTAAGTTCTGAAGCCCTGCAAAAATGAATTTGGAAGCTGAAATTAGCTCGAGTGAAGACTAAGTTGATTTTCAACTGTGGAAAAATGAGATTAGTTGTATTCACGAAGAAATTGGTAATAGAAAAAATGATCTGCGACCGAAAAAGTCATCGAGTGCAAAGAGTTTTTTATTATTTAGCAATAGTTTCTACTGTTAATGTCTCACAGCAATAAAAAATTTCTATTTCAGTAGAAAATCTCTCCTGACATCCCCGCAGAGGGGACATCCAAGTGCAAAGGGTTAACATCAACCTTTTTATTTCTTTCTGATATAAACTTTTTTTATTTCTTTGTTTCGAAACGTTTATTATATAAAGAACTTTGTATCACATTCGTTCAGTGGTACGAGCAGGGTATTCAGGCGAAATTTGATTGAATTTGCTCGAACGATTTAGAAGAAAATAGGTCATGGATTTCGAAACCTCGGTTGTTCCTTTAAGAAAACCACGACTTCTCCTTGTATCTGAATTTCGCCCCGGAATTCTTTGGGCACCGATATATTCGATTGCGTGTCTTCCTTAGCTACCGCCTCGGTATTTTTCTGCCACGTATCGGATATAAGTTGGAAATTAAACGGAAAACGAGAGAATTAAGTCCATGGAAACGTATGAATCGAGGAGAATCTGGGAGAGAATGAAAAAAAAGAAGAACCGAGAGTAGATTTCGATGATATCCACAATGTAGACATAATTAGCAGGCAAGGTAACTTGCGCGACGTAGATCTGAATAATTAATGCGAGAAGTTATTATTCTGCCAGCGAGTGATGAGATAATAGCAGTTTAAAAAAAGATACAGAAAGAAATATACATCCTACGAGCGCAGGATGCGGCGTTAATGAAACGGCGAAAAAATAGCGCTCTGAGCGTCGAAAGATCTACTTAATGAGTTGTTAAAAAATCGATCGAGTGTACGTGGATATGAAACAACAAGAAAAACACTTTGTTTTTCAGCTAATTGGCTGATTTTTCCTCCAGCCGTCTGCGCTCGATCTTCTCGTAGTCTCATTAATAATCCTCTGTTGTCGGATGATTCAATAAGACTTCCCTAGGAATATATTTATCGCGCAAGAAAATCTTGGGAAAGAAGAAAAACCGACACACGTACCATGCAGTACTCGGCAAGTTTACATCGAATTAAAAATCGCATTAACCCAAATCGAGTCGGTCGAAACGTTCGAGGAGAGCAATTCAACTCAAAACGATGGCGCGCGATATTTGAATTAAACCAAGGTGTACAAAAACCGCAGGAATTCGAAGTATCGGGAACCATCGATTAAATTAATCGCTCGAACTGTTCGCGCGGTAAATGTTGCGCGTTTTATCGCGCGAACTTCGTCGTCCCATATTTGTCCGAGGGACGATCGATGTAGATCGCGATCGCGCACATTTCAAATTGGAACGATCGAAGCAACGTTTATCGTCTGTCGAAGTAATCGGGAACGAGCTGCGTCTCGCTTCCACTCGAACGAGATCCGTCGACGGGTCGCTTGGCTCGCATTTTCTATCGCTTTTCCACGATCTGAATGGCCTGTTGCCAACTCCGGCGTGGCGGACAAAAGGAACGGCCGCCATCTCGTCGAGCAGGGGGAATTCTTTTCCACGACGCTCGAGGCCTCCTCTTTGCCCGCTCGAAGCGAAAACGTTTGGCATCGTTTACGCGGGCCGGAATTCTGGCATTGTTCGCGGACGCAGTCAATGCACCGTGTCCCTCGCGAGCCTCGCCTAAATCACCCCTTTGAAAACGCGGAGCCAGGCGAATTGGGGAGAGGAGGAGCGTCGTCCTCGCGAATTTCGCGGCCGATGCCTGCGCGATACTGTCTCTAACGTGTTGCGATACGAACGAGATGCGCGAAACCGGAGCCTATAACTCAGGCTGGTTTCACTTCTTTTCTTTTTTCCCCCCTTTTCGCAAGACGGACCCGTCGGATCGGTAAAGGGTGGTGCTGTTTCATGGACGCACTTTCTGATCCAGTTACTCAACGCACGCGCGTAATCAATGAAGGAAATCGACGTTACAACGGAGTTTCCACGGTTCGCGTTAATTCGACACGGTCAACGATCTGCGGGCGTTGCCTCGCGTTTTGAACTTTCTCAATTAACAATGGTAATGTTGCTATAATACTGTGCGATAATCTGTACAGGTGGCCGTAAGAACTTTGAGTAGCTCTAATAAATTTCGAATTGCGAAAAGCAATATCGACAGATCAAGCAAAAGAAATCGTACGTCCAAGCAACGCGCACGCGGTCAACGATTAGGAATCGACGCATCGCCTCTTAAACTTTCTCGATTAGCAATGGTAATATTCTAATAACACTATATCAAAATTTCTACAAATTTCAAATTACGAACAGCAATACTAACAAATCGAGCAGCAAACATAACGAAAACATAACGAAACCAAGCAAAAGAAATCGTACACGTAGCCAACTTTGAAATCCCGTGCCGCTCCGGTTTGGAATATTAAAAATCCCTCGAATTCAGCTTCGGATCGCGCCGCTGGAGCAGGAAAAATCCAAAGTATTTCCGCGAGAACGTTCCGTCGATCGTTCGCGTAAGGGTGCGGAATAGCTCGAGTGCCAACGTCACGGCTGAATATGGACGATAAATGATTTTCTATCAATTCCGCGTTAGACGGGCCCGGCTGGTGCCCGCGAAATAGTTTTACACGATCCCGTACGAGGATCGATCCCTCTGAAATTGCCTGGCGATGGGAAGCCGAGGTGACTCGGGATTGTCTTAGCCTTCGATCAACCCTCGACCAGCGACGCATTACTCTCCCAGCGTCGCCCTGTTTTTCTCGTTTCACGCTACACCCCCCAACGCCTCCTTCGCTCGAACAGGCGGCCACGGAAGTACATAGATCTTCCTGTTCAGCAGCCGTGGCCGAACGCCTTCGGCAGAAGTTGCAGCTGACCTATCGACCTACGTAAATCCAGTATACTGTCGCCCCAGCGAGGAGAACCGGCGACAAATCCCTCTCCAGGGCGAATTTGAAACGTTGTCACGGCAGCTTGACGCATAATGGACGTCGAAATTGATTCGGACGTATTCCTTTTTACGACGCCTCGATGGTGATCCGTTCCCTCAGTTTGAAAGAGCGCTGTTGGATTACTTTTGGCCACTCTGCCAAACTGTTTCCATAAGTTTAGTTTTAAAGTATAAACGTATTGATACGTTTAGGTTTTTGTTTCTTTATTATAAAGTAAGGATCTTAAGTATAAAAAGTTTTAGAGACGTTCTACGTTCTGATGTTCAAGGTTTATTGTGCGACTCCGAATTAAAGTTGCAAAAGAGTTAAAGGATCTTAAGTCAGACTTTAACTTAGAGTTACACAGTAGAACGTTGAACGACTGTTCATGTCATGCACTAAATTTCGTGCATCTCTATTTTTTATATAGCAGTTGAATTACAAAGAAAAATAGCTCGACGAATGGAGAACACTTTGAACTAAAAAGAAAATATACCCATCGCGTATAACATATTTCACAAAGCTAAATAAAGTACTTTATTCCATCCTCTTTTCGAAACGAAAAAGAACATTCGTTTTACTTACCAGTCGACTGATAACACACGTAACAATAACACGCGCGATCAGCGGAAATTCGAAACACGAGGTGTTTACTGCTCCCAGGTTCCGCGCAGTCTGAGCCGAACGACTGATTCCACTGGCCGTCGTCGCGCGGACGCGTAATCAGAGATTTGCTCGCGGACGAATTGTTTACACGCTCGTCGTCGCCTGAGGGAAAACAGATCGCCTGATCGGCCACCCTCCGCGTGTTATCGCGACGCGTATTCGGTATCGACAACAACAACGGCCATTTCGCTGTCATTCCGCGTTTCGTGCCCATCGAGCGCAGACTTCCGTGAGGTTGACACACGACACCACTTGCTGCGCGCCTCGAGGTTCCTGATTCCAGCGCTGCGCAAAGACGACGGATCGAAATCTGGTCTGAATTACGCCACGGCCACACGACCGCACGATGCCAGCCTGATAATTCGCAACAGCTCGTCGCGTAACGAGGGATAACGCTGGTTACGCCGACGCCATTTTTAGAATTACAGGGCAACGAACCGCTGAGGATCGCGTGGAGAGCCTGGGCTGTTACAATGTTTCTGATCGAACGTTTTTTTCATGGTCTCGGGGAAAGCACTTGGCTGGAGGTTGCTTTGGTGTGGTCAAGAGAACGATGTAGAGAAAAGTAGAGTGGTAGATTATTTGTAAAGAGATTAAGATTGGGTTACGATGTCCTGGTTGCACATTTCTGTTCGAGCTGATTGATCTAAGTAAACTACGTGCTATAGTATATTTTTGAAGGTGATTATTTGTGTAGTGATGATGATGGTTTATGATTTTTTCAATAGTTTTTCATATTTTTTGGTTGATGCTAGCGCGTGTGCAGAGTTCGACAGAATTTTCATTGATTTCTGAAAGAAAAGACAGGCACAAAAGTGTCGAGGTATGAGAAACGGTGTTGGGTGGTCGTGGAAACGTAAGAGGCGTTTCTGATTTGGATTTGGGTACTTATGTAACGCAAAGGTGAACGATCTTTCGATGGATAGGAATTAAGCGTGGAACGATGCAATTTTATAAATCGAGCAAAAAGGAAAATGGAAATTGGAACGTACTCGGATATGATACGTTTTAGTGGGAAGTACTTTCCTTTAGCTAGCGTTAGACCTTGTATTAAGTAATTTTACGCATGGCAATAGTGTAAGGATTTGCGTCATATCGCGAATTAAGTAACTTCACGGTTTTAAGTGACCGTGAAAGAACGGTTTTTAAGTGGACACCGCGTCGATTGGGCAATTTTGTGTGTTAACTATCCTCCAGTTTTTATCTTGATCCCAAGAGGCAGGTGAATTCAGATTTTTCTCCACTTTACTGCGATATGTGTGAACAATCACGTTCCCAATGATATTTCCTGTATTTGCTAATTGTTTTTATATTGTTTTTGCAGTCATTTCCGTTTATACGTTTGATAACCGTGAGAAGAAGTATTAATAATCTCATTGAAATTTATACATATTCGCAAGCATACGCGAATGCTTCAAAGGCTACAGTGTAGGTATCGATAGTTCTATCTCTAGATGACACTGATAAATTTGGCATATTTAAGTACCTCGTTACGAAAACTAATGAATCATATGGAAACTCTATTGCCACATTCTTTTTAACCCAGCTGCAATCAATTAACAGTTTATAACTTCTGATTTCGATGGTTTCATAGTGCTTTAAACAGTAACGCACCCCCAATGTTCACAGCCTTCTCTCTCTCTCTTTAAAAAATTCTCAGGGCTGACGCTATCATCGCATAACGAATTACAATTAAAAATCCCACCACCAAGACCCATAAAAACAATTTCAAGATAACTCGAGCAACATCCAGCAACGAATAACCAGAAAAATTAGCGATCTTCTTCGACCAAACCCACCCTCTGCCCTCAATCTTCCCCAAATCAGACTGTCGATGACATAACCATCGCGACTATAGCATCGATCGACACCAATGTCTCGGATTTCATCCAGCTTTTCCCTCGACTCATCGCGATTCCCAACCGACGATCGCTCAGGCGAACGTTCCACGATGCTCGCGCGGTTTCCATCGTCAGTATTCGAATTCCATTTAGAGCGATCTCGAGGAATCTGGACGGATCAACCGACGAAAGAACGGACGTCTCGAACGAACATCCCGAACGTCGTCCACGAGCAACAGGCTGAAGAAGACCTTGGCTGCGTTTTCGCGTTCGCGTTTAGAGCGCGCGAGCGCCTCTGCGTTTTCACGCCGTCTCAGGCGCTGCGCTTACCCCGACACGCGGCTGTGTGGGTCACCCACACCTGTGTGTCGTTGCGCGGCCGATCGAAAAAGGTTTCCACATAAACTGTCTTAACCCAGTTCCCTGTAACCGATCGCGAGGGGTTGAAAGCGCGCGAGTGGCCGTCATGGCGTCGTTTAGAGCAAACGGCGCGACCGCATTGGTCGAACGGCACCCCACTCCGTCCGTCGACCGGCTGACTCAATAGGCAGGCGCATAACGTCAGACTGTCGAACGGCGGGCCACGTGATCAAATTTATAGCGATTTTTTAAAATCGACTTTTGTATAAAAGGACCGCCGCCTGGTACATCCAGCATAAGCTTACTTACTTTCGTCAAGTAACCAAGCAACCCACAACCCACTCAACATGTTCAAGTTGGTAAGAGGAACATTTACTATTATTTATTCTTACTGTACATAGACCGTGGACGGTTCGGTTCTCTCGATATATCGTATAAATCGGTTTCACACGGGACGAACGGATACAGCCAGCGCACAGACAGCTCGATGCGAACCTACACGCGTTTCAAGAAGCCGACGCAGCGTTGGTTTTTCTAGACGATCGTGTGCGCGAACAGAACCGCGGCTTTCGTTCACCAAAGAGTCACCCAATAATCACCCAACGCAGAATCGAAAGAGGACCATCTCTCGTTCGAAATTTCCGCGAAATTCGTTCCCGCCAAATTTCGATACCAAAATACCTTCCTCCTCGACGCGTGCATTCCGAATCTGAAAACGTTCTCGCGCTCTGCGCGGTTCCCCGCGCAGTCCAGAGCGTGCACCGGATTTCTCGTCCGTGAATCAGCCAACGATACTCCCACCGGGTTCTCGTTTGCATATTGGCCGCGTTCGCGAGCCCCGCTCCGACGCGAAGGCGCGCAAACCATCCGGATCGGGCGCGCGGTAACGCCGCCGCGGCTAGGAAAATTCCTCGCGCTCGTTGCGCTAGTCTTCCTTTGATCGATAATGTGGCAGCCGCGTTCCCGCCGCGGCGAACGCGAGCGAAGTATCGCGCCGTGACCTTTCCGCGCGCAACCACGCCGCCGCTGGCCGACGTTCACTCGGAACGGACGCACACAGCCCGTTTCCGTCCGGTCACAAAAATCTCCGCGAGCGAGCGAAACCACTGGAGCATGCACATTGTTAGCCAACTGGTTCGAGCGCGGCCGGACAAAATGGAATGCAGGCCCCGCGCCGTGGACCACACGGCGTCCCTCCCCACGGTCGGTTTTCAAACTCGATCCGGCTGGTCGCGTGCCAGCTGCCCTCTCGCGTACACGACACTTGCTTTACGTCATCCGAAAGCGATCGGACCGGGGTGGGCATCGTTGGTATTGGGGACGCGACTGACCAACCGATATTGCCCCGTTTCTTCCTCCCTTCAGAGGTATTTCGAATTTTTTCTGCCGATCTTCGAGGTTCGTCGAGGTTCGCGTTTTCGTCTGCTCGGTTTCGTTGGTTGAGTAATATGTTACATCTGTTTGGTTAAGATTTTGTTTTCTAGAGAGTAATTTTTGTACGCTCTGACATTGGTTTCATTCAGGATTAGAACCGCGAAAGCACCGATGAAACATCTGAAGTGTACCAAAGTTGACGAAACCTAGCTCGCGACACGAAGTCTTGCCGGTAGCATGAATTATTTCCCCCGAAAACAATCGCTCGACAGAGACAATGCGAACCCCCGCGCCTTCAGTCTCGAAAGAAAAACGAGGCGCGATCTCCAGCGGGAGGAATCATCCCTCCTTCCTTTATACCCCGCCGTATTAATCGGACCAAGGACTGCCGTTCGCAAATACTCGTCAGGAATCTAGAGACCGTAACGCGATCAAGGTGTCCGCTCCGTTTCAAACGTCGAGACCGTAATCGCCGGGAGATTAACGCTTTCCGTGGGAAAATCTGTGCATTGTCCCTCGAACGAGCGCGCCCCGAAGACAGAGGGACGCGCGACTGCACGGCACGACGATTAGCTGGAAAGAAGATAAGAAGACGGGACCGTGGTGTGGGTGGGGATCGCGAAGACGGGGCAGGGACGGAAAGGGGTTGGGAAGGCGAAGGGTAGAGAGCTAAGAATCGCACGTGCTGTTTTCCCACAGGCTGTTCTCGCCGCCGTTTTGGCCGTCGCCGCCGCCGCTCCTGGTGGTCTCACTGGCATCGTCGCCGACCATGGAATCGGCCCAATCACGGCCCCACTGGTCGTCGGGCACGCTGCACCCCTGGCCGCAGCGCACGTGATCGCCCAGCCCGTCGCACCCATCGTCCGCACCGCTCCCATCGTCACCAAGTCCGTGCTGACCGCCGCCCCTCTACCCCTCCTCTCAGCTCATGGATCATTGCATTAGATGACAACTGATTCTATTCTTACTACCACCAAGTCACGACGAGACAACCCCCAACCCCCCCGTCCACCACCCCCACCGCCTCCGCCCTAGAAAAACACATACACACACATACACGACGCCCCACCCCTCTTGATTCCTCGTAAATCGTCCCCACCTAAGAAAACGAAAAAAATGGCAAAAACAACCGAAATTGAAGGGAACACGAAGGGAAGGAGAGATCGTAGCCCGAGGATGGAGCGAGAAGAACAGCCAAACTAAACGGAACCAAGAACGTTGGGAGGCGACCATTCCCCACCACCCAGGCCAATCTCTCCATCGAGACCGCACACGTCCACGACGCCTGCTGACGATCGTCGCGTCGGAATCGGCTGAGTCTCTTTTCTTTCGGCGACCATTCGCGGCTCTGAGATCATCCATGTAATTCGGCGAATCGCATCTCGATCATTGCACCATCATCCAGGACCCCCTACCCCTTTGGTCATATGTCTATATATATGGAATTTTAATAAAATTTTATTTAAAAAAAAACAAAAAACAAAACCTACACAAGACAGTGCACGTGTTTCTCGTCCGCCGTTGCTTCCCACCCTGACGTTCAACCCCGTCTCGTAATCCTATCTCTTTGCGTACACGTCTTCAGCGACGCTCGAACCATCCCTCTCAGCGTTTCATCGACCACGAGAACGACTCGTCGAGATTAAGCAGCCGCGTCGAACCAGAGTCTCGCACGAAGCGTCGACGATCTCGAACGTTCGTCCTCCATCGAGGACCTAACCCAGAACCATAAAACAAGACGCGCGTAACCCATCCTTCACCGTTCCGTTACAACCCCAGACGCAAACAGACGAGAGAACCAGCCAGATGTATATGCAGATGGCCGCGTAAACGATGCCGCTCGATCGTACACGCCCCAACACTGTCCTCCCGCGAGTCTGCCCTTCGAGCGTCCTCCCTCGCGTTTTACGACCATCCCAAGTTATCTTCCAGCGAAACGATTTCCCATCGTTTTCGCCGCGCGGCCCAGTAAACGCTGTCAGTCCCGACAGGGTCCTCCATCGCTCTATCGTCGATTACATCGACAGCGATACGCTCGAGTTCCACCTAGAGGAGACGTCTCGGGGATTTTACAGCCGGTATAAAAGGGGTGCGCTCGACGACCGAATTAGTTCGTTACGAAGGGGAGAGACGCGTTCGATTCGACCGCAATCGGCGCTGGTTTCAATTTAAACGCTCTGTTTTATTCACAGTTGGTACAAAACGATTCGTCGCGCTCTGCCGCTCTGGTGATGGCCGCTTCTTCCGGGTAGATCATCGTTCAAACGGAAAACTGGGGCTGCGTGTGTTGTCAGTAGAGATAGACTTGTCCTGGGTGGTACCATTTGTAACCGCCAGCGTACGTTAAGGGTAGCGTCGCTGTGTGAAGCGGGATCACCTTCACGTAGGGTTGCGAGTAGATCAACGGGGATGCGACCACTGGTGGCACTGGAGCTGGCGCGGCGGACGTTGCCACGAGCATCATAGCCATGATCAGAATCTGTTGATAATTGATTGTAATTTGTACAGGTTTTTAGCTTGGAATTTTCCATCGATGCAGAAGCAATGGTGGAAGAATAAGCGTGGATCCGTAGTTCGCACAACGTCACTCCAATCAGAGAAATTATGTGATTTCATCTTGTTAGATACATGAAGAAGAAGTTGATATGGTTGTAGTGTTCTGTATGCTTGATCGGGGTCGAAGGAACAATTCCAAAGCTCGATAGTGCGGGTAACTTATTGTTGGTTGCGTTTAACAATTTTCCATCGATGCAGAAGCAATGGTGGAAGAATAAGCGTGGATTCGTAGTTCGCACAACGTCACTCCAATCAGAGAAATTATGTGATTTCATCTTGTTAGATACATGAAGAAGAAGTTGATATGGTTGCAGTGTTCTGTATGCTTGATCGGGGTCGAAGGAACAATTCCAAAGCTCGATAGTGCGGGTAACTTATTGTTGGTTGCGTTTAACACGGGTCTCGTACACCGCGTTGCAGTTATTCAGGATTTATCGCAGTGTAGTTGCTCGTATCTCATTAATTATTCCAAGTACACACGTCGAACATTGATACGTGTTTCTCTCTCCCTCTCAGCACTCTGTTTACCTCTCGATGCAGTCGAATGTTCAAACGGCTCCACGTCAAACGAGCAATCGCGATTCAAACTCGATACAAATGGAATTGTCCGGCTAATTGTGAAAGTGCGGAACGAAACGATATTACTTAATTGCGGTGTCGATTGGATAAAAAAAAAGGAGAGAAGAAAATGGAAGTTTTCTGCGTTAATCGTCTGGCAAATAGTATCGCACCGTTCACGTGTTATACTTATTTTATCGCTGCGTCGAGTGACGGGGGACATCATTAGGAGAATCGAATCAGTTAATTGGCTCCAATGAATCCTATTTGCTTGCTGAATGGCGAATCGACGCGAGTGTAAATTTCGTTCGCGGAATTATGTTAACGGTTGTTACTTCGTGACATAGAAGGATTTAATCTGTATGCTGGTTAAAATAGTATGATTCAGACATTTTTCACATAATTAAAGCTGCTTGAATTATTAATTTGTTAGATGATTGCAGATGCTACTATTTTAAGAAATTATAACTGTGCAATGATGAGTAAACATGAAGCATGTCGAGATTACTTTTGTAAAATACGTTTTTCATGAAATTCACACATACATATATTCATAAATACCTTAATTAAATCACTAGCATTGAGCACTTGCGGATAAATAAAAATGAACTATGAACGAAATATACGTCTTACACACATTTAAACGAGATAGCTATAACAATATAATTTTTTGCACGAAGCTGCGCTGCGTCGCGCCAACTGCAACTGTGTCTGACAGTATACGATCCATTTCCACTTATTTTCTTACCTCCTTCTTCGTGACTAATTTCAATCGTATTTTATTGTATCTTTGTATACTTTTTTTTAATGCTATAAATTAATTCCACTCGAATTAAAAGCATTTTTGTTAGTATGCGATTTTTATATAAATTAAACAACTTATTAGTTTTGTTATACGGTATTGAAAATCATTGTAACATAGCGAGACATCCTGTTCCGTGTGCCACGGTGAAACTAATTAATTGATATTTTTACAAAATCACCGGCGATTCTGTAGAGTTGTCGAAGTCGACGCGAGGTGCAATTAAAAATTTTTAATTAAATACATCCGCCGTCGACGCGTTCCACTCAAATCACCGCAACCCCGCGATATTTCTACAATCCGCCATCGCACGCTAAACGAATATTGCCACGCAAAAATAATAACGTGCGAATTACATCGCTGTATCAAATTACTCGGTTTATAATATTAATTTCCTGAGAGTGTAAATATCAGAAGCGGATTTTTTACATCTCGTGAAAATTATTTTCCAGAGGAGGTTCAAATATCCAAACTTTCGCGAGGAAAATAATATTAATAGCTATCTCACACAAAATCCATTGAACTATTCAAATATTAAATTTCCTGAAATTGTAAATACCACGCAAAAGAGATTTCTTGGAAATCATTTTTCCGGAGAAATATCAAGTATCTAAACTTTTGCGAGAAAAATAATATTGATAGCTATCTGGTTCTCAAACAAAATGAACTCGAAACGAATTGAGCCATTAAAATACTGGAAATGAGATAATATTAAAATTCTATGTAGCCAAATATTTAAATATTGGAAATCAAATAAAAAATTTCTTCGAACAATAACTATTCCCACTCCCATATCTCAGAGACATTTCCACCGCAACCCCTGCGTTCCTCTTTTTTCCCGAAATCACTGAATTAAACATCAACCCTCTCACTCACAGTCACACCCTCTCGCCAACCTACCCTCGCGCCTACGCGCGCTAAGTAATCGCACATACGGCGGGTATACTTGCCAGTTTGAACATGTTAAACGTTTTATCGGTTTTTCCGTTCGCAAACACGAAGGGGACGCGAATCGATACTGCTGTTAGCGGCACAGAAATCGAACGCTTTTATATACACGTCCCGAAAGCCGTGTCATCTTCCTCGGGCGTCCCACTCTTGGTCCCTCTCCCGTGGCCTTGATCGCTCCCGATAATCCGTATCCGCGAATCGAGCCATTTTTTTCTCGTCCTTCGCGGCCGCATCTTCCCCTCCGTGGCGGACGCGGAAGATGGTCGAGTCTCGCGTCATAAATATGCGACTCGGAAGTGGTCGAGTCGATGGAGAACGCTTGCCAGATCGGTATCGTCGCGCGCTGATTTATAGAAGGACGCTTCGACGTCGAGGATCGAAGGACGCGGCTGGGCTCTCTGATTAAAATCGACGCTGGTAGAAGCGAGGTCCCTCGACGACGCTCGCTAATGGCCGCGGGACCGTTCCTCGACGGGACGTTCTCCAAGCGGATAAAAGCGCGCGAGGAGACGCGAGTGCCGTTTAATTAGCAGCGAAAAACGGCGTCTTTTCGGGCTTCTTTCGAGCGCGAGCCGCATCTTCCGCGGTTAAAAGGGCCGTTCACGATTGATTCGTGCGGGGGTAGCTGCGATGGGGTAAGGTTTCAGGTTTGATGGCGCTTTGTGAACGATGGCTAGCGGGACGTTTGTCGAGAACGAGGAGCTTCAGCATACGGTTCTTTATCGAGGTGGAATTTGTTCGATTTTATTGAGGAATAATTATTTGGAACGAGGTAATGAAGTTTTAGATGTGAGTAAGGGGTGTTTGGTCAGAAGACTTCGGATTAGAGCGAGGGTAAACAGCTTCTGGTCACTTCAAATAAAATTAAAATACGATATAATTAAAATTAAATATTAAATGTAATCTAAAAAAATTTTAATCGAAGATAATCTAAAGTTAGGTTGTCATAGTGGGTAAGGAGGGTGAGGCGAGGAAATTGGTGTAAAATATGGGACACGTTTCAAGCGTATCGTAGATATTATCGTATGATTCTTAATAAAGCCCAATCACTATCGTTAGTTGCAATTTGAGCTATTAATTGTGGACTACAAGTATATCAATCACATGTTTGTAGATTGTAATGGCAGGTACTGATTAGTCAGTTCCGATTCGAACGTAGTCCTCGCGCTAAAATATTGCTGGGAAGTTTATAGTTGGTGATTTTGTCATTAAACTCTTCCTGTCGTGAGTGGTTTATGCAAAGTACTTTGGAATAGTCTTTCTCGAACCACTGTGCATACTTCTCGCGTAAAAAGGGGTGCATTGGTTGGTGGCACTCGAGGAATGCACTAAAATGAAGTATTCAGCTGGCAGTGAATAGGTAATTAACTGCATTCCATTCACATACAAAGCGTACAGGAAGTGCACGTGATTAGGCACTTTGCTTTCTACCTACAAATACCGAACGCAATAAGGTTGAACCATGAAACACGAGTGTGGTCTTTTTTGCGCATCAGTTGAACAGAGCAGGTTTCTTTTTAAAAGATATTCAGGAAACGAAATCGCTGGAACCTAACATTTGACTTTCTTTAAGTCAAGATCAGCTTTCGTTTAAATAATTATACTATGATTATTTTAAAATGTCACGCGAATACGATAAGATTTGTTATGATACAATTAATGGCAGAGACGAGCCAAAAATCCAAATATCCCATTTTTTACAAACTCCAGATCGACTCTTCGTTTTAAATAAGATTAACTGCAGAAAATGGCAACGCTCGCACGTCGCATGCTGCTTATCGACGATAAGCGCATGGAAATGACTTCGCGAGGACGGAATTTCTGGGGTGAAATTCCCAGCTCGATCGAGGAAAGTCCGAATGTGGTTGCTTAATAAATTCCTGGTGAACGACACCTTATCGAGGCAGGACTCGTTTCGCAGACCGCGATACGGGAATGTTGAATTGCCGTTGCGTCGCGTAAAAGCCACTTTGCTATACATATCTATTCTTACGCAGCACTCGCGGCCATCGAGGCGTAACGGACCCGAGTGTCTTTCGAAACCGCGAATAGAGCACAGATTTCCGTAACGGAGGCACAAAAATGCACGGTTACGTTTCGTGCGGCACGAATCCGTCGCTGCGTAGGTGTGCTCTCCGTGTTGTGGGATCGTAAAATCGTTTTCGTTCGTGATCGATAA
Source organism: Xylocopa violacea (assembly GCA_963969225.1). Lineage (NCBI taxonomy): Eukaryota > Metazoa > Arthropoda > Insecta > Hymenoptera > Apidae > Xylocopa > Xylocopa violacea. The sequence goes on along the minus strand of CAXAJV010000021.1, from coordinate 6,945,458 downwards.
ACAATGACGACCTCCGCTGAGCTCGATCGTCGTTATTGCATCTGGAAATAGTCCTGACTTGGTGATATGTACTTCTGGGAGTTCATTTTGTGGTTTTCTCTGTGTGTAGTAGATTCTCGTTAATTGAGTAACTTGATTATCAGTGATTTCAGGGTGATGGTCGCCATTTTGGTACCATTTTGGTACCATTTCGGTACCATTTTGTAATTTAACGTCATAGAAACTGTAGTCACTTTTATTTCGCAAACGACGTGTTTAACATCACGAGAACCATAATTATCTGTGGTTATTTAGAGGATAATTCAACGATTATCGCGAAGTCGTTCGTGCGAATGCACGATGAGTCCTCCTCTTCTCTTTTTTTGCGAACAGAAGTGGCTTCGGACAAGATTGGATTAAACACGGAGACGGTCGCCTCGGTGTAAAGGAGATGGAAAAAATTGAATGCAATTTGCCGTGACTGGATTCAATAACGTTCCAGGAATTCTTAATCCTTGGTTAAATGATGGAACGAACTCGGAAAGAAAAACGCGCGGTATCGATCAATCCGCTCGCCTCGAGTCTTGTTTAATGTTTATCGCTCTCTATCAATCGTCGACTATAGTGAGCGAACGGTGCTGTGCAATTACGTATTCCAGTTCTTAACGTTCTTTCTCTCGAACGATAGTTCAATAAATACTGGCAATTGCTAATTGTACGCGTTTTACTCGCGGTTCTCAATTTTCTCGTAATAAGAATTGAAGCTATGCGAAACTGAAATTAAATACGTCAAGCACAGACATATGCTTCAATATCGATAAATGATTGAGAAATAAAGCTGTGTAATACGCAAGAATAAAAATTCTTTACGCGTGTTCTTTATATTTATGAATCATGACCGACGCATTCGATACTTGGTTACATGCACGCCGCACAGTTTCTGTATTTCATAACTGAAACATGACAGAAACATAAGTTTCAGATACTTTGAAATTAACTGGTATGGCGCCACATTGCAACATTTAAAAGAAACGTACTCCCAATAAAAAAGACTCAAACGTAGAAGGACTCCCCAAACGTCACCATGAAAACTACTAATGCGAATTTGTGTATTCGCAGGTTCCTAGCGATCTGGTGGCCGCTGAAATGCCAGATAACGAAGAGGCGGGCCCGTATGATGATAATCGTGATCTGGTTCATCGCTCTGACGACCACCTCCCCGTGGCTGTTGTTCTTCGACCTGGTCGCCATTTACGACGACGACCCAGACCTGAGGCTCTGCCTGGAGGTGTGGCCGCGGCCAGAGGACGGCACCCTCTTCTTCCTGATCGGCAATCTGACGCTCTGCTACGTTCTACCCACGATCCTGATCTCCCTCTGCTACATCCTGATCTGGATCAAGGTGTGGCGCCGGCACATACCCTCCGACACGAAGGACGCCCAGATGGAGAGGATACAGCAGAAGTCGAAGGTGAAGGTCGTCAAGATGCTGGTCGTCGTCGTGATACTGTTCGTGCTCTCGTGGCTGCCGTTGTACGTGATCTTCACGGTGATCAAGCTGGGAGGCGACGTGGCCGAGCGAGAGGACGAGATCCTGCCGATTGCAACGCCGATCGCCCAGTGGCTGGGCGCCAGCAACTCGTGCATCAATCCGATCCTGTACGCGTTCTTCAACAAGAAATATCGCCGCGGCTTCGTCGCGATCCTGAAGAGCGGCCGCTGCTGCGGGAAGATCCGGTACTACGAGACGGTGGCCATGATGTCCTCGTCCACCAGCATGAGGAAGTCCTCCTACTACGTGAACAACAACAACAACAACTCGTCGACCAGACGGACCTTCCACGGGCCGCCAGTCCACCAGGAGAGCAACGTGTCCTACATATTCAACCACACCGGCGTTTAAATTTAGCGAGCACTGCGTGGAGAGATTTCGATGTTCGGGTATTCCGAGGCTGGCTGCCCGGGACGGGCTTCATAGTGGCCGGTCCGAGGTTCGGGATCACGCGTGATCGCCAACGATTGTCACTCGGATCGGAAGTCGCCGATTTACGGAGTCCAACGACGGAGGCGCGTTGTTCGCCCCAACCCCCCAACCCCCACGCGAAACCTGGTCGTTAGTCGTCCCTTATCCCCCGTTACCAATTTCCTTTCGCACGCGCCCTCCTTTCCGTTTCGCGGTCGTGCACGACACGACGCGGTGGCCTTTGAAACCCCTTGTCGACCAGGGAAACGACGTTTCCCGGCTATCGTGAAGAGCGTTGCGTTTCGTCGCTGGAGCCAAGAGCCGGCGCGCCTCTTGGCTCCGCGTCGTCGTGGATCCTCCGACTCTGGACGCGACGCGCACACGTCGAGATCCACCTTGCGACGAACGAGGAAACGAATGGGTAGCAAATCGTGTCGTTAGCTCGGATACTTCGGAGGCTTTCGCCTCTTTTTCCGCGAGCAGCTTTCCGGGTTCGCAAGGAATTCGGGAACTGAGGGACCGAGTCGCCAGCTCGCGATCAACGAGACGCGCGACAGCAACGGATAGGGGTGGTTTGAGTAGGGCTGGCGAGATAAGTCGCGCGAGCAGTTAGTTAGGAACAGGTTTAGCGTGTCTCTGCGCACGCGGCTGCATTGCCACGAGGGACGCGATTAGAGATGCTCGCGGTGCTCGCGAGGGTAACGCGGGCGAGTACGATTAATTCCGAGGAAGCGGCTGAGCTCGTGACGCGTCGTTCGCCAGAGGAACCAAGAGCCTGAGAGGCGTTCGACAGCGAAGGCGCGTCGCCGCTCGGTCGCGCGACCCTTCCGGAACCGATGGTCCATTGTAATTGTACTTGTCGTCAGGACGAGCTGGAAGAAGCGACGAACGGAGGCGAGCGACACCGCGCGCGCCCGTCTTGACGATTTATTCATAGGTCCTTAGGCTACGTAACCACAGAAATTTATCCGTGCATTGCATGCTGAGATTTAAGTAACACTAATCGCATAACACCTAACGTTACCTTACACAATTACTGGCATAGCATGTGCACGAGCGATCGAGATTGGGAGAAGCAGAGAGGGGGTCAGAGAGGGAGCGGAGCGCCCAGACCTAGAGGGTGCGGACGGGAGGGTGCACGAGGGAGTAAGAGAGATCGCCAGTCGATCGAATTTCGATTAAACACTACCTCCGCATGCGAGAGAAGCAGATTACTACCGTATATACACTACTCGTACTTATTATTCGTAGCACGGTTGGCTCCAACAAGTATAATATATATATATACGTAACATACATATATATATTTTCTTATCGGAACGTTAGACGATCTAGTCGTTTTTTGGGACTTCCTACAGTGCCATACGTACATACGTTGATGATAAACATGCCTACCGGCGCGGTCAATGGCCGCGCGGTCACTATGTAAGAGATTCAAGGGACGCCCTGCGCACGGTGCAACATAGCGTGCGCAGGATCCGCCCCTGGTTATACTTAAATTCGATTCGATCGAACGATTAACGATTAACATGCTTTCGTCTCTGCCGCGTTATCAACGTTGCCTGCTGCCACCTTCCATCTCCCTCGATCCGAGTCCGTTCCCACCCACGCCTCCTCCCGTTCCACGATCCAACACACCAGCCCCTCCAACCGAGCCCATTTTCTCCGCGTCTACGCGACCCAGAGAAAGGCGGAAGTGACCGACTTACCGTTTTGTCTCGAATTATTCTCAATCGATTACGTGTGCGACGGAATTAACGCGGTCACTGGCGACAATAACGACCTTTCACGCTCCAGGAGGGCAGAGCTCCTGTTCAGAGCTAGTTCAGAGACCATGCTGCTTACGTGCGCGCGGCAAATGGTCCGCGACCGCGGCGCCATTTTCATTGAGCCCGCGCCAGGCCCCGTGGCTGGCGATTGGGATCCTCTGGAAACGGCTCGATGGTCGTCGACGATTTCCCACGGGGACGTGTCCGTATTTTTTTAAAGCTCGATCTCTCTCCGACGTTGTAGAGAAACTACAGTCCTATATTTGTCCGTTAACTCGCTCGAATTCGTCAGCGTGGAACGTTCTGTGGATCCACAGGACGCGCGCGATTCTTGCGCTCGCGGTGTCCCAGCGGTTCGATGTCTTTGGAACAATTCCTGCGAAGGCGTTCCCAATTCTCGCCTCCGACGGAGTTGCGTTAAAAATATTGGACGATCGTTGGTCGTTTCAAGCTGACGGATTCCAGCTAAGGTTTCACCGATCTCCTACGAGATCGGACGTTCCACGTAGCATTCCTCCTCGATGCCAGAGGACATCTCCGTCGATCAGCTGTGAACTATTTTCCTAAGAAGAAGAGATAGCGAGGAATAGGATGCGCGGGAGAATGGGAACGTTGCGGATGCGTGTTCGCGTGTCGCGTATCTTCGTATTGTATCATCGTCGCGTGTCAGCGTGACCAGCGATCGTTGCACGCGAGGCTGCGCGACAAGTGGACGCGCGCTTTTAGAAATCGCGCGCTGTCCATCCGAGTCGAGGCGCTCCAGGTCTGCTGGCTTCGTGGAAGTCAGCGCAGCCGTCGCTGTCCGTTGTCAGGAGCTGCGAACAGCCTGAATCGGCTGCGAGATCGAGCAGTCGGGCGGACCTGAGCGAGAAACTTTCAACGATCAACGAAGGAAAGGGACGCGGTGTCGAGAGCGGTCGTGGGATCCAAACGGAGGCGAAGGCGGGGTCGCGCTCGAACGCTACCGACGAGAATTATGATAGTTTGATCCTTTGTAATACTGACGTAAGATGGTAATGTCGTAAGAGCTGCGGGGTTTTATGATAGAGCAACTATTTTCGTAAGGTTTTTATACGTGGCGAGACGCGAGGATCTAGATGTAACGAGAACGCGCGAAGTAATTAACTGCGAGGGCGGTCGTGAGGATGACCTTATTCATATCTATCGTAGGCTCAATTGTGCCGGCGAAATTCCCGTGATGTTCTTAGAGGTAAGAGATAATGAACAAACAGAGAAAAAAAAACAGAAAAAATCAACAAAAAAAAAGGAACAAAAAAAGAAAAAGCAAGAAAAACCGTAATAGGGATAAACGCGCGGGGGATACAAGCTACATGCGGCGGAAAATAATTGTAACGCGAACAAAATGCACACAAAGAGTAACATAACGGAGGGCACACGAGAGTCGAGGAAATAATTATTACCGCAATCTCGAGAAGCGACTGTATACGTACTAAACGTGACTCTAAGCGTCTTATAAGTTTAACGATACACCTAACGGATCTTAAGGATGTAACATTTATATAAATATAGCGTGTATACATATTATATACACATATATATATATATATCGTACGTACACGTGGAACTAAACGTCTATCTGCTGTCTCTATGTAAATATGTAACTTACCGTATATAATATTGTAAGTATGTATATCGTTGCTATGTTGTTACTATATACACCGCCGTTACCATCGTTCTTATTCGTTGTCTCTATCGCCGGGAGACTTTTTTACGTCTCGTCGAGAGATTCCGATCGGAGCGAACGCTCGTTGTCCACCGTTTTCACTGTTTCGCGAGATACGTTTCGCGTACGCACAGTCAACGGAACAGAATCAGGCTTCTCGCATGTCGCGAGCCTCCCGGTGGATCGATGTTTACCGATTAACGTTCTCGAGTCGCGTGATTGTTCGTTTCCGGGTGTACATATATATACGACACGTACCCAACTTGTATTTCGAGCGTCGTCCGTGAGGTTGTCGATGCGCTCGAGGGCTTCAGATTTTATTGATAACTGTTACTCCAACTGTTTTGATATTTGGAACGTCGCGGGACGTCTACGGCTGCAGGCATGGCCTTATTTCGCTCGCTGAGGCTTCTCCGCGCGCAGAGCTACCAAAATGGACGCCGATACGCGCGCTGGTACCACGGAGACGCTGGCGCCACCTGAAAGTGGGACACTGTGAGGCGCACGAGAGAATATACGAACGGTGGACGCGCGTTTGGGCTCTCTGAACGCTCAGAATTAGCAGGAAGACACAGGTCTCGCGATACCACCGTTGACGAGCAGGAAGGGGGAAGTAAGTCCATGCCTGGTCCACACTGTAAATGAATACTGTTAGTTATTTAAATATTCGAGCGATTCGGGTATATATGTATATATCTCGAACGGGTACGCTGTATATTGTTGTTGGTATTTTAAGTATTTTCGTATTTTACGTACCACTATTGATACTATTTTTTATAACACATACCGATATGAGATCATTGCTACGTCCTTAGACGGTGGAGGGATGAAAAGCAGACGCGGGGATGCGATTTGATTGACTGTACGTATCGGGACGTTCGCGTGGCGCTTAACTGGCCTGGCGGTGCCTGGACGGATTGTTTGCCGCGGTTTTTTAAAGCGTATCGTATCTACTGCTCGATCGTCTGCAATTTGTGAAATTGCACGATGTTTATTTTCGTACGGATATACAGTGTACTTACGAAGTCTGGCGTCAAACTTTGGGAGCACGCGCGACGATTTTGCGAGCGTGGGGATCGTTCAGGGCTTGTAATCGCGAAAGTGGGACCCTTTGTGGATCGCGAGGGCCGTTCGTGGGAACGTTTCGAGGATGCACACGATTGTAATGTTAGCGTAAATTGTTGGGCACCGTTATTTTGATCGGAAGCACCGCGAGTAGATTGCGAGCGTTGCATCTACTTAAAGGCAATTGAAACGCGTGGAAAAGTATGAATAATGCATTTAGTATGCAGCAATATCTATATAAAATATGCAAAGTAAATAACACACGTTGCAACATTTATAAAAAGAATTGTAGAGAGAATTTATGTTTAAGTTTCATTTGCCTAGAAATTCATAGTTTGTTCACGAGTTATCGAAGATAAGACGATTAAACTTAAGATATAAAAATACTGTCGCGAGGAACGTAAAATTAATTTTAGTATATTCTTACGAAGATTCTGCTGAAGATAATTAGAATATTAAAATATCAATTAGATGCATAGCAAAGCATAGCAACATCACTGACGTCTGAATTAGAAAAAGCAAAGGTCGTCTAATTATTCTTTCCAATATAAAGTTCACACTCTTAAACGGTACTTTTCCACTTTTTGATTGCATTCGTAGCGCAGAAAATGATTTAAATCTAGCCAGTCTCAGACACAGAACGTACTTCTGATAATACGATAGCTGTTAAATATAGGATTGCTTAACGATTCCGAAACCACCCGTTGACATTATTTCGCGATTGGATTCATGCATAATGCGCGTCGATTAAGAAAAGGTTCGTGATAGATCGGTGCAACGTGAATTTTTTAAGAGCAACTTACATAACGCTCATAAAAGCGACAGGATGTACACGTACGTACTTACACACACGCGACATTCTCTCTCCGCTATTATAAGATTCCTCTCGTCCAATCGATGCCCCGCAATCTGCAAATCTCATCGCTGGAAGATTGCACCGAGGAATGTACGTGACTTTCGAGATACTTTATCGATGAACAAACTCGTCGTCGAGCGAAGGCGGCATCGTTCGTCGTGAAACGATGTCAACGCGAAGCATCCGCTAAGAAAACGTAATATCGATTAAACGATTGCTGGCTTTTCGCGCGATCCGCGTCTACAAGTGATAAAGTCAACCATTGTCGGCACCTCAAATCGATAGAGGATCATTTTCGTGATCGCGATCGCAAGCGATCCACGCTCTCAAAGTTTGATCGCCTGGAATCCTCCTCTACTATGGAGCACAGTAGACCATCGTATAACACGGTATATGGGCACGTGTTATGCGAGTTAAATAAGTCATAGATGCATATATGATATGTGAATTAAATAAGTCATAGACATGTGTAGATAGACACGTTGAAAGGCATGTTTATATGCATGTGTTCGATGGACATTAATCGTGTAGTAATAGTAAATTATTTTGAATATAATTAAGAATATTTCTCTATTACTTCACTTGAAGATTTAAGTAAAGAACATACGTCATTTATTATTAACTGTGTTTGTAAAAATCGACTTTGCGTTTATGAATAACGACTCCACTTTCTCAAATTTCCATCAATTTTAATATAATTTTCGTGCATCTCTAACTTAGAAATTTCACGTAATTGACATGAAACTGTTATTGAAAAGAGCTGAAACGTGCAAACAAGTCTTTCAACGCGTGTATCGCCAATCTTGCAAGAGCAATCGAACAATTTCCCCGCCGTGTCACGCAAATTCGCGTTATACAGTGGTCTACGATGCTCGCGGATTAAAGCCAAGTTTCCACGTACAAAGATTACCGACGTCAAGAGTGCGCCAATTCAGCGACGTCTAAAAGTGCTTGGGTACACCTGCGGTTTGCTTTATTGGCGCAATACTCGGTGGCGTCATGTGCACTCCTGCGGCGCCAATTGAATCGTCTGATGCGTTTCAAGGTGCAACAGAATTGTCGCCAATCGAGTCCACGTGTGTCCACACGCGTAACGAACCTAACAACGCAGCTTTTGGCTCTGATAATCCTTGCGCGTGGAGAACTGGCTTGACAACCACGTGGACCTACGATCTCGTAGCGCCACGAAAAAAAAAAGAAGAAGAAGAATATGCAGTCTAATATCGTAACAATAAGCGTAGACGACACGTCGAGGCGTCGCCTGGCCATTTCGATCGTCAAGCCGCGTATCTCGCGTGTACGGCAACGTGCCCGACGATTTCGTTTGCAAACGAGGCTGAATCGACCTTTAAAAAGGGATAATCTCCGGATCCGTTCCTATGCTATCGTTTACAGCGAACGAGATGCTTGTAGAGAAGAAGAAAAACGGATAATACTGCTGAGAGTTTTCCTTTTCCGCGATCCAAAAGCTCGACGATCGATCCACGGATCGTTTCTCATTCGGTGGCGATCGTTTTCCACGTTCAGTTCCTTGCTTCGTGCGACGGATTAGACGATGATCGAGGAACCGCGACAGAGGTTTGAGCATCGACCAAAGGTTTCTAGAAAGAGACGAAATCGATCGATTTAGTCAAGCGTTGATTATATATAGGTTGTATTACAGGTTTCATTTGTAATCGCAGTTTTCGTTTCTCGCCATCACGGTAGAACGTCGAATGGTAGCGTTGGCTGAAGAGTAATCGATGGAACAAAATCAGTCGCAGTCAGACGGAGGATGTTTGTGTATTCATGCATGGGAAAATTAAATGTGCAAGAAGTGTGAAATGTATGCGATGTGCGAGATTTAAATGTTGCAAAATTTAGAGGATGATGCAAGCTTCTGTTTGCAAGAGTTTCGCTGTTTTACTTGCGTTTGTAGAAACTTTATGCGATATTTTCATGAACATTCACAGTCTATTATTCATATATCTTGTGTGATTTAGGGAATTAGGAAGATTGAGTGCCATGGCAATCTTCACAAGTGTCAGTCTTTTTAGTTTCCAAATCTTCTTGAATTATTTTACTGAAGCTTAAAAATATTTGAGGTTTCCTAAATTTCACTTTAAATTCTTCAGTATGGCTTCTTAAACTTCGCTTTTTATAGTTTCCCATAGCCGTTAATATTCAGATAATCGAAAGTACATTGGCAATCGAACCATTCGACGTTCTACCAACTATACTCAAATCTTTATTATCGTCGCATGCGCATAACGTTGTATAGCATCGCAATATTTGGTATTCCATTAACTATTTCAAACTAATTCCACGTTAAGCGCCTCAACAAGCACAAAGTTTCCGCGAGAAACGCTGCATCGTTAGCACATTATACGCGTCAAGGCTACGCATTCAGTGTAATTACAAAGTTAATGGTGGAAACATTGTTTTTAACCTTCGATGCTCGAAGCTAATTTATTCACCGCTATTATCGAAACGCAAAAAATCTGTTTTAATGGTAATCGAACGATGAAAGATGGCGCACGCACAGACCATCCGCCATTGGAGCGCGAGAATGGACGCGTTGCAGCTCGATCGGGACGCAACGAACGGCACTTCGCGTTCTTGCCAGGCAAAATATCGTTACTAAACTGTAATAGCACAAAGCGATGGCGATCGAGGGACGATTTATCGATCACACTGTTTTATCAAGCTCGTTAGCCGAACGCCTGCACAGCCTCGCACACTCAACCGAGATGGTATTTGCATATCGACGGATTCGATTGTGACCGTGAGACCGCAGACGCTGCGGATCGCGCAGAAGTGGTCGAGGAAACGATTTTTTTTTATCCACGCCTCTTTTTTTCGATCCTTTTTTTCTCCGTGTACCATTTTTTTTTTTCGAACTTCACCGCGATGGGGCCAAAACGCGTGGTTTCTGGAAAGCGACCAGGCTTTCGAGTGCGCGCGAACGCAAGCGTTTCGCGAAAGAGAAAAAAAAACAAAAAAGAGACGAAATATGCGTCGACACCCCGATAGAATCGTACGCAACATGAAAGTAAAACGACGTGATTGACTCCAATTGATTTATGCGACGTGTGTGAAAGTTTTCGCGTGAGATGTTTGAACGAGACAAAAAGAAGAAAATGAAAAAAAAAGAAAACAAGTACGAGAGACGAACTGCTTTCCAACGTGAACGATGGCCGCAGAGCAGACGCCTCGAGCCTCTATCAATTCATCGGATATTTTTCTACACGGGTTCGATCAGATTTTTCAGACGCGTCGTGTGTGTGTGTAAATAAAAACGGCACTTTTATAGAGGGAGTATTGTATTGTATTATTATCACATTATTTATATTATCGATTTACATGAAGCGTTTACACAGACTAAGGTAACAAGATATTTCTCTATAAATTTACATCGAAACACGTCGGCGTTGTAAAGTTTTGGGACGACGATGAACACTTAGGGCGCCGTGCTCTGGCGCGAACTAAACTGTCGATTGTTTCTACGATCGCCTCGATAACGATCTTCGTAGCTGACTACTCTTCGAACTAACCTAACGATTCCAATTATTCGAGAACTTCTCTGTAAAAAGAAACGTCCTACGGTAGACTACTCTTCCTTTGTCGCAGCTAGTTTCGAAATTTCCATTCCGTTCGAATTGTTACCGTTTGTACGAGAAACGCGTTAACGCAGTAGATACACGTAGAACGAGGGGATCCAAATGGGATTCCAACGGTGGTCTCGAGAATGAATTTTATACGCAAAGATCGAGAGACGAGTTCGAACGCTTTCGCGTGGCAATTTTGGCTGACATATTTTCGGGACGCCATCGAACAGGTGACAAACTATCGTACTCGATTAAACAGCACTCGATTGTGTCGATGCGGCCTGTCGTTGACATAGAAAAACAAAGAGTTATCGTAAAATAAAATTCTCTTGCTGAGTAGATTATGCTTGATCGTTACATTCAACTCCAACGAAATGTACGAACGCGTAGAATTGAACTGGTCAGAGGAATTCTTGTTTTCTAAGCATTCCCTTTTCTTTCAGTAGATTAAATGAGTTTTGTCGATATACACGATGTTCCTGAGAAAAATGGTACCTTTAAACGAAAGTCTTATTTGGAAAAATAGTGATTGTATGCTTTGAAATGCTCGCAAGCTCGAAATTACTGGTCTCTTCAAAATTGCAGCTGCTTGAGTGTTTGCTCGTGCGTCTCCTCTACGCGCAAGTGGGCGGAGTTTAGAATGCAAGCGAGAAAATATACATTTAGGGGCATCTCAGAAAGATAATAAGATTCCTTATGAAAGTGGGTGCTGTAAGTTATTGCGAATAGATGGAAGAATGATTTGAAGTTGGATATTTGGAGTTTTCATGCTTTAAGTCAGTCATGTACAGTACTACAGCGTCCTCACTTTGAAAATACAGTAGAAGAAGTCCACGTTTGTTATATAATTTCATTATATGTAACTGTTTTGTTTCTTAATACTTTTCCTTTAAATTACCAACAAATATTTGCTTTCAATTAAATGAATACATTTAATATTCCATTGAGGAGGCCAGTTTATCAGGAACACGCTGTATAATCGCAACCGTTCAGTTAATAGGCGAAACTATGGAAGCTTCAGCTTTAAACGTATGATTAGTAAAAATGTGTACGCCTAGCAGAGACGTAGAAACGAACGATATTGTTTTCGAGAAAATTTCCCTCGATATGTAACGCTTAGAAGTATAATTGATAAAAACGGCACTATTTATCGTAGCGAAGAAAAAAAAACTGAAAAATAAAAACAAAAAAAAGTGACGAGACAAGAGGATTCCTTAACGATTGTTGATACGTTTGTGAGTCAGTTTCGGACAGAAAAACGGTCGAATCCGCGCATTACATGGCAATTACACGCTTACGTCACCCTGTTCAGAATTCTGATCCTTATTACCGTTGGCACTCTAAAGGAACACGCTGCGTACGCTGTTTTCTATAGGTTTCACGCGTGGTGACGATTCGAGGGGACGAGAAACGCTCGATTTTTCAGTTCTTCAACGATCCCGTTGAATTAGATCGAGTCTGTAGGAGGACAAGCTTCAGCTTTTTTAGAGGAGACCGGGAAATTTTCTCTCGGATAGAACGATATTTGTATATTGTATAAGAGTAGGTTCCTCGGTTTTGAACGTGCATAAATTGCGAAGAAGAAGAAGAACACTAAAGGTCCTCGTACACGTTCAGATTCGTATCGTTATATATGGGACACGAGACATTTGTTCAGACGAATCTCAATTTGTATTTAATTGTCTTAGAATTAATGTGAATAATCAGCATCTAGCAAAGGAATGGTGAGATTAATATTGATACAGAGACAATGAATCACAGATTGAGATTCAAAGGGTTTAGAGAATCGAGATGTGTCATTATTATTTCTCAATTGAGTTACATCATAACTTCTTCCTCCTAAAACTTTGTTTTCGAGGAGATGAAAATAAAAATTGAACGAGAGACAAGCTTGGCGCCACTTTGCATGCATGCTACTTGAAATCAGATTACTCAAAACGAGAAACGACTTCAAATTAAGTAATCCAACTGACATTAACCCAAACTTGATTAATTTAAATGAGATTTCTACCACTCGTCTGCTTATTAAATCCACGTAAGCCTAATTTGATCTCAATTTAACGTAACCTTATTTCGTCTCGAAGTCTCACGTACGACGAAACGAGTCGCAACGCGCGCAGGACCTTTACCAAAAGCGAACCACTTTTCAGTTCCGTTTTTCCGTTGCTTTGATGGGTACACGTGTTATATGGATAAGCGGCATTATCCGAATAACAATGAAATAATAGAAACATACTAGGTAAGGAAATGTTTGCAAATGAAATTGATAAGTGTTTTAATATTGTATCGAAGTGTGTATATGTACCGACCGAAGAAAACAAACGAAACAAAGAACAAAAAAAAGCAAAAAAAAGAGAGAAGCGACGAAGAAAACAGAAAAAGAAAAAAAAAAGAAGAAAACAGAGAACCGTTACCAATGTCGATGCCTCTCGCCCTGTTCCCCCCTTTTGATTCACTGTAAACGAAATATTACGATATTAAACACTTTGCGATTCGAGCCCCGATACGTAAACACCGCGTGGGCTAGTCTTCGTTTGTTGTACGTTTCAGTATAGCGTCCGACATTGTTGCGTGGCGTTCGTTCAGCGTCGACCATCTTCCGGAACGGTTTCGTCCATCCAACGGTTGGTGCTTGAAAAAAAAACGGTGGAAGTGGCAATAAATTTTCATTTGCTTCCCCCCTTCCCTCATCCTCCTCTCCCTCGATCATTTTCGATCGCCTCTGACGCGACAGTCGGTCGCGGAAGGGTCGACGTTGAATCGCGCCCCGCAAGGATTAAATATAATGAGTTGCGAGATAAGTATACGTATTTTCTCAAAGAAAATGATAAAAGGATATATAAAAATAAAATACTTCCACTGTAGATGTGTGTTCTTTTTTTTACATCGCGATACCTTTGACCTGTGTGAAACTTTGCGAACGAGGGTTAATCTTGGTCGAGGGTGTTCGTTAACGAGAAATTGGACGCGTTTGTAAATGCGTTGATTTGATTCCTACCAGTACGTCCAGAATTTGTATCGGTTCGTTAGTTCTCGTTTCTTCACAGCGAATGTTACGATGAAGGAGGTGTAGCGAAGTTGAGGAACTTGTTGAGGGGATGTCCATCGTAAGTTATCGTCTTATCCTCTGCGAGGTCTTACAACTGTGTCTGATGTGATAGCTACTTTGCAACAAATTAATAAAAAATAGAACGCTCTCAGGTACACTCTGTCCATAATAAGAAGATTCATGGAGATGCATTTAACGTTAAGAAACTAACCAGACCGTCCTCGCTTTGGTTTCTCAAAACCCAAAATATGAAGCATTCTCACTTTGCTGTCTCAAAACCCAAAATATAACGAAGAAAATTCCAAACTGCTTCCACACATAGCAAACGCGTTGTTCTTCACAAGACAAGTCATCTTACATTCCCCGCATCACATCGAAATAATGAACTGAAATCGACTATCAAGAAAATCCCTCAAGAAGTGTCTTTAGTCTCACGCGTAACAAGAGAAACGCTTTAACATTCTGTAACACGATTCGCGCGACGCAAATGTGTCGTTCAAAGGAACACTTTGATGCCCAGAGAAAAGAAGCGTATCGCGCACGTTGACGTGACACCCCTGCCATTAGAAAGTTGTAATCAGCACGTCAGACTGACCATCCCCAATGGGCAAACGAGCGACAGAAAGGGCACCGAGCGAGGAACGTCTCGTTTATAATCAATACGAGCAGACTGATCGCAACGATAGTCAAACGAGCGAGCAGTGAACGCGCGAAAATGGTTGCGACCTCTTCGAAATACTTTTCAGTCAAACTAACGCGATTCCTCATGAGGGTGATAGGCTTCTGGAGCATACGCACGCGGGAGGAACAGTTGTCGTTGCGTCTGAACTACGCGAAGATGTTCATTGCTGTTGGTACCTGTTTCTCGTTGGCACTGTCAGACCTTTATTATTGTCAGCATAATTTCTACGTGCGTATACATGAGGGTTTATCGAAACGTCGTGTGTAATCAGAAGCTTCGAACGATGTCGAATCGAACGATATTAATTGATATTTACGCGTTTCGTCGTTCAGATTCTCTGACGCTTTCTGTTGCTCTGGCAACAAATTCTAGAACGATTGTTCAAATAAATTGCAATTTCGTTTCATGAGTGTGGCAATTAGAAATGAAGTACGAACGAATGAAGGACGAAATTCAATTTTCAGATCCATTATTTCGTTCGCAGTAGTTTTCAACGAGGGTGAAATGAATTTCTTTTAAAATGATTTCCTAGGAGGCGACGTATTTCGTTTGCTGCACGATACCTCCTCTCGTAATTATAATAAAAGCCATCTCGTTCACCTTCCGGCGGAAAGAGTTACTGTGGCTGGTCGAACAAAGCCAGAACCATTTTTGGTACAAGGAGTACGACGTGTTTGAGAAGAAGGTTATGGACAGCCTCGATAAGAAAGCCTCGTTGCTCATGTGTACATATATCGTTTTAAACTGTGCTGTGGCCATTATATATGTGCTCGTTGCTGTAAACGGTACGTTATTACAATATCAGTAGTTTATTCTAACACAAAATTTTAATTAACCCTGTTCTATTATTTTTATCAATTTTAAATCATTTCTTTCCGAGTCGTCAATTACAATTGTTAATGATCTATCACGACAAATTTTTTCTATCGATTCTTGCTCTTTGAGAAACGACAAGAACCCTAATCTAGAAAAAAATTCGTTTAATAGAAAGTATAGCTAATCCTGGGGAGAGAGTTCACCCCTTTACATGGCGATTCTTTAATTTGCCTTCAACGAGGACCCCGTATTATGAAATTTTATTCATGGTCGAGGTAAGTGACTGAAAAATAAATGTGACACGTCAATGATAAAACAGATTAATGATTACTAATAAATCTGCATCTCATGATACACATTTAAAATAGAAAATTTCAAAAGAGATGCGAGAATTACTGTTTCGAAACGTTCGTTTGGTTTTACACAGACTATAATAATAATGTACACGGCAACCTGTTACTGTTGCTTCGACAATGTCCTGTACATGCTGTGCATGCTAATCAGCGAGCAATTCAAGATCCTGCAAAATAAATTCGGGACGATATTCGATCCACCTGGAGAAGAATCGATTCGATCGTACCGCATATTTAAGAGCTGCATCGTTTATCACCATTTGCTTCTTTCGTACGTGCAGAAATTAGAATGCGTGTTTACCTTTCCGCTGATGAGCCAGTTGCTAATATCCAGCATCGTTCTGTGCGTCTCTGGATTTCAATTAACCATGGTAAGTGGAAGTTATTTGTATACAACAATATTTTACTCAACAGAAAGAGGTACGCAATATTTTTCTAAACAAAAAGAGCAACACAAAATGATTTGAAACCATTGTGGCGGCCATCACAGACGCGTTACATCGCGTGCTGCTCGAAACGCTTGATCCTCGAAGCGAAGAGACAGGAAAAAATGAACATCTGCTTCGCACTTTGAACTTTCTCTTCATCTTCGAGGGTCAAGACGAACGTTTTGGGAATTTCTTCCTCTTTTCGTTATCGAATTTAAGGGGAGGGAGGTGACGTTAACGATGAGAGGAGGGGAAGTGACAGATCTTTAGTTTCTAATCAGCGTGCTTATGCGATCCACGATCCACAATTGAGTAAATTGTTTTCGTTGTTAGACTACGATCTCTTTTAATATACACGACTCACTTTCAAACCTTTGACTTCTATTTAACAGGAGGACGGAGTATTCGTGAAGAAATTCATGATCTCTTTTAATATACACGACTCACTTTCAAACCTTTGACTTCTATTTAACAGGAGGACGGGGTATTCGTGAAGAAATTCATGTTCGTGACTTACGTCCTCGGTGCTCTGATGCAGATATTTCTGATAACTCTGAATTGCGACAACATAACCAAGCAAAGTGACGCAGTGGGGAAGGCAATATACAGTTGCAATTGGGAAGGAACGTCTCACAGCGAGTTCCATCGATTGAAGAAGGATATCATCATCGTGATGCTTCGAACTCGACGCCCCTGCCACATGACAGCTGCCAAGTTTTTCCCGATTTCTATCGAATCGTTCACCAAGGTAATTTTCAATTCTTTGCTCACAATTTTCTAAAAAAAGAATCGAAGAGAGTTTGATTCAATTTTCAGGTACTAAGCACAACTGCATCTTATTTGACGTTGTTACGTACGATGGATGTTAACGAGCAGTATATCGATACTTGAATTGAACAAGCAGGTAATTTACGACACAGGATTGGTTGTATAGTATTGTCGTGATAAATTGTGTTACATGGATGTACATTGTTAATTATAAATGAAACGTTAGAAATAAATCTGTTGCAATTAAGGGAATATTATTGAATGGAAAATGAAAATAATACGAAGAACATTTAAATAGAACTTCCATTACGAGGATAACGAAGCTTCTTTGACAAGAAAAGTCTCCCTTATTCTACACTTCTGATTTACATTTATACCAGAAGTCGTTCTCTTTTGGATTGTGCGAACGATAAACCCTCCTTAGACTTGCCAAAGGTTTCATCGACTGATTTGACAAAATGTAACTTCAACTCCATGCATCGAGAACTCAGAAATGTGTTGTTTTTTTGAAGACTAGTTTCTAAACAAAACTAGTTTTTCAGTCCACACCATCATATCAAGAAAACACCAAGCTTAGATATATTATTGACTCACATTGTGCATTTCACCAAATTATTCCTTACAATCTGCACCCCAAAGATCGTCCACATTCGCAGAGTCCATCGAACGTGAAGTCTTCCTCGCATAATAGCAACTTTCCACCCTGCACGTCGTTCAACGACTATGCACGGTATTAATTTGAATCTCCCGACTGTGCAGAGATCGATACGCAATAGATCGCTGTTCGTCAGCCGCGTGAAAATGTGCCAATCTCGTCAACCATTGCACCATGCATAATTGAAGCCAATTTCCATCCCTCACGAGCGACCCTTACGTTACGCGAAAAGGCCTGCAACACAAATGACCCGCGTTTGTTACTTCGCGGTTCCGTCTCTTTGACAATCAAGGGACTGTCATTTCACTCGTGGAACTTATCCAGAACTTTGTGTCAGCGCATCAGTTAGTTATCACAGCGAATAGAAAACGAGATCGAGTCATGCAAACGGCGCAATACACGGATATATCTATAAAGTGGGCGACGTTCCTGATGAGAATCTGTGGCGTCTGGCTAACCGAGAACAGAGTCGAGAAACGAAAGAGGTACATCTACGTGGTGATCACTGGTATCGCGATTGTTTACGGTGTATACGTGAACTGCACGGACGTGTATTATACCTGGGGAGATTTAGGTGTAAGTATAAATTTCAGGGATGAAAGCTGCGAGGTTGATCAAAATTGCTGTTCTTCGTTAACACGTGTGAAGTGAATGGACGAAAGGTGTAAATGGTTTTTTGTTACGGATTAGAGTTTCTTGTTTTCAGCACTGCATCTTTCTGATTAATAACACACTGTGCATCTTCCTGGCGATATTCAAACTTTGCATATTGACAAAGCGCAAGGGGCAGTTCTCGAATATAATTCAATACGCTCGACAGAACTTTTGGCACTTGAATTATAAGAACCAGGAGAAGATTCTTTTCGCTAGATGCCAGAAGTTTTGCAAGGTGTGGATCATAACTATATGCTTCCTCGCGCAGGCTAGTTTAGCGGGCTACGCGATTACCCCTATTGTGGGTGAGTTATTCAGTTCAATAGTGACATTGTTCCGTGAATGTTTAGCGTGACACAAAAATAATGTTCTAAGTAGAAGCATTAATGTTTTGTCATCGATTCCATACTTGGTGACTGCTTTGTATATATTTTTTATTATCAAAGATTCACATTTATGGAAATTAAAATCTCGATCGAATCAATTGGGGTTTATAAAAATTTATTAACACGGAAATACTATGACGAATGTGTTCCAGCAAACATTGGAAAGAACAAGTCAGACAGAATATTTGCAGTCAATATGTGGGTCGATCTGCCATTAAGCATGACTCCGTATTACGAAATAACATTCACATTTCAGGTAATAAAAATTGTTGCTCGTATATCGCAAAAGTAATTGTTTGCAGAGAACGAAGAAAGAGCTAATTCAGTAGTCGACTTTTCAAAATTCAACAAGCAATAAAGAAAATTCCTATTTTCGTAGATTTTGTGCGTATACCAAATCGGCGCTGCTTACGTGTGCACCGACACTTTGCTGTGCATGCTGAACATGTACGTGATCCTGCATTTTCGTATACTACAACACAAACTGTCGAGTCTGATGCCAATAAACGATCACACGGAAGAAACGAAACTCTTGGACGAGCATTACACGGCTGTGAGGAAGTGCATTCGATACCATCAGTCGTTGATCGGTTTCTGCAGCATGCTGGAGAACGTTTACTCGTTGCCAATCCTTGGTCACATGGTTGTCTTCAGTTTGTTGATGTGCTTCGACACATACGAGATACTTTTGGCAAGTGAATACCGTATGCTGCGTGTATTATATTATTTAAATATGTATTAATGTCAAGCTATGTATGCAGGCGGATATACCAACTGTGATGCGCTTCATTTTCGTTTTCCACATGATCGGCAGCTTCATCCACATAATTTTCTTCACGTACAGTTGTCACGGTTTGCTGGAAGAAAGCACGAACGTTTGCACAGCAACGTATTCGAGTTGGTGGTCCACCTTGCCGATGAACAGAGTTGGCAAAATGCTGCGAAGAGATGTCCAAATGATCATGACCAGATCGCAGCGGCCATGTTGTCTGACCGCTGGTGGATTCTTTCCTGTATCTCTGGAAACTGCTACTGCTGTATGATACTTGTTCTCGTTGCAATATCTCTTTGTTCCACTTCAATGCTTCATATTTTTTATAGATCCTTGTGAATTAATAGGACATTAAGAATTTGATTCTTTTTTCGCTAGAAATCGGTTAAGAATTTAAAGTCGTACTGTGTGTTATTATATAGAATTATTATACTCTATACAATCGTATTATATAAACTTTGCAATGAATTAGTTATGGTAATAAAGACTGTTCTTTTCATAGTTGATGGGTTCTACAATGTCCTATTTCACCCTTATGAGGGAGTCGTCCGAGCGCGTCAGCGAAGGTAATTGATCAAGCAACGTGAATATCGTAGAAAATTCATTCACATTGTACATAAGCTTAGAATTATAGTGTTTATAACAGCATCGATGGATACTATTATAAACACTGATAGATATTATGTAATCTGTTGCAATAAACCTGCAGTTCATAACGCAAATTCAACTGCGAGACTACTACTTTCAACTAACGATTCTTCTCCAATAACTTCATTCAAGATTCGATCGAAACCTACTCGTGAAACAAAATATAACGATTAAATAATACTGTTGTCCACAAAACATGATTTAATTCACCGTATACATCGACTATATCACAAAATCGTTCGAATACGTTCAATTGAATGTCTAATGCACAAAAAACTAACCTGTTCCAACTCAGACACTGCACATAATCATTTCTGACTTTTCACACGTACGTATTCATTTACTGCGATTTCACCCCATGAAAGATCGCAGAACGTTCCACAACTTCTATCTTTGACAATGCAATGGTCAATGCATAAAAAAGTGTCTCATCTTCACTCGCGTAAAGAAATGTCACTCGTACCACGCTCGAGGCGTGCATAATTCATCAACAGCAATTAAACGAACCTTCCAACCCCCGACGCAACCCTCGCTTTTACTGGAAACGTACGAACAGGAAGAGACGCGCGTCCATCACCAATTGATCGATCGATCCGAGAAATTAAAGGAACGTCACGTCAAGGCATCGTTGTCTTTATTCTCGTTCGGACCATTGTGCTTGGCTAAGAAGAAAATCTGCCAGCTGCGAGTCGATACTTCAGTTCGAGGCGGAGAAGATCGCCATGCAAACGGAAGGGTACACAGACGTGTCCATTAGCTGGACGGCGTTTCTGTTGAAGCTGTGCGGTGTCTGGCTGGCCGAGAACAGCGTCGAGAAGCGAAAGAGGAAATTCTTTATCGCGTACACTGGTTTCATGCTTGTCTACGGCGTGTATTTGAACGCGGTAGACACTTATCATCGTTGGGGCGATTTGAGCGTGAGTACGAATTCATATGTAAAGCGAGCGCACGCAGAGATTGTTATTGCGGACACGTGAGGTATTTTATATTTTTACGCTTCATCGCGCAGCGATTCGCATACAACGACAGAGCAAAGTGTTTGTTTTATAGACTGCTTGGAACAATGGCATGTTGAATTTACTCTATTTGCGTCGTATTGATCAATAAAAATTGTATTCACATCAAGTCGTGTTAGGATTTCAATTCGTTTAACATAGAAAATGTAATTCGTTTTTTCCAGGAAATAATTTTCCTGGATTCCTTTATAATATCTTTTTTATAATTTTATAATTCCTTTTTCCATCGTATAAATTAGATTTTGAGAACTGGCAAGTTTTGATTGATTTAGAACCTTGTAGAAAGTATACAGAATGTATTAGTGTTGGACGAGTACTCACGATTAATTTCTTTTTTAGCATTGCATTTTTCTAATCAATAATACCTTGTGCATCTCGCTGGCGATATTTAAGCTCTCCATGATGACTGTCCGTAGAACAGAATTTATATACATAACTACTTACGCACAACGGAATTTTTGGCATTTGAATTATAATCACGACGAGAAAGTGCATTTCACTCAATGCGTAAAGTTTTGTAAACTGTGGGTGGTGGCTATGTACGTGATGACTCAAGGTGTTTTGATTGGCTACGTGATTGTACCTCTCAGTGGTCAGTATGTTAATCCGATAATTAACTTTTCATTTCATATAAAAGTTGCTACATTTAATTCTTCAATATTTTCTGCAATTTTATACAAGTTCATTCAGTGACTCGAATAATTCTTTAAAGAGTTTAAAAAAAAAAGGCTTATGTTCCTCCATATTTTAGCATGTTGATTCTCTAACTAGTTTCCCTTTTTATGATTGAAAAATTGTTACATTCAATTCTTCGACATTTCCTGCAATTTTATTATTAAAGATCAACGATGAATTTAAAAGACCTACGAATTCATTAAGTGACCTGAATAATTATTTAAAGAGTTTGAATGAAATATGAGGCTTATGTTTCTTCATATTTTAGCGAACGTCGGAAGGAACAGGTCGGACAGAGTACTTCCGTTCAAGATGTGGGTCGATCTGCCATTGTCAGTGACCCCGTATTACGAATTAATGTTCATATTACAGGTATTAGAGAAAATAGCGCACAAAAATTTTTATGTAGTCAACGAAAATTAATTTTGATTTCGCTTTTAAAAGCCATTCAGTGCTTCTGCTTGCATTATTATTATTCATTACTATTTACGCAGGTGATATGCATATACCATATAGGAGCCTCTTACCTGTCAGCTGAGTGCTTCGTTTGCTTATTGAATATGCACGCGATTTGTCAATTTCGCATACTGCAGCAAAGGTTGCTGAATCTGTGGCCATCAATCGACAAACAATCGAATCCGATCGAATACGTGAACAAGTATTACACAGCAATGAAGAAATGCATCCGAGATCATCAATCGCTCCTCGAATTCTGCGACAAGCTGAATACCGTCTACACGCTGCCAATTCTTGGCAACATGATGGTTTTCAGTATGATGATGTGTTTCGATACGTACGAGGTATTTTTGGTATGTGTCAGAAATTGATTCGGTTTTAAACGTGTCTTTGATACAGTTGCTTAAGAATAGCAAGAAGAAGCAATTATTTTTGGTAAGATTGAAGAAATTGAGAAAAATGGTACGTGAAGATGTTATGCTATTCATGGTGGCAAGTTTGGTAATGCAATTAGATCGTTTGTTCGACGCTCAGGATACAAATGGACGACAGCACTCAAATTGTCACTTTTATCTTGGATTTGTTCCAAAATAAGTTTGTAGTCATGAAATATCGTAATGTAGAAATAAGTTTTGACTTATTAACGTTTTATAGTCTTGAAGATAATTACTTAATCCAGCAGATTTACTTCTATTACAATATTTGCTCGACATTTTCTCTCATCGTTAATTTTATGAAAGACGCTTAAACAGATGCTCTGTTTCCCATAAAACGTATCATAATATAACAAATTAACTTTGTCTAAATATTACATAATTGAAACACACGTTAACTTACGTTTGCGTTTGCTCGCAGGCGGACGTGTCTACTTGGACTCGCAACATTTTCCTCTTTCACATGATCGGCACCTTCATCCACATATATTTTTTGACGTACAGTTGTCATGGATTGCTGGACGAAAGCATGAACGTTTGCACAGCAACGTATTCAAGCGTGTGGACCAATCTGCCGATGAACAAAGTTGGCCAGATTCTGCGGAGACACGTGATATTGATGATGATGAGGTCGCAGCGGCCATGTTGCCTAACCGCTGGAGGATTCTTTCCTGTGTCTTTGGAAACTTCTACTGCTGTATGCAAAGTGTTCTTCATTTGATTTTTCTCTTTTAATTTGACGCAATATTGAGCTCTCAGGAGTTTATGATAATAATAATTCTTCTATTTGCAGATCATGAGTTCCACAATGTCATACTTCGCCCTCATGAGGCAATCGTCCGCGGACGACAATGGCAATTAATTAATTACGTATATTCATGTCTGGTGAACTATAAATGTAAGATTATGTATCGAATTTAACGACGACTGCTGGTTTATTAATTGCTGTTGGTCACACTGGGTCGTTGAGGGTCAACATCAGTTTCCTCAATTTCTCTGGATTTTCGATAGGGTGAATAGAAAAAAGAAACTCAAGAAAAATTGAAGAATATTCAACATTGTTTGAATTAAGGAATTTTAAAGTGAACTCTTGTTGATGCCACCAACGATCCAGTTCCTCATAAAAGGATAAAATTAAATAAAGGACAAGTGTGTATTGCAATATGTTAACTATATGCTTCTCGAGTATATAAAAATGTTACCTTTGAATTTAAAAATCAGAGGAAACACTATGACACGATTAAAAGTAGATCGACGTCCATACATTAAGAAAATATTATAGCACTGTAGAAAAACGAGAAGACAGCCAGGAAGATAAAGTTGCATCAAAGATACTAAGATCTTAACGTCGTCTATGTCAACAGAATGCAAATTTTGTTCATTCAACATTGTTCACAATTGTTTTACGATAAGATTTCACGCTGACGTACAATATTACCCATTGACACACATTATGCTCTTCACCAAATATAAAAAACACCCCAAGATGTCAATCTTAACACGTTTCCATATTCACGGAGTAAATCGAACGCACATTTCTACCTTCCACCTCGCTGAGCGACTGCAGACTACACTAATTTCAAACTCTCAAGAATGCTGAGATCAATACGCAACAGATTGCTGTCTGTCATCCTCACAAGCATGTGGCAATCTCGTCGACCATTATACCATATACAATTCATTGATCGACGTGTCAAGTTAATTTCCGTTCTTTATGCGTGACCCTTACACAGCGTGAAAAAAAGGTAAGCATAATAAATGCCTCGCGTTCGATACAACGCGAGCCTGTCTCTTGGCAATCAAGGGACTGTCACTTCAGTTCTGGAGCTTGACTAGAACCTTGAGTTGGTGCATCCATTAGTTATCGCGAGGAATAGGAATCGAGATTGAAACTGGGATCAAGATTCGTTATGCAAACGGTGCAATACACAGACATATCCATCGAGTGGGCGACGCTTCTGATGAAAATCTGTGGCGTCTGGCTGACTGAGAGCAACAACGAAAAGCGACGGAGGAATGTGTTCGTGACGTGTACTGTCGTCGCTCTTGTCTATGGGATCTACGTGAATGGAATAGATGCGTACTATAGCTGGGGCGATTTAGGTGTAAGTGTCTGAATGCGTTTCAATAATGATGATACGTGTATATGTGTGTGGAATGAATGCGAAGATATGGAATTTCACAAATATTTAAATTAGTTCCATCTCAGTAATGCACTTAAGAGTGTATGAATGCGTTTTAATAATGATGATACTAATGATGATATGAATGCGAAGATATGGAATTTCACAAATATTTAAATTAGTTCCATCTCAGTAATGCACTTAAGAGTGTATGGACTCCATTTTAAATAATGATAATACGTGTATATGTGTGTAGAATGAAGTGGAGAAATGAAATTTCACAAATAACTAAAGTTGTTCCTTTTCAGTAATGCACTTAAGAGTGTATGGACTCCATTTTAAGTAATGATAATACGTGTATGTGTGTAGAATGAAGTGGAGAACTGAAAATTCACAAATAATTAAAATTACTTCTTTTCAGCAATGCGCTGGGCTTGCGCTTTATAATTTCTTCTTTTCAGCATTGCATCTTTCTGATTAACAACTCACTGTGCATCTTTCTGGCAATATTCAAGCTTTGTATACTGAAAAGGCGCAAGGGGCAATTCTTGAATATAATTCAATACGCTCGACAGAATTTTTGGCACTTGAATTACAAAAATCAGGAGAAAATACTTTTCGCCAGATGCCAGAAGTTTTGCAAGATGTGGATCATAACTATATGCTTCCTCACGCAGGGTAGCTTGGCAGGTTACGCAGCTACCCCTCTTATGGGTGAGTCAGTCTGTCCAATAACGCCATTGTCTCGTAAATATTTTAATGATCGTTTAATGTTTTCTTTAATAATTCATAATCTAATATACGCATTCAGTATCGCTTAATATACTCAAAAATTTCTCAACACGTACTCGAAAATGTACAGTCGTGCAATCAATGGAAGCTAAACTATCTGTCAATAAATAATTTCATTAACAACTTTGTGATTCAGCAAACATGGGAAAGAACAAATCGGACAGAGTACTTCCGTTCAACATGTGGCTCGACCTACCCTTAAGCATAACTCCGTACTACGAAATGACGTTCACATTTCAGGTATAATAAATTGCAAGCAACAATCAACGATCTTCCACTGACTGTCTCATAGAAAATTCCTATTCCCGTAGATTTTATGCGTATATCAAATCGGTGCTGCTTACGTATGCACCGACACCCTGTTGTGCATATTGAACATGTACGTGATCCTGCATTTTCGCATACTGCAACAGAAGCTGTTGAATCTGGTGCCAGCAGACAATCACACGGAAAAAATCGATTACGTGAACGAGCATTACACGGCTGTGAAGAAGTGCATTCGATACCATCAATCGTTGATCGGTTTCTGCGACATGCTGGAGAACGTTTACTCGTTGCCAATCCTGGGACACATGGTTGTCTTCAGTTTGTTGATGTGCTTCGACACGTACGAGATACTTTTGGTAAATGAATACCGTATGTTACGTGTATTATGTTATTTAAATACGTATTAATGTTGAGCTATGTATGCAGGCAGATATACCAACTGTGATGCGCTTCATTTTCATTTTCCACATGGTCGGCAGCTTCATCCACATAATTTTCTTCACGTACAGTTGTCACGGTTTGCTGGAAGAAAGCGCGAACGTTTGCACGGCAACGTATTCGAGTTGGTGGTCCACTTTGCCGATGAACAGAGTTGGCAAAATGCTACGAAGAGATACGAGAATTGTCATGGTCAGATCGCTGCGGCCATGTTGTCTGACCGCTGGTGGATTCTTTCCTGTATCCTTGGAAACTGCTACCGCCGTATGTTTCTTCTTCTCCTTTCTCCTTTGTTTCTTGTTCAATTTACAATTTATGACACTTGTTGCTGTCGTATCTATTTTTTTGTTATACTTTGATGCCTTGGTTTTTATTGGTTTCTTATTTATTGTCAGACAATAAGAATTTTGTTGTTTTTCGATAGAAATTGGTATTCGTATTTTGAAGAATCGAATTGTGTGTTATTTTAGTCTAATGTTGTGTTCTGTAGAAAATCTGTGATGTTAATAATTAACATTCTGTTGTAGCTGATGAGTTCTACAATGTCGTACTTCACGCTTATGAGGGAATCATCTGGCCGTGTTGACGAAGGTAATTGATCATCCACACACGTATTTATCAACTCTAAATGTAGGATTGTATGTATATTTAATTTAATTGTATCTATTGATTTCCTAGAGTTTCTTTTAAATTGATAAAATTATTTGATTTTAAGTTTTTAGTTAACTAGAACTCTTAAGTATTCATTATTAGTATTTTATTATTAAATGAAACCTACTTTGCAATCGCGAAGACAGTTAATTTTATAACATTCCCTATATACATATTTTAAACCATACTAGTAATTTTTATTTAAATACGTTACTCTGTGAAAGATTTGAAAAATATTTTTTTAAATTGACACAACTAATTTTAAGATAAACTAATTCTCAATAAAAATGCATGCGAACTGGTATTACTCTCAATAAATAAAATAAGTAATATAATCATTACTTACTATTAGCATCAACTCTGTAGCAAAATGGTTCCAATATATTAATCAGCCTAAACTATTTCTTCCTTGCCACATTTTTACTTAAGCGACGCGACAGATCCAACACATCCACTTTGGTTTAACAATTCACAATACATTCTCCCTTTATCCACGAATCTGTTGATAAAAATAAAACTATTTTGTAATTATCTGCTACTCATACATTTCACACAATCATTTCCCACGTTTCACACAGCAATGTCTTTTCACACGTTGCGTACGTATTAATTTACTGCGATTTCACCCCATGGAAGATCTCAGAACGTTCCACAACTTCTATCTTTGACAATGCAATGGTCAACGCATAAAAAAGTGTCTCATCTTCACTCGCGTAAAGAAATGTCACTCGTACCACGCTCGAGGCGTGCATAATTCATCGACAGCAATTAAACGAACCTTCCAACCCCCGACGCAACCCTCGCTTTCACTGGAAACGTACGGACAAGAAGAGACGCGCGTCCATCACCAATTGATCGATCGATCCGACAAATTAAAGGAACGTCACGTCAAGGCATCGTTGTCTTTATTCTCGTGCGGACCTTTTTGCTTGGCCAAGAAGAAAATCTGCCAGTTGCGAGTCGATACTTCAGTTCGAGGCGGAGAAGATCGCCATGCAAACGGAAGGGTACACGGACGTGTCCATTAACTGGACAGCGTTTCTGTTGAAGCTGTGCGGTGTCTGGCTGACCGAGAACAGCGTCGAGAAGCGAAAGAGGAAAATCTTTATCGCGTACACTGCTGTCGCTCTTATTTACGGCGTGTACGTGAACGTGGTGGACGTTTATCACTGCTGGGGTGACTTGAGCGTGAGTACGAATACACGTGTGTTTGTAAAGCGAGTCTGTTTAGGGATTGTTGTGCCATTTGTTACAGTCTCTACGTTTTTTTTGTATTTTTACCATTCATTGCGCAGTGATTTGTGTATACAATACAGATAACAGTATTCGTATGCCATTTATGCGATATTAATCGATAGAAATTCAGTTCTTAAGTGAAGAAGCAGGAAAGAGTTCTGCTTCTACAGAGAGATATCCATGAGATATCCAGAGAGTGATATCCATAGTGAATGAATATGTTATGGAAACATTGTATCGGATTGAATCTAACAATTGATTTCTTTCAGCATTGTATCTTCCTGATCAATAACACCCTGTGCATCACGCTAGCAATATTCAAGCTGTCCATCTTAACCCTCCGTAGAACAGAATTCATATACATTGCTCATCATGCGCAGCAGAAGTTCTGGCATATGAATTACGATCGCAACGAGAAAGTACTCTTCGCACAGTGCACGAAATTGTGTAAACTGTGGGTGGTAGCCATGTACTTGATGACTCAAGGTGTTCTGGTTGGCTACATAATTACACCCCTCAGTGGTTAGTATTATACTCGTTCATTGAGTCACATAATTTTGCGAATGCATGTGCATAAATTTACTACTGAACGAAACCAAATATTTAAAAGTATTTTTAAATATAAGGACTTTTTATATTTGAGTACGAAGTGATTTTAAATATAAAGTAAATATACAGATAATCATTTTAAATACGAACAAATTATTAATTTATCTAAATACACGAAGAAGAAAAGGATTGGTCAATGACAGAATTGCTTCACGTTTCAGCAAACGTCGGAAGAAACAAGTCGGACAGGGCACTTCCGTTCAAAATGTGGGTCGATCTGCCATTGACAGAGACTCCGTATTACGAAATGATGTTCACCTTCCAGGTACAAAACGATACTTTACCCTACGATTCGAGAAGTGAATTCAATCTCGCCATTTACGCAGATCATTTGCGTGTACCAAATCGGTGCCTCCTATGTCTGCACCGAGTGCTTCGTCTGTGTGTTGAACATGCACGCGGTTTGCCAATTCCGCATGCTGCAGCAGAGATTTCTGAATCTGTGGCCTGCTATTCGCAAGCAATCGGATTCTACCGATTACGCGGACAAGTGTTACGCTGCACTGAAGAAATGCATCCGAGACCATCAATCTCTGCTCGAATTTTGCGACAAACTCAACAGCGTCTACACGTTACCAATTCTTGGTCACATGGTGGTTTTCAGCATGATGATCTGCTTCGACACTTACGAAATATTGTTGGTAAGTGTTGTTGTTAAATGAATTCAAATTAGAATCGTTAAGTTTAATATTTGTGGAGTCTTTCAAATTGTAATTTGAATTTGTTTCGTTCGAAGATATATGATTTTGTATCGTATCTGTGAACAGGCGGATGTATCCAGTTGGACTCGCAATATCTTCATTTTCCACATGGTTGGCAGTTTCATCCACATAATCGTATTTACGTATAGCTGTCATGGTTTGATAGTGGAAAGTACGAACGTCAGCACAGCCGCGTATTCAGGCTGGTGGACCACTTTGCCTTTGAACAAAATTGGCAGGATGTTGCGGAAAGACATGAGTCTGATCATGGTTAGATCGCTGCGGCCATGTTGTCTGACCGCTGGCGGATTCTTTCCTGTGTCCTTGGAAACTTCTACAGCTGTATGAAATCCATTCTTTGTTTAAGTTGTTGTCTAAGTTGTTTTTTTTTTAATTAAAATAACGTGGAACTCAGCGTTTTCTAAACAGACTGAGTTTCACGAACAGTCGCTGTGTTTCGTGAAAAGTTGTGAAACTGAAGTCAGAGAATGGAGAAATATTCTTTGCGAAACTTTTCTTCTTTGTCAACAGTAAATGGATTTAATGATAATGCATTGTAGCGTAGAAAATTGTAAAGTTAAGTTGTTATTGTAAGAAATGTGTTTGTTGCAGCTGATGAGTTCTACGATGTCGTACTTCACCCTTATGAGGGAGTCCTCAGGATAATTGTAATCCTCGCTGATGAAGGTAATCGATTGTGTACACGCAAATTTATAAAGTTCAAATATAGGATTTTGTTCGTAATGAGTTTAATAGTTATTGTTCATTTTCTAATGCGTTCCTTAAATTAGTCAAATTACTTTAATTTACGTCGTTGGGCAACTAAAACTATTGAGTTTAATAAAATCCTATAAAATACATAAGAAAAACAATTTCTAATTCGATGCAATTAGTTTGATGGTTAAATAATAAAATTATGAATGTATATAGAATATAATAAATATTAATATTAACTTTTACCGTATATTCGTTGACTATATGTCAATCTGGTCCAACCTGCACTTCAACTGATGTCAAGACAAAAACTAATCATCTATATAAAAATGAAATCTATTCTCTAATTGTTTCACTGAACTTTCTGTGCACTTCTCATACACACTTTTCATATTCTATACTGTAATCTCGTTTCATGATAAGATTAATATCCTCTTCCTGCAGAATAAAGGAGACCAGCATTAATTAACTTCTCTATAATTCTTATATTACAAATATTCAAGCAAAACAGAAAAAATAACTAGCTCGCCATTTAATACTGCCACATATTACTTCGATTTTGCAAACATCCCAAACAGAACTACCATCTGCTCGATAAGATAGCAGATAGAAACTGAAGACTTCCATGTCACATACATATTTCTTACTTCCTCTCCCTGAACCATAAAAAATATCCTATAATTCCAATCATTGACACTTTAACTACCCCTCCTTCAATTGTACAAAGGTGTGATACGCACCTACATAATTCATCGACTATAATCACACGCGCAACTCCTCGTATTGATCTGAAACGCGCGGATAAGAAGAAACGCGAGTCCATCACTAATTGATCAAGCGTCTCGACGGACCAGAGAAGCGTCACTTCAAAGCGACGTTATCTTTACTCCTGATCGAACTGTCTCGCTGTTAAAACTATCACTCAATTGCGTGAGTTCAAGCTTCGATTCGAGCGAAAGCAGTCGCGATGCAAAGGATAGAATACACAGACGTCTCCATCAAGTGGACGGTGTTCCTGTTGAAGGTGTGCGGCATCTGGCTGACCGAGAACACTGTCCAGCAGCGACACAGAAGAATCTTTATAGCGTACACTGCTTTCGCGCTTATCTTCGGCGCGTATTTGAACATAGTCGATATTTATTACAGTTGGGGTGATTTGGGGGTAAGTATGTATATAAAAGTCGGCTCTGGTGGGAGATTTTTAGGCTACTCGATATAGTTAGCGAGTTAATTCATATTTTGACGCTTTGCTGCACTGTGATTCGTGCAAAAAGTATTCATTACGTATTAGATGATGAGAATAGTGCTGCGTTAAGAAGTATTCGATGTTTATGAAGATTTAAAGTGTTGTTGTTGTAAAAAATGATATTTATCGTTAATGAATACTTTTTTCTTGGTGCTGGATAAATTAGAGATTGAAAACTGTGACAAATTACTACTTGGAGAGATTATCAGAAACTGTTTTTTTAAACTCAAATTTAACTATTAATTTCTTTCAGCATTGCATTTTCCTGATCAATAACACTTTGTGCATCGTGTTGGCAATGTTCAAGCTTTGCATGCTGACCGTTCGTAGAACGGAATTCATACAAATAACACATTATGCACAGAAGCATTTCTGGCATTTGAATTACAATCAGGATGAGCAAATGCTTTTCACCAAGTGTGTAAAATTGTGCAAACTGTGGGTGGTAGCTGTGTACATAATGACTCAATGTGCGTTGACTAGCTACATAATCACACCCATCAGCGGTTAGTATGTTGATTCATTAATCAAATTAAATATGACGTTTCGCATAACATTTTTTTTCATTATTAATATATTATTATCTATACTTTTGGACGAACTAACAAAGATTCTTCAGCATTTCCACCAATATTCTTAATTCACATTTACAGTCATTCATGTAAATCCACAATTTTATTATTTGTAAAAGAACTAATTGTTTAAGACTCATACTACTTCCTCTTTCAGTGAACATGGGAAGAAATAAGTCGGACAGAGTACTTCCGTTCAGAATGTGGGTCGATCTGCCAATGTCAGTGACTCCGTATTACGAACTGATGTTTATCCTTCAGGTATATTTTTATAAAAAAGAGAGTAAATTGTACCTTCACTAAATTCATCTTTAGAAAATCGTTTGCTCATCATTACGCGTATGTTACACAGTAATCGATAGTAAAATTACTGTTTGCGCAGTT
This sequence comes from Xylocopa violacea, assembly GCA_963969225.1. Lineage (NCBI taxonomy): Eukaryota > Metazoa > Arthropoda > Insecta > Hymenoptera > Apidae > Xylocopa > Xylocopa violacea. The sequence continues at coordinate 6,913,030 of CAXAJV010000021.1, read as the reverse complement.
AGTATGCGTGTACCACATCGGAGCCGCTTACGTCTGCACCGAGTGCTTCGTGTGTCTGTTGAACATGCACACCGTTTGCCAATTTCGAATGCTGCAACTGAGGCTGATGAATGTGTGCTCGGTCGTAGACAAAGAATTGGACTCGATCGATCACGCGAATGCTTATTACACCGCGTTGAAGAAGTGCATTCGAGATCATCAATCGCTCCTCGAGTTCTGCGACAAGCTGAACGTCGTTTACACGTTGCCCATCCTTGGCCACGTGGTAGTTTTCAGTATGCTGATGTGTTTCGACACGTACGAGATATTCCTGGTAATTGAACACACGTAAATAGTAGATTGTGGATAGAATTTTATTTCTTGATTGGTGAGAAGCCATAAGTAAAGCGTAACTACATTTAATCCTTTAAATAGCTGAGTAGTCACTATGGTGTGATGGCTTCTTGAGCCACACAATTGTTGCGTTCTAAGTTTTCGTTTTCTTTTTAAAATTTCAAGATAATTTTCTCGTCAGAGTACTACGTTATACAAACACATGTGAATTTATTGTTATTTACGCAGGCAGACGTGTCTACTTGGTCCCGTAACATTTTCCTTTTCCACATGATCGGTAGCTTTATCCACATAATTTTCTTCACGTATAGTTGTCATGGTTTGTTGGAAGAAAGCATGAACGTTTGCACAGCAACGTATTCGGGGTTGTGGACCAAACTGCCGATGAACAAAGTTGGCCAGACTCTGCGGTCAGATTTGAAGATGATCATGATGAGATCGCTGCGGCCATGTTGTTTGACCGCTGGTGGTTTCTTTCGTGTGTCTTTGGAGACCTCTACTGCTGTACGTAACGCGTTTCTCCTTTAATTATACTCGTTTTCTTAGCAAATAACGTGATATGTACAATCTTCGCAATGTGTGAATGATTATTTTTTTCATTTCAATGTTAATTCATTCGTAGCTCGTTATTATTAATTTCTAGAATTCTGTGACCTTCCATTTTGCTTTTGATCGAGAGAAATCGATCTATATGTACCACAAATAAACGTGGCACTGTAGTGTACAGATTTTCAAAGGCAATTTGCAACGATAACGATTATTTTTGTTGCAGTTGATGAGTTCCACGATGTCATACTTCACTCTCATGAGGGAGTCGTCTAAGAATGCGGATAAAGATTAATTAACTATGGATGTCAACGTTTATGGAATACAGCTGTCGGTTTTGTGGCCACCACCGTAGTCGCATCGCACCTCGTGGCGTAGAGCGAAAATATGTATTTAACCCTCGAAGCGAAGAGATAGGAGACAGCAAACAGACATTTTATACACCCAATTTTCTTTTCGAGGATCAGTACGAATGTTTTTAGGAATTTCCCCCTCCTCTTTGTCACAGAGTTTAGGGGATGACTTTAAGGATAGACGTAAGAGAAACGAGTCCACTTTGTTGTAGAAATAAAGTTAGTTACATTTAGTTACTGTTACTGTTAGATCACGGTCCCTTATTTAATTCACCACGTCAAATTCCCAAATATCTCTCTGATCAATAACACTCTACCAATATTTAAGATCGCCATGCTAATCCTTCGTAGAACAGAATTCATACTCATTAATCATTACGCGCAGCAGAACTGGCATACGAATTATAATCGCAACGAGAAAATACTCTTCGCACAGTGCGTGAAATTGTGTAATCTGTGGGTGGTAGCTATATCATAATACTTGACGACTCGAGGTGTTTTGGCTGGCTACGTAATTACACTCCTCAGTGGTTAATATTATACTCATTCATTGATTCACATAACTTTGTGAATTAAATGTATGTACTTAAATTTGCTACTGAACGAAACCAAATATTTAAGAGTATTTTTAAATATACAGATAACAATTTGAAATATACGAAAAAGAGAAGAATTAATTAATAATAGAATAGCTTCATATTCCAGTAAACGTCAGAAGAAACAAGACAGTATACTTCCGTTCAAAATGTGGGTTGATTTGCTGCTGACAGAGATTCCATATTACGAGCTGATGTTCATCTTCCAGGTTCGAAGCAATACTGTATTTATAAAATACAAATATTTAGGCACCACAGAAAAAATAACTACCTCGCCATTTAATACTGCCACATATTACTTCGATTTTGCAAACATCCCAAACAGAACTACCATCTGCTCGATAAGATAGCAGATAGAAACTGAAGACTTCCATGTCACATACATATTTCTTACTTCCTCTCCCTGAACCATAAAAAATATCCTATAATTCCAATCATTGACAATTTAACTACCCCTTCTTCACCTGTACAAAGGTGTGACACGCACCTGCATAATTCATCGACTATAATCACACGCGCACCCCCTCGTATTGATCTGAAACGCGCGGATAAGAAGAAACGCGAGTCCATCACTAATTGATCAAGCGTCTCGACGGATCAAGGAAGCGTCACTTCAAGGCGACGTTGTCTTTACTCCTGGTCGAACTGTCTCGCTGTTGAATCTGTCACTCAGTTGCGTGAGTTCAAGCTTCGATTCGAGCGAAAAAAGTCGCGATGCAAAGGGTAGGATACACAGACGTCTCCATTAAGTGGACAGCGTTCCTTTTGAAACTGTGCGGGGCCTGGCTGGCCGAGAACACTGTTCAGAAGCGACACAGAAGAATCTTCATGGCGTACACTGGTTTCATGCTTGTCTACGGCGTGTATTTGAATGGAGTCAATATTTACCACAGTTGGGGTGATTTGAGCGTAAGTATGTATATAAAAGTCGGTTCTGGTGGGTGATTTTTAGGCTACCCGTTATAGTCAGTGAGTTGTTTTATACCTTTACGCTTCGTTGCACTGTGATTCGTGTACAATGACAGGGAAAAGTATTGATTATGTAGTAGTTAATGAAAATAGTGCTGCGTTAAGAAGCATTCGATGGTTATGAAGATTTACGTTGTTATTGTTGGAGAAAATGGTAGTTATCATGAATGAATACTTTCTTCTGGGTGCTGGATAAATTAGAGATTGAAAATTGTGACAAATTACTACTTAGAGAGATTGTCAGATACTGTTGAATCAAATTTAACTATTAATTTCTTTCAGTATTGCATTTTCCTGATCATTAACACTTTATGCATCCTGTTGGCAATGTTCAAGCTTTCAATGCTGACTGTTCGTAGAAAGGAATTTATATACGTAATTCATTACGCGCAGCAGAATTTTTGGCATTTGAATTATAATCACGACGAGAAAGTATATTTCGCCGACTGTGTAAAATTGTGCAAACTGTGGGTGGTAGCTATGTATTTGATGACTCAAGGTGTATTGGCTGGATACGTGATTACACCCCTCAGTGGTTAGTATGTTGGTTCATTAATCAAATTAACTGTGACGCTCGACGTAGCTTCCTTTTCCATAATTAACATATTGTTATCCATATTTTTTACAGTATTTTACAGTATTTCCTCCAATTTTTTACATTCATTCCTGTAAATCTATAATTTTATCATCTGTGAGAGAACTAACTACTTAAAACTCATACTACTTCGTGTTTCAGTGAACATTGGAAAAAACAAGTCGGACAGAGTACTTCCGTTCAACATGTGGCTCGATCTGCCATTGTCAGTGACTCCATACTACGAACTGATGTTCGTTTTTGAGGTATATTTTTACAAAAAGTAGTAAATTGTATCTTCACAAAATTCATCCAACGAAAATCATTTGCTTTGCTTGTAATTGATAGTGAAATTACTGTTTGCGCAGATAATGTGCGTATACCAAATAGGAGCCGCTTACGTCTGCACTGAGTGCTTCGTGTGTCTGTTGAACATGCACACCATTTGCCAATTTCGAATGCTGCAACTGAGGCTGATGAATCTGTGCTCGGTCGTAGACAAAGAATTGGACTCGATCGATCACGCGAATGCTTATTACACCGCGTTGAAGAAGTGCATTCGAGATCATCAATCGCTCCTCGAGTTCTGTGATAAACTGAACGTCGTTTACACGTTGCCCATCCTTGGCCACATGATAGTTTTCAGTATACTGATGTGTTTCGATACGTACGAGATATTTCTGGTAGTTGAATATACGTTACAGCTGATTGTGAATAGAATTTTGGTTTTTGGTTGGTAGGAAGCCATTGACCCATTCTCTGTCAACTACGAGATTTCTCATAGCAAGTATCTGTACCAAACTTGACAACTACGAGATATCTCGTACTTTGTGCTACGAGTTTAGATTGGTTGCAATTCGAATAAGTGCAAACTTAAAATAAAATCTTGGCACTCAGGACAAAACGCTTTAAACTTGAATGGGTTAATGAGACTTAACTATATATAATCTTTTAAATAGTGAAGCAGTCACTATGATGCGATGGCTTCTTGAACAGCATAATTCTTGCGTGTCACGTTTTCTTCCTCTTTTCAAAATTTCAAGAAAAGTTTCAAAACATGTGAATTTATTATTATTTGCGCAGGCAGACGTGTCTACTTATACTCGTAACATCTTCGTTTTCCACATGATCGGTAGCTGTATCCACATAATTTTCTTCACATATAGTTGTCATGGTTTATTGGAAGAAAGCATGAACGTTTGCACAGCAACGTATTCAGGCGTGTGGACCAGTCTGCCGATGAACAAAGTTGGTCAGATTCTGCGGAGAGATTTGAGACTGATCATGATGAGGGCGCTGCGGCCATGTTGTTTGACCGCTGGTGGTTTCTTTCGTGTGTCTTTGGAAACCTCTACTGCTGTACGTAACACGTTTCTTACGTTAATTATACTCTTTTCCTTAGCAAATAACGTGATATCTACAATCTTCGCAATGTGTGAATGATTATTTTTTCATTTCAATGTTAATTCATTCGTTGTTCGTTATTATTAATTTATAGAATTCTGTGATCTTCCATTTTGCTTTTGATAGAGAGAAAAAACAATCTATATATATCTAAAGATAATTTATAGTGACAGTGATTATTTTTGTTGCAGCTGATGAGCTCTACAATGTCGTACTTCACTCTCATGAGGGAGTCGTCTAAGAATGTAAATAAGGATTAATTAATCATGGATACCCGCGTTCCTGACATACAACTGTTGGTTCCTTAATTGTTCTCGACCGTAAAAAATATGTTTCATACTTTTTTAATTAGAAAAATGTATGCAGAACGATTCGACACTTCCTTCAACGATTTTTTCCCGATCGAAGGATAAGAATTTTAATATCGCATTTCGAATCATTTCTTTAGTATTTTGCACGATGTGTATATCCAAGGAACTTAATAAATTTATGCTGTACTGTTTCTTTGCTTTCTGTTCTCTATCGTAGAAAAGTCTGAGTAATAATTATACATTAATAAACAGATTAATTTTAGGACTCAAGGATATGTGAATTGGGTACGATTCAGTCTCCTCAAATCAATTTTTACACACTCATGCATGCATTATGCGATAATCATCCACCATTGATAAACAAATGGAATCCAACAGTGCTTGTATCAAGAATACACCAAGCTTAGATATATTACTGACTCACATTGTGCACTTCATCAAATTATTCCTTACAATCTGCACCCCAAAGATCGTCCACATTCGCAGAGTCCATCGAACGTGAAGTCTTCCGCGCATAATAGCAACTTTCCACCCTGCACTTCGTTCAACGACTATGCACGGTATTAATTTGCATCTCTCGACAATGCTGAGATCGATACGCAACAGATTGCTGTCCATTACCCTCACAAAGATGCGTCAATCTCATCGACCATTATACCATACATAATTGAAACCAATCTCCATCCGTTATTCGCGATCCTTACATCGCGTGAAAAGGTGCACATAATAAATGACTCGCGTTCGTTACGACATGATCGCGTCTCTTGACAGTCAAAGGACTGTCAGTTGGGCTCTGAAAATTGCCAACATCTTTGAGATCTTCGCGTCAGCGCATGTGTCGGGGGCTGTAACTTGAGGGGTTAAAAATCGTCATGCAAACGGTGCAATACACAGACATATCCATCGAGTGGGCGACGCTTCTGATGAAAATCTGCGGCGTCTGGCTGACTGAGAACAGCGTCGAGAAGCGACAGAGGAACATTTTCATGTCGTACACTGGTTTCATGCTTGTATTCGGAGTGTACTTGAACGGAGTCGACATTTATTACAGCTGGGGTGACTTGAACGTAAGTACAAGCGTCAGAGACCAAGCTTCCCATTTTTATCATGGTAGATTATATTCGCGAGCGTCAAATAAGTCAAAGAAGTGAAACAATTACTATAAATTCATTTTCCTTGGAGATAATGTGAAATAAAAATATAAATTGTTTTCAGCATTGCATCTTTCTGATTAATAACACATTGTGCATCTTCCTGGCAATATTCAAGCTTTGTGTATTGAAAAGACGCAAGGGGCAATTCTCGAATATAATTCTGTACGCTCGACAGAACTTTTGGCACTTGAATTATAAGAATCAGGAGAAAATACTTTTCGCCAGATGCCAGAAGTTTTGCAAGATGTGGATCGTAACTATATGCTTCCTCGCGCAGGGTAGTTTAGCGGGCTACGCGATTACCCCTATTGTGGGTGAGTCAGTCTGTCCAATAACGCCATTGTCTCGTAAATATTTTACCGATCGTTTAATATTTTCTTTAATAATTCATAATCTAATATACGCATTCAGTATCGCTCAATATACTAAAAAATTTCTCAACGCGTGCTTGAAAATGTACAGTCGTGCAATCAATGGAAGCTAAACTATCTGCCAATAAATAATTTCATTAACAACTTTCTGTGATTCAGCAAACATGGGAAAGAACAAATCGGACAGGGTACTTCCGTTCAACATGTGGCTCGACGTACCCTTAAGCATGACTCCATACTACGAAATGACGTTCACACTTCAGGTATAGTAAATTGCAAGCAACAATCAACGATCTTCCACTGACTGTCTCATAGAAAATTCCTATTCTCGTAGATTTTGTGCGTATACCAAATCGGTGCTGCTTACGTGTGCACCGACTCCATGTTGTGCATGTTGAACATGTACGTGATCCTGCATTTTCGCATACTGCAACAGAAGCTGTTGAATCTGGTGCCAGCAGACAATCACACGGAAAAAATCGATTACGTGAACGAGCATTACACGGCTGTGAAGAAGTGCATTCGATACCATCAATCGTTGATCGGTTTCTGCGACATGCTGGAGAACGTTTACTCGTTGCCAATCCTGGGACACATGGTTGTCTTCAGTTTGTTGATGTGCTTCGACACGTACGAGATACTTTTGGTAAATGAATACCGTATGTTACGTGTATTATGTTATTTAAATACGTATTAATGTTGAGCTATGTATGCAGGCGGATATACCAACTGTGATGCGCTTCATTTTCATTTTCCACATGATCGGAAGCTTCATCCACATAATTTTCTTCACGTACAGTTGTCACGGTTTGCTGGAAGAAAGCATGAACGTTTGCACGGCAACGTATTCGAGTTGGTGGTCCACTTTGCCGATGAACAGAGTTGGCAAAATGCTACGAAGAGATACGAGAATTGTCATGATCAGATCGCAGCGGCCATGTTGTCTGACCGCTGGTGGATTCTTTCCTGTATCCTTGGAAACTGCTACCGCCGTATGCTATTTGTTTTACGCTTAATTTTGTTAACTGCAGTTTGTAAATCGCGATTATCAATTGCAGTTCGTGTTAATTGCAATTTGTAAAACTCGTTGCAATTGCTACTGTTGCAGTTGATGAGTTCTACAATATCGTACTTCACCCTTATGAGGGAATCGTCTGGGCAAGTAGGCGGAGGTACTTGATTACTAATCAACTTGTCTATGAAGTACATAGTATCGTATACATACGTAATTAATTTTTATAATTCAATTTAATGTGTGAAATCAATTGATTAAATTCATTTCAACAACTGAACTGCTGAACAGAATATGAAAATTGTTATGTGGATATTTACTTGAATTTAGAAAGTATTAACGAAACATCGTAGCAGGTTTAAGAAGATGTTGGGATGTAATGAATTATTGTATCAAAGAGGACAGAGTAAACATTGTTCGGTTTGTACAGCATCCAGATCTCGTTTACTCCCACTGTGGCAAGCATAGTAAATTAATCATCACCTGCATTCACAATCCAGACTATCTTCATTCAGATATACTATTTCACACATTTTAATTCAATACACTTACTATAATAAATATCAAGAAGAGATAAACCATTACAAAAATTAGTGAAACTGATTCATTCTCAATTATATTAATAATAATGTTACTATTAACTCACCATATGCACTGATTATTTCGCTAAATGATTAAAATGCAGTTCAATTTTCTGTATATCATTTTCTATTCCACTTTGCTACACCCATTTCTTCTGAAGACAGACAACATTTCTCTCGAATCCAACAACGTGTACAACTCTCCAGTTCACTAATAATGCATCGCGTCGCATTTAATGCCACGCGTACCCCTTTTTATTACCCCTCGTCCATAATTGAGCAACATTTTCAATCATCTAAGCACATATATTACACATGTACATACTTACAATGAAACTCACGAGAAAAAAAAGGTTAAAAAGATCCAAACAGATAGCCTCTCTTCTTCGCACAGTAGATTCCCCATAAAACAATAATGCACTGTACCAAACATACTACTGAACCATTTCCAAGCAACTAAACCATGCAACCACTCCGCTACGCAATGGCTGAACTCAACCATTCGCCATTCTCTTCGAATCGTACATAATTAATCGAGCTGACACCCCTGTTCTCCCTTCGTCTGACACAAAGCACCAGCAATCGCGGGGACGCGTAAATTGAATGCTTGTCCACGCGTATGACATCGCAAAGCAGACAGTCGAGTGAAGAACGAAGAGAGCGATCAAAGCGTCGCGACGTCGGAGTAGTCTTCTTTGATATAGACTATGAAGAGGTTAGAGGCTCGCGCGAGAAGCGGAGGTCGCGACATTCAATCGCTGGCCGCTCAGGATGACCTCGAAGAAGAAGAAAGACCTGTCCCTCATCGTCACGTCGTTTTACATGAAGATCATTGGCTTCTGGATGGCTTCTAACAATGCTGAGAGATTCTTGAGGAAATTCGCCATGTTTTACACAGTCATTGCGCTTCTCATTGCCATCGTATTCGAGTTGAGGGACATCTACTTCACGTGGGGCGATTTCGGGGTGAGTAATCGATCTTTCTCTTCTTCTTCTTCTTCTTCTTCTTCTTCTTCTTCTTGCATTTTTTAAGTTGCGTCAACCCGATTGGGTCATTAGCAACTTCGATCTTTCTCATCGTGAATTGAAGAAGAACAGAAGAATAATCGATCGATTTAAAATATTTGCACTGCGTTGGAAGAAATATTTTTGTATTTACATAAATTCTTCCGGTTATAGGAATCCATTTACATTATTTGCAATATTGTAACCATTATTTTGGTTCTTTATAAGATATTCGTCTCGTTTATTCATAAAAAGGAGTTACTGAGTTTAGTACGATACGCGAAAACGAACTTTTGGCATTCGAATTACGATCCACACGAGCAACTTATTATGGATTCCTGCAAGCATACTTGCACCTATCTCGTTTGTATTTTCACTTTCTTCGCTCAGGGAACGGTCATCTCTTATATAATACGACCAATCGTGGGTGAGTGATTAAAAAATTCGAAAACTAACGAAATAAGAAATTCAATAACACTGACAGATATCTTGATTTAGAATTAAGTTAATAGTGAATTCGATTTTAGTATTTAACAAGTAGATGCACTATCAGTCTAGCATTTTATTTTTAGAAGACTGAAAGGAAAATTCATTGATATTCTTTCAGCGAACATTGGAAGAAATGAATCGGAGAGAATGCTTCCATTTAATATGTGGCTTAATTTGCCACTGTCCATAACACCATATTTTGAAGTAGCATTCGTGATACAGGTGTTGCAAATTTTTCTACCCTCTAAACCAGTGTTTGCCATACTTTTTTCATCGCGGAACACTGTTTAAGTTCTAAAATTTTTAAGGAAAATCGAGACAATTGCAACAGAAGGAATCTAGTATTTAAAGATTTTTTAAAGTCTTCTACTTAAAATTTTTCCAAATAACGATTAATTTATAATTACGTTTGTGGTTGCTTTTGAAATATTTACTCATACTGCAATAAAAGTGATTACATCTTGCATTTCTACAGGTGCTATCTTTGTACCACGTTGGCGTGTGTTACCTTTGCTTCGACAATTTTTTGTGCATCATAAATCTGCACACCGCTGGTCAGTTTCGCATGTTGCAGTACAGGTTCGCAAATATGTGCGATGTCAACAATCACGAGAAGTATTACGAAAATTCGGAGAAGTCGTCTAACGCGAATAAGTATGCACTGTTTACAAACTTTATTCGCCAACATCAGGCGCTGATCGCGTATTGTAAAAAGCTTGAGAAGGTATTCAGTTTAATGGTGCTTGGGCAAGTGTTGCTCTTCAGTTTGTTAATGTGTCTGGATGGATATTTGGTGCTCATGGTAATCGTAATACCTGTATTTTATTACGTGTTCTTGATTCAGTTAATTGTACTCGTAAATTAATAGTTATCTTCATTATAATATACTATTATTAGTAATAGTAGAAGTATAACTATAATAATAATAATAGAAGTATAACTATAATAGTAGTATAACTAATAATAGTATATTATTAGTTATTATTTTTTTTTAGCTTTCTAATGACAAATACTATTAAAATTGATACTATAATTGTACAAAAATTATTTCTATTTCTATAGGATGATGCTCCCCTGACGAAACGCCTTATTTTCGCGTTTCACATAGCTGGTTGCATGTGTCAGTTGCTGATGTTCACCTACAGCTGCGACTGTTTGATACGAGAAAGCATGAACGTGGCAAATGCAGGTTACGAAAGCTCATGGTCGCTTTTATCGATGGATAAATATGGTAAAATGTTACGGAAAGACTTGCTGCTCGTCATTATGAGATCTAATTTGCCATGCTGTCTGACTGCTAGCGGATTTTTCGTTGTTTCGCTCGAAACGTATACTGGGGTAATCGATGCTACTTTTTAATTAATTATTTAATATTATACGATCATTTTCTGATGAATCAATACTTGATTAATATTCTATTATCATTATGTCACTACTGATATTTTTGTTTTGTATTTACTGTTGTTTATTGCTATTTAATTGTTTATATAAACTGTGATAATGAGTGTGAAATAGTAAAAAATTTTTGTTTAATTGAGTATAGTGTCTCAGCAATTCTTACACGTATTTTGCAGATCTTGAGTACTGCGGTATCGTATTTTACATTGTTGAGACACCAGATAGAAGTTCCAAGTAGCACGTAACTAATAACTTTCTAATTAACCTACGTGTATAGAAGATCTAGAAAATTTCGACTCGCGTATGAAAACGATACATTTATGTTTGTTTAAAAAAGAGAATAAAGATGCTATTTTCATCAGCCTATGATCCAAGTATACGATTAATAACATTCGATATCATAAACGTCGATTAAACTGTAAATAATTAAGCTGACAGATTAACTAATAAGATAATATAAGTGCCATTTAAGTAATTGATGGATTCGCGTTTTGCAATTATGCGAACACAAACGAAAATGCGAAGCCACGTGTCCATCTGAGAGTTAAATGATTGCAAACTGCTATCGAGAATAAAATGTCATACTAAATTTTATTTTCGATAGCAATTCGTAACAATTTTACTCTAACTCAACATCTCTACAGACACTCCACCAATTATTCCACTTCTAAATCGCGATTAATAAATAAATCAGAAACACAAAGCTATACGTACCTCTGTCAAATCTCCCAAACGTAGAACGACGCTTCTGACATCTTCAATTCGCACAAAACATAAGGCGTTCCACAAAAACTGGTCTTCGTCGAGCAGCAACACTGCACTTTTCCACGACGTTCGCGACTATCAAGCAAAAGCACCCGATAGTCACTGGTCGCACGTTGCGCGCACCCATTGCAGCGCCCATTTCTTCTTTTGCCAACCGGGAGCGCAGTCCACGCGCCTCTGTCGCCATTAATAATGCACTTCCGTTCGCGCTGCGACGCCTGCATTTTGCACGAGTCGAAGCAGCGTAAAAGGCGGGGGTGCGATTCCGTGACAGACGTCCGTGAAGATCGACAGGCCAACGGCTGTCACGATCAAAGATACCGCGCGGGACGTCCCGTGGGAACCGATTCTGAAGGCGTTCGCGCGAAACAGCGGATCGCCATGATTTCGTCGTCCGTCGAGCAGTCGCCATGCGTTCCGCGGAGGGCAAAGACATCTCGATAATCTGGACGAGCTTCCTGATGAAAACCGTGGGCCTCTGGCTGGCGACTGACGAGCTCGAACAGCGTCGCAGGAATTTCGCGCTTGTTTACACGCTCGGCGCGATCGTCATCGCCACGGGCATCGCGATGAGAGATATTTACTTTTCCTGGGGCAACTTCAGCGTGAGTGTTCTTGGAATTGTTTCTGTAGCCAGGAATGTTGATATCCTTTGCAGTCACTCAGCGGTTATTGGAAAACAGAAATTCTGTTGGAAACTGAAGCTATAGATTAAATGAAATTTACAAATGAGAGAAGTTCTCACCATTTGGTGGTTTTCTTTGTTAATCTGATTGGCTGTAATTATAATATATAAACGTTTCCCACTTTTCTAGTCTAATTTGTTCCAGAAACTTCATTAAATCTTCGATTCTTATTCGATTAATGTTTTTTATTATAACGTTGCTGTCTTCTTTAGTAACTCAAGCAGATAATGATGAGTAAAGAAGAAATAGAAATGATCCTGAGCATTCCTCAAATTCTGTATTAAATTACTAAAAAATTTCGTCTACAATATTGTATTATGTTTTAATAACTAAATTCCAATTTTAAATATATCACCCCATTGTAGTAATAAATTAGAAAAGTAAACTATTACTATATTTTTATAACAAAATATGCACATATCTCATCTTTACAGAGAACATTAGTTTGCTGACAATTTTCACATTTTCTTCGTTCACAATTCTGCGATTTCAGGACTGCGTTTACATCATGTGCAACATATTGTACCTGATGATCGTCTTCTTCAAGATCACCGCTTTGTACGCGCATAAGACAGAGTTCTTTAAACTAGTCAGATACACACAAAAGAACTTCTGGCACTCGAACTATGATTATCGCGAGAAATTAATTTTGAAGGATTGCAAAAGACTATGCACCATTTTTATCGTAGCTGTGAGCTTTTGCGTTCAAGGCACTTGCGCTGGTTACATGGTGACACCACTTCTAGGTGCGTCGAAAGAAGCAGAGTTACTTTTATTTATTCGTAGCATCAAATAACGTTCGACTACGACAATGAAACATTTTTTTTACTTTTCAGCAAATATCGGAAAAAATCAGTCGGAAAGAGTGCTACCATTTAATATGTGGATCGATTTTCCTACAGGATTGTCGCCTTATTTCGAAGTCCTCTTCATTGTGCAGGTACAGCGTTTAACCCTTTGTTAAAATATTGTTTCTATTGCTAACTTCTATCAACAATAGAAAATTTCTATTTCAATAGAAAACTTGAGGAAAACATGCATTTCTGAAAAAGTTGCAGTGGACGTGCATTCGAAATTTAACCCTTTGCATTCTGATATCCTCAGAGGAGACATCCGAGTGCAAAAGCTTAAGAATTTTTCGATAGTTTCGATAATATTATTTTTAATAGTATTATATATGGAAACGTAACTAATAATTGAAAATTTTCATTGCAGATACTCTGCGTGTATCACGTCGGTGTGTGTTACATCTGTTTCGACAATTTCCTCTGCATCGCGAACCTCCACGTGGCCAGTCAATTTCGCATACTGCAATACAGACTGACGAAGTTAAATAACGAGATTAGCATCGAAATAAACGATCGTCAATCGGATACCAAATTATTGAACTATGCGAATATATGCCACGCTAAATTGAAGAACTGCGTGCAACATCACCAAGCCCTCACTGAGTACTGCAAGAGTTTGGAGAACATATTTACGTTGATCATACTTGGACACGTGTTGTTTCTAGCTATGATAATATGTCTGGTTGGATATCAACTGTTTTTGGTTAGTATGTCATGTATTTTCATGTGTATTTTTAATTTCGTGCACATTAAAGTAGTTTACAGACTACAAAAGGGGCAAAATGAAGGGGTTGAAGAGGGTATTAAGGGTTACTAATATTTTTAGAAACTTTTTCTTAATGTTTCTGACTTATTTCTTCTCACAAATGGTATTGCACATACAAGTTGCACTATTTATTTATTTAGATAGACACACCCCCTTCGAGGAACGTCAGCTTGGTCCTCAACTTGGCGGGCACTATTTGCCAACTATTCATGTTCACGTACAGTTGCAATGGTTTAATATATCAGAGTCTGAACGTTAGCAGAGCAGCATTCTCAGGGCCATGGGCATCGCTGCCAATGGACAAAACTGGCAAAACTATACGACAGAATGTGATAATTGTCATCATGAGGTCGAACAGGTCCTGCTGTCTGACTGCCAGCGGATTCTTTCCTGTTTCTCTCGAAACTTATACTGGGGTAACTAATATATCTACTCTACTGTTTCTTTATACTACTTTTTATAAATGTCTATTTTATCTTTTTAGAGAAGATGTTTTCAATTACTTTTTTTATTTCTTTGTTGCAGGTTCTCAGCACAGCAATGTCGTATTTCACCCTCTTGAGACAATCGTCTATAAATCTGATGAATACATAACAATTATATTCGAATGACAAAGATCATTTTTTATTGTATATAATGGTAATGTATATATAAGTTATGAGGTGCATGATACAAACCACGAGAATGTAAATAATTGTTGTCTTCGTATTAAAGTCAATGAGTATGGCAGAAAATGAATTCTTATTCCTGGTTTTTGGATGCGTTGCCTTGACTATCATTTAAACAACTCCTCCAATACCACTGATTTAATAAACACACGTTCCAATAAAATGAAAAGAAAACTAATTTCCCATTTTTCACTTTTCACGATTCATTTGTCTTGTGACACAGACTATCCGGACTTCTAATTCACAGCACTGTTCAACCACTGCCAACGGGACAGAGGCACCCAACGGCACCCTTAAATTCTAACTGAAGTTGAACATTCGCCACCCTCTTATAGTCATACATAATTCATCGACCCACCTTTTCACATCGAAGGCTACCAATCCTGCTGACACTTAAACTAGCTACTTGTCTGCTGAGAAGATACATATTGCAAACGAGACAGCTGATCCATGAATGACAACGGCGATCAAAGCGTCGAGAAGTCGAGTAAGTCTTCTTTGGTATAGACGACGCGTAAACTAGAGGCTGTTCCAAGAATCGACGGTCGAACTGGTCGATCGTTGGCGATTCAGGATGAGCTCGAAAAAGAAGAAAGACTTGTCCATCACCGTCATGTCGTTTTACATGAAAATCGTTGGCTTTTGGCTGGCTTCTGACAAGGCTGAGAGATCCTTGAGGAAGTTCGCCATGATTTACACTGTGATTGCCCTACTCATTGCCATCGTGGTCGAGGCGAGGGATATCTATTTTTCTTGGGGAGATTTTAGCGTAAGTGAAGCATACAACGTCCTCTCGCAGATATTATTTAAAGTGATGATATTTTTTATGAAAATTTGCGAATATTGCGTAACGTTTTCAGAATTTTTTTGTACAAAAAACAGTTTACAGATTAACGTGAAAATTATAGTTTCAGATGTACGATTTTTGGGTTACAGGAATTCATCTACATTTTGTGCAACGTTGTCGATGTCTGTCTGGTCTTGTACAAAATCTTGATCTGTTTTCTGCACAAAAAGGAGCTTCTTAATTTGATTCAGTACGCGAAAACTCACTTCTGGCATACGAATTACGATCCACGCGAGCAAATGATTATGGATTCCTGTAAATACACTTGCACCCTCCTCGTATGTACCTTCACTTTCTTCATTCAGGGAACAATTATATCGTACATAGTAAGACCGATTGCGGGTGAGTTACTGCAAGATCAGTCAATGATAATTTGGCAAATTATCAAGCTAGCAATTTTTCACTCTTGGATATCAATATTTCTGTTCAATAACGTTCATTAAATGTTCAATTATAATAAATTTACATATAGATGCATGAAATTATGTGGATTCTGAGGTATGATATAGAGTACATTCTTTCAGCAACTGTCGAATCAATTTCTATAATAGATTTGAACACGGAATAAAAATTATTTTTCAGCGAATGTTGGAAAAAACGAATCCGACAGAGTGCTTCCATTTAACTTGTGGCTCGATTTGCCAGTGTCGTTCTCACCGTATTTTGAGATAGTGTTCGTGATACAGGTAAATGTGTTTAATTTTCATACAAACTATTTACTAAAAATAATTGAAGCCAATGTAAATTTAATTCTTAATTTTTCAAAATCTTATAAATGTTACAAAGTGTTGGCAACTGTGAAAATTTAACCCCTTGCACTCGAATGTCCCCTCTGAGGATATCAAAATGCAAAGGGTTAAATTTTGAATGCACATCCACAGTAACTTTTTCAGAAATGCATGTTTTCCTCGAGTTTTCTATTGAAATGGAAATTTTCTATTGCTGGTAGAAGTTGGCAATAAACTATAATTACTAACGTCTGGAAAAGCGCTGAGTGCAAAGAGTTAACATTATATACACCATATAGCATCATATATATCGATAATACTACGATATAACAAAATCAGTAACTTACATCTTGGATTTTCACAGGTTTTATCGTTGAACCACGTTGGTGTCTGCTATCTTTGTTTCGACAATTTTCTGTGCATCCTAAACCTGCATACTGCAAGCCAGTTTCGGATATTGCAATACAGATTTGCAAACTTAGGCGGCAGGAATGGCCAGGAATGCTACAAAATACAAAAAAAGCCATCGTACAGTACGGATAAGTATGCCAGGTTTAAAAACATCGTTGAACAGCATCAAGCGCTCATCGAATATTGCAGAAGAATCGAGGACGTATTCACTTTGATTGTACTTGGTCAAATGTTAATCTTCAGCTTGTTAATATGCCTCAATGG
The DNA here is from genome assembly GCA_963969225.1 of Xylocopa violacea. NCBI lineage: Eukaryota > Metazoa > Arthropoda > Insecta > Hymenoptera > Apidae > Xylocopa > Xylocopa violacea. The sequence goes on along the minus strand of CAXAJV010000021.1, from coordinate 6,895,951 downwards.
ATATATGATCCTAATGGTTAGTTACATTTGTACGATATTTTATTTTTTATATCAATTCACTTACTTTTATTAAAAATCATCATTTATCACTCTAAACATTTTTCTGCGGTAATAAAATTATATATTAAAATATCTTAATGCAAACAACCTTCGTTCTTTGTTTAATCGATACAAATAATGATGTTTAACAAATTAACAATCCCATTAATTCGCACAATTTTTATAATAGAAAATGAGATATTAATTTTTCTCTGCTTACTTCTCCAACTTTTCAATGTTCATTTTATTATATGTAACACATACTGTGTTTAATGCGATTTCCACAGGACGACGCTCCGCTCACAAAGCGCCTAATGTTCGGCTTTCACATAATGGGTAGCATGTGTCAATTGTTGATGTTCACCTACAGCTGCGACTGCTTGACGCAAGAAAGCATGAACGTGGCTAACGCAGTGTACGGAAGCTTATGGCCGAGTTTGCCAATGGATAAGAGTGGCTGGATGTTGCGAAGAGACATGACGTTCGTCATCCTGAGGTCCAACATGCCTTGTTGTCTGACTGCTGGTGGATTTTTCGTCGTGTCATTGGAAACGTACACTGGGGTAACAAATGATACTTCCTAGCACAGTTAATTCAATTTAACTCCTCATCAGAGGACCACATTCGAGAAAGGTTCGAGTCTCTTCTTTGGCATTTTGCAGATTCTGAGCACTGCTGTATCGTACTTCACGCTGTTGAGGAATCACGTGGAAGTCGCGGTGAATGGCTAACAATTTTGCGATTTTAATTAAGTTGAAAGAGATTCTAATTTTATATAGAAGTTACGTGATGTAAATGGTGAGAAACAGTTAATAGAAACGGTTTCCTCGGCACAAGAAATTGGTATCTTGTTTAGTTCTTTGTGTGTTTATGCTATGTGCTGTACTTTGACATTTAACTTCGATTTTTCATTAGTCAAAGTTTTCATTATTGTGTTCTTTCCACTAGAACAATTTTGAAAATTCGAAGCACCATTTTTTCTTTACGCTACAAACTATCTTCAATTTCTGGCAACAACTCATGCAGAGCAGAACTACACATATTTAATTAATAATAGTACTCTTACGTGTGGTGTATATACGCCTCCAGCATATGAGTTGCACATTGTGTGACTGAATAACTGGAAAAACCGACCACATGACACTTTAGAAACCAGCTGTGCTGAATCATGATTCACTTTTTAATACCAGAACACATCTGTCACTTTCTTGTGAGTCGCGCGTAACGTGTCAGTCCAATATAGGTCCTTCACGCATGAACGCTGAGGAGACTATGGCGATCTCAAAGCGCCAAGAGGGTGGATGACCTTGAACTGCCTCTATTGTGTCCCCTACTATAGCGCACCGCAAGATCCTCGTTTTCTTATTACAAATCGTGCCTCCTTCTTTTCATCGAGGTCAAAGTTAATCACAGACAACTTTTCGAAGATAAATTTCTTTCCTGCAAGCCTCTTTGAGTATAAGTCTGCAATTTCTTGCAATTAGAGGTTTCATAATACCAGAATCATGCATAACTGATCGATTTCATCCGCGTAGCACACTCAGAATAACTAACAGAAATCTGGGAATATCGTTTTCTTCTTTTTTCATCCACCATCGTTTCTTCGTCATTTCATCGAATAGTTGTGCAGAAATGGGGAATGTAAAATAAATACAAGGTACGCGATCGATGAATAAAGAATGCGACCAGCTGGAAGCAATCGACTCGAACCGCCTCGGCTTCGAGTTCAATATTCGATTATTAGCAACTCGATATGGCTGTTTCGAAAAGTAACGACGTGTCCATCGGTATAACGTCGGTTTTTATGAAGCTGGTCGGTTTATGGATGGCGTCTGATCGCGCTGAGCAACGCGTCAGAGATTGCACGTTCATTTACACGTTGGTCGCGATACTGTTCGCTGTCTGGGTGCAGGTTAGAGGCATTTACTACTCGTGGGGTGATTTCAGCGTAAGTATGCGAATAATTAATCAGTGATTTAAGTGTCGTCTAAATATAGTGTCTCTGGTTTTCTTCAAATTCATTGTAGATGTCAAAGTGGTTTGTTTTTAGGGTGCCACAAATTTGAGAAGAGTGGCACCCTTTGCTCCTCTTTTTTTTTATGGAACAGACTATTTTTTTTTGTATTTGCATAGTTGCTATCAAATATTGTAATGTTTTTATTTTAATTATTTTCTAATATTTTGTATAACTAAAAAGAATATTAATGATACAGATTTACGTGTCAATTAAATATATGAACGCTCTATATCTTTCACAGGCCTGTATCTTTAATGCATGCAACATTTTATCAACAGCAGTACCTCTTTTTAAAATAATCGTCTTATTCGTGCATAGAAAAGACTTTTTCCGATTAATTTTATACATACAAGAAAAATTCCTGCAAGCGGAATACGACGACTATGAAAGGAAGATTGTAATGGACTGCAAACGAAAATGTACCTTCTTCGTGTGTTTACTGATGTTTTCCACCAAGGGAACCCTTATTTGTTACATCATCAATCCACTTGTTGGTAAGTCGATTAACTGTTTGAGTGCCAATGCTCTCCTCCTGTTCAGTGCTTACAACTGCCAATTTCTCGATGCGAAGAGCCAAATTGACTGCATGTTGGACACTCGCAAGAATGGCGTCAGCATTTCTCTACTGATAAGTAGGAAAATAGCGCCATTGCGTTGCTTGAGACTTTGAGATGTGGAAACTGAAAACGCCATTGCGTTGTCTGAGACTTTGAGACGTGGAAACTGAAAACGCCATCGCGTTGTTTAAGACTTTGAGACGTGGAAACTGAAAATGCCATCGCGTTGTTTAAGACTTTGAGACGTGGAAGTTGAAAGCGCCATTGCGTTGCTTAAGACTTTGAGACGTGGAAGCTAAAAAGCGCCATCGCGCTTCCTAGCATTTTTAGACGTAGAAATTTAGGAGCGTTATCGCGTTTAATGGCACTTTTCGATTTTTCCAAAAGTCTGTGACACTCAAACGGTTAATTAGAAACTTGGAGCCTAATTAAATTCTTCAATATACTTTAAAAGAGAAACAAGAGTTTGCTTTTCGCATATGTCTTCTGCGATGTGTAAAATCTAGAAATGGACACTTTGTGTTGTATTTTGAACTGTGTCTTCTATTTAATATAAGAAACAGATGTACTCTGCGTTTCTATTTCAGCGAATATTGGCAAAAACGAATCAGACAGAGAACTTCCGTTCAATATGTGGATCGACTCATTAACATTGTCACCGTATTTCGAATTAGCATTCGTGGTGCAGGTACGTGGTGTCTCCTCATCGTGTTCAGCTATAAATTTTCTGTATTTTTACAGACACTCTCCTTGTATCACATTGGCGTGAGTTACTTCTGCTTCGACAATTTCTTGTGCATTATGAACCTCCACGTAGCTAGCCAATTCCGCATTTTGCAATATAGAATGGCCAAAATGGCAGACTTGATGAGCAGAGGGAAACGAGAGAAAGATGAAAAATTAGCTATGAGTTCGTCGAGCTTTGCAAGGAAGTCCTATGTGATGTTTAAGCAACACGTTCGACAGCATCAAACGTTGATCGCATATTGCGAAAAACTCGAGAAAGTATTTAATTTAATTGTTCTAGTACAAGTGTTGACGTTTAGTCTGCTGATTTGCCTCGATGGATATCAAGTTCTTACGGTCAGTGTCACGAGTAGCATACATTATTAATTTTTACTTTCTTCATCTCTGTGAAATTGTGCTTCTTCAAAAGAAGAATTTCTTCTAGAATTTTCAAGAGTTTCTTGCATTAAAATGATTTCTCTGCAATATTCCTAGTTAGCTATTAAATTTTTTTATCAATTACAGTCTGGATACCACAATTTGAAAATTACAGCTCGCATAAATAACTTTGTTACTAGTACTATAAAATTAAATGTTTCAATGCAGAAATCAACCCTTTCACAGAACCCCTAATACCTTCTTTCCCCATATAAATTAGAAATTATTACCACCATCGCTACAATCAAACAAAATTTGTTCCTCAGCCAGAATTTCCCACCAGAAGACGACTGATCTTCACGTTTCACTTATCAGCAGCCCTAAGTCAACTGCTGATGTTCACGTACAGCTGCGACTGCATAATACGAGAAAGCATGAGCGTAGCTTTAGCAGTGTACAGCGGACCATGGCCACTTCTACCAGCGACTACGAGTGGAAGAATGATGAGGAAGGACTTGACACTCGTTATTATGAGATCCGGCTCACCCTGTTGCTTAACTGCTAGGGGATTCTTCGTTGTGTCTCTAGAAACGTACACTGGGGTAATGGGAACTCGCTATTGTTCTACTTGTTACAACACATCCAAATAAATAATAAGTCACAGAATGCAGTTCATTTGAAAATCGTAGATATCGTGAAAAATTATTTTTTAAAATAAAATTAATTTTTTATTTCTGTTGCAGGTTTTAAGTACTGCAGTGTCGTATTTCACGTTATTAAAACACCGTGGAGAAGCAATTAATTCGTAGTATACTGTAGTTCTGATACTGTAAATACATATATAAGGTAGGCCATATTAAAATTTGTATATAAAACAGATTACTGTTGTATTCATATTTCATTGCAATATAAATTAATCATTCTTTCCTATTAATTCTCATTTGAATGAAAATATTAATGGTTTACTGTGCAAATAATTTTACTATGCACACGTATAGTAATCACTTTCTATATTATACTCACGATAGTTTCTCTGTGTAGAGATTAACAGTACTTGTCCTAAGAAAACGTCGAAGAAAATGACCAAAATCCATTTAAAAATCAACAGAAAGGCACTTTACACGAATGTTGAAGCAAACAATTTATAAAAATCACTTTTGGTTATAATATACACTTCGTATCAAACTTAAATGAAGTATAACAAGCACTCTAGAGGCTTTGAGTGCACCCTTCTAAACATGTCCTCTGCTACAACGCAACTAGAAATCTTCACTGTCTCGTTACAAACTGCGCTCATTGTTCCCCTCAGATCAAAGTTAATTCCAGACAATTCTCTTGACTCTCGCAGCACGTTCAATAAGTGAAAAATTTCTCTTTCTACAAAAGAAAGCCACGCAGCTGATCGCAATCCCCCAGTTTCTCAAGCGACTTCGCAACCCTTGGAATCATGCATAACCTATCGATTCCATTTACGCGGTACTTGAAGAGCCCCTCTCTTCCTTTGTCGTTCCATCGATTACGCGGGGAAAGTAAATACAAAGCACGTGACCGACGAACAAAGAACGCGAGCTGATCAAAGCGACTGATCCTCGATACTAGACGTCGTGCAGGGTTCGATAACTGGTAATCGGCTGCGCGATATGAGCGTTTTTAGAAGCGACGATCTGTCCATCGGTTTGACGTCGATTTTTATGAAGCTCGTCGGTTTATGGATGGCGTCTGATCGCGCTGAGCAACGCGTCAGAGACTACACGCTGAGTTACACGTTGATCGCGATACTATTCGCTGTCTGGGTGCAGGGTAGGAGCATTTATTACTCGTGGGGTGACTTCAGCGTGAGTACGCAGAGATATCGAAGTCGTTGCTCAGAAAAATGAGTCTTGAACGCGATTTTCAGCATTTTTTATTATCAACGACAGTTTACGATTAAATGACAGACTCGTGTTTTGTTCGTAGGCTTGTCTTTTCACTGTATGCAATATTTTGTCCGTGGGAATACCATTTTTTAAGATACTCGTTCTATTGGCGCATAAAAAAGACTTTTTTCGACTGATAGTGTATATACAGCGAAAGTTTCTCCATGGGGAATACGACGAATACGAGAAGCAGGTAGTGATGGATTGCAAACGCAAGTGCGCCTTTTTTGTTTGTCTGCTAATATTTTCTACCAAGGGAACTATTATTTGTTATATTATCAATCCACTTATGGGTGAGTTTAACTTTATATTTGCAGAAATGTGGAGAGATTATTTGACTTTGTGCACCCGATTTTATATCTGTTCATATTTTAAATAGCTTATATCTCAATTTCAGCGAATATTGGGAAAAACGAGTCTGATAGAATATTGCCATTCGATATGTGGATCGATTCACTGTCATTGTCGCCATATTACGAAGTGACATTCGTGCTACAAGTATGTATTGTCATCTTTCGACATTGTTCATACTCATTGTCAAGAAAATTCAATAGTTATTAACATAATTTCCAATATTGTACGAAACACACAGTGTCTTGCTTAAAGGGAACATTAAAATTATTTCTGCTCTTTTTGAACACACATAAGTGGATTAATTACTACAAAAATAAGTTGTAAGCTGTAATTGAGACAATCTTATTTTATAACTTTACACTTCTCGAGTTGTTCCAATTCAGTGAGACATTTTGTGCATCTCGTGGAAAGTCATCCTCGAACAGTTCATTAAGACTCTGCTTACCCTTTCTTTTCCAGATAAATACGTCCACTTAATTACCATTTCGCAATCGTGACACTAATTAGCAACCATCCAAAGAAAATTCCATCACATCACAGCCTTCGATCAATCAGTTGAACCATGAAATTTGCGTGTCTCCGTAGGTTTTGTCCTTGTACCATATCGGCTTGAGTTACTTCTGCTTCGACAACTTCCTCTGCATCATGAATCTGCACGCAGCTAGCCAGTTTCGTATCTTACAGTACAGAATGGCGAGAACGCCAGATATGATGGACAAAGTGGAACGAGAGAAGGGCCAGAAATTAACTACGAGTTCGTCGAGTTTCGCGAAGAAGTCTTACGCGATTTTCAAAGAACACATCCGACAGCATCAAGTGTTGATCGCGTACTGCGACAAACTCGAGGAAATATTCAATCTGATCGCTCTGGGACAAGTGCTGACCTTCAGTTTGCTCATCTGTCTCGATGGATATCAAGTTCTCACAGTAACTATCATTAAAAACGTGTATTATCAATTTTGTTACGTTTTGTAATAAAATAACACACTTCTGACGAAGAAAACATTCCTCTGCACTCTATCTGTCTCAATGGATATCAAGTTCTCACAGTAACTATCATTAAAAACGTGTATTATCAATTTTGTTACGTTTTGTAATAAAATAACACACTTCTGACGAAGAAAACATTCCTTTGCACTCTATCTGTCTCGATGGATATCAAGTTCTCATAGTAACTATCATTAAGAACGAGTATTATCAAAATAACACGCTTCTGACGAAGAAGACACTCCTCTGCACTCTGTGGTGTCAATTTTAGTTACCATCAACGCTATTACTCGCGCGATTTTCTGTTCTCAGCCAGAATTTCCCACCAGAAGACGACTGATCTTCACGTTTCACTTAACTGGAGCGTTATGCCAATTGCTGATGTTCACGTACAGCTGCGATTGCATTGTTCGAGAGAGTACGAGCGTGGCTTTAGCAGCGTACAGTGGACCATGGCCACTTCTGCCAATGACTAAGAGCGGAAGAATGGTGAGAAAAGACTTGACGCTCGTCATTATCAGGTCTGGTGTACCCTGTCGCCTAACTGCTCGAGGATTCTTCATCGTGTCACTAGAAACTTACACTAGGGTAATCTAAACGATCAAAATCAATTCAAAGTTTCACTACAGTACAATAAAAATTGAATTAATTACTTGTTACAGGTTTTAAGTACAGCAGTATCTTATTTCACACTGTTGAATCAGAATGGACAATCCGTTGACACGTAATTTGCTATTTTAATAGTGTACAGAGTGAATCTTGTACAGAGTGAATAATTTACTGTATTTCTTCTGAAGTCGAGTAACATTGTTACCAACACATTTATTAATCAATAATTCTATAATAAAAAAGAATTATTGCTATACTAGTCTTACCTTGTGCTCCAGGAGATGTTAGAGTCACAACAGAGCTAATTACCACTCGAATCCTTCACGAAGATCATTTCATGCGTCTTACAAATACTAACAGCACCCACGAGTCACAGAATCGCACCAATGCACCAGTCTAAATTTACTATCTCTCGATTATGAGACTACAAACTTCTCAATCGTTGCACACCAATAAAGCATCATACTTCACAGCACCATTGATCAACTCTAACCCTTTGATGCACGCAAAGTAACGCTCAGACCTCCAGTTTAGGATCGATAGTCCGCAGCTGCAGTCCAGAGAATGACAAACCACGATAGTCACCCATAAATGATGCAACGCTGTCAACTGTTCTTATTATTTTGGTTTCTTGAATTCGCGCTGAGACGCGGCAATCGTTTCCGGTTTTCACGCGACGCGAAGAAGATCGACAGATCAAAGCGACGCCTGTCACTTTGACAAATTACAAGCGTCGAAATATGATATACATATCGGCGACGTCGTCGAACCTTCGACAGTCACCATGCAAGCGAAAAGGCACTTGGACGTGTCGATCATCTTGTGCACTTTGCTCTTGAAGATCGTTGGGCTGTGGCTGGCTCAGGATTCTGTCGAGGAACGTCGGAGGAAGGTGATGATCGGTTGCACTTTGTTCAGCACGGTCTTCGCTACGTTCGTCGAAGTCAGAGATTTGTATTTCACGTGGTTGCATAAGGGAGTAAGTTTATCGAATCGTTTTAAATTCGTAAGTGTGGCGATTAAAAAAAGTTTTTAAAGTTTTTTTTTTAAATGAATTGTTGAAGTCTGATAACATTAATCAGGGTTGGCCAAACCGTGGCGCATTGCATTTTTGCGTCTACTTATCCTTTGGAATTAGGCGCCATAACTTGAGTACTCCCAGTTCAATTCATTCTGTAGTCTTCTTATTCGTCAGTTCGTCCACTTTTTTGACAGTTTGCAATTGTAGTAGAGAGAGAGAGAGAGAGAGAGAGAGAGAGAGAGAGAGAGAGAGAGAAAGAGAGAGATTGGCGTAAATTAATTGAGTTATTCCTATTCTTCTTCTCAGCGAAGCAGATCCTACTCCTATCTCTATTTTTCACCCCTAACCGTGAAATAAATTCACAACATAGCATCTAAACTCGTCTATAAAAAAAATTAGCGTATGTAGTATGCAAAATCTTGGCCACCCCTGACATAGATATTTATCACTCGCATGATTATTCTTGAATGAAAGACAACAAAATTTTTGGGACGGTGCAATATAAAAAGTACCGTTCATGCAATTCACCTAATTAGTTCTGCTCTATCGCATTTCAGGATGTCCTTTACGTTTTCACTAACACTCTAACAGTGGTCATGGCTCTGATTAAGATATATATCATACTGATGCGCAAAGTCGAGTTTTTGGATCTGATCGCGTACATGCGAGAGAAATTTTGGAACGTCGATTACGATGCCAACGAGAAAGTAATTTTTGAGAATTGCAGGAGGACTTGTATCTTCTTCATTTCCGGCGTAAGCCTCATTGGTATGTGCGTTATGTTTTCGTACGTATCGACACCATTCACAGGTGAGTCAACCATTTTTAAGGGCAGCGTTTCGAAATTCACTTTGTCAAATAATTCTTCTTCATTTTTACTCATCGACACGCAATTATTATAAAATTTACTTTAAATTTACTTCACTAAAATGATTTTTGCGATTGTTACAGGACGTAGCTCGAGCAATGAATCTGAAAGATTGCTTATATTCAATATGTGGACTGACCTACCCTTGTCAACGACGCCTTACTATGAAATGACGTTTACTTTGCAGGTATTTTACGTTTTACAACTTTCAAAGGCATGTTTCTTACTTATTTTCATATTTTAACGAGTAGTATAACAATATTCTTTTTACAAATGGAGAGTATATGACAATTAGTAGTTTATTGTAGAAACAAAAGAAATTTATTTAGATGCAAACCTTGCATATTTATGCCAGCACCCATAGATGAAATAAAAGTCAAGACTGTCAACTATAAAAGCATGCAAATATAAAACAAAACAACAATTCTTTTACAGGTTGTAACTTTGTGTCAAATAGGGGTGTGCTATTTCTGCTTCGATACTATTTTCTGCATCATGACCATTCACGTGTCTGGTAACTTCACGATTTTACGATACCGATTCTCGAAACTGTGCGACGTACAATGTCAGACAACCGAAAAAGATGCAGAATCGATATTGGATAACCACGTACGCGAAACTTATGCCAAACTTAAGACTTACGTTCGACAACACCAAGCGTTAATCTACTTTTGCGAAAAACTCGAGAAAGTGTATACGATGATCATACTGGGACAAGTATTGGTGTCCAGCTTGTTGATCTGCTTGTTTGGGTACCAAATTCTGCTGGTCTGTATTTTTACTGACCATTACTGTTTTCTGACTACGCACAATTTTACTGTACATTGCTTGTCTGAAAGAAAGACACGTGCAGACTTTGCGTCGTCATTTTCTTTTTAAGCAGCAGGACTTCAGATTTTCTGTTCAGTGTTCTCTATTTTCGTGTAGCTCTCTGGTATACAGACTTTCTTCCAAGCCTTCTAATAAAGTGCATAGTAAAAAGTACATTAATTAACTTTCATTTTCTTTTACTCAAATATTTTAACAAGTTATTTAATAAGAACAGGTTTTCTTCTATGTTAAAATGCTCAAGTCATATGTTTAACCAGAGTCACGTACAGATATTTCAGATTGTAGACGAAAATGGTGTCTCTCGAATATCTTTTTCTGTTTTCTTAGGCTCAAGCACCTCCAGAAAGACGCTCCATGTTTTTCTTTCTGATAAGTGGCTCGATGGCTCTGTTGTTTATGTTTACCTACGGTTGCAATTCTGTAATTGACGAAAGTAACGACGTGGCAGTGGGAGCATATTCAACGCTATGGATGATGATGCCAATGAACAGATTAGGGAGGATGATACGAAAGGATTTAATAATGGTAATCGTCAGGTCCAGGAAAGTGTGCTGTCTGACCGCGAACGGATTTTTCCCTGTGTCGCTGAAGACTTATACTTCTGTAAGTGTGGTTCGTGGAATGCGAATGTTTCCTTCATTTTTACACAAATAAATCAATAATATTTATAATAATGAAATTAATTAAATTAATAATTATTTGAAAATGCAAGAAGATATCTTCATAAAACAACGTGAAAGCACGTAAATTTGTTTTAGAAGAAATTTTTAGAAGAAGTTACGCATGGATCTAGTTCGAATGTTAAAATATCGACTTTAAATAAAAAAGAAGTAATTTCAGTTTCGAGAAAAAATAATTCAAATCGACGAAAGAGACTTAATTTTGTATTATTATTATTAATTGTGAACTACTGCGAATTTGTTTACGAAAAGATTGTGAAAGCAGACTGTCCAAAAGCTGAAATGTTTCATTTATTGTTACAGATTTTGAGCACTGCCGTATCGTACTTCACATTGCTAAGAAACCACGCAGAACAAACAACGATAACATAACTAATATCCAAGTATCCATGTTTTTCACTTGCATACATGTATGTCGTACAAGAATAATAAATTCAATTTTCTCATCTTCGACATTTCGTTTCATTTTGACAATTTTCCAAAATAGCTTTTCAAAGTTTTTTATCATAATCAAGACAACAAAAACTATACCTGGTGTGTATTGTACAGCGTTCGCTGTGCTGGGTCCAAACTGAGACGTCCATCTTCGCAAACTAATTATTATGGCTTCGTACTTTGCACTTATTTACTCCAACTCGTTTCATTTTCGTAACAAACAGATTTCAGTCAAATGCACTATTTTATAATCACTGTGAACGACAAAGAGACCACTTTAGAACCACAGTTGGACGACAGAAGAGCCACTTGGCTGTGGTTCACCCAACGCTCTGCACCCTTGAAAACTGGTCTTCCACTTTAAAGTTTTCCGTCCGAGTTCAGCCTATCGAACGACATTCGCCACACAGTCGGCGATCGATAAATGACAGCTAGTGTTCAGAAAATGACAAATCATAAAGAATCTCAATGGTCGATGAATAATGCAAAGCAGTTAACTATTCCTACTGGTTGCTTCTTCGATGCGAATTCAACGCTTTACTGAAAGGTGACAATCATGTTCTAAAGTGTCAAGAACGTTCGAAAAACCGTGGAATGAAGGGTGTATAAAAGGATCAAAGCTCTGTCTGTCGTTGCGATCATTTTTACGCGCTGAAAGCGATACACTGGTGGTTTCGAACGATCGACAGACATCATGCAAACGAAGAAGCATTCAGACGCATCGATAAGCCTGTGTACCTTCTTGTTGAAGGTGGTAGGTCTGTGGAGAGCTGAAAACCCTAGCGAAATGCGTCGAAGACAGATAATGATCGTTTATACGTTGTCTCACACGCTGTTGGCTGTGGCCATCGAAGTCAGAGACTTTTATTTCACGTGGATCAACAAGGATGTAAGTGCGATCGAGTTATTTTATGTATAAATTCAAGTTTTACTGTGTTTCAGGATATCTTCTATGTTCTCACTAATTCTTTAACCATATGCATGGCCCTGGCAAAGATATATATTATATTGATGCACAAGGCCGAATTTTTGGATCTGATCGCGTACATGGAAGACAAATTTTGGAACGTTAATTATGAGAACGAAGAGAAGAAAATTTTAGATGGCTGCAGGAAAACTTGTATGTTTTTCGTGCTTACTGTCAGCATCGTTGGGCTGTGCGTTACTGTGTGTTATATTATGAATCCTCTAATTGGTAAGCTAAAGTAATTTTATTTGAGAAAGTTTTATTCGATCAAGACTAAAACTGTTAAAGTAATTACTTCGACAGACTTTTATTTCGAAAAGAAGATTATTTTAAGAGTATAGCAGTTGATTAAATTTGTCTTGGTGTCAATTATAACTCTCTGAAATCGCAAATATATGGTGTCATTTAATTATTTTACTCAAATATTTTACTAAAGTTATTATATTATCTTATTAACCCTTTGCACTCGAGAGATGATTCTCAGTCACCAATTTGAACCATTTTTGGGAAGTCTCGAGTGCAAAGGGTTAAAGTACTTTTTTGGAAATTTTCAACTCATCGATTTATAACAGACCAAATACTAAGTTTTGGAAAATGGTGATTTCTGTATATCTAAACTTCCTACTTCTTTATAATTATCTGCATCTGTCTTACTTTTCTGCTTCGAGTCTCATCAACATGTAATTTACACATTTGTTGCAGCACGTAGAGCAAACAACGAATCCGAAAGATTGCTTTTATTCAACTTATGGCTTTCTGGTCCCATACTGGTCTCGCCTTACTACGAAATGACCTACACTTTACAGGTATTTTACAATTCCCCACGTTTTGGAGAGCACAGCAATTATTATTATTCTTACAGGTTATAAATATGTATCAAATAGGAGTGTGCTACTTTTGCTTTGATACAATTTTCTGCATCATGGCGGTGCACTTGTCTGCACAGTTTCGTATACTCCAACTCAGACTCACGAAACTGTGCAACATGCAACACCAAATAACCGAGAAGGGTGCAGAAACGATGTTGAGAAACCATATAGAAAAGTCTTACAGAAGATTTAAGCAATACGTACGAGAGCATCAGGCGCTTATCCATTTTTGCGATAAACTCGAGAATGTGTACACGTTGATTATACTTGGACAAGTGTTGGTGTTCAGTTTGTTAATCTGCTTGTTTGGTTATCAGATATTGTTGGTCAGTATTTCACGTATCTGCACAGAAAATTGTAATCAGTTAATCGTACAAGATTAATCATTCACTAATTTACAAACTGAGAAATTTAGAAATTTCACAAAATTATTCAATTACAAGGTTAATCATTCGCTAATTTACTAATTGATAATTTAGAAATTTCACAAAATGCATTTTACAGTTAAAATAATATATACATATTTCAATTTTCCATTTTTTTCATATTTCAATTTTTAAATAGGGATGCAAATTTTTAAAATATTGCATTTTGTCTTAGACTAACGCTCCCCCTGCGAGACGTTCGATTTTCATCTGTCTGATGACTGGTTCGATGGCGTTATTGTTCATGTTCACCTACAGTTGCGATGAGGTGATAGAACGAAGCGATAGCATTGCTTTTGGGGCATATTCAGCGCTCTGGACACTCATGCCAATGAATAAATCAGGGAAGATGCTTCGTAATGATTTAATACTAGTTATCGTCAGAGCCAGACGAGTCTGTTGTCTGACCGCGAACGGATTTTTCCCTGTGTCGCTAGAGACTTACACTTCGGTAAGTATAGTGCACACTGCAGAGAAAATACATCTCAATTTTCACTTTAATGCCAGATAAAAAGGAGTTAACTGATTTAAAACGCAAAATATATCAACTACTCTTAGGAATAAAATTTGATAACCAATTAATTAAATTAGTACGCGAGCGTTTAAGTGGTTCGATTTAATTGTTACAGATTTTAAGTACCGCAGCGTCGTATTTCACATTATTGAGAAGCCACATAGAACATACATCGGTAACATAACTAATAATATATTACCTCTGAAGATTAGATCGTAAATCATGGTTGTACGTTTGTATCGTTAAAAAAAAAAAGTTAATAAATGCAGTTTGTTATAGTCTCTGAATGGTACCTCGTGTTAAAAGCGTATTGCAATCTTCGAACACCATATTTAGCATACAAACAACGTTGCAAGCCATTTGTCAGGTTCATCGTTCGTTTAACCACAGTCACATTCTGTCAGCTATTACGTAATTCTACTCAGCGTTTCTCTACTCAGCTACTCAGAGTTTCATACTCGACCACCCCCACTGTTCTTTAAATCATCAATAACTCATCGATCGTAATGACAATTGCACGTTTCGCGAATACCAGCGAAGAACGATGCACGGATACCACTTAAAACTAAATATACCACGTATACGTAGCGAAGTAATGAAGGATCATTTGCAGATCAAAGACACGTTACGTCTGGTCAATTGCTTCCGATAGTTTTCGATAATTGATAGGTTCGCGCAGCTATAAATTCAGAATTGATCCGTCGGATCGTTCGAGATTCAGTATGAGCGTGAAGTATCGCAAGGACATCTCTTTCAGTCTAGCAGCTTACTTCCTGAAGGTCGTCGGCATCTGGTTGGCCGCGAATCGATTCGAGGAATGGTTCAGAAACACCACAGTGGTGTACACCATCGCTACGCTGATATTCTCTATATGGGTTCAGATGAGAAACTTGTACTTCTACGGGGGCGACTTCAGCGTAAGTTTCTTTAGTTTTGTGTTCACGTGAAAAGCTCTGATTTGAGGCGATAAATTGGCTTTGTGCTTTGTGTCTTCATATCTGCAATTAATTTTAATTTGACGTCGATTTAACTGTTGGCATTAACATGTATCAACTTTGAGACCACAGTGAAGGTATTAATATAACTTCGTGCACGTTACTTGAAAGAAGTCATTAATTTCTCAGCTATTATTTTAATTATGTGCAACAGAATACTAAAATTAATTCTTAGAATTGAGTTTTATGTAATGCAAATGTGCAATTTATTCGATTGGAATGCTTTAGGTTTTCGGCTACATTCTGTGCAATAGTTTAGGATTGTTCATGGACTTGTTCAAGATAATCCTGATATTCATACACAAAAAGAAATTTCTCAATCTAATCGTCCACATGCAAAAGAATTTCTGGCACTTCAATTACAATGATTACGAAAATCTGATCATGGCGGACGCGAAGCAAATGTGCATCTACTTCGTCTGCGTGTTCTCGTTCTTCTCTCAATCCGCGATCTTTTCCTACATGATACGACCACTCATATGTGAGTTTGCTTAGCGCTGCAGTTTGACGACAAAATTTTCATTGAAGAAATGAAAATCTGTTGATAACTGAATTTTAGCAAACATCGGGAAAAATGAATCAGATCGAGCGCTTATATTCAACATGTGGCTGGATCTGCCATTGTCAACGACGCCATACTACGAAATTATGTACGTGATACAGGTATTGCTATTTTTCTTAGAAAAATATTACATTTCATCTTCGATATACCAGTTGAATCGCATAAACAGATATTTAGCCATTTGCACTCGGATGTTCCCTTTGAAGAGACATCAGCATTGATTAGTAATTACGAAATGAAACGTACTCCATCGCAGCTGTTCGAGAAATGCATGTTTTTCAGAAGTTTTCTATTGAAATGGAAGTTTCTATTACTCAGAGACGTTAGCAATAGAAACTATTGCTAGAATATTGCTAAAATTGCTGCAACAATAGGAAATATTGCTATTTTAGCAATAGCTTAATTATATTTTAGCAGTAGCTTATTAAAATAGCAATATTGCTACTTTAGTCATCGCCTGGGAAGCATTTGAGTGCAAAAGTTTAGAATTATTAATACTTTATCAATAAGAATAATTCTTGTTACTGATTCGCATAGGCTTTCGCTTTGTATCAGGCTGGCGCGTGTTATCTCAGCTTCGACAATATATTCTGCATCATGTGTCTACACGTCTCCAGCCAGTTTCGTATATTGCAATACAGGATGGCAAACATACACAGTGAAAAGGACGACTCTTTTTCGAAGCAATGTTACGCCACCCTTAAACGCTATATTCGACAACATCAGTCTCTGATCGAGTTCTGCGCCATTCTCGAAGAAACGTACACAATGATTGCACTGGGACAAGTGCTTATGTTTGCCACGCTGATATCTTTTCTGGGATATCAAGTGCTTTTGGTGAGTATAAATTGTATACTATAATTGTGTGAGTATGAATCATATACTATAGTTGCATGAATATGAATATATACTATATAGATACATACACCACGAGTGAGGTATAATAAATGAGCAAAAAGTAACTCTACTGAAGTATTTTTCTTGTTTACATTCATTGAAAAGTAGATTCAGTTACGTGATTAAATTAGTAGACCCCAGAAACTTAGACTGCTACGGATTGGCTGATCAGTGCATCTGAATCTACTTAGACTTAGCTAAAGAGAATACGCTGCGATTAATTTAAATACTAATTTTTTCGTCTTGTATCCTGCAGTAAAATAACTTCTTGTTAAAAAAGGTCTCTGTCAATCACGTCATAAATAATATAGTTTATCAAAAAAGAACCCTATTATTATTGCATCGTCGAACATCTGTCTAATATTTTCAATATTTCGTGGCACGCAGGTGGACCTGGCCCCATCATGGCGTCTTTCCTTCATAAACTATTTACTGGCCACCATGTGTCAGCTGTGGATGTTCGCGTACAGTTGCGACTGCGTGACGAGAGAGAGCGAGAACGTCTCTCTGGCAGTTTACGCAGGGCCATGGATAAATTTGCCGATGGACAAGTTTGGAAAAATGGTACGAAAGGATCTGCAGGTCGTCGTGATAAGATCAGGACGAGTTTGTAGTCTGACTGCTGGTGGCTTCTTCTCTATATCCCTTGAAACTTACACCAAGGTAATTGTCATCGAACACTCGTTTAATTTAACTATTTTTTAACCATTTAACACTTTCCAACGTGTCAGTCATTCGATTTGACAATTTAATTTTACCATTTACAAGTTGAAACGAGTTAACTCTGTTTCGTTGACGTAATTGTTAGTGGCACTCGTTCTGTCATACTTTCTCATTACAGATCATGAGTACTGCAATGTCGTATTTCACCATAATGAAACAGCGAACCGTGGACGCAGCAAATGCATAATTTCATTAGCTTTCATGTCGTATATACATGCAAGGTACCATCTACGTGATCTTAGAGTTGTACAATTTTATATAAGGCAGCAATCGTAGGGTTAGAATAAAATTACTTATTTTCGCTTTTAATAATGATTATTTATACGATTTATAAAGATCTTGTTTGTATCGATGCTTTTTACCATTATTTTCTGGTAGCATTCACTCAAATATTTCTAAGCTACTGTAAAGAAACGATAATAATCAAACTCACCATTGATTTCTGTTGGATCACAATACTTCCAAACAAAATGCCACAGTTTGCAGTTTATTTTTCACACAAGTTCCACAGACATGTTTCTTTCTGCAGACCCGCATTCTGCTGTCAGCAACTACGTAATTCCACTCAGAGTTCCACACTCGTTACCAACCCCCACTGTTCTGTAAATCATGAATAACTCATCGATCGTAATGACAATTGCACGTTTCGCGAATACCAGCAAATAATGATGCACGCACACCACTTATAACCAAATATACTATGTATACATAGCGAGGCAATAGAGGATCATTTGCAGATCAAAGACAACGCTACGTCTGACCAATTGCTTCCGATACTGTTCGATAATTGACAAGTTCGCGTAGCTATAAATTCCGAATTGATCCGTCCGATCGTTCGTGACTCAGTATGAGGTTGAAGTATCGCAAAGACATTTCTTTTAGTATAGCAGCTTACTTCCTAAAGTTCGCAGGCATCTGGTTGGCCGCGAATCGATTCGAGGAATGGTTCAGAAACGCCACAGTGGTGTACACCATTCTCTCGTTGAACTTCTCTATATGGGTTCAGCTGAGAAATTTGTACTTTTGCTGGGGCGATTTCACTGTAAGTGCAGTCTATAGTTTTGTGTTTTCGTGAATAGTTTCTATTTGAGGCTTTAAATTGATTTCTTGCTGTAGGTTAAGCGATTTTTGTGTCTCTATTTTAACACATTGCTGTTTGTTACCATATTTTAATAAAATATACGTTACTTTGCATATGTCATGGCTCAGGTTTGTTTTTGTTGAGTTTTTGATTAGAATTACTGATGGAAGCCAAAATTACGTCAACGAATTGTCGATAAAGAAAATTAAAGGACGTATTGCTACGTCCATCGTCCAGCAATGTGTTAATATATGAGATTTGACAAATCCCAGTAAAAGAAGTGATTGATCTTTCAATTACTATTTTAATTACGTCCAACAGAATACTAACATAGACTATTAAAGGTAGATATGCAAAAATAGAATGAACAACTCGAGAGACAGTGGATAAGATTACTATGTTCAACTGATTTAACTTAATAAAAAATAATAAGTCACGAATTTTCATGATTCTATATAATGCTCGTACGCAATCTATTCAGTTCGAATGGTTTAGATTTCCGGTTACATCCTGTGCAATAGTTTGGGATTGTTCATAGACTTGTTCAAAATAATCCTGCTAGTCATACACAAAAAGAAATTCCTCAACCTGATCGTCTACATGCAAAAGAATTTCTGGCACTTCAACTACGACGATTACGAAAATTTGATCGTGGCAGACGCGAAGCAAATGTGCGTCTACTTCGTCTGCGTGTTCTCATTTTTCTCGCAATCCACGGTCTTTTGCTACATGACGCGACCTCTTATATGTGAGTTCACTTGGTGCTAAAATTCGACGAGAAAATCGCGAATGACAAATGAAAATCTGTTGGCAATGCAATTTTAGCAAACATCGGGAAAAATGAAACAGAACGAGCGCTTATATTCAACATGTGGCTGGATCTGCCATTGTCAACGACGCCATACTTTGAAATTATGTACACGATACAGGTATCACTCTTTTTTTTGTTTAAATTACATTTTTTTCTTCAATATATCCACAATATAGTCGCTATAATTAAATAACTGGAATAATTCTTCTTACTGATTCGCGTAGGCTTTGGCTTTGTATCATACTGGCGTGTGTTACCTCTGCTTCGACAATATTTGTTTAAATTACATTTTTTTCTTCAATATATCCACAATATAGTCGCTATAATTAAATAACTGGAGTAATTCTTCTTACTGATTCGCGTAGGCTTTGGCTTTGTATCATACTGGCGTGTGTTATCTCTGCTTCGACAATATATTCTGCATTATGTGTCTGCACGTCGCCAGCCAGTTTCGTATATTACAATACAGGGTGGCAAATATACAAAGCGCAAAGAATAAGACGGAACACGCCTGTTCTTCCGAGGAATGTTACGTCGCTCTTAAACACTGTATCCAGCAGCATCAATCTCTAATTAAGTTTTGCGCTGTACTTGAAGAGACGTGCAGAATGATTGTACTGGCGCAAGTGATAGTGTTCAGCGCATTGATATCTTTTATTGGATATCAAGTGATTTTGGTAAGCATGCGTCGTGAATAAATATATATTGCAAATAAAACATTACATAAGAAGAAAAGAGTAACTCTTCTGAGGTACTATTCTCTTTTAAATTCATTTCTGTGCTCTAAGGTGCTCTGCTTGTGGTTGAAGCAGAGTCAGTTAACCCATTCGAGAAGAATTGCACGCTGTGTGCAATGCTATTGAATTGAAATTATGAATCAGTACGAAAAAAGTAGGCGACGAAATAAGACTGGTTGAAAGTAAAAAGTATTTTAGAATTGTATACAAATTTTTACAAATTTTAACTTCTGTGGTTGGTCCAACAAAAAATGAGCCGTCTTAAATGGGTTAACTGTAAGTAGATTCATCCAAGCGTTCAGACAAGCAAACGCAAGAAACTTTGAAGAGTGCTACTGAACGTCTGACCAGTCTATCTGAATCTACTTAAACTTGCTTAAAGGGAATTTTCTTGTCGCGAAATTTCTTTTTACTATTCGATAAAATAACTTCATTTAAAATAAACCTGCATATATCGTATATTACACGAAAATACTCTCTGTCGTAAACGAAGCATTGTACAAAAACACTCTCTGCCACAAATGAAGCATTTTGTCGAAAAGAAACCCTGTTTCCTACGCGAAAATTGAATGCTATTGTATCCTCGAACACCTGTTCATTATTTTCAATATTTCGTGACACGCAGGTCGACTTGTCGCCAACATGGCGGCTTTCCTTCATAAGCTATTTAATGACCACCATGTGTCAGCTGTGGATGTTCACGTACAGTTGCGACTGCGTGACGCGAGAAAGCGCGAACGTCTCTTTGGCAGTTTACGCAGGGCCGTGGATAAATTTGTCGATGGACAAGTTTGGGAAAATGGTACGAAAGGATCTGCAAGTCGTCGTCATAAGATCGAGGCGAGTTTGTAGTCTGACAGCTGGTGGTTTCTTTCCTATATCCCTTGAAACTTACACCAAGGTAA
Source organism: Xylocopa violacea (assembly GCA_963969225.1). Lineage (NCBI taxonomy): Eukaryota > Metazoa > Arthropoda > Insecta > Hymenoptera > Apidae > Xylocopa > Xylocopa violacea. The sequence continues at coordinate 6,875,047 of CAXAJV010000021.1, read as the reverse complement.
TTGACACTAACCACTTGTTGCTTTGCACTGTATTAGTCACTCGATTCGACAATCTAATTTTGCCATTTGCAAGTTGAAACGAGTTCATTCTTTTTTGTCGACGCAATTCTTAGTGACTTTGTTTTGACATACTTTTCCATTACAGATCATGAGTACTGCAATGTCGTATTTTACAATAATGAAACAGCGTACCGTGGACATAGCAGACGCATAATTTCATTAGTTTTTATGTCGTACGTATATGCAGGGTATCATTTACTTGATGTTACAGTCGAAAGATTTCATACAAGATAGTAAATCGAAAGCCAAGAATAAAATTGTTTATCTGTGCTCTCAATAATAACTATTTATATAACCAATTGCATACGATGATTATACCTCTCCTATCATTTCATTGTTAAATATTTTCATACGTATTAATACTTTATACCACTACCTTTCTGTAGCATATTTTCAAATATTCATTAACTACTGTAAAGAAACAATAATAATCAAACTTACCACTAATTCATGCTGGATCACAATATCTCCAAACAAAATGCCACAGTTTTGCAGTTTATTCTTCACACAAGTTCCACGAATATGTTTCTTTCCACAGAGTAACATTGTACTGCCAGCCACAACGTAAATCCACCCAGAGTTGCATACTCGTTACCCACCCCCACTGCTTTTTAACTCATGCATAACTCATCGATCATAATAAAAATTGCACGTTTCGCGAATACCAGCAAAGAACAACGCATGGATACCACTTATGAACAATGTATACATAGCGAAGTAATAAAGGATCATTTGCAGATCAAAGACACGCTACGACTAACCAATTGCTTCCGATACTTTTCGATAATTGGCAGGTTCGCGCAGCTATAAGTTGCAAATCGATCCGTTCGTCCGTTCGAGATTCAGTATGAGCGTGAAGTATCGCAAGGACATTTCTTTCACTGTAGCAGCTTTCTTCTTGAAGTTCGTCGGCATCTGGTTGGCCACGAATCGTTACGTAGAATGGTTTCGAAACGTCGCAGTGGTGTACACAGTTATCGCGTTGATTTTCTGCATATGGGTTCAAATGAGAAACGTGTTCTTCTATGGGGCAGACTTCACAGTAAGTGCAGTCTTTTGTTTTGTATTCGCGTGAGAAGTTCAGATTCTAAATTAGTTTCCTGCTGCGAGGCAATTTTTGTGTCTTTATACGTCCATTTAACCCTTTGCACTCGGCTAGCGATGGAAATTGACCAAAATAGCAATATTTTAGCAATAGTTTCAATTGTTAACGACTTCCAGCAATAGAAAATTTCTACTTCAATAGAAAACTTGAGGGAGACGCATTTCTCAAAGAGTTGCGATGGAATAAGTTTGACTTCTGTAATCACTAATCAATGCTGATGTCCTCTCAGAGGCGACATCCAAGTGCAAAGGGTTAATTTTAATTTAACGAGGATTGAACCTTCTTTAATTCTATGTATCTATTAATTGTAAAACACACGCGTTGTAGAATAACTCGCAGTAGATAGACACAGTCGATAGCGTACTACGCAGATTTTCAGAAGGCACGCGACACTTTGTTATTGTTTTCGTTCCGGCGTTCGATGCTCAACTCTCTCGATCGTTCGCTCGCACGTTAATATATTTCGTGGTCTGCGACGAACATTAACGATTTTAGACGACTCGATCCGAATTTGAGTAAAACTACTACGAACATGCGTCGATTTTGAACCGAATATCTCAATTACTAACTTGAATTGTGTCCAACAGAATGCTAACGTCGATTATTAACCCTTTGCACTCCTTTCTCGAGTGTGACTCGACATCAGTAAATAAAAAAAGAATGCAAAGTTCCATAAATATAAATTGCAACAAAGTTTGAGATTTAATATAATTAGTAAAAAATTTGTTTTCAAGTTGTTGACAAGAAAATTGAGAAATAATTTAGAGTGCAAGGGTGAATATGCAGTAATAAAATTAATATCCTAAGAGACAGTGCATTGGATTATTATTTTCAAGTGGTTTAACTTATGAGTCACGAATTTCTTAGAATAAATGTATTTTTACTGATTCTTATTTAATGTAGAATGATTCTACGTGATTTATTCAGTTCGAATGGTTTAGATTACCGGTTACATCTTGTGCGCTTGTTTGGGATTGTTCACGGATTTGTTCAAAATAATCCTGATGTCCATACATAAAAAGAAATTTCTCACGCTGATCGTCTACATGCAAAAGAACTTCTGGCACTTCAACTACGATGAATCTGAAAATCTGATCATAGCGGACGCGAAGCAAATGTGCTTCTACTTCGTCTGCGTGTTCTCTTGTTCATCTCAATTCACGGTCTTTTGCTACGTACTTCGACCAGCTATATGTGAGTTTATGGTGCGACGAGAAAAGCACGATTGAAAAATAAAATTCATAATCCAATTTTAGCGAACTTCGGAAAAAATGAAACAGATCGAGCGCTAATATTCAACATGTGGCTGGATCTACCTTTGTCAACGACGCCATACTTCGAAATTATGTACGCGTTGCAGGTATTGTCCTTCGTCTTCTAAAAAAATTGCATTTCTTCTTCAATTTACCGACTATACTTAAACAAATTGCAAGAGTAGAAATGTAAATCGCTTCGCATTTTATCGATAGGAATAATTCTTGTTACTGATTCGCATAGGCTGTCACATTGTACCAGTCTGGCGCGTGTTATCTCAGCTTCGACAATATGTTCTGCATCATGTGTCTACACGTCTCCAGCCAGTTTCGTATACTGCAATACAGAATGACAAAAATTCAGAATGCAAAGGGAGGCTCTTTCTCCGAGCAATGCTATGCCACCCTTAAAACCTATATTCAACAACATCAAGGTCTGATTGAGTTTTGCACTGTCCTCGAAGAGGTGTGCAGGATGATTCTACTGTGGCAAGTAATAGTGTTCAGCGTATTGATATCTTTTATTGGATATCAATTGGTTTTGGTGAGTGCAGCGAAGCATAAATACATTTATTATAAGTAATGTGTAATGAAAAAATAATTATTCTGAGGTGTTTTTCTCTTTTAAATTCATTGCATTGTAAATTTTGCATTGTAATATTATTATAATATTATAGTATCGTATATTAAATAATTATAATATTATAATATTAAATATTCACGAAAACACTCTTTGACAAAAATGAAACATCTCGCACGTTTTCTTTAATATTACCAATATTTTAAATTCAGTGCATTGTAAATTTTGCATTGTAATATTATTATAATATTATAGTATCGTGTAATTATAATATCATAATATTAAATAATTATAATATCATAATATTAAATAATTATAATATCATAATATTAAATAATTATAATATTATAATATTAAATATTCACGAAAACACTCTTTGACAAAAATGAAGCAACTCGCACGTTTTCTTTAATATTACCAATATTTCGTGACACGCAGGTGGACCTGACTCCATCATGGCGGATTTCCTTCATAAGCTATTTACTGACCACCATGTGTCAGCTGTGGATGTTCACGTACAGTTGCGACTGCGTGACGAAAGAGAGCGAGAACGTCTCTCTGGCCGTTTATGCAGGGCCATGGATAAATTCACCAATGGACAAGTTTGGGAAATTGGTGCGAAAGGATCTGCAAGTCGTCGTCACAAGGTCGAGACGAGTTTGCAGTCTGACTGCCTGTGGATTCTTTCCTGTATCTCTTGAAACTTATACCAAGGTAATTATTATTAGACACTTGCAGCTTCGTGACATGTTGATCCTTCGATTTGTCAATCCAATTTTGTTATTTTAACAAATTTTAGTCGTTCAGTTGTTCTTTTTTGTCACAGATCATGAGTACTGCGATGTCGTACTTCACCCTGCTGAAACAGAGTACTGTGGACGAAGTGGATACATGATGCCTTTAGTTTCAATTGTTTAACTGTATCTCTAGTAAACATTGTTGATTTGTACTGTTGATAACCAAGTGCAGATGATAAATTATAACTTCTGTATCATTTGATGGTTGATTACTTTTGCCCAGACCAATATTTTTCACCACTAACAGCTGTAGATACTTCAGAATATTATTTTTTACAGTATTGTTTTACAATTTTTACAACACACTATGGAAAAACGATAATAATCTTACTGTTAATTTCTGTTCATTCACAATATTTCAAAACAAGATATTACACTTTTATAATTTAAGTGAAGTTCGATTTCAGTTTCAATGAGAATCACCATTTTCCACGCAATTCCAGAGACACGTTTCTTCTCTCAGAGACATTCTTCTACTGTCAACCCACTCACGGTTTCATACTCGATACCTACTGCACCTTAAATCGTGCATAATTTATTACAAACGAGAACATGCAGTAACAATTGCACAGCTTGTAATACATTTTTTTCTAGCAAAGAACGCTGGAACAGATATCATTATTTAGCATCAAATGTGTATAGTGGAGCAATGGAGGCTCATTTGCAGATCAAAGCCACGCTGCGTCTAGTCAATTGCTCCCGATACTTTTCGCTAATTAATAGGCTCGCGCAGCTATAAATTCCAAATTGATCGAAACGATCGCTGAAAGTTCAATATGAGCCACAAAGGCAGTAAGGACGTTTCCTTCAGTTTAACAGCTTACTTCTTGAAGGTTGTTGGCTTCTGGTTGGCGACTAATCGCGCGGAGGAATGGATCAGACCCGCTACCATAATCTATACGATTGTCACGCTCATCGTCTCTATATGGATTCAAATGAGAAGCTTTTATTTCTCTTGGGGAAATTTTGGCGTAAGTGTATTCAAGTTTTTCAAATTTCTTTGTCTGCCACTGTTTCTGTCGAAATTTATTACCTTGTTCGATTTATGATTACCTTGACGTTTTGATTTATGGTTACTTTGACAAAGATAGTTCATATTTTTGTAATATATAAATTAAGCAGTGAATTTTGAACTAATCGTGTGGATAACATGAAAAAAAATGTAAAAATTTTCAAGTTAATGCTTTCTTGCGATCGATTTGAATCCGATTCTTCTAATTTTTACGTTTCAGGCCTGCGCTTATATCATGTGCATCAGTTTGGGGCTGTTCATGGATCTGTTCAAAGTGTTCACACTGCTCGCGCATAAAAAGAAGTTTCTCAATTTAATCGCGTACATGCAGAAGAATTTCTGGCACTTGAACTTCGACGATTACGAAAACCTGTTCATAGCGGACGCGAAACGAATGTGCATTTACTTCGTATGCGTGTTCTCGTTCTTTTCTCTATTCACCACTTTCTCTTACATGATAAGACCACTTATATGTAAGTTTGTTGCGTTCGTCCATCTTATTTCGAATTTAATTTTTATTTCAATGTTTATCGAGTAAGTTTCTGAAATTGTATCGATCGAATGTTAAAATTAATTCGAAATCTTTCGTGATTGCCTCGTGATGAAATATGGTTATGTAAATCATTGAAAATTTAATTTTAGCAAATATTGGGAAGAACGAATCAGAACGTACGCTTATTTACAACATGTGGCTAGATCTTCCGCTGACTAAGTCGCCATATTTTGAAATTACTTATGTGCTACAGGTATTGTCAATTTATTTAAGAAAAATTGGGTTTCACTCTTAATATTTCTCTAATCGTATTACATATTAATGCAAATTAAAAGCATTGCATTAGACGCAATAATTTGTAATAATATCCCTGCATAAATTATATATTCAGATTTTATAAAAGTATGAATATAATTTTTATACTCGAAATTTGTTTGCTTGAACATTAAAAAATAATTTTTGTTGCATTTGTACAGGCTTTGGTTTTATATCAAGCTGGCGTCTGTTATCTCTGCTTCGACAACATTTTTTGCATTATGTGCTTACACGTGGCTGGCCAATTTCGTGTATTGCAATACAGGATGGCTAACATGAAAAGTGTAAAGATGAAACACGATGGAGATTCGATCATTGATTCCATGGAGTGTTACAAAACACTTAAAAATTATATTCAACAGCATCAGAATCTGACAGAATTTTGTGCCACGTTCGAAGTGACATTCAAAGCACTTGTTCTTGGACAAGTGGTGACGTTCAGCACCCTAATTTGTTTCCTCGGATATTTGGTCCTTTTGGTTAGTATTTCTTGATTATTGAATTTTTATTACTTTCTTCGCGTTATATCTTCTTTTTGAAATTTTCTAGAGCAATATAAAAGACTTGAGTTACAAAATGTTCATTTGGAGTTGGAAATTCCTTAAATTATTAACCCTTTGCACTTTGCTCCTTCTCGAACGTTAACAATAGAAACTATTGCCAATATAGCAAAATTTGAGCGATATTTTAGCAAAATTTTAGCAATAGTTTCAATTAGTCTCCCTGAAGTCTCCCAGTTTTAGAAAATTTCCATTTCAATAGAAAACTTAAGGAAAATATGCATTTTTCAAAAGTTACAGTGGAATAAATTCAACCTTTGTAATCACTAATCAATGCTGTCCCCTTAGAGAGGACATCTGAGTGCAAAGGGCTAAGAATACTCGATAAAGGGTGTTAATATATCAATATTAGTGTCATAAACGTCATATTTATACAAAAATATTTAACATTTTTCTGTTGCTTGACAACTTTTTTACGCGCAGGTGGATTTATCTCCAGAATTGCGTCTTTCCTTCATTTGCTACCTAATAACGACCATGTGTCAGCTGTGGATATTCACGTACAGTTGCGATTGCGTGACACAAGAGAGCATGAACGTTTCTTCTGCCGCGTACGCAGGACCATGGACGCATTCATCGATGGACACATTTGGAAAAATGGTACGAAACGATTTGCAGCTGGTTATCTTGAGATCGAGACGAGCTTGCAATCTGACCGCCTGTGGATTCTTTCCTGTATCGCTTGAAACTTATACCAAGGTAATTATTTTACTAATTTTTACTCTTAGACTTTCTACTGTGGAATGTCAATTTTATAATTCACTAATTTCACGCTTTTAGTCACTTAATTAATTCTTAACAGCAATTTTTCCAATATTCCAGATAGTAATCTATTTTATTAATTAAATTACTTATATCCACTGACTTTTATATGATTAATTACAAGATTGAAATATTTTTTTTTGTTCCAGATTATGAGTACCGCCATGTCATATTTCACTTTATTGAAACAACGTACTATAGATGCAACAGATGCATAATTTCTACGCTACATAAGTAGTCAGGGTGTGATGTGTCTGATGGTACAATTATCCAAAGATTGTTTTTACACAAAGTAACAAATTGAAAACAAGAATCACTTTCTTTTCCCTTCAATTTGTCGACTCAAAATCACAGTTGCTTCTGAGTACTGATAGCAGAAGAAGCTTTGAGAAGAAGTACAGTTTAAAATCTTCTTAGAACTCTTGGAAACAAATTTTTAAACAATAAAATTTCATTGTACACGTTAAATTTGTTTCTTATGTGTAGAATCTCTTCTCAATTGCACCCTACATACGCTATTTACATATATACTGGACAATAGCATGCAGAGTAGCACCTCGAACAATTCTATTTATTATATGCATCCCAAATATTATGTAAAAGGAAAAGTTCTAATAAAAAATTGTTCATTCTGACATTACTCTTCTTTTTCCATACAAATGTTTGCTTAATATCTATAAATCAATAATTTTTAATAAATTGTATTACCTGATTTTACACATAAATTGTCACTGTTCTCCAAACTATTCTTTATCTTTTATGTTACCACTGCTTTCCAAAATTATAACTTTCGAACCACACAAAGAACTACAATTAACACCACGTCCACTGCTTTTAATCTAAAATCAAATCACACAATACCATCGACACACATCGTCCCACAGCACACAGTAGAATAATGTCCAACGATCAGGTATAGAATGCACGATCTCTAGATCTCGTTTCTAATCCAGAAAACGAAGAACTTCGACAGCCATCCTTCAAATATCAATAATGCAACGGACTCAACAACAGGTGCCATTTGTTGCGTCAATCACCACTGAAATCTGACGACACATCGCACCCTTCTTTATCATTTTTCGAAGGAAGAAGAACATAAAAATGGAAGGCGATATCAAATATGCGGAAACGATGGACAAAAGAAATCGATATATCAAAGCAACGTTCGTCGTCCGCGAGAATTGGTACCTGTTGGAACATGCGCAGCAGATGACGCGACTTTGGCTGGTTTAGACGTTCCACAGTTACCATGCAAATCGAGGAGCATCAGGATATATCCGTGAACTTGTGCAGATTCTTCTTGAAGAACGTTGGACTATGGACGGCGGAGGATCTAGCCGAGGAACGTAAGAGGAAGGTGATGATCGCCTACACGCTTTGGTGCACAGGACTTGCTCTCGTCGTCACGTTAAGAGACTTGTATTTCACTTGGATCCACAACGGTGTAAGCAAATTTACACTGTTGTTTTACTGTCATTACTCTTATTACAACTGCTACTATTGTCGACCAGAACTGTTAACTTAAGGAATTAACTTTGCAAAAGAGAAATTCGTCGCGCCATTTCTTTAGATAAAGAGAGTTCAATATTCGAACTTTATTTTAGATTGTTCGTGAAAATTACACTGTTGTTTAACTATCATTACTCTTATTACAACTGCTACTATTGTCGACCAGAACTGTTAACTTTGGTTCAACAAGAAATTAACCTTGCAAAAAAGAAATTTGTCGCGCCATTTCGATAAAAAGAGTTCAACACTCGAACTTTATTTCAGATTATTCGTGAAAATTACACTGTTATTTAACTATCATTACTCTTATTACAACTGCTACTATTGTCGACCAGAACTGTTAACTTTGGCTCAACAAAGAATTAACTTTGCAAAAGAGAAATTTATCGCGCCATTTTTTTACATAAAAAGAATTCGACATTCGAACTTTATTTCAGATTGTTCGTGAAAATTATTTGCGAGCGTTAAGTTATTATCGATTAGATGTTGCATTATTTTGTTCTTAGTACTAATTGTTCAATGGCGGCTAATTACAGGACATTCTTTACGTTTTGACCAACTGTCTGAGCGTGGTGACGGCTTCTGGCAAAGTGTATCTCTTACTGATAAACAAAGCGAAATTTATAAATCTGATAGTGTACATGCGAGACAAATTCTGGAACAGTAGCTATGATTTAGAAGAGAAAGAGATTTTTGATAATTACAGGAAGACTTGCGTCTTTTTTATTTCCTCTGTTACAACCGTTGGGATATGCGTTATGTTATCCTACGTAGCGACGCCATTTTTTTGTAAGTTAGTGGAATATTCTGCATTAAATATTGCTTGATGTATGCACGTATTTACGTGTCGTTAAAAAATTCGATTGCACTCGTTGTAAAAGTTAGACGACACAATTTATTAGACGTTTATGCTTGTTCCACTTGTTCAATTCTAAAGATTTTTAAATGCAGGGTTGAATAAACACCTGTTACTCACTTGTTACAGTGAGTCGAGCTAGCAATGAATCCGAAAGGATGCTCATATTTAATATGTGGTTGAGCATTCCAACATCAGTGCCGCCTAATTACGAACTGTTGTTGCTTCTACAGGTATTTCGTATTCCCACAAATTTTTATAACACTGCTAAGATAGAAACAAATATAGTGCAGTCGCAATTTTAAATTCAAAATCGAATTCCATCGCTTTCAATGATTGTATGGCTACGTGACCAGCTTTTTTTGCAATATACACGTATTAATTATTTTTCTGCAATAACTTATCTACACTCTGAACGAACAAGAAAGAAACTCTAACATTTACAAAGATTCAAATTAATTTCTGTTATAAAACATCACTGATTGGCGAGTTTAAATGTTTCAGGGTAGATTTAAAAGCCAAGGGCTGATATTTGTGGACCAGGCCTGTGCATCTAGTGCCTGTATGACGATGGTTAAATTGCTATAATACAACAACTTACGCACCCCTATTAGATGCCAACTTGACGAAATTAGGGTGCTAATAGATTTATATAACATTCTGATATCTAATTATAGAAATCAGTGACGATACTTTATTTCTTCTAACTTTTTGGACAATCATCTTGATTTTATTCTATAGAACACATGACTTTTGCCTACATAGAGCTGGAATTACACATATAGCGAGGAGGCTTGTCAACGTGCGGGTTCCACTTGCACAGGTCTGGTCTACAACGCTCTGTCAGTACGAAATATTAATTAAATATGCGTATCTTTAATTCAGAAATAAAACAATTCGTCTTTCTTATAGATTGTAACCTTGTATCACATAGGGGTGTGTTACTTCTGCGTGGATAACATTTTCTGCATGCTGGCCATCCACTTAACAGCCCAATTCCGGATACTTCAACACCGGTTCACGAAACTGTGCGATGTGGTGTACGAAACGAGCGAGAAGGATCCAGAATTGATGCTGAGGAATCATACGGACAGGTGTTACAGGAAATTCAAAGGCCACATTCGACAGCATCAGGCGCTGATCGAGTTCTGTAAGAAGCTCGAGGACGTGTACACTATGATATCGTTCCTTCAAGTATTAATATTCAGCGTGTTGATCTGCTTGTTCGGCTATCAAATATTGTTGGTTAGTATTTTATACAAAATTGCGTGCGAGACACTTCCATTTGAAGAGTTTTCTAGCTTCGACCCTTTGCATTCGAATGTCCCCTCATCGCAAGTCTATCGTATCAAACGAATGTTCCCTTTGAGAGGACATCAGAATTTGTTAGCGATTAAACTTATCTCATTGCAATCTTTTGAGAAATGCATGTTTCCCTCAAGTTTTCTATGGAAATGGAAGCTTTTTATTGCTGGTAGCTAACGTCCAGGAAGGTGCAGAGGGTTAAAGACACATCTTTGTTTCCTTAGGCTGATGCCCCTCTTGCGAGACGCACCATTTTCATTTTACTTTTGATTGGCGCCATGTTTCTGCTGTTTATGTTCACGTATAGCTGCGGGGATGTGATACAACAAAGCGATGACGTTGCTATAGGGGCGTATTCGACGCTGTGGTCGATCACGCCGATGAACAAGTTTGGGAAGATGCTTAGAAAAGACTTGATTATGGTAATTGCGAGATCTAGACGATTTTGTTGTCTGACTGCTAATGGATTTTTCCCTGTGTCACTGGAGACTTACACTTCGGTAAGTAGGATACAAGAAATAGGACCAATTTCAAAAGAAATAGACTATCTGAACGATTCTGGCGCTAATTGGAACGCAACCTGGCGATTTTATTGATGGAGAATGCGATAGCGTGTGGAAAATTGCTGATTGAGTGAGAAGTGCGATTTTGGGACGTCATGTGAACGCAAAATTGTTTAGACAGCCTTTTCTGCTGCAAATTCATAATTTAAAACTTATCCAATTGGAAAATTGAAGCCAAGTAAATTAAAATATGTACAAAATCTGCATTGTATGGAATATCAATGCAAGAATTAATTTTTGTCAATTAAAATTCTCAGTACACTTTCAAAACACGTTTGTTTCACACTAGATATGTAAATTTTAAATTGTTTATCCAATTTTTATAGATATTGAGTACCGCAGTATCGTATTTCACGTTGATCAAAAGCCACGTAGAAGATATAACATAAATGACATTACGAAGGTATTAACAATGACACAACATACTGATGGAATTATATATTCATGTATGTGATAATGATAATAAAAATCGTTCCTTTACTGTGAAAACTTAGGTTGTCTATGATTATAAAAGAACAGAAATATATATATATATATAACAACTGAATGCAAAATTATCTTCTCTGTGCAATGTGTAATTTCTTTTTCACTAGTTCAATGTGTTTAATGTTTTTTTAAATTTGCAATCACCTTAATCGAAGAAACATTGGTTAACATCTACACATCAAATAGTTTTTAATAAATCACGTTACCTGATCAATGTGTCACTGCTTTCATATCACCATTATTACAATTCTTCAAATTTCAGACATAATTGGAATTCACTAACATCTCCTCGCGTTCCAAAATCACAATTTTCAAATCCCACATTTTACTTTTCACCCTTTCAAGTCATCGAGCACACTGTTCCCGCAAAGCACGCAGACCACGTCGACACGTAGCACGTAGAGTAACACCAAAAGGTCGGATATAGAATGCACGATCTCTAGATTTCGCTTCGTGTCCAGAAAATGAGAAACCTCGACTGCCACCCCTCGACATTAATAATGCAGCGGACTCAACAGCAAGTGGCATTCGTCGCGTCAATCACTACTGAAATCTGGCGACTGCATCGCACTTTTCGTTATTATAATTTTACGAGGAAAGAGGAACATCAAGTAGGAAGGGCGAGATCAAATATGCGGAAACGGCGTACAAAAGAAATTGATATATCAAAAGAACAGTGCGAAAATTGGTACCTTTGGAACATACGCATAAGATGACGTGTCTTTGGCCGGTTTAGACGTTCCACGGTTACCATGCAAAACGAGGATTATCAGGACATATCCGTGAACTTGTGCAGATTCTTCTTGAAGAACGTTGGACTATGGACGGCGGAGAATGCAGTTGAGGAACGCAAGAGGAAGGTGATGATTGCCTACACGTTTTATTGCACTTCGATCGCTCTCGTCGTCACATTCAGAGACTTGTATTTCACTTGGATCTACAACGGTGTAAGTGAATTTGCACTGTTATTTTACTATCGTTATTATTATTACTATTGTTACTAGTGTGGATCAGAAATGTTAACTTTGGTACTACAAAGAATTGATTTTGCAAATGAGAAACTTGTGGTGCCATTTTTTTATATAAAAAGAGTTCAACACTCGAACTTTAAAGTTATTATCGATTAGGTGTCGCATTATTTTATTTCAAGTATTAGTTGTCTAATGGCGGCTGATTTCAGGATATTCTTTACGTTTTGGCGAACTGTCTGAGCTTGATAACGGCTTCTGGCAAGGTGTATCTCTTACTGATACACAAAGTGGAGTTTATAAATCTGATAGTGTACATGCGAGACAAATTTTGGAACAGCACCTATGATGTAGAAGAGAAAGAGATTTTTGATAATTACAGAAAGACTTGCATCTTTTTTGTTTCCTCTGTTACAACCATTGGGATTAGCGTTATGTTATCCTACGTAGTGACGCCATTCATTAGTGAGTTAACCAAATACTGTGCATTAAATATTAATTCATTTTTGTATAATCTATAATACGTGTAGATGAAAAATTCGATCGCATTCGTCGTAAAATTTGGACAAAGTAGCTTTTTAAATGTTTGTGCTTGTTCCACTTGTACATTTTAAAAGAATTTCGAATGCAGGGTTGAATAAACACTTGCTACTTGCTTGTTACAGTAAGTCGAGCAAACAATGATTCCGAAAGGCTGCTTATATTCAACATGTGGTTGGGCGTTCCAACTTCACCAGCGCCTGGTTATGAAATAATGTTCTTTTTACAGGTATTTCATATTCCTACAAATTTTACAACCACAAAGTACAGTCGAAATTCAAATCCGAATTTCATTGCTTCTAGTGATTGGATATCTACGTAACCAACTTTATTTGCAGTGTACCCTCACTAATTATGAATTTAATTGTTTTTCTACAAATACTTATCTTCACTTCCATTAAACAAGAAAGAAACTCCATGATTTGGAGTCCAAAGTTTTAAATTAATTTCTGCTATACAACTCCACTAATTTGCGAGTCTAAGTGCTTCAGGGTAGATTTATAAGCCCAAAGTTGATTTTTATGGATGCTCTGTACCAGACCTGTGCATCTAGTGCCCATATGACAATGGTTAAGCTGCTATAATAGGCACCCCTATTGGAGGCCAACCAATTTAGGGTGCTAATGGATTTATGTTACGCTATGAAGTTTGCCATAGTTAATTATAGAGATAATTACGACATATTTCACTATAATAATTGACGATATTTCACTTCTTCTAACTTTTTTGAACAATAATCTTACTTTTATTCTATCGAACTTATGACTTTTGTCTACATGTAGCAAGGAAATGTGTAAATCGTGTCCCAGTTGCACAAGTCTGGTCTACAACGTTCTATCAAAACGAAATATTATTTAACTATGCGTATCTTTAAGTGAGAAATAGAACAATTTATTTTTCTCATAGGTTCTAGCCTTGTATCACATAGGGGTGTGTTACTTTTGCGTCGACAACGTGTTCTGCATGCTGGCCATCCACTTGACCGCTCAATTTCGCATACTTCAGCACCGGTTCACGAAACTGTGCGATATGGACTACGAAATCAGCGAGAAGGATCCGGAATTAATGCTGAAAAATCATACGGACAGATGTTACAAGAAGTTTCATGGCTACGTTCGACAGCATCAGGCGCTGATCGAGTTCTGTAAGAAGCTCGAGGACGTGTACACTATGATATCGTTCCTTCAAGTGTTGATATTCAGCGTGCTGATCTGCTTGTTCGGCTATCAAATATTGTTGGTTAGTATTTTATACAAAATTGCGTGCGAGACACTTCCATTTGAAGAGTTTTCTAGCTTCAACCCTTTGCATTCGAATGTCCCCTCATCGCAAGTCTATCGTATCAAACGAATGTTCCCTTTGAGAGGACATCAGAATTTGTTAGCGATTAAACTTATCTCATTGCAATCTTTTGAGAAATGCATGTTTCCCTCAAGTTTTCTATGGAAATGGAAGCTTTTTATTGCTGGTAGCTAACGTCCAGGAAGGTGCAGAGGGTTAAAGACACATCTTTGTTTTCTTAGGCTGAAGCCCCTCTTGCGAGACGCACCATTTTCATTTTACTTTTGATTGGCGCCATGTTTCTGCTGTATATGTTCACGTATAGCTGCGGGGATGTGATACAACAAAGCGATGACGTTGCTATAGGAGCGTATTCGACGCTGTGGTCGATCACGTCGATGAACAAATCCGGGAAGATGCTTCGAAAGGATTTGATTATGGTGATTGCGAGATCTAGACGATTTTGTTGTCTGACTGCTAATGGATTTTTCCCTGTGTCACTGGAAACTTACACTTCGGTAAGCATGATAGAGGCAATAGGATCAGTTTCAGGAGAAGTAGACTGTCTGAACGATTGTGGCGCCATGTGTGACAGCAACCTACCGATTTTATTGGTGGAGAATGCGATAGTTGAGTGAGGAGTGCGATTGCGTGAGGTCACGTGAGAGGCCAAACTTGTTGAGACAGCCTGTACTGCTGCAAATTCGTAATTTACAACTTATCCAATTGGAAAATTGAAGCCAAGTAAATTAAAATATGTAGAAAATCGGCATTGTATGGATTATCTATGCAAGAACTAATTTTTGTCAATCAAAATTCTCAATACACTTTCAAAACACGTTTGCTTCACACTAGATACTTAAATTTTAAATCGTTTATCCGATTTTTATAGATATTGAGTACCGCAGTATCGTATTTCACATTGATCAAGAGCCACGTCGACGAGGTGACATAAATGACATTACGAAGGCAATGACACAACGTATTGATGAAATGATACATACCTGTATGCGAGAATAGTAATAAAAATCACTCTTTTGCTGTCAAAATTTAGGTTGTCTATGATTATAAAAGGTCAGAAATATATATATATAACAACTGAATCCAACATTATCTTCTCTGTACAATGTTTAATTTCTTATTTATTAGTTCAATGTGCTTAATGTTTTTTGTAATTTGAAATCTCTTTGATTGAATACGTCAAATAATTCTTAATAAATCACGTTACCTGTTTAATATTTCACTACTTTGGTGTCCTCGCATTCCACAAGCACAATTTTTAAATCTCACAGATGGTCACATTTCACTGTTCACCCTTCCAAGTCATGAAAGTGAAATTTATTGCTTTGTTGTATTATGCATCTTAAAATTTACACCCTTTTCTTGATAATTATGGTCTTTATATTGTAAAGATTGCAAAGTATACGCAAGAAGCAAAATTGTTTAATTGCAAAGCGTGGCCACAGCTTTAATTGTACATTTAAATGATACAGATATGGAGCACAGCGATGTCTTACTTCACCATGTTAAGAAATGGTATATGATCTACGTTTGACGCATAAGCTTAGTGAAATTGTTAGAAAAAGTATTAAATTATTAGAAGAAATTGAAAATTGCTAGTTCAAATTGTTACAACTTTCTTTAACGACGAAACTTGTGAGTACATCATAGCTATTATTTAGTATTGTAATTATTAAATTCTATCTGTTTTCTCCGAAGTGTTCTTTACTTTTTATCCAAACGAGAAAAGCAAAGTGTGGTATGAGAGCGATATACGTTTCTCGCATGCTTCACATTTCCATTTTGCAACAAAATCCAAACCGTCAGCGAAAATAACTGTACATATATTAGTATACCTTGATTAAAACAATTAATGACTGCATAGTACTGTGGCATCCTTCAACTTAACGACTCGCACTCGCTTTTGAACATTTCATCGACACTTAAAATTAATCCTACTTCATCACCGTTGCATTGAGAAGTGTACAGATACACACAGATGCTTCACGATTAACCCAATTAATTTACTTCATATCAGACACATGTACATCCACAAACTGTTTACTCCACACCAAATGGAGACTTCTTTTCCAAATAAAACTCCTCTGCAGAATTCAAAGAGGCACCATGGCTCATTCGTCACTCTAATCTTCTTCTGTCGCAAAGTCGTACTGAACTGCCAGCCACGATTCATCCTCGTTCAAAGCTCCACGATAATCTTCCCTAAGTCATGCATAACTCATCGATCGCGTGCATTATGATCGGTACACATAGCATCAGTTGCACGATTCCATATTATAATACCGTTTCCTCCGCCAAATGGCGAATAAGTATCATTTAAAAAGAGATATAACGAGCACGGACGAGCAATAGGGGGTCATTCTCGTGGACAGTAGATCAAAGGCATGTTACGTTCAGCCAATTGCTTTCGATACTTTTCGATAATTGATAGCTCGTCGCTGCTATAAATTCTGAATTGATCCGTTCCGTCGTTTCCTGACTTCTCAGTCCAGTATGAGGTTAAAATATCGCGGAGATGTCTCGTTCAGTTTAGCAGTGTTCTTTTTGAAGCTCGTCGGCTTTTGGTCCTCCGCGAGTCGCGCTGAAAAATGGCTGCGATACGCCACGACGGTCTACTCGGTGATGGCGCTTGCTTTCTGCATGTGGGCTCAGACAAGGGACATTTATTTCTCTTGGGGCGACTTTGGCGTAAGTCTACAGCTGTATTTGTTTCACACGGTGCTTTCGTATAACATTCTGCGTATGATAATTGCAAAATTTGTACTATTTTTTAATAATGTGTAATGTCAGGCCTGCGCTTACATCGCGTGCATGATTTTGGTAGTGACGATGGATTTAGTGAAAATGTTCATACTAGTCGTACATAAAAAGAGATTTCTTGGTTTGATTGTGTACATGCAGAAGCACTTTTGGCAATGCGATTACGACGAGTATGAGAATCGGATCATAGACGACACGAAACAAATGTGCGTCTACTTTGTCTGCGTCTTCTCGTTTTTCTGTCAGTCCACGGACTTTTTGTATACCGTAAGGCCAGTCATATGTAAGTTTGCTATTTATTACTTAAAAGTGCAACGCGTGCGATGTACCACGTATGTAGATTTATAGTCTTCGACATTACAGCTCAATATTTCTTATTTTAAGAATTTAATCGTTGTCTTTTTAAAGCAGTAACAAGTAGAAATATATTTTTAAAAATACTAGTAACCAAAAATAAATCAATAATTGTTTTCTCAGCGAATATTGGGAAGAATGATACAGACAGAGGGCTCATATTTAATATGTGGCTTGATCTGCCATTATCTACGTCACCATACTTTGAAATTACATATGTAATACAGGTATCGTCGATTCGAAACAAAAAATAATTTGCATAATTAAATTGTGGAGACTTTGTGGTTGAAAATACGAATTATAAAAATTCTTAATGTTTGTTACGTTTACACAGGCTTTGGCTCTGTATCATTTAAGCGTCTGTTACCTCTGCTTCGACAACATGTTGTGCATTATGTGCCTGCACGTGGCTGGCCAATTTCGAATACTCCAATACAGATTCGACAACACGCCAAGCCAAAGGGGTAAAAAGAAATTCGACGAAGATCCAATCGTCGACTCTTCGAAGTGTTACACGACGCTCAAAGATTGCATTCGACAGCACCAAGCGCTGATCGAATTTTGTTTCGCGTTGGAAGAAATATTTAAAGTATTTATATTCGGGCAAGTGTTAATGTTCAGCACGCTAATTTGCTTCGTTGGATATCAGGTGCTTCTGGTTAGTGTAAATCGTAACAACATCACTCTATTAAATATCAATAACGTTACAATTTTGATAACAGATTGCGTCAGCAGAGAATTAAATTTTTATTTCTATTATTTTTTACGCGTACATCGTAGAAACATTTTGTGATAAAAAAGATTTTCTTACTTTTCTTGGTTAGTATAAATCATAACAATATCACTCTATTAAATATCAATAACGTTAGAATTTTGATAACAGATTGCATCAGCAGAGAATTAAATTTTTATTTCTATTATTTTTTACGCGTAAATCGTAGAAACATTTTGTGCTAAAAAAGATTTTCTTACTTTTCTTGGTTAGTGTAAATCATAACAATATCACTCTATTAGATATCAATAACGTTAGAATTTTGATAACAGATTGCGTCAGCAGAGAATTAAATTTTTATTTCTATTATTTTTTACGCGTACATCACAGAAACGAAACATTTTGCGATAGAAAAGACTTTCTTACACGCAGAAGTGAGACATTATACTGTCTTTGTATCTCGTGACACGCAGGCGGATCTGAATCCAGAATGGCGCAGTTTTTTTATAAGCTTTCTGATGGCGAACATGAGTCAGCTGTGGATTTTCACGTACAGCTGCGATTGTCTGACACGCGAAAGCCTGAACGTGGCTCCAGCTGTGTACGCAGGTCCCTGGATACATTTGCCAATGGATAAGTTTGGGAAAACGATGAGGAAGGACCTGCAGCTCGTCGTAGTCAGATCGAGGAGAGCCTGTTGTCTGACCGCCTGTGGATTCTTTCCTATATCACTTGAAACTTATACCAAGGTACTTCTACGTACGTAACTAATCGCTTTCTGTTCGTTTCTATAGTATTAAATGTTTAATTATTCGATGTATTTCTACTTGTATCGAGTTGTGTTGGATTATTTCAAAGTGTGAACGTAGAAACAAGAATGTATCTTGTGTTAAGAAATAGAATCCTGGATGTAAACAGTGAGAGAAACCTATCGATTCGAGCGAGCCTCCGATTGTTTACATCTGAGAGTTTGAAAGAAAAACACGTGCACACTTTGTGTATTTATTTTTGTTAAGCGAGGAGACCTCGATCTTAGCATCCTTCGAAGCTTAAGTAATAAAGATGTAAAGACTATTGCGAAGACCTCGATCTTAGCATCCTTCGAAGCTTAAGTAATAAAGATGTAAAGACTATTGCGAAGATTTTTGTTACAATACTAATTTTTTATCCATTTACAGATTATGAGTACCTCAATGTCGTATTTCACCATACTAAAACAAAGAACTGTGGACGCAACAGATTCGTAATTTCAGCAGTTTTCATACTGGACATGTTTACAGACTGTTGTGTAACATGTAGTATAGTTGCATAGAGGCAAATGATTAATGAAAAGCGTCAGCACGCAGATGACAGTAAGAAGAGATAAAATAATAATATTGATTTCGAGTATGTATTTTGAAATTAATTTTCGTCCAGCTGAACAATTAAATTTAACTTCTTATATTTGATTAGTAATTATAGTACCGATTATAGAATGCCCTGTGTATAAATTGAAGAATAGTGTATCGTTAGTGCATCGAGCTGAATGCAAATATTATATTCAAAATAAAGTATTTTAGTTCTACAACAGTATTCTACAAAATGTTGTTATTTACTTAGAAGAACATGATAACGTTGATACAGCAATTATGAAACAGCAAAGCTAAATAACTTTGCAATAACTGCTGCCATTTTGAGTGTCTAGAAAAACTTACCATTTACGTATTGTCAAGTAGAGTTTCTTAGATCTTGAAATATAAATCTGCACTTCAATTTCATCACTTTAATACCCTACAAATTTGAACGAAATTATGAATGAAAGGAGTGGTTTAAAAATCTAAAATATGTCGAAGATCAAGAATAAAAAAATGAAAATTTCACTCCAAATGGTATCGAATCGATGTACACGTGGTACAGATACAAATACACACAACTTGTTCACCAGCACTAAAACGAAGATACGATTTTATCGAACAAAATGTCCTTTTTGCCGCACAACTTTCGAAGCAACTCTCGAACGGTTTTGTCGAGCAGCCTTCACTTTTTGCTCCACCACATTCAACTGTCGAGTGCCATCCACCCCAGCAGAGTGTTTCCTAATACCATCCCCTCGTGCATAACTCATCGATCACGTACATAACGAGCAGCGTGCACGATGATAGGACAGCGAACACGCGCATCGTAATAGCTTCTTTTGCAGCGAGGAACAGTGGGCTAATTTACTAAGACCAAATGAAACATGTATGACCCACGATTACCAAGAGTCGCTTGAAGATCAAAGGCACCCTTACGTTGAAACGATTTATTCCAATACGTCTCGATAGTTTATAGGTTCGCGTCTCTGTAAATGGTCGCCAAATCAGCGAGTCGAATCTTTTTCGAGGCCCAGCATGAATTTGAGATATCCAAGAGACGTTTCTTTCAGTCTGGCTGTTTTCTTCCTGAAGTCCGTCGGTTTCTGGACGTCCGTAACTCGCGTCGAAGAATGGCGCAGAAACGCCACGGTGTTTTACACAGTGCTTGCGAGTATCTTCTGTATGTGGGTTCAGATGAGAGATATTTACTTCTCTTGGGGAGACGTTAACGTAAGTGCGCCATATTTGTTTGTATTTTATTTCGTAGAATATTTGGAGTCGTAGTACTGTTTTTTTGCTTCTGCAAAATCTTAACCCTTAATTTTAATCTTCCTTTAAGCCTTTGACGAGATGTGTCAAAAGAAAATAATACATCAGCAGCTTTTATTCACTTTCAGAAGTTAATTATATTTATTTTTTTACATTATACAATTTGAAGCGTGAAAATGTGACCAACTTTTTGTTAAGTGAACGACTGAATCCATTAATAAGCCATTAATACTTTTAAAGTTTTCTCAACTCCATTGCCATAAGTTAACTTTGCTACTTTCATTTTTACTTTCCCCATTTTATTTAGTATTAGCCATTTCACATCGAAATTTTATGCAGCTAGAATGGTTCTAACGTTTCAGGTTTGCACTCATGTCGCAGGCAACGTTATAGTATCGATAATCGACTCGTTGAAGCTGTTCATAGTGTTCATTTACAAGAAGAAGTTCCTCAATTTAATCGTACACATGCAGAAAAATTTCTGGCATTCCAAATATGATCAGGACGAGAACTCGATCATAGCAGACGCGAGGCACACGTGCTTTTACTTCGTCTGCATCTTCTCTTTCTTTTGCCAGTCCACTGTTGTCATCTTCATCGCGAGGCCAATGATACGTAAGTTTACGAACTTGTATCCATAATTACAATTAACATCATAAGAACATATCTTACATTAAACCAATGTAAATGTATTTTGCAGATTTATTAGAAATATATTTTAAAGAATATAAAAAATTTAGTAATTCTAATAATAAAATAAATTTTATAAAATGCGAATAGTTATTAATTCTGTTTAAGTGAATATTGGAAGAAACGGATCGGACAAGATATTTGTATTTAACATGTGGTTGCCAGACCTGCCATTAACTGTGTCGCCATACTTTGAAATTACGTACATAATACAGGTATTTTTTCTTTCAATTAAATTTAAAATTCATTTAAAATGTTTGAAGAAACTTTGCCATTATTATATACAGTATTTAGACAAAGTTTGATAAAAAATAATTGTTGTTGCATTCGAACAGGCTCTGCTATTGTACCAGGTTGGAGTGTGTTATCTCTGCTTCGACAACATGTTTTGCATAATGTGTTTACACGTGTCCAGTCAATTTCGTATACTGCAATACAGACTAGCCAATGCTCCAAGTCTAAGCGATAAAAAGAATTGTAACAATGAACTAACAGATTCCTCAGAATACTACGCGATATTAAAAAACTGCATTCAACAGCATCAAGCTCTCATCGAGTTCTGCGACACGCTCGAAGAGATATTTAATGTAGTTCTACTTGGGCAAGTGTTAATGTTTAGCGTATTAATTTGTTTCCTTGGATATCAGCTGGTTTTGGTTAGTATCTGGCATAGTGACATGTCCTTCTTAAAAAGTGTAGAACATTGCTATTTCTCTATCCTAAAAATCGCTATTGTAGTGTAGAAAAAGAACGTTTCTGGGTGCGTAAACATAGTCATCTTTAAAAAACCATATCTTTTTCTTCAGAAATATTGAATACTTTGCGTACAACACGCGTTATATTTTCTGCTGCACAGGTGGAGCTATCTTTCTCTTATCGCGTTAATCTTGTATGCTTTTTAATGACGAACATGAGCCAACTGTGGATTTTCACGTACTGTTGCGACTGTGTGACGCAGGAGAGCGAAAACGTAGCTTGGGCTGTGTACGCAGGACCCTGGACACGTTTACGAATGGATAAGTTCGGGAAAATGACGCGAAACGATTTGCTACTCGTTGCGATGAGGTCGCAACAACCTTGTTGCATGACTGCTGGTGGTTTTTTCCCTATTTCGCTTCAAACTTACACAAAGGTACTTTCTGATTACTTATCAATCAGTTTCTATGAATTTCTAGTGTGCCAATCATTCAATTCATCATTTTAATTGTTAATTGTATTCCTTCAATGGTAAAAGAAACCTCTTTTTATATTTAGCTAATTAAATTGCTTGTAACTTATAATTGCTATAATTTTTTCTTATTTATACGTTGCAGATTATGAGTACCTCATTGTCGTACTTCACCATATTGAAACAGCGAACTGTGGACGCAGTAGATTCGTAATTCGTGCAGATGGTGTAGCTGTACGAAGGGAATTGATTAATTAAAAGCAATTAGCTGTGGAATTCGAATAAATCAATTTTGACTACGTATCGTGTGTTTTGATTACAGAACGTTTTGTGTATAAATTCGAAAGAGGTGTGTGTCATGTCCATATCAGATACACCTTGCACCAAATAGTTCCATTAGTTCAGTGCAGATATTATTAAAAATAAAGTATTTTCCAGAATTATAAATAATATTGAATATTTCAAAATTTTCATAGTTTTTTTCCTTGTTAAATATTATTTATCAATCGATGCCAAACACACTGACTGAGTGTTCACCAGTGGGTGTTAGAAGCACTCTGTGTACCTACTGAGCTGTTAACGTCGAAAGGCAAAGGAGGAAGTGCATGGTTAAAGAGCTGATAACATTTTTATCGTGCCATAGTAAAGATTATCAGACGATCCATAAGCGTATTCTATTGCTGCTGATAAATAGAAAATTCAACCATTAAATTCAATATATTTATCTTTATGTACGATGCAGAAAACGAGGACCTTCTCACGTTTGTAAAGTTCAACCATTTTGATATGTAGTTGAATTGAATGTATCATACGAATACAATGATAGAGAATAATATTATCATCAGTTGCTAACACGGATATGAGCAATATATTCACTGTAAACTAAATAGAATTCTGTTGATCTGTTATTTAGTTGTCGTCAAAGTAGATCATTCGAAATCTGCTATTTTTGGAACAAGCGTAAGTATTTTACGAAATAAATTAGTAAGCTGTTCGAGAGATCATCTTTTCAGACGAATCCGCATGAATTAATGCTTCAATCAATTATTTCCACGAATTTCTATTTAAATTAACCAAAATACCAAATAGAAAACTGCTTCAAATTGCAGATAAAAATCAGACGGAGATGCATAAAATATAATACAGTACAATTGTTTAAGTATAAACACTAAATCCATGATTAGAAAATAGAACCTCATTTGTGTGCCATTTATTTTACTTCAATTTTAATGATTTATTACATTGCAACAGTGTATGGTTAAATTACTCCTTGTTAGACTTCTCAGCTATTTTCTTCAGTATCTGCAGACCTTCGCCATTTGCCTTGCGATAGCCAGGCGCTGACGACTTTATCCTGTCCAACCATCTAGCAACGTTCGCGTACGGTTCCACCACGAAACCGAAAACCTACAATCAGTAATCGCCATTCAATTCTCGAATTGTCGGCCAACTTTTCCGATAACCCGCGTTCACCTCCATCGTTGATACCGTGGCCACCAAAGCGAGGTCAGCGATGGTCAAATTACGACCAGCAACGTAATCTTGACCGTCCAGAAATTTGTCCAGAATTTCGTACGCGTTCTCGAGCATCTTGTAATTCTCTGCATTGTATTCCTTTGCCCCTCCAAATACAACTGGGTACTGTAACACATTTTTTCAATGAGTTTTGTTTACGCACGAGTTGTTCACCACCTCTTCTGCTCGAGGGAAAACATATTAGATAATTGTAAAATTATGGATTTACGTAATAATATTTCATCCCTTTGTACAGGGTGCCAATGTCGAAATGCAATCGATTATTGATCAGAGCTCGAGCCATCGGCGTTTGAGGATACAGTCGATCGTTTTTGCCATATTGGTCAGCTAAATATGACATAATCGCGCGGCTGAGGTCGTCCATCGAAAGCATGAATACAAAATTGGTGTAAGTATATTTATATATTATTTGGGGTGCATTTAACGCATGGCTATTAATTACAAACCTCTCTGATAGTTTATAGTCACCGTCTACGAGGAACGGAACTGTCTTCTGTGGATTTAGCTGTGACAAAAGAGCATTTGTTGAATATTATTCCTTCTATTTTATGAGACTTTTTAGATGCAATAGTGAAAATTTTATAAATATTGCTTATTCCATTCGAAAAAGTTAAACAAACATTTGTAGAATGAGTATGGAGAAGTCGTGATCTTTTAGCGAACACATAAAGCGAGATTTAATTTGTTTTCTTGTTTTATTTGTTTTAAATCTTACAAATACTTTGATTTTGAAATTTAATTCACGGTTCAAGTTTTAAAACGAGCTGCGATCGTTCCTCTTGGAGTTTAATTGTTTAAATCTGTACTTATTCTAATATTATAGCCAGTGTAAGTCAATTAGTAACGCGATGTAGAGCGAGGCCTTTCGACTAGTTTCAAGTAGATTCAGTCTGGCGCGCTGCCTAGTCAGACATACGCTTCTGGAGTTTTACAGTCTATCGAGCAACGATTGTTTCATAGTAGTCGACGCAATACTTTTTTGCAAGCTTACGCTAATTTTTAAATGAATTATGTTTGTTAAAATATATTATACTTTGTCTAACAATAAACTAACCTGTTCGTATTCCGGTTTCAAGTGTTCGCCGCTGAACAAATCGACCTCTTTCAAGTTTAAAGAAATTCCAATGGCCTCGGCTGTCAGTAAGACTGCTCTACAAGGCGAACTTATCGCAATGTAATATAAATCCACAGTCATAATTATTTATCAACTGAAAACATATTTCAAAGTCCAGAAGTTAATAAATTTTTTACAGGTTACTTTTAGTAACGATCGCATCGTGCGCATTGATTGATTGATGTACTCGTGAATAATCCAAGAATCAGCCAAGTATGTCACACAAACCTGAACGTTCTTTAGAATAATGCAATGTTATATAATGCAGTATTTTAATAAATATCCTATATTGCAGGATATTTAATAAAAGACAAGTACAAGAAATTCAAAGTAAGAAAAACTTCTTTACGACTGAGATATTCTCTCAATGACGCACGATGAATAAAACATTCACTCAAAAAACCCATTCGCTAGCATTCTGGAATATTCAGTTGAAACTTAAATTATCGATTAACGTGCAAAGATAATTTCACTATCCCACACATCGTCAAATGAAAGAATCGTCTCTCCATTTGCAGCGCAGTGGCTCGCAGTGTCCGCGATTGCTTCCTCTCGCGTCCCAACGAATATCATTCCAGCTACAGCGAACCGAAACAAGCGTTTCAAAGCAACCCGAAAACTTTCTAGACAGCCAGCGAGAAGTATTGAAATATTCCTGCACGAGGGCCCCTCCGTTTTGAGCCGCCGCTAGTTTCAACCCGAACGATTTCCGATGGAATCAATATCGGCGACTAAATCAATATCCTCGCGTACGAATGCCACGGAACCGTACCGTGTATACTTTGCCTCGCATTTATTGCGCATCGCGGTGCATTCTTCCCGTGGTTGCTCGACAACGAGCCTGAAGAGTCGTCGCGCGATTTCGTCTTTGTCGAGGCGCCTCGAATGCTCGACGAAATCGTTCGGATGCCTCTCATCGAGGATCCACGGCTCGTACGCGCGCGAAGAAAAGGCGAAGGAAAGCGAGAGGCGCGAAAACGAGGCAGGAGAGGAAGAAAAAAGTGGAGATCGACTCGAGAAAGTGAATTCATCTTGCACGCGCGATGAACGACGCGCTCGACGACGTCCGCAGCCGAAATTCATGGCGGTTGAAGAGCGACGCGCGTACTGGCTTCGTCTCATTGATACGTGCTCTCCACAGTTTTGTTTTCAATCGAACGTAATCGATGGAGCGGCATTTTTCACGCCCGCCCGTATACGTGACTGCGCTGCCCGCGTACGGGTACGTCTGTCAGCCATTAACGAGCAATCGATACCTCGCGGAGCACGGCTCGAGCACACGTACGGACAATGAAAGGAAGGGGATCCGCTGGAGCGCGTAACGTCGAGAACCCGATATATACGATAACTTAGAAATCTCGTTCGCCACGTATCGAGGGATCCTTAATTTAAACGTTATTTCTTCGACGATAAATTCGATCTGGAGTGTGAACCGATGTCGGCTCTCATAGCCAGCGCGCGGAACGATGAGGGGAATCAATCGTGAAGGTCGTGTGCGATGGCCTTCCGTTCGCTACTTGTCGTAATGGCGTGGTATTGGTTTTCTATTATTCGATCTCCATTGTTGGCGATTCTCGTGATTACTTACGATTACGTATTTCTTTTTTTTTTCTTGTCGTCAGCTGTACGTACGATTGCGAACAACAAAAAAAGGGGTGGTACGTTCTGGTCTGTTCGCGAGGGTGGACTGAGCGGGGTTTGTGTGCTGACTCGTTCGATGCACAACACGTGATACGCGTGGAACAGGTATATAGATGAATCGGTTGTAACCATTGTTAATTTTTTTTTTTTTTTATTTTTTCATTTGCTTCTGACGTATAATCAATATCGCTGCTGGAAGGACATCGCGATTCGAAGCTCGAGCAACGGTGATGGAAATGGTTTCATTTCATGGAGCCCATTTGCGATCCTTGACAGGGGTAGCGTTGTTTCTTTTATTGAACCGGGACTTTCGAGGCGAGGAGTCGTGTCTGCAGTTACTTTTTTTTATCGACGTCGAGTCGGAACATTCCCTGACACATCTGGAACGGTTTCGGTCAATTATCGGTAGCTTTCAGTGCGCTCTGGAATTAAATTTGGATAGATTCGCGATCATTAATGAGAGAAATTCCAACGAGAAACATTTCCAGCTTCAAATTTTATGATCGCCCAGAATCGAACGTAGCCATGGCAAATGTGAAACATTTATTCGAAAAGGTATGAATTTTAGACGGGTCGCGGTAAATAATGAAGCGCGATGTAATTCTTTTAAAAAATTCTGACAGCGGATATCCGCAAAAAAATCAAAAAGTGTTGCAGCAAAGCGGTGTTTTTTATTCAACCCTCCGTTCCTCTTAAAATATGGATTCCATGCGAGTGGGACGCGAGAAATGACAGCCTTCCAAAAGTTTAATAAAAGTTGCGAAACTTCTGCTGTTATTGTATTTGATTGTCAGCCGTAGGAATTTTCTATTAAACTCGATAGTCTTGTAAAGGCTCGGATTAAGCGTTTAGCAATACTTCGTCCCTTACAAAAAGCGACGAGGATCCACGCTAATTGCGGGTATCTAGTTTTACAACGCAATTCGAAGTTCCTTCGTCGAAGGAGAAACCGTTTACGCCACGTTACAGCCTAAAGAAAAGGAAGTATCGATTAAAGGGGGATATTGGCCATTACGCGGTAATTAAAACACACGTGGTACCCAGGTCGAGGATAATTAGCAAATGAGCATCGAATCAGAAGGACGGCCACCGCTGAAGTAAATTGGCTGGCGTTGCGAACAACAAGCAACTACCATCATTACAGAGTTCATTAATTCGTATTCAACTCCGATTGCACTATCTACCAGATCGCATGTGGTAATGCTAATTGCACTTCAAATGGACTCGAATTCAGCTTTTTCTGTTCCATACACGCGCAGCTTACAATCACGATGACAATTACATCGCGTCTTTGGTACTTAAAAAATTACGATTACCTATTTAAACAGGGTTCGAGAATTCTTGTAGCATTAGAATTATAATATTTATCATTTCTTATCGTTTTCGCAATGAATTAGATTACAATTTTTATGCACGTAATTGATATTTCGGTTACAGGTCGAGACTTACAGATGTCTAAGAATTTTTATCTTCGAAAGAAAATTTTTGGTTTTATTTGTGTGATAAATACGTCATTTATTTTAAACAACAAAATATTACAAATATTTGTGCATTACATAGCGCGTTGCTTTGAGTTCAATTTCGCGTTTCAGCTTTCCTGAAACTGTCAGATAACGCGCACCTGCGATAGTACTATTTAGTATTCTTTTCATTAGGTAAATCCTTGGATACGTTAAAAAATATGTGCCATTTTCTCTCTAACAGCAAATATTTAAAGCAGTGATAGGAATGCATTACGAAGCACCATTTATAGCAACAATGGTGATAGCACGTTAGCACTTAAATAGAGCCTCCTCGATAAAGAAAAAATAGTCAAGTTTATTTGTACAAAACAGCGTTTAACACAAAATAAAATTAAACGAAAAGAACCGCAGAGACTCCGACTTAATTTTGGAGGGCTGACATATGGTTGTGATCTTCACGTTCTGTTCTTCACTTCTTCGTCATTTCGTTCACCAGTTCTTTAAACGCCTTCACCCCAGCACCGTTCAACTCTTCGTATTTTGGCGCCTCTGATTTGATTTTCGCGTACCACCTGTTAATGTTCTTGTATTTGCTGAAATCGTAGTCCATAACCTGTTGGACAAACAATATGTCGAATTAATGGAAATTCACATGAAAAAATTGCTAAGTTCTAATATTCTCTTATGTATCCTTCTTTTACAAATATTTTTCCATATTTAATCAAAATGCTTCCGACTACTCCTTGCAAATTTGTTTTCCTGTACAAGTTTTGCAAAAACTACGAAAAAATGTGCTACAACTTTGTGATTAGTGGATTCTTTTCGACCATCTTTCGACTAGTTCTTGCAAATTTGTTTTCCTATACAAGTTTTGCAAAAACTACGAAAAAATGTGCTACAACTTTGTGATTAGTGGATTCTTTTCGACCATCTTTCGACTAGTTCTTGCAAATTTGTTTTCCTGTACAAGTTTTGCAAAAACTACGAAAAAATGTGCTACAACTTTGTGATCAGTGATTTCTTTTGACCACTTCTTGCAAATTTGTTTTCCTGCGCGAGTTTTGCAAAAATTAAAAGAAAAAATGTGTTACAACTTTGTGATTGGGGATTTTCTAAAATTTGGATAGACGAAGGCTCAGATGCACGACGACTCAAGTGTTTCTAAGTGGATTCAGCTTGGCGCGCTGGCTGACCACGCAACACATCTCGCTGAATCTACTTACAACTGCATACAAGACGTATTAAGGCGAAATCACACTGTTCGCTCTGGTTAACGACACGGTTCACTTATTCAAATTGAAAACAAAGTAAACAGTGTCGATTAGCACCAATGAATTACCATTCTTAACCAAAATGCAATTTACACTGTCCACTTCGCTTCCGACTCTGCTGAATTAATTAAACCGAGCCACGCAATTTCGCATTCACAGTATCCTGGCGTCTTCGAAAATAGGAGGACGATATTACAAAAAGCCACGAGGGAACTGCTGGTTACGAACTGCATATTTGATGAACGCGAGCTCCATTTAGGAATGAAATTACAACATTACTGCGACTCTGTTCCATCGAGCTAAATTCTGTTTGTTCCGCGCGTTTTTTGTTTACGCTCCTATTTTCTTTTCGTCTGTCAGCTCGCGCTTATTTCGCTTCTTCGATATACACCACGCGGATCGTAAATCAACGCCTCGAGACCGACGACTGGTTCACAAAGCAAGAACTGCTCTTGAATGTTATCAAAAGTCGTAAATTAGAACTAGCAAGATTAAAGACCTTTGCCACTTGACTGATTAATGATTCTCCGTAAGCATTACGCATAATATCCTCTATTTCTACTCTACCATAGTAATTACCGGAGAAATCATAACTCTTTCTCAAAGATCGAGCGTTTTCCCCTTGCTTTCACTGTTTTTTTTTTTCTAAACCGTGTCCCACTTTAACGCACAGCCGCTGAAATTCATTTCATTACAGGTATTCGTAATAATTCGACAGCAATTTGTACCTCGAAATAAATGTCGCTCTGAAATAAAAGAAAATTCTATCCGTGTACAGTTCGTTCGACTACAGACGAAATAAAAAAAAAACAGCGATTCCATAAATTAAAATAAGTCAAAAAAGATGAAAACCGACGAAATTGCGTTTGGAAAGTTCGTTTCACGGGAAAACAACTCTGACGTTTTGCGCGTGGAAGTCGAAAAGCCAGTGGGACGTGCGCTGTCGCACGGGAATTCGTCACGTGTCGCTGTTTTCCCTGCATTTACTTCTATCGTACGCGTGCTCGCATTTCGAAGCCTCTGGAATCGAACGAAATTTCGCCCGACTCGGTTTCTCGAGCCGCGATTTCATCCGCGTGTAATCGAACACCCGTATGGATTAGGATTGTTTAGCTGGTCAATTGCGAGTCGCAGAGAGCTTCTCATGGCGCCCGTAGCCTCGAGGGAGTCGAGCTTTCGAGCGGACGATACCGTTGGCATACAACAGGTGGCGATAGCAATACCACCCTGAGCTGGCTCTGGGAATCGCAAGCTGATCAGGCCTGATTTAGATGCTATTGTCGAGCGCGTTACCTCCAACGTGGACATGGAGGCGACGATGGCCAGGTCGGCGAGGGTCATGTTCTTTCCCGCCACATAGTCCTGTCCCTCGAGGAACGTCTCGAGGAACGAAAGAGCCGTGCCAATGGCCTCGTATTTCGTCTGGTCTTTGGGCGCCTTTCCGAAAATTATAGGATACTGAAAAGAAGTCTGTCGGTTACTATCTGCTTGAATTAAGTGAGAGCATTAGATGATAATTGGAAGGAACGCTTGCGAAATTAATCTTATTCGATTTCTCTTAGAGAGCAGACAGCATATCGATTCTAAAGTATTGTAAAGTCTGCAAAGGATGAAAGTGAGAGCGTAGAAATTTTTACTACTTACGTAGTAATCGCCAAAGGCTTTGTACAAGGTGCACGCATCGAAGTACAGTCTTTGGTTAACAATTGCGCGTTTCTTCGGATCCTTCGGGTACAAGGAATCGTTCTTCCCGTATTGATCAGCCAAGTATGTCATAATGGCTTTGCTGGGGAAAAAGAATGCTCGTTCAATACAACGCGCGGCCTTGGCGATTATTGTTCGCGTTCGACGCGATAGAATCAACAGAACGATGAAGACGCTATACACGGTAATTTACACGACGTGGAAACAACGTTACCGATTAAACATTTCAAATTGTTTGCAAAACACTTTTTACTTTATCTTGAAAGAATTCTCTATTTCAAAGTTGGGTTCCCAAATCGTTGAACGCGTGAAAATATTAAGAGGGGACAAAATCCTTAAAAAAATCCTGGACAAGCCTCACCTTTCCCACAGATAGAAGCCATTATCGTCGATAGTGGGTATCGTGTGCTGCGGGTTCATCTGCGCAAAGAGCGATATCAATTGGTATCATCGATTGATCGTAGCTACGCTCAATTCTGCTGACCATTACCGTCGATAATCGTACCTTTATAAATTCTGGTTTCAGGTGCTCGCCATTCATCAAATTAACCATTTTGTAGTTCATATTGACGCCAAGCGCGCCAGCCGCCAGCGCAACTGCGCGGCACGGAGCGCTTCCAGGAAGTTGATAGAAATCGATCGGCATTTTTATTTCTGTAACGAGACGAGAGACACCGCTCGATTAACCCAATTAAAACCGAGGAAGCAGCAATTAGTCGCGACACTCGGCTCTGCCGACCGAGCATTCAAATTTCTCGATACTTTCGAACGAAAATTCGAATTTAACGCGAGGCTGAAGGAGCTGCTCGATGGTCGACGATATCTCCGCGATCGATCGTTGCCGCGCTGAATCGATTAACAGAAAATTCTGGCCGCCAATCGCGATGCACGCGTAATACGCGAGGCAGTCCGCGTAACAATGGCGCGAATCGATTCCGCGACAATTACGGTAGTAACAAGAATGTAATGGTTTATTAGGTCAATCGCGATACGCAGCGTTACGCGGCAATAACCGTTCCTCCTTTTTTTCTGACGAATTAATCGCGGCTGGCGCGGCTGTTAACGTAATAAAACTCGGTATCTCTGCTCCGCTGGTTCACGTATTCCGCTGTGCCAAGTTCCCGCACGACCTTGCTCTAAATAGGCCACGAATTTCCTAGAATATTTCCACTAGAACAAGAAAACTAGTCGCGAGGCCAGAACCGACTGCGACACGTACAAATAACACTATACAACATTGATTTTACGAACGAAAAATAATACGATCAATTTCGCGTAAACGATTTCAGATTAAAGTTCAGTTTCGTGTAAACAACTTCGTACAAATGAGCAGCGACACGTATAAATTCAGAAATTGATTCGAGAAAAGAAATTGAAAAAAAAGAACGCCAGAATCGTCGTGGGAATGTTCTTTTCGCGTTACCAGGTGACGTCGCGGCGCCGCTATACATTAATTCGATAACCGTGTTGGAATAAAACATATCGACGCTGCCTGGGCCTCATCAGTACCGATCACCACCATCGAGCGAAATGGAATTTGGATCGCGCGAACAGACACCCAACATCACGTCGAATCGTGCGTCGAACGGGAGCACCGCGACGAGGAACGACGCCCTGGTGCGGCGATCGATCGTTAGATTCCGTGTATCGAGGAACTGAAAGCACCAGCCGGTTTCAACCGGCGAAACTCCGTACCGTGGCGCACTCAAGACTCGACGCCGGGAAAACAAGGATGATTTGTGACAGATAACCGCACGGAGACGTAAAGCAAATCCAGCTACGTGCTCTCCAAGGACGCGCCACCGGGATAATTGCGAACTGTCTAAGAGAGTTAGCCGAACAGTCCCTTTATAAGTGCCAGCGTGACTGCCACGCAGCCTTCGTTTCAAGCGGCGAACGGCACTGGCGCCACGCGCATGCGCGACCGGCTGCGACCTGTTTCGAAGCCCACGAAGGCGTCGCCTTTTCCGGTTCTCTTCTGCTCGATCACCGTGAGATCGTCGAATTCGACGACTGCTGGGCCACAGGGCGTAGAGACCAGCGCGTCGCGATCGCACGATCGATATTCGCGTCGAGATAACAGCATCCTCGCGATCGTTGCTAGCTTTTTCGTCTAGCTCGGTTTGTTTGGCTTGCGGAAGGTCAACGTCTGCGTTGGTTTCACTTGCGACGCAGTTTTTTTTTGTGGGAATCGTCGATCGTTAGAGCGATTAGCGAAGGTAGAATTAGTTTAGAACGCGAAGGGCTATTATTAGGTTTGGATTGTCGTATTTTTGTTTATGTATAATGCAATCGCTCGTCTACGCTTTGGTAATGGTTGCGTAAGATCGTGTTGCATGAATGATTCATCAGAAACCTTTCGATTCGATTTTATATTTTTGATCGTAGCTTACGTGCATAAATGATTGCAGTTATGCATAAGTTATTTAAATATATATATAAATAGCTGAAAGAAATGTGTAGAAAAATGTGGAAGAGCAACGTGCATGGCACTGAACCGCTGTTTCACTTAAACGATTTTAACCTTGTTTATGACCTTGTTATGTTGTTTATGATAATTGTACTTATCTGATAAGCTGTATTAAATAATGCGCGTAGTTAAAAGTTGTAGATTAGAGCGTATCTTGAACCAACAAATGTTGATGAGGTATATTGCGTTGGCAGAATGTGCGACAGTAAATGAAAATAAGATTACTGCTTTTTTACAGAAAGTTGATACTTACTGCACTACAAAATTTTTTCCTTGAGGTATATTATCGAGAACTGAGTAGAAGAAAAGAACGTACAATGTTTATAGATTCACTTGGTGTCTATGACCTACAAAAATACAAACATATTATATTTAGACTTTATCGCGTTACGTGAAAGATAAGATATTGATTCAAGTAGTAAAAAGGTAAAACAGTTTTGTATTTTAATGGAAACTTTAATCAAAAAGCAAAGGTTTTTAAAATAATATTAAATCCACATATTTAAGTGTAACATGAGGAAGATAGTAATTAAATAATGTTCATTTCATTTAAATCGAAAAGCAAGGGTTTTTAAAATAATATTAAAACATATGTATCTACATATTTAAGTATAGCAGAAGGAAAGTAGCAGTTAAAATATGTCGATTTAATTTACGTAGACTTGCCATTGAACATTTAACACGATATGTGTGTCAGGAGCGTCGCGCAATATTACTTGCGCTCCTGGATAGCATGACTTTGCAGTATTTCCCTATCGAATGCTCCTTCCTTTCTCATCCTGATGTGGATAAGATTTAAAAGCGCACCATCATGCTGGCGGAGATATGACGCATCCGGTACCTCGTCCACTCCGTACTCGTACCAGTCATTATGACTTTGCAACAGCGTTTCAGCATCGAATACAGATTTGTGATCAACCAGTGTCGAAAAAAAAGAATTTATTAGACGATCTCGCATTTATGGAGATAAATTAATACTTATGACTTCAAGAATACCTCGATAATTGATACTAATTAATTCAAAGTAAACCCAGAGCTATTAATATCGTTCTAAATGTTTTTTCTCTCGAGGTGCGATGTAGAAATGTTTCGTACGCGTAACACAGTGTTTATTCCCGATATCCAGAAACATCCATCATGTCTGTCGACTAATTATCTTGTCACGAGTGATTATATTTTTTTAAGCTTTTAGATCAATTTTAACTTAGTGAATGTTGTTTCGTTTCAAAGAATTCTGTGGTTTTTAACTATCGAGCGAACGTTTCTTCAGCGTTGAAGAAGAATCGTCTACTTGAGTCAAGTCAAATAATTTTTTTATTGAACAGAACACATGGATTGCTGGAACATCTTTAAAAATGGATGATTTCCGTCGAACCACCCGGTATGCACGCCTTCCTCCTATCGCAATAAGCTCGATGCCTGAAATTCCGTTTTGTTGTTCGATTTCATCTTCTAGCGGGTAATATTTTGCCGAGAAGGATGCTATTTCAGACCAAGAAATATTGGAATTCCATTGTCGGACGCGATCACGTTTTTCAGACAAATCAGGCGGCGCGCTCGAGGTGAAAGTAGCCAAGCAGCTAGTTCAGCCTTCGACAGAGACGTCAAGGTCTCGGGAACGAGAATTTTTAGTCGTCTCGGGGTTATTGTATCCGTTACGAGCGTAAAGCGTAACCGTAACAAGTGTGAATTTCGTTTCCGCGTAACTTATAAATATAGAGTCGAAGGAAACTGCGAGGAAATGTTTGAAACTGTGCAGGATGAGCAGCGTTACTTGCCATTGAAGCAATTCAAATTGCTCTCTTTAAAGTTTCAGTCTAAATATTTGAAGAACAACGCATTTTCTTTTATCAGACAGATAAAATAATACTTAATAAATATTTAGTAATTAGAAGTATTACTAGATATAAACATCTGATCAATATTTCCAGAAGAACGCGTTTTCTTTTTTATCAGACAGGCAAAATGATATTTGACGCAATAAAAAGTTTAATTTAGATACCTATTTCGATTACACCGTGTGCATGCGAGGTCTTCTGTGGCCGTACCCTAACAGGAAACGTAATCTAAAGAAAATGTTAATCGCGTACGCCTGTGTAGAGCTTAACGCAGAGTCGCAACAGATATTCTCTGTACGCGTGTTAATGAAAATTGTTCCGTTGTAGTTGGTGCAATTATCCTCACCTCGTCTACGCTTTGATATCACTCAGTAATGAAACAAACGCTGTAGAGTTAATCGTGTAATTTCATCGAGTCGCCTGTAATGGGCGCGTGTAGACTCCTTTCAAAATGAAAAGTGTGAAAGGACAGAGAAAGAATGGACAGGAACTTCATTATCTCGTCCGCTGT
This sequence comes from Xylocopa violacea, assembly GCA_963969225.1. Lineage (NCBI taxonomy): Eukaryota > Metazoa > Arthropoda > Insecta > Hymenoptera > Apidae > Xylocopa > Xylocopa violacea. The sequence continues at coordinate 6,838,746 of CAXAJV010000021.1, read as the reverse complement.
ACTGCGATTTTATTGTGGTCTGATCGTCTGATCGTGTTGCGTAATACTTTTATTAACTACAGATTGTTTCTTGGACTCTTCATTAACATACGATATTAATTATAATATATATATTGTGAAAATTAAAGGAAATGTTCAATTATTTCAAAATTGTACATAATTTTTAAGAATTGTCTGCGAAAGTTGATCGACATTGATATGTTAATTGAATAATATTTTATGGTTACATTTCGCAATTTAATTAGCTACATTTACGGAAAGAACGAGCGACTTAAAGTGAAAAAAATTATCTAATCGCTGTATAATGTGGAAAGTCATTCGTTTTCGTTAGATAAAAATATCGCTGGTAATAGTACTTTTAGCATAAATATCAGCGGGCACAACAATAATAAAAGCATCGAAGTAAGTCTGATAAAATTTGCTGATATAATACTTTCAAGGAATCGCTTCATTTATTCGAATATATCGAGGCACAAAAGTTCATATAATAAGGGTACATTAATTACCCCCACCAGTTCGATTACAACTTCACATAGTTAACTCCAACCAAAAACGAATATCAAATACTTTACTTAGATTACACAAATCTATAATCGACCATTAAAATTACTTAATTTGTAGAATTCGAATAACCTCCATTGCAAAGATTACAACTCTCATGGTCGCCATTACACGTCACCCATGAATTCGACAATAAATGACACTGAGACGATCTCTGTCAGACCAAGCTTCATCCACTTCTTCCACTACCACTGTCTCTTACCCTTTACCCAACAAATAAACCTTCCACTTCTTTATAGGTCCACGATTTTCACGCGACGAAGAGTTTTCTTCGACTCGCAAGTGGCGCAAACGTTTCGCACGCAAAAAAGCAATGCTGTCCATGTACATCTCGTCGATTCGCTTACGAATGGGCCAGGCGAATCGATCACGAGCTTGTAAACGATTACGACCCACTTTTCCCTCGTTAACCAGTCGATTTTCGCGGATGCTCGGCACAAGGACTCGCAAGGAAACCGCAAATCCTTCGAACGAACTTGGCGCGTCCACGCCACCGGAAGTGCGACTCTAATCGCTCGCGATTACGACCACGTTGGGCGTACGAGGTACCACGCGCTTTTCGAACACACGAATTAATTGCAGATAGCGCGGGTGAGATTGAATTCGCTCGCGAGGATCGAGTCGAGCGGACTGAATCGCGAGCACGACGTTTCGAGCTGATTCCGATGGACATCGTGGGGATAAATTGAATAATGTGGCATCGTTTCGTGGTCACGATACGCGTGCATAGAGTGCACCTTTCAATTCGGAATGCGAGTAGTTTCGTAGACCATTTCATTAGGAGGGGTGTTTGAAGTGGAGGGATGAAAGTAATGGAGATGGAGACAATTCCTGCAGGAAGATTGAATGAAAGAAGCAACGAGCTAATTTTCTGGTTGATAAGCTCCATTTGTCTGCATGGAAATCTAGAAATGCTAGTATGTAGGTGTTGATAAACACTGTACTTTAATAACGATTCGAATGGTGGTAGTTTGGAGAACGCTCTGTTGTATGGAAAATTACAGGGGATTTCAAGATCCACTTAGCTTTTTGTAGTCCTTTATCAGTAATAAGAGAGGGTTTCTTGTATAGAATTCAGCAGTATTCTACGCGAGGTCATTCGATGCAGCTGAAAGTCACGAATTGGTGAGGTCTCAAGGAGTCGGATTAGCGCCAATCATAGGTCGTCAGATATGTAATCATGCCACGGACTCAAATCAGACTACTTAACTAGTCGACGATCTGGCTCTCGCTAACCTCCAATCTCACTAATACCTGATTTACTATATCGAATAACCTTTTACAGTAGACACTGCTGGAATTTCATTTTTAAAACGCTACTGTTTCGTGGATAAGATCTTCCTTGCAATTTAATTTTTCCAAAGCCTCAGAAGAGATGCTGCTTTGGTAATCAAATGAGAAGGACGATTTAAAGTATTAAGTTAGCAAAAAACAAGGTTCGCTCTATTCATACTCGAGAAACACAAACAGACACAATTAGCTAATAGAAACCTAGAGATTACATAAATCTGCGTGCACTGACTGACATTCTTCCACCAAAGGAAGCTAAAAAAAAGGCGAAGCTCAACAGAACTGCAGCGTCACCAAAAAAATCACTCAGTCTAGCGACAAGTGAACATGGCGCGCAGTCGTCCATGTTAGAAACCTACTCTTGACGTACACAAAATCCCAAACGCTTCTCAGTTTCTTTAAAACACAGCAAACTACAGCAAACTACAGCAAAATACCAGAAACCTAGCGCGTTACAAAAAATCCTTTTAACCACACACTTTAGAGATCAATTCTCACCGAGACGCGCCAAAGCGCTACCAAAATCGCTCATTCCAAGCAAACTCTAAGCAACGACATCGTCACGATCATCACGGACGTCACGTCAGTCCCATTGTCGAGGGAAGCAACGATCTTCCGTTCCACGTCAGCCGATGGCGAGCGATTTAAACCCGTTCGACGCGATCCACGGAAGAAAATAATAGCAGGCTTCCCCCGGGAGGAAGCGCAGCGAAATCTCGGTTAAAGGAGCACGGGAGAATTCAGCGTCGGGACGCGCGGTTCATTTTCCGTCCGGCGAAAACTTTTCCTACCGGGCGGTTCTCAATTTCGCCTGGTAAAAACATTATCCTCCCTTCAATGATTCCTCGAGGGCGATCCGCGCGGCCGCGTCCGCGAAATGGACCGTGAGTTAATTAAATTCAGGAACGGCAGAATGCCGTGGACCGTCGAACAGGAATTCCGGGAACGGAAGCGCAACCGGTTTTTCAGCGCGAACCCCACGGCTGCCGCTCCGACCAGGGATTCCGCAGTTTCTGCTGCATCATCGTCGAACCGCCGCCCGCCCCAGCGAAATTATCGTCCGTTGCGTAATTCCCGGCACGTAGCCTCACGCACGGACGCGGGCCCCTGCGGAGGAGACGGGGGAAAAAATAAAATTGCGGACAGAGAGGGAAGGGGAACGTCGCGAACGAGGGGGGTGGCGAGACAATCAGTGAAAGAGAAAAATCAGTGGCGAGGGAGGAATAAGAAGGAACAACAATGGGGGCGGTTGGCGGTTCCTAGGGGCGGTTCGGGCACGTCGCTGCTCATAAATGTATGGATACCTCGGTCTATTTGCAGTTACAGCTGGATCTTGTATTTTGAGATTTAGTGTATGATATTGGAGGGTGGCGCGTGGACGCGCGAGTGGAAGTAGGAAGCGTATGAGATTGTGAAGGTCGGGATGTATTTTGCAGAAGTTGCGGCGAGCTGTGATGCTCGTCGAATTTGACGGGGAGTTAGTTATTTAAGGGTTGATCGATGGTTTGTTGGAATTGAATGCGTGAGTCGTTTGGGTGGTCGCTGGATGGTACATTTTTTTTAGTTAATCCACGGACGAGTGTGGATCGAGAATAAAATAGTTTGAAAATAAGGGATTTTCTGAGTGAAATGTTGTTTCTTCAAATTTGTCAGCTAGAGATGTTAATTTTATGGAAAATCAATTTTACATAAGCATTTTATGAATAATATAGTAGAAGTATTGAATTAATTTTAATGATTGTCATTTTATGTCTCACGTAAACGATCAATCTGGTATTGATCGACAAGAAAACCAGTAATTTCCACCGCTACCAGCGATGCAATCGGTTTAAATATTGAAATTGCGGGATATTAAATAGATTTTGGATTTGTTGAATGCTGCGTAATAATTGAAGCATAGCTAACACGCGGCTAGAAGATAATTAGCAAATGGGCATCGAATCAGAAGAACGATTATCATCGCAGCAAATTGGCCGCGCTGAGAACAACGAACAAGTACCATAATTACAAGGCCCATTAATTCGTGCTCGATACCGATTATACTATTTACAGAATCGCGAGCGGCAACGCTGATTTCACTTTGGGTACAATTGAAACGATTTTACCTCCGCACGTGTTCGTTCAATCCGTTGAAAGCCATTGAACTCCGTTAACTTTATCATTATCAACTTGTTTCGCTGTAAATTTCGCAGCTATTAACGCAGTGCAAAAATTACAAATAATTTCTAATCAATTATTAAAGTTATTCTTAGTTTTTCAAAGATATTTGATATTTTTCATATTAATTAAATCCATTTTTACTTCTAATTGTAATAAACTCAAAAGTAAATCTTTGTCAGACGCACCTTGTTTCGTACTATTTATTCATTTATTTCATTTTTAACTATTTCACAAAAATTTATTTAAATAAATATTCTTCCAATCCTCTGTTCTCTGCATACAAATTAATTACACATTTTACGCATACACTCGTCTGACGCTTGACGTAGAGTAACAAGTTTCCAGCTGCGCAATCCATCATGGAATTAATAGAATCATTAATACCTTCGGAGTAATTCTTTGTACCCAATTTAATGGACCTTTCTGTGCGTTATACCTCCAACTTGTAACACTCGCGTGCCTGGTTAATTGCGGAGCTTCGAGTTAAAAAAGTAATGTACAATCAATCACCCGGCATGGATAAACGCGCCATCTAAATGGGATACCTGGATCGAGAGTTCAAGGTAGGTTGTTCACTTTCATTTCACGCTTACATCAGTATCGCGTACAGGATCGTGAAACACCGCACGCGAAGGCGTTCAACTCGGATATTTTCTATGCAAAACAGATCCTGCATCGAATACGTTAACAAAGAGCAATGCTGCGGCCATAACTGTGTCAGTCTGAAATGTTAATCCCGCTTTATCGTCCCCTGTGCAATATTTTTATTAACGCGCGACTGTTTACAATGAGATTAAGAAGCATTTTCTGCAACGATGGCTTTCGCTTGCTGTTAATTGTTCGCGGAAACTATTCGCGCCGAAGTTCCGACTGCTCACAGTTCATATAACAGGCGCATAAATTAATATATGCAAATTTGGTTAAACGAACCGAAGGGGAGTAGTGCGTGAGCCCTGTGTTTATTGAAAGTGACTTAGAACTATGCCAGGCTAATTGGGAGTTGCCAGAGTGTTCCGTGGCGTTACACTAAAAGGGAAATTGCAAGGCTAACTTCATGTGATCTGTTTGCTTCGGGGAACACGTCATTTGAACACGGTTTCGCGAAGCTGAGAATCCTTCGAGAACTATCGATTCAACCCTCTGTCGATCGTTCAATATTTTCTCCATACAACACTTTCTTTATATTTTAATCACTTCGAATCACAGACAAAATTATTTACTCTATATCTGCCGCTGATGTGAAATGTTTATTCGAATCAGAAAATTCAATGTTCCGAGCTAATTTTAAGAGCAATAAAATTATTTTCAAACTGCCCCACGAAATGAATAAGGAAAGTACTTTGCATTGTGCAATATTTATTTTTCCATCGCGCATAACAAGCATGGCTCTCATTTTGCATTGTTTCCATAATGGAGACGTTGTGATGGATACCTGTAACCATCTGACTAATTTGGGGCGCTTTGGGAGTCCAAATATTCATCACCAAGATATTCTATCGTGTTCGCAATGAGAGTTCACCCTGTGGAGCGTCCCACTTGCGAATGATTTCATTATTTCCATCGGATGCTCTCATACATTCTCTCTAATACCTCTCCATTTAATTGAAATCCGTGGCATTTAAATATTGACAGAATAGAACGAAAATTGAACACGACAGAAGATTGTAGTTTGTTGAAAGTACCAAACTGTAGGATATTTATTAATCAAATTCAAAATCAGAAAAGGTTCTTTAGGACTGCGATGTTCTCTCAACGACGCTCAATGAACAACTGACTTGATAATTTTAACCCTTTGCACTCGACGCTTCCTCAGCAATTTTCTATTCCTGCTAACAGTTACCAAGCAATCTTCCAGCGATAGAAAATTTCCATTTCAATAGAAAACTTTGGAGAAATATGCGTTCTTCAAAAAATTGCAGTGGAATAACTCTTTAACTTCCGCAATCAATTCCCTCAGAGGCGACATTCGAGTGCAAAGCATTCTCTCGCTCGCATTTTAGAACATTCCGTACAAAACAATTGAAACTTGATTAACGAAATTATCGATTAATGAACAAGGATAATTTTATTATCCTCCAAATCGTTTTATTAGCCGCTTTCGTCCATTGCTGACTTCGTTTCTCAAATTCTGATCGTACACGCGCACACACGCTCCCCTCGTCGCAAGGATTAAACCCAGCTGAAGCAAACATCCACGCGTTCCAACGGGATCTACTTACGGCTCTGTTTTCCGGCACAATCGCGTTCCCTGCGCGGACAACAGCAGCGAAATTTCGCCATCGAGCTATCGCGTCTAATGGAACCGCCCGTTTCACCGAAAACAATATTTGAACGCGATCGGGAAGGGAACGGATTCCAGGCGGACGCGAAAACTGCTGAAAGCAACGGGAACCTTCCAGCAACGCGCATCTCCGAGGCTTCACTCGGATGATTTGCGACGAATAATCAGGAAAGGAATCGAGGCAGTCGTCGGAGATAAAGAGACGGAACGCAAAGCAAACCTGGCTGCCGCGCGACGCTGGGGAAGATGTCTAGTGGGACGACGCGGAGGGACGCTCCGAGACGCCGCAGCGTCGCTTTGAAGCTCTTTGGGTCGACGGCGCTATACGATCTCGCTCGTCGAGTCCTCGACTGATAATTAACGGCAGCGTTAAGTTCCTAATGAAATCGCATTTTGTGGATCGTACGTCGAACGAGTTTTTGGTTTAAAATTAAATATGCGTATCTTATTTTTTAATCATTAAGTCTCTTGGACGTGGAAAGTGAGCGGTGGAAAGTTTTTAAATATGTGATGACTAATGTTGAGGCGACATTAATTGTATTATGAAAGTAATGGAGGATTGAATGATCGATGCAGTGATCCAATATGGCGTTGCTTCCGCAGGGTATTGTGGAATCTGTGACTTGGAAAATTTCTTTGTTGTATCTTGAGTTTAGTGTACATATTGTGAAGTAGCTTCTGAGGTACGCGACAAAATATGGGGTTGTTTTCGCACTGCGCACCCTCGAGGCCTTCATAAACTTAGAATATTCAATTTGCAACATTTCTGGTAGCGCATCTTTAACTGTCGTGCGTTTAGCGTTACGCCATGATTCAAGTCTACTTGAAATCCCTCGCAGTGGATTTTTTATGTCGTCGGACTTGAATCTATTTTTTAAACAATTCTACATATGGTCTCGTGCTTTGGTGCCACGTGTTTACGTTATTTCTAACACTTTTCAAGTAGAATATAGATTGTAGAGTTCAAACAATCGAAGTACAATGATTAAGAAACAAGAATGAACAAACAATTATATTTTCTTTGCAAGAAAAGTGTTATAGTTTATCAACAGCACACATTGCGATCAATAAATATACTTTTTAACATTTGAGAAGTACACATTGCAAATAATAAAGAAGAATTGATTATAATTACAATATTAATTCCCAATAATTTAAATATTAATATAAATATAACTACAATGATAATAAATACTCGAACTGTGTATTTAATCACACCACACACTTATAATTAATTATTAATTTCAGTAATGCTCGATTCTTTTTTGTCACGAGCATTACCTGTGACGAGTTAAGGCTCTCGTTAATCGAAACAGTGATTTGCAGCGACCAAATAGATTTCATGTCTAATCTCGATCACCGATCCACCAGCAACGACTCCACTGCTCCACGATGTTAATTGGATTCTTGTAAATTCGCCCGATACATCTCGCTAAACAGTTTCCTTCCGGATCCGTGCACCTCCTCGAAACCGAATTTATCCAGAAGCTGTTTGCAACGATTGTACCAGCTCGCCACGTTATCGTATCGGTCGATATCGAAGCCGAAACACTGTCAACAAAATATATTACGCAACGCTGATAGCACTCCACCATTCGACTTTTTATATTATCGATCGCCCGTACGTTTCGCGGCGGTTTCGTCGCGAAACCGTACTATTTCAATCGCGACTTCAAAGTGCATACAAAAGTGCATACAAAGTGCAGTGAGAGAACGAAAAAAAGGAATTGGTCATCGATGTTTAACGACTATCCATTTTTTCTAAAAAAGTGTTTAACGTAAGACTTTGTGGACTTTGAAATGTGGTTGATTATAGTTTTTGGTATGAATTATTAACGCTTTGCGCTCGAGAAGTGACTCTCAGTCGCCACGGTCTTTCATATAGCAACTGGAGTCTTTCATCGACTGATTTTAAGCTTTGAAGCTCTACGAACGTGGATTTGAAAAGTGAAGTTAGCTCGAGTAAAGATGAGATCGGTTTTCAACTACTGGAAAACGAGATCGATTGTCTTGGTGAAGAAATTAGGGACAGAGAAAATGATACACCATCGAGAAAGTAGTCGAGTGCAAAGGGTTAATTTTTTGTGGGACGCTGTGGGACGCTCTGCAAATCTTAATGAGATAAGCGTTCTCTGATAGATTCGTCTCAAAATAATCCATAAAATTAATGCCCCTTAAATTGATGCAATTATAATATCGAGAACACAGAATGGGATTTAAATTTGGAATTTTTCAATTTCCATATTAAATTTTACGCTCCGCTTGGAATTTCTTCGCGAGTAACGCGAGCATATTTCCTCGAAATGGTATTTTCCTTAATTCGTGCATAAATCTCCTCGAACATTACGAGAAATTTTTATCGCAGAAGTAAAGTTGACTTCTGCCTTCGCGTAAAACGCGCCCACCTTTCTCACCCTCCCCCTCCCCCTCCGCCCCGTATACAACGCTATTCAATAAAATCAATATTTATGGCGTTTGAAAGTAATTTTGGTTACGCGAACATCTCTGTATATTTCTTCAATTTTTATCCATCCAGGATCGTTTTTGATATATTGTCTGGCCATAAACGTTTTTCACTGTCACGCACGTACTATGTTTTCTTCTTCTTTTCGCGTATCGAGTGTACTTTTTAATAAACACGTCCAATAGAATATGAACGTTTTTCATTCGTTGAAATATTACACGTCTCCTTTTTTACATTCCGCTGTAACGTATACAGACTTTGACGTTAAATAAAGTTAGAATATAAATCGTACGAAAACAACGGCTTGTACGAAACAAGAAGAGAATAACAGAGAAGTAGAAAAAAAATAAAATAAAATAGGAACGCGGAGGGAACATTTGTTACATTTCACAGTCAACATTACAGTGCGCGTAAGCTCTTTGTTAACAAAAATTTAATGAACAAATATACCATGTTATTGCACGTTGAATAAATAAAAACGTTTAATGGCGATGAAACTACCTCTGCTCAGAAGAAAGTGATGAAGTATGTGTTCTGCTACTGTTTTATTGCTCGACCAAGTTTTATCGCTTGAATACTTACTAACAACACGCAAATAGTCGTATGAATTGCAAAATCAGCGATGGTAAGAGTATCGCCAGCGACGAACTCGCCATCCGTGAGGTACGTGTTCAGCAAATCACAAGCTTTCTCCACAGCTTGCACATCTTGCTCGTTTAGGGCGCGTGGTTCGAATAGTATTGGATACTAAGAACAATAGAAATATATTACTAATTATATATAATTATATACAATTATTATGAATCATATATATTCTGATACTTTTATCAATTTATATCAATGAATACTTCTATCAAAAAAATAAACATTATCTGAAAAATTCTAATTTCTGAATACAATTTTTTCTATCAAATTATTTTGATGTCTGCCATCTATCATTCGTCGCAAAATTCATGGTTCCTAAAGTACTTTGCAAATCCTGTCATTTGCATTGTAGCACGCAAGGTGATCCTTCAGAGTGCACCTTACGCGCTCTGCGCGTGAGGTGCCATTAGTTACAGCACGCACATCATATCTGCTGGCTCGTCTACTGAAAAATTCATGTTGACAACGTTATGATGGATGAATGAAGAGCCTATTAATATTAAAAGATGTCGCGAGTTTAACGTATTCGTTGCCATTCGAAGATCGTGGATTTTCACCAAGTCCTGTTGCTCTGATAACTCCAGTAATTCTCTCTAAGTGCACTTAACGAAACATTCGTCTCATGCTTTTTAATAAAAGTGTATACAGTTGAATTTTATGACAAATTGTATTTTAATATTTGCACTTTTATACTGAACAGTTGTTAATTTAAGGATACTTTGTACACTTTTTCCATTACTTGGTGTGTCTTGTGCTGTTCTTCTTTTTACAATGGCTATGAATTAGAAAGAAGAAAGGAGAGGTACAGAGACGAGTTTTTTGCCGATTCCAGCTTCGATCTTTTCCATTAAAGTGTACGTTAATACATTCATTATGTTAGCACATTAATTCCACAATATTTCAGTCTAACAGGTATAACTTAATTATACTCTGCCGTCGTTCCATTAGGCACACAAATTCTGTTTAATACATTCCATCTTTCGCGATTCGATTAAGTTGCGTATTTAATTATTGTCTTTCTTTTAACGTTGTTACCGCGCAATATTCGTTACCAGAGCGGAATAATTTGGTTTAAAAAATTTCTTCATCCACCATGGTTTAAATGGTCCAGCGGAATGTGTGTTTAATTACTTCAGGTTCGCCCTTTTCATTTTTTACAACGAACCCCTCGAATATTTACAAATTTTGTTAAACTCCATGCTTTTTATCGATGCCACGGAGTGACATTGTTTATTTGATTAACGTAAATTGAATTCTGGCAATCTGATACGTAATAATAACCGCTGGGAGCACGTGACGCTATCACACCACAGAAATACACACGCATTCGCGTATCGCTTATCTTGCAATATTTCCAACATTTATCAGAAAATTAATGTATTTTGCGTCGCTTTGATTTTATGCGACCTTTTGTTCACGCTGCGTGAATCATCGATCATCCGCCTTGATGAATTTGTGGTACCATGTTGCATAATGGCTTTCGCGATAGCTTTTGACAACGGGTATAGTAACCGTTTAAAAACGAAGGCGCAGAATATTGTGAAATATTAGAAAAGGAAATTAAAATTCATTAATGGTTAAATCTTGGTTATTTCGAAGTGAAACGAGAAATGCTTTACTTTTACTTTGCAGTTCTTACGTAATAAAATTTCAAGTCTTTTATATATGCATATATAAACGCGTTTCGATTTATATTGAATATATATGCGTTCTATTATTCTCTCAGCTCGATTATAGACGCATACATAGGTAATAAAACAGGCTATAGTAGATTAAACTAGTATATAATCCTTGGCTCGATATAAGGCGAATGTCCATACATATTCGAGCGTAGAGCATACATTGTGCGATGTCATGCGAATATGAAAATCGATTACTCTCGTACTCGATGTATCAAATTTGTTCAAATTGACGTACATTGTGGATCATCCGAAAATAGGGAACTGTATGCGAAAGTTTTAACAATTTAAATCCAAAAGTATTCTATGCCTTTCTCAAAAGAAATAAAAAACAAAAATACTTTTATATTCCTTGACATTTCTGCTAGAAATTCTGTCTTAACAAATTTTGTGACACTCTAAAATTGTATTTAAAACAGGCCAATGAACACTGCTGTCTGCGACGAGTCAGAAGACGACTCTAAGTAGATTCAGTGAGGCGCGTCGCTTGGTCAGACACGCTCCACTGATTTCTTCAACCCATTTGTTCCCAAAAATAAAAATTGTAAGTATTGAAAGAAGCATATTTTCAGTAATTTACTTTCTTTCACGAAGCGTTAGATTAATTGTGAAATATAAACACATAGATAGAGAGCTTGTGAGTGCCTTTTAAGTTTATTTCGACTGCATTTTGCAAGGTTAAACTTCGAGTTGTGTTTCCACAACACTGGGAAGAAATGAATTAACCATCATTTTAGAGTCTACAATTTCGATTCATACTTTTTCAAACCTGTGTTCTTATTTTCACATAAATATTTGATGTGCGTCAAGAGACTCATGAAAAATGAAACGCATCATAAGAAGAATACCAATATACGTACGTAGCACTTAACCATGTTCTCATAGAGCGTGCCAATATCAAAATACAGCATCTGATCCACAAGGCCCCTCTTTTTAGGATCCTTCGGGTACAACGAGTCGTTCTTCGCGAACTTGCTCACCAAGTAACCCATAATTGGACGGCTGTAAACACGCGGCTGCATTAACAAAACGAGGGCAGAACATTTTTGCGCGAGCAAACGATAATTATCGCATACCTTTCGCACAGAATGAATCCGCCGTCGTCCACCGCTGGTATTACGTGCTGCGGATTCATCTGAAAGAACGAATTACACAGTGGACGACAAAGCCGTGCATTAAAACGCGAACCTTTGTCTTGCTCGCGATGGAAACGCCTCTTTTCCTGGATTACTTCCATCGATTGTTATTATTAATAATTGCTAGTAATCACGCTTCAATCACGCGTCACTCTATCATCGAGAAGCTTTTTATTATCGTACGACAACGTGAATACCATCTTCAACGTATCATTAAATGCAAAACTTCTACCCTTTCCTTTTGTTCCTCCAAGGATTTTAATTATCGCTCAAGAATTCACGAATACAGCAAAGAAATAAAGTAAACGGTGTCTAATACTTTTTAAACTATATAATTTTATATGGAAATGAAACGAACCTTGACAAACTCTGGGTTCTGAGTGTCTTTTTTAAGCGGATTGACCGTCTTCAGGTTAAGATGGACGCCAATTGCCTTCGCCAGCAGCATGACTGACCTGCACGGCGGGCTATTGATAAAGTAGTAAAAATCAATCGGCATCTTGCACCTCGCCACGATCCTCTCTCTGTTCGCTGCTTTCCTCTTTTGTTCCAGCTACGCTGCCGCTGAAACGAGATTTTTATACGGCGAGACCCAAGACCTGCGGAAACTTTCGAATCTCTAGGCTTTACGTCCAGCGTGTACCTCGACTTGCATACAAATTTATCCGACTGGTTGTGTTTGAGATCCTATGGATCGGAAGGTTATCGAGCAGATTGCACGGATTCTTATGGATGTCCCTTCTGGAAGCATAAAGCTGCTCGGGTCGTGTGCCTCGAATGTGCGAACGGGAGATCAGCCGTCGAACAAATGGCGCGTCCTTTAACACGATCGTCGCATAGTTACTGCGTGCTCCGCGTTCGATCGATTTCGTCGCTGTGAATTCTATATTTCTACGGACTAATCGCTAATTTTATCGTCGTATCTGTGTGGCGCTGGGTGCAATTTCTGCCTCTGCCAGCTTGTTTCTTCTCTGTCGCAACTCTGTGAAACGAGAAAGAGGAACTGAAATGTGAAGCACGAACAAGTGGCAGTTCGTTAAAATTCGACGTGAAAAGTATTGAGCGCTATGGAATGTAGCAAAAAATATTTGCTTTTATGTGTTATCGTTTTGTAGCAGCAATTTTCATTATGATACTCCAGTTTGCTCGTAAACTTATAAAACGCTGCGCGCCTCGTTTGGACTCCGAGTTAATCAACCGTTCGATTATTATCACATCGAAAGCGTGCTATTTATACAGGCATCAATTATCCCGGAGAATGAATCGCGTTAATTAATATTAAATGAAACTAGAAACTGTCTCGTGAACAGTAATGATACGGTGGCGCGAGGGGCGATGGTAACCAGGCTGAACATGAATTAAAAATTTGTGCCAACAACGCGCGGTTCGGAAAAATCAACGAGACGAAGCTCATTATAAATGATGATGCGATGAAATATTCATAACAAGCCCGCGGGCATGATTATGAGAAATACTCGTTCGGCAGGGCGCATTGTTGTCTCCCTAATTTAACTTTTTCGATGTTTCACAGCGCGCTTCGTAATTTACATTGATCTGCAGGGTGCGCGTACAAATGCATATCCAAGAAGCGTCGAACGAGCCAATAACGAAGTAAGTTGACCAAACGAATCGACGACGATGAAAAATAATAAACGACGGCTGAGGAAGGCGTTTCACTTCGCGTCGAGAAAGGTGTCGCGTAATACTTGGTGTTAAATAACTCGAGATCCTCGACAGTAGTCCCCTAAGTGCGGGGTCGACCTATATTCCGACGCTTCGATTTTCATATTTCACGTTCCGTCGCGCTAATGATGCATCATTACGAACTTGCATCAATTACGATACGAATTCCGTGATTGCGCTGCGCGACTGCAGATCAGGCGAGAGGTACAAATTAGAAAACTTCACCGAGCCGCCAACACGACGGGGGGTTGTGTATACCTCGCGAAGAGGAAGACGGGACGATAAAAGGGGAGAAAGGAGGAGGAGATCTTCCTGAAACAGCCCCGGAGAAGATAAATGTAACGAGCTCTCGAGGAAACCTCTTTCTTCCGCGACAATTCGACGTGGCTGTCGCATACCGAATTAATTAATTGAGTTAAGCTATATAAAGATCCACCTCGAGTCGCGGCGCAAGTAATCAATGTCATCGGGAGACGTCTGAACGTCTCTGAAAGTCATTTGCTCCGTTCAGCAGTGAATTGGTGCTCGTTGCTAAGAATTGAGAGTCGATTAGGTGTGTTGAATTCTTGAAAAGGTAGCGCAGAGCTTTGAAAATTTGATCAGCGCGTTTCGACTCGAAAACTCTTGATAAACACTGATTTATTAACACACTTCGATGCAATTATTTTTATATCCTATATCGAGGAATTATTATTTCACTTTTTATTAATTTTGATTGTTTTAATAACGAACTGCGACATTTAACAATGCACGTTACAATCATCTTGCTAAGCTTACACATAAAATAAATACATATTTTTAGTCACATTGAATCTCATTAACCCTTTGCACTCGGATGCGATTACAAAAGTTAAACTTATTCGCAACTTTTTGAGAAATGCACGTTCCCCTAAAATTTTCTATCGCTGGGAGACGTTAGCCACAGAAACTATTACTAAAACATTGCTATTTTAACACTACTTTCCATTGCTAACACTCAGGAACGAATCGAATGCAAAGGTTTAAATCTACACACAGTCAAGGGGTTAACGAATAATCGAAACCCATTACTCACCACTTACAACCATCCAAATAACCAGGTCGACCAACCACCACGAACCAAAGTAGCCAGCATTTTATACGACGCGAGAAACCTTTCCACCCCGTTTCTACTTCCTTCCGGCTGACACGTTTCGAAGCCACCCTCGAGTGACACTTACGCAGCCCCCAGCGTGTCCTCACGCAACGTAGCTGCACGCGCACGCCGATTTTCTAATCGATTAGCGGATTAACGAGCCAGGGGACATCGACGTATCACAGGCGCCAGTCGATTAGCTCTCGCCACGCCGCGGGAAATCGCAAGCTTCGAACAGCGCGGAACAAATACGCGCGCGTACGTCGAATGGCACACGTAGAGTTGCCATAGCGATGCCGTGGCGGCAAACACGAGCGTCGAAGTGTAACGATGACATTGTAGAACGCGATCGAAGGCTGCGCGATCGATGCGAGGGGCGGCCACCCCTGCGGGTGGTCGACGATTGAAACTGAAAAGTTAACGCGTTGTCGCGCGGGGCGGAATGCCGGTTGTTGGCCAACGTTGTCCGCCAGAACCGGGGAAATCGTATTAATCCGCGAACAACGCTGCGACACCGGCTGCACGCGCTCGCGATTCAAGCTGAAAACAGCCGCGATGTTCCGCGACAAATCGGCCGGCGGATTTCGCTAATCGGGGGCGAATGTTTATGGTGAACCTACGAGCTTGCTTTTGGTCTTTTATTGTAATAAGTATCGCGCGTATTGTAAAATAGAGAAGTAAGTTCTGTCGAGTTCTGTAGTTGATTAATTTTTAATCAATTAATCAACTAAGATCGTTATTTAATCGTATCGTGTGTACTGTAAAGTAGAAAAATAGCAGTTCTCTCAAGTTTTGCAGTTGACTAATTTTTAATCGATTAAAATTGTTATTTGATTAGCTACGCAGTACTCGAAGCGTATATAACTCGCATGGTACACGTATTTAAATATTATTATGCTGTATAGAATTCTACTTCATCATTTACATGTTTATATAACAAACTTTGCAATAAATTATTATAGTACAGAACGACTGAACTCTCGTCTGACTCGTTTTACCTAATCTACTGCCGATCGTCATTTCAGCATGAATAATCATAGCCAATGGATACTAGCATGAAACTTTTAATAGACAGTCGAAAGTATGCAGTTACGTGAACTGCTTTTGATCGAGCTGCCTCAATGGGCTCGGATAAATGGAGTTTCACTGCGTATGTGTGTACACAGCGGTTTAAATATAAATGCATTCGAATCGATGCACGGACAACTGAACGCGGTACGTTTAATGAGAAGACTTTCCGGAACTTTTCGACGTAACTTCGAATTTTGGAACTATTCCACGCAGTCAGCTGGTAAATAGCAGCGCGAGAGCAGCTGCTGTACATCGAGCACGCTGGATGTTATTCGCGAGGATCAAACTTGTTTGGACGCGATATCAGAATTATCAATCAGTCGTCCGTAGCTTTGCCACGGCGATGGATGTTCGTCGAGTTTCGTATTTTTCGCTGCTTTCAAAGGAGCAACATTTTAATCATTTCGATCGTTTTTGCAATTCGCGCGCGGGATGCATCGATAAATGATGCGACAAATATTGGGGACGTCGACAGGTAGGCTGAAAAAGTGCCGCGGCTTGTTCGATTATGGATTTGTCGGCTTCGTTCGCGGGCGACCTAACACGAACAGTGAATTACAGGATATAAATGATTCAGCCGCGATGATTATCGTGGATCACGCGACGCGAAACGTGATATTAATTTTAATCAATCGTGGAGTAGGCACGGCTGTAGCTTCGCGCTGTTTTGTCGCGGTCGCGTTTCGATACGCGTTACAAAAACTGTGTATTTCTATGTAACGGCATTCGTATCGCGGTAATTATTATGAGAATTAATCGTCACGGAAGTTAATTTTCGGATAATAAAATATTCATTTAGCCGTAATTTGATGCGCGTCTATAATATCTGATATCTCTTCGTAGAACTTAATTACACGACCAATTTCCGCGTCATGAATGAAATATGAGCGTACCTTTGTGACAATTTTCAGCAATTTCGCAGCCTGATGATTCTTTTACATCGCACGCTTAAATAATTCATACGATAATTCGATAAAATTACCGACTATCAAGAGCCGCGCTCGCATCGAGATGAATAGTTTACGAGACGCGTAATGATACACTTGAAAGGAATGGCAATAATTAACGATACGTCTAAATTTCACCTCGTTTATTCACGCGTGTAGCTGTAAAGTAGGTATGCAAAGTGAAAGGAAACCAGACACTGAAAAATAGAGAGATACCGTTTCTTCTTGGTCTGCTGCTGGTCTCGACAGCAAGGTTACTTTGCAAGCACGTGCCACGCTATTAAACGTAAACTCATTTCTCTGTAACGAATACACCATTTTGATATCTGCGATAGAAAAATAAGATATCGTAGGAATTGAGAAGTTAAATTTATTTATAATTGTAGAAAGTACACTTTTCGTTGCTCTTCTTAAACTAAATTCGTGCTCTACGGTCACTTCTTTTTATACATTCATTGGTCGAACATTCTTTCATTACTTTGTTCTCCAGGCACTCTCGTGCATAAAGTTTCGAATTTCGAATAATCAATATTCAAGAATATCCACAATTACTCGAGAATTATAAACTTTCTCACCTGACATACTTCAACCACTCATTCTTTCATTTCTCTCTGCCTTCTCTTATCGCTTTGAAAGAAACATTCCTAAATCCATCAAACAAAACAGAACGAAGCGCTTGAAAACCCAAGATGGCCACCCAAGCGCCCTTAAAATCTAAAATTCGCCCTCGATGAACCACCCTCCCCGTCAATTGCCTAGCGTGCATCAACAGCGAAGCAGGAGGAGGTGTCCAGGAAAACGAAATTCGAGAATATTCATAATTACTCGAGAATGCAATTATAAACTTTCTCACCTGACATACTTCAACCACTCATTCTTTCATTTCTCCCTTTCTTCTCTTATCGCTCTAAAAGAAACATTCCTAAATCCATCAAACAAAACAGAACGAGACGCTTGAAAACCCAAGATGGCCACCTAAAAATCTAAAATTTGCCCTCGACGAACCACCCTCCCCGTCGATTGCCTAGCGTGCGCCAAGGGCGAAGCAGGAGGAGGTGTCCAGGAAAACGAAATTCGAGAATATTCATAATTACTCGAGAATGCAATTATAAACTTTCTCACCTGACATACTTCAACCACTCATTCTTTCATTTCTCTCTTCCTTCTCTTATCGCTCTGAAAGAAACATTCCTAAGTCCATCAAACAAAACAGAACGAAGCGCTTGTAAACCCAAGATGTCCACCCAAGCGCCCTTAAAATCTAAAATTCGCCCTCGACGAACCCCGTCGATTGCCTAGCGTGCATCAACAGCGAAGCAGGAGGCGGTGTCCAGGAAAACTTTCTCACCTGACATACTTCAACCACTCATTCTTTCATTTTTCTCTTCCTTCTCTTATCGCTCTGAAAGAAACATTCCCAAGTCCATCAAACAAAACAGAACGAGACGCTTGTAAACCCAAGATGTCCACCCAAGCGCCCTTAAAATCTAAAATTCGCCCTCGACGAACCCCGTCGATTGCCTAGCGTGCATCAACAGCGAAGCAGGAGGCGGCGTCCAGGAAAACGAAAAAGAATTAAGACGCAATTTCCCTCGCTAGTATACAACTCGAGCGGCTCCTCGAGTGGGGCGGGATTTTTAAAACCCCGCCGACACGCGATACGCGGAATTGTCGGGTGAACGGCCGCGGTCGTTCGTCTCAATAAATTTTCTTTCATTTACCGTCGCCACCTGGGAGGGTCCGACCACCCCGATGGAGGGGTGGGCGGCTCGTTCCCCGCTTGACAATTACACGTGACTTGTTACCGCGATATAATTTTAATTGGCTGCGAAAATAACATCGCGGCGAATGACCGCGCGGCGCTCGCGGCCCGTTCATAAATTCATAGCCGCGTCCGCGTTGCAGCGCCAATTATTCCTCCGTCGGGGGGCGTCAGCGGAACGCGGCCGCTTTAACGGTGTCACGGGCAACTAGAAACATCGATTATTCGACGAACGAGCATGTAATTTGGCCGCGAACGAATGCGTCCGCGCCGCGGCCTCGGCCTCGTCCAATTTATTCGGCTGCGTGCCGCCGCGCTTTCGTTTAATCGCCGTTTAAACGATTATCAGCGGACGCCACCCTCTACTGGCCATATCCGCCCCTGGCTCCGCTCGCAGACCGACCCGCACGCTCGTAAATAAAGACCGGGTCCTGCTGCCGTTAACGAACAACGAGATATTTTCTATTAACGGGAACAACGATCAATTTGTGTTCATTATGCGAATTGATAATAATTTCGCGCCAGCCGTTTCGAGGAAGCTCCGTTTCGAGTGGGCGATGGTCTGTTAGACACTTTTAGGGATTAGTGAAGTATGGTTTTTTGAGTACGTCATATATTTTTATTCTTACGTACGTCTAAGAATTATATTTTGTGCAAGAAGCAATATTGTACCTGGTTTTTGCTAATTTTATGTAGTTCGCGTGAAAGTTTCGTTTCGAGTGGGCGATGGTTTGTTAGGCACGTTTAGGGATTAGTAAAGTATGGTTTCTTGAGTACGTCGTGTATTTTTATTCTCACGCGCGTCTAGGAATTATATTTTGTGCAAGAAGCAATATTGTACCTGGTTTTTGCTAATTTTATGTAGTTCGCGTGAAAGTTCCGTTTCGAGGGTGCTGGTTTGTTAAGCACGTTTAGAGATTAGTGAAATATGGTATCCGTGATATGGTTTTTTGAGTACGTCGTACATTTTTATTCTTACGCACGTCTAAGAATTATATTTTGTACAAGAAGCAATATTGTACCTGGTTTTTACTAATTTTACGTGGTTCGCGCGAAAGTTTCGTTTCGAGTGGGTGCTGGTTTAGAGATTAGTGATATGGTTTTTTGAATATGTCGAATACTTTTAATCTTATACACGTCTAAGAATGAATGCGAGCAAAGAAATTATAATGTATTTGCTGCGATATTTCAGAAACATTATCTGTTATAATTTATCAGTCACATTCTTGTAAAAATTGATTAACACCACGCCATTGTTTCGAATACGAACTTTTAATGTATTACACAGGCAGAGAGAGACTCTTCGCAGTTGATATTTATTTCTTCATCGAAATCCAGTTATCGAAATAATTTGTGCACTTGTCTAATTCACGATTAAACGTGGTCAGGGTGTTCGAGGTCAAAGGGCGCGCTTTACAGGTGTTCCATGCCGAATATTTGTCGAAGAATCGTATCGCATGTAAACCCCATCAAAATCTGTAATCAATATATTCCCCTGATGGGTGCTAGAAAGCATCGTTGCGGAAATATGCGAATATACAGCGCCGCCAGGTATTAAATGCAGAGTTGATTACAATAACTTCAGTAAGTTCAATCAACTGGTTATCCAATCGAAACGTACGAAGCCCGATCGCTTTCAATTCTCGTTACCAGCCCGCTCGTCTCGTTACTTTGTTGTTATTTGGAAGCTATTTGCTTTTGTTTATTACTCTCGTTTAATTACCGAGCACAGCCGATTGCAACAATGATTTGTTGCGCCAGGACGTACAATTCTATTTCTTACATCGTTACAGGTTAAAAATTGTGCAAAGAAATACAGATACACCTTAAATATCAGCCCTGATTTTTTATTTTTTTTAATGCATTTGCCCAATTTATGAAACACAAAAATATTTTTCCAGCGACGATTACGTTTTATTAGGTGTAAAGATAATCCTTTACGCGAAAATCAATTACGAGTTCACGCTGAAAGCAAGGATTTAATCGACCGAGTTTAATTGTGGCCACATCGATTTTTCTGCGTTCCAAATTAATGAAACGGCTATTTAGTCGAAATTAGCGCGATAAATTTCAACAGCGCCGCTAATTTTTCGTGTACGTTGGTGTACCAAATATTTCGGCTGGGATTACACCTGCGTTACACGTTCAGGAGCATTTAATCGACTACGTTACTGCAGAGGATCGAAAAATTTCTGCTTTGAGAGTAGATTCATTGACTCGAAAAGAGTAACATCGAACTTCATTTCCATTAATTAAACCTAACAGAAATAAAATATCCTTTCCATCCCCTTACCCCAATTTTACTTACCATTGCTAACTAAACTACACAATTAAAAAACGACCAAAAACCGATTACAATTTCCGTCACCTTCCTCCAAAAAAAAAAAAAAGAAGAAGATCCTTCGTATCCTCGGAACAGTACGAAACAACCATTACACATTTACGACTTATTCCTGGCGGTATAATCACCCCGCGGCCAATCACGCCGCGAATTACGCCCTGTATAATTGGCAAAGTTCGGCTGGTGTCTGAAAACTCGAAGACGTACGAAACGTTTCCGCTGGCGGTCGTTACCGCCCCCGGATCGCACGGAAATCCACGGAAAAGAAAACGCCAGCTGGCTGCGAGTCGATCGCTCGAACCAACAACCTCTGGGCTGCGCAACAGAACGGAATTACCTGTAATATGTGCCCAATCGCTCAGGCGCCATCAATTATTTCCGCGTTGCCGTCCGAATAGCTAATGAATGCCGCGGGGCTCGACTCGTTCCGCAGCTAGACGGCGCGAGCGATAAACCCGCGTCGCGACCCGCTTGGATCTCGTACCAACGGCTGGTACGACGGACCCTTTGATCCCAGCGAAGCGCCGTTCGCCACGATCCGGGATCCTTCGAACGATCCTCGAGATTGCAGATTGTAATCAACGAATTTTCGAAAATCCGGCTCGTTCGACTCGATAACTCGCGAGATAACAGGCGTACAAAGAGGCCACGGAGCGCGACGATAGACAGTCGATTGGACGCTTTTGTGCGGCTCCAATTCGCGCGCTGGATCGATCCGCGGTACCCCGCGTCCCGTTGATCCTCCAGGTTGGTGGTATCGAGGCTCGCGAATCGCGAGGACCGAGCGTGAACAAAAAACGATCTTCCTCTTCTTCCCGACTCGCATCGCGGCTCGACGAACCCAATTAGACCTCCCGCGTATATCAGAGGATAGGGGGTCTTTTAAGGTTCGCTGGCGGCGACTCTGCTGTTAACCAGAGCGCGCGTTCCCAATTGAAATCGCGAGGGAACGGGGGTGGGTTAAACCCGCGGAACGGCGGCGACGAACGCTATCGCGGCTGGCCGACCGTCGATAACGTCGCGGAACGATTTTGCATGGCTCCTCGCGGCGGCACCCATCGCCTCCTCCTGGCCTGGGTCCTCGCGCTGACCGAGTTATCGCCCTGGCTAGCGGCGGGCGTGTCCGCGCTGTAACTATCGATTAGGCGAGCGGATCCGCTCGAATGGAAAATGGAATGGCCGCGATCGTTCTCGGCTCATCGACGCCCCGTCATGGAGATGCAGCGCCCGTCCGAGATAGCCCCGGAACCCCTTTCGTTTCGACGCCCAGCGTCGACTGCCGCGCGCTGCCAGTGATTGCCCGCGCGCCCTGCTCCCCCTCGATTCCCCATCCCCCTTTTACACGACCCCCAGCCCTCCTGCATCCCCCCAGTTACGTTGTTCCTCTCGCTTAGACCACGGACAGCCGATGATGGATACGTCGGCTCGGAGCACACAACGCCAAATCATCCCCGACCGTGGTCCAATGTTTTATTCCGAGGCGGAGATGGTGCGAGGCTGCTGTTGTTGTTGTTGTTGTTGTTGTTCTCGCCGCGCGTGCTCTCTTCGCGGGAGCGATGAAATTTTCGAATTTATTTTCGACCGACGACAGGGTGCCACTGTTGTCTCGCGGCTGGAAATGGGATCTGGTTCGATATGCGCGACCGGGTTTCAGGCTGTTTCGGTGGGAAGGCTTTGCTTCATCGGATCTGGTTGCTGGTTACGCGCCGTGGGATTGCAGTTGGAGATATTATAGATGAATCAAGGAATTGTAGGTGAATGGGTTCGTTGTGTAAGGTATTAGGTGCAAGGTATTAGGAAGTGATTAGCGAAATGAATTTGTGATTGTTGGGGGAACGTTTTGGAATTTTGTTTTGAGATCGATTGTCATTGGATCATTGTGTATCTTGAAAGTAGGTATTAGGTATTAGGAAGTGATTAGTGAAATGAATTTCTGATTGTCGAGGGAACGTTTTGGAATTTTGTTTTGAGATCGATTGTCATTGGATCATTGTGTATCTTGAAAGTAGAGGTTCCGTCTGTTGGAGCAATTATGTGGAGTTTGTAGTACTTGCGTTCATTTTGTCTAGGTTCGATGTTGGGTCAAGGTATTAGGAAGTGATTAGTGAAATAAATTTGTGATTGTTGAGGGAACGTTTTGGAATTTTGTTTTGAGATCGATCGTCATTGGATCATTGTGTATCTTGAAAGTAGAGGTTCCGTCTGTTGGAGCAACTAGGTGGAGTTTGTTGTATTGGCGTCCATTTTGTCTAGGTTCGATGTTGGGTCAAGGTATTAGGAAGTGATTAGCGAAATGAATTTGTGATTGTTGAGGGAACGTTTTGGAATTTTGTTTTGAGATCGATCGTCATTGGATCATTGTGTATCTTGAAAGTAGAGGTTCCGTCTGTTGGAGCAATTAGGTGAAGTTTGTAGTACTTGCGTTCATTTTGTCTAGGTTCGATGTTGGGTCAAGGTATTAGGAAGTGATTAGTGAAATGAATTTGTGATTGTTGAGGGAATGTTTTGGGATTTTGTTTTGAGATCGATCGTCATTGGATCATTGTGTATCTTGAAAGTAGAGGTTCCGTCTGTTGGAGCAATTAGGTGGAGTTTGTTGTATTGGCGTCCATTTTGTCTAGGTTCGATGTTGGGTCAAGGTATTAGGAAGTGATTAGCGAAATGAATTTGTGATTGTTGAGAGAACGTTTTGGAATTTTGTTTTGAGATCTATCGTCATTGGATCATTGTGTATCTTGAAAGTAGAGATTTCGTCTGTCAGAGTAATTAAATGGAGTTTGTCTTGAAATTGTGTATTAAAGTCATTAGTAGTGCCCAAAGTAAAAGTCTTCAGCTTCACACGCTTGGGATGTGTAATCGTCGAAATTACACGCATGCAATGGATGTAATACATTGAATTTTGACTTTAATATTGGCAATTTGATTTAGCAAAACACGAGAAACGTCACAGCTCAGATATAATATTCTCGAATCGATCTCATCGCCGTTCGCAACAGCGGCGAAACTTATAGAACTAGCCTTTGGTGTCTGGATCTCTCCGGAAATCTCCCTCGGCCGTCGTGAATGTTTAATTCCTAGAAATAGCTTCGTTCAATAGGTTTTGAATAATTCTGTCGGATTTGATGGAATACCCTGGTCGAATTTTTACGATCGTCACAGAATCACGCGCTGTCGATGATCGCTCGAGTTGTGGAAAAGGCGTGCTGCGAAGCCTGTTGATAGCTGCGTTTCTAGCGACGATTGACGGGTTAAATGGGGTTTAATTATTCGATACGCCAACCGTAGCCTCGACTATGCGCTGCGGTGCGCGAGCGATATTATTTATAAACGGGAACTATGTGTGGGTTTCAGTGCGGAGTTTAAAATGATTAAGGAGAATCGTGCTTCGCAGAAATTGCACACTGACATATCGCCCACGATGGCGATATAAATCAGTTTCAAAGCAATGAAGATTCCCACGTCCTCTCTGTGGTAACTTAATCGAAGCAGGGAGTTTTTAATTTCAAGTAGACCGTGGAATGAATTTTTTGAGTAAAGCAATAGTTTTTTTCTATGATTGCGCTATGATATGCAATTAATACAAATGGACGTATCATTTAGTGGAGTTTTATTTTACTTATTTTATACATAAAAAGTTTGTTCTAGTTTTTTCATAACATTGTACAAGGGACTGAAAATTCTGGAACAGTAAATTTAATATTACCACGTGCAAATACAATGGGGTGAAACAACGACCATATTTTCAGAGATTTAATGGATTTTTTAACAGAATCGAAACACGATTCTGCGATTCCATTCACCTGGTATTCACGAATCTGTGGATTACATGAAAATGTATATTTTTATAGAAAATGAATACCAAAATGTGATTCGTATACGAAAATTTAATTCTTCGTATGTTCATGATCTAAAAAAATAATTAATTTGATGCAAATAAATAATTCCCTTCAACGACATCGAAAAAATATTTATCTAAGTCAAATGTCTCGATCTATTGGTCGATATCGACCGAAATGATTAATATTTAATTAATTAGAGACTCGCAGGTCCTTCAGCGATAATTGTTTAAGTCTGAAGCGCGGTGAAACATTTCGACGGTACGAATCTATCGCCACATTCGAACACCATCCGTACTCCATGGCTGAAGGTTAATTAACATCTAAATTTCCGTAGTTGCCCGCCTTAATTGATCCACTTCATAACACATTTCACGGTGGCTGGTTTATAAGCGGCGGTCGACCGCCGTTCTCGAAAACACGCGCCGCGATCGCTTTCATCGATATCCCGTTAAGGGCAGATGTATTTTACGAGCACGGCCTCCAGCCAAAAGTGATAAATTTTCACCCAGCCAAGCGTCGATTATACAACCCCGCCACCCCCTCTTTTTTTTCCTCCGTCCCCTTCGACACGCTTCCGTCCCTGCATCCTATCGTCGACACGTTAGATCGCCAACAAGTTTCCACCCTCGATTTACCACTAATTGGGACGCACAAAGAAAATGCGACCAGAATACAGAATATCTCTACGAGCAACCTTTAAGCGCATCCCCCAGAAGCGCTCCTAATTCACAACCCCTTTTATATACACGCGTGGTTCAACGAGAACGCAAGGAAGTCAGTTTTGTCTCAGAAACGGCTCGATCTTCCGCGTCAAAGGACGAGGCTCGCCAGCCACTTGGATTCTTCAACAGAGATCTTAAAGTAAAAGATCCTGCGTCGCGTTATTCAATGATAGGAAGAGGCTTCCGTATTAGATCGCCCTCGATTTACCAATAATTGCAACACTGACAGAAAATGCCACCAGAATACAGAACATCTACGAGTATTCTTTAAATACACCCCCCAGAAGCGCTCCTAATTCACAACCCCTTTTATATACACGCGTGGTTCAACGAGAACGCAACAAAGTCAGCTCTCTCCCAGAAACGGCTCGATCTTCCGCGTCAAAGGACGAGGCTCGCCAGCCACTTGGATTCTTCAACAGAGATCTTAAAATAAAAGATCCTGCGTCGCGTTATTCAATGATAGGAAGAGGCTTTCGTCTTAGATCGCCCTCGATTTACCAATAATTGCAACATACAAAGAAAATGCCACCAGAATACAGAACATCTACGAGTATTCTTTAAATACACCCCCCAGAGGCGCTCCTAATTCACAACCCCTTTCATATACACGCGTGGTTCAACGAGAACGCAACGAAGTCAGCTCTCTCCCAGAAACGGCTCGATCTTCCGCGTCAAAGGACGAGGTTCGCCAGCCACTCGGATTCCTCGACGGAGATCTTAAAACGGAAGATCCTGCGCGGCGTTATTCGACGATAGGAAGAGGCTTCCGTGTTAATGAAATCAAAGGCGTCCGGATAAAAGCGGGCGGTGGCGCGCGGCGGGTGTTCGTATATCCGTCCGTCCGTGATGGAGGCGGCATCGCGACGACCGATAGGAACGGGCGAAAGGCGAGAGATCAAAGGGTTTCCACGACTAACAACGACCACCGTCGCGGGTGCAGCGTCGACTGTGCGAGCGCCGGTCCGTTTCTCTCTCGCGCGTCCTCACGGCCTGTTCCCATCGTTGTCACTGGAGAAATGGCAAAGATATTACGAGTTCCAACGAGTTTCACAGAGTTACGAACCGTCTTCCCGGCAACGCGTTAGTTTCCGTCTGCTTTCTCGAGCCGCGCCGCCGAGGGAATTGGCTGTTACGAGACACGCTCGTTACTCCGTGCCCAGCGCGGCGGGCCTGCTTGAATTTTAAGCCGTCGCTCCATCAAATCTGCCTCGCGACATATAGAAACCGGATAGGCGGGGATAACGACAACGTTAATTGACGCAGCCGCGTCTAAGGCGTTTTGCGACGCCACGGGCGTCGAAGAACAGTCGCGCCAAGTTGAGGCACAAATGGTAATCTCCATGTGATACTGCTGGATGACGGCGTTGAGAAAAATTGCTGCACTGGAAACTTGTAATAATTTGGAGAAATTAATGCATTGAGGATTTATAATAATTAGAGAAATTGATAGAGTGAAAACTCGTAGCAATTAGAGAAATTAGTATATTGAGAACTCATAGTAATTAGAGAAATTAAATTAAGAAAGTATGTTTGTTATATTATGGAATAACGTGTGCAAATTCGAGCTTCGTTTCTCTTCTTTGCTCCGCGGAGTTCGCCAGTTTTATCGAGACGAGGATCTACGCGCGTGAAACCGAAGAAAAACTGTTTTCCGTTTCTTAAAATCGTCGAACACTCGGATTCAATTAACCAGACGTTAACTTCACGTGCGCGCAAGTGAAGCTATTCGCTCGAGAACACGATTTCACGTAACGCAAACCGTATCGATTCGCTCGCGATTACTCCCTCGATTTTCGCACGCAACACGCACTTGCGCCAACTAATTTCGAAGTTCACAACGCGCGATACAGTCCGCGATGCATTCGAAGTTAAGAAACAGTATTAAGAGAACCTCGGATTCGCCTGTAACTCGACGAGGGGGGTGTTATTTCAACTGCAGTAAAATAACAGGCTCGCAATTGTAAAGTAGTTCCGCGCCGCCCCGACGCGCGAGCCACTCGAATTCAAGTAATTTAACAAATAGCCCGAACAAAGTGTTACAACCATCTGGCCTGCACTACATAAACAACTTCCAAAGAACTTGTCCGCGAAGTTTCGCGCCGCGCGCGGAACTCGTGCTTTTCGCGCTCGCATCGTAAACCGTATCGCGATATTACGAGGCTCGCGACTAGCACGATCGACGAACGATCGCTCGTTTTATCCGTCCCGCGATTTCCAGCGCTGGGCGAGCTGCTTTTCCACCGATCCAGGCGAGACTGCGCGCGCGCTCGCGGCTAGAAAAACGGCTCTGAAAGGGCCGCGATTTCCGTCCCGTTAATTAGAAAGAAAAAACTTACGGATTCGCTCGTTAACGTCCGCCGCCGCGTAACGATTCGCTCACAAAAGGGACTGTTGGAATTTCATAAGCTTTTGAAAGTTCGCCAGTCGCGCTACTTTGATCCGCGAGCGGAGCCGAAAAGTCTTTGAACCGGCCATGCCATGCGAGAGCAGCGCCGTCGCGAGTCTCGAAGTTCGCCAATAATGGCCGCCACGCGACTACAGGACGACGATCCGAGGAAGAATTCGAGCCATCGATGATGTTTGTCGCTAATGAAGCTGTTGTAAAGAATCGAGGCGGTGCTTGTAGAAATTGAAATGTTTTATTTGTTTAGAATTGTGGAAGGCGCGCTTCTCGTTGCTCTTCTTAAACTGAAACTCGCGCTGTACTCGCACATACTTCTGTACATTCATCCATCGAACATTCTCGATTCTTTCATTGCTTCAGTATTCGAGATTCGTTACTTCAATATTCCATACTCGAGAACATTCACAATCATTCACAATAATTATAAACGTTTACATCTTGTTTAATTCAGACACTCATTCTTTCATTTCTCGCACCCTACAGTACTTTAGAGTTGGACTGCTTCAAGGGTTGCGTTTAATTTTACATGCACAGCTGAGGAACTGTGATCAGTCAAATATATATAAAAAAATGACTGTTGATTATTATACGATTCTAAATAATAATGAATGTATATAATGTGTACTGATAGTGAATGTATATAATAATACTGAATGTATATATAATACACTTCAGACACTCATTCTTTCATTTCTCTTACCCTACAGTACTTTAGAGTTAGGCTGATTCAAGGGTTGCATTGTAATTTTACATGCAGAGCTGAGGAACTGTGATCAGTCAAATATATATAAAAAAATGATTGTTGATTATTATACGATTCTAAATAATAATGAATGTACATAATGTATAACGATACTGAATGTATAATTCGTATACAGCATTTCACATAATCTGTTACATTTTTAACAACAAATTAATCAATTTTATAGTAAAAGATGGTGCACAGACATGGCAAGTCAAGATTGAAGGAAAAGTAATAAAGAGATGGAATTTTAGCTGATTAAAGTGGCGTTAAGAATTTTGTTTACTATCAGTTGATTGGATATTCTATCAGTCTGGAGTATCTGAAATCGAGGAGAGCAGAACGGAGTTAGGCAACTGTAGTTACTCGAATAGTCCAATTTTAACCTTGCAGTGGCCCTTGGGTCGTCTTCCATTCAATTATGTTCTATTTTCTCATTAGAAAGTTCGCAGGAAGTGCTCGAAAGAAATTATTGCTAACGCGTTCGTTCTTCCGCTTCGATTTAGCGTCTCGTGACGAATTTCGCAGGAAACAATGCACTATTTGAAAAAGTGTCAGACATGTATCCCATTCGTTGGGAAGACGAAGTTCCACGAATAATTATCGCCACGTCGTTCCCTCCACAGAACCATCGGACATTTATCTTCGACGTTTTTCCGTATTTTTTCCCAATCGAGGAAAAAAGATACGGAAGAGATACGGGGAACGCGGATCCCGACGAAACTCTTATCTGAAGTTCCATTAACAACTTCAACACTCTACGCACGAAGCGCGAGAAGAAGTTTCGATGGTTGTTAAAAACAATAATTGAAATGTATAATAACGTGCAATTAAATTATTTGATGCGATGTTCCTCGAGTCGAAAGAAAAGTAACTTTCTAGCAATAATTAGGCAAGCAACTTTGTATAGATTTTAAAAATATTTAACCACCAACATCGAATCGTGAAACGTTTCTTTGGAAGCGACGAAAGGGTTGAAAATTCATGCGTGTGCGTTATGCAAAATTATTAAATGTGATTTAATATTTCATAATAATAACCTAAGCGTACGTAGAAAACTGAAAAGAAGATAATTTTATTTTCATTAAAATCGCTCGCACAGAGGGGAAGCAAAATTATTCTGAATGCGTGTTTGCTTTGTATTTCATCGTTTTAAATAAGATCCTCAATAAACAATATTAAACCGACAGCTAAGCAGACTTTTCATGGAATAACACGAAAGACGCGGTGCCTTGTTTTTCGATGGGAATCGTGGTGGAAAGTCGTCTCGAGAGCCTCGTTGGTTTTATTATCGTCACCTTATTGTGACATCGATATTATTGTTCGATAAGATGGCTTCGTGTATTGGAACGGTCAAGGAAATTCGTTGCGATCAGAACGCATTGAAAAATATGAAAACAACCTGGTGCCATTGATTCGAGTTTTAATGGATTTTATTTTACAGAAAGGAACAGCTGTTTGTAAACAAAATGTTTATTAAATTCAACTTTCAGAGATAGACGTGTCAACGTCTTAAAGAAACAACGATAATTTACTGTCTTTTGTGCGACATTAATTTCTATTTTACATTACAAATCTAATTGACAAACAGCTACATCGTGGCTAGAAATAATAGCACGTAAAGACTGGTATAGCATTTACGTTCATAAGAACGGTTCAGAATTAATTAGAACCATTAAACTCTCAAGCCATTTTTCTCAGTTTCGTTTTTGAGTGCACTGGTTCCTTCCTGTAAAACGTGGTCTAATTTTATTCACTGTTAATACAATTCCTTTTCTGGTAAGTAATCGTGGCTTCTGAAATTGAAATTTAAGATCGCGTAGATATTTTAATTAAGAAAATCTCTCGCTGCTAAAAATGTAATTACTTTCTACCTCATATTATACGATTAAATAATTTCAGAGACACAAACACCTCGTCTTCTCTTGTGAATTTCAATTATTTCATATAAAATTATGAAAATTCACCTTCTATCTGCAGAAAGAGCTGATAATTAATTCTGTGCATCAGCATTCGCAGTGGTGCCATAATATTCTTCTCAATTACATTGCAACAAATTGAAATCAATTATTTACATGTGTTAAATGTAAGAAATGTTTACATATTCAAGAAGCTGTCACCAGTTCGAAGAAATTCAACTATACATCCACTTCGAAATCCTCCGCATCATCCCCTCGTAGATTTTATGCTCATAAATCTTTGCCATCTCCATTCACGCAGTACACATTGCAAAAAGTACGCTCAATGATGTGTCAATCTACGATCAATGGATACAGAATTTCACGACTGGAAACAAATTTGGCAGAACTGCGAAAGGTGCGAAAAGAGATTTTAGTAAGAAACAGCATTTTCTAAAAATTTCAACGAACGGATTGGAGTTGAATTGAAATCGAATGAATTGTTGAAGCATCGAGATTGATAATTCCATGCGAAATCGTTCCATTGTGATGCAGTTTGAATATTATTCCTTAACTCGCGATGGGTGATTCGTCATTTCTAATTACGCTTGGCGTCTACCCGTGGAAAAAGTGAAAAACAATATATTATGCTGTCAACGGCAGTTTTAAAGGAAGCGAAAACTAATGATGCCATTTCATTAGTTCGAGATAAAAAGAACTTACGAGGGACATTAACAAAGTGCCCGGGATTAATCTTCCTTTCTTTGAAGGAAAGGATGAATTCTACAATCGAGGAGATACACGTTCCTCTGTTTTCGTCTAATAATAAATTTAAAGAGTCCTGGAGGAGAGTTATCGTACGCCGCGAGCTATGAGCAATAAATTTAAAATGTTTCCAGAATTAATTGGTCATTAAAATTAATGAGGGGTACGAAGACGATAATAAAAGTTGAAAGGATATTGTTTTACGATCGCTGACTGGACGAATGAAATAAGCAGCAGAACGAAAAATTCTATTCGTATCGTTAACAAAATTCTAGATCGTAAGAACGAATCCAACGAAAGCGATCTCCTTCCCTGTCTTCCTCCAAACTGCTCCTCGATTGCAACACAGCTCGCCGCACACTCTAAACTCTCGAACAGATCTCTCGCGTTTCTAAAAAAAAAACATCGCATCCGATTACTTCCTGGTAACTCCCTGTCAGGCCAAGGATCAACAACTAAACGAGGAACGAGCCCATCGCGCTTCACCGCCCAGCGAGCGTCGTACATTAGAAGCCAATACATTTCTGGCATCGCGAGCGTCGATCTTACAAACCAATCCGGCTATCAGTTCCCAAGCCGCTCGATCCACTTTCAAGACCCCGCAGCAGCCCATAATTCATCCCCCGTGGTAATGCGCCACGCTGGGCACATAGGGGCGTGGAATTAACCCTACGATCAATTCTCGTTCATCGCGTAATGGCGACTCATCAGTAGTCATCCCATATAATACAAACAATAAGCGGTAATCATATTAGCTGCCCCCACGATTATCCGTGTCCCGCGTTCTCCGCGTCGACGTTATCAGCATTCGCCGATCGTCCGCCGTATCAATCGGCCGCGGCTCCGTGCTCGCGTCCAGCTCTTAAGCGCACTGTGGGACGAGAGTGGTCCTCGTTAGGCTGGGCAGCCTCGCCTGGTAGCAGGCAATCGGGATGGCAGCGGAGGCGCCGTTACATCCGTTCGTACGTACGAGCACGGCTGGTAGGAATGAATCGGCGTTAATTTCGGTCGACGCGACGGGTTCTCCTTTCTGAACTGACGTGCTCGCAGTTCGTACCATCGCCCCCTGAGGGTTTGGGCTGGAGGAGGACAAGGAGGAGGGGGAGGACGCCTCCTTAGCCCTCCTGGCCAAAGCTGGTTCCAGGTCTGCTAAGGGGACCGAGTTGATCCGGATCTACTGGGTTTATGATGAATCTGTGATAGGTCTGTGATGAGTCCGTAATGGGTCTATGATAAGTCTGTGATGGGTCTGTGATTAGTTTGTGCTGGGTCTATGATGAGAGTGTAATGGGTCTGTGATGAGTCTGTGATGGGTCTGTGATGGGTCACGTTTGCGATGAGCTGCGTCTGCGATGAGCCACGTCTGCGATGAGCCACGTCTGAGATGAGCCGCGTCTGAGATAAGCCACGTCTGTGATGAGTCAGAGAGCTCCATATGTGGATAATTTTCTTAAACAAATCTCATACTTCAAGTTACGGACAGTAATGGAGAAATTATGGACATATACAACAGATAAGCACTCCAAGGAAAGAATAATCAAGCGCGGAATCAGGAATAATCTACCACAATTTCCAGTTCGCGGTTAACCAAGGTCTAAGCGTGCAATTTCTACGGGCTTGTTTCTCATTGCAATTTGTAAGGGATTTCACAGAGGCTTCCCGGACAGGCAAGAACAAGCACATGTATCAAGAAATATGGCGCAGGTATCGTAACAACGAGATCTTAATCCTATCGAGGTATCGCGGGATGAACTTGATGGAAGAACCGGAGTATCGAACGAAAATCTGGGGGGAAATCGTTGCGAACCTCGGAGATACTGCAATAAATGTCCGTCGAGGATGTTACACGATCTTGTTTGAACGAACAGTGAAAACGAGACGTGATTTAATCGACGAGAAGCTTCGGAATTTCTGCGAGCGAAACTGTTAATCAACGTACCAGCAGAGTTACTCGCAGAGACAATGTTAATTATTAAATGGCAGCGCGTAGTAATCCGCGAACAGGATGACATATGTCGCGCGGCTTAAAAACTCTGCGATGAATTCGCTCGACGCGATAGTTCCACGCTTATTAATTACGAAATAAACACTTCTCGTTTACTAATTGGAGATTATTAAACTTCTTGTTTGATAATTAATATTTAACTGTTTGCAGCTTCGCTGAAATCCCTACGGTGTTATTTATGATGTTATTATGGTAATTTATGGTATTATTATAGTATTATTTACGATGCCCCTCGAAGTTTAATATTTGCTCGTCCTGGACAAGAGGGGGATTACGCTTGTAAACTATTTGCTGAAGCAGCGTGAAATAATAACTACTTTTCGATAATGATACCCTGGAATGCGAAAATCGAACGTGGATATGAAAAACGTTAAATACATATTCAAGTATACATTTTTTTTAGTTAATTAACGTATATTCGACACGATTTGAAACAACTCGGCTAAAGTCATCGTTACCTTTCAAAAGCATAATTAAATATTTCAGGTTTCTGACTCGTTAATATTATAGGAAATAGAGTTTTAAAGCAGTCATCGACTCTATATTAGAATATTTTTCGTCAAATAAATAGTCGAAATAACATCCTGTAATTAACAGTTTGTTAATTTAGAAACTGAATTGAGTCGTTGCAAGATTTCGTCGAGTTGAATCTCTGTTGAACCTTACAAATGCGAATCCATTTCTGCAACTTGCATATTTGCAACATCTGAGAACATTTTACGAGAATATTTTCTTGACGGAAGAGTATGCTCGTATGCTCCTTTTCCGGTAACGATCTGTCTTCGAGCAAACCGGATTTCGTGCGAGATGCGAAGAAATTTTTGCTAACAACCGAAGAGAAACATTCAGTAACTCGATTCTGAAAATATCTGCCACGAAAACAGTGAATTGTAAAGTCTTTCTGGACAATTAATTTCGAAGAAACAAAATTCACTTTTCAAATTCTCCTTTGACACATCAATTTTTATATATTATACTCCCATTAAACTTCAATTTCATTCGTATCAGTCAGTTATTTCCAAGACACTTCTTAATCCATCTTGGTCTCCTAAGACCAGAATTTTGTCGCGGTATGACAAGAAAAATTGTAATTGATTACAGTCTTTCAACTCGAAATCCAGAATAACTGTTATAAATAACCCAGTAATTGTCAGTACGAATATATCAAACAATAATAAGAGAATAAAGTATAATCAGACTATAATTACTGTAATTATGCAACCACCAAATTGCATCTCGTTGCATCGACTACAAAAGAAAAATCGCTTAAATACAATACTCACACTTCTTAGACCACCATCCGCTCAAGATTCCCTTTTCTCTTCGCGACTCAGCCACAGCGTTAACCCTTTGCAGTTCGAGTTAATTTCCAAAATTTACTTCAAAAGACTACTGTTCCTTGACTGCTACTTGCAAACAATTTCCTTTACTAATTATCATTAGGATTT
This sequence comes from Xylocopa violacea, assembly GCA_963969225.1. Classification (NCBI taxonomy): domain Eukaryota; kingdom Metazoa; phylum Arthropoda; class Insecta; order Hymenoptera; family Apidae; genus Xylocopa; species Xylocopa violacea. The sequence goes on along the minus strand of CAXAJV010000021.1, from coordinate 6,803,786 downwards.
GGGACAAAAAAATATATATATAAAATACTATGAAACACTAATAAATTTTCAAAGGGTGTACTTTGTCATTTCTTCATGGTATCCCTAATCTCAAACTTCGAGACTCATTCTACATCGTTTACGTTAGCGATCTGGAGTGAGCTCACACAATCCTGGACCAATTCTATATTTTAACTTTGTTGCAATTCACATTCATGGAGCTTACTTCTCTATTTACCATCGAGTCACATAGTCAACAAAGGACCGCAAAGAGTTAACATTCGCGATACCTTTCTCCACGAGAAACGACCAACTTCAGCCTCGTCCACAACCATTCTCGCGAACTGTCATCGTCCTTTAACGGGCATTTAATTTCGCTCGAACAGACGTGGCGTGCACGCGTGCACGCACGTTCTCTGACGGCTTTAAGACGATCGTAGGTGGTATTAGTGGTGTCCAGGGAATTATCTGTGCCGAGACATACGTATCGTCGTTAATTCGCCCAGCCAGCCACGATTCTTCGAGAGCAACCCCCTCGCACACGCGCGCCCACACGTGTCGAGGGTGCGAGCCAGCCAGGTGTAAATCATGCGAACAGCCAAGCCGCTGGGGAACGACGACCGATCCTCAGCGGCTTAAATATTGCCAAGCTAGTAAAACGTTTGGATTTTACAATCCGTCGTTCCTGTTCACCGTTCGCTGAGATTTCGAGCGGAATATGGTTGCTGGTGAGACGCCTAGCGGGGTTGAACGTCGCTGTCTCCGCTCGTCGCGGCCATTTCCGGTTGTCCTTAAGGCTGGCTGAACGAGGAAATTCGCGAGCTTATCCGTAAACACGCGGAAATTCGAGGGATAATTCGAGGAGATGGCGAAACAATTTTTCGAATTTCCTAGAATTTTAGTAAGGTCGAAACTCCATTGTTAGTACTGATAAGGAGAATTTTCGTATAACGAAGCAACAAGTGTTTTGGTAATAAGTTTCACGTGGAACAGCTACAACGGAGTGTAATGAAGTTGACATTCGTTTCTTTATTAAATCCAGGTGCTAAATTGGAAGGAATCGATGTTCTTGGTCGCTGTGTGTGTTACAAGGAATTAAAATCGTTGTAACGATTTATTTTCAGTAGATTTCAGGTTATTGGTATATCAGCATTGCGTGCTCATTCACGGAAAGTGGTCTGATATAAAATACGACGATCCGCGGCGATAGAACGTTCAGATGCGAGAATGGTACGCACAGTATACCGTTAGGATAATGAGAATTCCGATCATGCAGGTTCTATTGTACACCCACAGAAATATCTCTTTGTACTCGAGTGAAAATGGAAGCTTATGGTTTACTAAATTATTATTAAATACCACGCTCCCGTGTTTAAAACAAGCATTTATTAAAATTAGTTAATACCAGCTGTGGTATCGTGGAAATGAGTACAATTTTCTTTTTCAGTACCTGTGGTCTCCATTAAATTGCTATAAATAATACGTAACACGTAACTAGCAAAATGCCTGTGAATAATTATAATTCGTAAAAAAAAATGTTCCTACGTCCGCTCGATGCAAATTTCGCACAACGAAAACACTTCGCGTTCCGGTCGACTTTATAAAAATACGTATCCGCGTATATCTGGTGTTAAATAAAGCATCGGCTGTAAGCGCGTGATTACAGAATCCAAATACGAAATAAATTTCCACCGAGGGCGGCAATAAAACCCTAAATGTTATCTAAATGAAAATTCACCGTATTTCCCCCGTTCTCGCTACTTCTCATTTCCATTCCCGATGCATCGCGCGATCAGATAACAGCAAGCAATTTCTGGAACAATACCCGCATGCTTAGCTATCACGGCTCTCGGTCTTAAGGGTGCGTATTTTCGTCCTCGCGGCGTCCGCCTCGGTTTTCCCGTCCGCGACTGTACACCCCGCCTCGAATTCGCGACCTCCCATCAAATAAAACAGTCCAGTCGGACCGTGCGAAGGCGGAAACACGGAAAAATGGAGAGACACCTTAACCCCTGAGCCGCGGCGCTCGTGGGAACCGAGGAACCGCGTCGAAGTCCCACGGAACCCGGAAAGTTTAAAAGGAATTTAAATTCCCGGGTTATCGAAGCCCCGACACGGAGCGGAATTCCGGTCGGACACGGAGCAAATATTCCCCGATGGACAAACCAAACACACCGGCTCGTTCAAAGGGCGTCACCGAGATCCATCTCATTTGAATAAACAGAGGCGGAACTTTGACATCGCCGCGCGAATTCTTCAAAAACACGGGACGTGGCGAGTGCGGGGCGGCGCGACGCGGCTCCGTGCGCGTCGGCCAGCGTCGACAAAAATCGATAGCCGAGAGGAAATGCGGTCCGTCCGCGTTACAAAGTTGTAGCCCCGTGTCCCGAGCGTCGCGCGAATTAGCCAGCCGAGAGGGTCCGCCGCGCCGTTAGAATCTGGCAAATGAAATTCCTCCGTGCCCGCCGCCGCCGTCAAGTGACTTTGATTTCCGCATGGACAGCCGGAGAGAGTCCCCGTGAGGGAATCGATCCGGCTGGCCCACGCCAAGCGGCTTCCGCCAGGAATTTGCGCGACCTACGGAGAGGCGCGCCTCCGGCTATGGTCGCAGCGGAGCAAATATAGAGGAAGAATGCCCGCGCGAGGATCAGAGACCGTGCAGGGTAAATAGACGAAGAGAGGCGCGATTAGTACCTCTGTTCGTTTGCGCGCGAGGCATCGCGTGCCGGTTCGAGTGCCAGTCTTTAAAGCTTTGCACCCGGCTTCTCGCGGAAGGTAGCGATGGAACGTATCGCTGAAATGTCGAAAAGTTTGCTGTTTAAAGAAATTTTTAGCAATGTTTTCTAGCAATAGAAAATTTCCATCAAGAGCATTTCGTAAAAGGTTGAGGTGGGATAAGTTTGACTCCTGTAATCACTGATCAGTGCTGATGTCTTCTCAGAGGGAGATCCGAGGGCAAAGGGTTAAATAACTTCGGGTCAAGCAATTTGACTTTGTGAGAAAGTTTATTAGTTCGCGTGCCTCTCGTAACGACACGCGCAGCGAGCGTTGCGCGACTAAGAAACGAGCGATGAGCGCGAGAAGACGGTCGAAAGGGCAGTGTGATATTGGACGTCGAAGACGAAAGAAAGTAGAATTTCGCCAAGCCGTTGCTTCGAGTTTCCCCTTATTCTACCCACCCTGGCAAACAATTACAACTCGCGCAACGTACAGACGAGATCCACCAACTTGACCCGTTCGAGCGTGAAGCGGAAGCGAAGCAACTTGATTTGAACGCAAAATTGGCCTCGACTTACTCGAAGCCGAATTGATCGCGACCGAGGCCATCGCGCGAGCGACAGTTCGCATCAGCCGCGACTTCGCGGAGAACCGTTAAAGCCGGGAAACAATTTGAAAGAGCCGAGGCTGGCGAGAACTCTCGAGGCGAGCTCCCGCGATCGACGAATTTCGAATCTCACTCGACGCGATTCCTCCGCCAGACCGAGCAGCGCTTCCCACCTTCCTTTTCATATTTTAGGGCCGTTGAACACGGTTCAACGGGAGAATGTCACCGGGGATTCGTGTAAATACCGTCTAGCCCGTGGAGAGCCGCTCTCGAGCGTCTGCGGAAGCGTCACAGGTGTATAACTGTTCGGAGACGCGCGCCACCGCGTTTATTTCCCGGCCCAAGTCGACGCGCCGCGGCTCCCCCTTTTTTATTTGCAGCCGTGCACGCACGAAAGATCGCGCGCCTGTTCGCGCAAGGCGAATTGCGGTGGTACAGGCGCGTGTCTATCCCGTTTTCGCGCGCCACGACTAACGACCGCCCATGGCTCGTTACTGATTAGGGAGAGGAACTCTACGGGACGAAGGATATTCTTTATTAAGACAAACGGGGCGACGCGCGTGTTTCGCGACGCGGCCTTTTATTAAAGGGAATCACCGTTTCGCGTTCCGAGCCAGGGCTCGCACCGAGTTATTGAAATTCTGCCAGCGGCGAAATTCGATTGCGATCAGATCGGGCCGACCGATGCTCGCGCACAAGCGCGAACAACCTTCGAGCCTTCGTTTACGGTTCTTGGTTTCTGGCAGGCTCCTCGACGGGGCGATCGCGGGTTCGCGCTCCCCTTTTTTTAGAATACGAAATTTTGTACTCGCAGTTGATGTTTTTCAGTTTTTGGCAGGGTTCTCGACGAATTTTGTGCTTTTGGACTTGCGTGATTTGGGATTATGATTCTTGCTTTGGTGGAAGGGATGATTCGAGACTGAAAAAGGGAATGAAAGTTGTGGAACTTTTTGAAATCTTCCCATATTCTTTCTTGTAATGAAAGCCACCGAGTAAATTCTAAATTTATTCTACTGGTTAATTTAGTTACAAGTTATGTTTGAAATCATTTCTTAGAAGCTTGACCCTTCTTTCGATTCTTCGCTGATTTTTTTATAATTTCAAAATAAATCTCCTTAGATGTATACTCTACTTTTATTGAGAAATATAATCCTGCAGAAAGTCCTGTAGTTTTAAGAAAAATTAAGAAACCTCGCTTTAAAGAAACTTATACCATTTTCCCGACCAGTAATTTTAGTTTATAATACTTGAACCGTTGTTTTTCCGATAGCATGGTATAATTATAAGAGTCTTAAGAACCTTCCTTATCAGGATTTAACTTTCACTAAATAAATGGTAGATAATGTCCTGTGTACATAAAGTACATCTTCATCTTTCTAATTAAAGCAATTAAAAGATATTGCGAATTACCAAGCAGTATAATATAGATACATGCTATCGTTTAACCAGATGTTTCTGCTTATACTAAAAATATAAAAGGTTCGAAATGATAAATACAAAACGAGATATGTTAATTATCGAACCAACAACTTTAACGTGTGCTCAAGTCTGTAAACACTCGAGTTTAATTAATTCAAAGTTAAGCGAGAACTCGAATAAGTATCGTTGTTCGGTAATAATTAAATTTTAGATCAACAACGTTTGTATCGCCTGGCCAATTACAGCAAACCTCGCAGAAATACCAACAGCTGGATTCAAATAATTAATGTAAATCAAATAATTATGCAACGCCAGTTCCGTTCTGCAAATTTACCGCGATTCCCTTTATCACGCCCAGCTACCTTATTTTTCTCGAAGTACTTCCATCATCAACGAAAAGCTACACAATAGAACCTCACGATACAACAAAAGCAACTCGTCCCTTCTTTTTTCTGCTGCAAGCACCCAAACATAGTTGAACAAGATTTAACGACTCCAAAGATTCCCCAGAATTCCACATCCGTTCCCCATCCATCCGAAACACTTTAAACCCGATCCCACAATTTACCCGAAATCCAGCAGCCCCAATCTCCGCGATATCAATCACGCGACGTGGAAACGATAAGACACCCGATGAATGATTCAGTCTAGACGAGGACCGTCCCCAGCCATCCGGACCATGTTCTCAGACAACAATTACCAGGAAGATCCCATTCGACTCTGAATAGGCACCGAGAACTGGGACCACCCCGCGATTGATCACGGTTCTTCCGTCTCGTGAATCGACAACGGGCACGTGGTGATCCCCTCGGTCCTCCGCGGCACCGATCGGGACACGCGATTGCTCGCGTAACATCGTCCCGTTGAAGGGTCAATTATCCGCGTCCCTCCTTCCGATTCCCACCCGGAGAACCCACCCCCGGTTGATCGAACCAGCCGTCGGCCAGCGGCTCGCGGTGCCTCGCGAACGGTTCGCTGGTGGGCTAATAAAACGCTGCTTCGAGACGCGCCTGCGATACGATGATGCATCGCGGGTTGTACACGGCGGTAGGCAGACCTGGCGGTCCGCTCGGCTACGTGTTGCGGCCGAGGGGGACGCGAGTCCGCGTCGGGGGTGGCTCGCGAAGAAGCGACGCACCACCACCGACAAAGCGGGTGGGTGAATGTTATTACAAGGGGTAGCGCGCGAGCGGACGGCCGCGTGTCGGTCTTACCTAGAAGCGCGTCGCGCGCCCCTCCGCGCGATAAGTCCTGGCACACGCACGACCTGTCCGTGTGCGCGTGTCCGTGCGCGCGAACGGGTGAGAACCGTAATGGGTTGAAGAGAGGCGAAAGGGCGCAGTCGCGAAGCCGGAGCCATCCTCGACCCCCGGCGGGCAGCGGTGGCAGCGCCGGCGTCGGAGTCGGCGTCGGCATCCTACCGGCCCGAGGAGAGACCGAGTTCGTCTCGTGCGAGGGTGCGGGCCGCATACGGTTCGCCGAGCCAGGGTGACGAGCCGCTTCGTGCTGGCGGAACTTGGTGCGTACCAGGGAAAGGTGTACGCGCGCCTCCGCGGTGTGTTCCGCCTCGCGGGCAACTCGAGAGTCGATCGTGATCGATCGTGGATCGTGGTACGTTACGATCAGTCGCGTTCGTAACCGGAGGAGTCCTGCGTTGTGTCTCGATACGCGGTGATACGGGTACTTTGATCGTCGCGGTCGTACGACGGATCTGTGAGAGAGAAGGTCGCCTGACGGATCGGTACCGCGAAGCAAACGTTCGCCTCAGGGCGCCGCGATTTCGAACGAAGAACACCGTGCAGGGATAGGATTTCGTTAGGAGGAAGGAGACGGGTGGCTGGATCCCTGGCGATCGAGCGGTAGATCATCGCTGCGGCTCTGGGGATTTCGTCGCCACGAATTTCACGGTTCCATATATCGCTCCGTAACAGATCATAAGTTGTTTGGCAGCTGGAGGTAGCGTCGAGGGATTGAACAAGCGTGCGCGTATGGGTGTGCGTCCCGTGATGATCCATCAGGATTGAGGACTCGCTGCGACGCTCTTACGTACCGGATCGAGGAACACGTAAGTGGTGATTGCTTCTGCTCCGCGTCCGGCTCTGCGCGTCGCGTTCAGCCTGCGGTCAGCTTGGTTACGGCCATTTGAGACGCAGTATGCGGGCTTAGACGACGTATCTCGTTCGGTTGACGTATCCTTGTGCACGAACGCGGTGTCTACGCGAGATTCCACGGACTCCCTGGCACCGACAGCCGGGTTGGATATTGCAATTTAGAATTTCTCCCCCTTTTGCGGCCAGTTAACTTTAAGGCCGCGCCTCGAGGGAAGAGGATATTCGCGCGGATAACATTTTTATCTTCTCTCGTTTCCCCCTCTGTTTTTTTTCTTTTTTTCGTTATCTTGCCCCATTCTTCCGGTGTCTTCAACAACAGGACGATAAGAAGGTAGAGGCGGTGGGGAGGGAAAAAATAGGAGGGCGAAAGAAGGAAATTACCGGTTGCGTACCGGTGCGCGTTGCATTTTCTCCTCGAGTAAATTCCAGCTTTAACGAGAGTCCTTTAACGATCGCGGCGACAGCGACTGCCAGGAAGCCCAGCGACCCTCCGGGATCTCGACGTGCGATCGACGATCAGAATCTCCGGGAATGGGTTTCCGTGCGGTCGGAAAATATTTAACGTACGCGCGGCTGCACCCGAGCAAACGTAATTTCCGCGCGCACATCGAGGGATAAGTAAGCGGCCGATCATTTCGACGCGGCTCCCCCGTTATCAGCCTCGCGGGACGCATTTCCGCGATGCCGCGGTTTCCAGGGCGGATGAACGTTTTTCGCGTGCGCGCATCCAACCCCTCGGCTCCGCTCGCTCGCTCGCGCGTTACAATTCGAGGAAAGTAACGCGAGTCGATCGTCGTTCGACGACGACGGGGCTGTGAAAGAATCGCGTCGAGGCGATCGGAATATGGGACGCGTAAAAACATTACGCGCGCGGTGTTCGCGCCATCGCCTTAATTAAAACCGTTCGAGCGGCGCGTCGCGTCCAACTTTTTCTCATTAATCCCATTTCTATCGTGTTCCTGTTCGAGGTATACAGCCTCATTTAATTACTGTGCCGGTCTTTGACGTTCCGCGCGATTACCGCGCAATCGAAGCGGACTCGATCCCCGTGTGCGGTGGCCTCCGCCTGGCACCGCCTTTCGCCTCTTTCCACGTCTCGATCGACGACCGAGCGTTTCGAGATCCTCGACGTCGAGCAGCTACGAAGATCGTGTCGTCGTTACGGCTGGAACTGGACCGCTCGTGCCATCGGGACGGGCCAATTTGTACGCCGTAAAAGAGCTGTAAAACCACGAGTCAACTCGGGGCAATTCGGCCAGGACGTCCCGCCGATTCGCGAACGAAAGTTACCGCACAGTCGTGTTCGATACGTATTCCATGTATTAAAGGGACGCGGACGGTTCGACGCGTTATGCCGGGCACGTACGACCGCGAGTATAATGCAAGATCGTCGCTGGATAATTTCATTTCGCCGAACAAATTTTCCCTTGGATATTACGGTTTCGCTCGCCCTCGCTCCCACCGACTCGTCCGCGCGGAAACGAGGGTGGAAAAAGAGAGAGAAGAAAGCAAGCAAAAAAAAAAAGAAAAAAAAAGAAAAAAAAGCACGGAGGAGCCGTGGAAAAGGGAAAACGAGCGAAAACGAACGCTCGCGCCAGCCGTCGCGAACGACGGAGTCCCGCGATTCGAAGTAATGATATTACGCGCCGTAAATCTCGCCCGTCGACGGCGTTACTCGCGAGGACGTAACCCGCCTCTAATTGTTCGTCCCTCGTCGACGCGCGACGCTGGGTATCGGACGCTTCTGCTGCGAGTCGCGCCATACGTCAAACGTTATTGGATCGCGGGTGTTTGACGCACGTGACCGAGCGGGGTTGGCTAATTAAGAGAGCCGCGTCGGGGGTGGCGCGCGCCTAAAACCAGGCAATTCGACCGACCGCGGCCGTTTCGATCGCCGCCGCTGGCTCCCGTTCGACGCGCGCGAGATCTGAATTTTCGCCCCACCCGGATTGACGGGACGTGATATAAGACGGGAGCGCGGACGATCCGCGGAATCCCATCCCAGCGTGTACGTAGACGCGCGTGTACGTGCGGACGCATACATATTTATTTGGATTCCGGCGGCGCGCGCGCGCGCGGTCCCTCGTACGCGCTCCTATGAAATTTTTAAGGCAGGAAATATGTCAGTCTCGCGCGAAATAAAAGTTTATACGATTCCGTGGCCGCGTTCCCGCGCGTACGTACGTACGTAACGCGCGTGGATATTGAAAATGGAGTGGATAGGAACGACTTCTCACGGTTTACATTAGCCGCCCGCGCCCCGATGGAGCACGGTCGATGCGCTTTACGGGCCGCGAGCGTCCGTCGCATTTTTCTTCGGTACGCGAGCCGGGTTTTTTTTAGCTAATTAGATTTCACGGTAATCCGATGATGTAGAGCATCGGCTGGATGCTGGCCAGGAATTGTAAAAGGTTCGCGGCAATTTTCGAGTCTCGTTTGAAAGATAACGGCCGATTACGGCTCGATGCGTTCGCGTTCCTTGGTCTGATAAAAGCTCGTCGTGTGATTTTCGAAATTCTAAGCGAGTTTCGTGTAACTCGAGATTGTATAATTATTTGTTGGAGGCTCCCTGCGAGCGCATGTAGGCTCTTGCGTATTGAGAGCGGTCGGTGAACGTAATGTCTTCGTTGGAATGTCTGCTAAACAACTAACGAAAAGTTTCCTTGTTAGGCACATCTTGGAATGCACAACTGGATGGGCTGTTGAGGAACATCGTGCAATAGTTTCACTTAACGACCTAAACTTTGCCTCGAAATCTCTCAGTCACTGTCTTAAGAAAGTATAAATCCACATCATCTCGTGTTACAGTGTGTAGAACAAACAATATAATCTTAAAAACTTGCTTAGCAACAAGTGAAATATATGTTTTCACAGTGTTCTCAGAAAATTGCTCGGTTAAAGAGAGATCGGATCGTGCAAGCTCGAAGTGTTCCACGCTGTCGCAAATCCACATCTCGCCTCAGATTACAAGTTGTATAAATGTTAATTGGTACACCAAGATTGATCAATTTTTCTCTCGAAATGGCAGTCTCTACGAGAAGAATTCACATCGTCGGTTGAAATAGCGACATAAATCGCGAGATCCTAGTTGTTCGTCACGTTCATTGCGACGAACGCCCTAACTACTCCCGCTGCTCTGGGAGCTTCAAGATGTTCTTTACCATTCGACCAACCCTCACCGCGGCCAATAAACAAAAGTACGCTTTCATTCCTGAACAGCCGATCGATAGCCCTCTTGTATTGGCAATTTCGCTCTAAAAATTTCTCGATGGCCTCTTGCACGTGTCGAGGAGGAGAAAGCCATGTCAAGTGACGGAAGTTGGACCTTGCTCCAGTTAATTGTCCACGCTTTTACTTTTCACTGTTCAAACTGACGCATCTCTATAAAGCTACCTCCCGAATCCTCCTCTACTTTTATTGGATATTTCATTTAATGACATTTGATTTGGAGAAAACGGATCAACAACTACAAGCGAAGGAAAAAAGCTACAAATTGAAATTATATTTTAGAAAGGACAAAACACGATCGACTGACGCTAAACGTAAAGTTACGCGATGGCACGATAGAATAAAACAAAAGGTAAACGCATCCCCAACCCCTTTAGAGCTCGCACACACATGCACGCATATATATATCGATTTAAATTAAAATACAACTCTTCCTCCTTTATTTTGATACATTTTTCTAATTCCAAGCGAGGCATTAAAATTGTGCCACGTTTCCTCGAAGCCAACAAGTTTCTTATCGATAGTTAAATCGTTTCGCCAACGTTTTCAACTTTGCCAACAAGAAAAACAGAGGATCCAACCCGGTCGACCGTATCTCGCGCGCTCGTAATCGCGGCGGAGGTGCTTAAAAATCCATATAAACCGCGTGATAACTTCGCGGCAACTATTTTCGTGATTACTCTGCCCGCAGGCCTTATCTCCAGCGGTGGCCGTGCTTAATTCGCGCGTAACACGAGCGAAAGTGATTTACCAGGCGAATTTTCCACCCGATTCTCGATGCTCTCTTCTGGTTCGTGACGGACGAGCCCTCGCGCTCTCGTCTGACACGTTCGAATTACCCGCTCGCGTACGTGCGCGGGCACGTAACCACCCTCTCCGCTATTTGCGCTGTCCAACGCGTATGCTAAAAACCTTCGAGGATCCGATAGAGAGCGGGAAGGAGAGGAAAAAAGAGGTCGCGTTTGGAACGGAGCACGCGCGAGCGTTCCATTAAATTCGGCGGTCCTCGGGGGTCGCCTCGTTTCCATTAAGAGCAACGCGCCCGGATCACCTTCGAGAGGCTGCTGTTTGCCGAGAAAAGTGATCGTAAATATTTACACGTGGAAACTCGCCGCTCGCTGGCGGATTTTTATCACCAGGACCGACGACGAGTCGTGTCTCGCCAGATTTCTGATACCAGGGTGGTTTATTAAGTTTCTTGTATCCGAATCGCTCGTCAGTGGTCCCTACTTTTCGACTTGTCTTATTCTTTGTCGGTGGTCCTTAGCTTTCGACTCTGTCACAGCTCAGTAAAGTTATCATTGCAAAGTTTCAAAGCGCTTGGACAACAGGAACTTGTATTCAAGTTGAAGTTTGGCAGCTTTCGTGACTTAAGTTATCAAAAATGTTCGCCAATGCTTGACACATTCGCGACCTACAAATTTTCTACGTTTCCCATACAGAGCACCTTTGGAAAATAATGAAATTCTGAAGCTCGTTGTCGCAAACTCGCATCGTCGAAATATCGGTGTTGTAAACGCGCACTGTTCAAACTGGAAAGATTTCCATAACTTGTAGACTTGCTTCTCGGACAGATAACAGACCGCCTGTCATTACTGTGCTGCAGTCTGAAACGACGCGAATTCACGTCAGCAGCAAGCGGGAACAGAATTTGAGAGGACGCGAATCCACGTCAGCGGTCGCGGACGCGTTAATATAAGGTGGCACGGATCCGTTCGACGCTCGCGCGAGAATTCTTAAAATATCGAAACCATAACTCAAACAGATGGCTTCCCTGGACGCGATCGCTCCGACAGTCTGCAGATAACATTTCCTTATTAAACGTCATAATTCCAGGAGACGGGGCGATAAAGAAGCCTTAAAAAAAAATGTTGCCCTCCATCGTCCAGGATCCACCCTCTCTCGTAGGTGTTTGCGTCGCGTGAAATTCTCGTTCCGTCCCTGAATTACGGTACGGTTAAATTCCTTTTACGATATAATTTCATCGCGTTAAATCGGGACGTAAGACAGCGGGATAATTAAACCGTTTGTAGCGAAACACTCGACTGCTGGAGCCGGCTCCATCTGCGCGGTGAGAATCGTCGCTGTTTAGCTAATACCACCGTCGCAGGGCCACCCTTCCGCCCTTCCCCGCGACCAAGATCTTATTTCCGGCAAAATTTGTCATTAGACGTTCTTGTCTGGCTGGATATAAACGGTGCGTGTATATACGCGGCGCGTTCGAGCGAATCCCAGGACGAACCGAGGAATTGGTTTCCCTAAGAGATCTTGTCTACGTTTCAGTCGTCTTCTTGCGTTTCGTGGGGGGTTAAAGCTTCGAAAATTGGCGGAATCGAGCGGAAAATTATGGCGGATTGTCTCTCCTGCCGCAATTTCGTTACTCCGCGAAGCCATCGCTTTGTATTTTAACAGACTGTGGGCGGATCGAGTATTAAATATTAGTAACGAGCTTATCGATGCTTGTTTTCTTCTTATTTAATGAATATTTTATTTTTTGTTTACTCTTTCTAAGCAATGAAAAGGGAAGTTTGATTGTTCGACTTGTTTGAGTGTTTCCAAAGATATCGTAGATTGAAAAAATATTAGACAAATATTTCTAAACGTTATCACGTTTTTCTCTTACTGCGTGAACTCTGAAAACTTTTAAATATTAACTGTTATTGTATGCTCCATGTTTTATCCGTTAAATGAAACGACAGGAAACTAAATTAAAAGTTTCATTTCGTTTAAACCTCATCCACACTTTTGAAATACTATATATTACCTGTTCGCCAAATTTCATTGAAATCCTGCCATTAATTGTGAAGATATCACTTCGTTTCTAAAGAGTGCATGTTTTTCGCATTTCACTAATTTTTGTCCGCCAGACGGACGAGTTCAGCTCTCATTGAACACATAGTGTGTTAACACGTGATAACGTGTACGCGCGTGGCGATTAATAATGCTTCGAACTCGTAAAAAAAGCACGGGACGTTGGCTCTAAATAAAATCCTACATTATTATTATAGACGAGATTGCTTTGTCGGCACGATTACGCGAACAATAAATCGCGATCCGAATGAACAGTTTGTATTTTTCACGGACGGGCAATTTTTCCAGACCCCGCGTTATCGAAAGCTGATAAACGGAACGCGCGCGACGATTTTTACACAAATTCGGAATCGAAAGTACCACCGGTTCGAGGTACGATCAATTTTAAAAATAATTACGTAAATTTATCGTTTTGCCTCTCAATTAATGGAAAAGCTATTCGACGGTGTTTCGAGCGTGCTGAAAAATCCGTGTAAAATAAAAGTAAAAAGAAATAAATGGAAATAATGTTCGTTAAATCCGTGGACATTTGAGAAGGGTCGAGGTATTCCCGATTCGACGAAGCGCGATAAATGAACTCGGATCAATTAACGTTGCCAAAGAACGTCGCTCGAGCCACGAGCCTCGAGGACTGACGGCGTGTATTTTAAATCTTGTCCGTGGCTCCTAATGCTCGTAGCAATAAGGGTCAGGTTTATTTCCCTTTAAGGGGCACTCGGCGGAATTCCCCCAACGTGCGCAATAAATTTCAATAGAGGTGGGAGAGCATCATTCCGTTAAAAAGGAGGGGGTGGAAAAAGGAACGCGCGGGGGTTTACTTTCGTTTACCCCCGGCTGGTTTACGAGCCGCAGCGCGATCTCAGAGATTCACGTCGCGTTTCGCGATAAATCCGCGAGGTAACTCATTAATTGAAGCAAAACCGACCGAGTAATAAAGAAGCGTGTTTACTTATTCAATAAACGGGAGAACATGAACGATGGATACACGGCGGGCGTATAATTTATGGTCCCGGTTATGGCGCGCGAGATGGGCCGCGCGTCGTGTGATAAATGGAAAAGTAATTGTTTGCAGATGGCGGGGACTGTGGGGGGGGGGGTGGGGATAGAACGAAAGGATTAGAGGAAATAAAGAAAAAAGCTGGGGAAACGAACGAGAAGAGAAGAAAAGATGTGAGGGGGAGGGGAGGGGGACGAGCGGCGCGCGGGGAATTCGAAAGAATGATTAGAGGGAAGTGTAATTACGAGCGAGCAAGCAGACGAGTGATTTAAGAGAAAGGACATGGATTTAATAGGACATAAAGGTACAATAATTATTGCTGCTATCTGAAAGATGAAAAGACGAGCCGGCGATCCGAGTTCCGAGAGGGCGAATTGTTCTGAATAGAGGCTGCCTCGGGAGGCCTAAAATGAAAACAGGAGCAGGCTGAACGACGATCGTTACGATTCGTACGTGAATCGTCGCCGTTCGAATTAATACGTCGTTAACGAGAGTATTCTTTAATTACGATTTATAGATCGCCGTTAATAAATTGCTTTCGAGCCGGGTCACGAAACGAGGCCACGGTTCGTTACTTGCCGAAGCGGCACGTTGTTGCGCGACCAATATGGCCGCACTTCCAAAGCAGTTGGGAATGAAATATAAACTCCACAAATTTCTTTTAAAATTGCAAATAAATATGTGAATCTATACTCGCTGTGGGCCTGATTTGGAAGCTCGAAATATTTCAAAACACACTGATTAAGAATAACAAACTAATTTGTGCTCTCAGCTGTTCACAAAAGTGGAACCAAGTCAATAATACAGATTGCTATTTTACAATACTTTGCATAGACCAGTGATCGGCAAACTTATTAGTCGACAGAGCCAAATATTGACAGTACGATTTAGAATATTTAGATTTTTATATTCAGATAAGTAGATACACTTTTTTAAACTTAATAAACTCTAATTTAAGTCTCAAGTCTTAATTGAACTATAAATAAAACTCAGTAAAACTTTATATTATACTTCATAACGATCTTATTTAGCGATATGAATTAAATAATAAGCAAGGTATCCATAAAATGAAATCATGACCATCGTCAATCGTGGCAGAGCCACACTCGAGAGGCCAAAGAGCTTCACGCGACTGGCATGGACGAATATCAGGAATAGCAGTGATCAAATAAGATAAATTGCTGAAGTGCGTTTAAAATAAGAGGAAGCACCAAACGATGGCCTTGATAGTTCAACACGGGTTAATTCCCTCGCGCACGTACCGGTCGTCTCGCGCTCGCGATTCTTCTTGGGGGTGAATTTATTCCTCAAACGTGGCTCGCCACGGCGACAGATGTACACTCGAGATTTACGTGACCCTTACCAGGGTAGCTGCGATGACCGCGCGCGTGCGCCACCCCCGATAATTAATGGTTACTTTTAAAGCGTTCTAAAACGCGTCAAAAACCGACCGCCACCGCTGCGGTGGCTATGATTTACGACGTGCAAAACGCGGCTCAGGCCACGGGGGGTTGTTCCGTGACGTGCGTGTCTTCGCCTCTCATTTGCATGCGTACGTATCCCCGTCGCGCTTGTGCACTTAATTGCGCTGGGCCCTCAAGTATTTCGTGAAACGCTCGCGCTGTTGGAATTGGCGCTCGCATTATCGAAAAATGAGCGCAAGGCTCGATTGCTTCTCGCTTCAGAGGTCGGAACGATCGTCGTTGAAGGAAGAGATGTTATGCATTTTTTTGCGAAACTGACTTTTCAAATTGAAACTGGGTGTATGTTGTCAAAAATAACATTGCATCTAGAATTTATATTAATGGCAGATAGAAAAAGCTTAGTACTTGACTTAGTACTGACTGATTAACATATATATAATAATTTTCTCACGAAACAGGACACTAATTCCTAATTTAAAATAATCAGCCATCTTTGCCATCGTAGCAATATTAAAAACACGTAAATTATTCCAAACTCTCTTGGAAGTTGTTCAAAAATGTAATACTTGACTCATGTCGAATAAGAAATCTTCCTAATATTAATAAATACGAGTATTGAGAATATTCAAATAATCAACCATCTCTGCCATCGTAGCAATATTAAAAACACGTAAATTATTCCAAATTCTCTTGGGAGTTGTTAAAAAATGTAATACTTGACTCATGTCGAATAAAAAATTTTCCTAATATTAATAAATACTAGTTTTAACACATGTATAACAATTTTCTCACGAAACAGAACACTAATTTCTAATTTAAAATAATCAGCCATCTTTGCCATCGCAGCAATATTAAAGACACACAAGTTATTCCAAACTCTCTTGGGAGTTGTTAAAAAATGTAATACTTGACTCATGTCGAATAAGAAATTTTCCTAACATTAATAAATACTAGTTTTAACACATATATAATAATTTTCTCACGAAACAGAACATTAATTTCTAATTTAAAATAATCAGCCATCTTTGCCATCGCGCAATATTAAAGACACACAAGTTATTCCAAACTCTCTTGGGAGTTGTTAAAAAATGTAATACTTGACTCATGTCGAATAAGAAATTTTCCTAATATTAATAAATACTAGTATTAACACCTGTATAATAATTTTCTCACGAAACAGAACACTAATTTCTAATTTAAAATAATCAGCCATCTTTGCCATCGCAGCAATATTAAAGACACACAAGTTATTCCAAACTCTCTTGGGAGTTGTTAAAAAATGTAATACTTGACTCATGTCGAATAAGAAATTTTTCTAATATTAATAAATACTAGTTTTAACACATGTATAACAATTTTCTCACGAAACAGAACACCAATTTCTAATTTAAAATAATCAGCCATCTTTGCCATCGCAGCAATATTAAAGACACACAAGTTATTCCGAACTCTCTTGGGAGTTGTTAAAAAATGTAATACTTGACTCATGTCGAATAAGAAATTTTCCTAACATTAATAAATACTAGTTTTAACACATATATAATAATTTTCTCACGAAACAGAACATTAATTTCTAATTTAAAATAATCAGCCATCTTTGCCATCGCAGCAATATTAAAGACACACAAGTTATTCCCAACTCTCT
This sequence comes from Xylocopa violacea, assembly GCA_963969225.1. NCBI lineage: Eukaryota > Metazoa > Arthropoda > Insecta > Hymenoptera > Apidae > Xylocopa > Xylocopa violacea. The sequence goes on along the minus strand of CAXAJV010000021.1, from coordinate 6,786,847 downwards.
TGGGAGTTGTTCAAAAATGTAATACTTGACTCATGTCGAATAAGAAATTTTCCTAATATTAATAAATACTAGTTTTAACACATATATAATAATTTTCTCACGAAACAGAACACCAATTTCTAATTTAAAATAATCAGCCATCTTTGCCATCGCAGCAATATTAAAGACACACAAGTTATTCGAAACTCTCTTGGGAGGTGTTCAAAAATTTACCTAATTGAACGCACACATGGCTCGCCAAACTTCGACAAGACATTGGCATAGAGATCGAGTGAAGTTATTTCAAAGTCGTTCGCTGTTTGTCCAAGAGTTCGAGAGCCAGCTGGATCACGTAGCGGCTCGAAGCTAGCTCCCGCCGCGGGTGTGTACGCACGTATTCTTTGACAAGCTCCCGTTAACGCTGATCGCGTTATCTTTGATGGGACACACCTGTGCGTCACGCTGTCCAAATATTACAGCGTGCAATATTTGCGGAGCACGATTGCTTATTTGCCTTGCTGGCGATTGTTGGTCGCGTTGCACAGCTGTTTGCCGAACGCGACGCCCTCCCAGTTGCGTGCTTGCTTCCGGTTAAGGAGCGCAGACATCGCGTGCGGATTGGTTTCTTCGTTCCTTCGTTCGAAGATTTCGAAAATTTCTGCATCGTAATATATTATCTTTTTTTGTAATTAAAATGACGATAACTGGTATGCGAATTTTCTGTAGCTGAGAGAAGAGTGTGTGATAGTTCTTATTTGTAGACAGTGGCTGGTGACGTGGTTATAAAGGAAAGTAAAAGGGTTGAGATGAAGAAAGTTGTCTGAGAAGATTTAATGTATGAAAGTTTAAACGTGGAGATCAAGTCGCGTTAATTACGATTTTAGAATGACACGAGACGTAGAGGCTGTTAAAAGTGACACGAAAAGCAAAACGATATCATTTTCTTTGTATTTTTTGATAAGAAAATTGTTTTATTCATTGTTGCGCGATCAGTTCTTTTTTTATCGTGCTCGAAGAACTTATTTCTGCTCGACGATACATATTGTTCACATTACGCGGTAGGAAGCAAGAGGAACTGTTTAAAATTTGAACGTGCGGGATTCAGATGCGACGTTGAACTACAAAGTTTCAAGGCGGAATTCTTTCATTCTTTTGCATCATATAAAAATTTCAGGCTGACCTCGTTTCAAATTCTGCATCCACTCCTTTACTACTCGAACTCGCTACTTTTTCCCGTGTTCCTTTATTTTTGAAAACTTCTTTGATTTATCCAAACATACACTCGTTCCTTATTCCGATGGGAACACTTTTGTTCTCACTTCTGTCGAGTCTTCAATTTTCCGCGGAGAATTTCATTTTGCCATTTCCGTTGCAGCAGGAAAATATTTACCGTTCTCACCTCCCCTTTGTGCGCTGTTCTTAAAAAAAAGAATTAAATTCTCGACTCGTTTCCCCAATTTTGCGACACCTTCTTTTAACATAACAAATCGATTTACATTTCCCGTGGCTTCTCCCATTGCCACTCGCTTCCCTTCGACTTGTTGGTTTCAGTACTTTTCCGTATCACCATCAGCACCTACTTAAACACAGCATAAAGTACAGCTCACTTCCGCGTTTGAAAATTCCCTTTGTACATCGTACACAACAGCGAGGCGGAGGGATTTCTCAGCGGAAATTCCACTTTCGTAATTACTTTCCCGGGCAAACGAACGAAATACTTTCCCGAAATAAATTAACGCTAATTATTCCAGCCGTACATTTTTCCGTGGATAATCCAGAGACGCCGCGACAGGGGATTCTCCATATTTTTCAATACCGTCAAACGTCCCCTCACCCGTTACATCTTCCGTTATTCAAGGTGAAAAACGGCGGACGCTTTTAATCTGATTACCATCGCGGACGAAAATTTCGCACTATCAATTCATTTTTGCGCGTGTCACACTATTTACCCGGAGGTGCACGCTCGAATAACGAGGGACGCTCGAGCGATAATAAAACTCGCGGAACGGGGGCGAAATGACTGGCGAATAAATTTTCGCGCTGCCAATATCGCCGTGACATTCCGCTGGATGGCGTTTAACCCGCTCGACGCCCCGATTGCGTCGATGCTAATGCGTTTTTTCTAATTCGCAGTCTATATGTGATAACGATCTACCGTGATGATTCCACCGCTCGCGCTCGTTTGCTCTTCTTATTCGGCTCCCGATTATTGCAGTGTCATTAATCGATCGATATCTGCGCGGCATAAATTCTCTCTTACGTCGCCATTATGGAGCGCGGTAAATCATTGGGATAACGTTGAGTCGCGATAAAGCGAGCTTATTTCTTTCACTCGTCTCCCTTTCTGTGGAAAGTTAATTGCGAATCGACGAGAAAAATAAAAACCGACGGGACGAAATAGAAGTAGGAAGTGAAAGGGTGAGTAAATGGGACAGTGTATCTTTATTCGAGGTAGATCGTTAGTGCAATGTTGGTCAACTATTTTTATCTGTTTCCAGTTCAATTATTTAGGATTCGATATTGTGGTAGATTAATCGAGTTATTTGAGCTACTGAATGTTTGATGTCCAATTTGCAGCTGATATTTTTGATGGCACAAAGTGCTTAGCTTTTTAAAGTTTAAACTATTTAGTTGTGTAAAAGAAGAAATGAAATTGTCTGTAAAGTACGCGAAATTTAATAGTTAGTAATAGTTAGCAATAATTTCTATCGCTAAAATATTGCCCAAAGATTGCTACTTTTGCAATCATTTCTATTACTAAAATATTGCTAAGGTATTGCTATTTTAGCAATAATTTCTATCGCTAACGCCGTCGTGAAGAAACAGAGTGCAAAGGGTTAACAATGATCTTACTTAGCGACATAAATGAAACAGTAAGCAAGTTATGCATAAAATTAAATCACGACAGTCGTCACTCGTGTAAAAGCCGCGCTCAAGAGGCCAAAGAGCCGCTCGCGAGCACCGGTTTCCCTGCTCTAAGGGTGCTTTATTGGGGAGCCCTAAAAGCGACGTCACAGACAGTTCGATTTAAAAACAAAAAAATGAATCGAGCCCACTGGCTTTTGCTCGAAAAATAGAGACCCAACCCAGTTAGTTTCCCAGGCTTCCTATACTTGTATGTAATCCACTCTCTCATCGGGGCCACTGATCACGAACACTCCGATCGCAACCAGATTACGTTCGCATCCTACAAACGGCAATCCTGAAAATTCCTATATACACAGGCCACGTATCGCGGGTGTCCGAAGAATTCCACGCGTTACGGAACTCCCACGATCCGGGGATTCAATTCGACCAGATCGCTGCTCGATCGGGCCGCGCCCCTTCGTCCCGAAAATTTCGTTCGTCGAATATCCGGGGCAGATAGGTTCGCGCGATTACTCGCCTGGAGAAATTTCGAAAAGGGAGCACGGACGGAGTTACGGAACGAAAGAACTCGTTAATCAACCCGAGATCTCCAAACGACTCTTGAGGTCTGTGACACTTTCTCGCGAGGTGATAACTATGGTATAATGGTTCCTGGAGATCTGAGGAATGACCCTGAGGAACTCTGAAACAGACACGATGATCGTTCAATCTTCAACCCTTGATAACTGCACCATCGAGTTTGGTGTAATTGGAACGCTACGATGAAGTCTTCAACCCTTGGTAATTGTAGGATATTTATTAATGCAAGAAACTGAAAATCAGGAAAAGTTCTGACTTGATATTTTAAAACATTCACTCGCATTCTAATATATTCCATATGTGACGATTGGAACTTGAATTATTGATTAATTTAGGAGGATGATTTCATTATCCTACATAACTGCACCATCAAATTTATTAGAATTGGAATGCTATGATGGTGACTGAAAGTTTGAGCATTTCGCTGGAGGAAAATAATTTTTCTCGTCGTTAGTTTAACTTGTTAGTAAAACTGCATATTCTGTATAATATGCAGGCTATATTCTGTGAAATATTACTTTGGTATTTCCGTTCCTCGTTCGAATTAGCGAGGAGAGCGTATTTTAAAAAATGGCACTTCTCCTAATTGGCAGAAATGCTTCCTAGGCTTATAAGCTGCACTACGTGTGGTATATAGAGATTAGTGTAAGTAGCATATGCCAAGTACTGCACGCATTTGAAGGCTTCTACCTTCAGGAGTATCGCGTTGCACATCACTTGAGTGGATCGCATTTAAGTCCTTGTACCTCGCCGCCTACATATGCATATCCTTCGGAAACTCCTGGTTTATTGCTCGTCTTCGAGGTATTAAACGCGAGAGGTGGTAATTTCTAAAACTTCCAACAAAATTTCCTGCCATCGTCAAGACGCATCCTTTAAGCAAATTGAAGCAGCGACGCAAGATGGCTGACAGCTGAGCCTCCACTATTTCACCACTTCGCGTGGCATTTTTAATTAAGCGTAACCTCAAACGTATCGCGTGACGATTAATCAATCGATGATTACAGATATTTTGCTCTCCATTGTCATATTATCGCTGCCAAGTGATGATTAACCGATCGAAATATAGTTTTCTATAACCCTCTGCAAGGGGACATCAGCATTGATTAGTGATTGCGAAGGATAAACTTATTCCATCGTAGCTGTTTGAGAATTGCATGTTTCCTTCAAGTTTTCTATTGAAATGAAAATTTTCTATTGCTGGAAAACGTTAAAAACAAAAACTATTGCTAAAATATTACTAAAATATAGCCATTTTAGCAATTGTTTCTATTGCTAACGATCGGAAGGAGCCCAGTGCGGAGGGTTAATATCGTGCTAACCTAGCCTAATCCCAAACGCATCGCGTGATAATTAACTAATCGATAATCAAACAAATTTTACTCTCCACTGTCACATTATCGTTGCCAAGTGGCAACGAAACATTAACCTATCGAAACATAGTTCTCTCTTACAACCGTGCTGCGAACTCCAAGCGTTGCCCAAGGAAGCGAGCGCTCTGGAAGAATGGAACGAGGAATAAAAAGGGGAACAACGGAAAGAGGGAGACAAAGAAAAACGGGTGGGAGCCGCCGAGGGGGAGTAAACGAATACAGGTGTTACGATTTGAACGGGGTTCGTTTCCGTTTGAACCGTAACGGCCTGGATTGCACAGTTTTAGCCGCGCGTTAGCGGTCGTGCGGCATTAAAAGGAAGCGATATACATAGGGGCCCTGGCGTGTTAGAATGCGGCGCAGGAAATTCTTCGGCCTGCCTGCAGCTCCTCCTTCCAGCTCGTTTGCCGGTATTTCGCTGTAAAACGGTGCGCCAAATCCGTGTTCTAATCATGATTCTTTTGAATCGAGCACACCTCCCCTATTACCCAACCCCTTTCTCGAACCTTCCCCTCCGCACTCCGCCCTGCCTCTGCGGCACCCATCCTCCGCAGGCTCTTCTTGTCCCTTTCTTATTCCCTCCACCTCGCCCACCCTGCAAATTTACCGCGCCGCCGTGGATTAATTGGACAGCCACCGTGAACTATTCTCGCGTCGTGTGGCATCGTTTCCAGCGCTAACAGCCTTGGGAACAACCGGGTCGCCTGTTTACACCTGCAGCCGCTCGTTTAATAATTTTCTGGAAAGTAATTCGCAAAAGTGGGCCTCGAGATTGTAACACGGCTGAAATTAGTGGACGCGCGCGAAGAGGGTTGCAATGGAGACCCTCCCGCGTCCATTTCTTCGATCATCTGCTGTTTTTTTAATGTGTTGGTTTATTTTTTAATTGGTGATTGTCTGTAGCGCGAGGTTAAGCGAGTAATGCGATCGCAGCGATGCAATTTGTAGGCCTGTTCATTATTGGAGATAATTTATCATCATCATCCCTTGATGTACATATGTGAGCGAAATTATGTAACAAGTACTTGCAACAAGTTTATACGAAAGTGCAAGTTCACTTGAACCGTAATCTCTCAGTTTGTTACGTCGTGGCTTGATAGCTTCTCGTATGCTAACAGTTAGACTATAAACGTAAATCAACTTCGTGCGGTGCATGTTGTTAGCTCGAGTTCCTTTTCAGCCATGCATTGTATGGACGTTACCAATTTTCATGACCTTCGACTGCATTCTCGCAAAGCTCTTAATATACTTTAATATCAGATTTCTTTTGTACGATATTTTTCTTAAGTTACAAATGAAAATTGTGCTCGTTATTCGTTTCGTTGAGGCGACAAATGAGTTTTTTTAAACCCACTACGCGTTTAGCTTTTTCTTTCGACATCGTTTAGAAGCAAATGTCGAAGCATGAATTGCAGGAAAGTAGATATTGATTTACTTCGCGAATAAAGCACGGCACCAAAGGATTTTATACAGTACAACCGTTTTACTTTTATGGGATCCGCTTCTCTTTAGTTCTGTCACGAACTACGACCCATTCCGTGAACAGGTGGGTCACGCAACTGGAACGAGACCTGTAGTCCTTTTAATTCGAAGTTGAAAGAAGCATCAAAGCGAATGATTCTGCTTAATAACAAATGTTAACGTTCTATAACTTTCACAAACTTATTATCTCGAATTCTCACTTCGCCACCATTTCCACTCGAATTCTCATTTCGCTATCATTTCGATTCGAATTCACATTTTATTACCATTTCGACTTCAATTCTCACTTCACTACCATTTCAACTCTCGTTTGACCGCCATTTCAACTTCAATTCTCATTCCACTAGCCATTCCAATTTTAATTCTCACCCAACTCGACATTTCGCACTTTTACCCAAATGGTGGATCCCTTAACCGAACGATTTCCAAAGCCGCTACACCGTGAAACAACAATGACGACGACAACAACAACAACAACAACAGACAGAGGAACTTGCGCCCGCGCGATGCCTAGGCGAGTAATTGCATGCAGGATATTCAACCGCTCGGTGCCAACTGAAACTTTCCGACGACTTCCGTTTCCCCGCACAAAGCTCGACTGTGTGCTCGCGCCTCTATACGCGCACCTTTGATTGGCGACGGGCCAAGTTAACGAGCGTGAGAGTCATAACGTCGATAAGAGCCGCGCGCGGCCACCGTAAGAATTCTCCCAGGCTGAGAATGCAGATGGTTCCGCGCGAAGAACGACCCATCGAACCAAGGGGGTTGGAACGGTCTGAGCCGCTCCAGGGCGGAGAGAATTCGTACGAATGGAAAGATTCCCATTGCCAGTGACGATGCTCCATCAAGGCTAAATAGAATCGCCAGCAGACGCGGAGGGAAGTGATGAAATTTTTATAAAGATGGATTCTGGGGATCGAGACGATGGCGTGGCGACCATCGCGTCGCACACCATGGCGCAGTCCACCATTCATGGAGATACTGGACGGTCGAAGCGAAGAGAGAGGAGACAATAAGTGTCTGCTTCGAATTATGAAGTTTTTCTTTGGCTTTGAGGGTTGTTTTTGGAATTTTCTCCTCTTTTTTTGTTACTAAGTTTAGAGGGTGTGGCGTTAAGGACGAGATGAGACAGTTCTTAAGTTTCTAATCAGCTTTCTTACGCGACTCACTGTTCGCAATTATACTCTGAGTCATTTTGGTTTTGTAGTATTTTATTGTTAAATAAATTGTTTTCTATAGTCTCGTTTAGTATACCCATGACACATTTCCAAAATGGTTTCAGGGTTGATCAATTTTGGGACAATGTGTTTGATTGAAAGGCAGTTTGGTCGATAATTTGTGTATTTCGGTGTAACGATGTATATTTGATGAAGATGGATCGATGTTTCTTGGGATATTTTGGGTTTGGAGTTAGAGGAGGATTAAAGGGAGGGCTGGGTGATGTTTGTTGTGATTAACTATTAACGTAGGTGATAATTGCAAATAAAATTTGAATTTAATGGATTGATATACGGTGGTTACTCGTTAATGTGGATTAACGATTAAATTAATTATTTTATTATCGTAGTTTGGTTAATAATCGACCATTAAAGTTCTTTTCGTCGTGAAATTAATATTGCTATACGTGGCTGGAAAATATATCTATCATGGCATAAGAAGCATACATCAAATGGAATTTCAGTTCGGTTAAAAATGATATTTTTAATTTACGATTGGTGATTAACAACTGATATTTATGATCGGTTGTCGGCGATGAATTTCATCGAAAAATTAAATCAATCATGACTTTCGACGATTTATTTCAGCTAAGTGTCTTTCTGCTGTCGAGCTAAATATTTTTTCATCGCGAAATTTATTCTACTCTCGCAATTTCGTTATTATAATAAAGATGATATAACGAACTAAACAAAAATCGCAATTCGAATGCCAGTCCTTTTCATAGCTACTTTAAAAGGAATGAGAACAACGAGTACTTATTTGTACACACGTTTTACGTAAAAAGGACCGGAATCTCGAGACGTTCTCACGCTCGCCATTTCAGAAAACATTAAACGCGCACTCGTCTACAGTAAATCAAGGGGCAGAAAACTATAGGAATGAAAAAAGCTCCGTTCCTGCGCGGATTCGCTAATCCGCGTAAATCGAGAGTGCAGTCGAGCTTACAGTGTTTCCGGTGCAAAAACTCGTCCTGGATTCAAGCGTAATACGAGTTCGTCCTGGAGTTCCACGTAATGCAATAACCAACTTGTTTATTTTATTCAAACTTTACATCCGAACGCATTACTCCAGTCTCGTGTAAATATTTTCTGTATCCGAGTCGCTGGAAAAAAAAAAAAAAAGAAAATCGCCTTGATAGCTATTTTATAAAACGCGCAATAATTCAAGAGATATAAAACAGAGAAAACGAATAATCTCCGAGCGACGATATTTCAGCGAAAACGCGACAACAAAAATTCCACGAGATCCCTCTCTCGCTGATCAAAGTTCTCCGCACGTTTGACAGCTGTCCAAAGTTCTTATTTCGAGGGTCGCGGTGATCGAAAGAAATCTATGACCCGTCAGGACGCGTCGCTCATGGTTTATAGCCCGGATAATTGGACAGGCAAACACCTATTTCGAACTCCGAGCGATCGCGTCCGCTCGAAAAGCCAATTCTCGCCAAGAACCGGGGCAAACTTGCATCCGACCCAGCTGTTGTAACGTGCGAAACAGTACGACGTACTCGACGAGCGGTCGATCGTCCTCGCGACTCGTTTATATCCGTCTCGTTCGCCACCGTCTCCACCGATTTTCCACCTTCACGGCGTATCTTGGCGAAATGGCGGTTGCAAATGAACCGCGTAGGGTCGCGGCTTCTCGAGCAGCAAAGGTCAATTACCGATAAACTGGCGAGGCACGTAAGCTGGTGGCGCGTGAAAGACGACGGATCGAGGAAGCCAGCGAAATCTTGCAGGGATGAAGAAAGAACGGGCGAGGAAAAACGGGTTCGCCGTGACGGAGTTTTAGGACGTCGAAAAAGCGCGGTGGGGAGGCGAAGTGGCGGTCGTAAACCGCGAAGGGGTGGCGGCAGCGCCGGAAAACGGTCGTAAAACTTGCCGTACGCGGCCGCGAGTTAAGAAATTGTCACGTGAGCTGACGATAGCCGCTGTTTAAGGGGGCGAGAAAACCGGCTTGACCCCTGATTTTTGCCGGATTTGAAGGCGCGTACTCGAGCGAGCCCCTCACGTGACGGGGCGCGTTTAGCAGGGTGACATTCGCGGCACGCGATCCACTCGTAAACGAGCAAGAAATTTTCGACACGTTTATCTCTGCCCTGTGGGTGCTTCTGGCTCCTCGATCGCCTCTCCTGCATTATCTCGCGAGCGTCGTGACGGAGCGATAGATAAAGGGCGTCGCGTACTCGAAGCTTGTCTCGATGGATGCATCGGTGTTGGAGTAGCAGCTTCTAATTGAAGATGTACTTGTTACAATTGTGACAGTAACGTTGGGTCTGTAGAAGATTGTATCGTTAGGTGGAGACTATCACGACTGAATTTTTTGTAGAGGTTCGAAGTGCTGTAACAGGGTTTTTGTCCTTTAGAGATAACATGGAACGTCTTGAATTTATTTAACACTGAAAGATGGAATCTATATCTGGTTTTTATTCCATTTTCTGAAATTTTTTTATACCCAAAATATTTTGCAAAGAATAATGATGATCAAGATGGTTCTTTAGTCAAAATAAGTTGCCAATAGCAATTCTTAGTGGAAATTTGATACAGTGGTTCTACCACGGCAAATTAATATCGAGACCAACAATGACGAAACACCCTGTACGGATAAAAGAAGTCAAGAAGCGCGTATATACAATTTTGGCACCCCCTTTCTCATAATATGACTTTCTTCGCACGTAAGAACTGGACGCAGAGTGAATGCTTTTAGAAATCCGACAGAAGTGGCTGGGCTTTGTACCACCATGAATTCGGACAAAAATAACGCGGCGGAGCCTGGGTCCTCTCGTCCAAAGAATCTCGACGAAGGCAGCCGCATTTTCCTTTTTCATCGCCGGACACCATTCTCGTTTCGTTTTTTGCGATACTCCCCGGTTCGAGATTCATTTCACGCCGCGGTTCTTGCCGCCATTGTAACTCACGGTTTTTCACCGACCGTTCGACCGTGGTCTTTAATAAAATTCAAACAGTTGTTCCCTATTGAACTCTATTTCTCCAATAAAGGTTTCCCGTTCTAAAGGTTTTCAATTCCGCGGAGCACTTCGTCTCCGTTCTCTCCGCGAGAAGTTTCTTTAATAATTATTAATCATTAATAAACTCCAAGCGCTTTTACATTTATATCAAATTAAATGCCGCAGACAAAAAATATAAATTGTACACAGAAATAAAAAAACACCAAACGCGAAGTAACTCTCGCAATATTCAATTGAAATTTAACTCTTTCAATTGCATTCGTCAAAACGCGAACTAGTTACCATAGTCTGCTCAAATAATTATTAATCGTTAACGAAAAATACAAATCGTACATAGAAATAGAAAATCTTCAAACACAAAGGAACTCTCTCAACATTCAAACCAAAAATCTCAACTAAAATTGAATTCTTTCAACTAGCTACTATGATTTGCTCTAACAATTATTAATTACTAACTCTAAGCATTTATACATTGACAACAAACTGAATATAGCAAATAGAAAAATAGAAATCGCCCAAGAAAATAGAAAAGCATCAAACGCGAAGCAACTCTCTCAACATTCAAACCATAAACCTCAACTAAAATTGAATTCTTTCAACCAGCTACTATAGTCTGCTCTAATAATTATTAATTATTAACAAACTCTAAGCATTATACATTAACAACAAACTGAATATAGCAAATAGAAAAATAGAAATCGCCCAAGAAAATAGAGAAGCATCAAACGCGAAGCAACTCTCTCAACGTTCAAACCATAAACCTGACCTAAAACATAATTCCCCCAATTGCACTCGTCAAAACACGAGTTCGCATAAACACGAACTAGTTACCACGGTCAGCCATTATCTGGATACCTGTATACAGGTCCCCAATCAACGCGCGTATCGAGAATCGTTCTTTATCGAAGCATCGACCGTCGTCGTTGCGGAGAAACAATCTCCCACCCCCTTTCGCCCTCCCGCTCCGACATCGGCGGTAATCCCTTGGCCGTGGGCACCGTGAACCAGCAGAGGGTATCCCCTGGTATCCATTGTAAACGGAAGCGCAGAGAAATCCCCGCTGGCCCGCAGCCGAGGCCCGAAATCGAGCTTTTAAACCGATACTTTTATCGGACGATGGCGTGGCGCGGAACGAATCACGGATCTCGCTGGTAATCGCGGTGGTGCGGTTTCGATTGCGGGGCGGAGGGCCGTCATTTGCGCCCGTTCGACGAAATTTTCGCCTCGATCCCTCTGTTTCCGGCCGCCGCTGTCGGTAAATTTGTTCGATGTTGTTTGCGTTCCCGTTCGCCAAGGGCGGAGGGATTGTTGGAAGTGCGGTGGGTTAAAAGCGTGGCCCGATATTTAGGGCTCGGTTGCCGCAGGAACGGGCGGGTCCCCGCGAAAGGGGCTGCTCCTGCCCCCCTTTTGGGTGTGGAGACGCGGAAAAGTTGGAAAGTAACGCGAGCGCGAGGCGTTGCGAGCGGCTGGGCCGTTGATCAATGCAAACAGCGGCCGCTGCGGGTGTTGTTTAATCTTTTGCTTTGAATTCCGCGCGGCGATTCGTGCGAGCGCGTTTGATCGCGTGATTTGTCGCTGCAAACACTGGGGACCGGGGCGAGTTTTAATAAACGGAACGCGCGGAGGTGATCTGGTTTCCGTTGCTCGCGAGGCGAATGGGGCGCGGTAGAAATTGTTTGCGACGAAAAGAAGGGATTTGGTATTGAGGTGCGTGAAGGAGGAAGTGAATACAGAGATAGATAATCGACGGATGAGTTATTAGAAGTCATTTGTGGTCAGACGTTCTGCGGGGACAGGAGACGTCGCGCAAACTGTTCGATTTAAATTTTAATCCCCGAGGAGGCGTCTGGTACAAGTTACAGATTGACTAGCAATAGGTTAACGGTAAAAGACTCGGCGATGAAATAAGGGGATTGACTTGCTAATTTGGTTAAGAGGATTACAAGGACCAAGAAAGAAGATTGACTCGTAAGAGGTTAACAAGAGGTTAAGAAGGGTAATTACTTCGACCGGGTCGAAGCTCGTCTCACCGTGTCCCAATTTATTTCCCACGTTTCCCTCTGATTCGTAACACCCCGCGACACTTTTCCCGGGGAGCTTAATTATAATTGCCTCGAAGGGGAGGACTGGAGGGGAGGGGGTGCGGTTGATCGCCCGATCGCGCCTCGATCCTCGAATGCTATTACACGCGGCGAGTCCGCGCGATCGCGTATAATTGCTTAAATAAATACCCTGAGCGCAAACAGACACGTCGAATCCTCCGCGGAGACGTCTAAGTACCTAATTCAACCCGTCTAATTGCCGGGGAGGAGCATAAAGCTTTGTCAGCTGCAAGCTGCATCGGCCGTATTATCCGCGCCGCGCACGTTATCGCGTTTTCATCGGATGATAACGCGCCAATAATTATCCTTTCATCCGTAATATGAGGTCATTCGGCTGGCGTTTCATTCAGGTCAGCTGGTCGACAAGAAGGACGATTATCTTCCACGAGATAGCCCTCTAACGGGCAACACCGTGATCCATCGCTGGCGGCGTGAAAGAATCCGGCTGCTTGTTACAATGCACATCCGCTTGACGCGACATCGGGCCCGCTAATTGACTGCTTCGAACAGAGCCGGTTGGGCCACTTCCGTAATTATATCCTCGTCTATCCGCGTCGCACGCTCCTCTGTTCCGGGGTTACGTACAATTTCGTTAATCCAGACAAATCGTTGGGAGTCACTGTCCTTAATTCAACTACAGGTAGCTTTCCTACAGCACGGCACCCTGCGACACGGTTTCGCTCTAACGCGATAAGATAAATTGCGGGAACCCTCGTACAACACTGCAATCTATGACGCGGTCTCGCTCCGACGCGATAAGAAAATTGCGGGAAACTTTTGTACAACACTGCACTTCTGCAGCACTTGATAACGCGATTTTTGTTTGATCTAAAAACTGAATTACGTTCAAGTAATGGCGAGAAGGAATAGTGAACTATAGTACAGCTTTCAATGTCACAGAGGACGCGTGACGCACAGTTTAGACGTCATCCACTGCGAGACTTACTCTCTCAGAGATACTTTTACATTTTCAATGAAACTTAAGTTGCTTATATAGAATTAAAAAACGAATGTTTATTTTTAATCAGTTCTCAGAACGTAACCCTCCTTTTTGCACCGTCTCTGGGTCTCACGCAACACGTCATTGTATAGAATCCTATCTACCATGTTACAAGAAGGTTACCTGTATTATAAAAATATTTTCATCGACAACGAGGTAGCTTATTAATAAATCCCTTTCTCCAACGTACAGTAATCACTATACCCCGCCAGCAGCGATCGAAAAACCTGCTGGCTATAATCCGAAAGAGTGTTCTTCCGAGCGTAGGAAGTTGCGAAATGATTGGGAACGTAAAAAAGGGGGTGGCGCTCGTTCCATTACTGTCGCATCGCGGCACGTACGAGCCAGAACCGCGCTAAACGACCGAACAATAAACGCGTTAAATGAACTTCACTGTCACGAATTCGTCGTTCCAGGCGCGCGGCCGTCCGCTCACGCGAGCGTCTGACCGCGCGCGAGGCGGCCGCGATCGCGTTTCAAGCGCATTTGCGTACACGCTAAAACGCTCCGTGGAACTTTGTTCGAGTTTTGCCTGGGAGATTACGCGCGCGGGGCCAAGTTAAATGGAGTAACCAATAATGGAGTAACGCGATCGCCACGGCCGCTGCCTCACCGCTTTTCAGCCAAGCTGCTGGATTAAGGGCGCGCGACGCGTGCCCACGGCTGCGCGCCCCATTCAGCCCCGCGTCTCGCGACTCTAACAGGGAGAGTACGCTTCCTGAATGGGCCCGCGGACCTGAAAAGCGCCGCTGGACCCGAATGCAAATGATTGTTTAAATAATTGCTGGAAGACGCTTAAGGGCGGGGCGGTGGCGGCTCGCTGGATGAATGCTCCCGGCTGCGGCCGCGATTCGACGCCGTGAATGCTCAGCCTGATGGAGGGTCGTATTAAGGGCCGATGGGACAAGCGCGGATTCGAGTCTGGATAACGTGATTGAAGGCTGTCTTCGGTTACTGCTTCCGAGGATTGGTCCTGGCTGCGTTGGTTTCCGTGGATCGTTCATTGGAGGGATTTAGTCGGGGAATTTGGGGAGGATGAAATTTCTGTGCGCTCGCAGAATCGGTTTAACGTACGTCGGTACGCTTTCTGCGAATCTGTATTGTGGGAACCGAAGAATCGTGCCGGTTTTATTAAATGCCAGCTGAATAATTTGTCGAGATGTGTAATATATGTTGTTGGAGTGGAAGATGTGAAATACGGGTGGAGAAATTAAAGGACTAAGTTGCTTGGTACCTGGAATTAATGTAAACGGAATAATTAGTGTTCGTTAATTATTATTCAATGTTTATGTATTAACGCAGCGATAATGTGCATCGTTGTTCGCGATCTGTAATTATAATTATCGTTGGAACGCAATCGTACGGAAAATATCTGATTTCACCGGCTGTATGATCGAATTAAAAAAATGCAATTTAGTTGTTATTTATTCGTGAAACTGATAATGTGGATATTCAATTTTAAATATCCTTCTCGAATGGAATTTTCTTATTTTACTGATTCGTGCGGATGATCAATATTTGTTGTCTATCAACATTGCCTGGGATCCTCTTGCAATCAATATATTATCTCAATGTAATACTGTCAATATTTATTGACAAACATTATTTTCTTCGTACGATCAATATTATATTTACAAATATTGACAATATATATCGAACGTCTTTATGCATGATATTGGTGACAATAAATATTGATCGTTCGAACGCATCTTAAATAATATTTATACCGATCTTCAATATTACATTAATTATTAAATTTTAACGCTGCAACAATATATTACATTGTCGCACTGTAATTATTTGAATATACGAAGGACAAAAGAATCTATCCTGATCTCTAATAAATAATTCACGCGAAGGAATGTTACTATTAATGGATATAGTACATATCTGCAATTATAGTGCTTATTAAAGGAATTCTGTGCAATATAAATGCAGCCACTCACATCTGGTCGAAGCTTTCATCCAGCAACGTGATCGAGTGACTGCAGGGGTTTAAAATCGCGCGACTCGCCAATGGATGCAAAGAATGAGTATCTCAAAGGAAGTTATCAGCTGCGCTGCTGAAGCCCAGAGGAAATCATCCTACAGACCAGCCACTGTGGCTCTATTTCGTGGACCCATGAAGGCAGGAACAGCTGTAGAAAATGTTTGAAAGAAGCAAGAATGTCACGATTTGTCCTTAAAATAAGTTTCAAGGGTTAATTGTACGATTATTTATTTTTACAGTGAAGCATTAAAGTTTCAATCAATTTTGTAACGTTAGTAAAATCAGAATTATAAATTTCCTTATCAGTTTCTTGCTATAAAATATTAATTATTCCAGAAACAAAGAATTATAATATCTTGCAGAAATATAATTTTACAGAGCCTTCGAAAAAATTATATTTTATTACATTAATGTAATAAAAGGAGATGTTACTTAAAGACATCAAATTTCTTATTCAAATTTAATTTACCATTGCATTTACATATTCATGCACGACGAGGACCACGTAGCGGGTGACCTGGAAACGATAATGAAGCTCTAGAATCTCAGAAATCGGGACCGCGAAAATATCGGTTGAATAACAGTTCCACTTTATACCCGTTTCGCGCTTTCACTTTTTCTCGCCGCTGAATATTGATGCCCCAATTAAATTATTTATGTTTAGCTCGTACTCTCGGGATTGTCCAAGCGGTTTTCGAAGCCACCCTTAACAGGTATCGTTTTTATTAAACCTCGCGGTGCTAAACAAGAAACTTCCTGATCTGCGAGGAAGAAAACTTCGTGCGTTCGCAGGGGGTGAATGACGATGCGACTTAAGGATTCCGAAGGAAATTCTTAATTAACCGAAGAATCTTGAACGGAGATTTTTAATCAACGTAAGAATTTTAATCAAAAGATGTAACTTGGATATTTCAAACTAAATAAATCTTTATACTTCGGGCAAATATCAACGCGAATAGCTTCTCCTTCTTTGGTTCTTCAAAAATTACAGGAGAAGTTTATTCCGCGCCGCGCTGTCTGACCATAGACCGACCGTTTCCACTTGCTGTCGCGTAGAGTTGAAACTAACGTTCATTTTCAGTATAACACGATGTTCAGGAATCTTATTCGTCCATCCAATAGTTTTAAAAATCTTTTAAGTAACTCTCTATTTTTTTTAATTGTATATATTTTTTTTCCTTTTTGTTTGCAGTTATATATTTAGTTTTATTCAGCGTTGTTCACACACGTTTAAAATAAAGACCTGTCACAGCGCGCGATGGAAGGTTTAATACGACAAATTGCGAAATTGTAAATTCGATGGAGGATTTAATAACGGAAACCGTTTATGATGGCTCTTAACCTTTTATGCCCGCGCGTCGACATGTATGTAACTGCTATACACTTTCATTGCTGCACCCTGTATCCGGGATGTAGACGATAAAAGCCTTTATGCCCTACATCACTGACAAAAGTCTAATATTACCCAGCTCGCTTCCAACGTGAAAAAAGGCTCTTTATATTAAACTTCGCAAGTTAACCGGTCTTAATTCTCTGTTTAATCTTGCCCAGATGTCGTATATCGAGGCTTAATCCGAGCTCGTGCCATCGTCGATTAGTTTTTTTGCCATCGTATCCAGACTGCGAATATTTTTTCATTTATTGGAAATTTAAACGTACAATTATTCGCACGATGCATGTATATAAAATAACCAAAGTAAAATGTGGATAGTGGTACTTGGAGAGTGTAAAGTTGCTATTTAAAATGTAGTACTCTTAACTATTATATAGGTCGAACATATTGTATGCCAATGAACTAATAATCTCATGAGTAAATTCTCTACTAGTAAATTAATAACTTCAAGCCACAAGTGGCTCGATATTAGTTGTTTAATTGAAGTATCGATGTTTAATTTTAATAGATATTAATTGTGTTTGCAAAAATATGAGTTTTTGTAAGTGTTCAGTTATAAATTAACGTAACTCTTTCCTTTCATCTTGGAAGCTTTATTGCGCGATGTTCAGGCCCGCGTATTATGTATGCGCGTTACATACGAGCTGAAAGTTATTACATTACCGATAATATCGTGATGAGCCATATTTTAACACCGTTTACTCGGTAATTTATTTCAAGCTCCGATGTACCTTGTAATTTTGATAAAATTTTTAGCACGTTCGAGCTTCATTAGGTAATATTTGTACACGAAACGAAATCTGATTTCGCTTAACCATATATTTTACGGTTGAAATTTATTTTCCGCTTTATTCAATATTTCACGTTCGTCCTTCCTTGCAAACAACACAGCATGCTTTTCGTGCTTGCCAATAAATAACGCGAGGGGATCAATTCTTTCCAATTTATCAGCAACGTTCATCCTCGCATAATTAATTTCCAGCATTCGTTTCAGACTTCGAATGTTATTAACAATACTTTCAAAAATTTATATCCGCAATTAAGAAGCTTTTGGCTGCTCGAACGAAACTAGTCGCAAGCCACGCACACCATTCGTTCCCATAACGCTTGGCAATAATTTCGCGCGATTCGATTACACTTTCATTAATCTTCCCCCTGCGAAATGAACCATCGATGAAAACTCGCTGATAAAAAGAAACCAAAAAAAAAAATAAACGCTACATTTCAATCTTATTCAATTTCTCCATCATTCACTCCGCGTGATACGTATTGCCATTCATGTTCTATCGTAGGAAAATCCATTTCGTCAATCAAATGGCTCAATCAAATCATACCACGGGCGAGATTAAACAACAAAAAAAAGTGGGAGAGGGGGAGGGGGAATCCAACTACCGATCGGTTGCCCACTTGAACGAGCCGCCATTTTTCAATTCCGCTCGATTACTCTGGCAAATTACGCGCGGGTATGCGCGATGCGCGCTGCAAATCGCGCGTCATCGAGATGCACAGGCCGCGAGGAAATGCTCGAAATTTTGCCAGATTGCGTATTTATCGCCGCCACGTCCGCGCTAATGCGCGTATTTCCGCTCGGCCGTTAATTTCTTTTCATCGGACGCGCCATGGCGGTAATGCGATTGGCCTGGGTCAACGTACGTACGTACGTCATCTATTTTTCGTTGCGTAATCGCGTTGCACTCGATATTCAATCGGCAGAGTTGCGTAACCGCTTCGTAGACCGCTGGCGACCGCTTCGTTGACGCACCCCTCGCTGAGAGGGTTGCGGATGGAGACGAGATCGAGGCTGAGTCAGTAACGACGCAAAAGTTCCAGTTTGTGAGACTCGAACGGCACTTACAACAGGTGTCGTTCGATTATGCGTAGTCGAATAGGCTGATATCGAAAGATTCTGTTGTTCGAACGAGATCTGATGGCGACAGATGCTTTCTTCTGTTGTAAATGCATGGGGTGCACGGTTATTTACTTAAAAGCAATTTCTAAGGTGTGTTTTGGGATAAAATGAAGCGTTAGATATGATTCTGTTACTGGTGATTGTAGTCTATATGTAAACAAATGCTTTGTACAGCATTTCATAAATATTATGTCGGTCAGAACGATTTCTATCAATATTGTTTAGTCAATATTGTGTAAATATTATAGTTAATATCGTATAAATATGAGGCCATCGAATAAAAATTATTTTGTATTTACCAGAAAAGTAATTTTTCAAATAATTGTGTCCTTTGACTTTCGTCGATAAGGGTGGCTAATTCTACATAAAATTTCCTCAGCAATTTTCGTATCAAATTTGATAAAATCGTAGCGCAAAATCTGGGACTTGCTATTTTAAAAAGTAATCATCGTTAAATATGCATCTTGCTCCGCAGTATGTAATAATATTTCCCATCTACCTTGGTATTTACTTGGAGTACCCGTTACGTGCCACTGTTTCACCACCTGATCTTTGATTACTTATCGTTCCGGCATAAAAATTTCAAGAGAATGGAAATACAACCGTTCGCACACATAAAGATTGCAATAAATGTGTGGAAGATGGAAGAAAGTGGGGAAGTTTTTTCATGTTTTAAAAGCTCGTAAAAAGCCATTCACGAGGCGCAGAATATTGGCTGGGATATTGCCTGCAGAGTATTAAATGAGTTAATCAGGCTACTAGATTATTGATTGCCAACGCCGCTGTATAATAACCGTCAAGGAAAAACGCTAGAAATATATCATCGTCCAGTAAAAACGTAAATTACACATTGCGTGTATGCGACGTGTCGTAAATATAAATGTTGTATGCACAGTTCCAGATTTAACGTTACGCATCGGTTCAACCATGTTTTTTATTCGTTGCATCTTTAAATTATAAAATAATACTGTTGGGACGCGACGAACACTTCTCACGACGCCACTGCATGCTGCACAAGATGGCGTCCTTAACTCCCAAAGGATCAGCCAAGTTTATCTTCAGAATTAAATTCTGTACTCAATTTGTAACACACTAAACATTATTAGATTCTAGAATGGAACTTGTATTAAATCGCAGATTAGATCGACTCAGCTGTTAGTTCAGTTACTCGATTATTGTTACACCGTGCTCCAATCTGCGTCTATCTGAATCTCAAAAAACATTGCGAATTGAGCAGTATCGTTCTCCATCGACACAAATTGGCACAACGATGGAATTTCGGAAGATCTCAGTTTCCCAGCAGTGCCATCATCCCAGCAAACGTCACTCGACACTTCAAATATGAACACCGCGGGAATACTTCGCGTCTAAATAACAAATACCAACACCCAAACACGAGCAACAACCCGAGAAATTCTCCAAATTCAGCAGAATTTCATCTTCACATTCGCGTGCAGAGCGAAAATTCAAAACGAATATACGCCTTTTTACACCAATACAAAAACAATTACGTTACAAAGTTAATATATACAAAGATATGCTATTTAACTCTTACTTATCCACTCCACGGATAAAAATTATATCATAAAAACACCTTCAAGCTACACAATTCCTCCGCTCACTGCGCACGCACCCCAAAGCGCCATTATCATCCTTCGTGACCCGTTCCAGCTCCAACCGCGAACGAAAATCCACGCTCCCGTAAAATTCGTATCCAATCATGGCGGCCGCGTACAGGTTTCACGCAAAAAACGAATTACGCCAGCTCGATGGCTACCGCGAGAGGGGGTGAGAAAAGGATCGCGGGGCGAACGAACGGAGCCGCGTATTAATTGCTCGCGACGCGTGCTTCGTATCGGGCTATTGCTTAATGCACCGCGGTTACGCGAGCGCAGATAGTCACGAAGCCAGAGTGTAATGACGCTCCCAGGGGCGCGATCGAATCTGGCCCGTCGTTTCTCGTTTCCGGCGCTGCCCTCGCGTCGATGCGACCCCCCGCGATGCCATCTCCGAGAGATGGTCGAAAAAGCGACTGGATCGAGGCGAGACAACCCCCGCGGATCCAATCCCGCCACGTGTTTTATGCCCAGCGAAAGTTACAGGCTGGACTCGGCAATTAAACGTTCCAGAGGCGTTCGATTCCGCGATACACGCGTCCTAGGGTTTACTTCCGAGTTTCACCAAAGAGAAACGCGTGTAAATACGTCGTTCGAGACAATTACGAGATCGCTGTTTCCGACTGTCTCCGCGAGCGAGCGCGAGGGGGATGAATGCGGAGTTTCCGTGAACGACTGTTCTCGTCGTCGTTTGTCGCCGATTTTCGTTCCGGCTCGAAGGTAGGGAGTATCCGGGGGAGAGAGTGATGAAATTAAAGGGGTTAATTTGTTTTTGAAATGTAGTCGATAGGTGGGAAATTGAATAAGGGTGATTTAGTTTAATTTTGTGGGTGTAGTTTGATGCAGATGTGTTTGAATACTTTGTTCCTGGTTTTTGTCGTAATTGTGAATTGTGATAGTATTATATTTAAAGAGATTAATTCGTTTTTGCAATATTTAATGAGTGGGATAATTAAATAAGGGTGGTTTAATCTTGCAA
Source organism: Xylocopa violacea (assembly GCA_963969225.1). NCBI lineage: Eukaryota > Metazoa > Arthropoda > Insecta > Hymenoptera > Apidae > Xylocopa > Xylocopa violacea. Next base: position 6,765,394 of record CAXAJV010000021.1, on the reverse strand, counting down.
GTGTTATTTAGTGAAGACATGTATAAATACTTTATTCGTGGTTTTGGTTTTGTGGTAGTATTATATTTAGCATTTTTTTTTAGTAGAAATTACTTGCGATAATCCATTGTCAAAGAGTTGAAATTAACGCAGAGATTCTTTGGAATATGAATTCCTTTTTATTTATTTTTCCCACGAACGTGGAAGTATCGATATTTTATGTGCATCCGCTGGAAATTTTTTCCACCGAAATCATTCATTTAAATATAATTATGTAGATCAGCATCGAACTGATATCTCGATGCCAATTTTAATAGATAATTATGATTTACGATACGTTGCCAGCGCACGAAATATATCGTAACGACGTCCGCAGAATTTTCAACGTCCAAATTAAATTTTACATATATTATCCACGAAATTTTATTGTTCCCCATGTTTTCATAAAATTGCCAACAACATATTACGTTACCATCCGAATGGTTATTATAAATATCTTTTTACGACCCTGTATATATCAAATTATTATTAAGAAGGGACGAATCGTTAAGAATTGATTTGCAATGCAAATCATTATCATGTTCGAAGTAAATTTAAAGCGTATTTTTCCAACAGAATTTTCAGATTCTTTTCTCTACAATAAATAATTAATTATCTATACATATATAGAGAATTCTTTAAATCAGAAAATTTCACAACATCGCCATCCCTTATCAGACTTCGCAGACATGTGCGCCCAGAAATTTATGTGACACTTCGTGACCAGGAGCTAATGAGTTAATTTCATGAGTAACTTTAATCAACCTACTTAAGCGAGAGATAAGCGAAAACATTTTTTTCTTAATTGACTACAATTTCATTTTCAGCGGAAGCGACACAGCGTTTATAAATGTTTTTTAACTGGGTCACACTGGTTTTTAATCGATGGCGATACCTAATTTAGCTTCTTCGCATCGAGTTAGCAGCAATCGATATTTTCTTCTTTTACTCCTCAAATTATATTTTTTTTCAAGATTTTTATCTAGAGGTAAAAGATTGTTGCGAGCAACCTTGTTTCCCTTTTAACCTTGAGAACGATCTAGAATTTTTCTAGTCTTCTTGCATTTTTATATTCTTCGAGATTTTCATGTAACGATAAAAAATTGTCGCGAGCAACCTTGTTTCTTAATCTTGAAAGCGATTGATAAAAAAATTAATCGTCTTAGCGAGCCTAATAATTTACGCTAAAAAGGTCAAAGGTTTCCTCGATACGTCGTAATCGAACGGGCACATTTAGTTAACATTTGCGTTTCGAACGCGATGTATGGGTTGAAGAGCACGTGAAGGCTAGCCTGGAAAGAGTTAGATCGAGTTTATTAACTAGAAGTTATAGCGAGTCAGGGTGGGTAAACGCAGATGATCGAGGTCGATTATCTTGGTTTCAACGTTGGAATCCACGAAGGGTGAAAATTTGAAACAAAAGGGCGGCACGCGGTCACGAAAGCTCGAAGGCTTCGTTATTCTCGCCCCGCCGGAAACCGCCCTCGTGAAAGAATAATACGCAGCAAATAAACGACAGTTCGAGCGATCGTTCAACATTTTCTAGAGTTCAAGTACCCGCTCGAACGTTAAATATCGACGAGCATCGAATTGTCACCATAAAAGTGCCATTTTCGGTGTTGTTGTACACCTTGAATAATTAACGCGAATTCGCGATAATAACTTGTATCAAGAACGCTGTGGAATTGTTTCAGTGGCACGTAATATCGAGCGTAAATACGATTTTTATCGTGTGTTTTGTTCTAATAAAATCGTAATAAATTGGTAAGCGCTACTAGCAATTAAACGCACGAACCTTTTATATATTTCATTTTTCCAAGTTTGCAATGCAAGTTTTAATATAATATAAGTAGATTATAACACTGATAAAACAATAAAATTCATTCTTTATCTGATCGTAGTTAGAAGTTTAAGAATTTATGCAATTAAGCAGTAAAAAGTCCAACGTCGAACACTTTTTAAGCATGGCAGTGAAACTTTAATGAATCTACCTATATACATATATACATTTGATGCGTGTGTGCGTGATCGAGTAGAAACGAAATAAATCGTATTAGTTTCGAGGCGAAGCTCGCCAAACTTACTGTCCAGTCAGAGGGGGTGGGTCCATTATTCGTTCACCTGAAAAAGTCCGTTCACCCTCGCCATCGACGCCCGTCATCCTGAGCGTTGCGTATTTATGCGCTTCAAGCATTGCGTCAGCTCTTTGTTATGCCATCAAAAGATCCACGAGCGGCGGTTATTGGTTTGTCGACGTTTTTACGAGGTCTCTCGTTGCTGTCGGAAGAGCCTTGTAAAGTGTTTTATGATGCATGTTTCCCCGCCGCGGCGCTTTTGCAAGACGCATCGTTGTCGACGAACCCCTTCGAAATTAAATTTCAAATTAAAATCGGGAGCTGCCGTTGCTGACGGTCCTCCCAGTCACCGAGCAACGCGCCTCGATGGATTTATGAAATCTCGCGAGACACCAGTTCGAACCCCCAACTTTCCCCGCGAAATTACGCTAATTCGCGATCGACGATTATTTTTCACTTTGGCCTCGATCGTCAGACTGTACGATTCTTTAATCCTACTCGTTTCTATGATTGCAGATCCAAATCTGGAAAGATGATTCGCGACTATCTGGTACTTCTCTCGTGGCTGTGCGCAGTGCAAGGAAAAATAGGTAAATAATATCTGTACGCGTTATTTCTTGGATGTATTCGAACACTTGCTTAAGAAATTAAATAACAAACGGTAATGATTGAATGATACTTTAAAGATTCACTGGTTTTCTTGTTAAATAAGTAATTTTTAGAGGGTGATGCTGCATCGGAAATCAAATTATAAAGAAATGGCTGCTGTAACACCGATTTTCAATATTTGTTTTTAATGAAATTTATACATGATTGTCATATTTGCAAATACTACGAAATTTACGTTTGCCAGAAAAGGTTTCCAAATATGTACCCGAAAGTACGCCTTTCACCCCTCTACGTGTGTGACCCGTGCAAAACTTCTTAGTTTATGTACTCAAGAGTTCCGTTTCAAACCTCATTTGAATCCAAAAGTCAAAGGCAACAACTGAAAACAACTTGTATTCTAAACTGAAAAATGCACTTCATTCAGTAACCACGGAAGGAATCAATTTATTTTATTCGTAAAATGCAATGTGCGTACAATAACGCAGTAAATGCGTATCAGATGCGTAACATGTAAGCACGGTGCAACGTTCCAAATAATAAAGCAGCATAATAGTCCCTCGAGGCGAGCGTGCGCCTCGAAATAAATGATAAAAAGCCAGCAAGTATCCGAATACTTCTAAACAGCGTCGTATAACCACGCGAGTGTGCGTGTGCTCGTCGTAACCTCCGCTTTGTGTTACGCGCACGGATCCACGTCGTTCCACGTATAAGCATTATTCCGCGTTCCATACAACGCTCGCGACAGGGTGAATTATTAAAACGGGCGAAACTTTCGACGTCGAATGTGGGTCGATGTTCTTTGAGCGTGGCTGCGACTGAATTTATTCGACAGTCGTAGGTTAACGTCCCGCCGTTGTTACGGTTAATTATGGCCGTAGTTAAGAAGCTGGCAGCCAGCAAAAATGTTGTAACCAAGTTATCGAGCACCGGCGAAAATTCCTCGACCCAATTCGCCGCGCGAACTTTCGTCTCGCTTCGACGCCAGTTTGGAATCAACGGAATCGGCGGCTCGACGTTTCGTCTCGTCGAGCGTTTCGTTTCGAGCCGCGAGGGGGAAGCGCGCTGGTAAATGCGCGGTTCTTTGTTAAATATTTTAATTCCGCGCGGCCCTGAATATTTTATCGCGAGAGATAAAATCCGCGGTGAATTATTGAAGTCGAACGGTCGGATTCGAGGCTCCGCTGGAAAATCGCGCGCCTCCGCTTGGTATCGGGGCAAATATATATCGTTGCCTCGAGTAATTAGGATCGAAGTTCGCACGTGAATAATTTCTCAGATTAGAGACTTCGATAAAGTAAAATTGGCTTGTTAGCAAAGTGTTAGCGTGTTATATTCGCAGGAGATTCGCGAGGGAACCGCGGAGGAGGGTTTAACTTTTTATAAACCGATGCATAATTTAGCGCACTCGAGATACGTTCCTATTTTAATTTCGTAGGACCGACTGGGGAGTTGAGTATTCTCTGTTTTATATTCTATGATCGAGATTGCATTAAACTAGCGTTCGTGATCTAGTTACGACTTTAAGCCTATCTGGTTTATAATGTACGTTGTAATCCAGTGGTAGAGGTCTATAATAATGTGGCCTGAGTTTGCATGCTGCTGACGTATACTACTTCCAGGCTCGAGGACTTAATTTATTTTTCAAAATAAACTATAAATCTTAATCTTCCTCATTTGTGTTACGAATCGTATATTTACACCACCGTTTATGTTTTTTATTTATTAGAATAATTTATAGTGTAGCATATTCGCAATTTTGACTTTGTAGAACTAGAAAGAAGCTCAAGTATTTTTATAATTTTTTGGAATTTACTATAATAAAAGGTGCATTTCTTTCTTTACACATCTTTAATGAAGCCGTGCTTATAAACTACTGATAAAGGCAGCTTAAATTGAGGTAGGACCATGTGTTATCGACAGAACGAAACTCAAACCGCACCGTTTAATTAAATTAGTCGGACATTACACTCTTTTTTAAATAAAACGTGCAATCAAAAGCGCTTCGTCCATTAATGCACGAAATGTAACAGTTTTTATTAAACGTTTTACCAATTACTAAATACCGACGGTGAACGACTACATATTGCTTCGGACAAAGCTGCTACGTAACAATTGATATTTTAAAAAATAAAAATGCAATCTCGCCAGAAAATAATTAAATATCTCCGATACACTCAACGCTTCTTTATTACAATTCTCAATCGGTGTGACATTGGAAAACGTAGAAAAGCAATTTTAAACCGCTACGAAATTTCGTTCAGCGATTAAATTCCTCTCTCATCGCGATCCTTCTCCCACCAAAACGGCTCATTACGATATCACAGATTAAGAATCCCGATGCGAGAGAGGTCCAACACCAGAACAAAACTTGGTAACAATCTGCGAAACGGCAGCGCACTCGCAACAAACCTCCGCCCTCCACCCTCGCAATTACTAACTAATTAATTCCGCTCGCCTTCTTTCCCCCGTTGCGTTCGAGCCGTTCAAGTTTCGCCGTTCTCCCGCATTCCTGCAGCTCGACTTTTCGTTCGTTTTGATAAATTCAATCTCACCGAGTCGCGATCGATCGTGCTGTCTAATTACTTCGCGAAGTACCGCCGCACCCCCTCGCTCGAGGGTGGTCCGGTCCGCGCAGTTAATTTAAAACAATCCGCCTTACGTCCGCCGCGATTCGATCAGCCGCGATTCGATTCGACACGCGAGAGAATACGGATTCACCATCCGCGACGGGATCAAACGCTCTCGAAGCCGCGAGGAGGAGCTCGCGTCCTCGTCGCGACGCGAGGGTTTGCGTCGACTCGCGGAAACGGCTGAGAAGAAACGGCGAATGCAAATGCGACAGCGGGGATGTAAATGCGGGTAGCGACTACGACGAAAGCTCTCTGTGTCTCCATCCCTCTTTCTTCGTCTGTTCGCAGGGTATTTCTGGCACATCACCGACATCCACTACGACCCGAAGTATTCGACGAGCAGAAACCCAGCGATAGGTAAGCAGCTTCGTTTTATTTCGACTCTGTACGCCGCTCTCTGTCTCGTTTCGTTCCCCTCTATTTCTTCCTTTTCTCTTCTGTTTCTTTTCTTTTTTTTATCGTTCTCGAACAATTGGCCGAATTGGTTGCGCGCGCGGTTTCGTGGCACCGCGCAGGAAATAGAAAAGTGGGTTAAGATGAGGAAAGCAATTTCTCAAGTTTCTCAGCGGTTTCTCAAGTTTTTGCAGGATTTGGATCCACCCGGTTCTTTCTGTACGTTATCTTTCGAAAATTTTCATGCTATTCTCTTCTCTCCGCGAGCGGAACGCGGAGAGCTCTACATTTTATCGTGGATTGAAGTTTCTTTTTATTTTAATACCTGGGATAATATTAAATTTAATATTAAACGAACATCGTTGTTCAGAAAATACCAAATTTAATGAAAAAATCTCTAACTGTATAACACACTTAGTCACCCTTTTCTCAACAAACTACAATAAAAGAATCGTACGCGTCTTCCCACGTGTCTCGCCACGAACTGCTCGACAATATCGTTAAATTGGCAATGCAACAGCCGTAAAGCACACCCTGAAAGTTTGGCCAAAACGTTTCGAAACGGAGCAGGCATTCAGCTTCGACCCTTTTCCTTGGCGCGCCTATATTTCCACCCCTCGACCCCCTCAACCCGCTATTTACCGATTTTTAAACCGCCTAGCGTGACTCTGCAGCTGGCACAGAGTTTGCATGAAATAACGCCACCTGAAATTGCGACTCATACCAACCACAGCCTGCCGTGGATTCCACTCCGTGTCATGTGGACGTTAGCGAGGCAATACGTGACCGTCCGCTGCGCTGCTCCCGTAATTCCTGTTCCACGTTCCCACGCGTTCGTTTCCCCAACCCCTCCCATTCGCGTCGGCTCGTTTCGCTCATCTGGACGCTCACCCCTTCCTGGCGTAACCTCGATCGTTGATTTCAGCGTGCTGGAACACACGGAACGGCATGAACAGCGGACGAAAAACGCCTGGGGAGTTCGGGGACTACGGGTGCGACTCACCCTGGGCGCTAATCGAGTCCGCGGCGAAGGCAATGACGTCCCATCGCGGCGAGGGGATCGAATTCGTCCTCTGGACGGGGTAAGTTTGTCAACCATCGCCGCGACCACGGCTACAGGTGTTGGTTCGCGATTGCTGGTGAATCGGGCCTTCGTTGGACGCTGACGCTTTTCATTGGCGCCAAAGAGTGTCGTTGTTGTAGGAATTGAGAAGCTGGATTTGTTTGTAATTGGGGAAAGTACGGCTTTCGTTGGTGTTTTTAAAGTGAACTTGTGGTGTACGCACACGTTCTTTTGTATATTTGTTCATTGAATGTTTTCAATTCTTGCGTTGTTTTGTTTTTCAGGCACTCGCGTACAGCCTTATGCATAAAGTTTGGAATATTCTCGAATAATCAATATTTGAGAATATTCACAATTACTCGAGAATCTTATACACCTCGTTCACTCCAAACACTCACTCTTACATTTCTCGCACCCCATATTTCTTTTTGTAATATCTGGAGGTCAGAAATCAGTCTGAAATTTAACCCATTCGAGAGGACTCACTTTTTTGGAGACCAACCCCAGAGACTGAAATTTGTTTAAGCTACTCCAGTCTGACTTCGATGTCTACTTTTTCCTCATAATTTCAATTCAATATCATCGCACACACAGCGTGCAATCCCTGTTGACTCAGAAATACATTGCACACACCGAAGATACAATCCATCTCAAATGGATTAAAAATCTAACTGGTTTCAAACAAAGTTTCTACCTATACGATGCTCACGAAAGTTTTTTCCATACACGTATGACACTTCTCCGTCTGTTTGCGACGGTCTGACCGTTTCGTCCTACTTTCCTGCGCCAGTAGAAACAGCCGTCCGTCTGGTCTTACGTGTCGCAGCGAGAGGCGTGCTGTTCTGCGGTCTTGATTGGCCAATACGTGCGGTTTCGACTATAGTTGTCGAGGATCGAAAACAATTCCGGTTTCCTGCTCGCGGTCGATTGATCGTTTCGGTCGACAACACTGGCCAGATAAGAATCTCACAAGCAATTACGCTCGCCGGACATTAATTGGATGGTAATCACGGAGCAGGAAGTTCGACTAACCGAATAACTCGCGGAGATTATCGGGCCGACCGCGACGGGCTGTTGAATCGAGAGTTAGTCCGGGGTGTTCAAGGAGAGCCTGACGAAAATCCTTCTGCGGCTGCTGAATTGTTTTCGTCGACACTTTGCCCCGCGCGCGGACCAGTTTTCGTTGGCCAGCTTTAACGCTAAACGGTTCCGTAGTATATTTGCAATTGTGAAATAGGAGTTCTCGGGTATTTCATTTTATATAGGTAATTTGAGATAAAATAAAGTGGCTGAAATGCTTTGAGATTGAAGCAGATCTGTGTTTAAATTTCATTTGTGTTCAGAAGCACTTGATTTTGGATGAGAGTTCGTAGTTTATACTACTTGTGAAGGTAAGCGTTGATTGACGTGTCTGTTTCTGTCCGAGTTAAATAGGTATTTCACGTGCTCCAATTTTTGATCAATATTAAGTAAAAGTTAATAACGATAGAGTTCGAAACAATGATGAAAGAAGAGACTGAAATCGTATAGAAATTGCTCGTTCAAAGTTTCAGTAAAAATGTTAACGAGAAGCTTGTAATTGCTTATTCATTAGTGTGCATATATTGAGAAGCGTTAACAGTATAAACGTATATTTTCGAGATAAGGCAGCAGAATAAATCATCTCTTTCGGTGGCTATGGCGAATTAAGCGCGCACCACGAACAGATTGCGTGCGGAACGCGAGAGTGAGCGTTAAGGGGTGAATAAAGATTACACGGAGACAAAGGATGGTTTCCGCGATGAAATTCTTGGATTAAGGGAACGGAATTGAGGTCAAGTCTGAACTCCCAAAATTATGTACAGCGACACTGGAAAGTATCTGAATATTTACTTGCATCGAGCTAGTAAAATTTAATTAGAAAATTGCTGATAAAACAAGTGGAAAGAATTTATTTTCTCGCTGTTACTATAGCTCAGTACAGTAGAACATCACAACTAAGTTAATGGAATATTATAACTCACTATATTCAATTTTTCATTTTAATTGTTCTAATGTAAAATAATTCTCATCGCGAAGACTGCAATTTAATTTCAATCGGAGACATAGAAATGTTTTCCGCTAATAATGCAATAGATCAAAGTGATGAACAGTTAATTCTACGAGCTGTCAAATAACTGACAAATCGCGCGATTCACCAACAGCGAAATTTAAGTGGAATCCTCAATTACGTGTCCCGCAAATAACAACAATTTATCCAATATTCCCAGCAGGACTCCACTTAATTTATAACGGCATCAAAAAATGTCCATCAACTTCATTTCACGCGTTCTTTCGATATTACAAAATCCAATCCGTACCGCTGCGAGGCCAAATAAACTTATTTTCACGATCCAATATTTTTAAATAAAATCATACCGTTTCGTGCCGCTGCGCGCCTCGAGTGTTGCAAAAATGTTGACAAATTTCTACGCGCACCGACTGTTTTTGTACAAAAAAAAAAAAAAAATTGGAAATTCAACGTTTCCGGATTGGCTGTAAAAAACTTCAGCTCGACTTTGACATGAAAAATACCCCGGGGATTGTTCGCGGGAATTCCTGGTGCGCAGCTATTCTGAAATTTCCTAAATGGATGCTCCATATTCCTCCGCTCCGCTCTCCTGCACGAGCGTTGTCGATAACGCATCAGCTAATTGCTGGATAACTTTCGAAAATAGCAAACAACAATTGCGCGACGTGTTTACAGCGGACGGGAATAGAAATCGACGAGGGCGAAGGGAATGGGTGATTAACGAGCGCTCGATCGGATGACGAATCGGCATAGACGAATAATTGTACGAGTGCTCGGGCAATTAGCAAATTGGCCGATGTATCAACGAAAACTGATTGGTCTTTAACGCGCTGGTTTCGTAAACTGATCGTATAATTGGCATAATTCGCAAACTAGAGACGCAAGAATGCAGCTGTGTGAAGACTCGTGTTTGCACGCGGTCTGTATAAATTGAACGTCGCGACACGATTGTTTAATGGCGTCCGTTCGATCGCGGCGACCGATCGAATCGTGAATGTTAATACACTTATGAATAAACGGGGACGATTGATAATTCCCCTCTGACTCGCGCGGTCTAATGGAGATTGATTAATGCCGATGTAATTTTATTATGACGGCCGTTCGCTTTTACAATTTTCTTCGGCTCGTTAGCGAGAGGAAATTAGAGGGACTGCCGTTGCGTTTCATTATAGTTTCATGCAGCTTTTTGCTCGATTTTAATACTTTGTCGCGCGGAACCTTTGAACGACGGAATTATTTCCCGATGGATTCTATTATCGAGCAAAGAAGATTTCAGTACAATGTTTCATCTCGATTTACGCACACGCGCAGTTCATTGCCGGGATGATTAATGATAACATTTGAATTCTTCTCGATTATTTCATTACTAAACGTAGCAAGCATAAAATTGATAAACGCAATATTCTTATTTACTTATCTTTCTAATTGTACTAAAAGCAATTCGTATCACTTTGTAGAACGCTATCACTACGCGAAATCTGACTGTAGCAGAGCAATAATTAGTAACATAATATGCTTATGTTAGTTTAATGTATAGAATACATTAATTTAGCAATCTTGGACAGAAATATGTACGTAGCAAGGTGAGCAATGACCGTGGCGCTACTGCGTGGCAGTGGCCATCCAATGCGAGTCGATGACAGTAGATAAAGACACTATGAACAGCCACGCGTTAATGTTACCCAACGCAGCAGCTTTGCTCGCGTTTATGCGATCGCAAACCGCTCTATTTTCTAAAAGCATTTGACAGGCTCGCCGTTTCTTTATTTCCCCGTAAATGTTATATTTACGACGCTTCGCGTATCAGAAAGGTACACAGCTATGCACACCTACGTATTCCGCGCAAAACTCCGATGTCTGCCCTGAATTGTAATCCAGTTGCGAAAGAAACTTCTGCGCGCGGCACAATGCGACCATATTCAGCATGCATAACGTGCAAGAAAGTTTAGTCATTCCGTATGTACATGGTACACGTATGTACACGAGCCACAGTATATCCAGTGAAGTTGATACTTTTAGCTAAGATTAGATCGTGCAAGATGTCGTTTCCACGATGTATCCAACTTACAACGGGAGATTAAGCGAGATTCCCTTTGAGAAATTGCGAACAGAAACAATTCAGTGTGTAGAAAAAATAATGTACCGCATTGAACGCAAAAGTGTGATCAAATACTTTTAAATAATTGGTTTCAGAGAACATGTTATTTTAGTTGAGGATTAAATTATACATTTGATAATCTAAATGGTGTATCGATCGTTATCTCAGTTCGTTCAATGAGTTTTTAATTTATTTATGACACGAACACGTGTCGTGTTTGAAATAGTTAAGCAACAACGCGATTATCGAGAAAGGAATTCGCACGCCAACTCGCTCGAGTCTGCACCGCAAGCCGATCTCGAGATTTTGACAGTTCCACGTGGCTGATATCATATTTCATCATAAATTCATAATACAACGCTGATATCAAACATGTACTGTGCACCGCCGTACAACCTCGAAATTACTGAACAGAATCACACGCGAAATCCGTAGTTTCTCTATCCGTGTTCCTCCTGCTGCAACCGGTTCCTCTGAATCAGCCTTTGAAATTTGACGTCAATTTGAATTGTGAATTGAAAGTGCACTATTTTAAGTTTTGAAAGCACTATTTTTAAGTTCTAAAAGTATATTATGCTTTTTAAATATTGCAGGAATGATTGGTATGTTGAAAAAGAAATTTCAGTGACCCAAATTTTCAAAGTCTGGACTACAATTTGGAGCTTGAAAGAAACAATTTGAATAAGCACACCAGCTAGACAATCTATTATTGGCTTATGCAGTAAAATTAAGTAGAACACGCGGGAATAAACGATACTCGCTCGCAAGAGTGAAATCTAGCGTATAATAGCTTCGATCGCGGCTGCCATTCTAAATGCTGCTCTGGTAAATCGCATTTTAAACTTTGCAGGTTGCCGATTAAGTTGTAGCAGGCTACTTTCCTCCATTTATGCCGTTCGACTGCTCGAATCAACAATCAAACATTGGCGTTCGCATTTAACGTGTAATTATTTTAATTATTTTCGACAAAAATGAAAAGCACTCCGTAACGAGCAACTCGGTTACACAGAGATAATCTTTAGTTGAGAGACACACGCAGAATATCACTCTTTGAAGGGTTTTCGTTGCATTCAATCTCGTTTCACTGTTTTGTAATTAAATCATGAACCTTTGACAGTCGTTTGCGTGCATTATGCAGCACTCTTTCGTTTATTTTTCGCGATTCGTGCCATTTCGCGATTTCGAAGCTGAAATACTTTAAATCGCGTTAAGAACAGTGGAAATATTAAATTTCTGTTAAATTAAGAAGATTGCAAGCCGCGCGAGGGAAGTCTAAATCTCCTGCATTTAATGAAAACGGTAAACGCGAAGTACCAACTTCCAGTGGATCCAACGGGCCAGAACAATGTAATATTCTGCAATCAAATAAAAATTAATGAAGGAAATTCTCGCTCGCAGCAGAAAAATCCGGTCTCTAAGAGGATCTAATTGCAGCAATTTTTATAATGGCGTCCAGCTAAAGCGCGGCACAAAGTTTCCCAGGTTTAAGTTCCAACGACTTGTGTACATACCAAGTATCCGCGAGCAATTTCTTCAGCTGCAGCGATTTTTCAACTTCTAAACCGAGTTCCCCGCTCGGAACTGGCGCACGCAGGTCTAACAGAATTTTCTTGCGTATTTTAATTTCGCTTCCGCGAATTTATGCGAAATGGCGAGGAAACGAAACGATCGGAGAAATGATTGAGTCGTACAATTTCAAAATAGTCGATAAAAAGCAGAAACGAAGGTTCGTCAATCGATATTTTTGCGACGAACAAATCGTAAAACAATCGTTACACGTATGCACTTGATTTTTCTAAAGTTTTTACAATGAAATATAAGAAATTAGTGATATCGAATAACAAAACAATCGTAAGGGAGTCGTAAGTTCTGTGCTAGGCTTTTGTAAAGCCGCCTGAAGTAGGATGCAGGCCCCAAAACATGAAAACTCCATCGCGCTGCAATGGTCCACTGGGACCATTCATTCAGAGGCCTTAAAAGTTTAACTTGAGAATTATTTTTCTCCGCTGAGAGAAGAGAAAAGAGAAATACGAATTAACGAGCGTAATCGTACCCTCGGAAAGCTTTGATAACGTAAGGTTTCGGTGTGTAACGCCAGAATTAAACGCTCTGCTCATAGAGAGAGAAAGAGAGAGAAAGAAATTCGCTTTTTGTAGGGCTTCGTTTCGGATGATTTCTCTTAGGCGTAGCGGCAAATCGAAGCTGAAACTTCACGTGTTGCCAAGCGTTACTAAGCTCTAAAAGTGGAAGCCGCATGTGTGCATACGCAATATCCACGGTTTCCCGTGCCATTTTGCTCGATTTATCACATCCAGTTTCTGCGCCCCTCAATTAACGTCTAGATTTCATGTTTCAGATATAGTTGTGCAAACTCCGCACCTCTGCACACCCCCTAGCTTCCTAAATATTACAACGTTAACTCGAAACACCTTCATTTTAGTAAAAAAAAGTACCCACCATTAAAAAAGAGAACAATTCGACGTGCGAAAATACCAAAACGATCACTCAGCAAATTTGATCTCGACTCGTTTGAAGCATTTTACATTCAATTTCGAAGCAATTTAAAAATGGCCAATTTAGAACCTGTTTCGTTGTTCAATTGTCCAATTAATTACCAAAAAGTGGAAGAAGATAGAAATTGCATGAGAGCTCAATTATAATGGAATTTCACGTAACCAAAAACCCATCAAGCACCCAAATAAGCCATCAATATTCAATCCTGCAATTTCAATAACCACCCAAAACGTCCTCGCAGTAAACCCCTTCTGGGAAACAACGATGTCCACCAAACTATACGAACGACGCTGATTTGGACCAAAGCAAGCGTCGACGATAAAATTGCACTGACTCTAAACAAACTATTATAGAGAAAAAAAGAAAACGAGGAACAGAACAACTGTATCATCGCGAAAGTGCTTCTCAACCACCTCGTCTGATCCCGTTTACGATTTCGCGCCTCCTCCGTGCGATCCAAAATCCAATGATCGCTGCTGCGCTCGCGTTTGCGTTCGCACGCCGTCGTTTCTTCGTGTTTACCAGCGGAATCGGAGTAATTCTCGCAAGCATCGCGCTGCAGTATGTAACCGGCGACGCTAACGAGCCTGTAACTACTTGTTGCAGGGACGCGCTGACGCGCACCACTGGGATGAGCGCCGAGCTGCGACTGCAGTGTTTGCGGAATTTGACCGATCTGTTGTCCCGCACGTTCAAGGAGCAATTCGTGTTCCCTGCGCTCGGACACGACGACATCGGGGTGAACTTCTCCCAGCTGGCGGTGCTCTGGCAGCAATGGCTGCCGCAGGAGGCACTGGACACCTTTAAAACGGGTACGTACGTCCTCTTTCTCCTTCTCTATCTCGCACCTTCGATTTTTCCGTTCGCCAAGGCTTGCGCCCCGTGTCGAATAGGTATTCGTCACCGTCTCGCGACGGCCAACGGTCCAGAAATCGAATTAAGTCGAAAGGGGACGGGTGCTTACGGCTCTTTTGGGGGAACGTATGTTCCGCGTGGATGAATTGTTTTCGCGCTGTTGATGGAGGTACGTTGTTTCCAGCCTTCTTCCAACTTTCGTTGCTTTTTCGTTTGGGTTCGAAGGAATTCGGTCGCAGTTTTTATTTGCCGCGTTTTAGACGGTTGCTTTGTATTGGAAGTGTTTCTGGGGTGCGATTAGAAAGGGGGTTGGTGAGTCGAATCTGGAAACTGTTAAATTACGCGTGCTTTGAGAAAAGACAAGAGTGGGGATGTTATTTGTCTCTTAAATATTTAACGAAAAGCGAGCGAATGGCGCAGCGTGCTTTGCACGGTTTTTGTATTTTAATTTGCAAAATGAAGAGTATTAAAAACAGAAATTTATGTTTGATAACTTTTAAAATCGAACAGCATCATTCTCCCGGTATCGATAGCGGAAAAAGAACAAGCGACGACGCGTTGAACATTCGAGGAGCGAAAATAAATATTTCCGTTTCCATTTCGAGGAGGAAATTATTCGCATCTCCGTCCCGAGGGGGAAATTATTTCCCGTCGCGTAAAACGCAAATACGCGCATCAACTTACGTTACCTCGCACGCGATTCCTCCGAACCCTTTCTGTTTCGAGGGTACTAACGTTCATTACAACCCTCGAACGGATCAGCCCCTATTTTCCCCGTTCCCTCGTTCGCCGTCGAACAAAGCCTAATTTAAACAACGCGCCATCGACAAAGACTCGCGTATCATCGCGCAACGCATATCCATCGGAACATTTATCTCCGCGGCCAAACAATCGCGTCGACGAGCCTCGCAACCCCCTTTCGGATCCATTACTTATACCGAAAATCAATACCCGCCTCAATACTTCTCGCTCGACGCACGGCATTCCACTTTTCCTCCAATCAGCCGCCAACGCTCGTCGTACCTCGGCCGCGTATATCCACTCAAATTTTTACGAACACGCTGAGCGAATAAAATTCACGCCCAGCGCCCGAGCAAACAAATATCACCCCGTTCGCCCCCCGCAAACCGCCCCCCCTTCGCCACCGTCCCCGTCCGCGGATCCCAGCCGTTTCAATAAAAGTCCAATAACAGGCGAGGCGAGTCCGAGCGAATTGCGGGCAGAAGATCGCGGTCGCTCTGAAAGGAGAGAGGCTGCGCGCGCGTATATTCCGCATAAACGGCCGGCTTAAGCTCATCCGGCGATTTCGTGCACTTGTTACAGCCGGATATTACACGATAGAACAGCGCTCGGAGAAGTATCGAATCATCTTTCTCAACACGAATTTGTGGCTGAACACGGCGGACAACCGTATGCTGCACCGGGCCGGAAGCAACACGAACGATAACACGGAGGACCCGTTCGGTCAATGGTTCTGGTTCCAGTCGACCCTGGTCACCGCGCGGAGGAAGGAGGAAACGGTAAGGCACGAGACTCACCCCTTCGCAACCCCCCTCGTCGTTTCGATTCGTCGCGATATTAAGCTGACCCCGCGCAGTTATCGTCTCTGTGAAATTCTTATTATTTTTCGGTGAGATAATATCTGGCCTCGCTGAAACGCGAGAAGCTTGCTGTGTGTCTTCGAGCGCGTTGAAACCAGCGTCTGTTCCAGGTGGACATGGAGTACTCGGTTCGCGAAGTGGCGCATCGTAAAATGTCGTTTCGTATGCACGCGATGTTAACGCGTCAATTTGTATAAACATCGAGTTAAACTTATATGAAGGAACTTTGTAGGGCTCGTTTTTCTCAGCGCGCGGAAGTTCTGAAGGCACCTTAATGGGGAGTTATGCACAACACTTTCGCACAATACGCAGCAAATTTCAATTGGGAAAGTTGAGAAAGAGTTCGCGAACTCCCTTTGCGTTCCCGGGGATTTTACACTTTTTCGCCCTGTAATTTAACGGAAGTTGAAAGGGCATTTCCTGGGTTGAAGGGAATCGACGGTCCTCGACGCGACACGTTCCTCGCGAGAGCCGCGAAAATAAAAACCGCCATAGTGACCTCGCGAAAACGTGGCCTTCTTCCAGTCTCGTTCTTCCAGGACAAACTTCCTCGCACTCGAGCGAGCCCCTTCGAGCCCTTTCGAGGCGTCTAGTTTCGCGCGACGCAACGTCAAGCACTGGGAACAGTTCCCAACCCCGCCTAGTCGCGTGCTTATTTCGCGTTAAGACCCTTTCAGATCAATGTTCATTATGAAATTTCCCAGTTTCCCCCGCCGTCGCGCCATTCCATGGCGTCCTTTGAGAGAAACTGCTGCGACTAAGTGGCTGCCGTAAACTTTTAATTGCAATTTCTTCGAGGCAACCCTTTGCAGCGACTTCGAAGCGAGTAAGCTCCTCTGAAAAATATTTGCCGTCTAATGATGGACCGTACAACGAATCGCAATTACGATTCCACTGTTATCTGTGCCCCGTGATCGAAGGTTTCGACCGGAAGCCGCGCGTTGAAACGGCACATCCTCCTCGACGAACAGTGGGACTTAACGGAGACAATTTTTATGTTACGTTGGAAATGATTTGTTTGCTTCTTTTGCGAGCGATTGCGCGTATGGAAGGTCGAAGCGACGCTCAAAGTTTGGAGTCTGTGTCGCGAAATTTCCATTGGTGATTCGTTGTACCTGAAAAATTTGGAAAATAATTAACGACGTTCCATGCGTTACAAACGGAGAATCCATAAAAGCGTACGATTTTTCGAATTTTACGTTCAATAAAACCCTGATTCGCAATAGAAAGTACAAACAGATTGCAAACACGATTTTCGGGAAATGCAAATGCTGATTCGCCTCCGAATTCACGCAGAAATTGATAAATATTTCACAAAAAAGAGATGAACCGAAACATATATTTATTAATCCACGCTGTAACGTTCGAGCAAACGGATTTTTCTATAAATCGATTGAAACGATGAATTCCTCGTTACGGACCGCACATTTTCCCCATTTAAATCACCGTTCCGTTTTCCAACGTGTCGAACAGCAAACAGATTGCGACCTCGCAACTCTAAGGGTTGTCCCCGTTCCTCGACGTGTACAATTGAATATCCGAAAGAGCGTCTGGAATATTTCTACCCCTTAAAACCACCGCGAATCTACATCAAAACCACGCTCGCGTACCTGTAATCCATTGTTAGCACAGTAGCGGCGGGCGCATCTCGCGAAACGACGTTATTAGTGCCCTCCAGTCCCCGTCTCCACCCGGTTCAACCCCGAAGACCTCGCTAACAAAGGAACCCTGCGAGCCCCGTACCAGCGCGAGCATTATTGCGAGTGTCGAGAGCGTAACTGAGCCGTTAAATATATTTACTTTGTGGAACGGGCGCGCTTTAACGGCGTTCGATAATTAAAAGGATCAGCGGAGGCGGGACGCATACGGGCGGCGTAAAACGAGCCGACGAAATCTGAGTCCAACAGGATGTGGGATGGATGGACGAGGAGATGGATGCGACGTGGTGGACGGTGGACGAAGAAAAAAGGGGTGGCAGGGCGGGGAATCGGCGAGCAGCCACGTCCGTGCGGCGGTGAAGGAAGGTTTATCGCGGGGGCGACTCGTCGATTTCGGGGGGATGAAAATTGCGCGCGGTATCAATGCCAGCGCCGCTTCGTTTCCTCCATTTCGGCCTCCACCGTCGCGATAAATTATTTACACGGGACGCAGTTATCGGGGTGACAGGCTATCAGTCAATAACAGAGCTTCCGGCTCGGGAGGTTTATAGCCGCGGAACCGAGCGGCGAACACCGCCTTCTACACGGGGGGATATGAAGTTTTACAGGAAATATTAATATTCGATATTGTTCGCCGGCTCGATGATCATTCCGTCGCGTGGCTGTCAATTTCAGGGACCCGTCCGGGCGGTACAAAAATATCGCTTCTGCGAAAAATGCCGACAAATTAACTAAAAATGCTTTCCCCCGGAATTTTCGTATTTTTCAAAGTAATTAGTTTCCATGAAATCGTCTTATTAGTTATTGATTCACCGTGTTCGCGTGTAAGTTTGAAGTAACGTGCAAGCTACAAGCTCGCATTTTTATTATAAAAAGTTGTAAATAATTCGAAGATAATTAAAAATACTTTCCCCCGGAATTTTGATATTTTTCAAAGTAATTAGTTTCCATGAAATCGTCTTATTAGTTATTGATTCACCGTGTTCGCGTGTAAGTTTGAAGTAACGTGCAAGCTAGAAGCTCGCATTTTTATTATAAAAAGTTGTAAATGATGCGAAGGTAACTAAAAGTACTTTTCCTTGGAATCTTGATATTTTTTAAAGTAATTAGTTTCCATGAAATCGTCTTATTAGTTATTGATTCACTATGTTCACGTGTAAGTTTGACATAAGTTGAAGTAGCCTACAAGTTAGAAGCTCGCATCGAGTCTGCACTTTTATTTTTATTTTTGTTCCTATATTTGTAGAAAAATCTGTCAACGCACGTCTGGTGACAAAGTCCACCAGGATCGCTGGGATTGGCATTTATGTCCGTTCGTAGTTGAAAATCGTGAATTGAAAACGCTTCCGGGGATCGCAACGACGGTAATCTGTTTTAATTATGCAGTCGTGAATCGCGGGACCGTAAAAGAAGGGAGGATGAAGATAGATTAATAGACAGTAGCGGCAGAAATAAAATTTAATACCGGGGAGGGAGAATCTACATAATTGAACCCTAGCGACGATATTCACCGTGCTGGATTCCCACCGCTATAAATTAATTTCAGTAATGAACAATGAATTCTTAACAGATGTAAATGCAATTTAAGTCGGTTTTCGTGTGACGCGCTCAACGTAACTTCGTGGAACAGAACCGAAGTACGACATTTTATTTAATCACGGGAATCTGTTTTTCATACGTTCAAATTAAAGTAAACAAGCATCGGGTTTCGTCGTTCC
Source organism: Xylocopa violacea (assembly GCA_963969225.1). Lineage (NCBI taxonomy): Eukaryota > Metazoa > Arthropoda > Insecta > Hymenoptera > Apidae > Xylocopa > Xylocopa violacea. Next base: position 6,746,112 of record CAXAJV010000021.1, on the reverse strand, counting down.
TCTTCTTCCATTAGTATTGTAAATTTAATTTTCCCGCCTGAAATTCCACCGAAAAGAAGCTCCTCCGATTTTCCACCCCTTTTTCACCCCCTTTCCGATCCATGAAGTTAGTCCTTTAAATAAAGTTACAATCCTGTCTAATATAGTCCACGATTTTATTTTTCACGTTTGCCATTTATTATGGGCGCTGCGAAATGCTATTACGCCCACGAAGTTATTACAGCCGTCGAAGTTTATCTTCCAATGGATGTCGTGGCTCTTTAAACGCGTTGCTTACGAACGCTAGATCGATATTTAATATCCACGCTTATAAGTTACGAAAAAAACGGTATAAAAGCTGGCGCAGTCCAATAAACCCTAACTACTTAAGCTGCCGTCGAACTTTGAAAGCGAATCTAGTTTAAGGTCTCCCGTGACCCAACCTACTCCGCGGAAATATCGATTTATCTAGAACAATATGTAGGCTGTGATCTCGATTCGTAGTACTGCTTACTTTTATTCAGCGCTCGCTGTACACTGTCCTTCCTACTAGGAGACTTTTAAAGCAGCATAAAAACTCGTATTTCGAACATTCAGAAGTCAGATTTCAACGCAAGCTTACAAACGGATGGCTGAAAGACAAAAGAATCTCAAAACATGCCCTTCGATCGTAAAAATTGATCGCAATAACCTCGCCACTCCTTTTCGTCCTCGAAAAACTACGATCGCCTCCGTCGAAGGCTGTTCGCCCAACCCTCCCGCGACGGCATTCACCGGAAACAAACTTCGAACACGGTCACGCGACTTAATTGTCCCGTGGAAGGCCGCGCCAGGACGCGTGCAGAGCCAGAGCGGCGGCTGAAAGGTGTCCGCGCGACGCGTCCCGTCGATCGACTCGACTCCCATCGAAGATTTACTCAGCGGCCCAATAAACGCGTCCCCGTCGCCACCCTTGGGATCGATCTCTATCCGGGAACAAACGTCTATTTCATATCGCGGCGGCGGCGATGAAAGAAATTCCGTCCCCGCTCGACGCGAGCCACCCTCGGGAGCGGAGGGTGCGCGAGCTTTATGAGTTCGCTGAGCGGAACGAGATCGCTCGCGAATTTATTCAGACCGCCCAATTACCATCCTCATTGTGGATTCGCGACGGTCACGTGGCGCGATTTGCCGTGATATCGGTGTCGGATGACGGGGCTGTCTCCAGATATCGGTTATCGATTACGAGCCCCCGGGCCGTTTAGAACCGAGCTGGATCCAACGGGGTTGCTGGCCGGATGCTAGCAGCCGTGATAAATTATGGCGGGACTTTGCGAATTCCATACACGGGATCTCTGGGCCCATATACCCGAGACGTCGCATCCCATTGATCCACCGATCGGGTTCGCGCCCGTGTATGCACGTAGCTACTGTGTCGCCGCGTCTTAGGGGTCGTAGCTCCTTTGACATCTTCGCAGAACGGATAGCTGGGCGATGCGTACGCGGTTTGGGTCGGTTTCTGAACTGGGCGCTCGAAATTGCACGCGCACGCGTGCATGGCTAATAATTCTGTGAAGTGGTAATTCCGTGGAACGGTATCCGTAGCAGTGCTGTTCGCCATCAGAGCACTTAACGTCGCTCAGACTAGGTCCACAGCCCAGCGTTGCGTGTAGCCAAACGCGCGTCACGTTTTGCTTTGCGTAACGCGTTCAAGTCGTCGTGTCACGGCTCCAGTTCGCTCGCACGAGTCTTCGCGGAGGGATAGAGGCAATTTTAAGGGCAGATTCATTATATTCGCGGACAAAAGACGATACGGAGTTGGTCGTGATCTCTGGACCATGGTAAGGAAGGCGCGGTGGGGCGGTTCTCTTAGCTCGAGGGTTTAGTCTGCGCAATACCGCTTCAGGCTGTTGGAATGCACGCATTTAGATGGGATTATTGCTTCGAAGAACGGAACGGGGATAGGTTTCCAGGGATCTTGATTTCTGGTTCAGAGTCGGGGAGATTGCGGTCGGGTGGTTGAAAATTTAACCAAAAATGGAGAATAATAGAGTAATACAAGCGTCTTAGATATGAATCTCTCCTTGAAATTTGAATGAAAAGCTGATTGATTCGAGAAATTAATGAGCTGCAAGGATCGAGGGTTTTTCAAACATCTCCCACACATAATTGATTAAGTAAAAAGCATCATCAAAACGTAAACAAATTTTCAAAGAAGGACGCCTCGAAGAAGCAACAAAATTTGCTGATATTTCTAGGCTCTCAATACCCAATGTAAAAAATGTACAATATCAAAGGTGTGCTGCTCGTTATCGGGGACAAATTGTATTTGTATGGAAACGGCTCGCTGTACGTACCGGCCATTTTTCACGTCCCGATCCGCCGTTTGTAACGCGTGAAATTGTGAATCTCGCCAGACGAAGGGCACCATCGTCATCGAAATTCACCACGACCCGCAAAAACAACTTGTTCGACGACGCGCCCGGAATATATTCCCCCGCTGCGCGGGTCGATCGATTGACGATGAAATACGACTTCTCGAGCGTTGTTACCATTACTGGGCGAAGACGCTCGGCGTGGCTTGGCCCGCGCGATAAGCGGTACACTGGACGCACGGTTCGATTTGATGAAGGAAATATTGTCCCTAACGGGTAGATATTCCGGCGATAACCGCTCGATCGGGAGCGGTTGAATTATTATAAATTTCCTGCCCCGTGGAAGCTCGGAGCGGCGCAATTTCTGGGCTGGCGAGGCGGAGGTCTGGTATTAGACGCGTTTATTCTCTGCCTGGTGAAAGATGGTGCACAGATTTACCCGCCCCATTGGTCCATCGCACGAGCTAGCTTCCACCACTACCTTCGCATTGGCCCCCGTTCCCCTTCTGGCTTCGTCTTACCGATCAGTCGACGCGCGTTACGTGCATACCTGTACATTCGAGAATTTTGACATCGCGGCGCGCAAGGGGAACCGTTCGCAGCTCTAGGAAGGGGTAGCGCCATTGGATCCTTGCTCCATCGCCCGTGCACCATCTTTGAGTGGGCGTAATATAGCGGCGGGTACTATATCGAATTGGCTGGTGTTGAGAACGAAATGCTGTGGTTCACTGTAATGAAAATAGAAATCAGATTGTATTCATGGGTGTTCTTTTTGAAATAATCTTCTTTAGAGTCTACTATATTGTTTTCTTTGAGTGGGCGTAATATAGCGAGAGTTCTCTATCAAAGTGGCTAGTGTTGAGGATGAAATGACGTGAGAGGCATTTGTCGCTTTAGAAATGATCAGAAATTTGAATGTTTTTGTAATTCTTGTATTCAAAGGTGTTCTTTCTGAAACAATCTTCTTTAGAGTCTTTTATGTCGTTTTCTATTCGGTTTTCGATGGAGGAAAAGTGAAGAAATTATGCAAACGAACCTGCGCGCAGCGATCCATTTCGAATCGTCGTTTAAAACCTAACCAGAGACCCGCCTCGCAGTTACAAGACAGACCAGCCTCGCTGCTTGCAAATCAACGACTTGCCAGCGCGATCAAACACCGTTTTCCGATCGTCGAATAGCGCTGATTACCATACAACAAGAAACCCGAACAGACGTGCAAGTCACCGACACCGATCCATAAACGTTCCAGCTCGGTACTTAGCGACAAATTCATTACCCCGAACACACGGTTCGAATTGAACGCGCCATTACGAGAGGGCTTCGCGAATCTCGTTAAAGGAATCGGAAAACGCTCGGATAGAACCAGGGGTTATAATGACAACGATAATTGACAAGCGGAATCAGCCGCGCGTCAACTTTCCAGCCGCGAAACGGAAACTGGCGCCGTGGCAACCATAAATCTTTTTCAACCCCCTGCGAAATACCACTCGTCGCGAGAGACGATCTCCAGAGAGACTCCAGGCTGAATTCTCCGAAAAATCCTGCTGGTCGCCCCGTAACCAGTTGAACGAAGATAGAAATCTGATTCGGACAGGTATAATCCTTCCTTCGCCCCCTGCTTTCGCTCGTTCCATTATTGCGCTTGTATACAGGGTAGACGAGAAGTCACGTCCGCCTTCAAAATTGTACGCCTCGGTATTTATATGTACTTTTTCTGCTGCGTGGCGTATATTTTGATATCATCCACTCGAAAGTTACAGCTCTGTCCGTGGTCCTTGGAATTTACTATGCGTACTTTTAAACGGTCAGGTACGTTTTCCATAATCTTTCTGAGAGGAGGATAAAATATGGGTGGGCACTGTCTTGCATACGTAGCGGCTTGTTTAGCGTTTTTAGCGCACCTACGACCGCAAGAAGTGTTACTACGTTTCTGAACATCGTGTCGGGTATGGTTCGAAGCAAGAAGTTGTATTTTGTCGTGGGAAAAATCTTGTACTTTTATTTTACTTGACACTAATTCAAATGAAGACGAGTGTCCAGTGGGAAGTCAAGAAAAAAACATTGTCTCATATTACTTTAACCCTTTGCACTCGAGTATCCCTTCTGAGGGGACATCGTAAGTCCGACATATCACTCAACATGTGCCCTCTGAGGATACATCCAGAATTGATTAGTAATTACGGAGATTAAACTTAAGTGCAACAACTTTTTGTGAAATGCGTTTCCCTCGAGTTTTCTAAGGAAATGGAAATTTTCTATTGCTGATAGACGCTAGCAGTAACATTCTACTGTTAACGTCCAAGAAGGCGCAAAGTGCAAAGGATTAAATACCTTTTTTACCCGACACGAACCCAAAATGGCGACAAGTGTTCAACGAGAAACGATTACTTAATATTAATTATCCAGTATTACTTTAAATATTTTAGAAAATAGAGCGATCTTCACCATCGACCTGTACGTCACCCCACCTTCCCCCATTTCTCTGTCCCACCCGTTTTCCTCTCCGTGCCACGGTTGCACGCTCGCAAGAAGCCAGCCTGGAACAATCGACCAGCAAATCGACAAGAACGATCGTTCGAGCGCGCGTTGAAGATCGATCGATCTATTAGATGGCTGCGATAATGCGATTACAAATTACGCGCCGTTTAGACACGTCAGCGGGCGAAACTGACCAATCAGCGACGCCATTGTTACCCGGCTCGATTCATCGACGTAGCGGCTGAATGGCGGGGTGATTTTTGCGCCTATCGACGAGGCACTTTTCGACTCGAAATCAACGACGAGTGGGCACGGCAAAAACGAGTCGAGCGGAGGAGAGGGGGGTGGGGGGTGGGGGTTAGAGGAAAAAAAGATTTTTATACCCGCGTCTGTTTTTCCGGCCAGCCAGCGTTTATTGCCGGCCGCAGGAAATTAAATTTAACCTTCCGAGCCCGATACTTTTTGCGCCCGTTCGTTTGCTCGCACTCTGGTATGGACGTATCGGATTGGAACGCGGTGGAAAAATTGGATAAGATTGTTTTTCGTCCCTCTAGAGGCGACGGATCGTTAAATTGGCGTTATAACATCGGGAATCGCGACGTCCGACTTCGCAGAGCGATATTCATCGCGCAGTTTTTTCGCTGCCGGATGCGCGCATCGCATTTTCTGGACGACCAAGTAGCCGCGATGGTTGTGGAATAATTTCGAATATTCCGCGAGCTGACGAGACGGAAATGGTGCTTGTTGGATTCGTTCTAACGAGTCAGTATAATCAATTTATAACAGCAACGTGGCTTTCATTTTGTAGAACTGACGCGCGAAAGTTTCGTTTTGGATATTCTTAAAGTATTCTTAATTATCTTTTAAATTGATCGTGTCGAGTTTATTTTATGGCTGCTTCGCGTAGCAACGCATTCGTGTCCATTTTGAAAACGATACGGATGGCAGCGAATATCAAATCTGCTTCGCAGAAAAATGTTTGGAAACTGATTTTCGCAGAATACCTCAACACACGGGATACGAGAATTTGAATAATAAAATCTCTGGCTAGTGAAATTTATAATAGCAATATGGTTTTCATTTTGTAGAACTGACGCTCGAAGCTTCCTTTTCAGATATTATTCGACCTGAAATTATTCATGTCCTTAATTATTTTTGAAATTTATCGCGTCGAGTTTATTTTATAGTTGCTTCACGTAGCGACGCATACGTGTCCAATTTAAAAATGATACGGATGGCAGCGGATACGGGATCCGCTGCGCGGAAAAATGTTTAGAAACTGATTTTGCACGGTATAACTTAAATGTCGTTTCACGCGGAATTAGAATAATAAAATCTGCGGGTAGTGAAATTCGGAACGGAATCGTTCCGCGCGGCAACCTATAACGGAAATATATTCAGGCGAATATAGAGCAGCTTCGTTCGACGAACGTAACACCTGAACCGCGTATTTGTAAGGCGTCGAGCATTCTTTCGCTCTGAAGTGCGCGGGCCCGTTCGTGTGCAAGCGAACGCGATGAACGTATGCGCAAACACGGCCATGTAAAACCTTGCCATCATATGCAGATTCTTTGAAAGCGTGCTACGTCCCATTTGGATTGTATACCTCTGTCACAAATTGTACGTGCGCGAAGACGGGCTCTCAGCCTGGCTAAAACTCGGATCTCTCTCCGCTCTGTCGCAGACAGCCGGATGATCATTACGATATCAGGCTCCATCGTGCTTCGCGTTCAATTTTTTTTTAGAAACCTCCCTTAGGTAACTCCTGGCGTTCGTGGAGGACATTTTAGATAGCGGGTGGTTTGGACGCTCCTCGTGATTTATTAGGAGAACGTAGTTCAGGTTGAAACGAAATTTATTAGTATCGAAGAGATTTAATAAATGATTTAATTGAATAAGAGGATAGTGACACTGTGATGCGTCAAGAGTGATGCAAGTATTAATTTAATAAGTGATTTGATTGACTAAGAGGACAGTGACACCGTGATGTATCAATAGTGATGGAGGAAATTCTTTGACCGAGTATTTGCTGAAATAAAATTGGCTCTCTCTTGATTCGCGGTCCTTTTCTTTCGACTTTCTGCGGAATTGCAATTCATAGATATAAACTAGAGGGAAAGTAACAATCCATCTACCAAGTTAGCGCTCGAGTCCCAAGCCATTCGCTTCCCTGGGGCCTGCACTAATCAATTGAACTGTCCAAGTTGATTGCAACTGTTCCATCCGAAGTTTAATATCGTAATAGCCTATTGTTTATATGTGTATGGGAAGAGCACGAAGACGTTTCGAGGTTGTAGCTGTCATTGTGCCGTGTGTTTACCAGAGAAATGCATCAAATGCAGTATTGGTTTATTATTACCAAACTTGGAGACGCGATATGTAATAACGGAATACGATAATTGACACGTTATATCTTTTATAAAAGATACAAATCTAATTCTTTCCTATTTTCCTTCCATTCTCAGTTCCCCGTGTTGTTGCACGAATAGCTTCTGATTCGTTTGCATACGTATATACGTCGGACTCACCCTGTATATACAATTGATATCTCGCGTGATGAATCCCTGGGGAAAAATTGGAATATAAAAGAAGTCGGCGAGAAATAATAATAGGAACTCGCGTGTATCGCTTCTTGCTAGCAATTTTGTATTGTTCGTCGGAACATTCCAGAGCCATTTCACGGTTTTCACGGCAATTTTATGGATCGTAAAAATGGCACCTTACATCTAGGAATTCGAGAACAGATATACTGTGACTATAATACTCGACGTAAAGTCTTGCGTTATTGAGTAATTGAAAATACTTAACATGTAGAACTGCAAAAAAATAATTTAAATTTCTCAAAACTTTCACCGATTTCACGATTACACCAATCGCGTTACTTCACGGCTCATTACGCTGCTCGCACCAACCACACTCGTCATTCGTCTCGCGGCAACAAAACCAATCAAAAAATTCAAATGCGCGAGGAAAGTATCGCGCCGCGGGCGAAGTGCCGCGGACATTAATAAAACCGTGGTATTTACAAATCCCCCAGCCGCTGGGGCTCCGCAATGCATACAATCTAACCAGTTTCTGTAAACAAGTTGTCCAAAGTACGAGACACGATTTACGAACAAAAGAACGGGGGCTCTCTCATCAATTGCGCGAACGAACGGGAACTTTCCCTCGGCTATTCGTGGATTCACCCGGGGAAGTTTCGAAACTCTGTCAGCCGACGATAAGACGCGGGAAGTTGCCGTTAAGTTCTTCCGCAATCGTGGATTTCTTTTCTCTAAACTGAGATTCATCGCCCGCCGGCGTGACACTTTCGGGAGTAAGAAGAGGGCGGTCGCGTTCGCGGGCGCATTAATTTCCCGATGCACTCCCGCGGCGCGCGAAATGAGCTATTTTTCCTATTTTTCTGCCCTCGAGGCGTACGTGTTGAAAGATTGAACGACACACGAATCACGACGACAGCGAATAATACTCGTGATTGAACGATGATAACAAAAGCAACAGTAGCGATGACGATAATTATGTTTGTAATAATTAACCCTTTGTACTGGGATGTCTCCTCTGAGGGGACATCAGCATTGAAAATGGATGACGAAGGTTAAAGTTATTCCATAGTAGCTTTTTGAGAAATGTTTCTCTGAAGTTTTCTATTGAAATGGAAATTTTCTATCGCTGAGAGATGTTAGTATTGCTCAAAGATTGGTATTTTAGCCATAGCTTCTATGACTAATGTCTCGAAAGGAACTGAGTGCAAAGGGTTAAACTCGAGGAAACCATGCAGCGGCTACGATCTTTTTCGCTAAGCTAGTCGACTGAACGCTCTGATTAGCTACGTGTAACACAATTCACTGACTCTTCTGAACTCGACTTTTGCTATTTCACAATTTTTCTCGACCAACCAGCTTCGATGTTCCCTTTCCTCGCCAACTTTCTCATTTTACTTACAATATTTCCTTATTGTAAACAATAAAGATTGGTTAACACGTTTAATGAGACTTCCAACAATTTGTCGCGAACCAAACGTTCGACGCCGTGACACAACAACCTTCCTCCAGCGTTGAAACGGGGCCGGAGGAACCGGCTGCGCCTCCCACCCTCCGCTTCCGGTTCAACCGTGGGAGAAACCGCGCACGAGAGAGGTGTATCGATTCGTTGTGCCGCGCGCTCGGAATAGTTCAATTTCACGCTGCGAATCAAATTTTTTCGGGCTTCTTCTAATATACAAGCCGCTCCAATTCGCCGCGAAGGAACGGAGCCGATACGTTCGAGCGTAGAGCAGAGGGGGAGGTCTCCTTCGAGGAGCGAAGCGATACGCGGCGTACCGGAAGGTAGACGCGGCTTCTTTCCCGGCGATTGATCGAGAGCCATGGAGAGACGTATTGTGCCTGTACGATGGATGTTTGCTTAGAGTACTTGGGGGAGTTGCTTAAATCGAACCACGTACGGCATTTTACGTTTTATTTCGTGGTTGATATTATTTTGTTTAAGGGGTAGTTTTGATCGATGTTCGTTCCTTATGCCTGTACGATGGATGTTTGCTTAGAGTACTTGGGGGAGTTGCTTAAATCGAACCACGTACGGCATTTTACGTTTTATTTCGTGGTTGATATTATTTTGTTTAAGGGGTAGTTTTGATCGATGTTCGTTCCTTAATTATTATGCCTGTACGATGGATGTTTGCTTAGAGTACTTGGGGGAATTGCTTAAATCGAACCACGTAGGACATTTTACGTTTTATTTCGTGGTTGATGTTAATTCGTTTAAGGGGTAGTTTTAATCGATGTTCAATCCTTAATTATTATGTCCGTACGATGGATGTTTGCTTAGAATACTTGATAAAGTTGCTTAAATCGAACCACGTAGGGTATTTTACGTTTTATTTCGTGGTTGATATTAATTCGTTTAAGGGGTAGTTTTTCAATCCTTAATTATTATACCCATACAGCATTTTACGTTTTATTTTGTAGTTGAAGGGTAGTATTGGGTAGTTTTGATCGATGTTCAACCCTTGATTGCTATGGTTGCTCATTATTCTTAATTTATAATATTTGTAACAAAAAGTATCTAAATTTAGAAATGCTTTTACCATACTTGTGACTTATAATTTCTACTATAACTTAATTCTTACTACATTCCAAAATGTGTATAGAAAAAATTGCATTTTTAGATAATAATTGGTTGAATCGAATTAGTCTCAAGTCACGTAGATCCATTTTAACAATGATTATTCCTAACATACGTACATAGCTTGAATATAATAATTGGTATAATTGAAAATTACTGTTTCTAATTCTTCTCACACGCGTAGTTTTTATTTTTTAAGTCAGATGCCGAATATATGAAAGATATCTATAAAAGTAGAATTCAGAAGTCGACTGCTACCGTTTAAGAAATAATTCTTCTGCATTTGTTTCGCGTTTCGATCGCGCTCCGATTCGTCCGTACCGATTGCGAGTCCGTGAAACTTTTTCCTACCTGTGCGGCTATCTTGCCTCGTGTGGCTTCGGTGTTTGTAGAAAACGCAATATGTAGATGCTGTGTGTATGTAGCTCCTCTTATCCAAGAAAGCTTTGAAGCATACATCTTTTATTAAAAAATGTGAAAGACTTCCTACTCTATAGTTCTCGAAGCAAAATTTAAAACTGGGACGGTTGAAGTAGAAAGAAGTACCAGATGGGAAGAATCGGTATGAGAAACAAACATTTCTACCACCAACTTATCTTAATATCTTCGCCATTAATCCACTAATCGTACAAAATTGTTGTTAGAAATGTATTTTGCAATTATCAGAAAATCGCAAATATTGCAAGCAACTGTTGCACTAAATGCAACACGCACTAATTTATATATTTTATTCGTATACGTATCATTTTTTATTACAATTTAATTCGAAAAGGAAATTAAAGTTGACTGATAAAAGAGATTTTTCTGAATTAAAAGTATCCTTATTCTTTCGCCATTTAAACTGTCATGCGCGCTGTTGAAAGTCTCCAACTTCAAAAAAATGTGATCGAAAACTTCTATACAATCGACTTTCTCAAATTAAAGGTACTTGCAAAATAGGACGCACGTGAAATTCAGAGAAACCGTCCGAAAGGGTCTCGCTGGCGTTCTTGCACACTTACAGTCCTCTGAGATCGCTTCAAGGGAGAGATTACAATCTTCCGTTTTACATTAGATCAGCTCCCAGGATCAGCATTTCTTAAACATTCTGATTCGAGGACATTTCCATTCTTCGGACGCTCTGCTCCCCTTCTTTATTTAACTGTTACACATTTCTACGTACTCTCCGCGTTCGAGCTTTGATTATTCGCATACTGAGTTCAACGCTTAAGATCAAACTTCCTTTTAACTTTCTTAATTAACTAATCTACAATTTCGTATCCACTTTCCCGCGATAAAATTTAAATCCTATCGACTTTGCAAATCGCACTTGTATTTTTTGCGACTACGATGCACGTGGTATCGTTTCAATTTGTGCACCGATCATTTTATTGCAACAATTCGGAGAATGTTTAGAATCGATCAATGAAATCGCGACGTATTTTCATAAATTATATAAACAGTTTGCAAGCTATTGAAAGGCTGAATAAGAAACGAGTTGCAATGTGCGCGACTGTAAGTTCAGTATGGCCATAGTTATCACTCTCGCGTGTAATTAATTAAAGCGCCAATAGGGACGCAAAGGATCAAAAGTGATTAACGAAATTATAATAGAACAAAGTTTCGGTCACAGCCACTGCATGACAAACTGTCAAACTGAAATGCTCGGTAAACTGTCTCCTTCAATTTCATACGCGAACTGCATCCGCCTCTTTGCGCTGCAACTTCCACACAAAGCAATCAAGCTTCGAAACAATACACGTGAACGCGCGCACGTGCACACACGTGTAATTAAATGTCCCCATAAATTATAGCACTCGAACGTTCTCTTATCGGCCAAAGGAAACGTTCGCGAAATTCCGCTGGCGAATATTAAATATCGACTAACGGGGCGGCAGAGTTCACGAGATACCGCGAAACGAACTGCTGCGTACATTTGCAAAAATTCGTTGCAGCGATTGATTAATTAATTCGTTATCTCTTCGACAGACCAATTCTTTCCTGCTATATTTCTTTCGATATGTTGTGCTATAGTAAAACGTCAAACTCTTCTTCATTTTTGCACCCTTGAGAGTTAATACGTATGCTGGTACACGATGCGTTCTGAGTTTATTATTGTAAAAAACGGGAGATAAATAATTGAAATAATCAAGGACAATATTATATAAATTATAACTTAATGCAGAACTTTTCTCATCGATCACTGCGATTTGCAATTACGCCAAACATGTGCAACTGGATATTTAAATACTCCAGAAGGATATTTAAATACTTCATCAAATTCAACATTTCTTATTTCATAAAACTCGAAATTTCTTATTTTACAAGGTAGTATAAATTATTCAAGTACTCCAGAAATGTTTAAGTTGAATTTCTTGAAATAAGAAATTCCATAAAATGCTAATCCTCCTCGATACAACCCCAATATTAACATGTAATCCATTTAACTGTAATCGAAAACGTGCGATACCATTCCACGCATTATATTATTCAACAAGTATCGTTCCGAGCGAGGAGGAGCAGTAAAAATTAAATCGAACGGCTCCGTCGAACGGATTAACATAAAATGGCGGAGACGCAGATGTACGTTCGACGGAATCCAATATTCGATCGTGCGTCGGCCATAACGAGGCTAAGCGAGAAGTAACCGATCGGCGAGGAGATAGGTATTTCGCGATACGAGGCCAAGGAGGATATACGGGCTCGTAATGTCTGGAAGGAGCTGGGTCTCGTTCGTGCCTACCGAACCGCGTAACACTTATCTCTTTTGGCGGGCAAAGTTTCGCTCCCCGGTGCCCGATCGACGGTATCCACCGTTTAAAGAAATCCACTTTTTCCCAGCGGTGCAATTCGTTCAGAAGGAATCTCCGTGCGAATGGAAAAGCACTTTTTCCCCGTTTTTTCTCTTATCAGCTTAACGAGCTTTTCTTTATCCAGCCGACAACGCTGCGCCATCGCTGGCACCCCTGCGTCACCCCCTCTGCCCGTCGCTCGACTCTTTCTTCGCAGCGACATCGGCTTCCATTCTTCCGCAAACGAACGTTTCCTTCTATTTTCCGCGATCTCGCCCTTTTTCTTCGTTCTTCGATTCCTCGCCTCCTTCTTTCCGCTACGTATCATAAGTTGAACGGAGACGTCGCTTCTACCCGTTATTCTTGCATGAGAACGTTCTCTTCTTTGTTGTCTCTTCACCTTCACCCCTTGAACGTCTTTATTTTCGTCGTTTTGCGGCGGACGGTTTTTATTTCTTAACTCCTGCAGTTCCGTTGCCACATTTTTATCCGATCCTCCTTTTTGTACTTTCACTCGACCACCCCTCCCGCCCCCTTCGTTGTATTTCTGTCCGTACCGCGTGGACTCTTTTTGTTGCTTCTGGTCTTTTTTTTGGATAGTGAATAGTCGTCCGGCTATTTCTTATGTCCCCCGCTCTCTATTCGCGGGTTCTTCGCTCCCCATTTGAAGTTATTAACGGTACACCCTCTGCTTGGGGTGCGAGAATTTTCTGTCGGAATTTCCACGCGTGGATCAACGCAAATTTCGCTGCGGTGTGTCCAGAAATATTTCGCAACCAAAAATGAAACAGTGGAGTCTATTAACCCGTTTGCGCGAACATTTTTATTCACGTGGATTATTAATATTTAGTTAAAGAGTTGCAGTTGTAAAATATATTGTTCGAGAATTGCGTTCTCGATAAATTTATTAATCAATTTCGCGGAAGACTTCAATGCTCGCAAAACGCACGGCGCAGAAAATATTTTCCGAATTTCCTACTGAACGAGCGCAGTTTCAGCAATTTGAACTCTTGAAATATTCTCGCCAGAGCGAAATACATCGCCACGCTGCACCCCCATTTAGCAACGAATGCCAATAAATTGCACGTTCTCATTACTCAAGACACGGATGGCAGAACTGGTATTGGTACCAGATAGGAGTTCTCTTTGCTGCACGTTTCAAGTAGCGCAACTATCTTTACACTACCTCTGTGACGTCACACTGCCCACCTGTACCTTACTTCCATTTGTAGGGCGCCCTTTGAGCCACTGGTAACGAGATTGCCAACCCACCCTCGACCTCGCGTGCAACTTAACCTTCCTGCTTTCGAGAATTAATGAAAGTCGAAGAAATTAACACGTAGAATACTTTCCACTTAAAAATTGCTCATGCCACGAACCCACTCTCGTGTTTTTCTTTATCCCCGTCGCGGAGTCGATCGCGAGCGACCAGTTCGAAAGCTCGAAACTTCACGGAGGGCTCAGGATCAACGCTGGTCGCGTCTAATTTCGCGAACGTGCTCGATTAGTAGTCTCGCGGCAGCTCGTCGCGTATCCGTAACCCAGAGCCGATCCCGCGGTGCGGATAACGCTTACGAAATTCCGTTTGCAGACGCTAACGAGCGAGCTGCTCGTTACGAGCAGTTACACGGGTGAGAGTGATCCCACGGAACACTTCTTGGTGCGCGACGCGCCTACTTAATCGGGGGTGGGCCGCAGCCACGCGACAACGTTCGCAGGGTGAATTCCGTGCGCCAGGTGCGTATATTAGCGCTGTGCTTAGCGTGTCGTGAAACCTGGGTCGTGGATCGCGGAAGGGGGTCGAGCGGAATGGCGCGAAATGTCGGGATCGTTACACTTGTACCTTAGAACTGGGCTCTCGCACGCACACTGTGGATATAAACAACGTTGTGTTTGGAATCTAAATTTTTTTTGTCTCAGTGCTCTAAGATGATGTCATTTTTATCGTATTTATCGTATTTATCGTCTGAGTACTCTTGATAGACCCTGTGAGAGAAATTTACTTCGAAAAGTAAGGGAACAAAGTGTCGATGCTCCTGTAGCCACAATAGTTTGGCTATTTATGTAACAAGTAATGATAAAATTGTTAATCATTGATGCTAAGGTGCCATCATTGATCACCGAGGAGGTTTACGATTTCAATGCTTTCTAATCTGAAACGAAGGGTCAATGGACCCTTTTATTTCATCCTATTCAATCAAACAGAATTTCTACCCACCCCACTCATTACTATAAAAATTAAGCTTTGCGATAGCTTGAAAATGACTCTAACGCTGCTGTCAACTTCCTCAGGTTTACATCGTGGGCCACACGCCGCCAGGGTTGGACGATCGCGAGAGCGGCGCGGCGATGCTGCACGAGCGTCACAACCAGAAGTACCTTCAGGTGATCAGGCAGTACTCGGACATCATCCGCGGTCAATTCTTCGGTCACTGGCACTCGGACACCTTTCGCGTGGTTTACAGCGACACTGGTACGTCTATGCGAGCGCGTGTGCGCGTATCTTTCTTGCTGACGGCACTGGGCTGGTGGTTGAGCACGATGAATCAACCGTGGCGGGCGGATCGATGCCCAAGCAACAACCCTGTTCACCCTTTTACGCCGCGCGATACCCCGAGTAGCTGTTTCTCCCTCTCTCTCTCTCTCTCTCTCTGTAACCATCTCTCTTCTCTCTGTGTCATGCACACGGCGGTAACTCACATTTTCTTCACGCTACATTCCGCGCGCTTTCGCGACAGCCTTTCTTCGCGGTTTGAACTTAACAACACGGAATTTTTGCGCGTGGACGTTTAATCTTCGGAGTTGATGGTAGCATCGGAGAATGGAAACGAAACAGCCGCGGCTCCTTTGCCGGCTTACCCGTGGAGCCATCGGAACCGTGGATACAGTTTTTCCTGCATCCGCGCACTTTTACCCTTTCATTCTTCCGCTTTCACGGTGGTTTTTGTTTTGCCTTCTGTGTCGCATCCCTTTGTCGTCGACGAGCCAGAATGCGCTCCGCGGAGGGTCTCGCGAAGCGTGGGGCTACCCTTCGATGGTGGGTAGAGTCGATTTAGTCAACTGAGTGAAAATCATGTCACTGATTCCTGTGCTTTTGTGATCTACGTTTTATAGAAATTGTAGAATAAATTGCTAATTCAGTTGTACACGATGGAGTAAACAAAATATTTCGTATGTAGTCGAAACGATGTCGAAAGGAATTACTTTGAGGTTTCCAAGTCCTCGGATAAATCTACTAATTGCAGTGCTTTTGTGATCTACGCTTTATGTAAATTTTAAAATAAATTGCTAATTAATTTAGTTATACACGATGGAGTGTGCGAAATATTTCGTATACAGAGTTAAAACGATGTCGAAAGGAATTGCTTTGAGGTTCCCAAGTCCTCGTTTAAGTCTATACCGCGTGGCATAATTAACTGGCCTGATTTATATTTAACACTGTGCACGGTTGGTCATTAAATGGCGGATCGAGCTCCTTGGCGGTGTAACGCTTTTAACTCGATTGGCCGAGTTCGAACGCGTCCCAGTTCGGGCACAAAGGAATGCAGGAAAAACGCGCGTCTCCAGTGGTTTATGATTAAACTCCGTCACGGGCGTCGGTTGACAGTAAAATCTATAAAATGCATTAAGCCGCGACCGGATAATTATACCAGCGCAGTAGCCCCGACGTCAGTAATGTAAACGTCGATTGGCCGCGGTCTAACGAGAAACTAAACGAGCAATTTATCTTCAGGCGCACTTCGCGAACATTCCCATCGTTGGTACGTGTATAACGGTGTATAAACGCCGGTAGATTGTCGGTTTTCAGATATAATAGCATACCTTGGTCAATCTAAATGCATCGGGCCATTGGCGAATTGAAAATTCGACAAACTCGCGAAGTATCAATCATCCTCGCATCGAATCTTAATAATCTGTCGCTGCCATCGCTGCACGCGTGCTCCAAGAATGCTCAACGTCGACTTTCCCCGAAAACGAAGCGTTAAACGCTTAAATTTCCCCTTATTTCATCCCAAAGAATCATTCCCCTCATTTTCATCCACCAATCTCGTCAATCGTCCCTATATTACAAAGTGAAACTCATGAATTTCGAAAAATAATCGATTTCGCGTTGGTGACGTTCGTTTCGACAGGTCTACCCGTATCCTGGATAATGATGGCGCCCAGTATATCGCCCAGGACGCTTGGAGGGCCCAACAACCCCGGTTTGAGACTGTACAAGTTCGAGACAACCACTGGCCAGGTAGGTGGGACCCGTCTACGCCGCGTCCATAATCTCCGTCCGTAACACGGGCGCCTTTATATAACGCGACGTCTCGATTGAAAGAGGCGCCGAATATATAGGATCCGGCTGGGACCCATCCTCTTCTCTGTTCTGTCGTATTCAGGTGCTGGATTATACGCAGTACTATCTTAATCTGGCGGAGGCGAATTCAATCAGGACGGCGAAGTGGTTGGTCGAGTACACTCTGCTCGACTACTACAACCTTCAGGAAATCACGGCGATCACTCTCCACGACCTGGCAGACCGGTTCACGCAATTCAACGATTACGCTTTCGTCAGGTGGGTAATAGACGTGGCGGTTTTGACGGATTTTTTTTCAATCCGTCCACGGGTATACGTGACCGCGATCGTATCGCGGACAGGGATCATTGATCATCCCGCGGTTCCGCTCAGTATCGACTGCTCCTCCGACCCGTTCGTCCGTTTCCGCCCTTCGAGCACGCGGCTCGGCGAAATGAAACGTTACCTTGGCACGTTTTCACTTTAGCGACGTTTCTTGGATTCTTGTCGGCGGTCCGTCTTCTTTTCTTGTGTAATTGCATTATGAACTCGAGGAGACGCTGCAGATCGTTGCGTGACAGAGGAACAAAGTACCTTTCACTGTCTTCTTCCTTTAGTCCTTCTGGTGAAGTAAATTGTATAATACTATCGCTGTGAAAATTGTCTGTAACAATTCACGCGTTAAAAAATGTCAATATCTGTCAATGCAAATGGAGATCGCTCTGGCACGTTGTAAAGAATTCTAAATATTTATCGTTCGTGGAAGATTCAGATCGCAGAAACGAAATTTTAGTCGAAGTCACTCGAAGCTGCCAAAAATCGGCCTACTCAGCGAGCCATAATTAATCAAATCGCTCTCGAAAGCGTCCGCGTTGCCTCGCGCTTCGCTGCCACGACATGGCAGTCGCGTGGAACGCGCGACGCCAGGCCAGGGACCTTGAAAACTTCGCCCAGCCGGAGGGTCGCTGTTAACGGATGACTGACGCAAATTGCTCGTGACAAAGTTACGCGCGGCCACGCAGCGGCTGTATCCGGTGGAATCGGGGGTCTGGGGAAAGTGCTCGACACCGTCCGGCAACATTTACATGATCCGATGCGGCGATTGCGTGAGAGACAGCGGGGCGCTGTATCTGGCGCGGCGCGGCGCCGGCGGATTAATAATTTCCATATTTCTCGAGCAATTATCCAGCACGATAATTCCTCGAGCCGGTTGACGCTGCTAACTGTCTACCCTTTTCAACGCAATCGCGCCATTACGATGCTAACGACCGTCCCGATACGCCGTACCGGCCGTCTCCCGTAGCCAGAGCACCCTCCTCAACCCCACCAGACCCCCGTTCCACCCTCTTCGACTAATTATCTTTCCGCTCACGCGGCCGCTTATGCTTCCGCAGATACTACGCGGCCAACACGGTCTCGCTGCCCCGCGAAGCGGAACAGATTTGGGGATGCGGAGGTCAGCTGAACGGAGCCTGCGCCCTTCACCACTACTGCACGGTCACCAGACTGAGCCCGCAGTCCTACAAGGAGTGCTACTCGTCGTACGCGTACCCGCTCGCCTCGAACAGCCCGCCCGCGAGCCGGCCCTGCTTCTCGCCGCAGCTGCTGCTCCTCCTGCTGCTGGTCCTCTGCGCGAAGCTGCTGAGGAACCGGTAGGTTGGGGGCCGCGCGTCCCACCGGAAGACGGCTGCGTGACGAGCGACTCCTCGCGCTGGCCAGATTCTCGCGCGCGCACGCGATCCTCGCGGGTGGACCGAGCTTCAGGCGTTGAAATCGCTGGAAAAATCGTCGTGAAGATCGACGGAGAAAAAAACAAACAAACACACACACACGCGCGCACCCACGACACCGGCTGATCTCTCCGGTCCCGCTGCCGCGATGTCCCGTTCGCAGGGCGGCCGAGTTTAGCTGAGCGTAGAAAAAGCGCAACGACGCGCGGCAGCGGCCTGAACCATTTTGTCTCTGTGTCTCTATCTCTTTGTCCGCGTCTAACCCCACCGTCGCGTCGCGCGATTCCGCTCGAACACCACGGGGAAGCCGCGATCCTCCGCGGGGGACGAGTAACGATTCGAGATTTCGCGACCCCCAGCGCGTCCATCGTCGAAGGGGCGGGAGGGAGGCTCGCGACGGGGTCCTCGCACATTGGTAACGCGCTCGCGAACGAGGAACGGTGACGTTCGACGAGGGTAGCCGAACTCCCGGAACGTGAAGACGATTCGATCGATTGCGAAGCGAACGAAACGAAATGAAACCTTGATGTTGTACTTGCTTCTCTTAAGCGTTCAGTGTACGTTGTTTTTAAACACGGGGGAACCGTGGAGTCGGACGCGGCGTACGTAAACGGAGAGCCAGGCGGATTTACGGGACGCACGAACTGCAACGGGGATCGATCCACGTGAACCGCCCGTGTACATCCTTCGGTGGCGTCGCGCGGCTTCGATCCGGCGTCGACGACTCCGAGACGGCTGCGTCGTTGCCGTTCATAGCTTGAAGAGCCATTATATTCGTACCATCATTTCGCGATTGTCGGAACAATACAGTATTTCTTAATAAACGAGTCATGGATTTGTAACAGCCAGTGGTGAAGTTATTTCAAGCCATCCGAACAGCGACCCCGATATCCCTCGACGACCACCCGCCGCCGCACGCCGCGGACTCTCGGGAATGAAATAATTTCAGGTTACCCCTTTGCCGTACTTTTCGTTCACTTTGTTATTTACCCGTCCACGGAGGTGGAACGTTCTTGCGAGGGAATTGGGTTGCGCGGTAATTTTATTAAGTGGAACAGGTTGGAATTCTTTTTTCGGCTGCGAGGGAGGGAGGGAAAAAGAGAGGAGAAGTCGCCGGAAGAATGCGTTGTATAATTTTAAAAGTGCTCCCCTTTTCGGATCGTGTTTTCGCGACGGACGCGGAAACGCGTTTAAGGGATACAATTGCAGCTGCTCTCCGGGCCGCGGAATTAAGGACCTATTTTGGGTAAGTTGAACTTTTTATCATTCTGTGAATGGAAGCACGAAACACAGCGAGGCATTTAAACGAGAATATTTAATGACTGGTGTATCCAAACGTAATATTTAAAGTACTGTAAATGTGAAACAATAAAATAATGAAAAGCAATGGAAATATATAGCAAGGAAAGATAACGTAAATAGAGTGTTAAATTCTTTATGCACGACGCACGTGTTGGCGAGAGGAAGTACAATTGCTGGGAGATAAATCACGGGGATTCCTTTTCGCTACAGGAATTTCTATCTTTATTCAGAAACGCGGTATACTTCGTTACGATTACTCGAATCACCCTGTATATCAAGGAAAGGAACATTCTAAAAGTCAGCCCCGATGTAAGAGGTGCGATCATGGTACCATAAGTAACAGGAAGAATAATGACGAGCTGACTTCGATGGCGACTCTGCCATCTTCAGATGATTTGCCACTGTTCGCCTCGATGAGAATGCATCGCGCTCTATTAGCCTAGAAAAATTGGTGCCTGATCCGAACCTATCGATCCTTGTCTTCCTATTCTTTTCTAATCGGGAATATCGTACAGTCTCTTTCTTTCGCGATCTTTGAAACCACTGTTACAATCCTTTTCCAAACGTACGATTTGCCGAACAAAAAGTTTAGAAATTTTGCTTTCGAACGAAACGTCAAAAGGAAAACAATCGCTGTTATCGTACAGTCCCTTTCCTTTACAATCTTTAATCTTTTTCCAAAACGTACGATTTGCTGAACCGAAACTTTGAAACCTGAAAACCGTCGCTGTTATCAAACCAGGAGAAATCCGAAGCCGCTTCCAATTACGAATAATACCCTAATCCCCATAAATTGAATGCCAGCCAATTTCGATCGATGTGTCGAATCAGCTCGCACGTACGATTCACAATGACTCGAAAACATTCAGTTTCCGCTTCCCATCCGCGATCGTTTCCCCGTCGACGTCGCTTTTGACGTGTTATGAATGGTAATGAACAATAACGGCGCTCACCCGATCGGAGCCAGCGCGTGGGAGCGCAATCTCGACATGCGATCAAAAGGGAAACAACGTTGGACAATGTAATTTAATGAAAAGTCTTCTCCGTCGACACGAACGGGGACGTTTACCCGATTAAAGATCGTAGACCATTTTCATCCCCATTTTTCGTTCCGTGACAGCCCCGCACGTTTACTTCGCAGCCATAATGCTCGACGTTAACGCTCAATTTTTATTTGCACAGCTATACATGCATCGCGAAGGGAAGAATAAATAAAAAAAAGAGCAGTAGAAATCGGTCATCGTACGAATCCGAATGTCGCGTTTCGTACAAAGTGTGCAGTCTTGCATGTTTTTTTGCCCAGAAGTTGCATTTTCGTTTTAATTTGCAAACAATGCGATACGATTATTCAGCGTGCGTCACGATTGGATCATATAATCGCGATTCGTGTATCGTTTATTTCCCGCAACAATGGCGCGATTTCAAATTTTGCTGAATTTGAATGATTGATACTAGCGGAATGGTTCCTGAAAATTCATGGCAACAAAGGATGGCATGGCGTTGTTATAATAATTTGTAATTTGACACCACGATACGGCGTATTATTCGATTCCTGATATTATCGTATCGACGTGTGTGTAATCTACTTATTTTTAAACGTAATCACGTTTCAGAAGTTTGCCAATATTTTAATTGATCGCAGTAGCGTAACCCATTTCTGTAGCTGATGACAAATGGGAATGGCTGTCACAAGCACCTACGTTGTGGCCAGTTGACACGTGACAATATCGCTCATATAAATCTACATTCATTGTTCGAGCTAGTTATCCGTTTTATTATTAAAAGCGACTATTGTCACTAGCTGCTGGTTAATTTCTCCTTTATAATTTGCCATAAGTACCTCTGGTTCCGTAAAATTTACCATTTTGTACAATACTGGAACCATTGTTACAATTTTACAATTCTATTAGGTATTAATATTGTAGGATTTGGTAAGTTAAATTTATTTAGAATCGAAGAAAGCACACTTTTCGTTGCTCCTCTTAAACCAAAACTGGCGTTCTTCGCGCATATCCTTTTATACATTCATTCATCGGACATTGTCGACTCCTTCTCCCGAATTTCCATGCATTCCTCTTTCCCAGGAACTCGCATACACGCATACACTCTTATGCATACAGTTTGGAATATTCTTGAATAATCTATATTTGAGAATTACTCGAGAACATTCGCAATCACATCTTCACAATTATAAACGTTCACACCTCGCCCACATCAAACACATATTCTTTCATTTCTCCCCACAATATTTCCTTTCAATTACAAGCATGTACCACTTCCATTATCCACTACGAAATTTAAAAATGTATCTTCCAACTCAACACTGAAAAAGCGATAAAACAATTAACGTCGTCCACGATCGTCTTTACTCCTGCGTGGTCCACGTTCGACCTTCCGCCCCTATTTTATCGCGTCTCGAACGAAACAAGACTATCGTTCCTCGGACGGTGAACACCAATGAGCAGTTAGCAGGATAGCAGAATTTACTCAGATAACAAGATAGGCTGGTGAGGTTTCAATTAATTCCGTAGCCGCTATAGTTAGCGAGCAGCCAGCCAACTTCCGTAAACGAGTTCCGTCCCCGTCCCACGTGGTGACAGCAAATATGAAGATAAGTCGTTCATTAACACGAAACGGACATTTAGCGGAAAACGTCGGGAATTTCACCGTCGTAACGAGACCCGGCGCTTTCCGTCACGAGACCGCGCCGGGACAGGATGAACGAGGATCCTCGGACTGTTGCTTTTGCAGTCGACTCGTTTAGAAATGATCCCGCACCGCCAGCCAAATTAACTCTCCCCAACCAGCAAATACGTACTGGACTGAGTGAATAAAAGAGCTGGTAAATTGAGCCTCCTGTCCGCCGCCAATTTCAGGGATATTTGGGCCTTCTGATCTTAAATGCTATTTATTCTAATGTTAAAACGAATGGGACTCGATATAACGATGAATGACTTAATGTGTGGAAAAGTGAATATAAATTCTAGAATTATCGTCTTTTTCGTCTTTACGTTCCCTTGTCTGGCCTTTGTTTTGCGAAATTGTCGCCATGGACGTACTCGATGAAAACGCATCGACGTTTGACCTCTTCTTAAGAGGTGCGACAAATAAAGAATTCTGTGTCAAAGTATCCTGCGTGCTATACAAGTGACTATTCATTATTTTGATAATGACTTATACCCTTTCTTTGATAGTTATTGATTTGGTTTACGTATCTATCAATTTTGCTAACCAAACTATCGTGTTACCTCCACGAAAAGGGAATAGAATCCCTGCGATCCTAGGATGGATAACGATTTAACGACCCTACGGAAATTCAGTTTATCTTCAGACTAGTTTGTAGAAAACTTTAGGGCTGAACCTGAGCTACCCTTCGAAAACTTCGAGGTTTACGGTTCGGTAATCCTCCGTCGAGATACAGAATGCAATATGAAACGTTCCCCAGATTCCGTCACTCAAATAGAAAATACTAGTCGCAGTTGACTATAACCGCATAAACCACGCTTAAATAAAACTTCGACCATCCCTCGATGATATTAATCACCAAGCCAAGAATTAGCTTCCACGCGTTTAGAGAAACGCGACGAGGGAGCCAAGTTACCAGCGAAACAGTAGAAAAGTCTGAAAACGGTCGGACAGAAACGCAATCTGATTTTACCGCTCGCGGTCGCCGACTTTTCGCGGCGCAATCCGAAACCTTCCCACGCTCGTCGCTCCTCGAGCGTGCATCAATAAACAGCGCCGTCATTTTTCTGGTATTTCCACGCGTGCGGCTAAACGCGCGAGTGGATTTCAGCGGAATACCACGCGGATTTCTTTCCGAGCGCAGGTTCCCCAGCCCCGACATCGCGCGGCACTGAAATTCCCACTAACGGTAAACTATTTCGCGTCGTTTCACCCGTTCCGGGTATTCCAATATTTTTCAATGGCCCGGCTAACATCTCGCGACATGCAAAATTCACGAGGCCGCAATCGATCTGCCGTGAAACGCCCGTGATTTGGACGGGATCGACTCGAGCGCTCGGAAGACGAGAACGTAGACGTTCGTTTAAACGGGGTTCGTTTAAACGTCACGAGCAGGATTTTAAATTGTTCCTACTCGGAACGCGAATAATTCGTAGCTCGATAAGCTGATCGTCGTGCGTATAATCGACCATAGCGATTAGGCTGGATACTATGCGTGGAATGGAGATTGATCGTTGATGTATCTGTCCGACTTAATTCGGTTTGTTTCACTTGTTACCGCGATTCTTGCTTGTTGTCCGTTTTTTGTTGGAATTGTAAACCACAGGGTATTTTTGCGTAATTATGAACGACATCTTCCTGATTTGCTTCCGCGTGATTATGTCATAATTAAGAGAGGAAGTGCAGAAGTAAAATCGTATGAATTTGGAACGTCGTTCTATTTCCTCGTCAATATAACCATCGATTCCTCCGATTTATTTAAACGCTCCGCGGGTATGTACAGCTGTACATATCGAGTTTCAATGAAACCAGCGAGATTGAAACTCCTTTCGAACTATCCTTCCATCCATTCCCTCCACCCAGACTGTATGCAATTTAAAATTCAACAACGTACAATCGCACGGCGAAGCAACACGAAACCATGCATTATTCGCGAGCGATTCATAGAAAATTGACTTCTTCCATTTCGGTAAATTCGAAATTAGAAGCTCTGTCTGTGCGCGATCCACGTCCATCCCGTAAATTACGGAAGCAATACTAATAGCTTGCAATAAATTATTGTAAGATAAATGAAAACAGCCTATAGATTATGCTGATTATTATTTTGTGATACGAGGTACTAGAAAATGCTGTAAATTAGTAAGTCATTCATTAATTACCCTACATGGTGTAGTAAAGGAAAGTAACGAACGTATTGCACAAATATGAAGGAACGACAAATTATTTATCAAAGCATAATAGAGAAAAATGCAAAATGACAATTGCCTATACGAATATACATCTAACCGAAGCTTTAGTTAGAAAAAAATCAAAGAACAGAATTCAATTGTCTTTTTTAAGAATATACATCCAAGGGAAAGTTTATTTAGCAAAAAAGGAGCAAAAAACAGAATTCAATTGTCTTTTTTGAGAATGTAAATCCAAGGGAGGGTTTATTTAGCAAAACTTTCGAGGGGAACTGTATATATTCTTCCCAGCCAGACAGAAGCACGGAATCGCCGAGCGCGGAAGATTCCTCTGTCCACGTTACAACCAGAACCACCCTCAAAGCCCTCGAACGGTATACTAGCTCGCAACCGTGGGGGGATCTCCAGCAGTGGCCTAATTCCGGGGGTCGCATAAACGCGATCCAGCTTTGGACGTCCGCTCGCATTCGACTTTTCGCCGGCGCTCCTTGCAATTCAAACGAGGATCGACGATAATGGGCGGCATTCCGTTCGATATAAAGTGTCTCGCGTTCGTCACGCGATCCTTGCTGCACCGATAGCCCGCGATGGAAGAAAGAACCGCCAGTACTTCTTTCCTCCTCCTCGCTCCTCTCGCCTCCTCGTCCACCTTCTCTTCTCCGCCCTATTCTGCTCCTCGTCCTTCTCCCTTTCTTCCACCCCGCCCTCGCTTTCGTTATCGAACCTCGTCGGCTGCGAAAAGAACCGCGTCTTGCGCGAATGCCTCTCTCGTTGGCCACCGTGTACGGAGGAACAATGCAGCCGGCCCCTGACAATTGAATACGTGTTCCCCGCGCGAGTGCGCGACAATATCCGCGTAAACGGGGACGTGCATGCAACGGAGGCAACGCGCGCATCTGACGATGAAGCCTGTCACACGCCAGAGCTAACTGAGCCCGCACGACGACGCCACGCGCTTCTCATAACTTACCGCGACGCAACGCCGTGCAAAACGCAAGCAGCCGGCTAAGTCATCGGCGTCATCGATCAATCCCACGCGCAAAGCCGCGGACAGGGATGATACGATCTGGTTATGGTGTTGAGAATCGAGTTCATGGTAAATTTAGGGTTTTTAAGCCTTTGCGCAGGGATGTCACCTCGGAGGGGACGTCAGCAGTGGTTAGTAACGAAGGAGGTTAGACTTGTTCCATCGTAGATTTTTGAGAAATGCAGGTTTTTTATTGAAATGGAAATTTTCTAATGTTGGGAGATGTTAGAAATACAGATTATTGTTATTTGGTTAATTTATTAGTTAGTGGGTTGGTAGCGAAGGGATGATATTTTGCTGTTTTCGAGAGTTATTTTCGTATTTGTATTTGGAGAATGTTGGAACACTTAATATTTGAACGTCTAAGTGTTGCTGATCTATGTCGAATCTGTATAAGTTATATAAGAGTTTTGGTAGATCAACATATTTGTGACTATGTCGTCGCGAGGTTGAGTGGCTTTCGATTACTTTTCTTAGGACGTGACGATTGCAGCAGGCAATTAGTACGCAGCAATCGCAGAGACGATACTTTTGTATCTTCTTCAATCAACAAATAAATAAGCAAATTGAAGCACGTTGCTTCGGGTCGCTGTGATCATTACAGTTATGTAAATGGCTACATATAGCATTTAATTATTGTAGAGTGATAACGATTTAAAATTTGAGTTTAAAACTAGAACGAAATGACTTATAAGTTTCATAGCATATTGGAAACATCAAAATTTCAATAAACATTCAGGCTGTTGCATACATCAGCACTAATGGCTCGTGAACAATTCATTATTCAACCGAGTTCATTAAATAGAGTTAAGTTAGGCAACCACAAACTGCTGCTAAATTATTTAGGCGCTCCATTCAACATGTTTAGAGCTGACATTAACTCTTGATTACTCACGTTGGCATATCGCAGTCATTCCAATTTCCATTTCACTGCACCACACATGTATATATATATTCTTGCTTTGCTATACATTCTCTATAAATTTCGTTCAGTTTTCGTCAGAGGATAATGAAATTTAGTTCCTAAATATTACCAGATAATTAAAAAACAAAGATGTTCTAGTGTGTTTTGTACGAATTATGTAGAAATGAAGGGTTTCGCTAATTTCTTAGACGCGAAACATCTTCCTCGAGTTCTTCGTCAACGATACAACCGACCTCGATGGACAGAACCACGAACAGTCACGCAGTTTGATGCAAAAAAGAAATGATTTTTTCGCTCCAACGCAAACTGACGCGATACACCGTGAAATATCCGCGAGACTCGGTCCAATCCGCTTTAGCGATGTGAACGCGATTATATCCTGGAACTGGTCATCCGCATCGCGCGCGCGCGCGCGCCTGCCACCACGAGTATTCGACAGCTGCACTGTGAAATTGTTTCCATATTGTCGTGCGCGTGGTTTGCCTGTTGTGCAGCTGAAGAGAAACACGTACTTTCGTACGATCTGAAAATCATACGTTTTTCGAGTTACCTTTGACTAAATCGACGTGTCACAGGAACATTTTCAACAAACGTACCTAAGATCATTATCGAAACAGCTCTATTTTAATCAATTTTACATTCCACGCATTTGTAACTTATTAAAAAACGTATGGTAAATCCACGAGGCAAATATCGTGATCGCGAAAGGGTTGAAATTACCACTCGCGTAGCGCGGGTATTTCGCGTGATTTTTGTTTGTACTTATTTCGTCGCATAATCGCGCCTCGTTTCAACTTTCAAGTTACGCAGCGCGATAACGGGTTATCTTCCCAATTTCTATTCAAATATCGCCTACACCGCGCCATCTACATATTATTTACGTACACTTTACGTCACCCCGTTCGTGATACTATTCGCGAGTCCCTCTAACAACGGAAACTCGATTACACCCCGGAAACTGATCACTTACGTGCACGCGTATCCACGTACGTTCGACAGCTGTACAGACAAATTGTTTCCGCGCAACCGTGTACGCGTGTGCACACGCGCGTGCACGGGAATACGGAATAATGCGAGCACGTTACAGAGCCTAACGCGAGCGTGAAGCTCAACGGGGTATACGCTCGACGCGCGTCATTGAAGCACACAGACGCGAGCCGCCAGCCCGTCAAAGCGGCGTAAAACACGGATACTTGATGTCATTTCGCGCTTTGCTGGACGGACTTTTTACAGGCTACGCGAATCCTTTGTCGCGGGAGCAACGCGAGCCTCGTCCGTCCCTTCGTTGGCGACTCGTCGATATTAAAAGTGCCGTTCCGCAGCGCTCGCGCGAGTACGCGCTGCCAAGTGGGCCTCCGAGAGTGTCGAAATTTGGAAATTTTCGCGAACACCCGTAGAAAATGTTATTACACTCGACACAGTCGCCTGAAGCTATTTCTTGCGCGAGAATATTTGTCAACGAAAAGTTGAACGATTTTCAATGGAAGATCTGTGTTGCGATCATTGCTTTTATCGTATATCATTTATACGTAAAGATTGTGAAGATATGGAAGATTAGGTTTTTATTTCTTTTAGTAGTGTCGAAATTTTGGCGAGCACCCTTTGAAAATGTTATTATACTCGACACAGTCGCCTGAAGCTATTTCTTGCGCGAGAATATTTGTCAACGAAAAGTTGAACGATTTTCAATGGAAGATCTGTGTTGCGATCATTGCTTTTTATTTCTTTTAGTAGTTTCTTTTAGTAGTGTCGAAATTTTGGCGAGCACCCTTTGAAAATGTTATTATACTCGACACAGTCGCCTGAAGCTATTTCTTGTGCGAGAATATTTGTCAACGGAAATTTCAAAGATTTTCAATGGAAGATGTATGTTGCAATAATTATTTTTATCGTATATTGTTTACGCGTAAAGATTGCGAAGACATGGAAATTGAATTTTGATTTCTAGTATCGAAATGAATATATGTGAAAATAATTATGTTAGGAAACTTTGTGATAATTAGTTCTGGCAGACAATTTTTATGGTTTATTGTTGGCAATAAATATTATCAGTGGAAATATAGAGCAACTGTATTGTTAGACTAAAAAAAATTCTACAAATATAATATAAACCGCGTATGTTTCATTTATCAAGCGTCTGGGTTCCTATTTCAGTAGTACTGGTCAACGATTCAGACAACTTTCAGTATAAAGCCTTTAATTCTTGATTGCATTCACATTTAACTGACCAAATTTCGTACTCAGCCTCAAATACAATAAAAATTAAACGTGTTACGTGTAACGGTACAGAAAAATAACCTGCAACACATAGTTGAATTTCTAATAAATAATTTGGGTCATTGTTGAGCGCAGTAAAGGGAAAGCATTCTGCGTCGCGAAACAAGGAACAAGCTCGTAGATTATAAATTTACATTGCAGTTAATTACGCATGTGGGTATAATGTTCAAGCAGACTTGATTAACCTGAAACCGTATCAGAATTAAACGTCAGCTTGCATAATACCGATATTTTATTATATGTTTCGTTGGAGATCCCTACTTCTGTCTCTGTTGCCCTCGTCTGCCGCTCCGAGACTTATTTCTAATTAGCACTATTTAATTAGACTAATTAGCCTCGTTCCTTCTGCGTGCTGAAAATACTAGTTCTTAATTGAAATGAAAATTTGATTAAAATACAATTACGTATCTGCAGAAAGATATACTAAAGAGCAGTTCTTCCGTAGAATTCCGTAGAATTTTTATTAGAAAATTTTGGAATTAAGAATCTGCAGCGCGATTCAATCTCTCGTTTGTTGCTGCAAAATTTTAATTCAACGCCCAGGGTTGAACGGAATGATTCCGCCATTCGTCTCGCATAAAGCTGAGACTACTGACGTAAGAGAAGGCACTCTTCTTGGAATTCCTTATTACAGCATCAACAACGTTTGTTGCTGTAACGGAATTGGTAAGAACACTTAACCCATCTTGAAGTATTTACACACACGTTCCCCGTAGCCGAGGTAAAATTTCTGAACCTCGCTCATGTAGCAAAGTGGCTCTTAAGGCACCGTTATTTTACAACATAATGTACAAGAGTCCACGTGGAAAGGAGCAGAAGTGTCGCGCACTCGACACTTGCAAATTGTCCGAATGTACATGTGTCCCTGTAAAAAGGCTCTAAAAGCTTCGTATAATACGACTCGCGAATAAATTAACCCTTACGCGCTCGACGTTGCTTCTCCCCAACGCGGTGCACACAGACACGCAAACCACAAACTTTTCCTACGTTCAGATGAAAATAATTTTCCCAAATAATTCGCTGCACAATTTGCTTACACACATTTAATCCAGTTAATAACAAAAGCTCCAGAAACTCCAGAACCCACCCGAAAACTCTTAAAGCCAGAAGAAGTACCGAAATTATTTTTCTATGATAAGAAGGAGGAAAGTTCTCAGCCCTTGATTCCTCCGACGCAAGGTGAATTTTCTCTACGCTCAGGAGTTATTAACTTCTAGCTGATAGCTTCTGTTTTACAGGGACTACTTATCGGAAACTTCCAGCTACCTTCGACGATACGCGATCATTGCGAGGCGCGACTTCGCGCGGGGAAAAGTCCCATTCTGCTCCACATTCGTCGCCTGCTGTAAAAACAAGGACACCGTGTCCGCGGAACTAAACTTTTTCCGCGCTCGCCTGGCTCGCGAAGCGTATGAAAAGGCTGTAATGAACCGCGCGATGAATACGCCGACATAGTGGAGCAACTCCGCGCGGAATTCACCGCGTACGCTCGCCAGATCTTTATGAAACTTTCAGTA
This sequence comes from Xylocopa violacea, assembly GCA_963969225.1. Taxonomy (NCBI): domain Eukaryota; kingdom Metazoa; phylum Arthropoda; class Insecta; order Hymenoptera; family Apidae; genus Xylocopa; species Xylocopa violacea. The sequence goes on along the minus strand of CAXAJV010000021.1, from coordinate 6,715,475 downwards.
AGAATTATGAATATTTTTGTTCCCCAGTATGGAGTAGCTCGCGGTTAAATTAACGATGGGGTGAATTATAGAAACGGTTGCGAGATCCCCGTGTCTGTAAAAAGTAACTCGAAGCGCCCCGATGCGGCGTCGTAACTCGAATAATTCGCAGCAGGCTACTCGTAACTTTCAAGTAACTCTTTTCGACAGTTTAAATGAACGCCAAGCTGTTGCTGAACGCAAGCGTTTCATTGTAATGCTCTTTGAAAAATTTCTCTGTTGAATAATAAAAATATCATACAAATTGAATAATAAAATCAACTCTGTTGAAAGTATGAGATCGCATCTGATGACCAAACGTGAGATTAATGTTCTGAGAATCGTCAAAGGAAGCAGTACAAACAATGCGATGCCAAGGATCGACGATGCAATGTTTATGTTTATGGCCTCGAGCCAGGCTTCTGAAATGTTCGCGAACGATGTTTTGGACGAGGCGTAGTCGCTCGACGATCACTCACGACTGTTAGTCTCACGCAGAAATGCGACGAAGGTGGTTCGTAGACATTTCTGACGCATTTCTCAGTTGAATAAAATAGATCTTTCTTTATATTCAAATCCCTTATAGTAGTGATACGAAAATTAGTTGCTCAATGTAAAAATGAAATCTTGGTGTCTTAATTATTAAAGTGCAATAATAAAAATCAAATTTCTCGTTGAGTGGTACAGTTTGGTGGCTGTGCTTACAGTGCGACGTGTATTTTACAACTTAAATGGGATCCAGCGTCTCCTGATTCCTCAACAGTAGAAAACACATGGGGCCACACGAAACTGCACACATTCACGGATATACGACACCACACGCACATGCTGTGAGTAGTATTATATTCCACCATTTGAACCCCTATCGCCACACTTGGTTTACTCTACACGCTCATTTTTCCCCACTTCTGGCAACACTTGTTGGGCCTTGAGCGTGCGCCATGTTCCACGAGCGAATTGTTGCAATTGCACGTTGCACTTGGCGTCGCGTTACACGTGTACGAATGCTGTGTCGCTTGAAACACTTGCAGCGTCCATCCAAATTGTTGCAGCGTGCTTCGTGACGGAGTTGAATATCGAGAACATCTCAGTTTACGTTTAATAAAATTACGCGATCTGAGAACTTCAGGAGGTCTTCAGAAGGACGAGAATAAACTGTTCTTAGTCGAAGTGAGCCGGTGAACTTCGGTTCCATAATCGTTTCTGAGTTCATAATCAATTATGGCGTTCTAATTGGGACAGACTCGAGTTCGCGCCGCGACTATTGCAGAGGGAGATGAGTATTTTAAGAATTATCGGTGTTATCTCCCTGCAGTTTACTGACTTCTGAGGACCTTAAAGGAAGGGGTGGAACAGAATGGCTGCGAGTGAAACTGAGACAAAGATTCAGGAATAATCGTGTCCTTAGTTTGTATAATATTTGAAATCCATTCGAGATAAGAGAATTTCATATTTCTTGTCTTGATGATTCATTGATAGTTGAGTCATCGTCGATTACAAAATAGTTTCGTCTTCATTAGGGAGAAAAATGCTACAACAATTTTAGAGATAGTGCTGAAGAATGTAGATTCAGTCGTTAATTATTCGTCTCAATAATCACAACTGTAAAAAATTAATTTCAGAAATGTAGAATTTAAAAATTTTATCAAGTGGAGAAGCAGTCGACTTTAAATTTGAAATTCTAGTGAAAATTTAGTAACTAAATTGCTACGCAGCTTAAAATTCCTTGACATTTTACGATACGACGATACGATGTGGATTCTAATAACAATTGGAAAATGTTATATCCGAGTTTAATAAACTAAGATATTTAGCCGCTGGAAAAGTGCGAGAATTTATCTCGAGATCGTTTCAAACGCTGCGTTCGCGCGGCGAAACGTAATTTATGAAACCAAAATGTCCCCAAAATTCTCGCCGCGATTATTTTTCCGAGCGTGTGTCGCGTTTATTACGCTCGACGAGCTCTACATCAGCAAGTTGGGGCGTCGCGCTTCTAGTTTCGTGTTACACAGCGACATGATAGTGTTCCAAGTTGCTCAATTTACTCTCGGAGGAAGTGGATAGACTGGCGCGACGCGTGACATCTTAGAGGCTGTGTAAATAGCTGTTTTAAATTTTAAAACCTCTTAATCCACTGGTACGCCCAAATTGATACGTCCCACTTAGAATTAACAAAATTAGTCACCCAACTGATTAATTTCTAAAACATATTCCTACAATATTATTTCCATATGCAAATGCGACAACAATGATAAAAGATATGTAAACCATATACGAAAATTGATCGTCAGACATAGAATTAACAAAATTAGTCACCCAACTGCTTAATTTCTAAAACATATTCCTACAATATTATTTCCATATGCAAATGCGACAACAATGATAAAAGATATGTAAACCATATACGAAAATTGATCGTCAGACATAGAATTAATAAAATTAGTCACCCAACTTCTTCATTTCTAAAACATATTCCTACAATATTATTTCCATATGCAAATGCGACAACAATGATAAAAGATATGTAAACCATATACAAAAATTGATCGTCAGACATAGAATTAATAAAATTAGTCACCCAACTGCTTAATTTCTAAAACATATTCGTATAATACTGTAAATAATAAACCATATTAAAAAGAAGTTTCCTCCAAATACATACAAAGTGTACGTGACAAACATAGATGCGAAAAGTATGAAACTACCTAGAGAGACCTATACAGTCCAATGTAGTCGATGCGCATAAATTATTCGCGGAACTTCAGTCAACTAGATAACTGCATGTTACCACAAAAGTGTCAACTACGAAACAAGGGTGGTAATTAGAATAAAAGTAGGACCTTATCTTCCCATCCAGCCACGTTTTATAAGAAAATTACACAGTGTGCTTCAGACAACACGTTTTATGGTGCACTCACAACGCAGTGACGACTTTTTTTCTGCGTCGATTCTAGAAATCGCGAACCTGTGTTCGGATCATGTAAGCAGACATCGATGACCATTCATTTGCGTGTCATAAATTCATCACGAGTCAGGAAGTCGAAGTATTTTCATCTTACGCGTAACAATGAAGAGTCTGCAAGCCCAGAGCGATGGCAGATTGGTCTGGGATCCCAACTCTCACCCTTTGCTCGAGTACCGACTCAGACCGCGCGACTTTTTACTACCACCACCCAAAGCTCGGTCCATTGAGTCGAATTTAATTTCGAACTTGAAACCTTTCGTAAGATTACAAAGAAAAGCGCGACAATTAATTCACGAGAATCACGAGAATGGAGGGCAACTTTTATCAAACTTTCGTACAGCTATGCTGAGGAATCAGTCAGTGGGAAAAAGTGAAATTCTTTGGGCTGATTTCACAGTCTGAATGATTGTCCACGAGTGATTCATAAAAAAAATCGCATATATTTTACAATAGCAATAATAATAATGTGGGAATGGGAATGAATGAGCGAGTGTGAGTAAAACGGAAACATCAGAGAGTTGACAAGCGAATGTGAAAATTAATTGTGATTGAAAAATAAATATTGAATTAATGCGTTTCAAACCGCGATTAAATTTGTATACGTATATCACGAGAAGCAAGTATCGTTGCGTAGAATTTCCTGGCAGATTCCCCCACGAAAATAAAATCTGAAAAGCAATTTCGCCACTTTTGGCTCGCGCCTTATTTCATCCCGTGGAATCACCCTTTCCATTTTCAGCGCACCTGTAGCCGATCATCCCCTAGATAAGCGAAGCGTCCATGCGTGGAGCGAATTGCCTATATACAGTCCGTGGAGGCATTCACAGCTTTGCGGACGGCACACGTGCAGTTGAACCGTGCGCAGGACTAGCCCGCATTCGTAGACAAATGTTTGCCGATCGTAGTGTCAACCCTCAGCCTCGGAAACACACTTGCTTCAGGTACTTCGCGTTGAACAGTTCCACTGAATAAAAATATCTAACTAACAACTATTGAACATCGTATCGTAAATTACTGAAAACGCGAAAATACGCGTAGAGCACTCGAAAGAAGTTCACGAACAACCCCCAAAGTGCAACGTATGAACTCTCAGTGACTCAGTGGCCGCGACTATAAAACCAGCTTAACCGATTCCTCTGCATTGTACGAAAACTCAATCAACGAGTATTGAACATCGTGCCATGAATCACTGACGAGGCGAAAAACGCGTAAAATACTTGAAAGACGTTTGCGAATCTGCGACCACCCCCAAAGCACAACGCACGAACTCTCAGTGATTCAATGGCCGCGACTATGAAACCAGCTTAACCAATTCCTCTGCATCGTACATAAACTCGATTAACCATTAAATATCGTACCATGACTCACTGAAAATACGAAAACACTCGGAAGATCTTCGCGAATCTGATACGACGACGCCCAAAGTACAATGTTCGAACTTTCAGCGATTCAGTGGCCACGACTATGGAACCAGCTTAACCAATTCCTCCGCGTCGCACATAAACTCAATTAATCATTAAGTATCGTACCATGACTTACTGAAAATACGAAAACACGCGTAAAACACTCAGTAGACCTTCACGAATCTGATACGACGACGCCCAAAGTACAATGTTCGAACTCTCAGCGATTCAGTGGCCGCGGCTATGGAACCAGCTTAACCAATTCCTCCGCGTCGCACATAAACTCAATTAATCATTAAATATCGTACCATGATTCACTGAAAATACGAAAACACTCGGAAGATCTTCGCGAATCTGATACGACGACGCCCAAAGTACAATGTTCGAACTCTCAGCGATTCAGTGGCCACGACTATGGAACCAGCTTAACCAATTCCTCCGCGTCGCACATAAACTCGATTAACCATTACACATCGTACCATGACTCACTGAAAATACGAAAACACGCGTAAAACACTCAGTAGACCTTCACGAATCTGATACGACGACGCCCAAAGTACAATGTTCGAACTCTCAGCGATTCAGTGGCCGCGGCTATGGAACCAGCTTAACCGATTCCTCTGCGCCGTACGTAAACTCATTATAACGGAATGTCGGACGATCTTGGGACGTCACTCGGCTCTAGAGTAGCGGAGAGCATCGGGTTATCGGGTTATCGCGTTAACGCTCGTACGGTCTATCGACCGGTTGTACACCGTCGGATAAAGTAGCACATATTACGTACCAGGTTGACACGTGTATTACATAGCCGTGTAAACAGGTGTGCGCGTATACGTGCTCGTACGTGGGCGCACAGGAGGCGCGTTTGTGCACGTGGAAGCCGACCAACCGGGCCTGGACGCCCCTGCCTCTTCAAAGCGACGTGTTTGCGATCAGACCTTACTATTCCCGTCACATTCTATCGGGCACCGAGTACCGCCGCGCGGATTAAAATTACAGTCTAGGCTAATCCGTTCCTGGACTCCCTCGATCAAAGATCCCCGCTGCTGGGAGAGAGGGCCTCCCTCGTCGTTTCACCCTCCCTCGCGTCTCTTTCCATCGGCGTTCGAACGATGTGTCTCGCCGGGGAAACGAAAGTGGATTCGAATGGTATCGCAGCGACGGCTGGCTCTTTATGTGACACGTTGCGCGGGACGAGAGGTTCGTGTTTGAAAATTAATGAGACGGGTAGAATCGCGAGTAAAGTGAGGTGCTTCTCTCTCCTTTTTTTCGCCCCTTTTTTTCCGAGCGCGCCGTAGGATTGGAGAGAAGTGGTTCAACCCTTTGCACGCGCAGCGCTCTGCGATACCTTGTATCGAGACACGGTGTTATTAAATTCGTATTTAGTTTTGTTTAAGGTAAATTGCATTTTTTTTCTATACTCTACGTATTATTGGATGGATTGTAGGAGGTGCGTGACTTTTAAAAACTGTAGGTTTCTCGGTACTTTTTTAATGTTCAATATTTTTCCAATATTGTTCCCGAAATTTAAGTCTAACGTATCCCACTGATTGATTAACCCCCATTTATCGAAGCAAGCGTTCGAGCATTGATTGTACGCTCGATCGTGCTTTATTTTTGAATAGCGTAGTTTTAATATTGCGGAAATCGAAGCTCCTGTCGATAAACAATCCGCCATGCATTGGCCGTTTCTTTGAAGTTATAGCAAAACTTTGAGTAACATTTTGCGTATTGCCTAATATAGAGACTATGTTATTCGATGTTGTATTAAACACAATATTCCTCTAAATACGACAGGAGATCGCAATCCAGTTGCATCCCCCAGAAACATCCCTTTCTACTTCCTTCGTTCTCTCTATTTCGCTTCCTCTGCAACACCACACGCACACCATTTTCCTATCTAAAGATTAACCATCGTGTCAACTGATCATTACGCCACGATCAACTAATTCTACATCGACCATTTAACAATAAACAATTTTACTATTCGATGTGTCCATTAACAAGCTCAAAACGAAACATCCTTTTCTACTTCCTTCGTTTTCTCTATTTCGCTTCCTCTGCAACACCGCACGCACACCATTTTCCTATCTCAAGATTAACCATCGTGTCAACTGATCATTACGCCACGATCAACTAATTCTACATCGACTACTTAACAATAAACAATTTTACTATTCGATGTGTCCATTAACAAGCTCAAAACGAAACATCCTTTTCTACTTCCTTCGTTTTCTCTATTTCGCTTCCTCTGCAACACCACACGCACACCATTTTCCTATCTAAAGATTAACCATCGTGTCAACTGATCATTACGCCACGATCAACTAATTCTACATCGACCATTTAACAATAAACAATTTTACTATCCGATGTGCCCATTAACAAGCTCAGAACGAAACATCCCTTTCTACTTCCTTCGTTCTCTCTGCTTCGCTTCTTCTGCAACACCACACGCACACCATTTCGCTATCAGAGAATTAACCATCGTGTCAACTGATTACGTCGCGCCACAATGGAAGAATTACCGAGCACAACGCCTCGTCCTCATTTAATAACACCGACGTCAGTCACGATCGCTGGCGTACAACGTTCGCAAGAATTATTCCTCTAATTGAAACACGACCGTGCCCAGGCTGGCCTCAGAGGCGCCAAGGAACCGCCTGTTCCCTCGGCGCGTTTTTAAATTAACTCCGCCAGCAAGGTTGTCCAGCCTCGAAAGAAACTCGCCCCCTCGCCAGTTGAAGCTGTCGCTGTAGCCGTTTCTTATTTTAATCGCGATAATGGGCGCTCGCTCGACTGAATATCTTCGTCGAACGAAACTTCCGCGCTCGAATGAAGGATCTCCGCGCGTGAGTTTCCGCTCGAACGAGTCAACGGGGTCATCATCACGTGGGAACTGGCGCGTGTGGGATTTTAAATACGAATCGATCGATTCTAATCGTGGTAGCTACGAGTTTCGTGACCTGGCTGTGTTTTATCAGGTTGTAATAAAAATATTAAGAACAGTATCTGCGTAAATGACTGTTCTGTGTGAATTTTATTTGCACTCGAATGTCTCCTCTGAGGGGAAATTAGAGTTGATTAGTGATCCAACTTCTTCTGTCGCAGCTTTTTGAGAAATGCGTGTTTCTCTGAAGTTTTCTATTGAAATGGAAATTTTCAAGCTCTGTTGCTAAATTTCGCTAAAACATTGCTATTTTAGTAATATTTCTAGCTTAAAATATCGCTAACTTATTAAAATTCCTAGCTTCTATTACCAACGTCCAAGAAGAAGCACAGTGGCAAAGGGTTGAAACAAAAATCCCACCTTTACGCATTTCGATCCAAGAAAACAAGAAAAATCGACAGAAGACGGCAATTTTTAATCAAATTTCTCGCTCGAGGATATGAAATTCGTGGCGGAAACAATCGGAAGGAGAGACACGCCAGAGAAAGAACCGCGCGACGGCCGAATTACAGCAGTCATTGCCGATTAGAAGCGTTGATACCCTCTTCCGGTCGCGGGGCGAGTTCAGGCTCGAGTCTCCGGCGAACGCCATTACGCGTTGATGGGGGTTAATCAACGGCGAAACTTAATCAGGGAGCAATCGCACCAGCCCGGGAATTAAATGGAAACTTCGCCGCGTCTTTCGCCGTGGCAGAGCCGAGGGGCTGCGCTCGCCCGCGTCTGCAAATATTTTACGCGGCTCGAATGAAAAGTTCCACGACCGGATCGGGCTTGTAATCTAAATATTGCACCGGATATTTTAGCCGGCTCGCCGTTTTAGCAGTTTGGAACGGGTATCCCTCGGTGGAAGTCGACACACGATCCGGCGATTAATTCGCGGCCTTCCTTCGCGCTCTGCGCCCCCTCAGCGGAACTCCTTTATCGGCAGTCGCACGCGAGCACCAGTCGGAACTGGTTCCGGCCCGTTGTGGATTTTCCTCGATTCGTTGTTTATTAATCGCCACCCCACGACCATTACTCTCCATCTTTTGTTCCTCTCCGCTCCAACGAACTCTTACCGAGCTGCAGATCGACTGGACTTTACGATTACCCTCCTCTTCTGCTGGTCGCAATTCTTTCATTCGCTCCCCGCTTTGCGTGGAGGATCGTGTGTTAATTCGCTCTTTCTCGAATGGGGAAGACAGCTCGTTTCTGGCTTGCGATTGTAGGATAATGAAATTATACTAGTAAATTAGTTAATAGTTTAAGTTTCGATTGTTGTGCATGGAATATTGTAGAAGGCGAACGAGAGTTGTTCATTGTAGGTTATTGAAAGAACGTCTCTCGTATCGAACCTCTTGTGTCTGTCTTTTATTAGTAAATATCGTGCAGAATTAATAAATGAAGGAAAATGGAAATTTATTTTGTATAGTCTTCGTTGATGGCGATTTCTTACGGTATTTAGGATTTACCATTTTTAATTGACAGCATAGATATATGTATTAGCCTTTCGAAAAATTCAATTCGAACTATTTGAGAAATAGTATAAAATTAGTCACTCAATTCTTTTGTTAATTCTCACATTGGTAACCATTAGCAGTTTATTAAACTTCAATGAGCAAATTTGGAAAATAAAATACGTCTAATATTTCCTTTTGTTCAAAAGATATAGTCTTGAGAACTGTAAAAATATTGAGAAAACTCAGAGGAGTGCGCCGAGGATGTTTGTCTTCCACATTGGCTCATTCTACTGTGCCAGTCGCTACAAACATTCTACTTACGTCTATCCTGTTCTACTGCTCCCATACTGGACTCCAATCACGATATTTTCTTCTCGTTCTAAGCACGGTGCAACAATGTACACAACAATTCGTTTATCACAATTATATAAATTAAATCACAGTATACTAGATATAAATTTGCATTAAAAGGTAGTAGATTTTATTTTATTCAACTGAGAAACGCGTCAGAAATGTCTACGAACTATCTCTGTCGGATTTCTCCTTGACACTAACTGTTGCGAACGATCGTCGAGCGACTGCGTCTCGTCCAAAACATCGTTCTCGAATATTTCAGAAGCCTTGCTCGAGGCCATAAACAAACATTGTATCGTCGATCCTTGGAATCGCATTGCGTGTACTACTTCCTTCCATGATTCTCAGAATATTAATCTCACATTTGGTCAACGGATGCGATCTCATATTTTCAACAGAGCTATTTTCATTATCCAATTTTCATTATATTTTTATTATTCAACAGAGAAATTTTTCAAAGAGCTTTAAATTATTTTAAAGTCACAATTAGCTTGTTACAAATTATTCAACACTGCATCAGAGTAATTCAATTCATTTTCACAAAACACGATCTCCCAAATGTTTCTACAATCCTCCGTCGAAAACACAAACATAAACATGTGTCGTCTACCCATCTACATTCCCCCCACGCAGTGCCACGCGTCCAAGCTTCACGAATCTCTGCGAACAATCCCGCCATCCACTTCCACGAAAGCTATCTGAATAATAAAATAAAATTACTAAATCATCTCTCAGTCGACTTCGAAAAATCGCATCGCGCGTCAGATCGCTCGTTCCGTTCAATTAAAACCTGAAAACATTGTAATCGATATTTGCAGCGCTTCCGCGGAGGGAATGGCTCGCGAAATAGCGCACGATCCAGGCTGCGCGTCGGAATTAATCGCGCGCGCGATACGTCGTAACAGGGTAAACAGCCTCGAACGGCGCGATCGTCGATTGATACCGGCGGTTCGCGGCTCGGATCGTTTCACAGCCGACAAAATTCGGCGTCGTCGGTCCGCTTGATTCGTTCGCGATTACCAGGCATAATCTTCGCGGGAGAATCGCTACGGGTTTGATTGCAGCAGCCGTCGTGTTGACAGAGAGCCGCCCTCGTCCCAGCCGCGTCGATCCACCTGGAGACAGATCGAGGGTTTAAAGTGCTCAACGGTACAACGGGCCGTAATGAACTATTTCGAGTGGAAACTAGATTGGCCCGATGCTAAATGGAACGCGGCGTAATTGCGTTAGCCGCGATAAATATTAACCCGCGCTGGGCCCCCTCGAACAGCCACGCGGGGTGCGTCGCGAAATTATTGAAGAACCCGGCCACGAACGCGAGGACGCGTGAATTACGGCCCCCCTAACAGGTTGAAGTTCGTAATGGACACGCGTTAACGCCAATTGCGACACGCTGATATCGATTCGTTCGTGTTTTTTTTGACAGCATTGGGATCTTTGATCGCGTTGCGCGATCGCGACAGCAAGTGTTTTTTTGATCGAAAAGGAGGTGTTGGTTCAAGGCGAACGTAGAAAGCTTGAAATTTGTTGTTCTGTTTGCGTGGAACAGAGGCAAACTGCGGCTCGCGAGCTGTATGTGGTTGTTTGGACTCTTGAATGCGGCTCTGCTACGAATGGCGATTGTCGCGATTTAATTTCATGAATTAGAGCTTGAATTAAAGTTTATTAAGTTGAAAAAAGGATCTTTCTATATAGTTTAAGTTTAAAAAATTTGCCTCTCAAAATTTCAACGTTGTGCTGTTGATATTTGGCTCTGTTGACTAGCAAGCTTGCTGACCACTGGAGTAGAATATTTGAGTTTTAAGCGGATTAACACTTTCGCTGCGGAGTTAGAGCCTCAGCCAGAGTCGTTCTCTCTGAGCTAGCCTAAAAACGCTGTTCATTTTTTATCTACGACTGCCCAATAATGCACGTACAATCGTTTTCTCTCAACGCATCGACACCGTACGTTTCTTGCTCAGAGTTTTTATTCACAAAAATCATAATACCCATAAATGCCAATAATACGCGCTTAAGAGCGGCTCTCGCGTCGTGTTTGAGCTCTCCGCAGCGAAAGGATTAAAAATAAAAGGTTCGTACGTTCAAGCATCAGACGCATCGATCAACGTACCCGAAGAATCAGCGACTGCGATATTTGTAGCCGAATAGAGCCTCTGTATCACAGTTTCCAACCACTCTCCAGCATGCGACCTACGAGTTTGATAAACAAAACTTTGCTGAGGACCCGGATCTAGGGATTGCATACTTATTAGAGGCACGGCGGCTGCTCCATGGCGAGTTTATGATACTTCAATCGCCATCGCGGACGAGGGAGCAATATCTTGGAAACGAGCGTGTCCAGCAAAAATGAGAAAGTTTCTTAACAAGAAATCATTTTTAGCGAGCAGAATCTTTGTACAAATTCTACGAAGCATCATCCGCATAAAATGTCGAGCGACAAAAAATTCGTTTCACTCGATCGCTGATATCGTTTAAAAAAAATCGGATTCCCTTCTCCGCTTTGAGGGCCATTTAAAACGATGCACTGGAGCCGTTTTTTTAGGACACTCTGCGCGTGAATTAACCGTACATTTGTAAGCCTGTGATGGGAGAGAAAATCGATGGCCAGACTCGCATTATTGCCGATAAATAATGGTCCGTATAAACCGCATATATAAACTCGTTTATTAGGGGCGCTGGTCTTTATGCGCGGACGTTTTCTTTTTGCCACGCCGGGCGAATTATTAAGTAATATCGGATGATTATTTGTCTCGCCGCGTGCGCCTCCCGTGTGTTATTTCGCGCCATTACGCGAAGACAATGCGGCCATAAAGTATCGGATAATTGAAATCTATTGTATCCGTTGCGCGTTAAGAACGCCTCCTTTAATTTCGCGGAGGTAATTCTTCGATTAACTGCGACCAGTAGTTCCATACGCGTAGCCAAATTGCGGTGAATTATTGGCGCAATCCTCTTCGAGCGGTTCCAGAAATTTACTTTGACCTTGTCTGAGGAGGAGCTTCGTTACAGCTTGCGATGGAAATTCAAAACGCAAATTTCGCGCGCATTTTAAGTAGTTCTATATCGAATATGATAATCATAAGTATGTGTCACCCATTGTGAGGACCCAAACTTTTACAAGGAACCCAAATGAAGGCGTACAGAGAGTTTTTCTCACGTCGAAGCGTCGAGTCAAAAGGAAATATTAACTCTTTGCACTCAGCAACCCGCAATATTTTAGCAATATTTCATCTGTTTACCTCAAAATTATATCTCCTGAGAAACTTTTATACGAAACGTTCTTCTCGTAAAAGAAACCCTCTTCAAAATTCCTCCCTTCAACTCTTTAAACACATTGTTTAAACCAACGCAAATTCCGCTGGACTGTCCCACTAAGAAGCGTCAAGAACGCCAGAGAAACGTGGCCGACTCGGAACGTGGCAAGAATTTTTCAATCGTCCCCGGCAATTTCAATTAGCGAGTGGACCCTCGTGGCCGTCCAAACGTTTGTTCGCTTTAATTAGCGCGGATTATCAGCGTTACCGTTCCGGCCTGTTTGATCGAGTCCTCGCGACCGAGTATCCCGTCGAAACCCAGAAACTCGACGCATCTTGAGTTACATCCGGGTTCGAGTTCGATCGTACAAACGCGCGGCAGGATTGGTGAACCGAATTCGAGATCTTGAAGAACCTGGCTCGTCCGTTTCGTTCCGACGGAACGATCCAGTTCCAAGCTGGAGAGGGTTCGCTAACCTGGCGTCTGGCGAGTCCATTAAACGCGTTCAGGTACACCTGTCAGGTCTAGCTGCGCTGGCAAGCCTGTACGAGTCCATTGAACCGCGTATAACCGGGCTTAATTGCTCGGCTGTACGTGCACGCGGCCTCGTCAAGTTTTTATTGCCGATTCTTCTCCTGCGGGGCATCGTTCCGATCCTCGATCAAATTCGCGCTATGATAACCGCGCGCGTGGATCTAAATTGGGGACTTTTATTCTGGGGCTTTCGAAGTTGGAGTAGTACCGCATTTTCCTATGGTTTTTAAGAGTCGATACGCAGCTATCATCGATCAAATTTGCGCTATAATAACCGCACACGTGGATCTAAATTGGGGACTTTTATTCTGGGGCTTTCGAAGTTGGAGTAGTACCGCATTTTCCTATGGTTTTTAAGAGTCGATACGCAGCTATCATCGATCAAATTTGCGCTATTATAACCGCACGCATGGATTTAAATTGGGGACTTTTATTCTGGGGCTTTCGAAGTTGGAGTAGTACCGCATTTTTCTATGGTTTTTAAGAGTCGATACGCAGCTATCATCGATCAAATTTGCGCTATTATAACCACGCGCGTGGATCTAAATTGGGGACTTTTATTCTGGGGCTTTCGAAGTTGGAGTCGTACCGCATTTTCCTATGGTTTTTAAGAGTCGATACGTAGCTTCATTGATCAAATTTGCGCTATTATAACCACGCGCGTGGATCTAATTTGGGAATTTTTATTCTTGATGGTTCAGACGATGGCTGGCGAGTGGCATTTGTTATCCAGTGTCTGAGTTGGGGGACACGCGAAAGGATAATAGTATTAATAAAAGAAGGATATGGTTTGTAAAATTTGGGACGCTGATGCTTTATAATTATATCGTTATATCGTGCTTTGGTCCTGTTAAATAAAAGGACAAATAAGAATTCTTATCACACGTCAAATACATTGCGACTACTTGTTTTGACGTAACGCGATATCTCCAACAACGCGACAAATTGCTGTGCAGCACAGTTTTCTATAACGCAAATCCATAGAACACGTAAGGTTATCAATCGCGTCATATTTTCTATTTACAATTCCATTTACGATTTTCGAAGTCGTACCGCATTCTCCTACTTTTAAAGAGTTGGTTCGCAGCTATCAATGACTACTTTTTCTTCACATGCGTGCGAGGGAACAATTTTTTATGCGATCGCGTATGTAAGCGGTTATCGGTTTAATTAAAACCGCGCGTGATCCGTTATTCCGCATCGCCAATGAACGCCACGATCGCTAATTTACTCCTGGACGTGCGCCCAATACGCAGCCCCAGTGTTAGCAGCAGCGCGTATCAAAAGCACCCTGGTTATCCCAAGTACCTCGTTCTCTAAAGTGCTTCCTTTGTATCGGCCAGGCCTTTCTCCCGAAGATAAAGCCACGAAGGCGCGACAGTATCTCGCCATCACAATGAAAAGTCGCATAGTAGGCCGAGAGCCCTGAATCCGTGCGGCGCGGCGACAATCGTATCGACGCGAGACCCCGCGCCCCCTGAAAAAGGAAGAAAAACAGTTGTGAAAGAGACTGATAGGTTTGAAAACGGAGAAAGAATCGCGAGAAGCGCGGGGCTGGCAACGGCAATGGATTCGCTTTATGCTCTCGACCTGCCCTAAGCCTCGCGATCGAGCGTACATCGTGGCTGGTTCGCCAGTAATGGCGGTCGATCGTGGGAACGACGTTATTTCATAACAGAGTTAACATCTCCACGGGGATGCATCGACGTAGAAAACGAGCGTACCGCATTATTACGTCTCTTAACGACTTTTAACCCCGATAACGCGGTCTAAAATGAAAGCCAGACCACCCTCTTTAACCTCAGAGGGATGGCTAAAGGAGTTCTTAAGGACCGGGAGAAAAAGTGGCTGGAGAACAGCAGTCGCATACGTCTCGCGCCTGTTTTCGTGACAAACGTTACGCGCAATTCGTCGCCGCGAAAAGAACAAAGTACCTTTTCCTATTCGCAATTCCGTCACCCGCTGCGCCACCTTTTCGCGGGGCTACCACGCGAAAGGGCGAGGAGGGTGCGACTGTTTGCGAATCCAGCGCGACGCTGTACGTCAGCCGTTATTTCTTTCGCGGAGGACGCGGCGACGTGACGCGACCGTAGTTCAAGGCTTCCCCTTCGACAATTTGCGCGATCCGTTTTACCACCGTCGCCTTTGTCGACTCTCGCGGACCCGACGCGATCGATCCACGTCGACGCGCGCGATAAATCAACCCCGATGAATATTATTTGACGTCCAAGCGCGTCGTACGTGTTGCTCGCGTGAATTCGTTCGGGGCTGGGTTCCTTGGGCGACATTTTGGCTGAGATTCGAACCGGTTGACCTCCGCCTCGGGGTGTTTAGAGAATTTACGAGGGTGACGCGGGCGTTGAGGCGCGCTGGGAGCTTGTAACGTCGTATTTTATTCAAAAGTTGACTCTTAAGACTCGTGCTTCGCCCTCGAATTATTATTATCGATGAAACGTATCGTTGAAGCAATTAGATTGATTAATTTTACTAAGGTTTTAGGATTTTATTCTGATTTTTTTAGATATATATTTCTCATATTTCTTAGGAAACAATGGCTATAATGGTTACGCAAATTGTGGCGACAAATTGGGTGCGAAAATGTTGACCGTTCTGAACCAATCGCAGTCAAGTTTGATCAACCACAGTTAACTCGCAGCACAACATCAATCAATCTTTGTAACCTCAGCAACCACTGTTAATCGTCAAATCAATATTGTCAATTCAATCCTGACTTACACAAATCGAGTTTGACGATCGTTGGTCATATACTTCTAGGCTTAATTGCTCGCACATATAAATATATTTACGACAGCAGTGATGGCTCGCTGGATTTAAATAAGAAATGGCGCTTAATGCTATTATATCTCTTCTCTAATAAATAAACGTTTTAAATTGTATAAAAGTGTAATCAGCATTGATGCGAACAGATATTATGTCATCTGAATTTTCTTTTCTACATTTTATGCGATAGTCTCGTTTTTACATTTAACAAATAACTCATACAAATGATCAAATTATCGGTTGCCTGAATTAATTTTCGATACTCTTGGAACCTGGCACTATTTTTCCTCCTCGTTGAATCTTCAGGATATTATATCCACGATCTCGTGTACAAGTGTGATTTAATGAAATTTTACGTCGAGCTTTTGAGTCTCTCGACGTTAATTCATTATACGAATGTGTCACGCGTATGGTGCGCGCCACGACTGATATCTGATCTTATAAATTAATTCCCCAGGACCGCTGCAGAGTATGTCTTTGCTTTAATTGCGATACCAGTTACGGAATTACTATCAACAAACTTTATACGTCGCGGCATCTTCTCTGCATCAGCGTATACTCCATTGTGAAACGTTGTCACGTAGCGCGTATTACGATTTCATCAGATTACTCTTCGTTCCTCATTTACTGGCTGTACCTTTAAGGCAGAAATCAGAGAATTCATCTTGCTTCAGGTGTTTAAATATACATAGACGTTCCTTATATTTCCGCTCTCAGAATGTTTGCATTGTGCATCACGTCCGATGCACTATGACGAGCCCAAAAATGGGGCGCGTGCAGAGAATTTGTGTTTCTTTGGTAATTAGTAAATCGATGGTATCGAGACCACTGTGAAATGAGCATCGAGATGTGCAAAAATAATATTTGATCGATAAGAGAACTCGAACCAGAAATGGCGGGACGAATTTATGTTATTACTGACATTTCCTGCTGTAAATTTAATTCCACATTTGTAGAACTATTATTTATAGGCTGAATCTAGGGTGGAAAAAGTGTGAAAATGTTGTGAAAATTTATTGGAAAAGAAATTTATGAGGAAATGGAATTTAAGTGTTCTTTGATTTGTATTTTTTCTAATAAAATTGTGATAGCTTTTAATGATGGAATATTCTACGTGAAAAACTAGTGATATACAGATTTAGTTTTTCTAATTATAATCAGTTTGTCGTGTACACAACGTAGTTGATATTAATCGACTTTCGATTGGTAGTTACAGTAAAACGTCATTAAATCATCAATCAAACTGTCGCGTGCATTTCACTGACGCCATTTTCCCGATATCAATTTTCAATAAATTACATTGAAACCTTTGATCAAGATTTATCTGGCAATTTTTTTTTCAGAAGTTACTCTGCTTATCAGATATTCTGTTGAAAAATACGAACAGATGTGACTTCATATTTTTTCACGCAATTTAAATTCGACAATAATTGTTTAACAGACCAATATAATAAACGAGATGCGTAAAGAATCGTTGAAATATTAAAACTGTGTTTTTTTAAAGACAATCTTCGTTAAGCCATCATCTGAAGCACAAAATACTTTGATCGCACACGTGGCGCGTCTCAAAAGTTTAGAGACTCATTTTTCCCGGTCATATTTGTGGCGCCATTTAGGTATTTCCGCTTGAAATATGTCCGCGCGAGCCACCTCTAGAGCCGCGAATATTTTCAGTTGTCTACGGTGATCTATTAAGAAGTACGCCACTGTTTCGTATAGCAGGTTGATTATGGATGTAAAAGAAGAACAATGCGAGCACCAACTCAGTCGACAGAGTATTCTACTAACTCCTCGCTTGTTCTCTCCTAAATTATCATCACGATACTATTTTTCACCCTCCACGCGACATTAGTCGTATTGCGTAAATTAAATTATAGCAGTTTTGTCCTGAAAACGCCATGCAACATCTCTGACTTATCATCTCCCAATTATTTTCCATACGTTCTAAAAACCGATTCATAATTAACACACAAAGTCATCGTACCACCGTGAAACACCAATTTTCCTGCTATTACTCCAACAGTTGGTATTGATTTCGAATCAAACATTTTTTTAATAAATAGAAACATGGAGAACTTAATATTTCACAATCGCATCTGTATAAGTAGATATGCATATGGAATTAAAAAATATTATTTTCAATTTCACAGCATTACGAGCCGCCCACGTACCAGCTGAACCGTATTCCACGCGCAGCTTAGATTTAATCTCTCATATTCTACAGCGTGGCCCAATAAATTCATGCTTAACCAACGTTCGCACCGAATCGATATAACCAACGCTACCGCTGGATGCTGCAGTGTGGGCGAACGTTTCGACCCCGCGGAGAGGACTCCTCTGCCACGACTTCCTTTTCCGCGGGGGCCATTTAGATTAAGACGCGAAATGGCTGCCAGCGGGGGAAATACCGACGGCAAGAGGTTTTCGGTTGTCGCAATATTTCGCTGGTAATGCGAACAGTTCCGAGGTGGTCGATTCTGAAGTTAAAAAGGCTCGTGTTTCTCCGTTCTGGCCCGCTTTTTCCTTGGTCGCGACTGGGAACCTTTGCCAGCGATGATCCAATCGATTCGTTTTACCTGCCACGACTCGCAATTTTGCGATCTACGACTTTGATGCCGTCGCACAGAGAAAGTTTGGATGCTGATGCTTTGCATTGGACTCAGGTTCTGTCTCTTCTTTTAGCTTAACTTCTTCTAATTATTGCAGACAATACAAATGCGTGCACCACTTATGATTCTTCACTATGTTATAAGTTTATGATATCGAGAATCGATTTTGTAAAGTAGATATTTTATAACGAGAAAAGGAATAACAAGCATGAAGAGTGCCAAAATTAACTTGCCAAAATTAAGAGTGCCAAAAATAACTAAATTACTCGCATTAAATTTTTCAAAATTAGCTTCGCAATTTCGAGACATAAAATCCAGTTCCACGTTGAATACAAAATGTTCACTTGGTAGATAATTACACCGAAACAGGCATCAATTTCCAGTTCCAATGAAAAGGGTACCTTCGACTCGCGACGCGCGATTCCGCCATTCACCCGCTGGCGGGGCTCCCGTTGATTGCGATTTTTCTTTAATTTATTCAGCGACTGTCCGCGCGAATTTCGGTACGTGTGAGCTAACATCCTGGAAATTGCCGTGCCGCGCAACGGCTGTCATCACGCGGGCACGCGAGAAAGATCGCGCGGAAAATAAGGGATGGTTACCGCGGCGGTGAACGGCGGGCGTTCGTTCGAAATTGAACGTGACGCGAATCCGGGCTCCGCGTGGATAATGAAAGCGGTTCCCGAGCCCCTGGCGCCCGTCTGTTTTCTTTTCGTCCCGCCGTTCAACGCTAGTTACCCGGCTACTTATCCTGCTCAAATATTGAAATCGTGCCAACTTGTAAATGTTAGCCCTGAATCGCGCGGCGCCGATTACGCAGAGGCAGCGGATCGTTTCCACGGGATGAGCCGTGATATATAAACGACGCTGAACGACAAGCGCGATACCAGATCGGCGAGCTCGTCTGAACGGCGTTAATGAAAGTAGCGGCTGAACGGTTATACCGAATTAATGGCGGACAGCGCGAGGCGAGCGAATATCAGCGCCATATTTAATGCGCCGTTCCGAAGTGCGGCAGTTATTCCCTCTGTATCGAGCATTAAAGGCGGTCGCGAAATTTTTACTGATTTCATTTAGGATTCTTCGGTTGCGATCTTGATTAAGCCTCTTGGGAGGGATATAAAATTCTGGAGTGCTGCGGTGGAGCTCGAAGCGAGGCGCAAAGCTTTTATGGGAAACGGAATTGGCTATGAATGCTTCTAATTGAGTTAAATAATTTTCCTGTGCTCTGGGGAGTACGTGTATAAGTCGCAAGTATTCATAATTGACCGCGAACGTCTTTAATTGTTATCGAAGTTCGATGGTCGTTAAAGCTTTCCCACGTGAATGGCATGAAGTTCTGTCAATCGTGCGCGCGGCTTATACAAGCGTGCAGCTGCTCTCGAAGTAGGATACACTAAGGCTGCTGCAGAAGGGGGCCTTCAGAAGTTGGCGGTCAGTCGGGTGGGGTTAATTAGTTATCCGTCAAGTGTCAATCAGAAGCATTCAGAGTCGGAGGCAATCTGACATCCGAGCATCAGTCAATTGACAACCAAAGGGTTCAGTCTCTCTAATGAGCAACCGGGTTGAATTTGCGTCATGTTTAGAACGCGGACAGATACTAATTAACGATAATTGCCTCTGGAGGAGAATTAATTTGATAAAAATATCGCAAACGCGCGTATCTGTCTCCTTGAAAATCCCAAAACCTTGAAGAACGTTGTCGTTATTCTAGTCACACGTGTGTTTAAAAAGTTGAAATATTAATTCTTTAAAAATAGAACAAAATTGTGATTTCATTCGCAGCATTTATGGAACATTTATTTTACGTATAACAGAAAACACGAGCGTTGCTTTTTCTTATCATTTCGTTCGACTGTTCAAAAATTTCGACCCCATCGCAGTCTATAATGTCCGACATTCGTTTCGAGCGCAAGAAAAAGGGGCGATCGAAACCGCCACGGCCGCGGATAGGAGGGAGCGGGACAAAATTGTCGGCCAGCGGCTATATTTATGCATTTATTTATTAACCAAGTTTTATTCGTCCCCGGGGCGCGAAGCAGCGGACGGGGTAAACAAGTGGCGCGGCGCAACGACAACTCACGGGCTGCCACCGCCAATTGCGACGATTCGTTTTATCCTGCGACGTCCTCGATCCGTCTACGTCGTACGTCAAGGCATGATAAATCAGTGTCCCGTTGATGGCGAGCATCGCGCGGCTGATAGGCAACCGTGCCACCCTCGTTTCTCCGTCGCCGATTCGCAATAGTCGTGAAACCTCTCTGCATACTCGACCCTTTACGCTTTGTTAAAGACAGCGGAGTGCATTAAGCTCGCAGCGTTCGACGAGCGTGGAAAAATATTTTCCGAACGCGGTTATTTCCGAGAATTCGAATATTTTTGTGAGAGGGTTGTTATCGATTTTCTAATCTTGCGTCAAGTTGCGCAGTTCTAAATTAGTGTCGTGACCCTTTGCAAAATTCTGAGAAACATGCATTTCTTAAAAAATCTACGATGGAATAAGTTTAACCTTCGCAATCACTGATCATTGCTGATGTATCCTCAGAGGGGACATCCAAGTGCAAAGGGTTAAATATTTTATAGTTTTTCTTTTAATTTGTGAACACTCATACGTGCACAAAATTCTTCAGTTAAGCGATCATATTTTCACGAACTGTGCGCTAATATACTTCGCGCTGACCTCCTTTCCTCTCCCTCTTCCGGTTACTCGCGCACGATTTCTACCCCCTCTGCCCTGTGCCTCTTTCTTTCCGCCTCATCTTCCCCGTGAAAAAAATTGAAAATCCACGGCCAGGCTATTATCGTGGCGGAAGATTGAGCAGAGCATTAAATGCTGACGGTAAATTGGCAGGATAGGAAAATCCCAGGCGGTGGAAAATGGGACGGTGAAATGAGAGGCAAGCAAATGCGGCTGAAATTGTTCGCGAGTGTTTATTTCAGGCTGATGTTGCGATCAATTATGCAGGACTCGACGCAGCGCGTTATTTTGGGCAATCGGTTAGTGAAGATTCCGAATATTTACAACTCGGCTATTTTTACGTTCCGCTCGATACTCGGTTCAATAGTCATATTAGCTGCCAATTAAAAGGCCTGGTGTAACATGCCATCGTTCGTCGATGTCGACCATTAACGATTTGTAATTGAACCAAGGAGATCTTACTTCATTTATGAAGTAAATTATTGCTAAAATATCGCCCAGGAAGGAAAGACTTAAAATAAGTGAATTTTGCATATAAAATAGTAACTGCTAATAAATTATTAAATGAATTTAAAGTTTGCAGTAGAAATGAAATTTGAAAGAAATCAGAGACATGGTAGGATATGGTATACAAAATATAAAAATTTGTCACAATTTCTGACAGATTCTTAAATATTCCGTAACTACTATGCGTATAGAGTGGGACGAATATGTTATAACATATTTCAAACGAAATCCTTGGAAAGGTTCGTCCGTATGAAACAAAGAAGGAGGGTCCTCGTTTCGCTCGTTGAAGATATTCTGAACTCTCCACAATGTGTAAGGAATGTCTGCTCCGTGACGTCTGATTCTACTGGCGACAAGCCACCAAGGACTCGCGTCAGACGTACGACGCGATGGTCGTCTTCCCACGTCGATGTTGCCGATTTACGCCGGCATTGTGGGAACAGCGAATCGACTCGTCGTCGATATCCGTCGACCAATGTTTATTGCATACTGACGTCGACACAATATCGAGGATCGTTTTAGACAAGCTACGTGAGCTCCACCACAATTCGAGTTCGATGTTTCCCAATTGTCCTCGGCTCAAGGGAATTGTTGCGCGTGTATATATGCTCGAATTTAGGTCCCGAACCAAAACGGAAAGGAGCGTTCCTGCCCAATCCGTTAGTCATTCCACTGGAAAGTAAAACAAGAGCCAATGTTTAACATCACTGCGACTGTTTTGACTAACATCTTCGATGTTCAGAAAATATTTCAAAATATATCGATAAAAGTATCTGTAACACCTGTAATATCATTTCCAACTAAGAAATGCGTGAAATATGAAATGAAACATGAAAAGGAGACAATAGATTCACGTTTCGTATGTTGAGACAGAACGCGTACAATTGAACATCATCCCTTCAGAGTAATAATCAAACTTCGTAAAATGAAACTTTGAAATTAATTCGGATTCGCGGGTACATGTTAAACTTGGTCCCGTCCTGGCAGTTAGCTTTCACGTGGTATTCGACACAATAGAAATCTCGAAGCACGAGTTGGACGCTGGTACGCTTAGCATTTAGGCGATCATGGCCGCGCTCTGTCTGTCCTGATACGCCATAGAACTCCGCATCTACTTAAGATGGCGAGGGACGAGAGGCACGCTTCGCGTCTTCGACAGGAATAGAGTGAAGAAAGAGTCCGCGCAAACGATGAGATTTAAGCAAAACGATAATCCCAGGGCAATCTGGTTTGATTCGAACGGTCGAGAGTCCGCTGAAAGAAGTAAGGCGATTCCCTGCGTTTTCATTTGCTTAATTGAAAACGCGAGCCACGGCTGACTCGCTTCGCATCAAAGCTAATCCCGCTCAACGTGGAAATGGACTTGTTCCTTTATTATCCATATGTGTGGGGGTGACTTTAGACTTTAGACTATCTTCTGGAGGAGAGAGGAGAATTAAAGTTACTTGGAAATCGACAGAAATGGAAGAATCAGGTTTTTTCAGTCTGTTTATTACAAGACGCTTATTATTTAATCCTTTATATTCCTAATTTCAACAAACAGAATCCTACATACATGTATATCGTATATTTATATTTATATTTACATGTACAGTGAGTATATTGTATTAAGTTTGTATATTTGCATATATCGTATATTTAAATACAATATATATGTACATATGTATCGTACATTTACATATACAGTGAGAGTCGAAAGCGAGTACACGTCTAGAAGGCAAGATTGCAAAAAATTTTGCGCACATAAATGTATCCACTGCACCACAAACATCGCACATCATCAGATATATCGCTACCACGATTTTACTGCCAATAAAATGTAACATAAACGTCCGATAAACTTCTGATCAATATTAAACAGCTCATTTTATTCTATCAATTTTATTACCGCAAGGAATGTCAACTCTTCGAGCTCGCTTTGACGCGAGTTACAATACTATAAAGTCATGAAGTGAAGATTCGCTGAAAGAATTTATTGGAAATTCATTTTACTTCGACCAGTAGCCGACTAATTTATTCGAAGCATTCTGTCGTCGCGTCGCTGGATCTGCTGGAAAAATCGCAGCGAGTGTTACGCTGGACGTTCTGTACGCTCATTTTTTATTCACGCTGTATAAATGCATGTACGCACCACGGAGGAAGACGCGGTTTCAATGCGAGCGACCTCAGCGACAGGCGCATCCGAAATTCGCGCGCACTACCCCTCCTCCCCCCTGCCGCGTTTTCCAATTAATTATTTCCATCATTCTTGGCAATACACGGCGGATGGTTGATTAAATCTCGAGCACCGCGGCGCTCGGGGTGGAGATAATATCGTGGATTGGAGGGAGGCGAGGGAACAAGGGGAAAGAGATGTTCATGGGGGCTGCGACATTTTTTGCGCCGTTTAGCTCCTCTGATCCATCGATTATTTAATTGGAATCCGAGTTCGTCCCGGGGGACATCGCTCCCGGGGTGGTTTCGGATCATGTTTTGCTTTTACGGAGCGCGCGAATGAGTCAGACACGAGTAATTGAATGGGCGACGCTATTATTATTTGTTTTCGAACGAACATAGCGTACGGGGTGGTTGAAATTATTCGTGAACTGTTTATTGCGCGTAAACAAAAAATTGCGCGTATAAATTCGGAACGCACGCACACGTGGATCGTGTTGATATCTTTAAATGGAGCATCCTTTATTTTTTTTACACCATCAAATTAGTACGTCGTTAGAAGACGAACGAGTGAACGTCAAAGTGCGCCTCGAGTATTTATTTCCCCGCGAAGGTGTATCGCTTCAGCTCCCGTAAAATGGAGGCCCCTCTATTCACCGTCGACCAGCACACGCGCGAAACAGTTGACAGAAATTGTTAAGTTACAAAGTTCGCAAACGCCTATTGAAACATAATTACGCTGCAATTCCATCACCTTTGCCCGTGGGGGTTCTACTTTCAAACACCCGGGACAGCCCCTCGCAGTAACGAAATCGGGAACACGAGCGCGCTTTTAACAAGCGATCCTCATAATTAACGTAATTTCCACGGCGTTAAAGATGAGGGTAAATTTAAACAACTAGTTGCCGGTAACAAAAACCGGCAACACGGACGGGATTAATCCAAAAGGAAAGTTCGAAAGTTCACGTGGGACCCGGCCCGAGCCGAGGGGCGGAAATTCTTTTTTCCATCGTTCCTCCCGCGAAACGTGCTCGCGCGCGCGTCCACGTCCCGTTCACTCGTTACGGGGACATGGCACGAGGGTTGAATGAACAAGAATACCACTCACTTCATAATTCCCGCGAAAATCGAGATATTCTAATCGTTAAAGAACAAAAGTAATATTTTTAATAGTTGCATTTCATTTTCTGCATAGCAGCCATCTTCTTCGCCTACTTTCAGCCATTTCTTCGTCACTGGTTCTTCCCAAATTTCTATTCATCTTGGAGTTGAATGAACAAGAATACTAGTTGCTTTATAATTCCCGCGAAAATCGATATTCTAATCGTTAAAGAACAAAAGTAATATTTTTAATAGTTGCATTTCATTTTCTGCATAGCAGCCACCTTCTTCGCCTACTCTCAGCCATTTCTTCGTCGCTGGTTCTTCCCAAATTTCCATTCATCTTGAAGTTGAATGAACAAGAACACCAGTTACTTTATAATTCTCACGAAAATCGATATTCTAATCGTTAAAGAACAAAAGTAATATTTTTAATAGTTGCATTTCATTTTCTACAGAGCAGCCATCTTCTTCGCCTACTTTCAGCCATTTCTTTGTCACTGGTTCTTCCCAAATTTCCATTCATCTTGGAGTTGAATGAACAAGAACACCAGTTACTTTATAATTCTCACGAAAATCGATATTCTAATCGTTAAAGAACAAAAGTAATATTTTTAATAGTTGCATTTCATTTTCTGCAGAGCAGCCATCTTCTTCGCCTACTCTCAGCCATTTCTTCGTCACTGGTTCTTCCCAAATTTCCATTCATCTTGGAGTTTAATGAACAAGAACACGTTACTTTATAATTCTCACGAAAATCGATATTCTAATCGTTAAAAAACAAAAGTAATATTTTTAATAGTTGCATTTCATTTTCTGCAGAGCAGCCATCTTCTTCGCCTGCTTTCAGCCATTTCTTCGTCACTGGTTCTTCCCAAATTTCCATTCATCTTGGAGTTGAATGAACAAGAACACTAGTTACTTCATAATTCCCGCGAAAATCGAGATATTCTAATCACTGAAGAAGAAAAATAGCATTCTAAATCGTCTTAAAAGTTATATTTAAGTTTCTGCATAGCAGCCATCTTCTTCGCTGGTTCTTCCCAAATTTCCATTCACCTCATACTGGTATAACAAATTGTTACAAGAATTAATTACCTTCATTCGCGAAAAAACAAATTTCAATTTTTAAAAAATCTGTACAAACTTAACTTAAAATATTCCGCACAAAATGCTTATAAAACACGTATTATTGTTCGACCTGTTGATTCTTACGAAACTTAATTCTAAATGCACCTTGCGCGTCCACAGGTTTACCGAAAAAGGGAAACATCTTACGCGTACGAACATTGAAACAAGCTGTGAACCTTTTCAGCGACGAAGTTTAGTATCAAGGAAACGCGATTATTTAATTATCCGAGGATTCCTTTATCCGAGCTATTATATCATCCCACGTTAATTCAGGCATAGGAGGAGGGTCCGCGCTGCACCTTGACTTTCGCAGAAGTTATAAAATCCGGGGCATTACTTCTCATTCAACCCTCGTATTAAAGGGAACCGCTTCTTTATGGCCGAGATCGACGGTCGCCGCGTTGAAAAGGATCTCTCTCTCTCTCCCTCTCTCTCTCTTTCTCTGGTCGTTGCAAATTTCCCCGTTGGGTAACTGAATTATTTGAAAAGGAAGCCCCGACGCGGCTCTGGCCGGGCACGAAACGAAACGGGACATTCACGAAAACTGCATAACGCGCCGTGAACCGACGGCGAAAAAGGAAGACGAGACGATGACCCGCGAGAGGCGACCGCGGCGGAGTTTTCTCGCGTTACACGTTTGAAAAAATCCCGACCCGCCGTAATTTCGAGCACCGCGCGCGGGGGCGGCGGAGGGTGGAATTTTGTTTCCGGCGACCGGCTGAAACATTCATCGCGCTGCGTGTAAGATTCAGAAATGGTAACCGGGCTGTTTAATTATTCCTCCTTTCAACCGACGCACCGGGCGATAGATAACGAAGCTTGAAAGAGGGCGCGCTTTTCGTGGCATTTAAAATTCTTCTTTTGCGCGGCGAGCACCGCAGACTGTTAATATTAGCTTTGCTGTGTGCGGTCGGCAGTAATATCGCGAGAAAGGGAATCGCGTGTCCCTTCGTTTCGTTGCTGCAACGTTTCAAGTGTACACGCTGCGCGCTGTCGTTCCAAATTCGAGGATTCCGATCGAACGTCGCGCGTTCGAAGTGATTTTGTACATAAGTCTGTTTTCGTGCAAGAGAAGATCGTGTGAAAGAAGAAAAAGAGATTATGATGATCGAGGTTCTGCTGTATTTTCTGTATCTTTATAAAATTGAAATGATAAAATATTTGAAGTCTGTCAAAAGAAAGCTGTCGTAAATCTATAGTAATTACAGCAAGCTCTGGTAATACCCACAGCTTTTTCGCTTCCAGTTAATAAAATACTTTCGATGAATTCCCAGCCCAATCCATTTGCATCGGAGAGAAATAATAAACTGAGTTTATTTAACGATCAAATTATAAAGCTCGCGAGCAAATATTTTATTTGAACCGCAAGCTTGGTGTCGACAATTGCTTTCACTGGTATTTTTTGTCACCACGATGTGTCACGTGTGGCATAAAGTTCGTGTATCGAAAGCATTTGTTCGATAAGACTTGAAATTTAATTGAACACCATTCTACTTCTACTTTATTTGCACTTTTTTTCAGATGAGATAAAATTGATTCCATTTCGTTCTGCCGTTAAAGTACTTAAAAAGAATAAAAATTGGAGCGCTCGTTAGAAGGCAGAGATAATTTTGACCGTCATTGTCTGCTTGACCTGAATTATTAAAATCCGAGTGAACTTTCACAAAAACATTTAACAATGGACCCCGGTTACTTGGTCCGTTTTAGTTAAAAAAAAAGCAGAAGTATGTACAATGTTATCGCAGCAAATAGCGGATCTTCTCGTACAATTTTCTGTTCTTCAAAAATATTTTTTACGGACTCCGCGTTTGAGAAGTGCTTGTTTTTTTTACAATTCAACGTTTCCTCGGTATTTTCTCGCTTGGAATCGTTTAAATTTAATACATTTGAAGGAAATAACAAGCTGACGTTTCGACGATTGTTTACAAGATGGTATTAAATACGTAATTTCGTAGTATTGAATGTTTAATCGACGCCAGTATACGGAACAGTACTCCTAAGGCAGGCTCATAAATATTCTATCAATGTCACTCGAATAGTATTACATAGAAACAAACAGGAAACTTGATTACGTCCGCGTCTCCCAAATGGTTTACTTGTATCACTGTAAACTACTGTAACAAAATACTGTTGTAGATGTCCATTTTTGAGATCGAATCTATCATTTCCTATAAGACTATTTATATAATATTAAACAATTGATCTGTGCAGACGATCACGTTTTTATTTTTTGCGTTGGAACGTAAGAAATATCCGCTTGGTACGATTCAAATAAATACACTTCTATCTCTAATTATTACTTATTCATTAAAACACGATCCAGTTAAATCGGGACAGTTTAATTTCTTTGTAATTGAATAACGAATTTATGACCATTATAAACTCATAAAACACGTCTCTACTGCTACACGGTTTATTAATATTTTATTGCTTAAAAGTTCGTTTGCAGAAGAAATGTACGCGCCAAGAATAGGAAAACAATGCAGTGGATTTTATTTCGTGCAATTCTTTCTTTCAATTATACCAGAAACATGCGCCAATTAGAGTAAAATTGTATTCAAGGCAAACGCCGAGAAGTTTCGAATACCGTACGAAGCAAAAGTGGATTACGCGATATCTAAAAATACACGAACAGTTCCCCGTAAATCAGATTATGACCAAACACCACGTTTATTTAATACGCAGCATCGAACGGACGTTTATTCGACATTTCGACGAGCGCGAGTGAAAAAGTGGTGAAATCGTCGAATAATTAAATTTCACCTTCGAAACTGTTGCTACAAATATTTCGCGTACTTCTCCCCTTTTATACGCGTCCCGCGCTTTCTCGCAGCTTTTTCCCGCTGCTCACTACGAAGCATCGAACCGTAAGCCACGGCACAAAGTGTTTCTAAAAACTTCCCGCCCGTTACCATTTACCGGCTCGCAAAGCTTCCGCAACCACGGTGCCGCCATTTTCGCCCCGTAACAATCTCGTTCAGAAGAAAGTCTCCAGATTTTTGTCCATTACGGTGTCCCGATCTCGCAGCAAATTACACGCGATTCAGGGACCGCGAGCAGACCCGCAGAACTGTCAGCGCGAAGCACTTTGCCCCTCCCGCTTTCTGTTAAGACGGGGGTGGATCCGGTCGGAAGATTCCTGAAAATAATACTGAAAATAATATACATATAATACGGAAACTTAAGAGGAATAAATAAGAAGCATAGTTCTTATTTGAGATCTTTGGGATTTGATTTTGACCCCGAAGATGGCTCCCTACGGGATACTTCCGAGGACCGAACTTGTCCCTCCGGGTGACCTTGAACGCAATTTTTTGAATGACCTTTTTTTTTTTTTTTTTTTTTTAGTAATCGATTCTTCTAAAACCGCGTTTGATCGAAAATGAAGGCTTTGATTGAAATAAACCTCCCCTAACGACGTAACTCAAGAAACCCCCAAACACTTCCCAACAGTGGAAGTATGGTATAAGTAAAGGCATTGATGCAACAGAAAATTGTTATTGAGTTGCAAACGCCGCTAAACAGAGAGAGAAACACTTATATGCAGCTGTCTCTGTCCAGTAGCGCATGTCTATGGAAGCAACGCGCTTCAACCATTTTGATTTCTCCAAAGCGAACAGCCCCGCCCTTATCGTCGCTAATTCTACCGTTGACACAAGTGCTTGATCCCCTAACGTACGAGCCGTGGACCAAGCGCGCTCGAAATTGTACACTAATGCAGGCTAAAAGTGCGGCTGAGGTCCAACCAGAATATCGAGGTGTCCCCTAGATAACCAAGAGAGGAAGACAGAGAGAAAGAGAGAGAAAGCGGGACGTTTAGCAGCGCGAGCAAAAACGAAGCAAGAAGGTAATTCGAATGATGGCGATCAATGTCAGGGGGACGCCTGGGCAAAAATGATGGCGCGGGGGGCCGCGCGCGAGGAAAGTAAGTGTACAGGGCGCCGTGGCAGGCGGGCGTTAACGAGTGGCATCGCTCAGCCGGAGCTTAAACCCTCGTTAGGAAGCTAACAACCGACCATACGTCTTGTAAATCGCTGGCCCAGGTCTACGTGGGGCCGCGTGCTAGGCGCGCAATGCTTGGGATCCACGAATTTATGCGGTCGTCGAACGTTGGACCGGGTCCATGCGATCGAGCGACCGACGAGCTCCCTGATCGACGACGGACGCGACGCTGATCGTGGCGGTTAACTGGCGCGCGAACGCGTCGGGCGTTTCGCGCGCGACCACCGCCATTTTAATGGAACAAGTCGCGCGTCCACGGAGGCTCCTCGGAGGCGAGGAAGAAGCACCGGATGGGTCGTTGGTCGCGCTCGACCCGGGGAATAGGGCACGTTGACCGCTCGATTTTCAATTATCGCAGACGCGTTTACGATTTAAACGATCCGTCCCTTGGAACGTCGCGGGAACTTGTTCTCGACGGATCGATCGGCCGGTTCTCCGCTACGGCTTGGAATCGAGTTTAGATTACGCCTGAACGACGTCTTTTATTCCCCGTGCTACTCGTACGGAGAGCATCGTTTCCCGCGCCCCGATAACGCTCGTCAAACGACGAGTCGTAATCTCATTTATCGCGGAGATTTCTAAGGGACGAGAGGAAAGGAGGGAGATGGAGGGGTGGATATGTGGAGAACGAGAACAGGGGTTTACGAGGACGGTGTTTTTTGGTCCCGCGCAATTCCCAGTATTAGAAGCCCCGCGAATGACCTCGAGTCTTTATGCGTTCCGCGCGAGAGACTGCCATGGCGAGTCGATCGTGACCAGACTCTGACCCCTTGCGACCAGAGTCACGCCGAATGCCTTATTTCCGTGAGGATCAACGAACCGTTCTGGTCGTGCGCGACAACCTGGAATTCGCGAGGAACAATCTCTCCCACACGTTGGGGGAAGCTCGAGTATTTCTTCGAAGTGTCGTTGTCACACGTTGAAGAATTCTTACAATTTTCGTCGACGATGAACTGGATTACGATGAAATCACGTCGATGATAGTGTGCCATCGATATCACGGACGATCGTCCAGTATGGTAGCGTTTTTTCAAGTATCGACGTGTATTTTGTCGACGTAATGAACGAGTCAACAACGAAGAGGAGGTTTTCACGACCTCGAAGAGCGCAGCTTGCGATTCAGCTAAAATACACTTCCGAGGCGTGCGATGCTCTGAAATATTTGATAATTTATTCAGCGGAAGTGGTAAAGAAGTGTGCTATAAATTCGGGGGCAGAGAGGTATATTCTAATTTTCAAAAGTAAAAATACTAGTATTCAAATGTCGTTTCCATGTTTCTCTAAATATCGTCCCCGTCAGCAAATAATCTCTAAAATTGGAAGTGTTATTGAAGCTGTCTCGTGCATCGAACAAATATAAACCAAAACTGTAGAAACTCCTGCACCAATTAATCTATTCCCAAGATCTGTTACACTTTTACACAGCTCCTTTTAATATCTCAGTAATTTTGCTAGTCCATCGCCGGCTATTTTAATTCGGGGTTCATAAAATATGGCGGAGCGCGTCTCCGGCTATTTACGTGTAAATCTTCCGTCTCTTCGTTGGGTGCGTTGCCCTCCTGACGCTCTTTCGCAGGTCCTTTCACGGGTCCAAATAAGTGATAGTCACGTGGCGACAAATCAGGATTGCGAAGGAATTGTACAACAGTGACCCACTGTGGCAGCGCCAATTTTTCTTGGATTATGGCCGCGATACGGGGTCCAGCGTTATCGTGAAGAAGCAATGCACCGCGGATTCGTGGCCGTCGCCTCTTTCGGACCGATAAGCTGCTTTGCATTGGTTTAACGCGATTCTCTCAACGATTTCCGTGTCCGCTGTTATTTACCGATCAGTTTTAACGAAGTCACGAATATCATTTTCATAGAATTTTATGCTGGCTTTCAAAATTGAATTTTGTACACTTTTACGCTGAGAGATACTTGCTTCCTCTGGATTTCACTTGGTTCGACAGTTTTGTTTATTAAACAGTTAACAGTAGTGATTGGATTACGATACTTAGCTTTTATCGTATGGCAGATTCGATTCAGAGGAATTTGATATATTTTTAATCACTTTCCCTGTATCGGATCTCAATATTTTATTCTTCCCAGAAGCTTTTATCTTAATTAACGCGGCATTTTATCTATGGCGAGCCATATTTTCTGTTCTGAAAGGGTTATTGTATAATGAAATTTATGCACGGTACGCGAAGGTTTATCATTCTTTTTATGACATGGCTATTAGTTACTGACGGTGTTATAATTAAAATGAGCAGTCCGCGAGTAAATCGACTTAAATTCCGGGAACACTATATTCTTTAAAAAAATATGTCTGGCGTTTTCAGCAACAAAATTGTGCTAATCACATTGTATGTGTAGAAAACAAGATCGTAACGCAATTTAAAATAACTTACTTAAACTAGTAGCTAACTTTCTTTATCTCAAATAAAAATTAAACTTAATATAATAATAAAAATCAAATTTATGAAACACTCCACATCCACTACTTAGCAGAATTTCTGTGAATCTGATAAACTGTGATACGAATGTCAATTATACTTAATTGCGTTAAAACTGCAAGCAGAACAGTCTACAAATTTTTATTTCCTAAATTGTTTAAATTACATTCCACACTATCAGAAGTCGAATTAGCGGAAAAGAGAAATATTGTAGAAAGTATAGAATTTTAATTATAATTAGTGAACAACTCACTGCATAGTCTTTATCTCGATGTAACCTTACAAGATCCACCAGATACCTGTTAACCTAATCTTAAAGGAAATATGCATGTGCACGTGCACAGAGACACTAAATAAGCCATGCATATGAATCCACAGAGTTTCCATAAATATATAATGATATCTGCGGAATGATAATCTGTTATCTGTTTCTGTGATATCTGCTATCTGTTTGAATAACTTCCCACTTCGTAGAAGCGTACTCATCGCCAGCACTCACGCTTGTTAGTAAAAGACGAAATGTTTTTTCGCAACTAGCACTTAAGACGGCGGTCACTCGTCCAGATAAAATATTCTATGCATCTCTTGAATGAATTTCATGGCGGTCTGGAAATGCATGAAACTGAAATATCTTTATCACGTTGCTTGAACTCGTCTACATTATTCATAGGAGTTGAATACACCAAACGTTTTAGATAATCCACGGAAAGAGATCAGAGAGATTTAAATCTGCTTATCCAGGGATTATTATCGTCTGCCCATTTGTCGAGGAATCTGCGGTTTTATCGCGTGGACGTAGACGTCTTTTAATTCATCATTTCTTTCTTATATTTATTTACTACCAAAATTACTTAGCGAATAGCACGATGTAGCTTGTTCCACCATTTTGTGAGGGTGTCCTCGCAATTTTTCGAATTATTGCCTCGAGATTGACAAATGTCCAAAGTACAAAAACATTTCCCACGTGCCATTGATGATCAACAAGTTTAATTAATCGTGCCAAACAGAATTTTTTCGAGAAACTGCATCCATCGACGACTCCATCGCTCACCATGCATTATATTTGATTGCGATCTAACGAAACAACAGTTCTGACACGTGTAATCTCAATTTCGAGGGACCCGCAAGCGGCATCTTTTATTTGCCCTCTGGTCAGCTGGGTTACGTGACCGCTCGTGGGGATCGAATGTTCGCGTGACAAAGAGCAACGAGTAATTAAAAGACCTTTGGAGGCCGTTCGTTGGCTGGCCCTTGTACCATGCTCGTTTCGCACGCAATTTATAAGAACCATTGTTAAGTCGTCCTTCGCGAGCCAAAAATCAGCGGTTTACAGCGCTAAGTGTATATCGTTTCTTCGAAATCGCGTCCACCATTTTGTTTTCAGTACAGGATATCGCCAAGAGATCCACGTGAGCTTTTTCATCGAATGTTCGATATTAACGCGGTTTAATGGCGGAAGGTAGTTACATTCGCTCTAATAAATTCACGATATTATTTATTTATATGTACAGAAGTCGTAGCCGCTCATTTTTAATTACATTTCGGACCGAGTCGATGCGTATTTTATTCCGAGCCGCCCTCAGACTTGTTAAAACGATCGACGATGATTATTATCGAGCACACCTTCGTGTTCGTTAAAATAATTCTGTTAACGACATAATGCAACGCGCGTGCAACAAATTTTAACGACGATTTGAAAAACAAAAAAAAAAAAATATACGCCTCGTAACGCATCGCCTTGATTAATTCAATCCTCCGGCGAACGGTGAGAAAGAAAGCAATTAAATTAAATTGGACAGTCCGCGTCAACGCACACCGCGCAACACGTGTTTCATTTACCCGAATAATCGTTTATTCGCGTATTTTTGCCTGGTTTTAGCGCAAACACCGCGGAAACAAGTGTACACATCGACCCGGCCATTGAAGACTGGGACTGGCCGCGACCCAGCGACGTTATCGATGCTTTTTGCTCGGCTCGTCATGAAATTAATGCCTCGCGAATGAAATATGTATGAGCGGTTTCTCTCTTTCGATTCCTTCCGTTCGCCCTCCTCCTCCTCCTCCTCCTCCACCTCCTCCTCCCCCCCGTTTTCCGCTTCGCTGTTTCTTTGTTCCAGCCGGAAATACCGCCGCGGACGACGAGAGAACGCATTTATTGTTTTAACCAGCAGGGACACGCCGCGCTGTGAACTGGAGCACGAGATCCGTTCCATTTCTTCGAGACTTTCAGCCGCTGCTCGGCCATATTGGAACGTCAACGCGTCCCGCGCGGAGCAGCCCCGCCAGAAATTACGTTATCGAATTGCGTGTACCCGATTGTAGATCGAGATAGCGGTAATTGCATCCTTCGATGTTTTTTTTTCTTCCTTTTTCCACCCTCCTTTCTGTTCTTACCTCTGGAGAAATTAAGTTGGCGTATCGAGTCGGGGTTGTAACGAACGGCTCCTCGAGTCGACGTCGCGTATTTCACGAAACAAAGCGGAGTTTTGTTGTCCGCGCGGATTTTTTTTTCTCCCTCAACTTTTATGAAATTATCACTGCGCCGCAATTTTTCACGTCAATTGGTTTTTCGTATATTTCGATACGATTTTTACAGCTGCGCGACTGCATTGTTAGGTATATTGATTTCGGGCGGAAATATTTTTAGTCTGAAAAGTTCCATTCATTTCGCGTGATGTAAATTGGCAATAAACTTTTATTTCGATCTCGGTACGGTTTTTTAAAACGACGGGGCGCATAGAATGCTTTGGAGAAAGAAGCATATCGAAGCCGAATTGAATTGGTTAAAACAAATAGCTGTCTGCACCTTCCGATAAGTATTGTTCTCTTCCTCTGTTGTCGCAGAGAAACGCGTTTGAAATTGAAAATAGTGTAATTTGTTATAGAATTAATGGTAACAAAAATTGTCGATGTGAAACACGTGCCACAAGCGTTCTAACAACATGTTTAGTGTCTCCAATTATAAAAGTTAAAAGAAGATTGAATAACACAACGTGTACACGTTACGGCGACCACAAAGGGATGTTAATAAATCTTTAATCTGCGTGTTCTGTGACGTTCAGTCGAATAATTAAGCTTAACCTTTTCGCTACTAACGGTGACTATACTTAACCCACGTTTAACACTCGCCATGCACTGACGATGACTACAGTCACCTAATGATTGATGCTCGTTGTGCAGCGACGGTGACTTCAGCCACTCGTTAAATTTTGCATTTGTTTTCAACGTTGGTAGAGCAGAATATATCTGTCATTTCTTTAATTCAAGTGCGTCCGCGTTAGGATTGCCCCGTGCTGGAGTGGCACATTCGCGAACAAGCGGTACCTCAAAAGTGACCAGTCGCCCATACCACGAGCCTACCCTAGCCATTTGTAGCGATAGGTCTTCTATTGCACCTCGTCGCTGGCCACTGCACGATAATAATTAAGCTGGGATACACGAAACTTCCAATCGTTCAATACTTCCGCGTAGCCACAGAAATTTGGCGGAAACGAGACGCGGAATCCAATTAAAACGAGCCTCATTGGAAAACGCGGATTCTGGAATACGCGGGCCCCGTAGTCGCTGGTGGGCAAACTTATAATCCTATCGACGTGCAACGCGCACCGTGCAATTAGAGAACGAGGACGCCAAACACCAATAACGAATCGGCAAAGCAGAAAAACGGCATCAACGTCCCGTGTACCGAATATCCAGGCGAACGTCCGCGCCCGTCGTAGCTCACATTTGCCCCATTAAGGCCGGACGAGAACACGAGGACGCGGCTTGTTAATCGCCGCGAGATTACACGTCGCGCTTCCACGGCGATAATGAGAACACCCGGGAGAATTCGATAACGAACGTCGTTAACGACAAACGATGCCTTCTTCCTTCGACTCCACTTCTTATTCTGGGTCACGGTTATATACATGCCGCTCTCTGTGCATTAATTATCGCGGGTCCGCGAGCCTCGCACGGCTATCGATCGATATCGCCCTCATCGTTTCTCGATCGTATCACTTTTTAGCGGGACCGTGGAAAAAATAGTAAAATGGCTGAGAACTTTGGCCAGATATCTGATCGAAAAACGAAATTATGGGGAACGTTCTAGCTTTGGGTATACTGGTATGTTTTCTAAATGTTGTGCGTGGAAATTTGTTTCAGCACTTGTCTCTGGTTTTATTTATTGTGATATATGAAATATTTTAATGTGCGTGAAGCATTCGGAGGATAAGTCTGTCAAAGGATGCTTATTGATGAGTCTCTTAGCAAGATCCAATCGAAACAGTGGTTTTTCTGTTATTTTTTTATGTCTGCACTCTACCATTCGAGTGTGAAACTGAGTTTTATTTCCAATATTGTTAATATTCTACGAGAAAGATGAAACTATATATAGCGTAGAATGTAATATAAATTCAAGCAGTCTGTTCATTAAAAAATTGTTCGAATATGTCCGCGCGAAGGAATTCCTGGCGCAGAAAACGCGGAGTCTTATAAATACTGCAAGGATGCGTTGAAACTATAAGTAATAGGGCACTCGAGGGCGATGCTCCACAGAAATGAAGGTTTCCAATAAATTCTGAAACAGTGAGTAGCACCGAAGTAGTGAGATCAATAACAAGTGTTATTGTTAGTTAAATCAATAAAAAGACGTCTTAGAAGCACGTCTTGACATTTGCTTCGAGTAGTCACTCGAATCGCTTTCTGCGAAGGTAATCAGATATTTAACGACGTGTTACAAAAGTCACTGTGCTATAAGAAAAGGTCAAATAGTGAGACGTATTCACCTTTGCGAAGCTCAGAATCTTTTCTTCATATTTTCTTAATTTTCTTCAGTCTGCCTCGTCGTTAAAAAAGCACAGTTTGCGAACTGAACAAGACTTCGACGTTTCAAACGACTCGTCAGTGACGAAACATCGATGCTTGCACTTCATTCTCAATTTATTCGAGATCCGCGAGGAAAATGTGTCTAAATAGTAAAAAAGTAAAATACATATCTCCATTTCCTTCAGGCTGTCTCTTAATACCTCGTCGTTAAAATGGCACAATTTGCGAGCTGAAGAAGGTTTCGACTCGTCATTGACGAAACATCGATTCTTGCACTTAATTAACAACTTATTCGAGATCCACACGTTACACAAAATACGCAGAAGGAGCAAACATTGGTGTGATTTTAGTACAGCGACACACGAGTGGTAACACTAATTCCATCGTGCGTGTGTTTTTCTGGCAACGAAGGGGCATCAGGATATCGTTAAACCACGCGTGCTGAAACGAATATATTATTGCTCATTAAACATGAACGTTATGTCGTTACGCGCGTTATTTCCGACCAGTGCTCCCTCGCCGCGGATCGATCAATTCGCCATGACGAAAATTCATAGATTCGTGGGCGATTTTAATGCCTCCGCGTGAACCAGATCCGTGTTTTTCGCGAATTCGTGGTCCAGTTAATTCCACGGTTCTCTGGCTAACCCCGTGAAACATGACGTGATCCGCGATTTTCGGATCAAACGTAAAAATCCCAGCCTAGTTGGTTGTAACGTATACAGAGGATCTATTTTTCCTTTTTTTTTTGTGGGCTGCAGTGGTCGTGCATTATGTACGCGAAAGAGCTGGTATTAAATGAAACTAATACAACAGAAATTGTAAACTTGATATTACGATACGTGTAAATACTATTATTTCTAAATTCTTGGTATTATTTTTTAATGTAATATTCGTTTCTGTGGTTGTTTTAATTCTCGAAGCGATTTATATTTGTAGTCTTGATAGAATTGCGATGGAAAATAAAGTAAATCAGTGCACCACCTTTCAGTGAGTTGAAAATATATACAATTACTCTTTTACTGTACTATGTTTTCTTTTTATTTGAGGCTTGACGTTTGTATGCTCGTTAATTACACTTCCGATTCTCAATCGATTGACTACAAGATACAAAAAAGATAGACTCTGCAGCTGGTAGACGAAATTGTGGTTGGTCACCACTCCCAGCATTCATGCATGCTGCATTCAGCCACTCTATGCCACATTATACCGAATTCAACGATCAGATCAAAGGATTTTCATTGGCTCACGCGTCTAAACCTATCATTTTCTCCAGCATAATTCTGATTGATATTAGATTAATTTTGAGCACGATTTCAATTTCAGGAAATTGATAATAAATAAACCTGAATCTCTCTAAACGCACAGAATTCCATTTTCATACACATAAAAATAAATAGAAATAAATTACAACAAATTATATCTGACAGTACACGAACATTTCCTCCTTACAACGCCTCTTTAACTTTTCATCCCCATCAAAGTGGGAGCACGCAACGATTCAACGATCGTCGTGACACAAAAGCTACTTGTACCATTATCACGCGCTCATTGTCAGAGCGGACGTTATCATCGAGCAGCGGAGACAATCGAATTGGAAACATTGACAATAGCCGATCGGATTCGCGGCGAATTTTCGTATTGTTCGAGTTCCTCGGGAGCCAGGGTCGCGAGGCCATCGAAATAAACGGTTCGGACACAATTTCCAAACCGTACAACTTGATGCCTCTTCGACTGCCACCTACACTCGTCAAACTCTGACACGTTTCATGGACCCCGCCAGTCGTAGGACTCAATTACGTTTTGATTCCTGTCCCGTACAGTTTACGCATTTCATTTCTCGCAATTCCGTCCTGGCTACGTGATGTCCATTTTTTTTTCTTCTTTTTCCTTTTTTTTTTTTATTCCGCCAGCCCTCGTAGATTGGCGATCGGTTCCATTTCGGTCGACGTAACGATGGACTCGATAGCGCGACCACGGTCACGCGAGATCCCCGACTGGTCTCGATCTCTTATCGAACCCCTTCCGCGAGTGACAGTATCGATACATCCCCTAACGTTCACTGTATGAAGGTGCACGTGACGTTCGTGGTTGGAACGCTGTGCAATTCAAACTGTGCGCGCCGTAATTAAGGAGCGATGCAGATTCGTGCTTGTATGGATGTAATTGCAAATACGTATGATCTTAGGGGGAGGTTAACCCTTTGCACTCCGTATTATTTTTCAATTTTTTTGTCAACAATTTTCTACTATTTAAAATGTTTCATTTGAAATCTACTTCAAAGGACAGTTCCTCGACTGTCACTTCTAAACAATTTTCTTTAAACGACTGGTCATCTATTACTAATTTGGACTACTTTTGTGAAGTTCTGAGTGCAATAATTTTTAACAATCCACATGATTTCAGTCAAATCTCTATCTCACAGTTCTTTTACAGAATAACAAACGAATCGTCGCCAAGCTATTCAAGATGAGTTCGTTGAATCCGTACATCATTCTCAAACATCACAATGCTACCTCTAAACCTTTAAAGCTATTAACCATTGAAAATCAATCGTCAAGAAATCAACAGACATTCCATCGCGAAGCTTCGACGCAAGTTCGAAACGCACCATTCTTTCTGAAACAGCGCGCGTTTTTGTACGCCGCTTTAACAGCCACTCCAGGCGGCTAAGCGGAGAAGAACCGTCGCGCTCGCGTTTTCCCTCTAACGCTAATTAACAAGCGCACGTTAAACGGAGGGAGTCGTCGCGTGTTTGCGCGCCAAGGCGGCGCGCGTAATGCTCGAAGCGTAAAGGAGCTTCTTGCAAAGTGTCGCGAGTGTCT
Source organism: Xylocopa violacea (assembly GCA_963969225.1). NCBI lineage: Eukaryota > Metazoa > Arthropoda > Insecta > Hymenoptera > Apidae > Xylocopa > Xylocopa violacea. Next base: position 6,675,505 of record CAXAJV010000021.1, on the reverse strand, counting down.
GGTCGACTTCTGAATGGCGTTTTTCACACCCCGCTCGTGGCAGCGCGCGAATCAACGCGCGGAACCACCGACCGATTAATGGGCATCCGTGGGCACACACACGCGTCCGCGAAAGCGTCTCTCCTTGGGCTCGTTACTCGATTCCCGTTCAGCTCGAACCCTCCCTGTTCCGCTTCCCTCCGCTTTTCCCTTTTGAATCGGCTCGCGCGCGGACACGCGGCTCTTTCACTGATTTCATTGCCAGCCGCGGGCGTTTCTAATTTGCTTAAGGCGCCCGCGTGCGCCGATTGTCGCGGTCATTCGTTTGCGAGCTCCTTTTTCATTACTGTGAGAGCCTCCGCCAAAGCGTTGCGGATTTATGGATTTGTTTGATGGTTTGTGTTGCTGCTGGATCTGTTGGGGGGTTAATGTATATCGCAGCAATTGCAGTTGCGCACGGCGGTGATAAAAATGGCGGGTTACGATTCTCTGAGTTGTTATTTGGTAGGAAGATTTGTATTGATCTTTTGTGGGCAAAAATAAGGGGAATGGGGGGTTTTAGAGCTAAAAAATAGTGGTTTGAAAATAGCCTGATGAGGAAGAGAGGGTTGGAGTTAGATATTTTGGAAAGTTCCTAATTGGCCAAGGAAAGAAATGACCAATGAATTACAATAGAGACGAGAAAGGAGATTTATGAAGGTTCGAGAGTAAGAAGTCAATTAACTTTAATTAGGACTGTGTCTTTCTTTACAAATTGCCATCTACGAATCCCTTAAACGCTTAGATCCTTGGACATCCCCTACATAAAAAGCAATTTGTGTTAAAATTAATTATTAATAATATATTAGAATATATTGTAATAATATATAATTACTAATAATATATTATAATAATATATAATTATTGATGATAATTAACTTTAAAATGGCAATTCTAGTGTAACAACAGTCATTTCTAGATATATAATTATTAATTTAAAATAATAATTAATGGATCCACAAAGATTTGTAAGAATTCATTATACAGAAATATTCACATTGAACATAGCTTTACTTTCTTCGTCTACAATATCGTGTGCTGCGTCGATCGAGCCAAATGTAAACAACACGGTGTAACAATCGTGATGCGTCGTTCAGGTCAAGCATAAATAATACGCGTGAGTAGTATGGCGTGGTGCGTTGCTCGAGTAAGACGCGTCGTCGTGCAGTCGGACGTGTAGACATATTTTCTTGTGAAATATATTAGAAAATTATTCTTAAAAATGTGTTCAAAGGGAATATTAAGCGTTGACGAGGACAGTGACAGTTCTGCTGACATCGCAAACAGTGATTTGATAGATATTTTAAACATTGATAGTGACAGTAGTGATATTTTACTTTCTAGACGAAAGCGTTGGAGGCCACTGGCTATTGGAGATGGTACCGACGATGAAGACTACAGTAATCATCAACAATCAGGTATGGATTTCGAAAGAATAAACTAACGAACCAAAGAATGACATTAATAATAAAATTAATCGTATCTTGGACGTGCATTCACTCGACGTTGTTGTTTATGGCACGCATTATTGGAAGCTTAGAAATCTTCCTGCAACCTTGAACTATACTCGCGTGTTAAAAACGATTCACAAACAACGCAGACATCAAACACTAGAATTTTTAGCTTAGCTATCTTCCTGCAACCTTGAACTACACTCGCGTATCAAAACCGATTCACAAACAACGCATACATCGAACACTAGAATTTTAAGCTTAGCAATCTTCCTGCAACCTTGAACTACACTCGCGTATCAAAAACGATCCGCAAACAGCGCAGACGTCAAACGCTAAAAACCCGAAATCGAACGTAAAAAGCTCGGCGTGGGAAAAAATCGAACGACAAACCGTCGGAATCGCAGGAATCGAACGGAACAATCGAATATCGCCGATTCGGCTGTATAAATGCGCGGAGGGTGGAATTCGGGGGTGTTCGTCGTGAAAATAAAACGCGCGAGCGCGTGAAACACGCGTTCGTCGAGCGGAAACGCGAACCCGCGGGCTGTTTCGAAAACGTGTACACGCGAGAAACCAGAAATTAGAGTGCGCAGATATCATTGCATTATTTGCACCGCCAGCGCTGACCACCATCATGGCGGCGGAGCGTCGCTTACGCTGCTGATGGCCGCGGACGAACAACCGAACGAGGACGAACAATACGCGTGCGAATAAAAACTTGCTCTCTGAAATAATTCCGTGTACCAGATGCAACGAGGTGTTTAACGTGCCTGAACAAAAGAGACAAACGAATGGGACCGATTCGTCGGTGTTGCGCGTTGGTTATTCTGGTTTTAAGCCACTGTCGCGCGGCAGCGATTGACTGAACCGGATTATAGCCAGTTTATTGTTAAAATAATATTTATTGCCGCACTGAGAGTACACGGAGTTACTGGTATCAGTTCGAATCTCAAATGGATGTCGACGATAGTAATTTGCTTTAAAAAAATGTTTAGACTAAATGTTAGTAAAATTTATGTAAACCATTGAAAATAATTTTCGAGTGAAGAGTGGCTAATTATTCAGCTTTGCTGTTTAATTGAATACGTTTTAGCTGTTTTAAGGGAATCGTGTAATACAAAAATGTTATGCTCGCCACGTTAAAAGTAACATAAAAATTAAACACGTGTACGTGGAATTGAGTCTGTTTCTATTTCTTGTTGCTTTTAACGTATTCCGCGGCAGACGTATAATTCAACAAAATAACTTACATAATGATACTTTGTATACCAGCTTTTGCGCAGAGTGGACGTTTTATTTCCGCAAATTTATTTCTTTCTACAAAATGCCCAACTGGTAATGCTCTGCATTACGAATGAGATACTGTACTTTGCATGAACAGAATTGCTAAGAAAGCGCTCGGCGTGAATTACGAGTGAAATAAAAAAGGCAGGTATTTTTAAGGAGCGTTTCAAGCTGCGCGTAATCGAAGAATTCTGGCGATGATAGTTACTTCGCTATTTAACAATCTTTTTACGTTTTCAAAAAGCACACACATGTTCAATATTATAAAAATTTCAGGTTACAACTATCTGCACATTTACTTGTGAAAATTCATAATAATTTATCCACAATTTTAAGAAACTTCATTCCTTAAGATCAAAAACTTTAATCCAACAAGAATTGGTTTCCAAATATACGAAAGCAATTAGTCGACCGTCGAAATAATTGAGAAACCGTGTCAATCGATTCTTCTAACTTTCGATGCGATATACTATTCCAGGAACAGAAATGGCGGACATCACACGTGATTAAAAATTTCGAGAACTCCACTGTGCTTTCCGAGCGAAATGAATCAATTTATTTCCATTGCACGTTGCATCCATAATGTTATGCACTTGACTATCTGAATATGATATACATACGTTACGGAAAATGAGGGCAAAATTATTTTAATGTCGAATTTGACGCTTTGAAAGTAATCGAAATAATAACAATTTGCGAACGGATACTATCCGATTTCAGTATAAGTAGAATTGCAATATAACATTCGCTATCAACGATATCGTTTCCGTGATTCATACGTTCATGAATAATCTAAATGGCAATACGCGGTCGCAGCCCATATCATTATCAACGTTTACATCACGATTGTTGTCTCATGTTATCATCAAGATTCATTGCACTTTCTATTAAGGACGATAAAAGTAATTTTTACAAGACGGTAAACGAACAAATTAAACGTCTCGCGAGAAGTAAAACAGGGTGAAAGTCACGATGCTGAATAAAATATGATAAAATAAATAACAGGATTTTAACAACGGCTGCTCGAATGTAATTAAAATCGAATCAATATCCATTCAGACAAGTCGAACGTCAATAAGCAATAATTTCAGTTCGATCGAACGCTCTGCAAGGATGCTTCGCGTTTCAGATAGTTGCTCGAAGGCTATCGAATCGAGCATTAGAGATTGGAATTGCTCCAGCGGTTTTTTTACAGATTTATAATCCATTGAAATTCAGTCCTCCCTCGAACGCTCGCGCTATTGAATCTGACTCCTCGTTTAAAGGGATATTTCAGATACCTTTAACCCATTTATTACCCACGTTATTTTAACCCCAAGGTTCCCGTAGATGCACTTGGGATCTCCAGATTGCTATCGATTTCTCTCTCGTGCACTCGCGGTGGTAGTGTTGTACAGCTCCAATATTTTCACAGCATTATTCTGCGCGACACTATTTTTATCCCGGAGAATGGAAGTGAAATAACATTTCCCGTGGAAGTTATTCGAGTTTGCGTTAAGATAGAGCGCAACGACATAATTTTACTTGAATATTCATGCTCTTTTATTTATTATGACAAAGTATTAGTTATATATTTATTAAAACGTAACAGGAAATACTTTTATTATATAAACTGACACGCAGAGATGACGAATATTCGAGTCCACAAGTATATCTCAGTTTTTCATTATGGAACACCGTGTATATTTTTACGAAATTTGAAAGAGCACTAAAAACTGAGCAAATAAGTATTAAGACACGATAGATCTAAAGCGAGTAGTTATTGAGATATTTGCAGCGAAAGTTTCTCTTTAAAAGGCTCGAATCGTTGACCATTACTACTGATATGCAGTTTTATTTTAAAAGGTTCAAATTGTTGACCATTACTACTGATCTAATCGCTTGACAAATGACGCATACGTGCTCTCTACTCTATTCCAAGAGAGATTGCGGGCATGCATTGAAAAATGCGTACTGTCAACGGAAAACGTCGCAATATCAGTGGTAATGGTCAATAATTCGTACCCTTTGGAGTCGCGGAGTAAAACTTTCAATGCAAATATCTCAATAAATATCCATTTTAGTCCTATCATACCATAACACTAATTTACCCCATTTTTAACGTACTTTCAAGTCCATAAATTAGAATTCTCTATCAAGACACATTTTCCAAAATTTTCCTTATCTTTTCAAACATTCACAAGTTTGTCTTATCTTCTCAAATATTTAATTATTCACATTCGATTCATAACTTCTTCTACCATTTTTATGACGATTTCTTGTGCTGTGAGACACTGTATGATAGTATCATAGTAAATATCAGTGCACTGGGAAAGAAATTCCTGGATCAGAGAAAAATATTTTTCTGAGCGAAGGTATTGATAAAGGCCGGTTTTGTTTCAATCACGGTGCAAATTCGCAGCCCTCCCTAACTTTCCCGTAACGAAGTTTCCTCCAGCGACGGTCCGCCGCTATATATTCGCATAGTTTCGCAGGTGAAGCGGTCGATACCGGAATATTTCCCTAGCTGGTATCAGTATGTCAGCGCGCCGACGAACAATTGGCATATGGGCTTCCGAGTTCAATTAGACGCAGTCACGGGGAGCCAAAGTGGTTCCTGGATTAAGAAATTACCGCGTTTCCTTCAAAGCGTATACGCTGTGTACAAAGTGTGTAATTATACAAAGTGTATGAACTTGAAAAATCAGCCAACGTATAACAAATCATAAACGAAAAATTGTTAAGCAGCGCTAAACTTCGATGCTGTATCTTTACATTTGCATAGGACGCGAGAAGCTGAGCCGTTTTAATTATAAAATTGATTAAGCCGAACCGAAATCGGATATTCCGCAATGTCCGATATCAGCGAAGGCGTAGACGAGTTTTTATTAAAAGTAGAGGCGAAGGGGACGCGAAAAAAAGTCGGATGAGAATCGAGGTCACCGTCGAAGTTACATCGAAACTTAATTTCTTTATGAACCTAATTCCTTCTGAAAATATTTTCTCGCTACGTTGACGCAACTTGCACCGTCGCTCGCGGGACCGAAGTTGCCAGCGGAACTTCTCGCATCCCTCCGTTGATCATTTCGGGTCGCTCTATTGAACTACTGAAAACCGTTGAAAGTGGAAACAGCTTTTCATTCCCTTTCGCCGAGTGGAGAGCGCGGCTGAAACAGTATCGGATCCTCTTTTTCTCTAACGGCGGAATAAAATAACTTGAGAAAACAGTTTGAGAAAGGGAACGGAGTTTCCAGAAGCTGCACGTAACAGATTATCCATTCCCTCCCTGTATTTTCGCAGCGGGCGCAGCCATGGATTTATTTCAGAAAATTTCTTCTCGTATCAACTCCTTTGTCAATAACGTGGAACGTAACATAAAGTATAAATTTGCTGAATAGACCTAAATTGTTAAAATCGAAATTGGTCGGAAATAATTTCGTTAATGCTTTAAGAAACGTATTATTGATATTTTAAATTACAGGGTGTTCCTGTAATTATATTACAACCAACACTTATCTTCGATGTAAAAAGCAGTCGCATTAATAACAATTAATCCTTCGTACCGCACGATGCATTATTATTAATCGTCGCTTGCGATGGTTAACGTTTACGGCGATTACACTCGTTTCATTTGATTACAAATTATCTGACGCGAACTTAGTTCGCTCTTATCGCCACAGTTACATCAACTTTTCCACCTCGTTTCATTATTATCCCATCTCGCGCGGCGGGTAATTGTGGCCGCAATTAAAATTGCCAGGTATACCTCGCTTTTAAGAAAAGAAGCTCGAAACAGCCAGCTAAAAAGAGAACTTGAAACAGCGGCACGCAAGGGCAAGCGTGCATTTACCGTCGAAATCACGCGAACTTTAGCCTTCCGCCAAAACACGAGGGATTAAAACCGCGTGGGGTAACACGACTTCGGCTTTAATTATTCTACCAGCAATTCAGTCTGAGGCGTACGCGCGGAAAGATGGAACGACGCACTGTTTCTGCGTTCAATTTTTAATTAACGAATCACGACGACGACGAATCATAGTCGTGACTGAACAACGATAACAAAATGACGATAGTGATAACAGTAACACTGTCTTTCGCGTACTCGTAACTAAATATTTACTGAAATTAACTGATTAAACTCTACTAATTGTTTTAACTGAACTCTACTAACTAAAATAAAATCTTGCTCCTCAAAGACGCGTATGAAAAGGAAAGGAAAAGCTGAGGTACAAAAGGATGAATGCGCGGACGAAAAAAGCGAACGTTTCCAGGAAAGCGTAGCCACAAGTCTTAGATTTACAGAGAGAAAATATCCTACACTCCTGTGTTTGGCAATACGAAAAAATTGTTCAAACACAAAACTAGAGTGTTGAAAAAATAAGCATTCGAGTATCAAATTCTACTTGAAGAATCACAAAATTTCCACGTTCAGAGCGACATTGGGGATTTCGATCGTGGAGTAGCGAGTCACCAAAATGGAGGCTGCAGACGTTGGCAGGCCTGGAGCTTCGTTCGCTGCGCCAGCGTTGTCCCGCGATGCAAATTCAAGGTGCACCAGTTTCGTAAAAGAGAACGAGCGATGTAATGCCCCCGAGAGTTGGTTCGTAGCGGGAGTAATGTCGCGCCTCTCACCCCCTTCCCACCCCTCTATTTATCTTTCGCGGTAGGAACGATATTCGCGACATGCCTGTGGATTACGAGCCACTCGTTGGCTATCTGAAAATTTAAAAGGTGTCTGAACGAAGTCACGCCGCGGCGCAGCCTCCTCTTATGACGGGGCTTTCCATTATGGCGGCGGAGAGGGGAGTTTCCGGGCGGGAAAGGAAAAGGAGTATCTGGCCATTACGTTCGTTAAATGTGGTTCCGTTTGTCTGCGGCTTTTAGCCGGAAATCGAGCGAAAGGGAGGGAAATGCGCATGGAGAAACTGACGCTGCGGTATTGTCGATCGCTGCGAGGGTGCTGTTTCGCTGTTGCACGGAGGAAAGGATTAATTCGAGGAATGAACTGAGACTAATCGAGGAATATGTTTGGCTGGGCGATAGATTCTGTGAAACCGTGACATTCTGTATGAAACAACACTTATGTGGGACAATCGAATGAATAACCATTAATAATTAATTTAAACAATATCGCGCTGCTCTGTTACAAGACTGGACGCTCACTGCCCGATTTATTCAAGCTCAGTCGCTCTTTGACTACTTTTCCTCAAATCGACCGTCAACCTAACTACGTTACACATTTATAATACCATCGTACGCATTTCACTCGTACTGTCGCACGAATTTCACTCTCCACACTTATTTTGGGAATATTCAGCGATCGCTACACTCGATTTTTGACGCAGGGAGACAGCAAGGGAATAGAAGGCTCTCGAGTCTTTGAGTAAGAAGATATTCAGCCTCTATATATTAACCTACATAACTTTACCGTCGCTGCGACTAAGGCTGCGGTTACAATGGATGCGAACGTGAATGATCTTTCAGAAGTCGACCTCACGGCAATCTCTAAAGTGAACGATAGTTGGCGCAAATTCGCATCCGCTGTGACCACAGCCTAAGGCGGGGATCTGCTAGCTAGCGTTACTAATGAGTTTAATACCAGTCTCTAAGAGGGAAGGCTCTCTTCCCTCTCCTTTTCGTTTTCCTTCCTCTTTCCGTCGCAACCGTATTAACGCCATAAATTGATTGCACTTTACTAATAATTACTATTACAAATTGTACGATTAAGTAATTATACGACATAGAACTGATTTTGTCATAGTGTTTCTGAGTGCGTATGTTGGTTTGCAGAGGAGCATATATTAACGCGTTTTGTTATTTCAGCTTTAGCTTGCTTCCTGAATTTATTTTTCATATTAAGACAGTCATATTGTACTCATTAATATATGATTGGTTTTAAACATTTCATCGATTCAATTTCGTTACGGGACACATTAAACGTGCCTCATTTATTATCAATTTTCCTACTCATTATTTGCCAATTACGTCGCGCAAATTAATGTTTCACAAAAATACACGAAGCATTTTATTTTAATTCATTTCGAATGTAAATTAGTAAAAATATGCCTATTATTTCTTCGTACAATTTTCATATCTCTTGAAACATTCTATCAGTGATTCAGTTTTCAATTTTCCATATCAGAGGAACCTATTTACAGCAAATGTGTTGTTTTTTTTCTATTGAAACAATATCGAAGCCTCTGAAAGGCAAATAACGTGCTGATAAAATACTGGAGCAGAAAATTTCGCGAATTACCCACCGCTAGCTAAATTCCTCCAGAATCGCCACTATTCGTTTTGCAACACGTGGCCAAGTCGTTGTCCCGCCGGAAGAGAATTCTACATCCGTTGAGTAAAGCTGCTCGTTTTGTTTCCAATGCTGATTTCAATCGATCCAATTGTTCACAATAGACTTCCGTAGCAACCGTTCGGTTGGACTCCGGCAGATCAAATTGTATAACTCCTTGCGCCCTCGAAACTTCATTTCGCAGGTAATATGGAGGATTCTGGATTCGGTTACTGTCGTCCTCGTTCGATATTACGACATCGACTCTTTACGTACTCCTAAAAATTGCACGTTTCGAACCTTTCGGAGAGCAGAAGAGAAAAACGACTTCAATTTGAGTTCTTCCTATATTCTCCTTCTGTGTGATGTCATTTTTTAATTCCATTTTTAAAGCTATTCAAAATTGCTTTTCAATCACAGCGTTGCGATTGTCTTGAAAAACTTCTGTCCTTTGACATTCGATATCAGTAGAATTTAGATTCGATTAAATGCAAGTTCTGTGTAATTTTATTTATAACTGTTAGTTTTGTACATAAAAAATGAGTTGTATTTCACGCTGCAAAACCAAAAATTTCTACCCAACTCAATGGAACAAAAAATCTATCATCACAAAAGTACGAATAAAATAGACCTGTTCCTCTAAAAAATACATCACACTTCAACCCCTTCGACAAAAATAAGTACACGTAAATCGCTAGCAATTCTGATATCGAAACACTGGTGTTCCTACCCTCTCTTTAAAAAAAATCCAACCACCCCTTTACCACCTTCCTTACAATCCCCTTGCTCCCCTCGCCGATGTAATTAATACTCTCGCATAACCCGATACGATTAATACTCTTTCGCCGTTTCTTCCAAGCCGCCATTATTACGCCGTCGGATTAATTATTTTCGCGCGTGGTTTCGAGGCGCGCAGGGAGCGCAGGAGGGAATTCCTGCAAGAACCAGACCGCGTTGCCATGAATTATACCGCGTGGCGGGTGAACGAGAAGGGCGAACGGGTTGGATTCGAAGGAGAGAGAGAGAGAGAGACAGAGGGAGAAAGAGAGAGAGAAAGAAAGAGAGACAGAGAGCCAGAGAGAGAAAGAGAGACGGAGAGTCAGGCCCGAGCAATTCAAACGGGCGCAATAAAAGCGCATGAAAATAGAATGTCCCAGACGGTTCCGCGGGAGTGAAGCGTACACCCGTTGAAGCTCGCCGTAATAAACGGGTGATAGCTCGCGGAGAAACTTTGATACGCGGCCGGAAACCGTTCGCGGGTCGATTTGCTATGCGAGATACGTAACCGTCCGCGCCCACGGAATAAACGAGTGACGCCGCGATAGGATCAACATAATCCGATTATCTCGACTCCGCCGATCGTATTTCCGGATAACACGACGATACGAGTATCTAGAACGTCTCGTATAATCCGCGCGACATCTGCACCGCCCCGCACTCTTCTTTCGGCCGTTTCGACGCGCGTAACATCCGCGACGGGAATTCCTATTGCGAATCGTCCAGCGCGTTATCGCTGGACAGACAAACGACAGAGACACACAAGGGTGGCTTCTTCTCCTTCTTCTTCTTCTTGTTCTTCTTCTTCTTGTTCTTCTTCTTCTTGTTCTTCTTCTTCTCGTTTAGAGGCGACGCGAGAGCACGGTGACACGCGTCCGCGAAGCGTTACGAAACGGTCCTCAGACGGGAGAGACATCCGCGTTGGGAAATCCTGGGAAGAGACTGGCTGCAGCTTCCTTCTTCTGTCGCTTAGGGGTGTTATGACCGCGGAGGTCGTTCCGACGAGCGCGTTGCGCGCTTGGAAGTTTGCTCGGTAGTCCTTGGTGGAACCCAAAACTGGGCTGCGAACGCTGGGGAATTTCTTCGCGGAACTTTCGTTCCCCGATGGCGCATTTGATCCTTGGCGGGGCCTGTATTATGTTTCATGATGAACACGAGCGAGGTTGCGATGCTTCTTTCGAGCCAATCATTTCGATAGATCGTAGAATCGGTGTTTTACGTTGGGGGAATCGGTAGGGGTAGGTAATTTTAATTGTTTTAATGTTATAGTAAAATGGAACAAGTAATGAGGAACATTATAATAATATTACATGAAATTCGTTCCACATTCTTATACTGCGTTAGCAATATTTAGTTAATGCGTGTAAATTGATTGAAACATGTAATACAATAGTTGCTTCCTCCGTCAGTGCGAATTGGAATATTACGTTGTTTGTAAATTAATATCCACGTCGAAATTCGAAATTCGCTTCCGTTTAATTACTTTCAATATAATATTATCATATCGAAATTCGAGGCAGCCATCGTAATTAATTGTCTGCACAATCTCGCCCATTTAAGCATCAAAAACTTCTGTTTTCGCAGCTTCTCCCTTTGTTCCATCGAACGTTTTGTCGCTCAATCGTGTAAGAAAAACGGAAGTCGCTACTTTCCAACCCCAAAACTGTTAGCTAAGCACTGCTATCACTGTTCACTCTTTCGCTATTCGCTCTTTTGCTATTCGCTCTTTTGCTATTCGCTTTCAACTGACTCCATCCACTGCGAAGATTCACCCTGTTCCCCAAACATTCCTCATGCATCCTCAAACACGCGATCACTGCCACGCACCCTTGTCACTCTCAGTCACACGGTCCTGTATCTCAATTCCAAACACTCTTCTTTCGCACCTCAGAGTCTCAAACTTGATCGCACGCAACCACAATTCTATCTCCACCCTATTTATTTCCTTCTAAACGCTCTTCTTTCGCACCTGAGCCTCTCCAACTCAATCGCACGCACGCAAACACCCCATCGTTCTAAGTCTCCACGCATTCTCAGCCGCGCGTAACAAAACTACTCACACTCTACATTTTTCCATGTACTCATTTCCCCAAACATCGATCACCATGCCCAAATCCCCTCATTTTAAACGCGCAATCAGCCCAGAGGCGTCGCTGGGCGAAGCGCGGCGAACGAAGCCAGTTTCGTGGCGCACGTCAGAAACGCTCGCGCTAACAAGATCCACCCCCGCTTATTGAGACGCTGTAATGCATGTTACGACGCTGAACGGGGCTTTCCCACGGACATTCGGCGGCGTGCGTACCGGCGCAATATCGCCTGCATCGTCCGCGATGCAAATTCCGGAAATAGCGCTCGCGATGCGGACGAACGAACGCTGTACGTCTCGTCGACGCCATTCTTGAGCCGTGGTATTTATCTTAACGGCCCCGATACGACAGCGAGGGCTAGCCGTACCGAGGGGTAGTTCCACTGGTGCAACGCGAATGCCCGGAAACGGTGGAATTCGGATAAGTCACGTGCAATCCGTTCGCGAAATGATTGCTCGGAGAACGACGGACAGTCTAAGTAATTTGGCGAATCTGCAATTCGATCGCTCGATGAAGGAGCGCTCGTGGCAGGAACGCGGAAGTAAACGGACGGTATAGATCGAGGCTGTGTTCTGGTTTCGAGGAATTAAAATTAGTTCTCCCTTGAAAATGAAAGTTGGTTCCCGCTTGTACAATTTGTATGATGCGTCGAAAGGAGCAATTGTCGAGAAATAAATGAAATTTTTGGAAAGCAGGAATGAAATTAATTAATATGGGAATATGGGGATGAATGAGAGAATGGGTGAGGCGAGTGGCTGCACGAGTGATTTGAAAATGAATGACGAGAGTGGGAAATATCAGAGAGTTGATGAGGGAACGTGAAAACTGATTGTAATTGAGAAAAGTAAAGATTGAGATACGATTCCTACGTTAATTTGGGGGCAAAAATAAGGGAATGAGGGATTTTAGGGCCCACATGTTCAGCAGCCAAGTCGATTGGGATAGTGACTAGGTTTATGACGCGGACGTGACGTGATCACTATGGCGAAAGTAGGGAAATTCCAGTTGGGGGAAGAAAACACCCTGACGGAAAAAAGAGAGTAGGGGTTAGATATTTTGGAAAGCACCTAATTGGCTGAAAAAGAAACGTCAATCAATTTGGGGAAGATTAAACAGTGAAGGCGAGAAGAGATTTAGTCAGATTTGAATGGAGAGTTGAATGAATTGGAACAGAGACGAGAAAGGAAATTTGTGAAGGTTCGAGAGTAAAAAGTCGTGAATTAACTTTAATTAGAACTGTCTTTCTTTATAAACTGCCATCTCTGAATCCATTGAACGCCCAGATCCTCGAGCATCCCCTATATATAAAGCAATTTCTATTAAAATTAATTATTAATAATATATTATAATATATTGTAATAATATAGAATTACTAATAATATATTATAATAATATATAATTATTGATAGTAATTAACTTCAAAATGGCAATTCTAGTGTAACAACAGTCATTTCTAGATATATAATTATTAATTTAAAATAATAATTAATGGATCCACAAAGATTTGTAAGAATCCATTATACAGAAATATTCACATTGAACATAGTTTTACTTTCCTCGTCTACAATATCGTGTGCTGCGTCGATCGAGCCAAATGTAAACAACACGGTGTAACAATCGTGATGCGTCGTTCAGGTCAAACATAAATAATACGCGTGAGTAGTATGGCGTGGTGCGTCGCTCGAGTAAGACGCGTCGTCGTGCAGTCGGACGTGTAGACATATTTTCTTGTGAAATATATTAGAAAATTATTCTTAAAAATGTGTTCAAAGGGAATATTAAGCGTTGACGAGGTCAGTGACAGATCTGCTGACATCGCAAACAGTGATTTGATAGATATTTTAAACATTGATAGTGACAGTAGTGATATTTTACTTTCTAGACGAAAGCGTTGGAGGTCACTGACTATTGGAGATGGTACCGACGATGAAGACCACAGTAATCATCAACAATCAGGTATGGATTTCGAAAGAATAAACTAACGAACCAAAGAATGAAATTAATAGTAAAACTAATCGTATATTGGACGTGCATTCACACCTTGTTGTTTATGGCACGCGTTATTGGAAGCTTAGAAATCTTCCTGCAACCTTGAACTATACTCGCGTGTTAAAAACGATTCACAAACAACGCAGACATCAAACACTAGAATTTTTAGCTTAGCTATCTTCCTGCAATCTTGAACTACACTCGTGTATTAAAAACGATTCACAAGCAACGCAGACATCAAGATCCTCAAACATTCCTTACATTAATGTACCGCGAGACACGAAATTACGATGTTACGATCCTCAGAACGATCCTCAGAACGATGTTAACAAAAATTTGAGTAATGTTTTGCGTTCATTTTGCAAAATGGTTTAAACGACGAACGACTCGAATTTATATTCACAAAGGGGCCTGGATAACGTTATTTAGTTTCAATTCACCGCATCGCGCGAGAATCGACGGCGCTGTTCGCATCGAAGGCAGATCTAATTAAAAAGTCAAAACGATGCGTGACTAGCCGACTCTGAAATAATCCGCGGAACAATGTAAATCGGGATCCAGCGGACGACCGTCGAAAAAAGGATCTCCTTCACGTTCTATCCGAACTGGTGATAAAATAATACCGAATCTGGATTGTTATTTTTCAATGGACTGCCAGCGGAGCAACGTGGATAGAAGCGTGGCCATTGTTGGTCGAATAACTTCGTAAATAAGCTGATTAAAAATCCGGGTTTATCGAGATCAACAAAATTACAGGACGCTTTAAGCGTCATTGCGATCAATAATTCAAGTTCAATAGATCCTCATTACGATAATGCACTCTATTCGAGAACAATAAGGACTCATGTTCGCGATCTGATAGGAAATGTTATTTTCAGCGAAATTGATCCAGTAACGATTCGCGAGAAGCTTCCTTCGAAAGTATTCGTTCGTTACGGTAATTATATGTAAATTCGAGGATACTTTTCGAACTGTTCAAAAAATTCAAGCGAAATTGCGGAAGGGAAGCTCTAAATTTAAAATTTGTCAAATATTTTGCGCAAGTATTTCCTGGTAAAAAAAATAACATCGACGATCCAATTAAATCGGCTCGCCTTTATCCGATAAACCAACCTAACTGCCTGCAGTTTCGTACTTTTACCAAAATTACGGAACGCAATAAAACGAGGATTGTCTAATAATATTTAATATATTACGAGGGAGCAACTTGAGCGTATTTCAGAAATCGAATTCCAGAGCTGTCTCCAGGAATAGAGGGTAAGCTGTCTAATAGACTGCACGGATGCATAAGGAAATTACTTCGATGACGATGATAATCAATAATGGACGGTTCGGAAAATATACAGCCGCATTCTACGAAGAATTAAATCGTCACAACTCGCACGCTTTCCTCTCCTTTATTTTTAACCTTTATCCTACTTGCTATCATACAAGCATAAAAATGAATTTGATATTAACAAAGTAAATTTCATAATTCCACAAGAATTAACTATTTTACTATACTATCAATTATAATACTTTCGCAACAACAGCTGTCAACTGAACGCGTCCTTTTAATAAAATTATGTCTCGGAGGCGGTTCGTGAATCCAAATGAATAAATTTCCGATCGCAGGAATCGCGAGACAACCCGATTCGACGGCTTTGGAGTTCGTAGCGACGTAAAATTCGAGCGAAGTTTCTTCGACAATAATTCTTTACGAAGGTATCCGGAAGCGGAAAAATTCGTTCCCCCTCGCGATCGCATTTTTCGTGAAATATTAAGCCAGCGTTCCAGGACGTCGTGCATACCCGATACAGGCGTATCGACGATCAGATTTTTCCGCGAAATCTCGCTAACGAGGGAGCGCCGCGACGCGCGGACGAAATGCAAACGCAGGGACGGACGGCACGTTCGGATTTAGGCAGCGAGACGTACGTGACGTCGTGTATGTTACAAGCGATTAAGCTCCCCGCGGAAATTCATAATGCGTGTTGTGACCCGCGGACGCACGTAAAAAGCCTACAAAGCCATCGACGCGCGCTTCAGACGGTCGTTAGTTAGTCATGCAGGAAGAATCTCCTTCGACAAAGGGAACGGAACCCGTTTGAAAAACGAACGCTGCAGTTAATATGCAGTAAAATATGAGGGAAACATTTCGCGGATAATGTAGTATCGAACGAACCTGCGACTTCTCGATGAAAAATGTTGGAAATCGGTGCGTGGAACGAAAGTTTCACTGAATTTTACAACGCAAATCACTCTTTGTTCAGAAGGGCACGTGTGTTCGAGAGCTGTGCGAAAAGTGAGGACACTCGACAGAAAATCTGCGGTCCTCCTGCTTAAAGATAAATGACAAAGTCTGCACGTGTTTTTCTGTTTTCAGGATTTTATTTCTTAACACAAGATTCGTCTTTGTTTCTACGTTGACACGTTGGAATAGTCCAACGAAAAATGGACTTTTTGTTCGAAATGAAGATCATTCTTTGTTGGGTTTCTCTCTGACACGCATTCATTTCTTAGAAAAGTGAACAGAAATTTGAAAATACGATAGATAATCGATAATTGCATAGAGTAAAATGCATGCATGTTTCGAGATGTTCATCAAATGAACAAGATAGGATAAAACTAGGAAGAACATCTACGACATCTTCTACTATGTATCTCTTTCATTCATATTTTGACACGCGTTGACTAAATGCAGCAATCAAAATTTGCAATAATCGAGGTTCTACTCTTACAATTAACAACACGTAGCGATGTTTCTAACGCTGCGACAGAGCTCGCGTAATGAACAGGCGATAAGAGTAGAAACACCGTCTTACTTCAATTTAAACTTCAGAGCTTCCGTTCGCCAGCTGAAGCTTTAATCGTTCCGCGATGCGGGCGCCCGTGCCCAGTCGTCCACGATTTTCGTCACGCATTATCAGCACTGAACTCTTCCGCGTTAGACCCTGGAATGCTCGACGAATTTTCGAAATCCTTCCATTCGAACACGTAACCACGTTATTCTTCAGTTTCTAGAATCAGAAACTAAGAATTTTGAAGAAATATCGAATTTGGCTAGAAATCAATTCCTCCAATTTTCTGTTAACGAGCTACGAAGAGAATCACGTTTCTTTGACACAATGGAAAAATGTGTGGGACAACAGAAAAGTGCGAGTGAAAATTTTTGAAATTCAGAAAAAGGCTTTCTCTTAAAAAAAAATGGTACAATTTTGTTTCTTTTTTTAAAACAAGAATACTTTGCGCGCAGCTGTCATCGAAACCAGTTCGATGCGGAAAAACGAAAAGAGTGCTTTCAGAACGAATTAAGAATTTGTCAGAGAACTAAAAGCGGTAGAATATTCTACCAGTCGGAAGGAATGCGCGTCTCGCTGCGGTTTTACGATTTTCCATTACACGGAATTTAACAATTCAACGGGAAACGCCAAGTCGCGTTACCGTTTCGGAAGTTCGGACTTTTGCGACATCAAAAGGAATCCTGCAACAGCGTGCAGGGGAAGTTGTGTGAAAATAAATAGCGCGCTGGCTCCGCGTTCGTTATGATTATTAAATGAAATTGGAAGTAGTTGGGTTCGTTCGACCGATTTTCTGGCTGGATTATCCTGTGTCCTCTGCTATATTTGAGAGAATTTAATTGAAAAGCAACAAAACGAATGATTTAGCAGCTTTAAAATTATTGCAGAGTTGAATTATATAATCGAACTCATTAAAAAAGTATGTTTGTTGCAACAAAGAATTAATAGAATAACATAAAGTAATAAAACAGAAATGTACATCCGTGAGATTAAATAATACTTTCCTATATTTAAAATAAAATCAATAAACCTGGACACATTCAATCAAAACCTATTTCCAGGCTGAAACCAATGGAGAGAATATAACTTGTCGCGATCAATCCTTCGATCGTACTCGATTTCGTGACAGCTGCGACAGTAATTCCCCGTTAAGGGAGAAATTTCCGAGGAACTATTATATTCGTCCAGAGAGACACGCTCATTACGCGAACGCCGTAGAAAAGGACGTTTAAAGGCAGCCACGATTACCGTGCCAGTCGTAAGTGAATAATTTAGAGGCAATTTTTCCACCAGCCTGGAAGAAACCTATGGAGAGATCCGGTTAAATTGTCCTAGTGGCTGAAAAGCAGTCATTAGCACGTTTTCTGGTCGTGTATCGCATTTGTACGCTTCGAGTTCATCGATTTCTCTTTATATCGGCGATCGCATACATTGCTTCTATAATTAATTACGATAAATAACTGAAAGAATTACGATCACCCTTTGTCGCGATAAATTGTAAAGAAACAAACAATAAGATTATTGGAGTGAAATATAAGGTACGATATTTGCGATGACAAAGCTAGCTTGAAAACGACGCAAACCATAAATTAAAAGTAAGTAAAGTTGTAATAAAGGGGCAGAGCGAGATAGCGGGAATAAATAGTTAATGTTCCTCTGTGTATCTACGTAGCGAGTGAAGAAGCTTGTGCAAAGTCAGACGTTAAGTAGAACGCTCGACTATTGTAATACGGAACAGTTTTAATCCTTAATTACTCACGCTATTTACTTTCACGTTCAGAGCAATATTATCTTACGAAAGAAGCGATTCCGGTGCTTAGCCAAGACGTTCGATAACCGTTCGCTAAAATTTCACTGCTGATTCTCCACAGAGTCCATGAAAGTAAAATAAAATTAATTCGAGAACTTCATTTTCAAGAAAACAATTGTAATTCTTCTTCAAATATGATTGTGTTAATGGTAAAAGTCAATTGCAAGCAGCTGGGCGACGAAATACTATACAGATTGCTACGCGCTGCCTTGAGTCGTAGTTATGATTGACTTCTACTACTAGTACGCGCTCCCATGAGTCTTCAAAGCCGTTTTCCTACAAAACGAAGCGTCAAACGTAATTTTGTCATTCTTGATTTTCGTTTTATTTTAATCTGCAGAATCACATCTCAAATTTTTAAGCGATTATTACCAAGCATTCTCTGTAAAACAACGTTAATATTACTAAAATGTAAGTTGGACCTCATCGAAGCGATCTAACGCGAATAATTAAAAACTAATACCTCCACATCAGTTAATATTAGCATATTTTCCATCTCGTATCAACACTGAACATACCACAGAAGCATAATGGAAGACAGTAGAATATTAAACACTTGCACTGGCAGCTAATTCACAGACAGACGTGCTAGAATTCTGCACTGTAACTAACTGTGAAGTGTTGCTCGAAACGAGAAGATTTGGTAGAGTTTTACACAAAAAACTTTACAAACATACGAATACCAATTTCGTTTATAAGTAACCTAGACTTTCTCAGTAATCTACTTATCACTAGCAATCTTATTTCATCTCGACTTTATTACCAGTAATCTAAACTTTGTTTAATAACAATTATCTTATAATTACAGTATATCTTTCAAAATAATCACGTTACTTTCATTTCTGTGAAAACCGCCCAGAGACGGGTAGAAATCGTTGGCTACTTC
The DNA here is from genome assembly GCA_963969225.1 of Xylocopa violacea. Classification (NCBI taxonomy): domain Eukaryota; kingdom Metazoa; phylum Arthropoda; class Insecta; order Hymenoptera; family Apidae; genus Xylocopa; species Xylocopa violacea. The sequence continues at coordinate 6,656,155 of CAXAJV010000021.1, read as the reverse complement.
GCAGCGAAACCGTTTCGACGTCCGCGGTGCGTCTTTTCAGCCCCAGCGGTTAAACGATAATGGAGATTGGCGCGATCGAGCGTTGTGTGGCCAAGCTGGAAACGGTTTAACGAGAGGTTAGCTAGAAACGGCATTATAAGAGTGGAATGCCGAGAAATCCGGTTAAACCGTCTCCGTGGGCAGCCGTTGTCCCGGTTGATCATTGTACATTGTACGTACACATCGGCGGTCATGATTATTAATTACAGTACAACTCGCCGGCCGAATTTAGAGCAAACCACGCGTATAATGCGCGCGTTGCTCGCATTTGCATATTCAAACGTTGTGTACGACGTGGCGATTATGCGACGAATCGCGCTCACGTGCCAATGACGATCTACGCCGGCCATTGTACGACGCTCTCCTCGCGCGACCGCCGCAATATGCTGATCAACCTTATTAATGGATTGAAACGACGCTCGCCCGTCTACGTCCGCGCTGGCCGGGTGCTGGTTCGTGAAATTTTCATTCGCTCTGCGAAATCACGTCTCGACGCGTCGCACCTTCGTCCAGGCTTCCGCGACCGTGCGTCGTTTCTTATTAATTCGAAGAACGTAGTTGCTCTTCAAACTGAGCTCGCGAGAAACATTTGTTACGGATGTTTAGTGAAATTTGTACCTGATTTTATGGAAAAGGTGAGGTATTGATGTAAGTTTATTTTTAGTAACGTGGTACATCGTTGCTTTTCTCAATGTGAAGGTTCTCTCACTCATCGTTCTCCATTTTCTTGCGTTTCCTTGTTTTCAGGCATTGTCACATACTCTTAGGAATTTTCTCGAGTAATCAATATTCGAGAGTATTCCTAATTTCGTAATTACGTCTTAAACTTCCACGCTTACTGAGTGACACACAGTAAAATCGTTCACTCGTTACACGTTATCTCCGATACTACAGTTTTATTACACAATGCAGCGTCTCTTGTCATCGCGTGGACGCGTGTATGCGTGGCTTTCGAATAAACGGCGCGTTCGCAATTATTTCGCGCAATATCGTAACCTCTCGCAGATGCTTATTCATTGGGGAGCATCGCAGTTTCGAGGGTAAAAAACATTTCAATTAATACCGTAATATCCAACGCATCGCGATAATTAAAGAGAGAGAAATTTAATTACAATCGATCTACGTTCCGCTGCTTATAATCGCCGACGGGAATTTAATAACTGCGAAACTTGCAATCCCAGTAAATATCGTTTGTACTAAAACAGCCAGCCCCTGGTATCTTATGAATTACGCTGAGATATACTTCGATATCCGTCACTTGTCTCGTACAAACGCGGTGCTTCCAAGATTATGAATCAGCTGAAACGTTTCAGCGAAAACGTTCCTTCCTGGCACAAAAGTGGTGTCTAAAATATTTGCCAGCTGAAATAAAACTCAGAATGTTATTAATACCTACGCGTATTCAGGGAATACCAGAAAATAGAATTTGTGAGAATAGAATCAGGTTAAGAAGGGTGCAGACTGATGTTTTATACAAGGTTCTTATCGATTGTGACAGGAATTAAAGCATTGACGAGTGACTGATTTAAAGCGTTTCATTTGTATTTCATACAGTTATAATCACGTCGTACTTAAAAAAAATAAAATGGTATTATATGATACAATGGGACTATAAATGAATCGATACTAAAGGGATATTTCTAAAGGAAATCAGGAATTAAAAAATCCAAATTGCCTGCAAACAATCTTCAATGTTACTCCTTAGTTTGATGTCACAATAAAGGTTGAAGAGCTGTTGAAGCTTCTGGCAACACGCAGTATCATAAGCTGGCTCAAATGTATATAAAACGTCGGAATAATGGTTCCGTAAGGTTGTACATTCGAGGGCTTAATAGTTATAACTGTGTAAAGCCAGCCTGTGAAAGCCTCGACTATCCAAAGCTACAATTTAAAGCTGAAAAATTGACGAGCCATAAACGCAGTTTTTAATGCAGCCTTCTTCTACGTCCAGAGAGTTTTCTATTAACCCTTTCGTCACAAATTCTCATACAGATATCTATTTCTCTCCATAAATCTCACGTCCAAACGTCGAACTAAGTTTTATTTACGAATCCATCGTACGTAGCTACCAACTATACCATTCAATCACTGTTGAAAGATTGGTCGCTCTGTTTGCTATGCAATAATTATATTTATAAATCGTAATTCTAGTTTTATTTAAAATAAGTATCAATAACTACGAAATACACTCACAGAGATTTTCTCCTTCGTCATTTATTTAGTACAAAAACTGGATCACACATGAAGAATTCCTCTTTCTTCAAGACTCTAAAAGCTTCATCCGTCTCCAAGAATTTCATTACTTAATAAATGCAGAATCCCAAAGCACCTGATCCAGTTCCAAATCGGTGCGATATATATTCTTAATCGGTAACTTCGATACGTGAAACGCGTCAATCTTTAAATCGACGTCTGAAACTTCCAAATTGCCAGCTTTCTGTAATTTTGATACGCTAATTAAAATTCCAAGCTAAAGAGAGAGAAGAAAGCTTGAGGAAGCATCCAGAATAGTCCACCCATGCGACAGCGTCTTAAGATTTCTCGAAGAAATAAATATACTACATCTAATCATCTTGTCCACAGTGGAAGCACAAATATTACAAATTACACATTAGAAACAAATACTTAAATAGCCTAGCCGTAAATGTCAAACGTTTGCAAATAACCCAATCAGGTAGACGCAGCTAAAAAGATACAAGAAGTGTGGGGTGCGCGAGATGTTTGAGTGATAGGCACATACGAATGAGAGTATCAGGTGCGAGTGGATGTTTGAACCCAGTGAGCGATGAGTGAATGATATGTGTAAAATAAATATCGAGTATTTGGGACTTAGGTCATAGTTTGAATCTTAGAAGAGCGAATGGTTTCGAGGAACGAGAGCAGAGTGTTTCCGGATCTTTGTGCGAGATGAAAGTGCGTGTGTCTGTGTGAATATCCGTGATTGGGGGTTGACAGTGTACGAATGATATTAATATCGAGAGCGAATGAAGAACTGCAGAGTCGGGTACGAGAGTTGAAAGAGTGCAGAGTGACAACGTAAGAGAGCCGTGCGAGGAGTAAAGGGTTGAGATTTCCGTGTATTATTCTATTTTATGTTTAAATAAACTTGTTTCGTACAATTCGTCTGCCACAGAAGGATGTCAAATTTCCTCGTCTCTCCGTGTTCGTGCTGCTTTGGAGGTGAAATTTTGCGCCGCCACGGATTTACACGATCCATCAATTATTCGAATCACCGTTCGAGGAGCGCGTCCGCCGGAAATCAAACATGGAGGCGTAACGGGCAGTGCGTCGGGCCGTTTTAAAGAGGCGTAACGGGAACCGACACGAAGAGTCCGTTTTGATACATATTCATACGTCATCCGTTGGCGGACGTTTATGCGACGGATCGGGCCCATCGACTGGCCGTGTGCACACGGCTGCCAGCGCTCGATCCGTCTTGTTTAACGCGGCGGATCCGCTCGGCCATAAAGACACGCGCGGAAATCGTAAAAGCTGAACGCACACCAGGGCGGACTTAGTGCAACAAGTGCGTAAACGTCTCTTTAGCAGTTAATTTACGCGCGTACGTATCCAAAGAAATTTATTGCGTCCAATACGCCCGACCGAGCGGACACCTGCTCCGGAAAACAACGATTCATGGAATAACTGCGGACGACACTGAAATATTCCGCCCTCTGCGTATTAATTATTCGGCACGGGGGAAAAAAAGGTTCGTCAGTCTCGTTGCTTGCGAGCGAGGAAGAAGCGGGTTTTATCGCGTTGCTTTTCGTTTTATTTTGGTAAGATTCGTTTTGTGCGCGATGAGGACTGTGATGGTTCTGAAACTGTGTGATTGAGCTGCCAATGACGGGAAATGGGTTTCATTTCGTTGATTTTCGTCTAATTTTGTGTAAGAATCTACACTGCAGTTCAAAAATTGTGTGATTGACTCTCCAAGGACAGGAAATGGATTTGGTTGCGTTGATTTTCGTCTAATTTCGTGTAAGAATCTTCATAATAGTTCAAAAACTGTGTGATTGACTCTCCAATGACAGGAAATGGATTTGGTTGCGTTGATTTTCGTTTAATTTCGTGGAAGAATCTCCATAATAGTTCAAAAACTGTGTGATTGACCCTCCAATGACAGGAAATGGGTTTGGTTTTTGTTAAGATTCATTTTATGTGCAACAATCTCCATAATAGTTCAAAAATTGCATGATTGACCCTCCAATGACTCTTCTTTCTAACTAACTAGTGAAAATAAATGAATTGAACTGTTCTTACAACTCACAGAGCATTGAAATCTAGTATATAGTCATAGTACATAGTACATAGTCATTATTTGAAGTTCGCACGCGACGAACACTATACTTGTGTTACAAAAAAGTGGATACGAAAAGTGTAATTAAAATTTTATCCGAAACGACTAATACTTTTTTGGAGGGTCCTTTTTCAAACGTACATGCGTTTAATTCGGAACGAGAACCACGAATTAAGTGCGGTCGAACGAACGTAAAAACGTGGGGAGATACGTGGATTTAGTTGAGAACGAAAAAGTGTGGTAAACGGAAAATTACAGACGGTATAATGAGACAGCCTTTCGAATTGCTTTATTTCAGCGTGGAATCGAACGCGTCCGGCTGAAGATGAGTTAAACAGTGTTAATACTGTTTAACCATCCAAGATACGTTAACTAGTTAAACAACGGGAAACAAGGTTTGCTTTTCCGTTCGTTCGTTATTTTATTAGGGGAGAGTATTGTAACGGTTAAGCTTTGGAAGATTGGATAATTGGAATATTTCCAGAACTAACAGAGTTTGATTAAAGAGAAGCAGAACCTTTTTCAGCAGGAATTCAGCGGCGGAGCGGAGCGTACATTCTGTTAGCCTTACTTTTAAAGCTACGGTGTAGTTACAAATGAAACTTAAAGGGTTGAACACGGCCGAAGTAAAAATCAATACCTCGAGCGGATGAAACGGAAAGTAAACATTATTTTACTGGAAGTAGATGTTTAATTACACTTTGCAAACGTGTCGTTGGCTTCGCAAAAAGCGTAGAATAATGGACACGCAAACTGGACCGTGCAACCCTTTCACCTGGAATTGCTTTCCTACATTCCGTAAAACACGAGGTACGCCTCCTCCAGTTGCGTAACTCGCTTTGTGTAACGCATTACGTTACACCGTATAAACAGCTTTGTAATTTTAATATCGTCGGATGTGGATGTTATTTGTCCATAACATTTCATTTCGCGTGAAACTCTGAAGTAGTACGCGACAGTCTCGTAACGAACACGTTCGAAATTAATAAATGAAGATAACGTTTCAGCCTTATTTTTGCCTATTTTTGCGTGCTACTTCAATTTAAACTATGAACGTTCAAGTAGCGGGTCCAGCAAGGAATATTTTTGTCCAGAATGCGGTATACTTGCACTTTAATTTTGAAATAGCCTTTCTGCGAGGCTACGACTTAAATATATTATGGCGACCTATTTAGAAAGCAACGACAGTGCAGTAGACAGCACTAAGTAAATTGTTTTTTAGATTTACTGATTGATTCTGTTAAATTGCATAATTTCTTTAATTTTGTATAAAATACGAGGTTTGATTGAGTTACAAAGCCCACAAAGTTAGGCTGTCATTATTTTATTTTAAAACTGAATACCACGAAACGAAAGAAAGATTATTAAACCATTCTACGAACACACGAAGTGCTACGATAGCTAAATCATGTAAAACTCACGTTGAGCGAACTAAGTAGATTTTGGTAACAAACGAATCGAAGAAAAAAATGATTGTCTCGCATCGACAGCATCGATTTAGAATTCTAAATCCATTCCATCGCGCGTTCCCCACTCCCGCCGCCATGTTCTTGCCCGCAACCCAACAAAAGAGAAATACCAGCAGCAATTTCCATTCGTTTCCCGCAAGAGGAACGCCAGGAAAAATGACCAAAACCGCATGCGAGTCCGAAACTTCCGCGGCGGCCGGGTTAGCTATAACTTCCGTCCCATTTCCTGGCGATTTCGACGGAAATCCGTCGATTTTCCGAAAGTTCCGTCGATCGTTCTCTGGGAGCTCGCGACTCGCGCGATGGCGGACGATTTGCGTTTTCTAATTACGTCGAAACAGCCGCGTTGTCCCAGCGAGGCTTGTCGAGGCAGCTTGAACGAAATCTCGCGAAAGACGGAGAGATTTCGACGTGCGAGAGGACGAATCCGACAGCGTGCGTCGTGGCTACGTTCGAGGGAAATTAAACGTCAGTGCTAAGGGGTTAGGGCACGGTGGGTGCGCAGCTGAACGAAGCGTATCAGCGCTGCTGACGGGCGTAAGGCCGACAGAATCGGTTAGAACGCGCGTCGCGAGCTTCGAAACGATCTCTGTCTTATTCGAAAGCTCGATTGTCTTGGTGAATCGTTAGAATACAAAGCTTTGTGGAATGTGGAGGACGTTAATTAACGGTGAAGCACTTAGTGGATGATGTTTTTCGTTCCCCTGTATTAACTTTAATTATGCTACTACCGTGATCACTAATATCACTTTGAAATTCTTCGATATAAAATTTATCGTCGCTACTCATCGCTATTCATCGTTGGTTGGAGTTTGACAGTGAGACTGCTGGTTGGAGTGATAAGGGTTAATTTCTAATAGACGGAAGACGTGTATGGATACAAAATGAAGGATCTGTTTGCATCTACCAAATATGAAAAGCACGAAAACAGCAGAGATGTTTGAATTTTAATGCATCTCTGTCAAACGACTCATGGCTCACTTTGCGCAATTTATAACAGTTTGTGTGTCAGCGTTTGAATCAAGATCCCTAATAAAGTTGACGAATGGCCTGGGAACGTAAGACCAGTATTCCAATTTATCACCGCTTCTCGTTCACTGTTCACAGCTTCATTTGCAGTACGCGAGATTCATCAGCTGTTCGCATTTAACGATTCGTTTCGCGGCGAATCCGTCTCGGACGCGTTGACGAGCAGCGCTGATGCGTGCTTAGATACGCGAGTGATCGAACGCGCCCCTCGAAAAACACCCTTGCGATTCGACTCGACGATCCTCAAAACAACGGCGGCGATCGTTTATCACTCTCGTCAAACGTCGAGCCTCGAAGCGGTGGGGGTGAAAAAAGGCGGGCATTCGTGGAACGTTTAACAGAGGAACGAGATAACGCGCGAGAGGTGGTATCAATTTATGGGGAAATAAATTATCGCGCTCGCGCGACCAGCCTGACTCGAATTCGCGATAAAATTCCGAGGCCCGTGTACCAGCGTCGTGGATTGAATGGGAATTATTTATTTCCGGGCAACGAGCGTATTTTACGTGCTCCCACGGAACCGGGGAGTCGAGTGAAATAAACGCGTTGTTTTCAACGGAATTGTGTTCTCGATGTAATGTGATTTATGCGAGGCGCTGGCTGTTTATTTAAGCATATTTCGAGGTACGAACGATTTCTGCGAGGCGTCCCGCTGGATCTGCTCGCGTTTCTCGTCGGGTGTCGTAACTTCGCTGGAAGGAGTCGAACTTTTTTGATTGCGCGGACCTCGATCACGTGCTATTTGTCTTTGACGATCGTGGTTGGATAAGTACACGTGATCAACTTTGGCAAAGGTCGCTTTTGGTATCGCAAAGGGTTCACATATGGCATTCTGATCAAATTAATCATACAAGGTTTGCATCGTAGTAGAGTAGGTATGTGTGGATTTTAATTGGAAATTATTAATTAGAAGTGTATTCGATATTAATTGAACGTGAAGTTTGTAATGATGCAGTATTATTTTATCTAATGTTTTTGTATAATTTTATGCGAGCGTGTATAATTGAATTGTTCATTTTTATGTATTTCATCGTTATTCATAGGATAAAACATATTTGGTACTTTAATTGCAAATAGCTCAAATACAAATTCGACTGATTGTAAAAACAGATTGTATTTATCAAAACTTCGCTTATCAGTCATAAAATATTGCAGAATACTTCGTTATTTGGACTAATATTTTAACGTTTGCAAAGGATTTGCTTGTAACAACCGACACGTATTTTTTAGCGTACGCGCGACGCGTTATTTAAATTTTTATCGTGCACCGTTTTATATTTTTTAACACGCGCACACAGTACACTTTATAGCTCCCATTAACGTACATCAATTTACTATCAAATATTTTCGTTACTTTTCATCGTTCCGAGTGATTGTCCATCGTGCGAAAGTGCAATAAAAATTTCGTTCTAAATGTAACAATTTATATAGCGAGCGAACTCTTTTACACGCGTAAAAGCCAACAAAATGGAACGAAGACACAACAAAAAAAAAAAATATTAAATGATTTCTTGTCAAAAATTATTTATGCATTACTGAAACAATCAGTCATCCTCGCTGAAGCGCCTGACAAATTTATGGACACCCTATACTATAGCCAGTTCCGACATTCTTTACGAACTTTGCTCTCGCTGCAAGTGATTCACTTGACGATATTACGATTTATTAGACACAGTGTAAATTCAATCGTGCATAAACTGTGTCAGCTCTTGGAAAGTTATAGCATCCGGTGAGAAACAGCAGAAACGTAAACGTTGTAATCGAGTGAAGCAGCAATCGCACTGAGTCTTCAAAATGGAAACGACACTGCTATAAATTGCACTAAGAAAACTATCAAATAATTTCATACACAATTTTGAATCACCAAATACATAATATTACTTGTAAATTGCAATCCTACGACTATCTCCAGTCACAGTACGCTATTTATGTACAAAATACATAAACATATTGCTATATACATAATTACAATAGCCAACAGATTTCTTGCATGGATTTTAATTTATAATTTGCAATATTTCGCATTGCAATTTAATTTACAGAAAATTTAAATATTCTTTGCGGATCAAATTGCGCACAACTCATGGTAGCCATTTTGGTGAACGAAGTCTGCGACAATCAGTTAGCTCTAGCTCGCAAAAAGTGGACGAGACGGGACGATAGAATCGCTGGACGAGAAAGCAGTTAGCTTCACAACGAACAGTGATGTAAAAAATGGCTTAATTGCATTTTAATTTACAATTTGCAACATTTCGCATTGTAATTTAATTTACAATTTGCAACATTTCGCATTGCAACTTAATGTACAATTCTCAACATTTCGCATAGCAATTGACTTTACAGAAAATTAAAATTCGCTGATGAAATTGTACGCAACTCACGGCAGCCATTTTGGCGAACGAAGTCTGCGACAATCGGTTAGCTCTAGCTCGCAAAAAGTGGACGAGACGGGACGATAGAATCGCTAGACGAGAGAGCAGTTAGCTTCAGAACAAACGGTAAGGTGGGAAATGGAGACACGTCCTAATTTCCGGTCGACCTGGAACGATTTTTTCGCGGTTCCCACCCCCGAAGGACGAACGCGGATGCTCGCTGTTCTGCTCGCGCGTCGTGCATCAAGCCGTGCAGCGACCGCACGCGTACTGCCTGGCCGTCATGTTCGCGAAAAGCCGGGTGTTTATAATTTACGGGTGTTTCTTTTCATAAATCTTCCGCGCGACTCGCCGCCCGCTCCCGCTGGGACCGCGTCGACGCTGGGACCGCGTCGACGCTGTCCCCGCGTCTTCTCAGATTTCCCTCGCATCCGCGGAATGCGTAATTCCGACGCGATGATTTGTTGCGAGCGCTGCGAGCTGAATTAGATCGCCCGTTGATTGCATCTGGGTAATTTAAAGACTTCATTCCGCGCGTAGCGCGTTAACTGTCGAGCGGAGGCCGCGAGTTAAACGGACCGCCGTTGTTTTGCCAATTATTTACGTAGCCGTGGATCGAACGGACGCGCGTCCATTAGGATTGTCCGACGGAGGATCGAGGTTAAATAGCAATTAAAATTCTGATCGAGCGTTCCTTTTAACGCTCTGAGCGCGGAGGACGCTCGAACGCGTCTTTTGTCTACTGTTCGCAGAGAACGGGAGACGCTCGAACGCGTTGTACAGTAAAATTTAGACGCCAGCTGATGGAACGATATTATTACGAAAGATTTTATTTAAGCGGAAAATAAAATAGTTTTGAGAGAGACGAAGTGGTTTTCGATTCGTTGCGATTTTATTGAATGATCAAACACCCGCGAAATTCACGAAAAAACATCCGCTATGTGTTAGTCTACGGTGAAATAAATCCGTGTGCAATGCGTTTTAAAGTCAGTAATAATGAAAAATTGCAAGAATATTGTACGTCAAGTTTTTAATGACTCGAATGGCAAGTTGATAGCATTCTGATTCGAATCTGTTGTTTAATTAGAATGCAATTATTTGGATTTCGAGAGAAATTGTAAGAACGTATAATGGAGTATGGGTTTCATAAAACGCTCGAAAGGATACCACCCTTAATGGAACTGAGAACTGAGCGGATAGAAGGATCAAGGTTACCTTCTAATGGCGCAAACAGAGTTCTACCTGGTTTTTGTCGAGCTCCACGACGCCGTGGTATTAAGCGCCAGCAAGCAGTATAATCGTTAACCTTCGTTAAACTTTGTCCTTTAACAGAGGAATCAAGTTTCCTAAGTGCAGCGAGGAGGGATCTTAAACAGCTGACTCTGGTTTAAAGCGGCGCGAAGTAACCGCGGAAAGCGTCTGTTTTATAATACGTTTGTCCAATTGCTATTAGCTATCAATTATTTTTCTGTCGTTAATAAATAGAACTTCGAAATTATTTTCCATTTGGTGTTTCGAAAGAGTTAAAAATAATTGCGATATCAGATTTAACGAAATTAAATACTTTGTTAATTGTGAGCAGCGTGTTAAATAACGCATGCAAATATAGATTAGGAGTTATCGAGGTATTCGATAAGATGCAGATTGCAGTCAATATTTCTGGAAACGTCGCCTTATAAATGGCTTTCCACGGTCTCAATCATCTTTATTGACACAATCAGTCAATCCGTTTAACTCATAACTCAAACTGAAAATTAATTACGATCAAACAGTCGACAAATTGATAAACTCCTAACTCAAATCCATCTTGTTGTAGATCATCCAATACGCACCGAAAATTCGTATCGATTTAAACCCAATAAACACCGCGCGCCCTCCTCTTCATCAATCATGTCATTCAGTGCAAACCGTGCGCATAATTCCGTCCCCTCTGTATCAAAATGCGTATGAATATTAACTTTCTCGGCGACTTTGTAATAATTAACATAGTAATTAACGCTTGCCTACAGCTCGAGGTTAATATTCTTGACCGACAACTTTTATCACACTGTTGCTATATTCATGTTAATAAGGTTTTTAATATGGATCGCAAGTTTCTGCCAAGCTTCGAAATAAAAAACTGCTCGCTTCTCGTGGATACGAGTTAGTACGAAAGTTATTAAATTAACAACGATCTTCAACTTTTTATTTATAAATTATTACGGTTTCAAGAGCAATCACCGATCGTTTCACGCTTCTATCTACGAATTCCATCCCTCTGCATCGTTCGAACGAATGAACCACCTTTTTATTATACCAACAGTTTGTCAGAAGTCAAAATAAAATGAAAATCAAGAATAACAAAACCATATTTAAAGAAGAAGAGGTTTCCAAGAAGAAAGAGACCACCAGAATCGTTAATAGCAAAAGTTTCTAACATCTTCTGACACAGCGAAACCTATTTCATCCCCCAAAATAACCCCTTTTAATCTCGTTACAGAAATAACGATTCCTCCGGCCAACTTCTCTATTAAACTTTCCGACCACAAATTTAACTCTTCCCTCTGAAATTAGTACAATACGTAAATCCTTCGCGGACGACTGCATCAATTAGTCAATGGTACCCGAAACCTCCATTACCCTCGAAGAACGTCGACGAAGAGGGGGCCCCGTTCCGCCTCCCGCAGAAAAAGGAAATGCGTCGCAACGTTTACAGCACGATGAAACAGTCTTAATCAAGCGTCGAACGGATCAGCCGTCCGGGATTAACGGAGCGTGGTCGCCAATAATCCTCCAACAAATCACTTGCTTCCGGGTAATTCTATCAGATCAACCGGCTCAGGGTCCATCGTTTCAGAATGGGGGAACAACGAGAAAAGAGGGGTGAAAAAAATGAAACGAGAGGGGGAGGGGTTCGTTGCAGTGGCGGTCGCTAATCTTCCGTGGTAAATAATGTTTTTGCTGGCCATTAAACAAATGAAATAACAGCGTGCCGTGGGGATAAACCGGCGTAAATTTATTTTTACCCCGCCGTCTTTTATAATCCGGCCTGGCGGCGCTACCCTCGGCCCGCGCGATCGCTTCATTTGAATTTCATGTTTACTGAAATTTCATGCCGCCGTCTAGCTGCAGGTAGATGGTGTTCCCGCGCTAATTAAAAGAATGCGTCACGACGGCGTGGCGCGCGAAAAATGCGACAACGATCGAGGAGGGTGTCGCGGAGGGATCAAAGTTGGGGTGTAACGTCTAGCGTAATTGCAGCTGTAATTACGCGAGGAAGCGAACTCTGAAGCCACTGTTGGGTCGAAGGATCGGGGTATCGGGGAGCCAAAGGGTTTTTAGAGATTGAGCTTCTTGTTGCGTTCAATTTGCCGTTTGCAAAGTTAGCAGGAAAAGTGTGAAATAATGGAAGGATAGCGAGGAACTCTTGTCTGTGCGTTTGTAGAAGTTTTTGACTATTGGAAGTGGTATATCCATCGTGTTTAACTAATGGCAAACTGTATTTTGAGTTGGGATAGTTTCAGCTGTCTGAGGATTATGTGGAGTGCTACGAATGCATTAGCACAGCATCATTGCTATTATCAAGTAGAACAAACTGGAGAGAGCTATTAATAATATTTATAAATATTAATAAAACATACACTCTCCTTTATCGTTCCTTCGTCAGTCTGATCACTCATCTCACACTTAACAGAAGAAAGATTTCTTAAAATTACTAAACTCTACCCAGCACGAACAATATTAAAGAAACCAACAAATCCTGTTTCTTTATCTCAAAAAACCAAAGCGTCCAACCTTTAAACAGCTAACAGTTCTCTTTATCGTCCGTAACATAACGCTGCCAGTATCTCTCCGCAGACAAGGTAGTAGATTTTATTGCGCACAGCTCGCTGCGACCAAGCAACGGCAATTTTTACGCCATGTAGTCAGCGACGTGTAATAACCTTAAGCGGAACATCAAAGAAAACCGACAAGAACTCACCCTCCGAGGCTCCTAATCGCCCTGTACGCGCCGTTCCACTTCCGGACGAGTAAGCTGGCTGGGAATTATTATTCGCTGCTCATTTTTGGGGAGTCCTCGTGGGTCTGCGAAAAGAATCGAGCGAAACTTTCCCGACGATAGAGACTGTTGACTCGCGCGCGTGGATGCGGCGCTTTCCTTGAAACGGGGATTGAAAAGCTGCGAAAGAGATTGAAAAAGTACGTTCGGTCGGAAACAGAGCGGCCACCGCGGGAGGAAAACCAATCTCAAAAGTTGAGACCTGCTCGTCCGCGTTTCGCGCGCGGACGCTGGCGGAAATTTGCAAACAACAAACAACGCCACGTGTTTACAAGCGAGAAATCTGGCCCTTTGATTATTTCTTCTTTTTTTCGCTGTTGACTTATCGCTGAGCGAAACGTGTCGACGGATTCGTTGCGCTCGTCGGGATCGATGCGTGTCTACGACAGGTTTTCTGGCATCCTGACGACGCAGCGAAAGCTCCGTTTGTCTGAGCTTATCGAGGGGCAAGCAGATTGTATGACTGAGTAAATAAATTGCGAAGTTCGGGGAGAATCGAACTGTTGGATGTGATTTTTTATGATCAAGCGACGAGTGACGGTGGATTAAATAGGAGATGGTCGGACAGGTGTCCGGGTAATCGGACATTTTCCAAATTATTTCGCTTTGGTTTAATGAAATAAATTGAAGGCAGAGGGAAATTAAATTCTACTGTATTGTAAAACATATTTAGATATATCGATATGCAGGTTATGATGGTAATTTGTGTAATGTCGATAGATGGTTAGAGTAAGCATTTATTGAATTACTGAGAATTTACAATGAAGCGATACAATTTCGTAATGTAGGTGAAGAATAAATATTTAAGAGTTTAGAATTTAAATGTCGACAGCTATGTTGCGTGGTACTGGGTACTATGGTAATTAGTTGTATCTTAGAAGTTTGCTAGTTAGTATTGAGAGAGAAATGGAGGAGTTTCTACATCTTGTAAAATTCGAGAAACTACAATTTTAATGTTAACCACTGTCTCCTAACCACATCTCCATATCTTGGACGCCCAACACCCCTTTGATCATCCCTGCAGTAACATAAACAGTTTCAGGTTAATTGCATGAAGTCTCAAACGAGATTTCAGGATTTCCGCGTATATACGTTTAATTAATTTGATTTTTATATCAACCATTGTATAATATATCATCATATTTTTACTGCATCGTGCAAGCTTACCAACAACTCGACTCTGCAATTAAAATTGCAAAACGCGTTACTCGCATTTCGTGCATTTCGCACCGCGTTTCAATCGAACCGATGAAAAAATGTTTCATCCCGAAAAATTTAATAATCAAAAAGGGACAACCGAAAGCCACCCCGCGTTCTTCCCCATCCATTGACATTCCTCTGAGGTATTTCGTAACGAAGCATAAATTCCAGATTGCTCGACAGAAATTCGAATTGAATCGCGGTGTAACGACGCGATTAATTAGCGTGATGTTTGCTCTTTAATAAATATCGAAATATGAAGCTCGTGAAAATCATAGGTGATTCGCAGTCGAATCGAATTTCGCGCGAGAAACGCGCGATCCGCTGGGAAAACGATTGATTGAAATAAGATAAGACGATAAGCATCGTAATCGATGCGACTGGGTGTCGCGATTATCTTAAACTGCAGTTACTGTTATCAAGCGTGTGCAGTCAAAATTTATCTTATCTATACAGTCGACTCTCGTACAACGCGTAGGATCCGCGTTGTATGGGACCTACTACCAGACCAATGCAAAGTAAAACATTTCTCTAATAATGGTTATCGCATATTGCTAATGAAATGTGACTCAGTTTGAGATATTATCTTCAAGAAAACGCGTAGATTTTGAAGACTATCAACGTTATACGTAACCAACTTGCATCAAATAAAGTTTCTTTAAACAAAGGGAAGTGAGAACAGAATACAGATGACTCAACTATAAAAAAAACTTGCATCAAATAAAGTTTCTTTAAACAAAGGGAAGTGAGAACAGAATACAGATGACTCAATTATAAAAAAACTATCGTACGCGTTATAATACTTTGTTTAAAAAATATTTTCATCGCATATAAGAGAGCGCTTTATACGGGAGTCCACTGCACTTGACTTGGAAGCCACGCTGGACAGTAAACAGTCCAATAATTTCGCGTTGTTACGACAATTTGAAAAGTTGCTGGGCGAGCAAAAACGGGAACTCGCGCAAGAAGGAAAGATTCGTCGTAAATCGACGGGAAGCCACGTTGAAAGCGGCCGATTTATTTTATTCCGTAGCCAGCGAGATTTATGTCGATTACGAGGCGATTCGTGTCAACGGCGATTAATCGATCGAGGGTACCAGGCGATCCCGCACGTCCGCGCGAAAAATATTTCGGTAATAGCGTGACGTATAATGCTTTAATGGAAACCGCAAGGAACGCTTTCGCGCGGTCGTTGAAAAATACAAAAAGTCACGCGGCGGGAATATGAAACGTCGAAATGGCGCGCGTTTACGCGATCGCCGATGAATATTACATGCTCCAGCCGACATTTTTTGTGAAAACGTAAAAAGCACGTCCGTTTAAACAGAAAAGTGGTCCGAAAATCTTGTTTGAGGTCCTGTTTCTTCGCAATTTATTCATTTTTTATTATTACTATTTAGCTTTCGGTTCTCGATCGATCTTAATCGCAACTGTTCCTTAATTTCTTTCATTTCAGTGATAATTACAGCAGTTACTTTTGTACCTTAACTAACTTACCTTAACTAATTATTTATCATGAATTTTATAGAATTTTGAGAGTCTATTAATTAAGTTTCAGTCACTGAAAAATATTTGTCAGATATTTGACGGTATTTAATAATAATAAAATTTAAATATGCGGATGTACTTTTTAGAAAGCAATTGTTTAATAATGCTTTCGTTAGAAACAGCCCGTTTCTCCCATTTACAATCACGTAATAATAATGTAACGGGGGTTGGATTAATATCCAATATAATCGAGATTGGAATAATCTTGTTAAGCACATTGTGTAATAATTGTACGTTTCATTATCGTGGGCCACGCTTAGGATCATTTTCCACTTGAAGATAATGTAATGCCGCTAATTCTCTGGTCTCAATGCACCCTGCGATAAATTACTATCGAGCACATCGACGCACACCTAAACGATCGGTTACGGGGTGAACGAGCGTGGACTTTTCACGGGGAAATCGTTTTCTGTAAACGTGCGAGTAATTTATGTGGTCGAGGCTATGTGTTAAAACAGCCATTAATCTCTTCAGAGGGCGGACAAGTTTAATTAACGATTTTCTTTCGCGAATTATCGCGGAACCGTTCCTCGCGTCAAATGTTGTACAGCGTGCAATAAATGCTGTGTAATAAAATTATATTTCAGATTTGATAGTAAAAGAGAGTCTGCTAGTCACAAATTGATGCGATTCTTAGACGCTTCTGCGTCTTGCGGACTTCCCTGAATTTGCAAAATCACTTTTCTCGAAAACAGAGCTCCAAAAGCAATTCCACTGTTCCTCAATTTCGTCTTACAGGATCAGCCCGCAGATTACTTTGTGTCTACGATGAAATCGATACTGCCGATGCTATTGTATCTCGCGTATCCCCAAACTGTTCATTAAACATCCATTAAACTCATTGCAAATGGAATATCACGTTAGTTGGTGAATTCGTTGCGACGATAACAATGTTGCAGATGTTCGTACGCATCGCGATCGTAATAACCGACTCGTACTTGATTGTTCGTTACCGTTTCCCTAATTCTGATGATTTTATTTAACACTGGTAAATCCCGTGTCAAGCATAAAAGCAGCGAGGATAGAGCGTCGAGCCAATGCGAAGTGTCGCATGCATTTTAAGGTCTTAACACGTCGACAACAAAAGTTAGTGCTTTAGAGTAGCTAAGCAACTACAATGGATACGTGTAAAGGTATAGACGCACTGTAAAGGTACAGAGTGTTCCTGGGAAGGCTGGTGTGTGATAGTGATAGAGCACAGTGGCTATTATCCTCGCAGAGAGCATCCAAGGGAGTTTTAGAGTAGGCGTTTGCGAGAGATTTACTGCGAGAGGGATTAAATTAGAGCAAAGACCAATTTTTCTTACGTTATCACTTTTCCTATGCTTTATTACACTTGTCGTACAGTTGTAATAATGATTTTGTGAAACAGAGATATCTTTGTTCATCTGTTATATATCTTTGCCTAACGTAACCCTTTGTTACTCGAAAATTTCATCTCTGGAGATGTCGTATGCTTTTTATATTGAGCAGTTTGCAACGATTATCTCAAATGGTAAAAGAGTGCATGCTTTATGCATTTATAAGAAAAGTAATATAGTTTGTTGTAACATTATTGAGTAACTCTAATAATTTGAATAGGATAAACGATAAAACAGTTTTCTCAAACGATAAAAATTCCTTTCGGACCTCTCGTAAAACGCGGTGGAACAGAAGAGTCTGTTAAATCGGAGAGAGCAATTTTTAGGAAAAATACAAATCGCTTTTCCGTGTTTCGCAGGATTCATATCTCTTTGGTTCACCCCTCTGTAACATTTTTATCCGTTTCAGTCCTTGTATACGAATCGAAAATTTTATTTTTCGAATCGTGGTATTAAAAATGGTCGATCGTTACCACAATAAAGTGCAATCGAGATGGAAACATAATTTGATATCGATGCTGTGGAATTCTAAAGCGGAGGAACCTGATCGTCACGTTTGATTTCAGACTGAGCCTGGTGAATCTTTTTCTACTTTGTCGACGTGGGTCGTCGCAAAAAGGGGACAAGGGGTCAAAAAGAAAGAGGGAATCCGAGTCGAGACTGCAACTGACGCAGCATCAGCAGAAGATTTCCCTACTGCAAGGGGAAGATGACGTCAGAGACAACTGGATAGAGGGATGCGATCCTTGCGCACAATGCGAGCTAAAATTGTAAGTAGTACAACCTATTCGTAATATAAATTAACCACAGTTACAAACTTCCACATTAAAACTCTAAAATAATTAGAAAAAAATTGCAAGACGATTTGTGCATCTAACTGCATCTTCAAGCACCACTATTACTATTTAAAATGTCTCATTTACTAATTTTCCACTTTTCACAGCATTTTTAAACAGCTGATAAATGTTCTACGTCATCTCCATGGAACATAAACAAAATATAAAATTCCATCTTTCCAGAGCGACTGAAAGACAGTCAGTTCGAGCAACTGTCAATTAGGTAAAACGATGGAACGTTAATTCATCGTAAATAGCGACAGATGCTATTTAGTAATTTACGAAGGACGTTTCGAGTCTCGCAGCGAGCGATCGAAAGCGTTTCTTTTTCCCCAGCCGCGGAAATTAAACAATAAAGAACGATTAATATCCGTTAGCATGTCGCGAATTAATTACCCGCGTGAATTTATTCAAACAAAGACTTAGCGCGTTCGTTTGTCGCTGAACGGAATTACGTTCGATCGGCTCGCCTCTTCGCTTTTCAACCCCCAGCGCCGCCAGGGTGGAAGAGAGAACTCGCGTCCACGCGACTCAAATTTCGACGCACGGTGCGTGAATACGGAGTAACCGCGGACCAACGCGGTATCACATTGTGGGAAATGCACGCACACCTACCCAAATCGCATATTTATGCGCAGGGACGCACGATCGGTGCCAGACGTGATTAATAAGAGGCACAAAGCGAAATATCCTCGGCCACCTCTGTCTTCCGTAATGTAACTAATCGATGACTCGCGAGTGATACACGCGACGCGAAACTGAAAGCGTCAATCGATTAGCTGGACTAACTATCGGATATACCAATCGATAATAGTACTAGAATGTGAATTTTTTATCTTCAAGAATCGTGTTCCACAGAAAGGAATTACAAATTTTATTATTATTTCTCTTATTATTTTCTATATACATTTTAAAAGCTTCGAAGTTTAAATTTCTATGAAATTAATGGCAAATGATGAGGGAAAAATTATTTGAATTTTTCGTGTTATTCATTTGCAACTAATGATGAATGGTGAGGGAAAAATTATGTGCAATTCGTACGATTTGTGATTGTAAAAGAATCGGTGAATCGCGTCCAGATTTTTTCGACTATTCGTTTATTCATATTTCTTTCGACACCCAAATACGAACTTCGCGGCTAGTTTCCTAAAATTTCATACTCTTACTCTTTATCGACTTTCTCCAGCCATTACTTTCGCTTTCCACCCCAGCTCCCGCCGCCATGTACTTACCACTCACACCCCTCCAGTTTACCTCCCTGTAACCTATCTTCTAGTAAGTTTTACAGCTTCCGATAAAACTTTCCCCGAAGATTATAAATTTTAATGCAACATTCAATAACGGTGTTTTTCGGATAATTGATACGTCGAACATTGCGCGGAATTTCTATCGGGTCCCAAGATTGAGTTTAGTGTTTCGTCGTGTAATAAAAAAGCTACTATTTTATGATAAAAACCCGTATTTATATACGTACATACATTATCTTATAGCAAACATATTTTTCACACGCTATCCTGCAATTTGTTCATTTTTTTCATTGTTCCTTTGGTGTCACTTTATGTAGAAATATTTTATTGTTTTATCGGAATTTAAAGCTACAAATATTCCTTGATAATCTGTTGGATCCATTAAATTGTACATCAAATATTGACGAATTTATTACACGTCGTGTATCAGTTTGTCACGTGTCAAATATTCTATTTTACATCTACTAAAATTGGATTGACAAATCATAAAGGTGTCAAGGAAGGTATTATAAATTGCAGCTCTACTCGTACCACTAAAAGATGGTGCATGACTTTACACCTTCACCAGTCCATTACTTTTCTTTTACTATTGCACACTTGAGAATTATGTGCAAGAATTACGACACCATAAGAGAAGCACTCATAGCGCCGAATATATTATTAAAGTAAATTATAAAATACAAAAGCAAGGGAAACGATAATTTAATTCTAAACTATCTGTGCCTTAATAACAACCTGCGATGAGCCAGCTATTCAGTAGCACAAAAGAATCACGCACAGCCCTGTACAAACAACTAGGAGCGCCCACACCAACACCCAACCCTTGCACTCTGTGCACCAATTCACGACAACCCCTCGTAGTTAACGCTTGTTTTCGCAACTGTACTCTCTCTTTTATTCTAATTTCCTCGTGACCAGACGTTAAGAGCCCTAGCAACGGTAAGGGGCGCTAGTTTAGGCTACTCGAAACCGCGAACCCTCCTGCTCGAGGCCCGTGCAATTAAAAAACAGCCAGCGAGAAACAAAAGCGGTCTCGAGCTACCTAAACCGGCACCCTTTGCGTTCACCGCGAAAGATTAACTCAACGCGTTACCAGAATCTCTGCGACCGCAACGCGGCCAGAAAGGATCCCAGAACGAACGAATTTATGTGGGGGAGTGACTGGTAGAATACAGGTGCGACAGGGAACAGATGAGCGACAAAAAAAGGAGGAGAGGGCTCGAACCGAGCGAGGGTTAGTTCGAGAGTCAGTCGTTAATGAGCAGTCGAAGAAAAAATTGCCTGGTCAAGTCTCATTTACAGTGAAAGCTCCTCGATGGTGGGCTAGACGCCTGCTTCAATAGTTGGGCTGTAATGCGTGCGTGAGAGAGGGTAGGAAGGAAAAAGAGAGGAAAGAACGTTTCGTCCTGGGCCTGCTAGTGGACTCATCGGTAAGGCTACCTGGCAGACCCTGCCTTAGACGCTGGGATGGTAGGGATAGGTCAGAATTGGTGTAGGACATGGAGTACTCGCAGGAAACTGACGAGTGTGCTGTCCCCCTAGTGGCGAAGACCGCCACAACAGAAATCAAATTCCTACATTTATGGTAGACGATTCGCTGAAGGAGAAAAAATCGACGAACGAGGGTCGCGAACAGCGATGGTGGCGGCTGCCAAGGCATAGGGCGTCGTGTCGGCTGGATCGTCGCCTCTATTTTGATTCCTGGGCGACGTTACGGGTCCCACGGGGATTTACCGACGCATTATGAAATGTGGCGCGCGGTCTCCGGGGCGAATAAGTTCCCCGCGCCGTTAGAATACATCAGGCAACACGTGTCCCGCAAAAAGCCGAGTTTCGCGGCAGGACAATAAGTTCATGGAAATATAGTGCGCCGCCGGGAGTCGAGCGACGGCATTAAAACTTTTTCATCAGTTAACGTATGGACTCGGACGTAATTCCGGTTGACACGCGCCGCTATTGGCCGAACGGTATTAGTATTTATAGCGGGCGCCACCGTCGGAGGTGCATCGCGCGTCCCATCGTTATGGCGGCTGGGAACAGCGTCGTAAATCGCGGACAATTTTCTCGAGTTTACTCGTCGTTTCCTTGCGTGCCATTATTGCGTCTAGCTGCGGCTCCCCGTAGCGACGCGACGTTTGGGAGCTTCCATCGCTTATTGCGGAATCAACGGCGAACGGATGTTTCCTGGAGACGGCTCGTTTTCTAGGAGAGCAAAATGGAGAGCAACCCCGGAAGCTGAAATTTGTTTTTGCTTCATATCGAGCATTTTTGATTAAAAGAAACGCGTTTTGAAGCTGTCGCTTCGTAGTAACTCGGTTCGTGGAAATAAGATGATTGCATACTGTGTGCAGCTCGCTCCTCGAAGTATTTTTATTACGAGCAGCGGATTGAACACACTGCGTGCAATGCAAGATGAAATAAAAAGACATCGTTGACGTAGAATAATATTTATTCTAAAAGTAGTCAGATAATTTTAATTCAATATCATTGTTAGGATAATGAGGATTTGGGGTGGTAAACAGTTTGCGCTGGCATCAAGGAATTTATTCGAAATGGAGGAATTTTGTACTTTTGAACTTTGGTTAGCTAAACAAATTTGAGATTTTATTTGTTCATACAATGTACTACAAATTATTTTATTTTTAGGCTGATCTTCTCGGAAATTAAAGATGTCAGATCGAATCTTGCGAATCAGTATAAGTCCATAGAAGTGAAGATTTATAATTTAAATTGGAAAATGAATACAGCCAATTTATCGATGAGTGTTTGTTCGTCAAATTTTTAACGTCGATTTTCAATGTGCCCTCTGACTCTTCGTTCGCGTTTGCTTTACTGCATCGGTGTTTCTTCGTTCGCGCGTACTTCTTTCATTAAACGATGCGACGAAGCGCATAATTGCGCAGTTTATGCAACCCTGCAACTGAGATACTTAGTCAGATAGTTCCACGTCATTATTGCAGTCTGGAAGAAAATCGTAAGCCGCGGGTAACTTCTCTTCTGTTTGCTTGTTACTTCATTCAGTGCATATTACTTTCTTACGCTCGCTTATTTTCATCCTCAGATTTAATTAAATTCTAATTAGAAGTTTCTGTTTATTTCTTCGATGCACTATTCCCTTCTATACCGACATCTCTGCGACTGTTTATGCATACCATCAACCTAAATAATTAAAATAAAAGAAATCTGTATACATTTTTTAGTCGTGTCGTTTCCAATTAATTTCACCAACCATTGAACCAAAGTATTCAAATCCGTTGAACATCGACCCATGCAGGATACAATAAATTTTGTTTATTCATTGCACTTTCTATTTATCTCTGCTTCCACTTTCATTGCGCATAAATTAATTAAAATTTAAATTCGATTTAAATTTCATTGGTGTCGCGAAAAGTTAAACCGATGTTATACAGGCAGGTCGTGTCCGCTTAAAATTCATCGAATCGCAGCAATAAAAATTAATATATGCACACACATTTAACCAAAACAACAAAACAACACTTTCTCTGGTTTATCAAATCAGAAATAATATTTATGAATTAAGCCCAGCTTTCTCATAGCTTCTCAGCCTTACTTGTAAACTTCTCTCACGGAAGATTACACGTATGATTAACCAGAATAAGGATTGGTCACACCAACTTACTCACTCCTATCTCATCGAAAAAGAAAACAAACCAATGTGCAACAGATGCAACACGCATCATCAAATCAAAATTTCCTGAAAACGTGACACCGCATTATCATCGAATAAAGAAGAAGAATAGACTTCTTCCTGCATCACTCGTTAACGTAACCACTCTATTACAATTCATATTGCTCGTTAAACAAGGTTCCACTGTACTTAAATCACCCATCAGAAAATTTCAAAACAGTTTCCAATCAACCCAATCCAGTTGACGCAACTCTAAAAATCCCCAAAAAAACTTTCTCCGTTTTCTTGATCCTCAAATCGATCCACATCCACCGTTTCTCGCGTTCGTTTCGAACTCCATTTATGTATTTCCAACGCGACAGAGGAGTCGGCAACGAAACAAGAAACAGCAGCTTATAACTTATAGGACAGTCATCCTGGATATTATTCTTGCGTAACACTGTACACCGATGCCCCGTAGTTACGGCGCGTTGGCTGGGGTCATAAGTCGCAGACAATTCTCTCCTGTTCTGTGACCACTTGCCTCGCCCCGTATTATTCTCCCTCGTATTTTTATGCAGCCGCTCTCTCCCTCTGTTTACCGTCCCTTCCTCTATCTGGCCGCCTTCCGACGTTCATCATCCAGGCTGCCACCCTCCTCGAGGATGGCGGAAAGCTGGTCGCAGGCCGCGATAAAATTGTCTGCAACTTATGACAACCCCCGCCGTAACTACTGAAATTGTAAACTAACGCGAGAAGAAGTTTCGGGTTCCTGGCTCGCGTCGCCTTGTTTCCGTGTCCCGAAGCGATTCTCGACTCGCCTGTCGTCGGAGCTGGTCGAACAGCGCTTAATTTGAGGAATTTGAGGATTATTAGTAAATTGGTAGCAAGAAGTGGAATTTTGTGAAACCTTCTTTCGCTTCTTTAATTTTGTGTGTGAGATTGTCGATTCTATTTTATGTATGAAATTTATTCTAGTTGGTTTTATGTAAATTGTTTCTGTTGGAAACCAGATATTGTCGAAAGTAGGATTTATGAGCAGAGTAATTCCATTTTCACTGATGTCCATAGTTGTTTATCTATTACGAAGAGTGGTAAAAGTATTACGCGACGCAAGTTTGCTCTTGGTTTGAGAATTTTAATCTCTCTGTTCCCTTGAACTTATTCCACCGCAGCTTTTGAGAAATGCATATTTCCCTCAAATTTTCTATTAAAATTCTCTATTTCTGGGAGACGTTAGCAATAGAAACTATCGCTAAATATTGCTACAATATCTCTAGCTTCTGTTACCAACGTCCAGGAAGGAGCGGAGTGCAAAGAATTAATATTCCAAGACTTTTGACACCTTTACAACATATCTGTACGAGTTTTTCTTTATCGTATCGAGATACAAACATGAATGCTTAGCTGCACGAGTCGACTGTTGTTCAAGAATGCGTTGTTATTTAGAGTCCACCTCTTTGGATTTTCCTGCTGAAATAGTGAAAGCACCATAAACACTAGGTGCGAAACAGGCAGAAATAAAATAGGCTCGACGTTCATCTATTCTATAAACAACGATAAAACCTCGCTGAAGTGTTCACGGGGCTGGTACAGAATTTCTGGCGGGAAACGTGCGTATTAAATTCCTCGCGTAAAACACGGGAAGCAAGCTTTTCACGCCGGAATTAGTTTTTGCTTCAAAGCGCGCACAATGCCAGAACTTACAGTAGAACATTCATTCAGCCGTAGAATCAAGTTCCTGGGAAACAGTGCAACTGGAATAGGCAAACACGGTCCACTCAACTTTTATCGAGGACGATGTAACGCGCGCAGGAGGAACTGACGCATGGTTCTCGACAAAATTGACAGCAGCCAAATAATCGATCAGAATTTCAATCAGAACTCGATTAAAAAACTGTATTGTGTAAGCTGAAAAATTAACGAACCGCGCCAGTGTTTACGTTTTACGATTTTCGGCGATTTGGAGAAATTTATGCGCGTTCCGAGCATCCAGCAATTATCGTATCGACGAAGTTTTAGCATCGAAGACATGAAACGCGCTATTTTAAATTATTCTATTGTACACAGCGAAACGAATAACCAAGTATTTCACTTTTCTCGCGGACTATTTTGAAACGATAAAAAATTCACGTACAAATGGAAACGAACCGTTCAGCGATTAATGAGCTTGTTGGTTTCAATTCAATTTTCACTCGTTCCTTTGTCGCGTCCATCTGACACATTATCCTGTCAATTATTCACGTAGCCGAACGAATGGTGATAAAAAATGAACTGCAAAGTGTGTCACAGAACGCGAGTGATGTTTAAAATTTTTATTTATCAAAATACTTATTTTTCTTCTAGTAAAGAATTATCTTAAATTATATCGATGATTTTGAAGAGTTACTTCATTCAAAATAGTTTCACTGTAATCATTTTCGACTCATCGAGCAATCAATGAACACTCATTTGATCATTCCGAATTCTCAAGTAAACTACTGTGCCAGGATGAACTTCGTCTTATTACGTAACACTAACACCGAAAGTCTCACCATGAATATACGATCAGTCTTGTAACTTCCAATTTACGTCACGTTGGGAATGTTGAACTTTTTCATAACTTCTCAGCAAACAGTTAGCGGTAGTTTGAAATAAGCACAATTTCAGAGCGAGTTAAGTCGAGCCCGGCTACAATTTCGTAACAAGCAAATCCAACTTCGGTGCGGGTCCATCTTTCGAATAAGTTAAGTAGTCGAGTCGGCGGGGCCAGCAGAATTTGTTGGAATGAGATTCCCGTAAATTTCGCCTCTTTTTTTCCTTACGTTTTCGGCGTAATTGAAGTTGCGTTAATTAGAACGTAAAATCAGAGCGACAGCGGACGGAAATTTGCTCCGGATGCGAGTATCGAGGGTGGCTGAAATTGTTCGAGTGTTATTGTCATACATATTTCAAATTTCGTATCGTCGCCATTTGTCGACTGGCTTCTGACTTTTAAAGGTTCTGGATGATTTTCAATTTTTATTAATCGCAATTTGTCACGAGTCACATTCTTATTCTAATATTTTTAATACTATAATGTTAATATAAAAAATTATAATTGAGTTTCTAGATGATACATAAATTATATCCATCTACAAGTTCTCATGACTAGTCGTTTAACTGATAGAATCTTGGGTATCGATTAACCACTTTAATTGGGAAAAAGTCGTTAGTTAAAATTACATTGTCGCATAATTGACACCCAAAGAAGAAATCATTAAGATCATATTTATGACAGCGATATTTCACATCTCCTTCTATCTTCCGATATAATCGAACCGCTGCAATAAAAATATCCGCCATTTATCTTTCGTACTCTTCTTAAAAGCGCACAGAAAAATAGCGATACTTCACGTGCAATCATTTCGTTCAACGGAACAGCACTAAAAATGATGCTCGCGTATTATACGACGATAAATAACTTTTATTGACTTACAGATGGCGGGGCAGATTTTCAACTATGGGATGTGTAATCGATTTACTCTCCATTTACGATGACTATACGAGAACACTTCCTCATTGCGAGCTCTCGAAACTTCTCGATCGAAAATACTTTCAAATATCGTGCCTTTTATTTGCCCGCAGAGGAGTCGCGCGGTTCAGTTTAATGCGCTATCGTACAATACGTCGACGATATATACACCGTTAATAAATCGGATAATGAAGTTCTGGGATAATAGAAAATCGGATAATCGAGAAACCATAAAATGGAATCCCCTTGCGCCGTATATAGGAAACGATTCCCTCTTAATTCCTGATCTCGCCAGGCGATGCATCAAACTCCGTTCTCAGCCAGCGAGGAGGAGCCTCGATCGCGAATTTATGTGGCATAAATATTTTGCTCGCGACTGTGCGTACAAAATCTACTGTGCATACACAATATATATTCTTTCCACCTGTCTCTATCAACCAAGACAATCTATAAAAATGTGTTCAAAATTCTTCTTCAAATTTGATTATCTGAAAGATCAAACTGTTTTCAAACTGTGTTATTTAATAACGAGAAATTAAGTGACTCTCGCAATTTTTATTTCCAATGCTTCTCCGCTGCTCAGCGTGGCTGATGAACGCGCCAATACCCGCGACATTAATTCCTCGCGCGTCGAATGCGCGCGAAATACGAATTACGCGCGGCAGGAATCGGGTCGCGTAATTCCGCGTAACGGAAATTGTAGCCAAGCCGGGAGCGAAATTAAAATTCGGAATCAATTTCGAGCAGTGGCCCCGGGAAATTTTCGATTACACTCGAAACCGCCAGCGCGATTTACGCGGCTGGTTTTCTCCGGTTCGAATTAAAAAGCGGCGCTGGCATCTTCGACTGCTCGCGTAAATATTCCTTTTAATCGGTTTACGGGGCACCCGAAATCTGCATTCCCCGGAAGCGAATCGCGTGTCGCGCCTGCGTGTCGTATAACAGAATGATCGGGAAGGTATTATAAAATCCGTTCCTGGAATTGCTGGTACGCGCGCTGGTAATCCTGGCTCAAGCGGCTCAACTAATATTTCTCTCGTTTTTGTGTTTTTCCCTCTTTTTTCTTTTTTTTTTTAGTTATCAATTTCTCTCGTTTAGATTCGAGCTTTTGTCGCGTGAAATAGAAGAGTCCTCGCGCGGCGAACAGTTATGGCGGTGGGTGTGGAATTTAATGAAATATATATAGTTTGCAATCGCGGGGGTTGAAGGACGTTTTGCAGATTTATAGGTTAGAATGTAAATGTTTCAGCGGATATAATTGGGGAGGTGTTAGCATCGTATGAATTCGGATCGATTCGTAGTTTAATTAACTGGTCGAAGGTTATATTTCGATCGAATTAATTAGGAAGCCGTTTTAGCGAAACAGTTTATTCGAACGAGTTGGACGGCGATATGTAATCGGTAGACTGGTCATGTTTATGCATTTACGGGTGATTTGAACGTGCAAATAGATACAGGGTTCGCTGAAAGTGCGCAAACGTACGAAGTATCTAAAATAAAGCTCGCGTTACAATATTTGGACTCGAATCTCGCTCGAATTTTGTTTCCCTTTAAAAATTTTAGGACGCGCCATTTTAATCGATTCACTTTCACGTTCCGTCCATTGCACCGTGTATTATGCATTCCAAAATATTGCTGGCGGTCTATAACGCGAAAGTGGTAAAGCATACCTTTCAAGTTCTGAACTATATAACAGGATTAATATTGTGCTATTGGGAAAATCTTGGCAGAACAGTGTATCAAGATAGCCAACTGTTCGAACACGCCAGTAGATTAAGTCAACACGTTCGTCACGCCGGAAGAACAGTCTGCGAACCGTGTTCTCAGACTGTGAGGAATGCATTTTTAATTCGCGTTATTCGATAAGTAGAAATTGCTAGAAAAATTGCTCGCGCAGCGTCCTCTGCTAAACTGTTCGAGTGACCAGATTTCATCGAGAAAGTTAATCCGACGAAAGTTTAAGAGGAGAGACCAATAACAATCGCGTTCCCCAGCAAAGAGCAATGTTGCTGGCTAATGAGAACACACCGCGGGACACCGTTACGTAAGCTCAATTACAGCTGCAATAACGGGAAGGAACAAGATACCAGATTTTCCGGTAGACATTATTATATTGCGAAATGTAGTAACGCGAGGCGGAGCGCATGCTCCCTATTAACCCCGAAAGAACTACCCTGCGAGTTAACTTATCTTAACGCTCGCGGTGCAATGCTCGACTTGGGATAGATATCCGTTCGTGGGGGAACGTACTCGGAACGATGGCCTCCTGTAGTTCGAAAAATAACAGCAAGGTTTTAACTGTACCGTAATCTTGTTAACTTTAATAACGGACCCCTTGTTTCGAGAATAATTTCATTTGTTCGCGACAAATAAAATAATTGCAATTATATTTTTATGCTATAATTACGGTTTTATGTCAACACAACATTTGGGATCTCGAAGTGGTCGTCACAACTAGATTGGTGCATTAAAATATTTAAAAAATGATAATGGATGTAATTTCAAAGTCAGGAATTATTTAATTTTCCAATATAGTAGACATTACGTTGGAGCATATTGCATAATAAACATTGCACTTTGCACGAATGAAATTTGTAACATTTGTTATGTAACACGCAAGAAACTATTCCAAAATACTAATCACCGATTTTAATGGAACCATACGTTCTGGTTACAGCCGCTTCGATTACTTCTGCTACTCATTAATTATCCGATTACTCAGTAATCGCAGTCGTTAATCACCGACTTGATTTCACAATTAGTCACAGTGTCTTCGGTCATTAATCAAATCACATTTCGCCCAACGGTGCCTAAAGGACGCACTGATCTATAAACATCGCGTGATTAGATTTTCTGGAACTGTTAGCAATGCGCGTCAATTAACCAGCTCGTTCTCAAGTTCACAGTTCATTTCGATCTGAACCTTTCTTCGAATAAACCACGACCGTCTACGAGCATCCTTTCTGCCTTTAAAGTATAATGTTGGTACTTGAAAAAATGCTTCTCTCGTCTTTCTTTTTTCCCCTTCGTCCCTCCGTTTTGTTTCGTCTTTCCAGAAGGGATGCAAAAGGAAGATCGTCGAGACGCGTTTGTTTTAGAACGGCTGGCGATCGATTTGATCCGACGTGCGCGTAGTTATTGTCAAAGTAACTCTTATCTATTTGACTCTGTCGGTGAAGAGATTAATCACGACGCAATCGGGACTTTCGTCCGGCCCGTTGGACGAGAAATTGGAGCGTCATGCGAAGAGTGACGAGGCCGATATTTAGCTAAACAATGGGAGAAAAGCAGAGGAAAGAATTACAGGGGAGTGTGTAAAAACACCGGTCGGTACGGGTGCAAGCGTAATCCGGCGACGTAAGCCATGAGAGGCGCACGGATGTACGAGCTAGGGTGACAACAGCATTGTTTGTGGACATTGTGAAGCACGCTCTGGCTTCGAACAACAAGGGCGAAAGAGTGAGAGAGCTGGAGAGAGATACCAGGTAGGTACACTATGCGGATACTGCTGTACACGGTTATTGGGAAAATATTAATAATTTGTAGGCGACTTCCAATCTGCGCGCAATATCCAAATAACGAAGCTATTGATATTATAAAAACGACAATAGCGGGAGAAATTAATTAAGCGTGCTGATACACGTTTATCCAACACCTTTTAACTATTTTTACATTTTTCTTTGCCTATTCGAATACACAATCGTGTCGAAATTATCATTTTATTATACATTTATGTGGGATTGAAAGGTTTTGACGTAAACAAGACAGGTTAATTTTATTCTATTCACTTCTTCGACTGTCTCCCGCTCTCGACGCACACATTTTCATATGCATTCACTCATCGAACATTCTCGATCCTTTCGCACGGATTTCTATGCATTCCATTGTTTTCCAAACACTCGCATGCATGCACACGATTTGGAATATTCTCGAATAATTAACCCTTCGCACTCTGACGTCCCCTCTGAGGACATTATCATTGATTAGTGATTACAGCTTTTCGAGAAATCCATATTTCCCTCAAGTTTTCTATCGAAATAGAAACTTTCTATTGCTAGCAGACGTTAGCAATAAAAACCCAAAGATTGCTATTTTATCAAACGCTTCTTCTTCTTAGAGACGCACCAGGGCGCAAAGGGTTAATATCCAAGAATACTCATAATTACATCTTAGACTTCCACTCATACTCAATGGCACACAACAAAATTACAACATAAAATTATAAAAATACAATAAAATACGTAGGACACGCGCAGATCGGTTTCGCAAACGAAACCCAGCGACGCGACAAAACTTGTCGGAACCGGAGATTTAATCGTTCGCGCGTTCCGCCGCGACTCGTCCCTTATTCGCGTGTCCCTTCGCTGAATACTGAATAGCCCTAATGAATGAAGGACTTGGCGCAAGACGACGAGGCTCTGCGCGCGCGCGCGCGCCTGGTTTACCAAGGATTCGGTCGGTTTACAGAGCGGGGGTGGCAGCTCGACGGTGTCACGTCCGCGGGGGTCGAGGGTGAAGTCGAGAGAAGTGAGCCACTCGGCTCTAAGAGAGTGTAGCCAGCTCGGTAGAATAATCCAGAAGAATACCCTCGGATACTCGTTCTGCTAAATCGCCCGGGAAACGTTTAATGGAATGAAGAGGGGAGCCTCTGCCACCTGTCTGTGAACTTTCTTTTCAAAATGATCGGGAACCTCGCCGTGTACAAGTTCTACCAGAGTTCGCGAACATTTCCCCGGTATACTCGCGCTCCAGGATACCGTTAATATATCCCGATCCCCCTTCAACCCCCCATCATTTTATGCGCATAGTTTCGCGCACTCTTATTCCTTGATACTGGCGACGTGATTTTAATGAATATCGAGTTGATATTTTGTATGCTGCGGGACAAATCGCGGGGGTTTTCGTGATGCTTGTGGTAATTTAAGGAATTAGGGGAGGAAATATGTTTTATAAAGACGTTTAAGTTGGGTATTCGTTATGGATAATATTGTAATTAACTCATTCGGGGTAGATTGCACGCTGTGCGAGCAATGCGTTTCCAAGGTAAAATGACGGATCGCACAGCATGTGTATGTATTTTTATTACGAGGAGCAGGTTGAATACCATGTGTGCAATACAAAATAAAATAAAAATGGGTCGTCACTAATGTACTTCCATTGAAATTAACATAAAAAAACAATTTTATTATTTTTATTTATATAATTAGGAACAACTTTTGTAGTACAATAAATTGAAAAAAGTGTGCGAATATGGAAGGAATCAGAGCAGCAGCAATTAAGCACCCTCCGCAGAGATAAAGAAATTCGTATCGTCAAAGATAAATCCATCGCGCGTAATGATTTACGATTACTGCTTCCCACCAGCGTCGACGTTGATCTTCCATCAGCAGTTGAGTCACGCGACTCAATAATTTACCCCGTCCGCCAACTTTTTCCAAGCAACAATAGAATTTATTCAGAGAAAGATGAATCGTCGTTGCGGATCCGATCGAGCTCGCGGAAAATCTCACGTTCGCGTTCCACGTGGCGAGACGCGTTACAAGCGAACGAAGTCTACGCGATTATGCTCTTCCTCGTTTCCACGAAACCGCCTTTTACCAAGACGCAATGGTGACTTCGACTCGAGGTTATAAGACGCAGACTTTACCGGTCTGACCGCGAACCAGACGGCGAACTTGAGTGCTCGCAGAGCTCGGTGCCTATATACCTGGCAAACCCCTGGAGAGCGTTCAGAACGCACTTTCAGCTGGAAATTAGCTTCATGGGAACGACAACCGATAGGCTCTCGACTAAACTCCGAGTTTACGTGTTCATCCGCGTCCGCTCGGAAGTATCGAGGGATGAAATTACGAAATGGACAATCGTGGATGAAACGGAGGCGCTATTCGAGAGCGGATACTTTTGTTCAGAACGTTTCGGTGGTCTCGAATTTTCGGGTTTTAATGCGAATGTATTTTAGTGAATGTTCGAGTTTTATTGGAAGCAAAATTCTGTCAAGTGGTAATATGAGTTACGTGAAATGGAATGGATTCCATTTTTCTATGCTATTTCTGATGAAACGGTACCAAAGAATTGAAATGTTTCTATTGTTAGGTTCAATCAGCGATAATTTTAACTGTCGAAGGTAATCGAGGCTTAAAATAGGTTCGAATATTATTAATTTATAGATATCGGTGTGCGAAATAATATTTTTGGCCATACCGTTCGGTCTAATGTCGCCTCTAACATCATTTTCGTTCGTTGCATTTATAATTAATGTCCTCTATTAGAAACTAAATTATGTAGAGCATAAATTCTGATGGAAAATTATTTGCGACATCAAACACGATGTTTCGGTTGTTCAATATTTAATTTCGTATTATTACTTTGATTGAAATGTACATGATTAAACATTGACAAACGATCAGAGAAGAGATTTAATTCAAATTCCATTTTAAATATTCATTTAACAATGTTTGGTATTTTAGAGATATTCAATTAATGCGCCGATCGTTTGAGATTTATGCTTGCTTAACTTTGTAGAAGATAACCTCGTTAGAGAGGTATAAATCAATCTATACAATCTTCCTTCAGAAGGAAGGTGGATCAGCAATATCGTAATAATCCAATTGTTACGCCAGTGGAGCTGAAAAATCACAGCTTTCTGCAATCGCACAAAAGATATCTGCAGGAATAAAATTTTCAGAAAAAAAACTGATTATCTTTCACGACTCAGTCCAAGAAACTAACAAATCATCTATGTCATTAATATTGATGCGTGTTAATTTAATATACAATGAATATTATACTACAAAAAATCAAAAGAAATACAAATACAAGCAGTAATTCTAATTCTACAAACCTCTCGAACTATAAAAAATGCGCGACAGTGGCTGATGAATGCTAGAGTATATCAGTAGTTAGAGTCAGCTTAAGTCAGACTGCGCTCGAGAAATCAATGGATCCAATATTACTCCTCGCGTTCACATAAAATAATTTTACAAAAGCTTTATATACATACACAGTAATAATTTAACGACCTCCAATAAGCTGCACGTATTAACATTACCAATTAACATTATTAACATTAACTACTAATTACACAACTGCAAGAAAATTATCGTACACATTGACCTAACCAGACACAAAAAATCATCGCACCATCGATCCAAATTAGCCTCGATACCTTCGTCAGGTCGAATCTGAGCGAATCTGATCGAATCTCACGGAGCTGCGCGGCTCATTAAGATTCGACGCGAACGCGAAAAGTTCGCGGTCCAAAGTCGAGAGGAATTTGTCAGGCGGTCTCGAAGACGCCTGGAGAAGGGCGAACAATATCGCACGGTTAATTTACTCGGGCAATAATGCCCGGAATCATAAGCCCCAGGTGTTACGCCGCGAATCTTCGACCCTCATAAACACCGCGCACAAGAGCTCGAGAACAGAGAAACGAAGATAGCGAGGGAAAGGGAGGGAGAGGGAGAAAGAAGAGGTTAGACGGTCGGGTGAGAAAGGGAACAGAGGCAGCAGAGCCAGCAGAGCCAGCTGGTAGAGCCATGTTAAGGGCGGAAGAAGAGGGACAACCAAACTGGCGGGACGGGGCGCGAAAGGGGGTGGGACTCAAGGGTGTACCCTACTTTCCTCGCTATTATAGCATCAGTGGGTAAAGTTGGCCGAGGGTAGTTCCGTTGCGCCGGCACGCGTTACTATTTCGATCTTATCTTCCCCGCGGACTTTTTAACTATCCGCCGTTAAGGATCTCCCGATGCTGGCCGCTTTTTCGCGGCGACGTTCCATTCAAAAAGTTTCGCCGCCGTGCGAGCGGCCGGAGAAGAATGGCGCTGGCGGAGCATTATTTCGCGGAGGAGGTATTAGGTTCATTGTGTCCGGGGTATCGTTGACTTGAACACCAACAACGATGGACCTGGTCATTGTCGGGGGAGATATATGGATCGAGCCGCGCCGCTTTGTGGGATTACTTTCAACCTCTATTCTGGTTCATTATCTGACGCGGTCTTCCTCGCTTCGGCGTTTTACGTGGGATTTATCGTTCGTTGCTGTTTTGTTGGACGTTCGTTCGAAGCAATGATTGTGAAAATTTGGGATGCTGGTTGTCTCGTTTCTTCCCTTCGACGTAAGAATTTCGATACCTTTTTAGTCAATGCAGTCAAAATTGCATGGAATGTGTTCGCGATACGATGAACTGCAGAATGCAAGATTAATAGAACAATTGAAATGGTAACATACATCAATGAAAGATCGAGTCTTCGTAATGGCCTTCGAATCAATATTATTTATAATACTGATATATTATAAAATGCAGTATTAATAAAATAATTAGAATAGTAATACACACTCTACTAAAAGATCGAATATTCGTAATGTCCCTCGAATCAATATTGTTTCACATTCTTCGTTGCATTTTAATGAATTTGATAGCGATGTGTACACAATCAGAAAAGAAACGTGCGACGACTTGCTCTGCTTAACGATGACCAGTGTTACAGTTACCCTGTTTCGAAAGAGAATAAAGAGGAGTGGAAAGGATAAATGTTCGGTAAGGATGGCGCGGTGGATGGAGGTAAAGGTGTACAGCAATTTCCCCGTGTGCCTCCCTCAATTCCCAAGACTAGTTTCCATCTAACTTCATGCAACGCACTGGTAATTTGTATCTGACCAAGGGTGCCGTTTCTCCTTATCATTTTTTATAACCCAGGTAGACGGGTCGCGTAACACGCTGCGAAAGTAGAAAATGGTCGGTGGCAGGGCTCATTGGGACGAATTTCGTTCGCTCTCCCGCGGAAAGTGAAAAACTTGTTGATATCCCGCTCCATGAGGCGTGCGTCGAGATAAATGTCCCACTTTGAAAACGCTTTGGCGCTTTCACGCTCGGATATTGATGCCTTTCGGAAACCCTCGCGAATGCCAGAAAAATTTCTTCCACCACCACTTTCTCGAGGCTATTCTAAATTTATTTTTGGATCGTAAATTTTGCTGTGCGAAAACAAAGTGCTGGCGAGGATCGGTTAAAAGAAGTAGTTGTGATTCATGCTTTAAGAGCTCATTCTATATGTATCTGTAAAGCAATTAAATCATTAATTAAATCAAATTTACAGATTAAACTAATTATAAGAATCGTAGGAAGATAAATTAGACTGTGGTTGAAAAACGAAAAGTCATGTAAAGCTGAAAGCATTCCAACTTTTCCAATAACATCCAAATTAGAAGAACCTTTACATTCACGTCAGATTACCTTTAAATTGAAAGAGTAAAATCGTTCCTCCGAGCGCAATCCTTTTCATCGTTTAATGGGATACAAATAAATTCCCGTCGATTTTACCAGAGAAACAAATGAGAAATATCCAGGACCAGTTATCTCGTAAAACTTAGAGCTGACAATGGACCAATGTCAAGCATATTTCCAGCGCGATCGTTCAGAGTATTAACGTCCAGTGAATATACAAAAACGATGCTCGTTTCGGTATCCGTCGAGGCAAATTATGCATAACTTAATTAAAATTATTGCCCCGCGACCGACGCTGGACGAGGCGGAACGGGAGGGAATTCTTTGTGGACCGTGGCGTATTTAAATGAGAATTAAATTAAACTTGCTCTCGCGTTTTTATTTGCATTTATTCGCCTCGCATTGTACGCGTTATTCGTAAATACGTCTTCCACTGGCCAACACAACCAGAGTGGCGCGTGCGAAAAATGCGCACACTTCTTTCGTTCGTCCCAGTGTCTTCGCTGGTTTTATTTGGAACAGTTATATTTAAATCGATTGTAATTCGTCGAGAGATACGCTGGCGCGATTGCTCGTTCACTTGATTCGCGTACAAATGAATTAAAACCGGAGGAATTATCCGTCTGAAAATGTACGTTTCAATGAATGCGGATTTCAGCTAGGCTGAGGTTGAACAACAAACCGATAACGTTCGAGCAACACTTTCGATGTTAATTTTGACATGAATTGAGAGTGCATCAAATGAATATAATGTCGATATAGCGAAATCTTGCAAAATTTATTTTATATTTATCCAATATGGCTGCGCTTACGGGATGCATCACTCTCAATGTGTATAATTTCAGAGGATTATACATACAGGAATCATGGTAATTTAAAAACATTGAATTTTCCGTATAATTCGTATATCACAGTTGTTACTAATTTGTTAGATATAATGATAATTTGCAATTGCTAAAGATATTAATTAAAATGTCGACGAAGAGTGACAAATCGACTGCAAGAATCGAGTAAATAAATATAGAAATGATTTAAGTAAACAGCAGTGTCGAATAATACACAAATTGTGTTGACTGCGGCAATGCAAATGATGTGTTAACATCTTGATACTCCATCAACAAAGAAATAAAGTCATCAGCGGTGCATCTCTTGATCGAGGTAATGAACCGTGCGAAAATAAAACAAGATTCCGATCGATAACGGTGTACAAGTTGGTAACTTGTTATTAATACTTCGTAAAGAAGGAAATTTGTTAGTAAAATGAGTTCGTAAAGCATGCGATACGCATAGAGCGATTTTGTGCGCGCCAGTAGACGCTAAGAGCTGTTGGAAGCACGCGGAGTGCTCGAATCGATAAATTTGCCTGCTTCTATTCGCTTCGATGACTTTTTCAACGCCGTCGCTTTTGTTTACGCGAGGTGAAAATCACCGCGACTGGGACGATCAAAAGTTACAATGATCGCGAAGAACGCGAATTAGCAACGCTTCAGCCGATGGGAATTTAATTGGACAGGAATGGCGGTGGATAGATATTTACTCGGGGTAATGAAAGAACGATTAAAAATTAAAGATCGACACCTTTGTTCAATTCTTTTCTGTTTGAAGAGTAAATACAAGGAGGCACCGCTCGCGAAGGTTTTATTTTTACAAGCGGAACGAGCTTCGGAATGAAGGGAGATTTATTTTTCAATTGCGAGCCCCGTCAAAGTCGCGCCGCGAAAACTATTAAAAATATTCGATCCAGACAGTCGTAATAATTTTTTCGATTCTGACGCACTAAATTCAAATCGAACTTTTCGTTATTATAACATCAAACATCGAGCTATTATTGTTTAAAAGCTTTCAACTCGCGAAGTGCCGTGCAATTTTATTCTTCGACGTGCGATAAAAATATGAAAAATATTATTAAAACTATATTTATTTAACGGTCTTCCCTCTGCTTACTCGAATCCTTTTGGCAATTTTTGTATCTTTCGGATCGCGCTCTTTACAAAGCACTTCAACTCCACCTTTGATGTCCGCGTTGTAGCTGAATTGAAATTCTGATTTTAATTATGCTCCCTTAAAAGCATGCCAATTTCCATAATTCATGCTATCGATTGCAGAGAATCACCAGGCTCGTACACTTGCAGCTACAAAGTGGTTTGCTTGAATTAATTAATGGAAAAATGCAGAAGAGCATGGGACTAGTATCTACTCCGTGTCTGACCAACGACTGGCGCTACTACTGCGCTTTCTCCTGAAACATTTGCTAGGAAAAATCGTATTTATTCAAAGTGCGAGCACTATTCGTGGACCAAAAGCTTTTTACTTTATATTTCTTTCTATTATGTCAGTGTTACACGCATATGCATAAATTTAGTATATTGTTTTATGCGTATTGGTTCATTTCATAAAATGAAACGCGTTTGTCCGACACGGAGACTCAACGAGAACGAAACCAAAGAGCCTTGGTGTATTTTGCAATTAGTTCAGAAGCGCAATCTCAGCGATCGATTTCTACAAGAGACAACAGACGGCTTTTTCAGCGCGTTACCAACTCCACGATGCCAGTTTCTCCTAGCTACGACTTTCCGCGGAGAGCAGAAGAAACACGATAATTGCCATTTCTTATTTATCCCTCTACTTTGTCCGCTATTACCTTTCTTGCCGTTATAGAAAATCACATCAAAGAGTTTACACGAGTTATTAACGAAAGTGAAAAGAAATCGCATCGGTTTTCAACGTTTCCTGCCCCCAACTGGAAACCACAATTTCTTTCGAATATAATTTCACCATAATCCTCAACTGCTCGTTTATCTAATACCACAAGTCACGTTACTGAAACGTTCCGTTATAAACGCTGATTAAAGACAGACGACAGTTCTCGAAAAAGTGGAGCACCACGATGGTAAAGGAAATTACAACAATTCCAGTGTCATTTCCTCGAAGTACGTAAGACAGACTGGTACACAAGCCATAATTACACGTCTCCTGGAAACCACCCCGTTACGTATAACGAATTTACCAGGGGACGGCCTTGACAAAGGAATGGAATTAATTGCGAGCAGCTCGCATGCCAAGTGTCCCGCCACGACTTGATACAATTTTATTCCGGCGTTAAACACGGAAAACGAGCGTTCGTTCCGACCGAGTCCCGCTAACGGATTCAATTAATGCGAGTTTCGAGACACTCGATCAGAAACGCGGCGATAAAGTCGCGACTTTATTGCGACCACGAGGACGCTCGGTTGAAAGGGTGCCTTATTTGTTGGAGCTGCTTCCGTCGTCCAAAGACGATGGAAGCGGGTGGATGGAGTCCGTCGAGTCGCGGCGCTCTGCGCGCGCGTGGGCAAACCAGTCCTCAGGAGGATTGCAGGAGGAAGAGGAGAGAAAAAGCAGCCCAACGAGAGACGTAGCTCGCGTAGCTCGCAGGAAGAACGCGAACGTTCGCGACAGGTTCGATGTCGACTGATACGTAAACAGATACGCCAGCGTCGTACGCGGAGACGCTGAAGAAGACGGGAAGCGCCACGGGGAGAAGAATTGAACGACTGGCGCACGGATGTCTGCGAGATGTAAAAACGGATTCGAGGAGGATGCTCGTGTCGTATCGCGGATGAACGTACAGGATGTTCAAACGAGGGTGGACGATGGCCAAGTAGGTCTTTGAATTTATGCAAATCGTTCTGTAGTTTCTAAAATAATTAATTCTATCAAGATTTTGGAAAGAATTGTGTGCGTTTAGAATCTTCAGAATTTGTTGGAGGGTGAGTCTGAGAATGACTGATTTGCTACAATTTGTTTCTTGGTTTTTAGTTCAATTTTTGTCACGTATGTTCTGTCAGGTTCTATAAAAGACGTGTTGCAAATTTAATCAGTTCGTGCTGTTGCAAAATTGAAACTGATTAATGAATAACTTGAAAACTGCAATACATTTCGTTCGAACTTGCATTGAAATTTAGAAAACGTGAATTACATCTCGACGAGATAAACAGATTCATTTAGGTAACATTTATAATGGCGAAATGTCTCATTTTCACATTTATAAACTGCTCAATCGGATCCAAGTATATTAAATTTCCAATCGTTTAATGACATTTTCAAGTGACGGCGGAAATTCGATTCCGTGGAAATGAAACGGGAAGCTTGATCGAATGACGCGCCATTAAAAAATATGAATACGAACGAATGCGATCGTACATTTTGTACCTGCAAAACTTTCGACTTAAAATCAAATATAAGGATTCGATTTCCCAATTCTCCCCTCCGTTCGCAGATAATCCCGCGTTCTCCCTGATTTCAACCCCCATTTTCGGTTCCTATAACCGTACGATAAACCAAGATTTTGGCTCCAGTTCTTGGCGTTCGACCGGGAGACAGAAAAACAAGTTTTCTGGGCTAATGTCCCGCAATAGGCTCCCAGCCTTGGTATCTAAATATTTGCTACCCTTAACGCGGTTGCCTTTCGTTTCTCCCTTCTTCTCGAATATTCCATTTCAATTGGCTGGGTCGATTTCTGTTCGACAATCTCTGTCGCGCACCCACCCGATGGGTGCAAAACAAGTTCCGTTCGAATACTCGATAACTGGAACAGTGAAGCGTTCAGCCACGGGGCGGGGACCGGGTTCACTTGGAATTCGATGTAATTTCGATTTCAACTTTGCGCGGAGTTCGCTTTGTTAGCCGACTTGGTTGATCATGGAATAGAATTCTACCGTGAAATATTCCGGAACGCTCCTTGGTGCCCGCAAGAAAATCTTCGACGGTACACGTTCACGTGCTTTCGTTCATGTTTCACGATCAAACACCGGCCGCGGTAGTTTAACGTGGACTGGCAATTTCGAGTTTCATCCCAAACCTCGGCCCGGTCACGTTCCGCGAAACTTTTTTCGCGGTTGATTGGAAAATTAAACATTTTATGGTGCCCCCGATTGCTGTTGGTGCAACGAGTCTTGGAAATTCTGTGATAATTGTTTGCTTAAATCGTAGATAAAATGTGTATGTAAG
This sequence comes from Xylocopa violacea, assembly GCA_963969225.1. Classification (NCBI taxonomy): domain Eukaryota; kingdom Metazoa; phylum Arthropoda; class Insecta; order Hymenoptera; family Apidae; genus Xylocopa; species Xylocopa violacea. The sequence goes on along the minus strand of CAXAJV010000021.1, from coordinate 6,615,382 downwards.
TAGAAGAAAGCGAAAAGATTCATCGTGATTAAAATAAAAGTCATGATAGTAATAATAGAGAAACGTAAGTGGAAATATATAAAAAAGATTATCGTAATTAAAATAAAAATGAAATATATTCGTGCTTTCCTCGTAATGATAATAATAACAGAGAAATGTAAGTGGAAATATGTTTAATGGTGGACTATCGCGACAAACGTTTCCACCGCCATATTTCTAACATTCAAACAGTCGAACGATGAGCGAGGTACCATTAAGTTTAATTACTTCCGACGATCGCCCGCACGCGCTTATTGCGTTTTATATAATATTTGCGCCGATTTAATTACACGAGCGGAGTTCGCGAATTAAAACTACTCGCAAATGAATCGAATAATAAGAGAAATCAGTCGCGCATTCGGCAACGACATAAACGATATCCGATCGCGAGATTTAATCGAGCAATTCCAAAAGTAGGTGAATAATTTCCCGTCGAATTTCAACTCTCGTTAGTGTTGCTCGTTTTAAGCGAAATTTTCAACGAAACTCTGATTACTCTGCTCTCAAATCATTAAAATTACAGGCAATTTCAATAATATGAGGCCCTACAATATACATCTTTCCTAAAAAACAAAAAAACAGATAGGCAAGTGTATTAATGGATATTGTAAAATAAATAAACCGTCAAAAGTGTTCCTGAATCGACTGCAACTCGCGATATATTCATAACACCCTCGAAAGCAATCCTTTTTACAAAACGTCAAAGGTTTAACCTCTCGACATCCGGACAGACAGCAACCTGAACACGATTTGCAGTTCGAGCGTTATTTTTGATACTACGCCGCGCGAATAATTATGAAAAAATAGTCGGGGCCAGAGTTAGTCGCAGAGGTTGATTACAAAACAAACATCGCGACTGGTCACTTTGCCAGAGTGCTTTTCACGACTCGTTTAGAATGCAACGGACGGATGTAACGCCCGCGCACAAACGGAACGCGACGGGGAAAAACCAGCGAAAGGGCGGGAATGGGGGGAGAAATATCGACATATAGCGCGCCATCGTGTCCATTGACAAACACTCGATTTACCGCGTTATTGAATCATACGGCGCGTCGCTCGTACGCGACGCGCGTCAATTTTAAACGGCGAAAAGGGCGCGCGATCTCCCCAGCAGGACATTTTAAATTCCGCCCTGATCAAGCGACGTGGCGACCTCAGTCTCGCTGGATAAAAGTTACGAACCGAGCGAACTGAGAACAGAATCCTGTTTCGCGTGGATTTTCAATTTCCCTTGGAACGGCGATGGTGGAATTAAAGAGCGACGCAGCCCAGAGGGAAGTCAAACTCCCGCCTGTCAATGATTTATGAACGATTAACCTTTAGTTAGACGCGTCCCGGACCATCGTGAATTTTATAGACCAACGCCAATCGATATCCCGCGATCAGTTAAACGGGAATAGATTGCAATAAATATTATCTGAACTATTAAATGGATGAGGTACTTAGGCAAAAGTAATTCGTTAGAGATCTCTTGAATTGGAAATTACTTTAACACTAGGTTTACTATTTTTATTTAAAATATTTTGTAATCATAGTGTGAAGACATTTTAGAAGTTTCAGTTGCTGGTACTCAAATATTATTGAATTAATATAATCTTCCTATAAATGTATGACTCATCTTTTCATTTTCATTTTTAAGTTTGTGGTGTATAATTATATTTTTTAAGGAAAATGTATGTTTTCGTTTATGCATCAAGTTGACGCGTGTACATAAGAAATGTAACTTAGTGTGAAATATTTAAAAGCTCCAAAAGCGTCGTGGTTCTATTTTTACTCGTAATAAACTGGCAGCAAATTTCTGTACCTTAACCATTCCAGAGGAATACGTAAATATGTGCCATTTGTTCAAAGAATAAGAGGTACGTAAGTAATATTTCATGCTATCACAGTCGTCCTCCATGTCATCTCCCCGCACTTGGGTCGAGGCAACTTGCAGCTGAGCTTCCTACTCACCTCGCGAAATCCTCTAAAATCCGGTACACTCCATAAGGTGCACTCGGTTTTTCGAATAAGGAAATAAGGAACAAGCCTCGCGACGCGCGTTTTACTCGAAACGGATCCCAGCGTTTCGTAAAGCAATTCGGCGTCCTCTGGACCGTTCCAGATATGTGCGTTGACTTGGATCCTCTCGAAGCATTCGAGAAACGCTTCTGTTTGTACAAGTAGGATTAAAATTGAGGGATGAGAAAAATTTGCTGAAACAAGAATCACAGTGGGATACTCCAAGAGCACTCGATCGCATAGAATTTCCATTTTGCAAAAGCAGATACGTGGTTTATTGCTATTGTTGGAAATGAGCGTGTGAAATAAAAGTTTCTTTGAATTTTTGAAACGTAAATTATTCTTTATTCTGAGTCTTAGAAGGATGTCTGCTCGCTTCGAGAGCTATATGAGAAGTGAGGACGCTCGACGGAAAATCTGGGGTCCTCCTGTTTAAAGGAAAATGGCGACGCAACGTCTGCGCGTCTTCTTTTAAGTCCTCAGGTATAAACAGTTGAGGGCTGCTCAAATTTATTGGTTTATTTCACGGTTTATATACAGGATTCTATTTCTTAACGCAAGATTCATTTTTGATTCTTCGTTGACATGATGAAATAATCCAACACATGCAGGATGTTTGGTTAAAAGACAAGGTTAAGCAGAAAAGCGAAGATTCTATTTTTCATGCATGCAAATGTACAGCTTGCAACGATTGCAATAATTTGATAAGAGCTTTAAAATCGTGCAAGAAGATACGTTACTTTTGCCACTCGCTTCTGAAAGTGCTAGAATAAAGTAAGACCTAATTTAAATATTGAAATCCGCAAAACCAGCTCGGTATATCAGTACGTCCAGTCGTTAGAAGACATGTGTCGTCCCAAGGAATAGAGCGACGCTACGCGAGAAGTAGTACAATTTTGGAAACTGTCTCAAAGGAAACGACACATTTCGACGTTCAGAGTTTGTGACACTCGCGCGGCGTCTGCTGAGGCGCAGCGAGAAAATTCGATCCTTTTTTTTCGTCGCGATCCTCAAGTATTTCCATCTACCAAAATATATAAAACAGCAATATTTTAGCAATAATTTCGTCTGCCAACGTTAGAAGATTTCCATTTCCATAGAAAAGCCTCAGAGAAGCTGCGGTGTAACAAGTATAACCACCGTAATCGCTAAAAATCAATGCCTCATCCGAGTGCAGAGGGTTAATAAATACTAAAAACAGTGCGGATAAATGTAATACACGCGTGTGTTATTTGAAAAGCGCCATCGCACGACTCACGGTTACAAGACCGAACTTCTATCGACTGGCGTACACATCTCAATATTCTCCGCGAGAGGATAGCGCGTCGCGTGCAGTCGTCCCTCTCCATTTCGCCAGCGCGCGCGAGGCTGGGGCTGTTCTTTTCGAGTCCCGTCTGTCGACGAGTGGCATGGCGCCGGGGAAGCCGATAGTCGGTTCCCGGCTGTGCTGTCAGCGAGGCCGGATGTCTCGAGATAACTCGAGCGGCAGTCGGCTTTAGTCGGAACACAAAAATTGCGACGCTAAGTCAAGGCTGACTTCCAACCTGGCTGGTGCCACTTGAGAGGGGGGCGGGGGTGGCCCTCCGGAAGGCGGAAGAGCGCGGGTAGACGCGCGGAAGAAGGGCGAAGGGCGGTTGGCGAGATGAAAGTGGGGGCTGGAAGCGGCGGTGGAAAAAGGAGGAGAGAGAGAGAGAGAGAGAGGGCGGAGAACGGAAAAATAAATGAAAAGGAAAGTTGCGGGTAGAGAATGGCGACGTCGCGAACGGACAAGAGCGAAAAAAGGGTGGAGAAGGCGCAAAGAGAAGAGAAATTGAAAAAGGAGAGGCGATAAGGGTGGGACGAAAGCGAGAGAAGAGGACGGGAGGGCTGGGGGATGGAAAAATGGCAATAAAAAGAGACGGAAGGGCGGACTTAAGGCAGCAGGTTGTCGGAGGTGCACCGTGTCGGCGAGGATGAAATGGAAGAGGATAGCCAAGCAAATAGGAATCTCGAGTCGACTTAAAACGCGGCGACATAATCGCGCGCATTCGCTCGACAAATATTTGACGTTCAAGACTTACTCGTCGTCTCGCGAGGCACAAAGCTTCATTCCGCTCGCGCCGCCGTCTTCCCGCGGAGCGGAGGGCGATAATGGCGTTATTTGCGCCCAACTTCTTTGACGGTGTCCGGATAAACGGTTCGACGAAGATGTGAGACTGGATGAAATTTTAATTAGCCTCGAAACGCTGTCATCGATATTTCTGCGGATCAGTCAGGGCGGATCGCAGATCCAGGAATGGCAAACAAAGCGAACGGGAAGATCGATCGCCACGTAAATGCTATCTCGAACTTCGCTTTCTCATGCGTGGAATTAATTACTGTTAATCAACTGCGAGTGTTTAATTCAGAACGTAACCCTCATTAATCTCAGTTGCATAAGTAACCGGTTGACGCAGAGCGCGTAGACGTGAAGCACAGCGCCCGGAATTCCGAGCCTAAAATCCTAAACCGAACATCTGCCGCGGCCATTAGCCGTACAATAAAGATGAAAAACGATTATCTCTTTACCCGGGGAATATAAAAATTTTATCATGCTAATTCGTAAGGGTCGCGAAAAATGGTGATTTATAAAAACCATAAACTTCCGAAGCTAAAGCCGACCACCCTCCTCCCCGTACCCGAAAACTATATCAACGTCGCGGACGATTTTTTGTTCACTTTTTACAGCCCATAAACTGAAGACCTTAAATTCTTGGAATGCTCGACGGCGCATAACAATGAGACAAATCTGTTCCACAGCCGGGGCAGAAGTCGCCCGCGGCTCCGTGAAAGAAACAGAAATTTCAGTTCCAGCTCTTAACTCCACCCCGCGAAAGGGAGAGCAAGGAGAAAAAAAAAGAGAGAAACGAATTAAGAACCCAGCCCTTCTCGTCAAGTCGAGATCGACGCTTTGATCCGGACACTCGTGCGCCTCGCGCGATCTCGACGCGGGTCTCGATCGACGAGCGCCGTCGTCAAAAGGGCGGAATCGCGAAGGGGCGCGGGGAAATATCAAAACAGCCTCCGCTCCTTTTCTCCGCGACGCGGAAGAGCCTCCTCCGGATTAAGCGCATTCTCTACCTGCGGAACGGTGGGGTAACTTGGCCGGATCGAAGCCGTGGCCTTCACTCCTCCGCGAGTATCCACGAGCACTTTTCAGGGGATGCTCATGCATATGTACGGGCGAACGTTAAATGATTATTCCAAGTATTACAGGACGACGTGCTCGGGGAAGTTGCACCTGAAGACACAAACACCGGCGTAACCGCAGCCACAGTCAGCTCGACGACAACCGCCAGTAGCAACCCCTTCCTCGCCCACCCTCTATCTCTCTCTCTCTCCCTCTCTCGCCCCTTAACCAGGTTCAATGTCTTCTTCGCTACCCTCCGCGTGGCTCCCTCCGTCTCTGTCCTCCCCCCTGGCTCCCTTCGCCCCCGTTTTTCCGTCTCTGTTGCTCTTTTTATTCAACCGAGCCCCAGCGACCCTCCGCCCCTTCGCGTTTCTCTCTCGCTTTCGACGTGGCTCGAGCCGCGATCGATTACGAACCCCCTCGAGCCCCGCGGCCGTGCCCTGCAGAGTCGTCGAATCGGATTTCAGAACGACTCACCTGAAATTCTAATTTAAGACACCTAGAGGAGGGGGCGTCGAGGCCGGGACAGATTCTACGGCTATCCGGCTGCTGCTCGTCGTCCGCGCGAGCATCGGGCCGCGTCCTCGTGCCCGACGAACCGTTTCTCTTAATTGAGGGCTCGCCCGGTTACGGCGCACCTCTCGTACCCGAAATTCATCGAATTACCGGGACTCCAACAGGACGAAACGACCCTGCGCTATGACGGTGGCCGGCGAGAAAAATGGGGCCGTTCCACGCCGCGCTTTGACTAACCGTAGGGTCCGTTCGAGTCGATAGGATCGTCGAATTACTATCCCGTGGCGCAGAAAATAAAAGCGGTTCGCAGCTATCTTGATGTATTCGCGACGCTGAGATTTACAGTGAGGAACGTGTCGAGGAAATTGGCGTTGCGTCGTTGATCGAAGAAGTGGGTTTTCAGTCGATGAGATTCGTAGTCTCTTGGAAGCTATGATTATCTTTAACGCAATAATCGAAAATAAAAGCGTTTTGACTAACCGTAGGGTTCGTTCGAGTCGATAGGATCGTCGAATTACTATCCCGTGGCGCAGAAAATAAAAGCGGTTCGCAGCTATCTTGATGTATTCGCGACGCTGAGATTTACAGTGAGGAACGTGTCGAGGAAATTGGCGTTGCGTCGTTGATCGAAGAAGTGGGTTTTCGATCGATGAAGTTCGTAGTCTCTTGGAAGCTATGATTATTTTTAACGCAATAATAAAAAATAAAAGCGTTTTGACTAACCGTAGTGTCCGTTCGAGTCGATAGGATCGTCGAATTACTATCCCGTGGCGCAGAAAATAAAAGCGGTTCGCAGCAGCTATCTTGATGTATTCGCGACGCTGAGATTTACAGTGAGGAACGTTTTGAGGAAATTGGCGTTGCGTCGTTGATCGAAGAAGTGGGTTTTCGATCGATGAAATTCGTAGTCTCTTGGAAGCTATGATTATTTTTAACGCAATAATAAAAAATAAAAGCGTTTTGACTAACCGTAGGGTCCGTTCGAGTCGATAGGATCGTCGAATTACTATCCCGTGGCGCAGAAAATAAAAGCGGTTCGCAGCTATCTTGATGTATTCGCGACGCTGAGATTTACAGTGAAGAACGTTTCGAGGAAATTGGCGTTGCGTTGTTGATCGAAGAATTGGGTTTTCGACCGATGAAATTCGTAGTCTCTTGGAAGCTATGATTGTTTTTAACGCAATAGTCGAAAATAAAAGCGTTTTACAACTGTCTTGATGTATTTGGAATACTGAGATTTATAGTAAAGAATGTTTAGACGAAATTGTTGGTGATGCAAGTCGATTGAACAACCAAGAACGAGTTCCAAGCGAGCATTCGGAACCTGGCTCGCTGAGATTCGTAGTCTCTCGAAAGCTACGATTGTCTTTAACGCAATAACAGCAGGAGGCTATTTATTACTCGCGAGATTGAAGCGTTCTTCGTCCTGGGAACTGATGAGAACTTTGTCGAAATTGTCGCTGCTATTTCGCTCAAACAGCCGGCAATGAGCTCCGCGCGGGTGTTTGACTTCCAGCTCGGTTAGCCTCGCAGTTCCTTGGCCGATGCGATTTACGTTTGCACGTGAAATTGAAATCTAATGAAAATGTGATCTCGATCGGGTATAAACATTCGACTGCTTGCTCGGGTCCATAGTTTCTTGAACGCGGTGGTTCATATTTGCGTAACAACATCAAAGAGCGAGTAGTCGAGCAAGTATGCGCGAAATTGAACCCCTGTCTACTCTTCCGATCCAATGAAAACTTGGTCCAAGTTGCTGATGTGGTTCAAACTGACAATGAGTTCCGCGCGAATGTTTAACCGTTGGTATGCTCGGACCAGGAGCTCCTTCGAAGCCGCGCAATTCGAGTTTAGGCAACAACGCGAAAGGGGTGAGGACGATTGGTTGGTCGCGCGCCGCGTTGGGGGTTGAAAAATCACGTCGAAACTGGGGGATAAACGCGTATCGGTTCCGGTCGATGACGGAATCTGGGTTAAACTCTGCCGACGCGGTCGAAATCTCGTTAGCGACACCGTTTCGAGCTTGTCCTGCGGTGCTTTAATCGCTCTGAAAGATTACCACCCCGAACGTGCGCGCGAGGACTGCGTTCTCCAAATTTCACGGGTCCTCGCGGACCGTTTAAGCTCGAACATTTCAGATGTAACGAGGAGATCGCGCATCGCGTCAATAATCGTAATTCTGATTTGCTTCGACGCTGTTTTAGTATCATATTTGAATTGTGTACGAAGGAATAATTTCAGTCCTCTTCGTTGTAATTTTATGATTTTACAAGTCAGGGTACCATTTTAAAAATCGTTTTTCATTTGTCCGAGTCCAGAGAATATTTTTTATTCAAATTTAAGTAGCATTTTATGACGATCGAAAATAGGTTGATTGCATCAATTTATTTTTCAAACGTCCAGCAAAATTTTTAATAATCACCGCGTTAAAACCGTGAATAAATAAATGGTGCAGTAATTTATTTAGGTATTCACGACGATACTACTGTACAAGTCTCGCGTGAACAAAAATACCTCAAATGCTGAATAAACTGACGATTTCGCCAATCAGTGGAGCCCGCTGAAACGACGCGTATTCGGTAACACGCCGCGTTTACGCGTGCGAAACTGCGCACAATATGTCTTGTGCAACGAAACAATAGTTATCCGTTTAAATGCGAACGCTGGGAGTTTTGCGTATGAAAATGTATGAGGTTTATTCCGCGTTATGGAGAACACCTTGAAGCCATTGTTTAACTTGGTCAGCATTGTTGACAGAGCTCGATGACTGTATTTATCATTTAACCCAATTGCGCGGAAAAGTTGCAGGGATTATGATATTATACATACCATTATGGCGTATCGCAATGCCACAGAGTAATATTATCCGCTCTGCGGCGAACTCTTTGCATTTACATATTCATGTAATAACTGAAACAGATTCCGGATGCCAAATTCTCGAAAATGTGTACATATATGCGTTTCATACGTTCGTTGCACGCTGCGTTTGGTGTGTTTGGTCCACCATATTTGATATACGATCACTTTTCTGCCATATAGCTGTTGTACGGTTAACATTTATATAATTCAAGAGAGATGACATAGAAAAGTAAGAGGGAAAAAGTAAGAACAGTTTCTCAGACGTGAACGAATTGGTTAGAAAACAAATGTTTCTCCTAATTGCAAAAAATTAATTATACAAGCAGATAGTAGTATTAAAAACTGAGTGTAAAAGAAGAATTGGAACTACGAAATGAGAGATGTTTTACAACGACTGAAAAGCAAATGGAAAGTAGAATAATTGGTTGCAATACATTGTTGTTTGAGAAAATTAAAATTGAGAATTCTCGTGAACCCGAATTTCGAGCATGCAGGATTGTCAACAGTGTCGTCGTTAAGTATGCAATGCCAGTAGCAGATACCATCGTTAATTATACCTAAAAATAACTTTCCAATTCCGAACAACTGAAACGTCGACCGAAACCTTCATCCACCGAGTGCTCCGCGCACTCGAAACTTAATTACGTACGTATAGGTGACGCTTGTTAAATTAATAATTTCAAGTTCCTCAAGAACGAAGTTATATTTGCACGTACAAGACAATTTTTTACATTTCGCATCTCTAGATACGTATAAAATATCCTCGAACAAAATTAATCATCCCTCAGTAATTCATTTCTTGAACAAAATTAATTACCTCTCAGTAAATTATATTCTATTAAAGTTTAAATAACTACTTAAAGTCAAACCTAAGAATCATCAGCTGGATACCACAACAAGCTTTTAATTTCGACAACAAAGCAGCAATTGATCCGTAGAGACAAAAATCGAATCATCCACCCCGCGGCATTGTTACCCGCCGTCTCGCGTTTCTCGCTGTTCCACGTTCAACTCCTAAAACTAATAACAAAACGTGCATGACGATAATTAATTCGTTTCCAGAGATCAAAATTAGTTTCACCTTAATAACGCGCTCTCGACTCGGTGTACCGTCGCCGCTACAACCCCGCGCAAGTAGGCGCCTTCTAATTCCGCCAGCCAGTCCTCTCGTCCAACCCCCCCATCTCTCTCTCTCTCTCCCCCATTTACCACCCTCTCGATGTTTCTCTCTCGTAAATACAAGTTACACGATGTTTTCCGCCGTAACTCAGCGCAAACAGCGCGATTGTAACTTTCCACCCTCTCGCTTCCTCGAGCGAGGCGACACGCAACACGCGCGAGCGTACACACGGCGCACCGAGAGGACATCTAACCGGATCTTCCGACCGCTCGTCGAACGTGGCGACGTTGTTACGCGAGCTGACCGTCGGCCACGGGAAAATTAAGCATCCCGGACAAGCTTCCATTTCTCGAGTGGACCGTGCGCGTCGTTGAAACTCCGCCATAATTAGCCTGAACACCGTGCAGCTCCGCGCGGCCCGTCGAGTCTTTTCAATGGGTCCGTTCCACTCGTTCGTCTAACCGGGACCAGGAGAGGTTATCCGGAACGCGTCCGGCCGTTTCTGTGTCCGCGAACGCTCCAAGGATCCATTGCTGGCAACCCCTCTGCGGCTGGAGAGGGTGTTCGTGCATGCGAGCTTCCGAGATGGTATTGGAACGAAGCATTCCAGCGTTCGAATTTGGAGGGAACGGTATGCGTAAGCTGGTAGCGCGCGTGCATGCGTCGTCTTAATTTATTTCGGCTTATTTCCCCTTCAGAATGATCCCTGAGATTATTGGTTGGGGGTAGTTCGCACATTTTGTGAATTTATATTCAATTCTTGAAAATCGTGGTTGCTCTAAAATAAATTTAGACGATATTTAATGTGTAAGGATAGGGAAATATTTGCGCAGCAGAGAATTTTTTAAAATAAGGGTTGACTGTCGGAGGATCGCACAGAATTGTAATAACGAGTAATGTTACAATATTCGACAAAATTGAATTAGATTCATATATCTGCAATTATTTCGCAATGAACACACGTGTCAACAAGAACAAGTAAACAAACGTTACGCGTGTGTCAGATACGTGCACACGCGTAGTTGGAGAGTCGAAGAAGGGGTGTCAGTGTAGAGGGTGTTTAGCGAGCTGGTCTCGCTTTTTCAAACGGAGCCCGCGGCGTCCTGGCATCGGCTCAATCGTCAAATTAGCCCGATTCCAGATGGCCCGCAGCTGGTGTCTTGCCACGTGCTCTTTATCACCGCGCCTCTTGCATTCGTTTGGCGCAGCCATGACCCCGAGCGACGTAGGCGCACGCTCGATTGTCCTGCCACGACTCCGTCCTACCTACAATGGTAATGTTACCCCCTGATTCTCCTTTGCCGACCCAGCGAGCCCTCCGTCTTCACCGCAAGGCTTGTCTTGCTAATGGCTTCTACAGTCGCTCGCGAAAATACTCGAACGCTTGCGTTTGCAAGTTTTAACGAGGGAAAGGACGTGTGCGCGCTGATTTAAAGTGCTTGAATTAGTGTCTCTTGAAAAAGATACGCTATATTTATCATCCTCTTAGTATTCAGAATATATTAAGTCTCGTTTCATTTAAATTGTTGAATTAAATATATTTTTATGAATTACCCTGCTTGATTCAGGTAAATTTTCTGAATCTAAATATAATCGTCTTTCTTTAATAAATATATATTTCATTCTGTCAATATATACACAACAATAACGGCTGCAAGTGCATCGATGTGATATACATCTCACTTGTAAATCCGCAGAGGTGAGCGTTCAAGTGTTTCCGTGAGCCACTGTATCCGCGTCTATTTCGAGGCAATTTGTCGCCAAGCCAGGAACTCGGTTGATCTAATTTCCAATTTCAAGCAAATTCCGGTGAAAAGCTTATCCGTGTTTACACGTACTCGTCCATATTTTCGTTCTCCCTTCCCCTCTTTTTCGCCATCGCCCTTTATTTTTTGTCGTCGACGCGACTGCCTTTTCTAATTGGCTTTGTGGCCGGCTCGTAACGGCATGGCCGCGTCGTTATGAAACGGAAACGTTGTTTATTTGATATCTCGCTGCATTTGGTGCGGCCGGACGTCTTGAGGAATTAAATTAGCTGCTGGGGGTGGTTAATGAGCGTTTTGCGAGAGCGCAGCGCCTCGTATCCTATTGTGCCGCGCTGATGCGGTTAATTATCGCACACGCCGCTTTTTTCTCGCTTCAGGAACCATTCCGGCCTTATCTTCTGTTCCATTATGCTCACTGTTATTTTATCGTACTTCTTATGCGTTCCATTATAGTGTGATTTTAACGTTGACGGGCTTATGATAATAAAGGAATACAGTAGAATCTGTTATGCGAGCGTTCGTTGCTCAAACATTCTCTCGTTTGAAAGTTCTATTATACAAACCGCAAACTTCTTATTCGCATGTTGCATGTAAATATAATTGCACGCGGTATTTTCGTATTTTACGTGATAATTTTTAATTCTGTTTTCTGGAATTTGTAAAGAAAAATGTATAAAGAAGTGAACAATATTGTTCTTGTATTTAATTGTATGTGTATTCATTCTGGGTTTTTAAAATGGAATATCATACGTTTCTTTGCAGAAATTAAGAGAATGTTAGATACTGAATAAATAAGTATTAAGGTATAATAGGCCTAAGATGAATATTTACTGAGATATTTGAAAAGGCGCCAGAATTATTGATTAGTACTACTGAAACAGGAATCTAGTCGTTTGATATGTGACACGTGTGCCTTTTCTAGAATATGGATTTTCTAACAGTACCTCACATATTTTCTAGTGTATCGATATCTCAATTCTGGTGTTAATATATTAGAAAATAGATACCTGTTTGCGTATTAAGCGATTAAATTTCTTTTTCAGTAGTAAGAGTCAATAATTCAGACGTCTACCCTGAAAACAATGCTTTCATTTTAAATATTTCAACAAATATTCAATTCAAATCTATTATATATGTGTCTTAATATTAATTTACACCGTTTTTAGTATTCTTTTAATTTCCATGAAAATATACAGGGTGTTCAGTTTAAAAAACACAAACTACTTTTGGATTTACTTCAAAATTAAAGGTAGTGTTGAAATTTTTTTTATTCCTGCATATTGTCCATTCGAAGTAGATAAATTTTAGTTTATAGCATTTCCATATTACTGCAATGGAATAATCTGTATCTGCATCATCTTTTCTTTACAAAATTTCTAACAAGGTAATAGCTTTTTAATATCAGCTTTTCCTATTTAAAAAAATGTCAGATTAATCGCATAATGCATCGCTAATCGATCTGTGTGTAATGCCAATGTTTTCTCAGAAGCCAATCACGATGAAAGGCAAAGGCCACGCTTATTGTATGAATATTACAATGCCTGTGGCATAGCGACGTAATGAACGTTGAAGTACACCGAGAGCAAAGTTCATAATTAATTTCTCCTTACTCGGTGAAATTAACTCGGTTCCTACAAACACCAGCTGTACATCGATTATTAATTAATACGAAGCCTTTACATCGTCGTTTTCACGTGCGCCAAATTACCATCGTTAATTTCTCTCCGTTCAAAAGTATTGTCGCTGTCAATCGTTTAATTGTTAGTATAGTTTGAAATTAGTATAGTCATTTAATCATTTTCTTTTGCCTCAAGCATAAGATATCCAATTATTGTCACAACTATTGAACCTACAGATATCATTGCGAACTTTGTCACAAAACGTTACAGAATTTTCCAAAGACGTACCGCAGAAATCGCCACATTGTAACATCACCCTCGACGTTCTCCCATTTGCACACATCGATAAATAAACAGCGCGGCGCGACGAAATTACCCGCGCACTTTTCGAACGTCCTCGAACCGCGATTTAATTACAACGTCGCGGCCGGAAACGGCATTATCTCCATTGCTAACAAGCCGCGCGTGGTCCCCGTTATTTACGTGTAAATTTATGCATAAATTCGCGCGAGCCAGGCCCGGCAAGAAAATTCCCCGGGACGGCCAAGCAGCAATTGTTACCGCCGCGGAATAAAATATCGCGTTGCCCGCGAACCGCCCATCGACAAAGGGACAAAAGTGCGCCGCCGTCCGCCCGTTTCTCCCTCGCGCTATCTCCGTTCTGCCAGCGCCGCGCGAGCCGACATAAATTATTCACGCATGAATTTACGCGCGTTCCCGATAAACAGAATTTGCACAATCAACCGGCAACCCCGTGACCGAATAAAATGCAGCGAGCGCCACGCGGCGGGACCCGTTTCACCCCCTCCGACAAAGGAAACAAAGGTGTACTCCCGCGTGCCGTCGGCGCTGATTATTTATGAAGAATATTTGCGCGTTCGAGGCGGCAGTCACTCGATAAAACGGGGCTGCCGCGTTCCTCCGAGCGTCGCCGTGAAAGAAACGGACGACAGGGGCGGCTCGTTCGCGGTTATGAGTGCGAGATAAATGTACGACGCGAGAAACACGGCAATTGGGTAAATGTTTTAAGAGCAAAGAGGTTTCCGGAATTGTTAAGCGATTCTTTTCTCGAGAGCCGCGGTTTCCCGTCCGTGGCGACTCGTTTCGAAGGCCACCAGCGATGGAAATGATCGGTTCGCGCGATTAAATTTAAGCGGGGATGGTTGCGTTCTGATTTATGGATTCGACTGCGGAGCGGCTGGATAAGGACGGATCACGTCGTGCTGTGACGATGGAAATATGAAATATTTGGAAAGGATGTTACGCGACTGGTATTCGAACGTGTGCTAAAAGCAAATTTCAATTACTCGAGATTTCAGTCCGCTTTTAAAACAAATTAGTTCGCCAGAGTAGAAAGCGTCAAGCTACTGGTGCATTCAAGCAAGTAGTGCAAACCGTATCTGATCAGACGTCTCGTAGACGGACGAAATGACCTGTTATTAAACTCGCAATTGAATCACAACGAAGGATCTGAACTGCAATTAGATGCAAATGATTGAAAAAAGAGTATTTACCCAAACCGAGCGACAATTTGCATGTCGTTAAACTTCGTATTACATTATTAAATTATTCCTCCCGATTGGAAATAAATTTTGTTCGCCTCCGCGGAACGTTAACCAAACGTCAACCAATTCCGCGGTGCAGGCATTGTGCGCGTGTGTTACCTTCTTGTAAAAAGGAAAAGTTCGCGGTAACTGTAGCGAAGAAGAAATTTACGGGACTTCAGAAAAGCTCCATAAACTCGTCCTAGTTAACGGTGAGCAAAACCTTATTTATTATCGCGGCTGGGGCCGTAACAAAATGAACCGAATGCATGCGACGGTATAAAATAGCACTTTCGTGCGCCCGCGGGCAAGAAAGGGCGACAAGAAACGTTCAAGCGGCATCAATTACAAATTAACGCCGCTGGTATCGATTCGAATACCGTGGGACGCGTTCGCGCGCGTATCTCTCGCGGCCAACTATCGATTCGTCGTCGTCGTCGTCGTCGTCGTCGCGCTGGCCTCCGTGTTTCGTAAATTACGTAAACCGCGGACACCCGTTGTCTCGCGACGTTCGCGAAGAATGCGCTGATAAGGCAGCCCCTGTCCGTCTTGGCGCGAGTCGCGAGGCGCGATAATAAATTTCGCAGCCCCGTGTCCCGCGATTACACGCCCCCTGAAAATACCTGGCGGTCTGCTCGCGGTCTCGAGTAAAATCGAACCGTCTTCGCGCGCGTGTAATTTACTCGCGTCGCCCGCTTCGGTTTCCGGGTTAAAGATTCTCTCGATTCCGCCTCGCGTGCGTCTCGCGAGAATAGCTGCGCGCCATTTTAATACACGTGTGCCTTTTCTACGTTTGGGAATGAGAATTAATTGGGATTAAGCGACTAGGAGTAAGCTTGGTCTTTTGCAATGTTTCATAAGTTAGAGTCCATGGGGTGTCTTTGAGGATCAAGGGGTTGGTCTTCTAAATATTTATGGATCGGTAAAAATTGAATTTATTTTGATCATTTAACACTCTCGACTACAATATATTTGCACATTCGATGTTACGTTCACTTCCTTCCAAAGACATCGCGTTTCTTTCTGTCCGACGAAAGAAAGGGGCGCAAAGAAAGCCATCGACCAGCAAGACTCCTACCCTCAGTTCATCGCGAGTGAACGATGACGAGCGTGGAACGTTAAAGCACACCCTGGCCAGGATTTAATTCGTCGCACGTCTTAAGATCGTCGAACAGAAACGTCGCGGAACATTAAGAATCCCTACGAGCCGTGCGAACGATTAAAAGGAGGGTGGCTGCGAAGTCTGGCCGGGTCTCGCGACGCGGCGTTCAACAGAAGGCGCGGAAATAATACAAACGAGCGTTAATGGAGAAAACGAAACAAAGGCGGATATAGAGGGGCGAGGGGGTTGGGACACGCTCGTTCCGCGGGCATCGCGCAAAGCAATTATTCCCGACGAGTGGAGGACGCTGAATGCGTCGCGATTTGTGACTCGTATTTGCGGCGAAACGAGGGCCGCTCGTTTCTTACCCTTCCGGTATCTCCGTTCCCTTCCGTTGTCTTCCGTGGGACGGGCATTGGCGCGACGCGCGACCATTTTTCAGGTGCACACCCCCGGTCTTTCTCCGAGGCTGAGCGCACACCGACGATTTGTGCGCGCGCGCGCCTCGATGTATTTACGCTGTCCTGCGAACGATTTAGGTCGTCCCTGCGAAGACCGTTTCCTCTGACACAATGCTCCAGCCACTGAAAGATGGTGCACGGATTCAACCCCCACCATCGATCCAGCGTCCGAACGATCTTCCAACGCTACCCTCCTGGCTCGCACACCAATTGGTAGACACACTGCACCTATATACCCGCGAATTCTGACTTCATGGCAAGAGAAACGACCCGTGGCTCCGCGGATAGGGACTCTCCATACCCACGGACATCTTCTTTCAGTGGTTTTAGCACAAACCTGCCGCGCGGTGCGCGCACTCCCATATATCCAACCCTTTCCGCCCAACAGTTTTGTTAACCGACAAAAGTCGCCAGCGCGCGGTCAGCCTAACTCCCGTGCTTTCACCCAGTTCCAGGGGCGCTCGTGATCCACCCGTTGGACACTTCCCTCAACCCTTTCCCGTCGCCCCACCCACCGACTTCTTTCTTCCGTTTCGCCCCGTTATTCTCGCCGACTTCCCTCGACACCTCCAGCCTGTACCCTCTTATAAAAATACCCGTCGACGTGACGGGACTGGGCAACAACTTCGAACACGGCTTCCTCTAAATAAATTCAACCCCTCCAGCGACACGGTCGCGCGCGATCTTTTTTTTTTTCTTTTTTGTATAATGTACGTAATAACTCGGGGCGTCGGTTGCACGGAGGAATCGGCATCCAGCTGAAAAGGGGGCGCGACGGATTGGCGCTCGCCCTCTTTCAGACGTCCCCGCGTGTTTTCTTAAGGGGTGGCGTTCTTCTTTAACGCGGAGGAGATGAGGAGGAAAAATGAGGTTAAACGTCGGGATATTGTACCTTCTGGGTGTTTCAGTCTGCGCGTGGAGGGCATTGTGCGGTTTTCAGTAACGTCTTTCTCTGGTTTAGAAATATACGACACCTTTTTTCTTCTGATTTTGTTGGCGGAGGTTTGTGGTGAACGATTTTCCAGATTCTTACAGAATTGTATAAATAATTGTCATGTTCATTTTTGAAGTCATCGTTCTCCAAAACGAAACCTGAGATGACTTTCTGTCTTACATTCTCTACTGAAGCTACCCCTTTTAGTTCACATTTGCGGCTGAATGTCTTGTTTTACATATAATGCGTAACATAAAATTGATATATTTAATGTACGTATTAAACGCTGAAGCCCATAATTCTACTCCTACAAAATACATTAACGTTTAATGTACTCGCGGAAGAGAAAATGGCAAACACAGATGCGAAAAACGGAAGCGAAACAATGATCATCGACGTGCGAGTAAATATTAAACGGGTCCAAAGAACGTGCGTAAATACAAAGCCGTAGAATGTGAGCAGCGAACGAAGAGCGTTACAAAAGGTTTTTGTCTGTTGAATTCCCGCGTATGAAATAATAATACCATCGAACCTTCGCCCACCCACGATCGATGTCCATATTATGTCGCGAAACGTTAAGTAATTCGTACGATAATCGATTCGCCAATTAACCTCGGTCGATCGAACCTTCGCGGACGCTCAAATTCCACGCGTGGCGCTTTTTGACCCAAGCTGACCAAAACTGAGACACTTTATTAATTCCAGTTGTCCCGGGCAAACAAACCAGCATAAACGCGGGTCGTTGTAAACACAATCACGTGGAAATGGAACCGGTTCGAAACTGGCAACGGTGAAATTTTTATCCCCCGCTTCCGCTGCGCCTAGCGCTTCAACTAATTTCCTTGGCAGCATAGATTATACGTACAGTAGATACTGCGAAGGGTACCAGCAAGTTCTCCGCCTCGTGGTAAACACGAGCCTCGTAACAAGCGGCTCCTTTCGCGCGCAACTTGTTCCCTGGCGTTCGTCTGCCTCGTGGAAAAACGCAATTATCGGAGAGCAAATTTTATGGAAGCATATCGTACACCTGAACGTCTACATTTTAGGAACGGCAAACAAGAACGCGAGGTCCCGCGAATTAATGGCCAGAGGCAGGGGGTGGTGATTAGTGACGTAAATGTATTATCGAACTTCGATTAGCTTAATTTACTTCGTAAATTTAGATTACTTTAATTTATTTTATAGGCGAACTTTAAATTACTACAGGCCGTTACTGCGAGTAAGTAGCACTTTGGAGTTCAACTTCCTTTTATAGACGCGGGATGTCAGCCGGGGAAACGTGTATCTTTAATGTCGGTGTATTTTTTTATGCTAATGCAAAGGTGCATGTACGTTGCGTTAAAAATTTCCTCTACCGATACTCTCAAACACTCTGCGATGTAAATACTGGTATCCCTCGAATAGCACGGTACTTAAATCGCACGAAGTCGTGAACAATACTGTTAAAAATTGCGACAAGTCGCGAATATTATCATTAAATTTGCATCGATAAGAATCCTCCACACAGTCAAGGAAAACCAACTCAATCTTTGGAGAGTGACAAATTAAGTTCACAAAAATGTAAAAGACAAAATTCTAAGTTTCACTTCTCTAAATTAAACGAATTTTATATTATCTTCGTACCACTGAAATTTTGCAACTAAAAATATAACAAATTCTCGTATTCAATCGTTTCTTAATTAATCTTCGAAACCAAATGTACAAATTCGTACGGGTCTCGCGTTTCTGAGTACCACGGAACCAATTGACCGCGTTATTCGAGGGACACCTACACGCATCCGTCGTTAACGAAAAAGTGTACAAATGTTGCTCGTCGTCGGAGGCAATGAAGAAAAAATGGTCGACAACAGCCTCGATAACCCACTAGGAACGCGCGCTGCGAGGGATCGCGTTGTTCACGGAAACATTTCACGTTTTGAAAGAATTGAAGGCGGTCGGGCGCCATGTCGAGCGTCCCGAGATGCGGAGATAAAATGGCGGGTGTTCCGTTTCGGCGGGAGTTATTTAACATTCGACGGAGCGAGCCTCTTCCTTGATAAACTGACACCGAGCGGCGTTCGCTGGCAGAAAGTTTAATTGCATTTGTAATGTGCCTCCCATTGGCCAGCGTCTCGCCACCACTGGCGATAGAGGGGCGGAGGGGGGGAGTAAGTATTTTCTGTTGCACCGCGCATAAAGAACTGCATTAAGAAAATGTATTTCGCTGTGTTGGTAGCTCGCGCGAGCTCGCCTTGTCATTTCAACTCGAAATGAAATGCGGAGCGAAATGAAAGTATCCAGCTCCCTCCTGCTGCTCCTCTTTTGCCTTCGAGGTTCAATGAATGTGATATTCGAGGCTCTCTCTCTCTCTCTTCCTCTCTCTCTTCATCCTATTCTCTCCTCAACCCCCGCACTCTCGATATGTTGAACGGGCGTTACACAGTACCTACGTAGGTATCTAGGGAAAATTGAAAATGCGGGAATTTTCGCTGCGATATGTATATATATATATATATTCCTCAAATAAAACCGTCCGCGACCGTCGGAAAATTCAATCGACTTAAACTCTCGATCGAATATTCCGCGATCCTATTTCAAAATTATATCCGCAACGCGCAGCCTGGATCATTCAATAATTCTCCCCTCGAAATCCGCGCGCCAGAACGCGCCTTTGTGTCCCGGCAGAAAAGGACCGCGTCGTCTGTCGGTTTAAACGATTTTTTACTGCCTTTGAAACTCTGCTTTATCCTCTCCTTTTTTCCGTCGAAGAGGTATCTCGATTGGAACTCGGTTAGGCGTCTAACGTTTTCGCGATTCTGTTGACAATGAATCGATCAACTGTTTTGAACTGTCGCGGTCGGGACAGAGTGTTAACTATTTTTCTTTTTGTGAGAGGGGTAGCTTAATTAGAACTCGAAGATTTTGATGACAGTGACTAAGGTTTTCGAACCACCATAGTCGAGACAGAATCTTAACAATTTTGTTTTGTAAAAGAGGTATCTTGATTAGAACTCTGACGTCTAACATTTTGATGATTTTGTTGACAATGAATCGATCAGCAGATTTTGAAGCAACATAGTCGAGACAGAATATTAACAATTATTGTTTGAATGAAAAGCAGTAATTACACGAACAACTGTGCGAAAGAGTTACATAGAAAGCTGTTGAACAGTTACGTTTTGCAAAAATAGAAAAGTTTCAGTTACAGAAAACCATTCTGTTCCCACGCGTGGAGGAGAGAAATTTTTCTATGTAATATTTCAAAATCTCCTACCGTGAACCGTAACCCAAGAAACACACGCGTCGGTGTAAATATTGTTAAGCAGGCTAGTCATTTCTTCTTGCGCTTGGCATGCAATTTATTGCCCCTGTGTTTATATCTTCTTCATGAAGAAAATAAGTTTTTCGTGCTACCTTTTCACGCAGCGAAGGAATAAAATATATTATTATACGTCAGAGAACACTCTTTAAGTTCATAAAAAAAGTTTTGAAGTCCACTCTACTCTTAACTGACGCGTTACATAAAAATGACTAACAATAAATACTAAATAAGCGATAAAAAACGAAAAGTACATAGAGTTTAGCGTAAATGCGACACGAGACGGAAGTGCACTTTCGCGTATCGCTGGATCGACTGCCATTTCGAGTGACAAAGCGCAGCGAAGATGCAGCGGAGTGACGGAAGATAAGAAGAGCCGATCGTGCAGAAGAGTGTCTCGCTTGCAGAGTCTTGGACGCGTTAAAAATATGGTCCTTCGGTGCCGATCAAAGAGCGCGGAAAATGAATTCATTATTCTGATCGTGATTCGGAACGAGCGAGCTCGCGGAGGAATCGGGTGGGATAAAATAAAAAACGGGGGATGAAAAAGAGGGACGACGGAAAAAGTGGAATAAAGCTTTAGAGGCGATGAATAAGAATCGGCGGCGAATGAATAATGCGCAGATGCGGCGAATCGAGCACGATGAATCGATAACAAACTGCATCCGATTGCAGTTAATTAATTGTGGTCATTGGTATGTGAAATCGACGAGGGAGACGAGCCTGATGGCGTTTCGCCGTGTGTAAGAAAAAGACACGGCTTCGAATTGCGATTCGATGGCGAAGAAAAAAGATCAATCAACGTGGATTCGTAATGGAATATATTACATGTGCAGCTTATACATACCTGTGTAAGTAATTACTTCCGAATCAATCAGAATATATAGGTTAATCCTGTTCGAATAGAAATTGTTCCATAATATTCATTTTTATTTTTTGGACGAGTACGATACATATTTTTTTCAATGGAATTCCTGTACGAAATAATTTGCTTTATTCTTAGATTTTTTAAATATTTTTCTAAGGCTTGTGTATAAAGTATATTTAATTATATATTTAATTACGTAAGAAAATAGACCGCACAGGTTAATTTTAAATTGAAAGCAGAAATAACCGCAGTAATTGATACAGAATAGATTAATTCAGAAAAATTTACGTACGAAAAAAACTTCCGACAATTTTTGCGCGCGCCACGATGACAGATTTGAATACCACAGTGAAAAAATGCACATTAATCCGTTGCTTGTGTATGCGCAATAGCGCGAAAAGTTCACCCGGATAAAAAAAAAAAAAAAGGATATATATACAGTTTCACTTTGAAAAAAGGTTTACAATCGCGATGTGCAGGTGTATTATTTGGAATATTCATGAGAAAACTTCAACAATAAACCGCGCGCGACTATAGTCGGTGCTTTTTATATTACGTTTCTACTTTTGAACGGGCGAAAAAATGGTTTGCTAAATCACTATTACTCATTTTATACGCGAACAATGCGAACGCTTTTTATTACAAACCGCGAAGTTGATCGCGACAACCGGAAATGGTATTCCAAAAATATTCAAGCGTCCGCGAGGCGTCGCGCAAACCGTTTCAAAGTGCAACAGATTCGTTAAATACCTCCGCTCCAAAGTCTGCTCGCCAGAAAAAAAAGGGAACCGCGACAAAATAAATCGACGCGAACGTGTCTAAAGAAGAGCGCAACCCCCAAAAAACAAGCTGGAAAGCAACTCTCTACGCTGTCATAAATACGCTTACGCGTACTTCATTGAGGATACCGCGTCTGCGAGAGTACACGTGTGCATGGTCGGAGAGCTTAAGGTCTTTGCAGAATTTAGTAGCAATTATGCACGCACGATTAAAGCGGCAATTTTCTGAGAAAGAGACAAGTGTTTCCCGCGGTACATCGTCCCGACTTCCTCCGCTCCAGACATTATGAGAATAAACTTCCGGTCGATATGCGTCTACTTCCGTGTCTCTCGGTGATCCTGATGCGGCAGGGAGAGGGCAGAGAGGACGCGAGAGGAGGGCGACAGAGAATGCTGCGACGAGGGCGCGCGAATATTTCCACGGCAATTATGCATGCGGAATTCATAAAGAGATCTCTTTCTCTAAAGAGTCAAAGAACGGGCTTCGCGCGCCTTGGTAACTCGGTTTCCGGTCCCATTGTTATCGCTTAACTCGTTAGCGGACAGGTTTTTCGATCGGCCACGGTCCTTGGATAAATATTCCCGAACGGGATAATCCAGTTTGTCCGATGCATACGCGATCGTAATTTTATTTGTAGTTGGCGCGGATAATGGTAGAATTCAAGATGGAGGTTCGCTGAACGCAGAACAAATGGTTTATTCGCCAAAGGGACCACAGAACTCTCTGGTAGTTCTATAATATTAAAATTGGGTTCTCATTTATTTTTTGAATTAAATATTTTAGTTATCATTTTGATAATTAGAATAAAAGATTGTTTGTCATTGCAATGCAATTTTAATCAAAATATTTTCCTAATTTTACTTGGAATTGTCTACAATGAATAGAAAATTTGCTCTGTTCAAACAAATTTGTATGCAAATTTTTATTCCACAAATATATATATTACATTTACATATACTAAAATTCGGAGACTATCAGCACGCGCTAAACGTTCAATCAAAACAGAGAGTCATCTTGGCCACAGTTAAGATCGCAAAAGTAAAGCTTCAGCCAGCGATTGAACAACCGCGAGAGAATAAAACGGAACCAAAGGAAAGTTGGAGGGTTCCCGATATTCTTGTCAACGGCGTCCCATCGGAAAATAAAGAAAGCGTTGATTCTGGAATCTTTTCACGTGCGCCGGTTAATCCCTGGAACTCGTTTCCAGGCCGTCGAAACGAACGAATTGAAAAAAAGAGGCGAATCGAAAAGTGCGACGCGTGTGTGCGTGCGCGTGTCCCAGAACGGGGGTGGCACGATTTGCGGTTGCGGTTGTCAGGGAATTCCGTGGAAATCGTGTACCAGCCGATTGTAGCGGCGGGTTAATCATGAACGACAAATGAGCGCGTTGCAGCTGCGCCGCGATGACATGCGCGCGGAACGTGAAAATTCTACGGCCGAGTGTAAACGTGATGGCAATACTGCCGTTTGTAATTAATGTAAAATTTCGCGGCCGCGTGCCTGTTAACGGGGACGATCCGCGGACGATCGACACGGCTGATCCTTCGCCACCGCGCTTTTTACGCCCGCCATTGCGAAATAACAGGCGACAGTGGTTTAAAGTCCGCGGCAATTGGTGAACGGATGGAGGATTAATTGTAAGGGCGCGCGAGGGTGAAAGGGCGCGCGCGGTACGTGGAGACTGAGCTGTGGGCTTTCGAACATTTTGTAAATTAGAGAAATATTATGTGCGAAGGAACATGTTACTTGGGAGAAATAATTCCTACGTCTACTTATATATATTGTGGCGGTCTTCGCCACTAAGGGGACAGCACACTCGTCAGTTTCCCGCGAGCACTCCATGTCTTACTCCGTTTCTATATAATAGAAATTCGGACCTATCCCTACCATCCCAGCGTCTAAGGCAGGGTCTGCTAGGTAGCCTTACCGATGAGTCCACTAGCAGGCCCAGGACGAAACGTTCTTCCCTCTCTTTTTCCTTCCTACCCTCTCACGTTCCTCTTTACAGCGACAATAATTGAAGCCAGGCGTTCAGCCCCACCAGCACAGTGTCGACCAGAGCTTCAATATGTATATTTTATTCAATTAGCAGTCGTTGTTATCTCTATCTGTGTGCTTTATCAGCATGCTCTATCTCTCGCTGCTCGTTCTCAACTCTCTCACTGCTCGCGTTAAACTTTCTCGCAGCTCGCTTTCAACTGCACTCATTCGCCCCGAAAATTCGCCCTGTTCCCCATGCATCCATTGCTCAAACACCCTCGACTCCTCTCGAACTCGATCGTACATAATTGCTCTATTTATTTTCCTCTAAACATCGTCCTAAATTTCCACGCATACCCAGTCGCACAAACTAAAACGATTCACACTCCACACGCGTACGTGAAGTTACAAATGTCTTTTTAGGAACAGAGGGAATTCTATTCGAAACATATTTTGCAATGATGCATAATATGGAGGATAATTGCGTGGATCGAGCGAAATGGGTCGCCCAGTGTAGCGCGTAACGTGAAATGCATCGCTGTTTATTTAGGAAATGCGCGGGCTTGAAATATTATCCATATTTCTATTAGTTCTCCGATAGCTTCGTAATATGATGTTTTGCATTTCCAACGATAGCCGAACCCGCGTCGACGCGAGTATTCGTTGCTGTGCAGACGTTACAAATATCCTCCGACAATGCGATTCGTCGCGTTGCATTTAATTCCATTTCGAATTTAAGTTCGATGTTTTCGAACTTAACTCGCTCGCCAGTGTATTTCTGAAATTCCAAGAGCGAAAAGAACCGTCAAGTGTATCGAGGTTTTGTATTTTCGCGGAATAAAATATACAGCGGATGCGAAGAGAAAACAAAGACCAGTCGACAAGAATGCTCTTCGTCGTTCGTATTTTTCTGAAAAAAATGCTACTGATTTTTCACCGACGTGTCCATGTTGGATCTATTTTTTATTTGAACGTCTCGTCTCTCAAACGAGGGCAATCTGAACGTCTTAAAGACTTTGGAAAATGTGTGCATGTCTAAAATGCCTGTGAGATTCTTCAAACCCATCTGTGGATTGCTTAAAAAATCATCCTGAAGACACCTTTAGCCTATTTTGCCTTATATAAGACATTCGAACGTTCGTTTGCGTTTATGACCTTCGTAAAATCTTGTAAATCTCTGTCTGACGTCTTCAGGTTTAATGCATGCCTCTGTGAGACATCAATGAGACGTTCTGGAGCCTCAAGCTTACATCTTTATTCTATCTTGCCTTATATAAGACATTCGAACGTTCGTTTGCGTTTGTGACCTTCGTAAAATCCCATACATCTCCGTCTGACGTCTTCAAGTTCGATACAGGCCTCTGCAAGACACCATGGAGACGTCGTCGAGCCACGAAGCTAGCCAACCTCATCCAGTGCTCGGTTACACCTGGCGAAGCCACCCTGGCAACCAACCTGTTCGCGAGTAGCTGTCCTCGTACGATCCAACGGTTATGTTCGTCGCGGATGAAAATCTACGGGAGCACCTTCCGTATTCTTTCAGTAAATATCAAATGTCACCTGGGGGGGCCGTGAAACGCGGCACTGTCCGGGACGGAGGCATTATATTAAATTTCACACATCAAAAGAGCACACTTTCAAGAACGAGTGGCGTCGACTTCAAAAGGGGGAACGGCTACGTTCGAACTGCGGTAGATTGTTAATATTTAAAAACGCCGCCTTCCAGTAGACACAGCGGCCACCCGTGCGCCTCGTGCGTCGCCCTCCGCGTCGGATGTGACGAAGAGTCCTCGACGTCGTTCGATGCCCGCTCCAATGGAATCCAGCGCTTTTCGACCCCCATTCTGTCGTTAAATCGGTCATTCATGGAAAATTGCACGTGTTTGTTCCACGACGAACTCCAAAAACATCCCATCGATGTTTAGTAGCCGCTGTTAGCGTTAGCGCACATCCCAGAATGTTTGTTCACCCCAGCAGTCTACACGAAACTCGTTCAATCTTCTCGCCATAACTCGAAAATGTCTGGCAGGCTCCACTGCGATCGATCGATCGTCAGAAACAAATTCTACATTCCCTCTAAGAACAACTGCAAACTCGCGTTAACAACGTACCGTTTACAACGTGCCCACGCGCAAGGAGAACGTAAACCAGCGTGCAGCAGGTACCCCAGCGCTCGCTGAAGCGTATCCAAAGCACCAACACCATAAAATCACACCGAACCGTATCGGGAATCCATAAAACGGCGGCAAGCGGCCAACGCGTGAGTGCTTCGTCCGAATACATCCGCGAGGGTTGCGACGCCGGTTCGAAAATATTTTTCCCGCGCTCCCCGTCGATCGCACGGTCCCAGAGCGCGGAAACATCGCCTCTGCGTCGCGCGTTGCAACGCGAAGCAGATCGGAAAATCCGACGAAAAAGCGCGCCTCGATTAAGCAGCCTCGACGAGGAGAAATCCGACGGGACGTCGCAACGCGTCGCCTTAATGGCCGAGCTGGCTGCTCGAGGGCGGCTATTTAGGGGATCCCCCTCGAATTACAGGCGCGTCCGCGCTCCTCCTCGGACCTTTACGGCCCGAGGTGGCCTCAGAACGCTCTGAGAAAGCGAGCGTCGTTACGCGATACTCCAGCGACGATCACCAGCGACGAATATAACGATCGAGTCGAGGAGGAGAGGTCAAGACCCTGGGTCGCCGCCAAAAGTCCGGCTACTCGTAAAAAATAATGTACTGACCGTATTAATCTCTCGTTAGGGCGAGCGGGTTAAGTCAAGACGCCGAGACGTCGCCAGAAATCTCGTTATTCGCGCGCAAGAAAAAAAAACGAAAGGGAAAAAGAAAAAATTTACCGACCGCATTAATCTCCCGTTAAGAGGGGTGGATTAAGCCGGATAAGAACAGGTATCGCGACCCTCTTTAGTTAAAGCGTCCCTCCGGTCGAACCGCTTCATTAAACGCTCGGTTGGTCTTTATATTTTCGAAGAGTTATACACGCGCCGCGAAATATCGCGCACAGAAACCGCTGCGGGATAATTATTAACCCTTTGCACTGGGATGTCTTCTCCGAGGGGACGTCGGAATTGATTGGCGATTAAAGTTATTTTCCAGCGCAGATTTTTGGGAAGTGCGTAGTTTCCTCGAGTTTTCCATTTGAAATGGAAATTTTCTATCGCTGGGAGACGTTGGCAATACAAACTGTTACTAAATATTGCTATTTTAATATTAATATTTAATACAAAGTATTGCTATTATAATATTAATGTTTAATACAAAATATTGCTATTATAATATTAATATCTAATATAAAATATTACTATTTCAATATTAATTTAATACAAAATATTGCTATTATAATATTAATATCTAATATAAAATATTACTATTTCAATATAATTTCATATTTAATATAATTTCATTAAAATATTGCTGAAATAGCTTCTATTGCCAACGTTCAGTAAGGAGCAGAGCGCAAAGGGTTAAATTTCTTTCGTGTTTGGTAAAAATAAACAGGGGTGACGCGGAGGTAATTGTAAAACCTCGTTTTTCTCGGACTTTAAAAAACGTTAGTCGGAATAATTTAATTAAAGAGGCTGGTACGGATATTTAAGAGAGAGGAATTTAAACGGACGTACGCAGCGAGGGAAATATGTAGGAATAAATTTTTAGGGTGTACGAGAATTTTTTTTTGAATATGCAAAATGTAATAGATAAAAATGTACTCTTACGTGGAATCCATGGTCTAGTAATTATTAAGTGACACTGATTGGCGGATTGGGAATTGATTGGGGGGATGCTTCAATCGTTAATGTCATTTTGTAAGCGTTAGCAGATAGATCGAAAACTAATTGAAGATGATATATCAGATGGCATTAAAATTTAATTTCACATGTTAGATAATCTTTAGGAAGTAGCCCTTAAAATTTTCATTCGATTACTTTCAATTCGAAAGCTCCCGTCGTACTTATTTCACGTCTTCGAACGTGCTACTTATTTCGCGATACCAGCTCGGTATTAATTTGCGTCTCTACATTACGAGTTCGTGTAGGCCTCGGTTCTCGCCAAATTTGAAAATTAAAAATGGGATCGAATAGAGAATTGAAACGAAGCAAACCACTGCAGTGTTGCGTGAAGTTCTCCAAAGTAAATAGAGAGAAATATTTCAAGTTGGATTCTCATTTCACTTTTCTAAAAAAAAAGGGACACAATGCTGCACTAGTATATCTTCCATTGCAACACATATTTTTGATCTCCAAAAAGGCGAAACTATGTACACGCTGGAAAATTTCCGGTTTGTGCACCGCCGTTTTTGTAATCTGGATTATAGGTCACCAGTGTGCCATGACGTATCGTAGCTTGCACTCGACCACTTTAACAAGTAGAACGAATTGCCTGCATTCCTTCTGGATTAATTTTTGTTGGCCTAGATCGATCAAATATTTTTTATACGCCTGAATAAATGCTGTTCGCCGGGCGTTGTTGAGTGGCCTTTTCACACCGTTCCATTTACGCGTTCAAAAACTGCACGTGTGAAGCGTGTTTGATCTTCTTCCGCCCTATTGTCGATAATAATTTATTGATATTTGCACTGTTCCGTTATATGTTAAAAACAGGTAGGTTCAATTAAATATTTTGAGACTGTTATTCGAATAATATTTATTGAACAATACAAGAAATTAAATGGGGAAAATGAAACAGAATGGAGGAGATCTGTAACTTTAATAATTTGAAAAACCTTTTCCCAATCGTTGATAATCATATCCAAATATGGAAGATACTATTTAGTGTTAATTATGTGTCGTAAATAATATGCATTCCATTTCCTCTCGTTACAGTTATTATTTACTTGTTTATTTATTTTGTTCTTATTCGTACGCTTTCTCCCATCACAATAGGATTCTTCCTTCTCAGATTACTCGATACTGCTTTTACAGTTTATTTATCCAATTACGCTTTCATGTTTATTCTATACCAGCGAACTCGCGTTCCTCTTCCCATGCATCCCCCTCATATTTCTCTGCTACCCTTCCTTCGCCTTCCTCTGTTTTATTTAATCTAAACAGTCGTTCCACCCTCTATCCTCCTTCTGATATTATTATCTCTTCCGATATTTGCAATGCTCGATATTACAGTCTTTGATTATGCTGCCAATATTTCCTCCCCTCTTCGTAAAACCTGTCATTATTACGATTCAAATACTAATATCCTTTATTTTCTTTGAGTTTAATACTTTCTCGACTTCAAATTGTATCTGCTTTCGTCAGATCACTTCTAAATAGGCATCTTTTCATTATTTCTCTATTCCAATTATGAAAACGGTGCCACAAACATCTTTAGACACCCGAAAGAGTGAAACTTTCTTTTAGACTCTGCTGTACCCTGCTTAATAATAGTAATTATCATCGAAATACCTTTCTGTGGTCGTAATTGGTTTTTACACAACAGCGATAGCTATCGTTAAATTAATTCCCGTCGTTCTAAT
Source organism: Xylocopa violacea (assembly GCA_963969225.1). Classification (NCBI taxonomy): domain Eukaryota; kingdom Metazoa; phylum Arthropoda; class Insecta; order Hymenoptera; family Apidae; genus Xylocopa; species Xylocopa violacea. The sequence goes on along the minus strand of CAXAJV010000021.1, from coordinate 6,585,873 downwards.
AAATTCGACCCTCGTGCATCACGCTCGGAACCCCAACGATTCCGCTAATAAGAAAATACGTTTACGCACACGAGTTTAAATAATGAACGAGCACCCAGGGGACCTCGTCGTCTCTCCTCGCGCGCTCCTCCCGACCGCGGCGTATATTTCATACCCAGGCAGCTTTTCAAGGGAGTTTCCTGTCGCGGACACAGGAAGCACGGGGCTGGCTCCATAAAAATTTCACCGAGCCGCAACGAAATCGCACGACTCGCTCCCCGTTGACGTTCGATACGCATCGAGACTGCTCGCGAACTGCGCGTCGCTCGCGTTATGGCGAATGTCCCATTCTTATTGCCATTCGCGGAATTTTTCCGTCGCGCGGTTGCCTTGCATCGCGCGTTTCGTTCAAGTTTTTGCTACCAAGACCGCGCATACGTTCGCGTACCTTCTCACGAAGACGAGAGATGATTTATTCAAATTATTGTTGGATTCTGAGTTCAACAAACTCGAGGGGATCGAATGCAACGCGTATTTGGAGACTCTAGAGGTTTACTTAGACGTAAGTTAGGTATGTGAGTAGTGACTGCAAAAATCTGAGGGCTGTGGAGAAAACTGGCTGGTGTTTATATGGTTGAGGGTGAGTTTGTTAACCCTTTGCACTAGGCTCCATCTTGGACGGTAGTAATAGACAGTATTGTTAATATAGCAATCTCTGAGCAATATTTTAGCAATATTTTAGCAATAGCTGCTAATGCTAAAATAACAATATTTTAGCAATAGTTTCTAATGCTAAAATAGCAATATTATTGCAATAGTTTCTAATGCTAAAATAGCGATCTTTGAGCAATACTTTAGCAACAGTTTCCAATGCTAAAATAGCAACGTTTCAGTAATAATTTCTAATGCTAAAATAACAATCTTTGAGCAATACTTTAGCAACAGTTTCCAATGCTAAAATAGCAATGTTTCAGTAATAATTTCTAATGCTAAAATAACAATCTTTGAGCAATACTTTAGCAACAGTCTCCAATGCTAAAATAGCAATATTTCAGCAACAGCTTCTATCGTTAAAATAGCAATATTTTAGCAATGTCTACCTAACTACACACTACAAATATCAAATTTCAAATTATCGTTGGACTTCGAGTTCAACAAACTCGAAGGGATCGAATGCAACACGTATTAACCTTTCGACAGTAATCGATATTTCTTCGTCGTGTGTAGAACTAACTGCGAGGCCCTCCTGCACCAAAATGGTTTCCACTTTCGAAAGCGACGCGGTAAACAGAGAAACCCGTACTCTTGAATTTGTTATTTGCTAAACTTGAATCTACACGCCTGTTTCACTCTTCTAATTACACGTAACCGCGAACGATGTACTTGAACGCTGAACCTGAATGAAGTTCCTCGCTGAATGGAAACAACAAGTATCGGGGATGTTATGTAGGGGTTGAATAGCTGCGAGCATGTGTTTTAAACGAAATCTGTGTACCGCTGAATGAGTTTCGGCGGTGTGCGCGGAGATTCGAAAACGACCGTGCGATAATTCGAGGAGCGCTACGCGGAGACGAGACGAATTTTGTTCGAGTTTGAGCATTGATGGCGTTAATCAATCGGAGTCATGGGGTCAATTACTGTAATTAATTGCAAGAGTGAGAAAGAGCGGAAACGCGATACCAAAATAAGGAAATCGATATTAGCGCTTTCGCGTGGCTCAAATTAGGTCTCTGCGCGAATATTTAATGTTTCTCAAAGATTTTATCAAAGGAAAAAACAGCAAGCTTAATTACTTTTAATATCATAAACTCGTATTACGAACGATTCCACGTGATTAAAATATTTTCTTCAAGTAATTATAATAAATTTATATTCGTGTATAGTTGCTAATTTACTCTGTTAGCATTGCAGAAGAAAATGTTAAAAGTTGTGCATAATATTCAGTTACCATCAAACGGATGTTTAAATTATACATATAATCGATGCTTTCAAAAAGCTTTGCAAATATAATTACCATGCGTGTATCCTCGTATCGCTTTCGCTAATTAAGCTTTTAGAAGATGACGTATAAATGTAATTTCAGTCGTGAACGCAAACAATACCACGCTCGCCATCAATTCAAGCATATTAATTAATGATGATACGCGTATCTTGAATTGTAAGAATTCACCGAATATCCCATCGCTATACAAACGTCAACGAGAAGCTTTGGGAGCGCAAATTTATCGCGCAGAAATCGATACCCAGCCGCGATGCTATACAAAGTTATTAATTCAGTCGGAAAATTTGTGGCGCGATACACGCGAAATTACATCGGTGTCAAATTCATATCGGAACAAGTGGGCCGCAGATACGAGCGCAAAATTGAACGAAACCACCGTGTATTCTAAATCGTGTAATCACCTAACAGAATCGCGATTGCATTTATCAAATTTCAAGCGATAAAAAATATTTCTCCCTCGATTAAAGAGATCCAATTCTTGGTGACGTTAATACGAAAAATTGATGATAAAGCAGTAATAAAAGCCGTACTGGAAATTTGTAATTCTCAAACTTTTCACATTCGAGCAAAAATAAAAAAGCTTCCCTGAAGATTAGAGAAACCGAGAAGCTCGACGGAAGTTCGTCGACTTGTGAAGAGATCCAATTTTAATACGAAAAATTAATGATAAAGCAGTAGTAAATACCATACTGAAAATTTTTAATTCTCAAACTTTTCACATTCGAGCAAAAATAAAAAAGCCTCCCTGAAGATTAGAGAAACCGAGAAGCTCGTCGGAAGTTCGTCGACTCGTGAAGAGATCCAATTTTTGGTGACGTTAATACGAAAAATTAATGATAAAGCAGTAATAAATACCATACTGAAAATTTTTAATTCTCAAACTTTTCACATTCGAGCAAAAATAAAAAAGCTTCCCTGAAGATTAGAGAAACGTAGAAGCTCGACGGAAGTTTGTCGACTCGTGAAGAGATCCAATTTTTGGTGACGTTAATACGAAAAATTAATGATAAAGCAGTAATAAATACCATACTGAAAATTTTTAATTCTCAAACTTTTCACATTCGAGCAAAAATAAAAAAGCTTCCCTGAAGATTAGAGAAACCGAGAAGCTCGACGGAAGTTCGTCGACTCGTGAAGAGATCCAATTTTTGGTGACGTTAATACGAAAAATTAATGATAAAGCAGTAATAAATACCATACTGAAAATTTGTAATTCTCAAACTTTTCACATTCGAGCAAAAATAAAAAAGCTTCCCTGAAGATTAGAGAAACCGAGAAGCTCGACGGAAGTTCGTCGACTCGTGAACTTTCACGATAACTGCAATCAATGTAACGCGAAAAATGTGCAGATGTACGAGTTTAACGTTACACAGGAGGATCCAGTGGAAGCGATTCGTGTTATAAAAATTGCAACGCGCGTTACAGAAGCGTGGCTCCGGATACGTGAAATATCGATGATCGAGCGCTGCTAAAAAACCTTGGAGGATGGAAATGACGATGTCTTCGCGGGAAAACGGGCGTCGCGCGCAGGCGGAAGTATGTAAATGCACACGCGGACAAAAGGGTGGCAGAACGGGGGTTGGAGGCAGAAAGAGTGTACAGCAAATTGGAAAGCAAATGGAAAGTGTTGAACGTGAGAAAAGATGATACCGCGTCAGCGGAAAAATGTCCAACCGGAAGTCGGTGTATCCATCGACATCGTTGGCGCGCGCGCAAAAAAAAAAGAAGGGGATGGGACGACGATTTTTTTGCCCAGCCAAATATATGTGAACGTTTCTCTAGGGTTAACCATAATAATCGATATAATAAATCGGATTCGTCGAAGCGATAAATTTCGCACTTTTTTGCGGCCAACGATTTTTTGTGGACAATGACGCCTTTTTAGGAATCGCGAGCCACGAGTGGCACGAGAGGCAATAACTATCTGGATACGCTCGTTCGTAATTTCATTCCTCCTGGGAAGTGCTTCTGCCATGTCGCTTTTATAATGTTATTGCAGAATTTTCGCGTTTTTATTTTAGGGCTGAAAGGGTGGAGAAATTACGTATCTTGCTCGAACTGAAAATTAATAACTGATGGATATAGCATAAAATATTCCCAAAACTGTATCTTGTTGTCTGTGTTGTCAGGAAATTAATTTCTAGACGTTGTATATCAATCTTTATCAAATTTAAAAATTAATTTCTCAGGAAAGTCACAAAAAAAAAATAGAAGCAACGAAAATTTTTAATATATTTATTAATTTATCTATTTTCTACAAGATGAGATCCTTTTTACATATTTAATCAAAAGTAATTTCACATAAAAATAAAATGACACATAATAGTTTAGTAGTGAAAAAAATAAGAACAACCATAATATAATATGATAATTGCAACAGAATGGCCGCACATTCGCTCACGTGCATGCGCAATCGTAAAATCTACCTGTCACTATCGTCACCATTTTTCTTCCCCGGCACAGTTTTATCTCCACATTTTTATGCGCCTGACATTTTCAATACATAATCGCCATAATGTTCCTGCATCACGTAACATGTTAAATTATTCGAGGCTGAAGCAGGACGCAAAACTTGAGAAGCAACGCCAGTTCCTGTATTTACTCCTCGTATGTCTCTTCCGATACAAACGTTACGCGATACAAACTTGTTATGACGTTAAATAAAAAAGAAATACACATAACTGATTATAGTTTTCCATTGTAACGCGAGAGATTAAGTCTGACAAACTACAACTGATAACGTCTAAAAGAGGACTGAATAAATATAGATATTATATATCCTTAGAAATGGCGGAATGCAAGTTTAAAATATTTGAAGCACTATAAAATAAAATTAAATAATTAAAGAGGCCAAAGGCTCTGACATCTTTAAAAATAAGAAATATTCCAAATAAACTATTCTTACTTTCCTCTGATATTCCTGTTAATTACAAACACACACACACTATTAAACAAACACACTATTAAACAAAACACACACTATTAAATTTTATACGAAAATCTGCATAGCACTTTGTATAACGATTAAATCACCCAAAATACCAGATGATTATCCAACGCAAACATCAGTCGATCATTAAATTTTGTTGCAACACGGTGTTTAAGGAACGCAGATTAATAAAGCATTTAATGAACACTTCTCGCTTAATCGTACCCACGTTCGATTGTCGATGATATAATTGCTTACCAACGTACAATGCGCCCATAAATGTTTCCACCCTGTCGCGGTACGATCTCCCTTGCCAGCTTCAAATCAGCCACCATCCAGAGAGCCTCTGACTCGGCAAAAATTCCGTTGCGTTCGCTGTTTCATGTAAACACCACCCAGCGAGCGAAATCCCTCGTTACAAGCTATTGGCGCGCAAAAGGAAATGGTAAAATCGCGCGGGAAAGGAGATAACGAAGTTGCGTGCGAAGGAAGTCTTTTTACGCGTATTTCCTATTCTACGCGTACGGACTTCGTGTCATTATCCGAGAGGGAATGACGACGCAATTACCACGCACCGCATTTCTACCCGTTGTTCATGCTTGATTACAAATGGCGCGCGGTTGGTTGACCAGGCCAAGTGACGACTGAACGACCATTCTACGGAATGCGTAGAAACTCAGGTTTGCAATTTCGCTGCGAAAATTGTAAATTGTATATGTATCTTCAAAGTAAAGTCAATGAACGAATATTAGTCTTTCGACTTAAATATTGTAAAAAAATATCTTCGACTTTTCACTCAAATTACATAAAAGAAATATATTTAAAAGAGGGGAAAAAATTATTCTTTATTCTTTATTCTGAGACTCAGAAGGATGTCTGTTCGTTTCGAGAGCTATGCGAAAAGTGAGGACACTCGACAGAAAATCTGAGGTCCTCCAGTTTGAAGGAAAATGGCGACGCGAAGTCTGCACGCGTTTTTCTTTCAGGCCCTTAGGTATAAATAGTTGGAGGCCTGCTCGAACCGATAGATTTACTTCACCATTTACATTTCTTAACACAAGATTCATTTTTGCTTCTACGTTGACATGTTAAAATAATCGAATGACATGATAATTAAATGACAAACACGACTATCAAACTCAACGTTTACAATACATTACACATTATTTAAAAAAAATTAATTTCAAAGATATCCTTTATAAGTTAAACCAAAAAAAAAAAAAAGAATATAGAAAAGTGATAAAACTCTTCGATGCAAATGAGCGCGAGAGGGCGCGTGGAAAAAGAGGAATCCTCCGTCAGGGTTGGCTGTCGCAAGATGATCGAACTCAACTATCAAACTTGAGACTATCAAACTCAACTATCAAACTTGAGACTATCAAACTCAACGTTTACAATACATTACACATTATTTAAAAAAAATTAATTTCAAAGGTATCCTTTACAAGTTAAACCAAAAAAAACAGAAGATAGAAAAGTGACAATACTCTTCGCTGCAAATGAACGCGAGAGGGCGCGTGGAAAAAGAGGGATCCTCCGTCAGGGTTGGCTGTCGCAAGATGCACCGAAGGCGGTACATCATTCCGGGCAGTGTTTAGCTCACAATTCGTGTTGTATTAAAGTTCCAGGTAGCAGCTTGGCCCCGGGTGATTCATGGGGTATCTTGTAAATTAGATACGGCGCGTTGCTAACGAGCGAAAGATCGTGGAAAGTTTCGCAACGCGGCCGAGGAGGCCGCGGGAATTAGCGCGCAGCTACCCAGAGGAGGGCGTCCGGTGTTTTTCGTTTCCAGAAGCGCAGACGCCACGGTTGATTAATAATTTACTTCGCGCCGCGATGTCGCTGACAAATGAGAGCGTATCGGACGAGCGGCGAACTAATTAAGCGGCGTAATAAACGTTTTGCGCCTTGCATTAATTGCGCCCGCGAAATGTCGACGCGCGCTCGTAATGAATGTAAAACTGTTCGTTAAATCGGCAATTTTAAATGCGCGCGCGCGCGCGTCGACAACGCGTCGCTGACTTTCCATGGCGGCGCCTATTAAAATCGGCGAGAGGGCGGACTGGATCGACCCTTGCGCCATTCTTGGGGGTTCGTAGTCGAGAAAAATAATTGGCGACGCGCGCGTTTCGAAACGCGCGATCGAATCAATTCTGCCATCATATTTTGGTCGCGTAACATTGAGTTGTTCGAAAATTTGTGACTAAGTGATCGATGGAGGATTTTAAAAATGCGTAGCTTTGTGGAATTCTATCCTGAATTAGAGAAAACGGGTGTAAATAAAAAATTGTCTGAAATGAATTAAATTTTGGAAAGAACACTTTTAGAGAACGTACAAATAAATTGTTTGCCTCAAACATGAAGCAAGCACGAAGTCGAGTTCCATTTTTTATACAATTGTGTAGAGAAACTGGTACTCTAAATAAAAGAGAAAGTTTACTTATAAGTAATGATAAATGAATTATATTTTTGTGAATTGTTGTTTCAAGTCTCTCATTGATTGGCCAGCTGAAAAATTGCAAATGATTCAGTTGGCTCAGTCTTTGTACTACAGAAGCACGTATTCGCTCAATAATTACAACGAAGGAAACTTTACTAATGCATTCGTTATTATTGTTTACAATAGCGAGGTCGAGCCAGCTCGGAGAGTTACGCGAGCTAATTTGTAGCCAAGTTCTGTATACTTACTAGAAATATGCGAAACGCGGAAAATATGTAAAATACCAGCGATATGCGAAACAGAGAGCATAAAAAATACCTTTTTCTAAATCTTCTGACCGTGAAACGCGTATATCCATCGAATGTTTAGTCCCTCCTCGCAAAAATATGCGTTCGTATAAACTTCCGTAGCTTGGTTATAAACAACCGACGAACATTCCCTCGCAAAAGACGCTATATCACGCGTTGCACAAAATTATCGGGCAAATATGCATAATTGCACGTTTTGGCGATCGAGCACTATTACTGTTGCAATGGTCGTAATTATTCGTTCCATTAATCACATTCCAGAACAATACCAAATTCTCTGCACACCGAGTATACGCGCAACTACACTTAACAATCTGCACTACAGCAAATATAGTAATATTCATTACAATTTGATAAATATTTCTTCGTTTCTAAAAGTGTAAAATCTCGAGAACAATTTCCATCCATCTCATCTATCTCATTTCCGCCACAGAAAAATAACTCTTTGCACACTTCGATACACGTTCTACGCGCGCTTTAATTAAAATCAGATTGATTAATCCTCCTCGCTAATATATACTCCGATAATGAAACGCGGGGGTATTCAATTTTGGCAATGTACGAACTGAAAAATTCGGAAGTAACTCGCGGATATTAAAAACGCGGGTAAAAGTGGAGGGAAATCCAGCAGGACGAAGACGCGAAGGCAACGATGGGGCGAGATCGAGGCGCCGTTAATGAAATCCAGATTTTTACGAACCGCCTGCACCCTCGCCTGTGGCACTCGACTTCCCAGCCACCCTAACCGCACGGCAGCGCTCCTGGTTGTTAAGGAGCAAAAGATCGTGCATAGGGTGTGCTTCGTTACGATAATTCGCGGTGGTTATTTGCGGTGGCAGCACTTCAGCCAGCGTTCCAGCAATGTAAACGATGAAGCGCCCTTTCCGTCGCCGCGGCCGCAACCAGAAGGGATCCAACGGCGCGTTTTTCATCGCAAATATTTGCCGTCCCAGCACGGTAAATATTGCTTTGCTCTATGCCGCAACGAACGGCCGGTCTTTGTCATTGTCCACGCTAAGTGATATTCCTGAGGATGTCGCGCTATATACGTGTGTACGGTTCCGTCTGCGAGCACAATTCCGCGCACAAACTTTGGTTTTATTACTGGCTATTCCCTTTTGCCTTGGTCCATCGTTTCATTTTACTGCGTTTCTTTTTTTTTTTGGCAGTATAAACAAGTGGGAACTGTGAAATCGTCGAAATTTTAGAACAAGACTGTGATATTCGTTCCTTCTGGTCGCTCGAAGTAATTTTAATTGGTAAGTTTTTATTGTAACTGTTGAAGGATGTTGAATTGTTGTATTTTAGGAAAATATAACGTAAGTAGATTTTAGATACGTTACACTGAGATTACTTCAATCAATTTAAGGCAAATCCAAAATTAATCGACTGTTCGAAATCCAAATTAAAACAGAAATATATCGTGCTGAAAATATTGATACGAGGGATAAGTGTCTTCTAAAAAGATACTAGCTGAATACTTATAAATTTCACAATTACTTAACAAACAACCCTAAACACATATTACCTCGAACCAAAACTGAAACAACAATAAAACATCAAAATAAAATATTACAAAACACCACTTCGATTACCAAACAAAATAATCGAATAATTTCGCAGCAGCTAAACAGGAATACCATCTTCGACCACGAAGAACCCAAACGCAGCGAACGCGAAACGACAACGCGACCGTACGCGTTGCGTCACGTTCGAACCCGCCGACTTCTCGAATATTCCTCATTGTATACCGTAATAGATTTCTATGGAAGGCAGCGAACGGTTAAGCGGAAAAAGTTTAATACGAAAGGAAACCGCGTGGCGGTGGAAAAAAGTTCCAGCGACGCGATGTTGCGAGGAAACGTGCGCTACTCACCCCCCATCGATCTGTCCCGGATCGAACCGCGGCCGCGTGCAGAGCTACGATCCTCCTGAACGAAATAAGGTATGTTTGCCGCGAATTCGAGCCGTGCTCGCGCCACCGGAAATAATAAGTGAGCCGGGAGCACGCTCGCGGAAAGATGCGGCTGAGTTTAAGTAGACTGGCGCGCGTCGCGGGGGTTGAACGCGAGACGCGCGAACGCGCTCGCTCGCGGTATTGAAATTTAATTTGCATCGAGCCGAGCGGAACGGCGAATAAAATTGTCGGCGCGTTCGTCGGGGCGTATCGAAAATTTCGTAAACCGAGACCGGGGTAAAATTGGCCGCGGCTCGGACAAATATTGACTCGCGCGCGGGCGAAGCCGCGGTCGGTAATTGGCATTATTCTCGAAAGGAATGTGTGCGGAACACTCGCGAGGAGCGCGTAACTGCAGATGGGATTTCTAACCCGGTCGAGCGATTCCTTTTTTCAACCTCCTCGAGCGCTTCTCTCTCGATTCTGAAAATACTTAATTACGAAGGAGAAAAGCGGAGGAAGCGGTTTAGGTTTTTTTTGGGAGGGCCACCTCGAGGGTGTCTTGGTCGAAATGATTAAAACAGCGGGAGAGAATGGTTCTCGTGGGATTATTTTTGAAACGACGTTAACTACTTGACCCAATGAAGCCTTAATCTGAAATTCTAATGGACCCGCGAATTCGTTCAAAGTTCGCGGGTTCATTTTTTCAATTCAATGTCTCCCGTAAAATGGAACACTTTAGAAATTCAAATGAGCCATCTTGGACGGTCTCGCGTGAAAAAATAATGTATATACCATCGTTCTTAGTCTCCGTCGTGGCAAGTCAGATTAAAAATCGTATTAAACGGGGTTTCAATAAATTTTCTAAGACGTGCACTACGTATTATAGCGATTCAATAAAAGTCAACATCAAACCTCAAAATATTTCAATAAATTTCCTAAAACACGCGCTAACGATGATACTGCATCCAATGCAACTCAACTATTTCGAGACTGTATTCTAGCGATTCAATAAAAGTGCAGCAAATTCAAGACGCGACGACGGTTCGAACCTCAAAACGTTTCAATAAATTGGCTGAAACACGCGCTAACGATGACACTGCATCCAATGCAACTCAACTATTTCGAGACTGTATTCTAGCGATTCAATAAAAGTGCAGCAAATTCAAGACGCGACGACGGTTCGAACCTCAAAACGTCTCAATAAATTTTCTAAAACACGCGCTAACGATGACACTGCATCCAATGCAACTCAACTATTTCGAGACTGCATTCTAGCGATTCAATAACAGTGCAGCAAATTCAAGGCACGACGACGGTTCAAAGCTGAAACGCACGTATCGCGCCGCGACGTCAGATGTAAAGAGCGACTGAGCCACGCGGAATCGGGAAGAATCGCGGTGTATTAATTCAAAGGACCGCGCATCTCCTTTCTGCGACAGCGTTCTGGCCGCGAGCAACGCAGCGAGACAAACGCAAACATTGTGTCAGTCGACGTCAATTCGGGACCCTTTCGTAAGATTTATGCGGGAGCGCCGACGGTGGTTCTGGGTATTGCGTTCCCGGTGTATTTGCTTCGACGAGCATGCAACGTCTTTCTCGAAGCATCGGCCAGCATTTTGCGGATTGGAGGGAACGTAGTGGCAAACGGATCGAGGCGCATTTCAAAGTGGAAGAGGGGCGAGCACAGTCAGACGCATCCGCCCTGCAGGAACGCGGCCTGACGTGACATCTTCGTCTGCCGTACGACCGACCGTATTTCTGGAATTGACCTTTGCGCCATTTGATTATTCCTTTACATTCCGAAACTGGAATCCGAAATTCCTCAATTTTCCGACTCGTTTTAGTACTTCACACCGCTGGTATTTATCGATCGATCTCTGGTAGCCATTTTAAGGAACGATTTAAAATCGAAATTTTAAAGAGATCAAAAGATTGTTGCGACCTTTTACCTATTTTATTATATTATACAAGAATTTGTCTTCTGCGCAATTGCTACCCCCACTTTAACTTAATTAGAGCCCACGAAACACTAATTTCACTAAAAAGAGAGATATATATAACTGCTTCAAAGCGTCGTATTAAAAAAATTAATACACAAAATAGTAATTTAATAAAGGAACACTCAATAACACACCATTAAAAAGAGACGCAACAAGAATCGAATCCTGCATTCAACATACGATGCACATACGTACCAGGCGTTCCTCTGCGGTTGAACGTCGCGACGCGAAAGGTTAAACGAACAGGAAGGAAACAAAGGGCGTGCGACGACGGATCGACAGGAAGATCTACCGTCTGGGGCATAAAAATTATATCCGGACGTCGAGTCTGGCCGTTCGTTCCCTTGCGTATGTGCGCGAACGGAAGGACGCGGTTGGTATCCAGAGCGCAACTGGATTCCGGGATTCCAGAAATAAGTACGTCGTGCATCGCGCCGTTGGATGCATCGCGAAGCCACCCTCTTCGAGGCATTTCCTTCGAAAGCTCCGCGCAGTTCGTTCAGCGGTTCGGTGGTCTTTGTAACTTTACGAGGCCATGCGTGGAAACTTGACGCAACTTCCGGCTGGCTACCAGAGATCGGAGGTCAACGTCGCTTGCGGCTGCCCCCACGGTTCGCCACGATTAGTTACACGACGAAAAATGATGTATCGACTCCCCTGGGATCCTCTGCGGCTTCGTTCCCTTGTTGCGTATACTTCGTCGCCTGGTTCGCGTGGCTTCAACCCTGGTTCAAATTGGTGTCAAGTCGCTGCTGGACTTCTAGTCCTTTCGGGAATGCGACTGTCCTGCCACTTCGTCGCGAGCATGGAACGTGCTGGCATATGTGGATACGCGACAGGCGAAGTAATGGCTATAAAAAAGGAGCGTATCGTGCGAAGGTTTTCGAGGGAGTGTCTCTGCTCGTCACGCTTTCTGGCGGGTATTAGCCAGGAATTATCTGGTTTTAGTGGCGGTCCCCAGAGGCGTCGTAATTATATTGGAAGGTGTGCACGCGTGGTTGATAAGATTGTAGTAATAATCGTTTCCAACTGTGAATATCAACGCTCAGCGAAGTACGCGTTACACGGTAGCCCTCTGTAGTCATCAGAGAATGAATCACCATAAAACAATTTTCTTATGGGCCCTCGTTCAGCCCACCACTTCCTATATGGTAACTTCGCGACCTGTTTCCACTGTGGCGGTCTTCGCCACTAGGGGGACAGCACACTCGTCAGTTTCCCGCGAGCACTCCATGTCCTACTCCGTTTCTATATAATAGAAATTCAGACCTATCCCTACCATCCCAGCGTCTAAGGCAGGGTCTGCTAGGTAGCCTTACTGATGAGTCCACTAGCAGGCCCAGGACGAAACGTTCTTCCCTCTCTTTTTCCTTCCTACCCTCTCACGTTCTTCTTTACAACAGTATAATTGAAGCCAGGCGTTCAGCCCCCACCAACACGGTGGTGAGACGCTTCAGTGTTAATGAGAAACATTTGTTTTGAAATCATCTTACTGTATTAATGAAAAAATACTCGTCTTGTAACTCATTGAACATATTATTATACACCGGCTGCGCTGATTTTATATGTATTTTCGTATCGATACTCGATTCGTTTGACAAGAAAACTGTTTTTTTACACCGTGTAGATAATGTAATCAAAAATACTGCCACTAAAAATATTTGATATCGAAATGAAAGCGTCGAATACGCATTGGTATTTATTTTGATCGGAATTTCTAGCTTACGAATTTTTTAATTTCATTATGATAATAGTTTGTTGATTGTATCATAATATTTTCTTAATTGCGTTTTATTTTTACTGTGTTAATGAGAAATACTTGTTTTGAAATCATCTTACTGTATTAATGAAAAAATACTCGTCTTGTAACTCATTGAACATATTATTATACACCGGCTGCGCTGATTTTATATGTATTTTCGTATCGATACTCGATTCGTTTGACATGAAAACTCTTTTTTTTACACCGTGTAGATAACGTAATCAAAAGTATTGCCAATAAAAATATTTAGTATCGAAATGAAAGCGTCGAATACGTGTTGGTATTTATTTCGATCGCAATTTCTAACCTACGAATGACGGGGGCGAGCGCGTAGCGCATAGCACCACCATAGCACACCGCTAGACTGAAAATCACGAGCTTGGGGCGCGGCCGCCAGATGGCAATTAACAATTGCATTCTCGCAAGAAACAGTTGACACCATAATACTTATAAGGCGAGCCATGGGGAGTCGAAGTTGTCGATGTGAATTTTTCATTATCGACCATTATTTTGTACTATCGAGACGAGCCCGGTCTCGATGTATTTTTATCCCCTTCCCTGGCCTAATCCCTACCCCTGTAAGGCCTTACCCCCCAAGAGCGCTCTTCCCCTACCCTGGCGATCGCCTAACCCTGCGTAACCCAACCCAGCCCCAAAATTGTGGTGAGGTGAGGTGAGGTGCGGTGAGGTGCGGTGAGGTGAGGTGAGGTGAGGTGAGGTGAGGTGAGGTGTGGTGTGGTGAGGTGAGGTGAGGTGAGGTGAAGTGGTGTGGTGGTGGTGGTGTGGTGAAGTGAAGTGGTATAGTGAAGTGAAGTGAAGTGTAATAAAGTGTAATAAAATATAATAAATTGTAATAAAATATAATGAAATGTAATAAAATATAAAATATAAGAAAATGTTGTTGTAATAGTTGTAAAAAATTGTACTAATTTTTGGATTTGTATAATAGTGTTTTATACATTTTAATTGAATTAATAAGAAAATACTTCACTAAAATGTAACTACTAAACTCTGTAAATTATTGAGGATATATTATATACACTTGCTGTGCTGACAATATATTTTTTAATAATATTTTATGCGTTTAATTATGTTAATGAGAAAATACTTCGCTGAAATGTAACTACTAAACTCTGTAAATTATTGAGGATATATTATATACACTTGCTGTGCTGACAATATATTTTTTAATAATGTTTTATGCGTTTAATTATGTTAAATAATAATAGGGAAAAATAAATAGGGAATATATTGTGGCGGTCTTCGCCACTATTTCTATATAATAGAAATTCGGACCTATCCCTACCATCCCAGCGTCTAAGGCAGGGTCTGCTAGGTAGCCTTACCGATGAGTCCACTAACAGGCCCAGGACGAAACGTTCTTCCCTCTCTTTTTCCTTCCTACCCTCTCACGTTCTTCTTTACAACAGCATAATTGAAGCCAGGCGTTCAGCCCCCACCAACACGGTGTCGACAACGGAAGAGCTTTCACCACTATCCTCGCATCTAAGGCACGAATCCGCTAGGTAGCTTCGCCGTTGAGTCTACCAAGGCTCATAAGTTCAAGATGAAACACCCTTGAACCATCCTCCGCCTTTCTGCCTCCTCCTCCTCCTCCTCCTCCACCTTTTCTTTGCTTTCCTTACAGCCGCACATGCTTCTCCACATTCACGCCTCGAACGGCTGTCAAGAGAATTACCGAGAGGAAGTCATAAATAACTCAAAGGAGACTCTTCTTGTTACAGCGCAAGAGTGAGCAAAAGTCGACGCCGTTTCTAGGGATCCGTTATTTAAGGACGGGTTATTTTCGCGGTTGCACAGAGTGGCTATAATTGGTGCTCGATATTAAATATTATTTACAATACTATTAAAACAATTACCCATGCGTTTTGCATTTCATTGAAAACTAATTAACTCAATATCTCCGAAAATACAACTTTAGAACTGAACTCTTTTCTGGCACAACAGATCGGTCCCTTTTAAAAAAGCACCTCTAATTGCAAGAGAGTTATTTCAGACTTCAATCTCAATCGACACCCCTGCCGAATATAACCTGGCACTCAATATTTTCTTCTTCCAATCCCACACACGAAGAACCGAAAGATCCCGACTATTTTCAACGCGATTACGCGCTCATCCGTCGCGAAAAATTCCTCGCGCGTATATAAATATTCCGCGGAGCGTAAGAATCGCAGAGCAAAGAGCGATTCGAGGGTGGCAGGGGGTTGAAAAAAGAAGTAAATGGAAGCCACGACGCACTCCCGCGGAGTGCACCTAAGGAAGACACTTTCGAAACCGCTGGACCTCGGTCTGGCGCGTATCCGCCCTTTTTATTTGCATCCATTCCCTCTGTCCGCGGCTAAAAGGTGGGCTAAGCGGGTGCGCAGTAAAGCGGACGTTTACAACGCTCGTATAAGGGGCGGACGCGTACGCGTTGCTCCCGATGATCGCCGCTTTAAAACGTTGCGCACCGGCCCGAAAAGCAGTCACGTCGCCGCCACCAGGCGTGCACCGTGTTCCACGCCTGTATTTACTCAGCTGTCTTCGGTAATCGTTCCCACTGTGAAATAATTAAACGTGGGATACGGACCGCGGAAAAGTGAGGTCGCGAGCGCGCGGACGATTTATCGTAACGGGCCGGAACGAGCGCGCGTCGCCGGAAACTCTCTGGTCGACGATGATTTCGTTTAATGGACCATGGCGTGGTGGGTCTTGTTATGCACTTCGTCTGTGGCGTCAGTTTCGAGAACCGACGAATGAAAAGTTTTTTTAAAACTTGACTAATTTTGTATACGAACTTAACCCTTTGCACTTGGATGTCGTCTTTGAGGGAGTTAATTGCGAATGTTAGAAACTTATTTCAATGCCATTTTTCTCCAAAGTTTCCGATCGAATTGGAAAGTTTCTATTGCTGGAACATTGCTTGGTAGTAGTTTCTATCAGCAATGGAAAATTTCTGGGAAAGCGTAAAGGGTTAACTATTGTAAACGATATGTGAAATCGAGAAATAGTAAGGGATGTTTGAGATCTGTAGCGAAGAACGTCATTATTCTGTAATATTTTTATTAGAGAAAAAGAGTAGAGGATCACGTTGTGATCACGAAGTTTCTCGTTTATTAATTATTTATAAAGAAGTTCGCTTTATTAACCATGCGCACTCGAATGTCCCCTCTGAGGGGACATCAGCATTTAGAGAAGCCTTTTATTGAAATGGAAATTTTCTATTGCTGAGAGACGTTAGCAATAGAAACTATCGCTCAAAGATTGCTACTTTAGCACTAATTTCTATTACCAACGTCCTGGAGGAGTCGAGTGCAAAGGTTTAATTATTTACAAAGAGAATTGCCAACCTGTTGGAAGGGGGTTAAGCTGCAGAAAATTGAACCTTGCATTTTATACGAATTTACTGTTCAAATGCACGGTGTTCTATCAATTAAAAATACCTGGTCTCATAAATTTCAGCGAGAAAGTTCAGCGCGAAGAACTCTATAAGAAACACCGTATCAGATCGATTTAACACGGGGTGGGGGAGCAAAATTTCGTGCAGCAGTGAAATCAGCGCGATCCATCATACCGCGAGAAAGAGACGCCCTGGGCCATCGTTTACCGAACGCTTACTTTAAATGGAAATGAGCACGGATTATTGGCAGCCACGATAAAGTTGCCACTGTTGTCTTATAATAACCGAGCCGCGTCGAGGCGGAATTAACGATGTCGAGCTTGCGATGCGAGAAAAAACGGCGGCCAGCTCGTATTGTTGGCGAAGGGCTAAACATGGTGGTAAATTTGTGTGCGCAACGAGCTAAGAATGCAGCGATAACACATTACGGGGTTGAAAATTGTGAGTTCATAGTCAACGCTTCCTTTTTTACTTCTAAACCTCGCTAATTCGCGTGTTGTGCAACCATAAAGGCGTTTTGTAACGTGAAAGCTTCAAACATGGACGAATTGCTAATTTCGCGCTGCCAAGCTTGGATGTCATCCAATACAACTTTTTATATCCATCTGGATTATCCTCTTCTATTTCTTCTAAACATATTTTTCATTTCCATCACTGTCCACGTGGTTCCTCCTTCGTTTTAATAAAATTAATCGCGATATTTAGCATGTTTTTAACAAACTTCGTTCTTTTTAAACAATACATAGATCAATTGAAATAGAGAAACGAGGAGTGTGAATTAAAGTGGTTTTACTCGTTTATTTGTGTGGTTTATATTAATGTATATCGTTTGTAACTAACACAAAGGGAAATCAATGGATATGGTATATGGAGCATTTCGGGATTGAATTGCAAATTGCTCGTACATAACACTGAATATTGTAACATTGTAATGCTGATTAGATTGTGTGGTAAATTGCCTTCTTTTTAGTGGTGTGTACAGCATATGAAATACGTGGTAATATGTTTTAAGAGCCAGCGATTGTTACTATTGCCATGATACTTCATCCAAGTAACAAAGAGTCGAGGTACCATAATTCTTGTTATCGAATAATTCCGCGCACATCTGTTTTTAAAATGTCGATACGGAAGTGATTTATTTAAATAAGAAATTCTGTTTGAACTAATCATTACGAATTCGTTTTTTAATTATTATTTGGAGTGATCTTTACAGGAGAAAGATGAACGTCGTCAAATTGGCTGAATCAACATTGAAACAATTGATAACGAAGTTATGGAACTCGTACGGTATTAAAGAAGTGCAATCCGTATTCTAAAAATTATATTTATACGCCTCTGATTTACATTTTATTAAAAATTTGCATAAGAAGATTAGGTGCGTTACGTTAACAGAATGAGAGCAGTTGCACGAACTTTATTAACTTCCGCGAATCTAATTTAGATTTCATAAACAGAATATACGATCGTCGCGTATATTTTATTCATTTCCTTCGAAATTCGTTATATTTCATCTAAATTTAATATGGAGAAGCAGAAGATGAGTATAGAGCGTAGAAGAGACTCAATGTTTTATTTAATATCTTCCTTGTTAATCGAAGTCATGCAGAAATTATAATAGCTATAAATTCAATATTCGAACCATACAATTTACTTTGAGAAATAATAGAAATTCTAATTACATATACATATTTAAACTATATCTCACCAATTTAATATTATTTAATTAAACCTCTATTACTTTCAATAGTAAATTATTACTATCGAGACATCCTGTACTTGAACCCAATCTTCGATCTCTAATCTTCAGCATTTGAACCACACAATTTACTTTGAGAAATAATAGAAATTCTAATTATATGTACATGTTTAAGCTGTATGCCATTAATTTAAAATTATTTAATTAAACCTCCTGCTACTTTCAATAGTAAATTGTTACTATCGAGACACTGTGTACTTGAACCCAATCTTCGACCTCTAATCTTCAGCATTTGAACCACACAATCTACTTTGAAAAATAATAGAAATTCTAATTACATGTACATGTTTAAGCTATATGCCATTAATTTAAAATTATTTAATTAAACCTCCTGCTACTTTCAATAGTAAATTGTTACTATCGAGACACTGTGTACTTGAACCCAATCTTCGACCTCTAATCTTCAGCATTTGAACCACACAATTTACTTTGAGAAATAATAGAAATTCTAATTATATGTACATGTTTAAGCTATATGCCATTAATTTAAAATTATTTAATTAAACCATCTGCTACTTTCAATAGTAAATTGTTACTATCGAGACACCCTGTATTAGAATCCAGTCTTTCGATCCCTAATCTACCACTCGGTAATAAAGCATTTCGTGCATCGGCTTCTGTCGACCGAGTAGCTTAGATTCGATCAACGTTCGCGCCATCAATTCCGCCAATGCTCTCCCCATCAAGTGGCCATTGTTTACTCGTGAAAGAAATTCCGTTCGCATGCTTGACCGCGTTCGGGGTGCCGAGAGATTCCCAGCGGTCCGTTGCCATCTCGTAGCTAGGTGCACGCGAAAAAAAAAAAGAAAAACGCAAACTGGGTGGCGAATAAAACTCCGCATCGACGTGTGACAAGTCGTCAGGAACAGATCGAGCGCTCGCTTTGAAAAATGGCACCGCTCGATCGCGCGTGAATGCGCCGCCATGGACCAAAAGGATTAATCTATGGAGAATCAAGAGTTTGAGAGTGCATTACTATATAGCGGAAGAAAAATTAACTGTGACCATAAACAAATGACAGTTTGTTAAATAATTATTATCTATGCGATGCGTTACGCGTGCTGTCAATGAGTAATCGACTCGCCAGAGTCTTTGCTTTAGAAGCAAAGTAAAGACAGAGTCAATAAACGTGAAATGGATCATCCGTTCTGTAGCAATTAGGGACCAATGGTTCATCCACTCTTGACATAAATTACTGGAGAACGTAGACGTGACCCAGCAAGTGACTCGCGCGAATTTCATTTTCCCTGGTCGCATCAGAAAATGGAGGATCTCGCATCGATTTGAAACGAACTAGACTCGCGCGTGAAACGCCGCCATGGACCAGCAGGATTAATCTATGGAGCATACTACTACACAGCGAAAATAAATTAACTGCAACTACAAACAAATGACGATCTATTAGATAATTACTATGTACGCGTGTGCAACGATTAATTGACTCGTCAGAGGAATACGATAAAGACAGAGTCAATAAACGCGAAATGGATCCTCTTCCTGTTCGTCCTTCAGCAATTAGGGGCCAACCGTTCATCCACTGCTGACATAAATTACTGGAGAACGCAGACGTGACCCAGCAAGTGACTCGCGCGAATTTCATTTTCCCTGGTCGCATCAGAAAATGGAGGATCTCGCATCGATTTGAAACGAACTAGACTCGCGCGTGAAACGCCGCCATGGACCAGGAGGATTAATCTATGGAGCATACTACTACACAGCGAAAATAAATTAACTGCAACTACAAACAAATGACGATATATTAGATAATTACTATGTACGCGTGTGCAACGATTAATTGACTCGTCAGAGGAATACGATAAAGACAGAGTCAATAAACGCGAAATGGATCCTCTTCCTGTTCGTCCTTCAGCAATTAGGGGCCAACCGTTCATCCACTGCTGACATAAATTACTGGAGAACGCAGACGTGACCCAGCAAGTGACTCGCGCGAATTTCATTTTCCCTGGTCGCGTCGGAATGTGGGGGATCCTGGATCGGTTTAAAACGAATTAGACTCGCGCGTGAAACGCCGCGGGTCGCGCGGATCAACCGAGATCTATGGAGGATCGAGGCTGGGGCGCGAGGCGATATATTTCCGCGCGGCCAAAGAGGGAATTAAAAGATACAAAATTAACGGGCGCGCGCAGGGAACCGAGCCGGGGTTTTCGCTTTTCAGCGAAAGCGGCGGTCGGTTGTTTTGCTGATTGCCGCCTGGGCCAAGTGAATACGCGGCGGCCACGCCGTAAATAACCGCGCGGGAGCCGAACAAAATTGCGGGCTCAGCTTCGTCGCGGCTGGAACGTCAGGAAACAAAGTCAATCGAACATCCGATAGGCTGACCGGCGGGGCAATCGAGGTTATGCCACTGGCGGAGCGAAACGCGACTCCGAAACGAGGTGCAGCCAGTTTTTTCGAGCCCCCGTGAGGGTGCGTGGCCCAAGGAAACGCGATTTTGCTGGTCGTTCCTCTACTTTCACTCGTTTATGTTGATCACGGATTTTATTGAAATTTGAAACAGTTGTAGGGTAGATCAAAATGTTGAACGTAGTATTTTTGTTGGCAATGGTCAACGTTTAAGTTTGAGGGTGAAATTTCCAAAGATACTCAAAGTTGGGGGTATTAAGGAGTCGTTAAGGGTGTTTCGCGTGGCAATAGTGCATCGATCGACACAGAATCGATTGCAAAATAAAAAATATATGAGAAGAACATGAGGATGCTAAGTTTACATGTGTTTTTCTTTCAGGTCCTTAGGTGGAGGCAGTTGGAAGCCAGTCTGAATCGATAGATCATCGCTGTTCGTTTCCAGGACTCTATTTCTCAACACGCTGACATTCTGAAGTAATTCAACGTACAATGGTCGCTGCATTATTCTTCCATCAAGAATAAAGAAGAATTTTGAAGAATAGTTTACTCCTTATAGATTTACATAACTTTTAGTTGTATAAGATGTATTGTACATGGGTTTATAAAGGTATAAACTAAAAATTAGCTTGTAAGAACACTTCTGTTGCTTGTAAATTGTTTAAAAGTTATAATAAATGATTCCATTATTGTTAAATAATAGTTTAATTAATTGAAGACCTATCTAGCATTCCTAGAATGACCAATTCCAATCCTTGGACGAGATGAAACTCGTGAAAAATAGCCCTGAACCCAATTAAATTAGTTTTAAGTTCGAATCTCGGCGGTCTCGACTGAAAAATTCCGAAAATTGCGAGAATTCTTGGAAAATGACGTCACTTCCAAGAATTGCCAGAATTCTTGGAATTTCGAGGGTTCCTGGAAATGACGTCATTTTCCAAGAAGTGGCACTTGGAATACCTCCTCGCATATCATGTTCTCCTGATACAAAGTCCCAAAATCGGGCCGTCACGCTTGAATGAGTCCAGAAAACTGAGATTTCCTGGAAAATGACGTCATTTCCAAGAATCGCCGAAATTCCAGGAATTATCCATGACGTCATTTCCAAGAAGTGGCACTTGGAATACCTCCTCGCATATCATGTTCTCCTGATACAAAGTCCCAAAATCGGGCCGTCACGCTTGAGTGAGTCCAGAAAACTGAGATTTCGTGGAAAATGACGTCATTTCCAAGAATCGCCGAAATTCCAGGAATTCTCGATGACGTCATTTCCAAGAAGTGGCACTTGGGATACCTCCTCGCATATCATGTTCTCCTGATACAAAGTCCCAAAATCGGGCCGTCACGCTTGAGTGAGTCCAGAAAACTGAGATTTCCTGGAAAATGACGTCATTTCCAAGAATCGCCGAAATTCCAGGAATTCTCGATGACGTCATTTCCAAGAAGTGGCACGTTGGGATACCTCCTCGCATATCATGTTCTCCTGATACAAAGTCGAAAAATCGGGCTTTGATTGAAAAATTGGACTTTGTATCAGGAGAACATGATATGCGAGGAGGTATCCCAAGTGCCACTTCTTGGAAAATGACGTCATTACCAGGAACCCTCGAAATTCCAGGAATTCTGGCATTTCTTGGAAGTGACGTCATTTTCCAGGAAATCCCAGTTTTCTGGACTCACTCAAGCGTAAACCTCGATTTTCGGACTTTGTATTAGGAGAACATGATATGCGAGGAGGTATTCCAAGTGCCACTTCTTGGAAAATGACGTCATTTCCAGGAACCCTCGAAATTCCAAGAATTCTGGCAATTCTTGGAAGTGACGTCATTTTCCAAGAATTCTCGCAATTTTCGGGATTTTTCAGTCGAGACCGCCGAGATTCAAACTTAAAACTAATTTATTTGGATTCAGGGCTATTTTTTACGAGTTTCATCTCGTTTAAGGATTGGATTTGGTCATTCTAGGAGTTCTGGACAGGTTTCCAATTAATTAAACAATTAGTTAACAATAATTAAACCATTTATTATAACTTTTAAACAATTTACAAGCAACAGAAGTGTTCTTACAAGCTAATTTTTAGTGTATATCTTTATAAATGCATGTACAATACATCTTATACAACTAAAACTTACAATCTGAGACTTATTAGCTAATTTTTACAAACTACTTGTATAAACCTGTGTGCAATACACCTTATACAACTAAAATTTATGTGAATTTGTAAGGAGTAAACTGTTGTTCGAAGTTCTTCTTTATTCTTGATGGAAAAATAATGCTGTGACCACTGTGTGTTGGATTATTTCAGCATGTCAGCGTGTTGAGAAATAGAATCCTGGAAATGAACAGCGAGGAAGACCTATCGATTCGAGCGGACCTCCAACTGTTTGTACCTAAGAACCTGAAAGAAAAACCTTGCACACGCTGCGTCATCATCTTCTTTTTATATATTTTTTTATTTTGCAATTGATTTTATGTCGATCAGTATACTACTTCCACGTAAAACACCATAACGACTCTTTAATACCCCCAACTTTGAAGGTCTACTTCAACCCTTAAATGTTGACTGTTGCCAGTAAAAAGAATGTGTATCTAATATTTTTCTAACTTCTCCAAATGTACTAAGTTTCAATAAAACTAGTGAGTAACATAGGACTAGGTTTATTCGTTAACTAGTTACTATTTTTAGACTGCTGTCTACATTTAATATTTCAACGCAGCAAATTAGAAGTTTCTAATTGGATTGTCGTCTCGAGAATGCGTAAAAATTACAAGATTCTCCATTAAATCACTTTCGTTTAAAAATATATTATTTGAAATGGCCTGTAGAAAATATTCCTCCAGCGACAATCGATAGTTCGAAAAGTAATAACGACAGAACCAATCGCATAAATATGCAAAATCGCCCATAGTGATATCGATACAACTTATTCGGTCGAGAAGTGTTAGAGGTAGCACATTTTGTTTTTGATATTTTCAAGTTTACTCTAGGGTCCATTCGTGATAAATGGTGGTCGCATCGCAACAACTCCCCGAGAGAGCAACGCTGCTATCCACTCCACGGTTTTTTTTTTTTTACTCGAACAGTGTATAAATTTTTGCATTTTTAGATAGTTCCGAATAACAGCAAAAAATACTCGCCCGCTAATAAATTCCACGATAAGAATCAAAAACAACAAAATCAATATGAATATGAAATATGCGCATGTTTGATTTAGAACGTCTTTCATTGAATACTAAATTTTATATGCAATTCGCGAGTATCGGATTTTACGGTGAAATTTTCATCGCTCCCAAATATCTTAGTACGATACAAGTTTTCGACCTGATGATATATAAAATACACAAAAAATACTGAGAAAAATTCTACGACAGATTTTGAAAGCCAGAATAATCAATCTTCGGTTTTGTTTCTTTTTTCGTAATAATATTTCAAGTAATCTGTTGATAATAAAAGCAGTACAAGTTCAAAGAGACATTTATCTATTTTTTAGACATCTTCAATTAGAATCGATAATACGATTTCGAGTATTAATAAATTTTAATGGAAACCTCCACTGCATTACATTCACCCAGTCTCCATTAACCCGAGTAATTTCCGGAAAAAATTCACGACTCGGATGAAATGCATCTAGGTCAATATAAAATTTCGCGGCTCGATTTAAAATCGTCGTTTATTGAATATCTGAATAGATACCTAAACATTTTGCGGGGTTTCATCCACTAAATCGCTGACACTGCTCTGAATTTCAATAGAAAATTCCAGTTCATTACTTTGGACCACCATTCTTGGGCAATTTCCTTTAACAGCGTATACCGGGATGTAACTACGATTTCGAAAAAAGAGTCGTCTTTTTAAATGGTGCGTGATCGCCATTGAGTTTCACGATATTGCTCGTTCAAGCTCCGCTCTCGTGTCTCTATTCGCACGCTGTGCACAAGTAGGAAGACAAATTCGCTCGTCAGGCTATAATTCCAATCTCGATTCAATCCTGATCGCTGACGTCGTCTCGATTCATTAATTTTAAGCGATAGAAATATTATTAATAATTGTATAAATAAGTAAACTGCGTATAACTCAATACAAAAAGTGTGCGATACGAAAAGTACGCGCCATTTTGTGTATCGAGAATTACAACAGAGCTGTTGATTAAATTGAAATGTAAATGGAAATCACACGAATATTTTTCTCATACTTACACGCAATATTCATTTGAAATTATATATTTAAGAACAACTAATTGCAAACTTACTTTTAAGGGATGCAAGCACAGTTTTTCGAGTCGAAAACTATTTTTTAGAATTTTTCACGGCCAGGAAATTTGTCAGGAAATATTTAGCCGAGGCTTGAAGTCTTCCTCCACTTTTACTGAATTTTTCACCGACGTTCGATGCTACGTAATAACGCGAAATTCATTTCCCTTGAAAACCACTCGAAGAAAACATCAGACAGCCGCCGTCGCCGCGCGAACGTTCAATTACGCGTCGCGGCTGCATCACGCCGATGCACGCGCGCGAGATCAAGCGCGTCTGCGCTCATTAAAAGTAATTAATTAAACTGTCACGAGGGACGAGTGGCGAAATCGTCGATAAAAAGAGCGCGCCCCATCATCCGTCTGCTCGTCGCGGGAGCCCACCATCCGCAGAGACTTAAGCACAAACGAAACAACGTCTACAGCGTGCGCCATCACTGCACGACCTCCAGAGAATTATTTATTTTTCAAACAGCTGAACTTCGTTTCAAAATTGATGAGAGACATGCGCGATGACTTGACGTTTTGTTATTGTACAGATTATATGAAAAGATATTATTTGTGCAATTTAATAAAATAGATTTTGGAATATTGTGTAATATTGCAACTTTGTTTTGTTTTAAAAGTTTATTAGTTTAGAGACATGTCTTTTACCGAACTTTAAGACACTATCGCGATTAATGACAGTAATATCTAGGTCCAGTGGATAATATACTGACGAATCATTGAAGTAAACTTTTTAATTTAAAATAAAGTCAGACGAAAATGAAAACTAAGTTGCATTTGAACTCTTAGCGTGCACTGACAGTAAGCTCATAAAACAGTGAGTGAACAGTATGAGCGCAGATTAGAATCTCGTCACACGTCACGCTGTCTTCGCAAACTTTCACCCTTAATGCGCACTCGATGAATTTTCATTTTTATAAAAATCTCAGAGACGAAGCTTTCGACGCAGCTCCACCATCTCTGATTTTTGCTTTATTCCACGCCACGGAACCACCCCTCTCGCTTAGGCCCACCTGTAGCGGAGCACCCAGTGCTCGTATCCAAGCGCACCCTCGCAGTCTCCCAGTGGGTGAACAGGTGCAAGCGTCCACGCCGCTATTGCATCGCGGCATGACCACTCTT
This sequence comes from Xylocopa violacea, assembly GCA_963969225.1. NCBI lineage: Eukaryota > Metazoa > Arthropoda > Insecta > Hymenoptera > Apidae > Xylocopa > Xylocopa violacea. The sequence goes on along the minus strand of CAXAJV010000021.1, from coordinate 6,559,658 downwards.
CGAGCCACGTCGAACTCAATTACAGCGCGCGGAGTTTGCTCCACCGCCGCCTCACCCTGCCTCGAGAAATCGATGGTGAACGATGGCTTTTTTCCCTCCCGCGAGCCAGCAACACGCGATTCGAGCCACGGAGGCGAAGGCGAACTTCCATCCGGCCGACGCGGCTAGGAGCGATCGAAAAATGACGTTCCAGAGGGTCGACGATGGAAAGTTCCGCCGCTGAAACGTTCGCTTAGCCCTCTGGCCAGGGGGGGAGGGAAGACGCACGGCCGGAAAACGCCGCGACGCTTATGAATTTACAGGTTTCGCGGAACAGGTTGGTGCGCGCCCGTGGCGGTGGCGTTGGCTTCCGTCAGAAACCGCACCCCCGCTGAATTTTCAACACATACCCTCGGTTACGTAATGGAAATTGCGCTTCGAGGGAGCTGTTTCATAATTCCTAGGCGGATGCGGCTCGAATCGGTGGTTAAACAAAGTATACGTACTTGGTAGGTGTTGCTCGCGATACCTGTACGAATGGGAGATCGTAATAATCTTTCCAGAGGGACGAGAATTTAATACCGTGAACGCCATGGTGCTGATGTTATGTGCATTTTGATCGTTAAAATATTAGGGATCCTAAGCTCATTTTTTTGGAGACCAACCCCAGAGGCTGGAATTTTTATAGGCCTATCTTATTTCGATGCCTACTTTTTCCGTACTGACTCATAATTTCAATTCAATATTTATTTATTGTTTCCTTATACTTGTCGCTTGTCATTCAAAATGTTAGTTTTCAATACAAATAAATTATTTCTGTTTTATTATTTTATTTAAGAATGATTTTACGTATTTATTTGTAAATCATCCCCTTGGTATCCCTCTTTTTAACATTAACGCCAACCAGTGCCAGTGTTCAGAGTTACCAATTCTAATATACCAGAGAACCACGCTCTCGATTGAATTCGACGAACTTCCGGTCAGAAGTTCGAATTTTCGTTACCTTCGCCCGCCTGGACGTGTCGCGAGCTATCGATAGTGCACGCAACAATTCCCCCCGATATTTGCGCGCGGGTGTAATTAACAGCCTGATTAATGCGTGATTGTTCCGCGCGCGGCTCGCGGTTATTTCGATCGGCGAGCGATCGAGCGTCTCTAACGTTCCCCGCTTTTAAACGGGAACGCCGATTCAGCGACGCCATCCCCTCGAAAGGAAGTCGAACATTGCTCAACAGCAGCACGAGTGAATAAGTTTGAACTTCGATATCAGGTTGTTCGTTATTCGAGAACACTTTGCTGGTGTGAGTCCATGCTTTACTTCGCTTGAAATATTTTTCCAAGTACTCCTTAAGTCAAGTAGAAACAATTTTGGAAAAATATTTTTCCAAGTACTTTGGACATTTCAAGTCAACGATACTAGATTTGGAAAAACACAAATTGAAAATACGATTTTAAACAACTTTGTTAAGAAAAGGAAGCAATACTTTAAGTGAACTCAGATCTAGACGAAGTACTTCGACAAAAATGATTCAATTTTCAAATATAATTGATCCAGAGCGAATAAATTCAAAGCTACGTGCATCCCACGACAATTATTAACTTGTACGACGAATATACCAATCCAAACTGTGTGTACAAAAGTATGCGCGTGCGTGTATGTTAGTGCCTGGAAAATAACGAAACGCATAGAAATCCGAAACAATAGAAAATGTTTGATAATTAAATGTACAAAAGAATGTGTATGTGGAACTCGAGGAGCAGTTGAAGAAAAACAGCGGTGTAGTAGAGATAATAAAATGAACTTATCATTTCCCACTCAATTACAATTACGCTTGTTTTCACCAAAACCTTTTAATTTCACGTACGCAATCCTAGTTCTCTGCAAGTGTGCAATATTCTCCACGAGCAATATCCGATGAAACAAAGCGTTTGTACTGAAATTGACTCGCATTCATGAGTACACATCGAACTTAATTCCGCGTCTATTGTTCACCAGTGGCCAGGGTGGTTGTTATTTATTTACGAACGAAAAGGTTGGTCTGGTTGACGATCGCTGGCCAGCAACACGGTATTCGTTTTACGTTTTATGGTTAAACGAGCCAGGATATATGCGAACGTTATGCCCGAACCAGAGGGACAGGCTAAAAAAAATGGCGCGTCATCGGGGGATGAAATGACGGGAGTACGTCGTCGCTCTGGGCGTGGTCGTCGTAGTTGGTTTCAGACACGAAACTTCCACGGACGCGAAAATCAAGCGAGCGTGATTTTTCGAGCGAAATTAACAGCAATTCTTGGACAGAACAACGCGTCACAGGCAGACAGAGGTTCGAAATTCTCGTAACGCTGGCTGGAATGGCGGAAGTTTGATTCTTCGACAGATTTGTCCATCGACTCGATAATTCTCGACTGCTGTGCATATATTAGAATCCATCGGAACTCGAAGCACGTGAAACTTTCGTACAGAAAGGTGCGCGAAGCTCCATCGTTTCTGGAGGGAGTCAAACATGTTCGAATTGCGAACGTGTTTCAGTATTGACGACAAGCAACAGCAGACGCCATCTTTTAACGATTGACTATCGTTTAGTTCGTATCTATTTCTATTCGGATAATTGGATAATTCTTAAAGTGAAGTTAATTAAATTTTGTGGAAAATTTGGCAAGGCAACGATAGAAATGTTTCAACTGGAAGCTGTCTGAAGGAGAAGATACTTTAAGTCAGACCGAGAGTTTTAAGTGGTTTAGACGTTTTAAAGAAGACAGAACTTCGGATCGAAATTGAAAAAGACTGAGTAGATGAACTTCTAAAATTGATGAAAATGTTATAAAAGTTTGTGTGATTCTGATTGCTGCTCGATATTCGATTAAAGTATAAAACTTGCAATAATCTAAGATTATTATATACACAAGGACGTACAATTTTAATTAATGGCTCGAGCGAAAGTTCGTTCGTTAGGAAAAAATAATTTCTTGGAAGCAAACAAGCATTACTTTTTCCACGATCGTTCGCAATAAAAATCGTCGATTTTTCTACGTTCAACTATTTTTGGAGCGAATATCGTGTACGTGGTTTAAGGGCGAATGTTTTATAAATAAAGCGTTACGGCGGATATTTTTTGATCACACCTCGTACGCTATTTGCTGGTGGTGAAAAATTTCTGGCGAGCGCGCGCGGTGCTTCCGCGGTTAATCGCGAAACCGCTGAATTACGATCCCAGCCAAGTTTTTCCCTCGAAATTGTTGCCCCGACGCGGTTTCGAAAGTGAAATCGAATAACTTGCCGCGGATTTTAAAAGTTGCCGACTGGGGAACAAAAAGCAGAGGTAGGCAGCTCCGCGGAGCGAATTCTGTCAGCAATTTTTTCCCTGAGAAACTCTCCTCTCGTTCGCGTCACCTTTCTCTGCGCGCCGTGTATTTTACCAATCTAATAGCCGCACGTGCTAATTACAAACGAAATTCTTTCCCTGAAGTCACGTGGAGCTTCCCTCCGACGCTGAAACTATTTCTACATTAACCTTTTAGGCACGTTGCGATGCTATGGTGGCTTTCGAGGATGTCATCTTTCTGAACGACACAGCACTATAGTGGCTTTCGAGGATGTCATATTTCTAAACAACGCGGTACTATAGTGGATTTCGAGGATATTATCTTTCTGAACGATCCGCCACTATAGTGGCTTTCAAGGATGTCATCTTTCTGAACAAAGCGCCACTATTGTAGTGGCTTTCAAGGATGTTATATTTCTGAACAAAGCGCCACTATAGTGGACTCTCGCGGATGTCATCTTTCTGAACAAAGCGCCATTATTGTAGTGGCTTTCAAGGATGTCATATTTCTAAACAAAGCGCCACTATAGTGGACTCTCGCGGATGTCATCTTTCTGAACAAAGCGCCACTATTGTAGTGGCTTTCAAGGATGTCATATTTCTAAACAAAGCGCCACTATAGTGGACTCTCGCGGATGTCATCTTTCTGAACAAAGCGCCATTATTGTAGTGGCTTTCAAGGATGTCATATTTCTGAACGACTCGCCACTATAGTGCTTTCAAGGATGTCATCTTTCTGATCGACGCGAGACAATAGTGGTTTTCGAGGATGTCGTTTTTCTGAACAAAGCGCCACTATTGTAGTGGCTTTCAAGGATGTCATATTTCTGAACGACTCGCCACTATAATGGCTCTCGAGGATGTCATTCTTCTGAACTATAGTGGCTTTCGCGGACGTCACCCTTTTGAACAGCGCTGTCCATCACACATAGCAATGCTGTATCGTTCAACTCGCGTAGAACTCTGCCATACGGAGAAACAGCCACGCACAAAACGCAGCCGTGCCTAAGAACTTACGAAGAAACAACAACATTTCTGTGCAGCGTAACAATTTCTCACCTCAACAACTAGACGCGCGAAACAAGCGGTCAACTAAGCGAGCGAATGCAAAACGTAAACGAAAGATCCGACAGTGGATTTTTCAACGGACGCGTTGCGCCCCGCCGCCGCGCGATCGCATGTTCGCCAAAGAAATGGCGAAACTCCTCGACAATTTCCTCGTCCCCGTAAATCCCCGGGCAATAAAGAAAAACGCCTGTTTCATGCGACCGCGCGACGAAGCCGATTAACGTGGCTCGATCGTTCGCGACGATAGCGCGCTTAAAGGAGGGAATAACGAAGGGCTGGCGATAAGGGCCGTTTGAGACTGGACGAGACGGTATCTAACCGTGTCGTGATTTATAATTCACGCCGGCCTCGTCATTCCGCCGCGCGATTAATCAAAGGCGATCGCTGGGCGAAGGAAACGTTGCCCGATTGCACCCGCGGCGGAGGGCGCGAGCAATCGACGCGTCGATAGAAAATCCTTGTCACGAACGATCCCGCGACGGCGTTTCTGAACGTCACGAAGAAAGATCGCGGCGAGATCGTGGTTCCCAGTCACACCTCGCCGTCAGAAGCTGCTGCGAAAATACGCGTTACGTTCGCGTGAATTCAGAATGGCTGATCATCCCTCTGGGCGGTGGAGATGTGTTGCGTGGGTGGCTGTCTTCAACTGATTGCTCGGGGCTGCGCGATTCTTTCGCGCGAGTGTGTACGATCGTTTTAAATCCCCGGAAACTGGCAAGGCGGAAATCCACTTTGCTCTTTCTCGGTGTGTGCGGCATACTCGTGTGACCACTCGACTGGTCTAGAGCGCTCGAGGAGTCTAAGTATTCATAGGTAAGGCATTCTGATGTGTATCCGTGTCTCACAGCACTCCGTTTCGAGACTGCTGGCTATTTCCATGGGAAACGTCTGCATATATTTTCCTAATTTGGTGGTTCCGCGTGGTGGTGGCCAATCCTCCAGTGGTCTCGCGAGCGAAGTAGGTTTCTGTGTGCGTTAAGAGGACGTTCTGTTAAGAAACGCTGCTTAAACTGTGAACCGTTGCCATTTTATCGAGAACAGCTTTATAGAAACTCGCGAGAAACGAATAAAAGTGTGTCGTTTAAGCGTGTATAAAACTTGAAGTCTTACGTTTATTACGAAATAACTACCCCTCTTCCTCGACCACCCTACTTTCTCCTCATCAGATCGTAATACTGCTAATTTCGACGACGTGCGCAATCAATCTCGAGTGCTCCGAGGAATAAAAGTCAACGCCAGCCTCTGATTATCTACCTGGACGCGGCATAAAAACGGAAACGTAGAAGTAACGCGGCCCCCACAAAAGGAGGGAACGGAAAAATAATAAAACCGTCCTACGTGCAAGCTGATACATCGTTTACTCCCCATTTCGCCCCGCGCATTCGAGACGAATCGCTTGTTCAATTGAAGATTACCTCCGCGTGCAGTGCGTCGTTTTATTCGCATGCCGACTTTCAAACTGTAACGCTGTACCTCCTCTGCCTCGATAAGCGCGCCATTTTAATTCTTCCTCGTCGCGGATAATTTCTCCTACCGACCCCCACGCTTTCATCCCCTTCTGATCGTTCCTGTCCCTCTTTTTCTTCGCTGGATTGTCATTTATACACGCATAACAACCGGTGCATCGAACGATCGTTTCGCTGATTGCGAATGCGCCCAGGTTGCGTCTCGTCGCGAGAAAAATCTGAAAAGAGCCACCAATTATTCACATCCGGCTCGATCGGAACAGCGAAGTTATTCGCCGCGAGCAAAACTGGAGTAAAATCGATGCGAATTAAATAAACTTCGAATCTTGCGCGAATAATAGCGCTTTGTTCTCTTAGAAATTGCCACTGTTAAAGTTCGCCGCTGGAAAAGCCACGTCTCCGCCATTATGGTTGCTTTACAATTCTTCAGACTCGGCAGGCAATAATTTTCTTGAAACGGAGTTGGATAAGTGCAATTATTAATACGATCAAGCAGCGGTCGTACAGTGAAAGGTTCGTCCACAAGAAGTTTCATCGTTCAGACTTATTTTCATCGAAGGAAAATTAGACGGAAATGAAGTTCTCCATAACAAAAGAATTTCAATTTTTATAGAATACGTAATGGTAATTTTCTATATCGAAAATGCACGTGGTAGACGTAAATCAAAATCGTTTGCATATTTTTAATCAAATTAAAAATAGTTGTTTCGCGTTCTTCAAGATTTAGTCAGACCGGAACGATCTCGTTTTATAGCGGAGAATAAACGTTCTGTGTACTATATTTACTCGCTATCCTAGTAGGAAACGCGTTGCTCGGATAATAGAACGTTCAGAGTGTAGAGGCGTTTGGATAACGGGTATTTGGATAATGGCGATTCTAATACTCATATCTCCTCGAGTAATTTCCTAAATTTATTATTACTGAAGTGCGCTAGCTAACTGTGTATGGAAGTTCGTTTCATGTTTATAGCGTTATAGAAGCTACGTCTAGAGGAAAAGAAGCGTTTTGGCGAATCTTGATAGCGCAACAATTTATTGAATCGCGATATTCGAGTCTACTGCTTGGAAGCATACTTAAAAATCCTATAAACGTAGAAATATTTACTACGAAAATCTTCCTTAATGGCATATCTCTAATTGGAAGCCAATTAGATAGGTATTGGAAATTATTGGTAGTGGAGATTGTTATTGGAAATGTACAAGTGGAAACAGCAATTGTGTCAACTTTTAGAGCTATACTTCTCTTCTCTAAAATCTAGACTTCTGATACGAACGTTTCTTTAATTTAAAATAAAATACTTGTTATGTTTTTTAATTTTAGATAAAATAGTGGTTATGCTCTTTAATTTTAAGTAAAATACTTGTTACCTTCGCTAGCTCACACAACTTGGACAGTTTCAACAAAAGCACTAAAGCACTAAAGCAAACGACGTTAGCGCAACAAAATAGTCTCGTTGATTCAACGCAGCTTGATAATTAGCTAGTTAATAGGGGGATGACTGAAAGGGTGGCAGTCGCGACGAAAACACGTGGCGAGCGTATAAGTTCTGTTCCGCGGCACGTTGCAACCGCCGCGGGGTGCACGTGCTGTCACGAAGAATTCCGCGTCGACGTCGCGACGCGACGCTCCGGGGTGGTGAATCAACGCCCGTCGCGCATCCGCGCCTCTCCAAACGGACTTGCGTAACGTGCCGCTTTGTGATTTATCGTCGCAGAAATATTGGACATTGCGAACGTTTCAACGCGTCGAAGGGTGAAACAGAGGGAGAGGCAGAGCTTCGAGGGTAAGGCGACAGCCACACCGAGCCACAACCCTCTGTTCGCGATCGCCAAACCCTGTTTCCAACCTACGAATCCGTTCTGGTTTAAAAACAAAAACTCATCGAAAAGAGAATCGTTGGATTCTTAAAATGGCTGGCAACGAAATCGAAAAATAATATCGCAGCGCAAAGGATTGCCACGCTGTTACGTTTCGAGTTTATCGCATCGGATTTCCTCAGCTCGGTTAAATTCACGCTGACGCGGTTCAAAGTTTTCGGCCGGGCCGAGCAAAAAGAGCAAACAGACCGCGCGAGCGAGGGAGCGGGGCGATAAAAAAGGTGAACAAGAGAGGGCGGAATTAAAAGCAAACGGGGAAGATCGCATCGGTTGAAAGTGGCGGCGGTCGTTTGAAGTTTCGCTACCGCGGCGAACGCAACCAATATGGCGGCGATGCGCGGGGCCCGCGAAAGCGCCGCGAGAAGATCGCGTTATTTTAGGAAGGAGCCAGCGGAAGAGAAAAACGGCCGCGCGGTGAAGACAAAAAGGGGCAAAGAAGCGGCGAGAGGGATGAAAGGGAACGCGGGGTGCTTTGGTCGGGCGCAGAGGGCGAACGTCGGGCAGACTGAAGGTCGTGGAACGAGAGCTGAAGCCGTTTGCATTCACCAGGTCTCCGTGTGTATCGCTACGTGTAGGCGGCAACGGGGGACACAAAGGCGGCGGGGTGGGTAGCGAGGAGGGGCGAGGAGGGGCTGCGGGGGGTTGGGGGAGGAAGGAAGGCACGGGGCGACGAGTGGGTCGTCGTGATTTCATTTCTCGTGCGTTGCATTCGCGCGGGAAGCTACCATTAATTAAAATATGGGGAGAAAAAAGGGTAACGGAAATGCTGTACACGGAATGTATAAAAGATTCTCATTTAACCGGAGCCCATACCACGGAATAACCGCGGGTGGTGGATTCTGACAATGCCGCCGGATCCGGCGAATAGATTTGCGCGACTGCCGTGCACAGCATTTATATTCTATCTCGTCTTGCCTGTACCAGCCCCTCTCATCCCCTCGCCCTTTCGATTTCGTAGTCTTTCTCGTCCGCTTTGTTACCTGCGCGGGTTCGTTCGGCCTTCCCGCCTTCTCTTCGATATCCTGTTCTCCGCAGCAAGCACAAAGACGAGGCGTCCACGTATGATAATTGTTTTTCTGCTCGCGAGGACGCTAACGCGTGTATTTTTAAGCAACGTCTGGCAGCTGAAACTACAATGGGACGAAAGAAGTGACTCGAGACCTTACTGGATCGTCAGTCTGATCATCGCACACGCAACCACTAATTAAAAAGCATCCTTGATCGTACAAATTTTTTGCACGCTCCACACTCGACAGAGAAGCATCCATAAAAGTGACCAAACCAAGAGAGACGTTACACGGACGCAGAATCCCGACTTGTCGATCAAAAGGACCCCCCTGGTTCGGATTCCCGATGGCGTCCCCTCATTTTTCCTCGGCTCGAACACGCTCCTCCCCGGGATCGCACGAAAAATCGGAATTGATCGTTGTAGTAGCCAGTGTCAACATGGAGGGGCGCGAAATCGAGCCTGCGGCGGCCTCCTCGAGCGTATTCAGCCGGCGGCGACGGTCCGCAGCGAGCGAAAATGAAAGGCTGAAAAACGATCAACCGGCGTCTGGCCTGCAGACGGCTTTTACCACTGCGTCCGACGTCACGGGACGGCTGATGGGAATTAGAGGCGAGTTTTTCGCCAGTGCGTCCCGAGGACACCGCGGCGGAACGTAAACTCTCGGCCCCCTTCAAGATTCGGCGATTCCGTGCTTTCGAACGGGGTGGAGGAAGCGGGGCGATCGTTTCCGTTCGAACGGACGCAATCAGCGAGAGCTGGGGTCCTTCCCAGCAGCGCTGGATTTCACGTATTGATGGCTCCACGTCGATTGTGCGCGAAGAATCTGCACAGAGGCTCGTCCCTCTGTACGATTGGCTGACTAATGGAAACTTGACACGGCGAAGGGCTTACAGGCTGCCATCGCTGGCTTACAGAGGCTCCAAGCGAGTGTAAAAAATGTTTCAAACGCTGCCCGCGGTCTGCTCTGCGGCCTCCCGTTTGCTGGGCGTTCTTTGTCCTCCGACTCCCGATCGCTGATCACATTCGATTCTGTGGTGTTCGTGCCTTATGGTTTCTTATGGACGAAACTGGAATTCTGTTATGAATTATAAATGGTGAACAGTGAATTCAGATTATATTTGTAGTAAATATATAAAAAATTGATTGGAGCTTAGTTTGTACACAGACTTCTTTCCTCCTGTACTGATATTTGAAATTGAGTATTGAATTAGTATGCAATAAATATTTATAGATACTTTTTTATGTATAGGAGGAATACGACGATGGAAAAAGTTTGTAAGAAAATTCTTTTGTTTAATACAAAACATGACAAGTAAACTCGCTGTATTTATTGTTGTCATTTATCAACTCTTTGTCCCTCGTATTTTATGCACGTATAGCAAGCTGATTAAAAACATAATTACGAAATCGTATGAACATTTATATCGGCCCCAGAAAGTATGAGTTGCAGGATGTACGAGCAACGCTCTAAACCTGTTACACCCGACGTTATTGAATTTCCAAAAGCGTGAACGTTAGCTACGCGGCCGCATCAATGGACGGTTACGGCGACACCCTGTAATTTATTTGACACTTTGAAATGAAAATTGCCGCGCGATTCCGCGGCGAATAAAAAGGGATCGACCTTCAAAGCGTCGTACGCTTCGCAAGTGTTGTCCCAACGAGCGCTAAATTATAAAGCTGACATTACGAACGTATTTACGCTCGCCCGTGGATATATCGAGCTTTTAAACAACGCGTAGATCACGCGACAGCATTCATTACTTCGTCCCTCTCGCGTTAAAACATTAAGTGGCACGCGCGCGATGTGCGAACCGCGTTTATTTACCGGCTCGACGCGGAATTTATTAAACGCGGCTCGTTTAATAATGGACCCAGCCCCGGGAGAATTACAAACTTTGACAGGGAATTACAGGAAACGAATGAGAACGATGACATCATGATATTTCAAACAAAGGCGTCGCGCGCGCGGATCGAACAGAACGCATTATGAAAATATGGTATTCCGCTAATGCGGGAACGTCCCGCTCTCTTCGACGCGTTATGCCAGTGTGATCTATGCGATACGAATAAATTGGCTAAACTAGGTCACCATAAGTTTCTGCATAACACAAGTCAACTCTGAATGTAATAATTCTCGCTATTAACCTTTTGCACCCCTTTGTCGAGCGTGAAAAACTCGAAAAAACTAATATAAGTTACATAAATGTAAATTACAACAAAATTTGAGAGCTGTATTTAATGTAATTAGTAAACAAAATTGTTTACAAGTAGCAGTCGAGGAGCTGTCCTTTGAAATAAATTTCAAATGAAACATTTTATATATTAGGGAGTTGTTGGCAAAAAATAATTCGGGGTGCAGAGGATTAAAATAAAAATATAGTATGGATGATAAATAGTAAAATGGTTAAACGTTTCTTAATAAGTTTCTGCGTATCACGAGTCAACTTTCAAACGTAGTAATTTTCGCTGTTAAAATAAAAATATAGGTGTATCGGTAAAACGTCGAAGAACCGCAAGAGATAAAAATTCATGATCGCACTTGTATCAGGTGTGCAATTTTAAAATTATAGTAGATATAAAAAAAATATTCGCAATAAAGATTTAATGGCTTTTTATACCTCATAAAGTGACGTGCAATTAAGTTGGTAGCAATTTCTTATTTAAATGAAAAAAAGTTCGCTAGTCCTCGTTATTATTTAAAAAGTTTAATCGCATTGCTTCGTGTAGCATAAAAGACCATTGCATTTTTATTACACGCATTTCTTGTACCTGCATTAGTATTAGAAATATTTGGGGGATGTTTTCACCCTGAGGAATTAAATTGTAGTAATTTGCGTTCACTTATTGTATTAAGTGGCCATTTAATAATATCCTGAGTTCTTAATTGTACGATGTAAAATTGTTTAAAATTGTTTAATCGATATTACCACAAAAATTGGTTTAATTACATTGATATTCGTATTTTCGATTTCGTTTATATGGATATTCGTTCAACGATACTTAAAATAGCAGTGCAGATAATTCGCGGTAAAAAAATTGCCTGAAAGTACCTCAAACGAGAAATAAAAGCGAATAATAACTTGATACCGTTCCGAATGGTGCTCCTAATATCAGAAAAGTAGCGTGTAGATCGCGAGCGCGAGATCTAATTTCAGTCTACAAACTTGATGCAATATTTATGAAGCAACGAAGAGGATATTATAGTTTCGCAGCGGAAAAACTTTCTGATTAAAACCTACGATCACCAATTTTAAAACAACCGCGAGTTCAATGCGCATACCTCTCTCGCCGTGCATTTTATCCATCTTTTTTTTTCTTTTTATTTCCTCTCGTCTCGTTCCGTTTTTGTTTCAATGCCTCCTGTACATTGAAACTAATAACGGAAAGTTAATCTAACTGCAAAAATTACTTCCGAAATGTATTAAACAGTGTATTAAACATGAACTGTTGAAGTTGCTATTTAAGCAAGTTGCAAATTATTTTTTGTCGCTCGTGAAATGCTTCGAATACAATTAACCGGCTCAAATTGGCTCGTTATAAACCACGAATACGATATAATTGGCAAAAGTAAAATTGCTAGCGGATGCACCTTGTTTAGAATTTTTGTGGGCATCTAAGATACAGCTTTAATCCTAACATTTAATAATCTAGATAATTATTAATTACGCGAGCAAATATTTGGTATAAAGTCACATATTACACTTGCAAAATATCAACAAAAAAGTATATATATAGAGAAGATTGAAAATATCACATTATTTTTATCATTAAATACAAAATCGTTTTACCTAAAAAAAGTTAGGATTTGCAATTTGTGCATCGAGTAAATTGCTACGCCGTTACTGTCCTCTCAAATAAAAAAGTAATTAATATTTTCTCAGCCGTCTGCGTCGTCAATTACCATCATTTTACCCGCGCACCATTTTTCTTAGTTTCCTCGAACATTTCGCGTAATCTTTGCGTGCTGCGAAGTTGAAAATTAAAATTTTTCATCAGGTTGACGCGGTGTTTGCGTGTCGCAGAGACAAGCCAAAGGAATCCGGCAATCCTTTTTTCTTGTCGCTGCTTTAAGCCGCGCGGACCACTTTTACCGGAAACGAAGTACACGCTTTAAAAAACTCAATTCAGCGAATGTCCACGCGGCAAAAAACCTTCATCACGTTGAAAGTGTGTCTGAAACATAATCAGCTCTCGGAATACGAAAAATGCCGTGGAACATCAAAACGGTTCAGCGTGCATACTCGATTCGCGGTGGTTAAACGTTTACTTATTTCACTTGTCTCTGCACAAAGTTCTCACTTTGTGAAAGTCTTTAAAAACCTAGCCTCACAATTTTCTAATAATTTTCCAATAAGTTTTCTCCTTAATCGTTACATTCCATCACGTTTGTTACGTTTTAATATTTTATAACAAATATTTTATTTCAAAAAACATCATTCTAGCTTCTTCTAAAGAAGTCTCATAGATCTTCTAACCTTTTTTAATACCAATAGAATTCTGGTCACGCTCAGACACTCTGACAGCGTTCGTTGAACCGGACCACATCGTGCTTGGAACATTTTCACCAGCAGCAGATGCATAATTATCCTTATCAATCGCATCTATTTGTGAAACCGACTCGCGGTCTTGATGGCACCTCCATTACAGCTAAGCCAGTATCCCCGCTTAGGTTTCACCCTAATTGCAGATACGGAAACCGAGAAGGGTTTGTTGTCAGGTGGTCAACCCCAACTGACACTAAGTGGTCCCACGAAAAAGGTCAGGCGTGGCCATAACAGTCGAGCCAGCCACAAAATTTCATACTAAACGTCTCCGCCATAACGCGGTTACTTATGAGCCCGTGCAAGCTTCAGCCACCGCGAAAAGAGAGGTCCTGATAGATGAAAAGCTGACGTGCACTTTTAGAAGTCATTTGTCGCGTTGCACAGTCGATTTTAAGTCCTACCCTCTTCTAACTTCCGTCGAGGTTATACGTGCCACCCTCGACGACTGATCGGATGACTACCACTTCACCCTTTTCCTAGTTTACAGGAAATATCCCTCATAGACTGTCAAACATAGCCACGGCGTACATACGCATACTCTCGCGTGTACACGGATACTCGCGTACGCATACTCGCGCAAGTTTCCCTTTTAGTCGTCCTCTTACGACACGCACCGATTACGTTCAGCCTATTCTATCGTCGAAAGGGGAGGCTAGATTCCCAATAGGCGCGCTTAGCTATGCAAGTAGACTCAGTTAGTCACGCCTAATATAAGTGAATCCAATTGGGGCCGTCTAGTTGTCTAAGTAGATTCAGCTAAGCACGTGTAGTTGCGTAAGTCGATTCAACCACGCTCGCCTTACCGTGTAAGTGGATTCAGCCAGATCGATCAGACTCTTCTGGATTCTTCGAGCCTGTCGGTCGATTCGATTGCGTGGTGGTTTAGTTCTCGTTATTATTTAAACAGTTTAATTACGTTGCATCGTGTAGCATAAAAAAGCATTGCATTTTTTATTACACGAATTTTTTGTATCTACTATAATATTCGAAATGTGAAGAGAAACAGCGAAGAGGAACGGAAGCTGAGGAATTAAATTGTGTTGACGAGTCTAGCTGAGTCTATTTGCGATTAAATGAATTTTATTATACCTCTGACCGCGATTTTGGGGAATTTAAAAGGGATAACAGAACATGAAAATATTTTTCTACAATTTTGGACGAGTTGAGAAAGAGGTTCGATTTGCAGAATAAAACTATTGTTAATAGTTTTTGTACCGCGGACTGGTGTTCTCGGGAGAGAGTATACGTTGATCTTCGACTGGCTGACCGAAATTTTTTGTTGTTAGCTGAACCCGTTCAATCTCGACTGAAAAGCGAGACTTGACAGGCAGATTAATTGAACAAGGCGAAAGCTACCACGATAGTTGCCTCGGTTCTTATTTAGCGAATCGATTTGTCGTGTATACGCTGCGAACGATATTTTCTCCGATGCGAGGTCGATATAAGCGAGCCAATCTCTGGGCTCTGCTTGAGAACTCGTGATTTCCTAAATTTGAACGATCAAAATAGAAATTCTGTTATCTCTGTCTCTTGAGTGCTCTGCGTTCATCGTGCGAATTTTTAAACACCTTTCGCTTCTTCTTTGGTCTTTCTAAATATAATCTAAAATTATGATTCTTATTTGTTGCCTGTTGCTTTAATTATATTTTGTAAATAAGTGTTACGAACGAATTAAACTCGATGGAAGATGTGGTAGTGGCGAAATACTTTTTTTTATGGTGGTGAAAGGGTTCAAAGGATGCTTGATGTAGAGCTATTGGAAACATAAATTCACCAGCTCGTCAAACATAAATTTTTTCATTTCAATGAAAAGTAATGCACGCATTTAAATTTCCCTGAACTTTTATAACACATAATCGAATTTCAATTTCCCTCGGCACGTAAAGTACTGTTTAATATTTATAACATAGAATGTCGAAATTTTCAATTTAAACTTTTCAAACTTCCAAAGGAGGACATTATAAATATTACTCACTTCACCAACATCGTTTGTAGGAACTTGTCCAACGCGATGAAAACGGGACACACTCATCAATGTAAAAGTTAGTATTTAAACGAAGAACAATAAATATACCATCAAGGAAAAGTAATATAATTTTAAAAATAAATTCTGACATTGTTTAACATCCACAAAATGTAAAACTTACAATCTATGAATAATAATATTCACAAAACAAAAAAAAACCAGAACACATTACTTCAAAATAAACGACACCCACAGCAAGATTACTAATTCAACAATTATTACATTACATTTATTTTATTCACCATTTTATTTGCTTAAAAAAAAAAACTCGAAATAGCCAACGAAACGTTCGAGCATTTGCTCAAAATTCACTGGTATCGAGAGGGCGGTCGGTAAGCCCGGCTCGTACTAAAAAGTGGTATGACACCTGTCACGGGCGTCAAATTACTCTGGCGAGTAAGAAACGACGTTAAAAGGTGTCAAAGTTTCGTTGCGCCGAAACGGCGCGAGGACATTTCCCGGGACAGCTCCGTGGTCCGGAAACTTTCCCGAGCGACTTGAAAATTGACTTCTGACCGGGTGAAAAATTGATTTCGAGCGGACGTGGCCCGCGGAGGGTTGCTGCCGCCCCGTTTGCTTCTGCGTTCGATGGCGGCCGGGGGCGCGCGTGCATCGCTCGTTAACAGCGGCCCGCACCGGTCCTAAACTCATTTGCATAATTAGTGCGTGTCGGTTGCAGCGAAACGCGTGACTGCGACTGCGGCCGCACGGAATCGAGCGAGATATTATCGTTGATACGAGAGTCGCAGCGCGCGGTCGAACCAGGCGAGGGTATCATCGGACAGCAACACCGTTTCAACTACCCCTACCGCGTTCTCGCGTTCCACGGAACTTCGACGGCACCTCTCAACTTCCATTTCGCGATGGAGGATGTACAGAGGAGCGGTCGAACGTAAAAAGTGTGAAAAATGTGCGTCTGACGTTGGTCGCAAATGTTTTCCGACTGATCTCGGAATAATATGGAGTGGCGTTGGATTATTGGCGATTATTAAGCGAGCAGACTTCCTTCCGAGTCTTAGTTAAAAATTATTATTGTTAAATAGCTTTTATGTTGAGAAATATTATTGTGTGTAGGTATTTATCGGATTCTAATAATATTAGATTTCATATGATCTGAATGTTTGAGTGCTTTATACTTGGAAATAGCGGGTTGTTTGTGAACGCGCCATTTTGATCTGGTAACGTCTGGTTTGTGAAATCAGTTTGTCTTGTCTTTCAGTATAGAATTTTGTAATGCGTTATCTGTTATTGATACAAGATTTAATAAGTTAGTACGAGGGTATCATCGGACAGCAACACCATTTCAACTACCCCTACTGCGTTCTCGCGTACCACGGAACTTCGACGGCACCTCTCAACTTCCATTTCGCGATGGAGGATGTACAGAGGAGCGGTCGAACGTAAAAAGTGTGAAAAATGTGCGTCTGACGTTGGTCGCAAATGTTTTCTGACTGATCTCGGAATAATATGGAGTGGCGTTGGATTATTGGCGATTATTAAGCGAGCAGACTTCTGAGTCTTAGTTAAAAATTATTATTGTTAAATAGCTTTTGTGTTGAGAAATATTATTGTGTATAGGTATTTATCGGATTCTAATAATATTAGATTTCATATGATCTGAATGTTTGAGTGCTTTATACTTGGAAATAGCGGGTTATTTGTGAACGCGCCATTTTGATCTGGTAACGTCTGGTTTGTGAAATCAGTTTGTCTTGTCTTTCAGTATAGAATTTCGTAATGCGTTATCTGTTATTGATTCGAGATTTAATAAGTTAGTACACCGATATGTTGATTAATAGGAAGCAAACGCAATACATAACATTTAATGAAATGCTTGAATGATGACATAACGGTCTTGAAGTATTTATTGCAATTAAGCAAATCCTCGTAGCTTTAACCAATAGTGAATCTATATATATATATATTACTAAATCCATTAATTAATTCAATTTGAATCTGCATTGTATAAATGGCTTGATTTAATTGCACAACTGATTGTATGATCAAGCCATCGTTCGACTACAGTGGAGCTCTTGATTTTTACGTTACATAATAGAACAATTTTCTATTCTACGGTACCAAGGAGCAACTTTGAAAAATATGTGAAATTTCATAAATAATTTCACCGAAGAAAATATGCAAGAAGACATCTGACTTGCAATGTTTCAAAGTTCACTCTGTTCTTCCTCTAAAATTTCAACTTTTTGATTGAATTAATTGTACACCAAATTTCAAAAATAATTTCATTAAAGAAAATATATAAGAAGATATCTGACTTGCAATGTTTTTAAGTTCGCTCTGTTCTTCCTCTAAAATTTCAATTTTTTTATGCAGTTACCTTTGCACCACGGCCTTCGAACGCCGCGCCATATCGTTTCCATCCGGTTCCGCCGACTTGGGATTAACGATCCGTGAACAAAAAAAAAAAAAAAAAAAAAGAAGGGAACGCGAGCGAACAGCCGAATTTTCCGCGCGCACGCGGCGTTTGATTTAATGCCCACTGGCGGATCGCAATTCCGTGATGGTATTTAAGGTATTCCGCCCAGCGTGGAAGTACTGTCACGGTTTGGTCGATTGCGGTCACCGTAATTTCCCGCGCGGTGGCGCGCGGCTCGAATTTATCCATAGAGTTGTCGATCGGGCCACGATCTCGCGTATCTAACTGGATTACGAGATCCTTTCCCTCCCGCTCTGTTCAAATTTTTCCGTACGTCCGACGAAATCCAACCGCGGAATTTTTGTCGAAAGGCGGCGCGGAGGCACGATGGAAAGCTGGAGCGGAAAAGAGGGGCAAAAAAAGAGCGGTACACGCGAGGAATCGGTTCAGCGGCTTGAAAATCCACCAGCTGGCTGTTAACGCTTTATGCAACCCGCTGGATTCGTCCGTTTCACGGTGGCCAGTTGGGCCTTCGATTTTCGATACTCGCTGGCTCCTTATATTTTAAGCGGTTCCTTGTCGGGGCCAATGGCTAGCTCGTAAAATCGTGGCGCTGGCCGAACGACCGATGGCGTTGATGATCCCAGCTTGCGCCGCTTATTAATTCTGACGAGTGATACGTCACGCTCGATAAACTTTTATATCGCGTCGTTAATAAAGTTTTTCTTCGATCCCTCGCTGCCGCGGTGGCGACGAGGAGGCTGTGAATCGCGTCCTTGATTATTAAACTTTGGCCACTCTCGACGGAACGGTGTTTGTCTCCTCTGAGAGGTGTTGTTACTTCTTCGCGAATCATTGAATCGCATTGTCCTCGCGTTTGCTGTCTGGAGGCACCGGAAGAAATATATCGAGCACAGACCTCCAACCTTTTCCCTTCTTCTTTCAACCCTCGTTCTTGGTCGTTCCGCTACATGCGAATTTCACGTTACACTGAAGACTCGAGGAGATTGAGAGTCGTGGTTAAAGTCGACAGCAATGAATCTCATCGAGTATTTTTTATTAATTTTCGTGCAACTTCGGTTGTTGCTTTTTCATTTATACTGAGACGTTGACGTTAATTACCTTCGGTCTTTATTAATTATATTTAATCGTAAGATATGAAACTATATTTATGGCAGGAACGTACATGCAAGGAACCACTTTAAGACAGTATGATGACTTTTCAAACGACACACCCGAGATTAATTGTTCAAAACGATCCAAACAAAATCTAAGAAAATATCAAACAACCCACCATCGAACTGCCCTAATGAATAAAACCACTCTACCCACTGCATCTGACCACAAAACGGTACCGCACAAAGGCAGCCTCTCGAAGCACCCCATGGGCACTTAACCCAGAACCATAAACCAGCAGGCATCTCGATTAAAAATTTCCACCGTACTCATGAACAGTACTATACACACTTTCAAGACGAAATACAGTTTTTTACGGTCAAACGGCTGTTTCCGAACACGGTGCATCGTCTTAGCCGCGTTTATGCGCGCACCACGGCGTTCACCAACCCCTTCCTCGACTTCCGCCGCGCAACGCGACGCTTGGTCCGCTGTCTTTCCTCTGCGACGCATCCTGTCGAACGACAAAGCTGCACGGGTCGAGCAATCGTCGGTTATTGATTCATCAAGCCGCCATAGAGCCTTGGCATCACAGTTTTGACGAGAGTTAAAATCATATGCGCGAGGCAGGAACAACGCAGGGGCGCGCGCGATGGAATTATAAGCCCGGACGTCTTCTTTGTCCCGCAGCCGGGATTTAATCAAGTCTAGTAGAAAATAGGATTGTCCCGGCCCATTGTCTCCTGACAATTAATCGATGAACGCGGGAAATTTAATTAAAAGCAAACAGCTGGTTTACGGGGCGAGGTTGGCCGATGGCTGGGAAAAAGTGACGTCGGCGTTCGATGGATTTTGATGGCAGATAAGGTCTTAATGGGTCCCTTCGCATTTCGACGTTCCTACGAATTACGTTTGGCTAGGTTTATCCGTGCTAGTCGAGCTAAGATCCGCCCTCGATGGAAGGGTTGAACGCTTGTTAAGTAAAGTGCATCGATCAGATCTCTGCGTCGGAGCTTTACTGACTTTAATTTGTAGAAGAAGAAACGTAGACAAGAGGGTTAATTTTATGTCGTAGAAATTATAGTTTTTGGTACGAAAATCATGTAGAAAAGCGTTTCTCAGTGTCCCACAAACAATTAACAGATTTCACGTACTTTTATAGAGCCCATCCCGTTTTTATTAAATTATCTTCGAAATGACTTGATCACGTCGCGCTCAAGATAGAAAGATATAAATGTGCTTACAACGAATATGGCTTGTCACTTTTCCCGCGCGAACTCGTACTTCATTCGAAATTCGATAACAGATGCAAGATAAAGCGTGCAAAGTTCCCGTACAGGCAACTACGATAATTAATCAAATAGAACTCTAGAAAAGGTTCGGTTTGTTCCATGCTGTCGTGTCGGTTGATGAATTATTTTAATGCGAATGTGTTGGTTTACGGTTCGTTCCGAGTAATCTCGAAAATATACAGACAAATCATTCTTATCTTCCAGCGTTCGGTAATTAAAGATAATTATCACCATTTCTGTGAAGCATTATGACGATAATGATTTCGATACTCGAGCTTGAACCTGATAAAGTAAGGAGAAAAAGTTGATTTTAATATTATAATAATTCAATTAAAAGTTTTTCAATTTTTTTAATATTTCAATTTATAATATTGATAATATTTTTGAGCTACGAAATATGCAAGAAAAATTTTATTGCATAAACTAATAGTTCCTCTTGTGAAATAATTGAAAAACAAATTTGTATGAGAAAATCAGGTAAGAATCAGCATTGAGTGACCACTTGAACGCAAGAATGGTGCGATACTTCTACTGCGACGAAACGGTTACAGTATCGAGGGAAAAACAGGAATTTATCGCGCGAGATATTCGAGGGAAAAGCAAAATATTGTCGGGAAATTTTGCGCGCCATATCGTCGATGCGCGGACATGACACTTTGAAAGGAGTCGCGTTTCGAGATCGATCGATTCGTTCAACTGAAACGTTTTAAATTAGCGTCGAGGCTCGAAGCTCCGCGTGATTTTACGATTTGTCGCCGCTCTTTTTCCCCTTCCCCCCCTTCGAATGGCCATTCATTACCGCTGAAACGTTCGAAATCGAGTGCGAAATAAATAAACCTAGATTTTTGACGATCGAGCGTAATCCAGCATCGACGGGAACATTTTCCTCCCCTCCAACCCGTCCCTCGCGTTTTACCGTCCCTCTCTGCCCTTCCTCCCTCTTTTTCTCTCCGCCATTTTTATTTCGCCCCCTGTAACGACAAACGCGCGGGCTGGACGTTGCGCTTCAACGTTTTGACGCGATTAAAACGAGTTGTCCGCAGGGAAATTAAGCACCTGCGTCGTCGAGAAGATTTCCTTGGTAAAAACAACACTTTTTCCTTTGTTTTAAGGCGGGTGGCCGCTCTTGTTTCGAGACGCCGGTAATAACTTCATTTCCTTTTCTGTCTAATTTATTAAATTATAACGAATCCCCGTTGTCCCCCCGTTGTTCGTTGTAATTATACGTTTCCCTCGCTGAAACGAGCGATAAATTTTTCAAGCCGCTCGTATTATAAATGTACAATGCGATACGTCCGGGGATGAATTTTGAAACTTCTCGATCGCAGTTCCGAAACATTTCAGTGGCTTTTAATCGTGGCGATGCAAGAATTCGTAGAAATTTACTTATTATTTATTTATCTCTGATTCTCAACTGAGAATGTTCCAAATTCTTTGTTTCTGATTCTAAACAAAAGGAAAACACTTAATCGCAGCTAAGAGACTTAAGCGATAATAAGACTTCCTCCAAGCGCTTCGAGAACAACCGATAAAGAACTCGAGACACTTGGACGATCTTTAAACCAGTTAGCGTGCTGAAGAAAAAATGTCTATCTCGAGATACGATGATCCGTAAATTTCGCAGAAGCGATTCCAGTTTCGGTGGAAAATATTTCAGATCCACTTTATCTTTCGATCGTCACGAGCGAATTCAATTACGCGACGTGAGCGCGATAACGCGCGAACGGTTTCCCCGAAGCTAAAAAGGACGATCGCAACCAGCCACGCGATCGTTGGCCTCGCGAACAATTAGACGGAACATCGAGGAACGTACGGGAGATGTTCGAACGCTGGGAACGAACCGGAACTCGAGAAGTATCTGAATTAATGCGCGCATCAAATTCAGTTTCGCGCGTAAATAAATCACTCGAGCTAATGTCGCTATTAGAGTACACTCATGAGCATTAGGGATCGTGACGAAGTACGGGGAAGTTCTCGTCCCTGTTCACGGGTCGAGATTCTCTGAAGGCTCCCTCGACCCTAAGCCGGCTGTCGGAGGTCTTGATTGAAACATCTTCAAAACTAAACCCCTCGAAGGAAGGAAACTAGTGCCGGATGCCAGAACGAGGAGCGAATTACGCATGAGGGATGGATGGAAGCTAGACATCCGAGGACTGCTTTGAAATTGATCGAACGGACTCAGTGACAAGTAGATCCGTTCGACGCACTAATTATCCTTTCGTGGCATCGCGTACTTTGTCGAATAATTGCGTCTTCGTCTGCGTTTTCTTTTTTTTTTCTTCCATATAAAAGGGGATGATTCAAGTGTCTTCGATATTTTATAATACATTACGAGCGAGACTTTGCTTTTAATTGTGGAACAATAATTAAAATTAAGACAGTGATTTGAAAGGGTGTGTTTTATAAAATAAAGATACGTTTTATATCATTTTTCTGTGTTTAATAGTTGTCTAATATTATTATTCGCGTAACGATCGGTTTAAGGGTGGCTTTCGTAATTTACACCCGACATTTGTGTTTGCATTAAACGGAGTTAAAAGCCAGGAAATTGGAAATCTTTGTCAATCAAAGTTTTGCGCCTCTATAAGTGTTCAAAGTTTCAGCTTTGTCCGGAGTTTGCTTATGGTAATTTATCGATTTCCGCTTTCCGATTCATCGATTCCCGTAAATGAATAAGAAAGCCGGCTCCGCGAAGAAAAACACGCAGAAATCGAGGAGAGATTTGATTATAGATTTTCAATCCCACCGGCTGAACGCCGACGAAACTTTTCTATCGCTGTTTCGCGATCGCTTCTTCTTAACGCGATATGTTTATTTCATTTCAATTAAGAGGGATGAAATAAATACACGCTCGTTTAAACGGGAACGCGTGCGACTGCAATAAAACACGGAACATCCGTGCAACGGAAACTTGCGATTACGCATTAATCATGAATTAATTTTGCCTTTTTATATCAATTATTAATTTCGCCAGCGACGTAAACGCTCGTTTTATCAACGAAACGATCCGCCGATTCGCGTTCGGCGTTTAATTAAAATCGAAATACCTTTTCCCGGACGCGTCATTGGTGAATCAACAACGGGCATCATGCTAGTTTAAACCGTCGTCGCAATGAAATTATTATCGGGATTGAAATTTCCGCCAGCGTTATTTCTCGTATCGCGCAGTATAAATAAACGTCAAGTTGTAACATTAAACGTCAGCACTCGGTGGGGGGCGCGCAAATTTAGTTTCAACGGCCGCATTAATTAACAAACAACCTTGAGAAAATGTCATTACGCCGGAACGTACGCGTTTTCACGTCCGTTTACGAGCGGCGTGAAACGCATTTAGATTTTAACGATCGTCCGTTCCGACTGACAAATTGATACGTTTGTGACACAACCCTGTCATTAGCCCTTATCGCGGAAAAATTTCATTCGAACACCAGGATCGACTTTTTGAAGGATTTCAGCTGCAACAAATGTCGCTGAATGTCGATTCTATATTATATAAAAATAACAATTCGACGTAAAAGTAATCGTGTGACGTAAAAGGATTTTTATTCGCGAAAATGACCATTTCGCGGGGCAAATAACATTTTTCCTCGCGGTATAACGGCGCACAGATGTCTTCCAGCTGAACCACTAATACAGAAATCTATTATACAAGACACAGTCGTTTCCAATCGATCCTCGTCCAATTCATTTTCTCTGCGATAGTCGACTCTATTCAAACACCCCCGTCGAATACCCCAGGCGACCTCACCCGATTCCACCACCGAATCCTTTTTAAAAACTGCCATTACCTCCGACTTCTTTGCATACTGCATATTTCAACCCTGTACTTATTAACTCATTCCAATTTCTTAGCCGCTCTGAATCGGGGACGATTCCATTGGGACGGTAATACGCAAGTCGCCATATTAATTATGTCCAATCTTTCGGACCAATCTTTTAATATTTTCAAAAACCTCGTCGAAGAACCATTCTCTAAGATCGTAAAACTTATTTTGCAGAATAAAATATCGATAATTGTTAGAGATTGCAATCAGAAACTGTGCTCTGGCGAACAATCTCTTCAATTCTGCTTCTGCGATGATTACCTGCCGACTTGTTGACGATCTTCTGACAAAAGCATCTCGACGAACCTCTTGCGCGTCTTTTCAGCGCAAGCTTTTAAGCTTAGTATAAAAGAAGTTAAAATCAAAATTCGAGTCATCGATCGCTAATTTTAATCCAATCTCGATCCTTTATCGACTTCCATCGCGGTCCCTATTGTACGATAGAACTACGCCTTTTAACGAAACGATGCGCCCCTATAATATGCAGATCCAGTATGGCAGCGAGACATTAACCAAACGAAACCGAGCCAAGGTAAAATGGTAGGGAAAAGGAGAAAAACGAGCGGTTCGGATGAAATGTACCCGGCGGTTAGATGGTGTCTACACAATAACCAGTGGAAACGTACGCGCGTGCACGGGGCCACGGGCACGAGGAGGGGGTGGGGTACGGTTTCATGAATTTCATTCGTCGCTCCGTCACGCTGGTGCGCTCCCATTCCGGCTAAAAATTTCCGGCGAGGCGACGCGCGAGACCAGGGGAATGCAAATTCCGCGACAACTTTAATAGCCCGGATTATAAAATAGATCCGAATTCAAATTCGCGCGCGCAACCCCCAAGTTGAAAATTTAAATCTTCCATTATGACCGCCGCTCGCAGCCGAAAGAGGCACGGGTAAGCATGTTACCCGTTACCCGGTGTGGGCGGTCTGAAAAGAGGTCGCTGGCGAACCTACAGGATGTTTCAGAAATCGCAACAAAACCGCGAGAGGGATGACTCTTTGTACTGAAATAAATGAACGTGGCGAGACACCATTTCTTTGCATTTAATAGGGGGTGTAATGTACTGTGGGATAGTGAAATTGTACTCGTAAATTAATTAATAATTTTGGTCTCAACTGGTGTATATGGAATATTCTAGAATTTGAGTTTCTCGAGTGAATGTTTTAGGTTCTATGTGACGAATGATGAGTGAAGAACTTTTTCTGACTTTGAATTTCTTCTATTTGTCTTTCATTAATAAATATCCTATATTACTGCTATATCAATTTGATAAAACGACATTTGTTGGTATAAAACTGCAAAGACATTGACAGCAGTTATTATAGAATTAGTAATCAGTAATTTGCTTGTGATTTCGTTTGCGGTTCAAGTTTTTGTTAAATCTCGTCCAACAAACGTTCGACTTCAATTTTCTTGGTAAACGGTGCGCTGTATTATCATTTATTTCCCCATGAAAAATTGCCTCGTTTCCAATTGCGGCAAGATTGCAGAAACACCCGATATGCACAAAGGGAACGAGGACTGGAAGAGGTAAACGGCATGGTAACGAGTGTGCAGACTGCATAATAAATCGAAACAATAAATTTCGAGTCGGCCTTTGAGGCGGGCGCACGGAATCTCATAGAAATTCCGGTTAATTGCTGTGCTGGTCGGTTAATGGACGAGTGGCTTGAAACAACGTCGGCTAAGTTACAATTAGCCCCAGATTCGAAAATGACGCGGGGAATGGGCGGTTTCGTTCTGAATTAAAACGGCGTATTTCGCAGATCAAAGGATCCAGGCTTAATGTCGGACGGCGTGGCCATTTTGGTCCTCGCCAGATGGCACGGCTAAACGAGGACGCTTCGAGACATTTCGCGAGTAATTGGAGGACTCGAAACGTTTGCCTTCGCCTGTCTGCTGCTCGACGATAATTCGCGAAATGCTCCACGAGATACGTGCTCATCGATAAAAAATATTTTCATTTTCGTACGGCGAGACACTGTGCAATAATAATTCGACAGCACTGAAGAGCGACATAATGGTGGACACGCGTAATGATGGAACTTGTGGAAAGCGAAGTAAATATTTATATTAAATTCGCACGCAATTATTATTCGCGAGTATTTCATCGACTAAATAATTGTTGTCTGTAATTAATATTTGTACAGGGGACAATTGTTCGCACAAACTGTCCAAATTTATATGAAACTGTGCAGCTTCGTTTTAATAAAATGCCATTGCTGTCATTCTTACAACAAATCTCGTGGTACTTCGTATAAAATTAGTCCGTGGGATGCTAATGCATCGCTAAGAGACAAGAACTTGTCCTTGGTACGCGAATCGCGGGTATAATGTTTCGTTAGCGTTGAAAATAATTCCGCTTCCGGCCCTTCGCGTTCCATTACCCTCGCTTCGTTGCGGAAAACCCAGTTCCTACGTCGCGGCTCGCGGATATTACTCGTGCAGGGCTAAACACTTTTCTAGTCAGTGATTTTTATTCTTTCACTTTTGAAACGTGTTCGCGGGCATAAAACGGACGGGAAGGCTCCCAGCCCTCCGCGGCCGTAGAAATTCAGAGAACTTTCGTGGCCCGCGTAATGTCTAGAATTTCTGGAATTCCGCGATCCCGCTGGAATCGTTCCCTCCTTTTAAAAAATCATGGCTCCGTAAATGCGCGACGGACAAACAAACGGTTCTTCCGTGAAATATCCCCGGGAAGACGGTCTACAGGGTGGACAGAAATTAACCGAGCGAGTCCTCGACAATGGCAGAAACTTTTATTAATTCGCGACGCACAAACAGAATTCTTTTGGATAAAACAGGAATTTCGTTCGGCATACTTTCGCCATGCTTTCCTTCCACGAATATCAGGAGCAGACCTCCGCAAAATTTTGGGGGAAATTGTGTTTGAGATGCGAATTTAAATAATAAATGCTAGATGTTTGTTTGTACAGAGTAACATTTTAAATATAGAAAAGAATATTTGGGCGAATGAAGTATTTTTATTCTAATAATCTTCTGCATACGGAATGAAATATTTCAGCCTCGAAATTCAAATATTTCTTGACAATACGAGAATAAGTTGTGGAGGAGAATAATATTGTAACGTGAACGATTGTAATATCTGGCAAAGTAAAAATGTACTCTGATTTTAAGTGCAACTCTTCGCAAGTAACAAAGTAAATCACTAAAAGTTTTCGTATATCTTTTAACATAGCCCTTCCTGAGGAAGTATGGTTGCTGCAGAGTTTCAATTCAAAAGGTATTCGAACTTTAAGCGTTCGATTAATTTTTGTCCACTCTGTACGTGTATTTATATATATACAAGAACGAAATAACCAGCATTTTAAAGGCGAATGTCTTCTTATCCTCCGTTATGCAACAGCTGGATGAAAAAACAACCGATACGATAACTCCGCTCTTCGCTCTATATAAATATAAAGTCTGCGCCTTTTCTCGTACAAAAGTACTGAACAGAGCAAACGTAGAAAGAGAATCTTGTACTCTTATACTTCATGGATCGCAAATTATGCAGAAATAAATAGAAAATATTTGCAGTAATTCTAATTCGAGTAATTATATATTTATTTTAATCAATACGAGGTTGATTTTTAAGTAATTCCAAATCATTTTTGACTAAACAGAACAGTTGTTTAAGTTTAAAAACGTTCAATTTACTAAAATGACGGTAAAATATATTTTCTTAAATACAATGAACCATTCATTGTATCAAAGTTGTATTAAAAAATTAGATTAGCAGTCAATGTGCATGGAAAATTTAGTTTTAATGCTGGCAACACCTCATTTACTCGATAGTTAGTTAATTGGATTATATTCAGTCGCGTGATAGTTACAAGACGCAGATTTACACTGGTGGATTAGTTCTGAAAGCTGACGCAATTATGGAATAGCGTCAGGTTTTAAGAGCTTCCACGAGAAGAGCGGAGAAAATAATTGAAGGATTTAGATAATGGCACATAGAGGAAGCGGGAACATACTACAAAATTTGCATCTGTTATGAGCCCATGGACTTTAAATGGGAAACCAGTTTCCTGGGAATAGCAAATTACAGTTGCAACAGATTAAAAGCCGAAGCGTTGCAAATTAATAACATGAACATCAAAGCGCACGTAAAGTTCCGCGAAATCCTCTTACTTTCAGATAAAATGGTAACTGGTGCGCACTTTCTTCGAAAATATTGCATTAAAATTACAAATCCGTCCATTTAATATTAATAACAAACAGAATCTGCGATTTTATTAAAACTAAAACATGTAATTTATGTGAGTGCCGCTGTAATCCAATTTTAAGTAGATTTAGACAGTCGCGCTTCTTGATCAGCCAGCGCATGATCCGAATCCACATAAAATTAATTAAATCAATTACATGAATCAATTAAATGATTTTCAAACGTACAATATTCGTATTTGCATATTTTCAACAAACAAAACACGAAGAAATGATCCATTTGTCGTGGAACACTTCCGACACAATTAACCGTATCTCGAGCAAATTTGATCTTATATAAATTACCCTTCGATTGAATTCTAATATTCAATACTCAATTATGAATTTCCATAATTTATCGAGTCGCACACGAGCCTGGTATTGACGCGAAGGAATCGCACAGCGTGAAAGCAAGCCTCGCGCGGATCGATCGGCAAAGAAGCATTTACATTTAAATAAACAGCGCGATCCAATTATTCCTTTAATTCGCGAAAGAGCAGCGATTATTCATTCCTAACGAGCCGCCGCGTGACGGGGAAAAATTCAGGGGGCGTCGATGAAATTGCAATACCGATTGGGACGACTGGACGGTGCCAGGACGTTGCTGGCGCGAAACTCCGCAAATTCCCGCAACGTGCAACGAAACCGATCCCACGGAGTCGAGCGAAATCACGGCTCGATTCTGACGGGGTAATTCTCTGTCGACGGCGGTTTTCCTTCGTTCGCTGGGCTGCAAGTAGATCCTGGTTCAATTAACAGCCACCGTCCGCGCCGCGGACGCGGTGCCAAAAGAGCGAACGAACGAGCGCACTGGAAAGCTAACGAGAATTAAAGACTAATTGCGAGCGCTGACCTGCTCGAATACCCAGAATAAATGAATCGTTTTCTAATTATTTTTCCCTGCCTCCCATAGCGACGGTTGCCATTTCCCACCGCGATTACAGCTGACCAAGGCTCGAGGCTCTGCGCTTTTGTCCCGCGTCGCGAGCTACCCCTTTTTCGGGTCTCGAGGTCGTTTTTCGTACGTCACGACTTCTTATCGTCGCGATGTTTCGCATTGCAGGATACAAATTTAGTGTTAATTTGTTAGGCGTGGATTTTGTGTGAGACTATTTCTGTGTATGGCAGAGTTCGACGCGTAATCGATGCAGCACTGTAATTTGTGACGGACGATGCTGTTCAGAAAGGTGACATCCTTGAAAGATACTATAGTTGCGCGTTATTCAGAAAAATGACATCCTTGAAAGCCACTATAATAATGGCGCGTCGTTCAGACAGATGACATCCTTGAAAGCTACTATAGTAACGCGTCATTTAGAGAGATGACATCCTTGAAAGCTATTATAGTGGCGTGACGTTCAGGAAGACGTCATCCTTGAAAGCCACTATTATAGTGGCGCTTTGTTCAGAAAGATGACATTCGCGAGAGTCCACTATAGTAGCGCTTTATTCAGAAAGATGACATCCGCGAAAGTCCACTGTAATAGTGCTTTGTTCAGAGAAATGACATCCGCGAGAGCTATTACAGTGACGCGTCATTCAGAGAAATGACATCCTTGAAAGCCACTATTATAGTGGCGCGTCGTTCAGAAGGATGACATCCGCGAGAGTCCACTATAGTAACGCATCACTCAGAGAAATGACATTCTCGAAAGCCACTATAATAATGGCGCCTCGTTTAGAAAGATAACATCCTTGAAAGCCACTATAGTCACGCATCATTCAGAAAGATGACATCCTCAAGACCTACTATAGTGGCGCATCGTGCTTAAAACGTTAGTATCCAATTTTTGAGATACGCAAGACGTGTCGAAGAGGTTTTGGGTTCGAGTATGAACACCCGTTATCGTAATTATCGAATGAAAAGTCTGTTGGCTCGTAGGTAACCGGTGGCTACGAACGAAGTTAATTAACGACGCGTGTACGCCCGCACGATACAGCCAGTGGGTTAGTCCGCGTTAAGCCGGGTCCACATCTGGCGAAGGATCGCGAACAGCCACGGCGGAACGAACAAGTGTAAATGGTACGGAGAGCACGAAGAATCGCGAAGACGCATTAACGAACACCTGAGCTGTGTACAGGCAGTTGCAACGATTCCGTCGCCTCCTGCAACGCTGACACGAGCGTAGCCAACCAATGAGAAATTATGTCGCTGGACGGAGTCACTTCCTATTTGTATGCTTGTACCAACGTTACGCGAGCTGCTAGGATGCAAGGGACAACGTGTACGTACAATAGTGGCGCATTAAATTGGAAATAGCCAGAGACATTATTCAGTGCCTGCAACCCTTTCGAGCGCTAAATTTTAATCATCACTGATTCGTGTGTGCCGCGTCCATCTTCGAATCAATTTCTGGGACCAAAACACGAATCTAGTCTGAAACGAGTCCCGCTGCTCGTACGCGTCCCATTGTGCTTGCACGTATTCATGCACGTTCATTCGTATTCATTTGTGCTGACTAGGGGTAGTTTGTTGAGTATCGCGTACGTACAATTAAGGACCCAACCCGTTCGTCTACCATATCGTCTCTGGAACAGTCAGGTCCGTGCAGGTTTCACAGTGGGATACCAGTTGTGCTAACTGTTTTATGCATAGATTTTGAAAAAGCTTGATCTCGTCTTAGAACTCACACTGGTCTGGTCAAACATCAAACACTTGGCCCATTGAACATGTTGGTCTTAGCATTTAGGATGCAAATTGCTTAGCAAACTCTGCAAACTGGTAGCACCATAGAACGTTGCTAACACCTCGAATTCAGTACCTGATTATTGTCTGCACCAAGGCTTCCATTTCTGAGTATCATTTAAATATGGTATTAACCTCTTAGGTTAATGGCTGAATTTTGGGCGGACTGTTCCTCTGTACGGCAGAGTCTGACGAATTTATGCGAATTACGCATAAACAATAGAACAATGCAATATTCGACGGATAATGCTGTTCTCTACGCGAGCAGATTGGAACGAAGTTTTTCATAACTAAATTATAATGATGCATATACTTTAACTTTAATAATCAATAATACAAGATGACATCTGTGACAGCCACTATAGTGACGCATCGTACCTAAAAGATTAACTGGACTAATTGCGAAAATAATCATTTTTAGGACAGATCCTGAAACCTCTCATAAAACATATGACAGAGGAAGCATATAAATAAAGAAAGTACACTATCACAAGACACAAAGCAAAGAAGCCATCTTACAACTATATGCAAGGCAAACAGCGCGTTACAAAAACAGATACACCACTATAACCCTATAATATTGACTCATCCAACCAGCAGAGCTGTTAATTCTACCCCAGCACTCAAAATACCCAAGCATTTAATACCTAATACTCGACCATCTTCAGGTATCCGAGAGATACACAGGATACAGAAACTTCCGAGACACGCGGGTATCCGGTTAGGCTATCTGAGCTACTCCAGTACCTCGAGACATTCAGTGGTCCGGTTTTGTCCTATGCGGTCTGACACGCAGCGAAATCATTAATCCTTTGCACTCGAATGTCTCCTCTGAGGGGACATCAACATCGATTAGTGATTACAGAAGTTAAACTTTTTGAGAAATGCATGTTTCCCTCAAGTTTTTATTCTAAATGGAAATTTTCTATCGCTGAGAGCAACTATGGCTATTGTTCAAAGATTGCTGTCTTAGCAATAGTTTCTATTGCTAACGTCTGGGAAGGAGACGAGTGCAAAGGGTTAACCAAGAAAAGAACGTGTCCTAGTCACATTCGACTTGCTGGGTGTTCAATTGCATGAACCAAAAACTGAACTGCTAAACAAGTACTTATCAAAACAATCTAAAGTATCTTTGTCTTCCTAAGTATTCAAGAATCTCAACTAGACTCTCACAAACAGAATCTCACTAAGTTACCCATTTGAAAATTTCAAGTGACCCATGAGAGTTCTGCAAACAATGTATAACATAATAAACTTTGAGATAATATAAATAATAAAATTAACATTTTCTTCTTCTTAGATTTACGTCAGTGCCTAGTCACGTTTTGATTAACTTTGACTCACAGCAAATAAAACTCGCACTAGAGTCTACTGATGCGATGCAACAACGAAGCAAAAAGTGTTCTCTGGTCGCCAATAAATTTCTGTTTCGCTGCAGCAACCCGTCAAATGTGTACCCAGCTTAAGACAGCCAGACCAGCAGCACGCGCTGGCCCTCGTTATCGAAGTCGTTACCTAATTTCGCGGCGCGCGCCGCGTTACAGCTGCGTCGGGGTAGTTCACTCCTGCAGCCCCACGCCGATATAAATTTCCCTTTAAATCGTTATAAACTAGCCACCGCGATTACTTCGTTATCACGGGGAGATTATACCCCGCGGCGTTCCTTTCTCCTAGCCAGCCGATTCTCGCCTCCTTATCGCCGTTCCTTTTCCCGCCACCCTCTTGCTCCAGGTTCTTCTTCGTCCTCGCCACCCTCGGCTCTTCCGCCCTTGTTTGTAGCTTCTGCGAACTTGTTTACCTCTTAGGGGATGCTGTTGCCGCGGATCGGAATCTTTTATCGGCGGGAAACTAATCGAGCGCTGTTTTATTCGTATTTTACAGCGCGTTTGGCAATGCAGAGCGCTGCTCGAAGCGGCGTGATTTATGTTGCGAGGAACTGAGTTCGAGGCGTACAGCGGGATTTTGTTTCTTGGGAAAGAGAGAGAGTTACGAGTGGACGTACGTATTTTATGATTTAATTAATGATTTGTAATTCGAATTTTAGGGGATCGCAAAGTTTGCTTCCCAAGGAATTTTTAAATTATTACAATTTTATTTGTTATTAAAAAGTGATGGAATGGTTCGAGTATCACACGTTTGCGTTCGCCAAGTAATATGGTCTCACCCAAACGCACACTTGAAATGATGAAACTACAGCTTTTCAAGGTTCCCTTTTAACCGGAAAAAGAAAAATTTAATTCAGACGTTAAATTAGGGACGTCAAAGCTACGGGCACTTTCAGACGAAATTTCTCAACGTTTTGAAGTCGACATGTATTTGTACTTGTGTAATTACGCTCTCAGGTTTCATTACGAAATATTTGCAATCTAGTTTTTCTGCTCCTGAAGTAATCCCGTTTTCCTACAGTATAGACTTAAACGTAATCCCGATTCGGGCTTTTATTTGCGCACGTCGCTAATTAGTTTTACAACGAATCTCAAAGGACTAATGCTTCTATTAGTTTGTTCTCAGAATTTTTTAGAAATCATATCAGAATGAAGGGAAGTCGTACTGTGTTATGTGTTAGCAATAACATAGAAGCTTACGTGCAAACAGATTGATGGCATTATAAGCGATAACAACAAGGATTATTGATAATCGTGGACGACAAACATCGTTTGCTTTTTTAGAGAGAATTCAGATTGCAAGAACTTCGTTATCGTACTCGAGGCGAGTGATAGCGAAATTAATAATATAAACTTTCGCAAAAAATATAAAAACTCACGATTCTCTTGAATTTCAGTTCTGTCGAGTGGCTATTCCAATTTATCTCTCCCCAACATTGTCGACCTAATTTTTGCGCTACGTGCGTCGCAATCAAATAGTTAAACAAACACACAACCTTTGCTCTCACCGCGAGTGCAATCAATATGACCGAGCCTTCGAGTGATCGAACCATTACAAACTTTAAACGATTGCACACGAAAGTGCGAAAGTGCGAAAGTCTGGCGAACGTCCTAACGACTATTAAAAATCCCTCATTCTCGAATGATACGTGTTACATGATTCATAATTGGATCAACAGCTTCGAACGAGTATAGAGAACGGTTAGATGGACCGCGTTAATACCAAAATCCTAATTAACACGTGAAATTAGCAATGCATTTGGAAGTTTGACATTAATACGTTAGTAATAAACTGTCAATTACCGTCGAAATTGATACTTACTGATTTATTACCAATAAAACTGATACGCGTTATCGCTGAAATTATTGACTGCTACATTGACGGAAAGCGAAATGGACGGACACGTATTCCCCGCAATTTCCCAATTAATAACAAACACACATAACTCGAATAACCCATAAAACGTTTCTACAAAAAATCATTTTTAAATTCAACAGAAAACTCCGCTCTCTCCGATCCGTCAAAAATTAACCTGCGCAAACACTCCACTTCTATGTAAAAATTATTAGATCACCCCTCGTTAAGCGCAAATGAGTACGCAACGAGTACCTCGAAACCCTCTCTCGCGTCCCCTATTCGAACTGGAGAGCAAATTCTTTATCGCCTCGATCCAATCCTCCAAGAATTATCTCCCCAAATACCGCGTCTACGCCAGGATAGGTTGCACTGCAGCTACGGCGTTCCGCCCTTATCCAGGTAAGATTAAGGGCGCCAGCAGACTCCATCGAACGCGTCGATTCACGGCTGGCGAGTAACGACTGGCGCGCGTGAAACTTATAAAAATGCATAGGACGGATAATTCAGGGATCGGCCGGCAATTTTACGAGGCCGTATCCGCGACAGGGAAACCGCGACGCCCCCAAAGGGCTGACGCGCGCGGACGCGATCGATGTCGCGCGCGTCTACGCGCGTCTACGCGCGGATCGACCTCAGCCAGGAATCGAGGGAGATTCTCATTAGCCAGCCGCGCGAGCCCTCGACGACCGACATTCCCCGCAAGACGGAGAACCGTAGGAGGACGCGGATATTGCGGCGTCGCGGCGCGACAGACACGGGATTTCTCGCGCTGCTGATGTTCCGTCGCGTTAATTAGCGGGAAACAGGGAGCGCGCGGCGACACCTCGCCGCTTTTCCAGCGGACGGTGATCTGGACGCGGCCGCTGCGTCGCGACGCCCACCCCTCGCACGCGGCCGATGTGGCGGAACCGGGTTTATTACGCGACCGCGTCGCTTCGTCGCGTCGGCTCGATTACGCGGGCCGAATCACGCGATTGGGCCAGGCTCGCGTTTTGGGAGGATTATTGGCGAGCTGCGTATCGCGCGACACGTTCATCCCTGTTGTTTCGTTGTTTGAATTAAATCGAATTAACATAGGTCTTTTGGTTTTCTTGGGTAGTATATATCGTGTGCTGTGCTTGTAGTAGAGGGTGGGTGGTTATGTTAGATAAGCGTGCGTAAAGATTGGTGCGTTTAACGAAGGAATTTGGAGCGAAAATTAGACCATTGTGGTCAGATACGTTCACTTAGACCCACCCCTGTTGTTTCGTTGTTTTAATTAAATCGAATTAACATAGGTCTTTTGGTTTTCTTGGGTAGTACATAGTGTGTTGTGTGCTTGTAGTAGGGGGTGAATAGTTTCGTTAGATAAGCGTGCGTAAAGATTAGTGCGCTTAACGAAGGAATTTGGACCGAAAATTAGACCATTGTGGTCAGATTCGTTCATTCAGATTCACCCCTATCGTTTCGTTATTTGTACGAAATCAGAATTAACATGGTTTTCTTGGTTTTTTTATGTACTACATGTTATGTTGCATGCTTGCAATAGAGGGTGGATGATTTCGTTAGATAAAATTGAAAATGCAAGCATGCATAAAGGTTTGTGTACTTAACGAGGGAATTGCAACCGAAAATCAGACCATTGTGGTCAGATACGTTCACTCAAATCCACCCCTATTGTTTCGTTGTTTGAATTAAATCGAATTAACATAGATCTTTTGGTGTTCTTGGGTAGTACATACTGTGTTGTGTGCTTGTAGTAGGGGGTGAATAGTTTCGTTAGATAAGCGTGCGTAAAGATTGGTGCGTTTAACGAAGGAATTTGGACCGAAAATTAGACCATTGTGGTCGGATACGATCACTCAGATCCACCCCTATTGCTTCGTTATTTGAATGAAACGAAATTAACATGGTTTTCTTGGTTTTCTTATCTACTACATGTTATGTTGCGTGTTTATAGTAAAAAGTGGATGGTTTCGTTAGAGGCGTGAATAAAGGTTTGTGCATTTAACAGGAGGATTAATCAGACCAACCAGAGGTCTGTTACGTTCATTCTCATCGACCTCTGTTGTTTCATTGTTTGAATGAAATCAGAATTAGTATAGTTTTCTTGGTTTTCTTATGTACTACATATTGTGTTGTATACTTACAGCAGAAATTCGATGGTTTCGTTAGATGAGACTGAAAATGCAGACCTGTATAAAAATTTGTCTATTTAACGAGGAAATTAATCAGACCAACTATTGGTTGGTTACGTCCACTCGCGGGTGGGAGGATTATTTGTTCAAATCAGAATTAACATAGTTTTCTTAGTTTTCTTATGTACTACATAATATGTTGCATACTTACAGTAAAAAGTAGATAGTTTTGTTAGATGAAACTGAAAACGTAGACGTATATAAAGATTTGTGCATTTAACGAGGGAATTAATCGGACTTACCAGTTACAAATGGAAGTAGGGATGAGACTGATATCCATGATTCCGTTCCAGTATCATTCTACTTAGTCGAAGCGAGTAATCATGCATGGCATAGGTATATTGGCGGAATGCAATAGACAACGTTTGCTGTACCTGTATCGATCAGGCTGAATTCTGCACAATATGAAGCGAACGGGCTCGCTCCTTGCCAAATAGACTAGTTTCTTCTCGTAGTCTCTTGATATTCGAGACTCGTTCAAAATGCTAATATTCTACTGCAAAAATAAAACAATTCACACATATATACATAAAGTTGAATCAACCAAATCCACGAAAACCAAAATACAACCCAAGGCATCAACAAATTCAAGTACTGTATTTCAAATACTTCGTTTCAGTCTAAATGATGGAACAACCATTAAATTGCTTTTAATTACATCACTCGTTCTAACTACGAAACAATTCCACGTATCGTAGAAAAAGGATCAACAACCAGACGCGTGTGGAATCACACACTCGCAACAACATTCAAGTCGAACATCCGACGCAGCAAAGTTTCCACGTTCAGAACGCGAAAATTGGCGCATAAAAACGGACAAATGCGTCGTTTTCGGTTGCAAAAGCAAATTAATTAATATCTTTCACACCGTGGCACCTCGTTCGCCACGCGCGCAGAAGTCGGAGCGTTACAAACAGCGGGTAAAACACGATAATACCGGATCCGCGTTGCCGCCGTTCTTCACCAGCGTTCATTTAAAAGTTCCAACGAAAGGGGTACTCGCAGCTTTCGCGGCGCGTATCGGAAAATATGAAACAACCTGGGGGCCATTAACGCACCGCCATCGTAGCTCTTCGCGCTCGCCCAGCGAGCCTGCAGGTTTCTTCGAAACTTCCGCTCTGATTTCCACCGCGTGGAAACTCTTAATTGTTGCGCGAGTCCGTTCGAACCAGCGGAAACGAGGGAATACCAAATGCTTGCTCGTAAAACTAACAGAGGGATTGTCAGGAAATAGTATCAACCATTTCCGAGCTCTCGATGGGCAGATGCACTCGTCACGATGTGGGAAATTCGAACGAGCTATTAATTGAATGTCACCGTCATTCTTTTTAGCGATAAGCTGTTAACGAATATATGCGAAATTACGATGCACAAATAAAGTAAATTAAATTAATTTGACTGAAATTAACTGAAATGCAAGTATGCTTCGGGTGACCGTAGTTCAAAGAGGTTCAACCCTTCCATTACAGTCTTTTTCGAATTAAAAAATTATGGTTGATACAGTAGAAGTACAGGCATGAAAATTTAGTTATATTTTGTAATGGAATGGTGTTCTATGTAGTGAAAGAATGAATAACTTAGTTCATTAAAATACACGCAGTTACCATTGTTAAGATTTTCAAACGCGAACTGCGTGTTTCTAAAAGAATCATCCTCGCGTATCACAAATATTGTACCTAGCTTCGTCAGATCGTACCATCTAACAATCGACGCTTCGATGGAATCCGCGATATTTGCGAAACGTTAGAATAATCGTTCCTAAAAAAATACAGCTGGCAAACCTCGGGAAGAGTTCTCGACAGCTAAACTGCGGATGTTCTGGAGATGCGCGCGGAAATACAAAAATATACGAAATAACCGTTGCTCCAACGGCGAACCGAAATCCTGTTTAGATTTCGTTACCTTCGAGTGCGTTTAGAAAAATATAAACGTTTACGAACAACCACCGTCCAGCGATTACTACGCGAAGTCGAGCCGCGAAAGCCCCAATCTCCGTTTAACATCCGAATGGACGTGACTAGAATCGTGTAAAAAAGAAAAAAAAAAAAAAGAAAAACGAAGAGAAATGGCAGAAAAGCGATTTCAACGTATTCGCTAAATGAAATCCTCCTGCGATTTGTCCTCGAGCGGCTGCGGGATCTTGATGGACGCCGTGGACGAGGTGTCATTACTCGCATTCTTCTCCACGGCTGGTCCCCACGACTTCTTCGGCCGAAACAAACTCCGGTCCCTCTGCGGACAATTAAAACGAAAGTCAAATTCTTTGAACAATCACCGCCGCCAGGGGTCCGTGCAAACAATTTGAGTCAACACCCCGCGAGCCCGCCGTTTCAACCCCACGCCACGTTGGACCGTCGACAGGATGCGAGACTCCGTGGATCCCGTCCAGAATCCGCGCGCGTTTTTTAATGCGATCCGTCGTATTATCCGAGTCCGTCTCGAAGGTACATATTTCGCTGCCGGGATAATTTGGCGAGCACTCAAGTCGCAGTTGGAACAGAGTGCACGCGACGCGCGCGTTGCGACCATTGCACCGAAGATTCGATTGTTTCGTAGTTACCAATAAATTGAGATAATTGGAAACTGTAAGAGGTTTCTGTGCGTCCATTTTTCTATTAAACAAGCTGGTTCGTTCTTATTTCTCTAGATGGAGCCATACTATTTGTATTCCTTTTCGAAAACCACCCCTTATTTGAAGCTTCGCGAGTTTGCTCAAGCTTGTTTCCCTAATCGACTTCTAATTTTTACAATGCTACTCGTGTGTATTCTCGATACTCTTAGAAAACACTAAATACTATATTTTATATTATTCAATTTCCCTCAAAAATACATTTCTTAAGCAATTCTGTTTGCACGCCCACAACACTTGCTTCCAATTCGTTCTGACAAGAGCGACACCGTCGACGTTAAGAACGCCCAAAAATTTGTACGCGATTCAAACGAGCCGCTGTAAATCTTTCGCAGGTCGACGACATTCCGACGAACGATTCGCGGGCAACATTTATCCTCGCGGATCACTGTTTCGCGAAGGGCTCGCGCGCCCCTTTCCTCGCGGAGATTTTCACCCTCCGGCTCATATCTCTTCGAACCGCGCAAGTAGTTCGGAACTGTTCGCGGAGCCGGGAACAGGAGGAAAGGAGATAAGAGTAATAGTAAATTTATCGGGCAACACAAAGCGGAAGCGGTCAAGGAGGGGGCGGAAGCACGGTTGAAATAGGTTCGATCCGTGCGATGGAGCGCGGGTACGGAACTTTTCGTTTCGAAGTACGATTACCTACGTACCGTGGAAAAACTTGTATTAAGACGTTTCGGAGTTGGCAAGATTTTACGGTAAAGGCGAGGCAAGTTTAAAACGGTGCGCACCCACTGCCGGGTTTAGACAGCGATCGGTCCGCGATCAGCTCTGTCGGTTAAAAAAGTTTCAATCTTCGGTCTTCCGTTGGGAAATTTGTGACATTTTTTAACCCTTCGCGCTCGACGCTTTCCCAGCAGTCTTCTATTGCTGGTAAAAGTTAGAAAAAGTTTGTTTTCTGTAATCACTAATCAATGCTGATGTCCCCTCAGAGGAGGCATTCGAGTGCAAAGGGTTAACAAACGACAAACTTCTTTATAAATAATTAATAAACCAGAAACTTCTATTTTTATTGTAAATATACAACGTGATCATCTATTCTTTTTTTTTCTAATAAAAATGTTGCAATCCTTTGTTATAATCCTTTGCACTCGACGCTTTCCCAGAAATTTTCCATTGCTGATAAAAGTTAGCGATAGAAACTATTACCAAGCAATTTTCCAGCAATAGAATATTTCCATTTCAATAGGAAACTTTGGAGAAATGTGTTCTTCAAAAAATTGCAATGGAATAAGTTTCTAACTTTCGCAATTAATTCCCTCAGAGGCGACATCCGAGTGCAAAGGGTTAACGCGTTAAGGACCGCTAAGAAAGAGGCCATTTCTAAAAGCAGGGGAGGAACTTGAAAACGAAGTAGCGGCTATTCGAATCATCAGAATGCAATGCAATTTGTCGAGTTCCCTCTGAGAATAAGCTGTTTTTATTTCGTTTTTCTTACCACGCGTGTAGAAAACATGATTTCGTAACAGATGAAGCACGAAACACGTGAACAAATTAATTTAATTGGAAATCAAGAGGTGATGACAAGACTTACCAGAATTTCTATGTCATCGATTAAACTTTATCTTTGCTTGACGACTTTGACGTATCACAAAATGGTGCACGCTGAGTTGACGCACTTTGGAATACAATTTTTTAATCTTATTCAACACCGCAAAATTTCAGCTCGCGTCTGTTAATCGTTTATTTCAAAACGCAGCGGGAATTTAAATAACGCTGGCAATCGACGCGATTCGAATATAAAGTATTTGACAAACGTGTCAGTAAAACGGAAACGGACAAATCTTTTATGCGTATCAAACAAGCGTCGTAAAAATCTTTCAGTCACTGCTGTTAACTTCTGATACGATCTAGTATACCATATCGATTTTTTCCCTCCTCGACTATTCCGGTTTGTTTGACTAGCGCTAAAAAAAGTTGCTCGCCCTAAAACAAGAATCGAGGAAATTTATGTTCTCGTTTGACCTCCGCGAATTCACGTCGCGATTTTCGTGAATAAAAAGGAATCCTCGAAAGCATCAGTGATAAGCATTTTTAAGATTAGGTTATTCGTTACCACTAATTAACATATTATGTCTATCGATATCTAGTTAACTTCACACTTGAATAATAAGTGCAAGTACATCAATCCAATAATGGAGTTTTAATGTTTCAAAGTGGCTCCTCTCGTGAACAGCAGTGATATATTAATAAGTACTGAGATCAAGTCGTGTAATTGTCAAATCATAAGACACAAATTAATTAGAGGTTATCGGAGTATGTAAAATTTATTATATGAGAGCATAATTATTATTATGTGAGTTTATAACACATATGGGGTAGTTTCAGAGCTCAGCCAAGTATGTAGCTAAAAATTGAGCAAAGCATCCAAAATTCCAGCGCCACTTTTGAATAACTAATTATTGACAAGTGATAATTTATCATATTTAAATATAATTAGATATAGAAATAGAAGGAAAATGATGTATATGTTATATATATTTTTTGTATTTGTTTTCGTGAAAGAAACTATTCTCAAAATGGAACCCATTGGTTTACGGTACCATGGCTATACAACGTTGTGCCGTAAAATCTTTAGACAAATATAATATTTTGAACGAAAGCCAATGTCTATTTCGAAATTCGACTATATCGGTGCGATCTGAATATAGATCAAACTTTATTGTTGACACGCTGTAAAATTCTCGCGAAAAGGGGAAAAAAGAGACAGCAGAGCTGTCGAAAATATACTAGTCCACCCCATAAAATTTGCCTCGAATCTACATACAAATAGGCTGTTTTTACACAGCGTCCACCGTTTTTAAAACTCCGCTGCCGATTGGTAAAACATTATTTTCCACGCGACGCGGCGCGACGCGCGTTTCCTTTTATCGCGGGCGTTAAAAGAATGTTAAACACGCGGAAGGAGCACAACGAGGGCGTAATAACTCTTTAAGGTAGTCGTGGCCAAGGAATATGCAAATTCGCGTGTACACAATTCAAGAGCAACACTTCGCTTTTTTCGTTTTTTCACGAGAGCGCGCCAGGATTCCGCTTACTCCCGTATCAACCTCAATTTAAAGCACACGTTCATCCTCCAGGACCTTTCCCTTCATCTAGTAAAACATTAAACCACTGCGCCACCCTGGACGGTAAGCAAACTTGATACCACGGTAAATTGGAAAAAAAAATACCGGAAACGGATACAGCGGGCACTGCTTTAAACTCTAAGCAAATTTACGCCGGGACTAGTCAAACTTTATCCTGCCATGATTTTATACAAACGTAACCGCGAAATGCGTTTACTGAAAATGGTAAAGAGGCTTACAGCATTTTAAATCGAGATGAAACTGGGCTGTCATGGTTGAACGAAATGGTAGATCCGCTAGATTAATTATTTCTATTCAACGTTCAATTTTGACTATAAATGGCATCCTCTGAGGGTTCTACAATCATGTACTTCTTGCAATATCTATGTTTTGTTACATAGTAAAGAGGCTTACAGCATTTTAAGTCTCAATGAAACTGGGCTGTCATGGCTGAACAAAATAAATTCGCTAAATTAATTATTTCTAACCAATGATCAACCCTATCTGCAAATGGCACTCTCTGAGGGTTCTACAATCATCTGCTTCTTTCAATATCTATGTTTCGTTGCGTAGTAAAGAAGCTTACAGCATTTTATGTCTCAATGAAACTGGACTGTCATGGCTGAACGAAATAAATTCGCTAAATTAATTATTTCTAATCAGTGATCAACCCTATCTGCAAATGGCACTCTCTGAGAGTTCTACAATCATCTGCTTCTTTCAATATCTATGTTTCGTTGCGTAGTAAAGAAGCTTACAGCATTTTAAGTCTCAATGAAACTGGGCTGTCATGGCTGAACGAAATAAATTCGCTAAATTAATTATTTCTAATCAATGATCAACCCTATCTGCAAATGGCACTCTCTGAGAGTTCTACAATCATCTGCTTCTTTCAATATCTATGTTTCGTTGCATAGTAAAGAGGCTTAGAGCATTTTAAGTCTCAATGAAACTGGGCTGTCATGGCTGAACGAAATAAATTCGCTAAATTAATTATTTCTAATCAATAATCAACCCTATCTGCAAATGGCACCCTCTAAAGGTTCTACAATCATCTACTTCTTCCACTATCTGTGTTTTGTTGCACGAACAACTCTCTGATAACATTAACAACGTAATATAAATTCCTTAAGACTCATCCTACCACAAACATCTTAATCATAGTTTCCAAATTCAAATTGCTTATCATCAACCGTATAAATAGTAAGAAGTTTTTGCCATAAGCTTAGATTACTGTCACTAGCTTGTGGAACTTGAGCCAAAATAAAAACCTCTAAAGTGTCTTAACCTTTTTACTGCGGCAATCTCTCGCAGTGAACCATCATGTTAGTTGCTTTGATACTATTCTTAGGGGTTGAAAAAATGAATAATTGCAAGTAAATTAAAAATATCCAGTTTTTGATCTATTTTAACGCGGAGGACATATATTTACGCCCATCACATATATATCAATCGACTTGTAAAAACGTATTCACGCTTATCGCATATATTAACAAACTTATGAGGGTGCATATAAATATCTATCGCAGTGAAAGGGTTGATACGCGTTGCACTCAATTCCTTCGACTCTGTTGAACCCAAAATCCAACTCAAAACGTTTCCTTCCTCTACAATATATGAGATTCACGATATTCGATAAGAAAAATATGACGTCCAAACGGAATCGCTAGAGAAGAAGAAAGGAAGGCGCATAATTCCTCGCGAACGGATACGAAATTACTCGCCTAGCGGCGGAGTGCTGCCAAAAATCCGGATACGTCATAAAGCGAGCGTAAAAATATAATTTCACCTGCAAAACGAGCCAACAGTAAAGCCGGAAGCTCCGCTTGAAGGTGCGCCTCGACGCGACGCGCTCGAGCGTTCCGCGGAAAGTTTCGAGCGCGATTGGGCCAGTCTGGTGGACGGGCCTTAAAACAGGCCGTTACAGTCGGAATCACCGCGAACTCTAAACAGCGATGGGGCAGCCGCGGGTGCTTCAGCGTGTCGTAAAAACGGCGGGTAGTTTGCATAATAATATCCAGTTTGTCGAGCGTTATATCGACCGATATCTCGATTTAGCCTGTAACCAGCCCGCTTCCGTTATAAACTCCGCGATTTGATACCGTGCAATTGCTGGCAAACGGTCGGCGAATTAATGCGCTTATCCCTTTGACTGTGAAGGGCATGCATACATACGCGATTTCGCCTGTTTATTAATATATATCGAAGTCATACGCGCGTACGCGCTCTCAGACGCTCATTAATATACTGGATGCTAAATAACTATTGATTAAAAATATAAGGGGTGGTTTCGCTTTGGGTTTCGGTTTGGGAATATTTTTTTTACAATTCTAGAAATTGTACTTATGTAATTGTATTAGTATATTAGTATGTAGAAACTGTTGGCAAAATATTGGTAAAATATTGCTAATTTAGGAATAGTTTCTATTGCTAATGTCTATCAGCAGTAGAAAATTTCTGTTGCTAAAATATCGCTAATTTGGGAATAGTTTCTATTGCTAACGTCTCTCAGTAATAGAAAATTTCCATTACAATAGAAAAATTCAGGCAACTTTCATTAGTAATAGAAAATATTGCTAAAATATTGCTAATTTCGCAATAATTTCTATAGCTAACGTCTCTCAGCAATATAAAATTTCCAATTCACTAGAAAAATTCAGGCAACTTTCATTAGCAATAGAAACTACAGCCAAAATATTACTAATTTAGCAACAATTTCTACTGCTAACGCCCAGAAAGGAGCCCAATGCGAAGGGTTAATAATATCGTTGCGACGAACTTACCGGACCTTTCCAAAGCTGACGGACGAAAAAGACCGGCATTGGGGCGAGGGTCGACAGCCCGATCAGTATTCCGATCGCGTTCGCCCACGAGGGGAATATGTACTCGCCATAACGAGGCATCTCGTACGTACATATTTGATACACGAACACCACCTGCGAATGAAAAC
The DNA here is from genome assembly GCA_963969225.1 of Xylocopa violacea. NCBI lineage: Eukaryota > Metazoa > Arthropoda > Insecta > Hymenoptera > Apidae > Xylocopa > Xylocopa violacea. The sequence goes on along the minus strand of CAXAJV010000021.1, from coordinate 6,514,788 downwards.
CAGACCAGGTTAGAGGGGCTGGAGGAAAAAAGAGCTGTTACTTCTTATGTAAACTCCTGAGGGAACCGTGAGAACTCGACGGTACAACCCGTCAATTAAGAATTTGATATTTTTAATCGGGAACAACTTCTCTCTCCTCGTCGAGGCTCCTCTCGAGTGTCATAACTCGAGCTGGTGGACATTCAGGTTGAATGAAAATTAACCCCGCGATATTGAAATCTGATTCCAATAGATATTACCCCGAGGTCAATCGAGGACGTCCCTGAGGTATTTTATGTACGGATAAGTTAGGTATTTTATTAGCATTTTTCAGAGATTTCGATCGTTCGATTTTTTGCGACGAGGGACGTCGAGGTTTAATGAGCGCGGGTATTGTTCGATCGTGTCTATTACTTTTTGGTCAACATCGATGGGTGGAATTAAAGCAATCGATCAGTGAAGGATGGGTTCCGTAGGAATTAACTTGTTACGAGTTTAATTGATATTGTTTGGCGCGATGTCGATTTAAATATGCGTGTGCAAACGATGAAGAACTGTATCGATGAACAAATTTGCTACGTTTCCAACTTCTTAGCAGATGAATTATTGAAGTATTTAGGAGTCGAGCGTTTTGATAATTGCAAGAATATTTTTTGTTACTCGCAAATGTTTGTTACGATATTTGTAAGATTTCTCCTTTATTCCGCGCGAATTATCCGTGACTTATTTATCGGAAGGAACAGCGTCGCTCGCGAGAGTGTAGAAACGATACGTGGAGGGATACGTTAAAGTTCAGTGACAAATGTAATTTTGATGAAAAGGAGGAAAGCCTGGCTGAAGAAGATAGTGGAAAGAAAATAGAAAAGAAGTAATATCGTAGAAACTGAACTAAAATGGTCTTGAATTGAAGAAAAAGAAAGGGACGAGACTGGTCGGACGAAACTTTAACAATTTCAAAATTTCGTTATACGTTTCGATATACCGCTACCCTCTATAACCGTATATACTATACTACATTATGGCCACACACACAGAGTGCTCCACATAACTTTCAGCGACTATCCCTTAATTTATAAACAGACATTTCGAACAGACGTTTAATTAAAACTTTAACTCCGTCTTCCGCTTCGCTTTAAAAATCGATTCGTCCCATTACACGACAACCACCATCGATGAATATTAATAAAATACACGCGTTACAGCGAAACCAACGCGTTATCAAAATTCTGCACTCAGATTGTCACGATTACTAAAACGTTTCCGCGACAACGCGAGAACTTCTCGAATCGAATTGTTGTATTTGCCGCCATCGAATTCTGTCCCGAGAACCGGTTGTTATTTATGAAATTCAGGTGAACACGGGAGCGGACTTATCGGAAAACGGCGATAGGTCAATGGATAATACGGACGATTAGTTGTGAAGCAAAGCCTGGTCTTATCGCTTTCGTTATTTCTCCAGCGATAAAGAAAAGGCGACTCGTGAAAGAGACCTGTTCCTTTCCCGACGACCAATTCGATTCTTTTGCCAAAGGGAAGCAACGAAGCGCTATTACATTAAATGCCATCAGGAGTGTCTCAATTTTCTTAACACGTGGAGGACAGAGTAGACACTTGAGATAAAACACCATTGAAATATCGGATCCAACGTTCTTGCGCTGCGCTTCGAGAAGTGATGTCTGCTAGTAATATTTTTAAAAGAGCTATTACGATTTTCCCAAATCCTACTTAATCGCTCTCGTTATCGCTTTCGTTATTTTTCTAGCGATAAAGAACAAGGGACTCGTGAAAGAGAATTGTTCTCTTCCAACGACCAGTTTTTTTACACCGTGTAGATAATGTAATCAAAAATACTGCCACTAAAAATATTTGATATCGAAATGAAAGCGTCGAATACGCATTGGTATTTATTTCGATCGGAATTTCTAGCTTACGAATTTTTTAATTTCATTATGATAATAGTTTGTTGATTGTATCATAATATTTTCTTAATTGCGTTTTATTCTTACTGTGTTAATGAGAAATACTTGTTTTGAAATCATCTTACTGTATTAATGAAAAAATACTCGTCTTGTAACTCATTGAACATATTATTATACACCGGCTGCGCTGATTTTATATGTATTTTCGTATCGATACTCGATTCGTTTGACAAGAAAACTGTTTTTTTACACCGTGTAGATAATGTAATCAAAAATACTGCCACTAAAAATATTTGATATCGAAATGAAAGCGTCGAATACGCATTGGTATTTATTTTGATCGGAATTTCTAGCTTACGAATTTTTTAATTTCATTATGATAATAGTTTGTTGATTGTATCATAATATTTTCTTAATTGCGTTTTATTTTTACTGTGTTAATGAGAAATACTTGTTTTGAAATCATCTTACTGTATTAATGAAAAAATACTCGTCTTGTAACTCATTGAACATATTATTATACACCGGCTGCGCTGATTTTATATGTATTTTCGTATCGATACTCGATTCGTTTGACATGAAAACTCTTTTTTTTACACCGTGTAGATAACGTAATCAAAAGTATTGCCAATAAAAATATTTAGTATCGAAATGAAAGCGTCGAATACGTGTTGGTATTTATTTCGATCGCAATTTCTAACCTACGAATGACGGGGGCGAGCGCGTAGCGCATAGCACCACCATAGCACACCGCTAGACTGAAAATCACGAGCTTGGGGCGCGGCCGCCAGATGGCAATTAACAATTGCATTCTCGCAAGAAACAGTTGACACCATAATACTTATAAGGCGAGCCATGGGGAGTCGAAGTTGTCGATGTGAATTTTTCATTATCGACCATTATTTTGTACTATCGAGACGAGCCCGGTCTCGATGTATTTTTATCCCCTTCCCTGGCCTAATCCCTACCCCTGTAAGGCCTTACCCCCCAAGAGCGCTCTTCCCCTACCCTGGCGATCGCCTAACCCTGCGTAACCCAACCCAGCCCCAAAATTGTGGTGCGGTGAGGTGAGGTGCGGTGAGGTGCGGTGCGGTGCGGTGCGGTGCGGTGAGGTGAGGTGAGGTGAGGTGAGGTGAGGTGTGGTGAGGTGAAGTGAAGTGATGTGGTGGTGGTGGTGGTGTGGTGGTGGTGGTGGTGTGGTGGTGGTGGTGGTGTGGTGGTGGTGGTGGTGTGGTGAAGTGAAGTGAAGTGAAGTGGTATAGTGAAGTGAAGTGATATAGTGAAGTGAAGTGAAGTGTAATAAAGTGTAATAAAATATAATAAATTGTAATAAAATATAATGAAATGTAATAAAATATAATGAAATGTAATAAAATATAAGAAAATGTTGTTGTAATAGTTGTAAAAAATTGTACTAATTTTTGGATTTGTATAATAGTGTTTTATACATTTTAATTGAATTAATAAGAAAATACTTCACTAAAATGTAACTACTAAACTCTGTAAATTATTGAGGATATATTATATACACTTACTGTGCTGACAATATATTTTTTAATAATATTTTATGCGTTTAATTATGTTAATGAGAAAATACTTCGCTGAAATGTAACTACTAAACTCTGTAAATTATTGAGGATATATTATATACACTTGCTGTGCTGACAATATATTTTTTAATAATGTTTTATGCGTTTAATTATGTTAAATAATAATAGGGAAAAATAAATAGGGAATATATTGTGGCGGTCTTCGCCACTAGGGGGACAGCACACTCGTCAGTTTCCCGCCAGCACTCCATGTCCTACTCCGTTTCTATATAATAGAAATTCGGACCTATCCCTACCATCCCAGCGTCTAAGGCAGGGTCTACTAGGTAGCCTTACTGATGAGTCCACTAGCAGGCCCAGGACGAAACGTTCTTCCCTCTCTTTTTCCTTCCTACCCTCTCACGTCCTTCTTTACAACAGTATAATTGAAGCCAGGCGTTCAGCCCCCACCAACACGGTGGTGAGACGCTTCATACTATTGAAATATTAGATTTGCACCAAGAATTGCATAATGTAATCTCCAAAGATATTCAAATTTTCCCAAATCCCTCCACTCAAACGCCTCCAATCTGAGCCTCTAAAAAAATCGAAACCTCCATTAATCATAACTCCATCCACCACTGATACTTCGAACAGTCCACTGATCGGTCGCGCAGCAAACAAGATAAATTATATTATCGTTCCACGATCAATTAATCCGGCAGAAATCAGACCCAACCATTCCAGTGGCAAGGAATTTCATTCCTGGCCTTTCCCTCCTCGCCGATATAAATTACTGGGGCCAATCCAGCCGAAACATGTTCGGCCGTGCGCGGGACAGAAGTTAACTTATCGATTCGATCGGTTGTTCCGGAATCGGCCCGCGGACGGGGCCGATAATCGGTGAAAGAGTAGAGAAGGCTGCGGCTGGATCGACGCGGTGCGATCATTTGGTACGCCGCCATTCGCGATCGCTAAAATGGAACGTGACGTGGGTTCGAGGAACGCGGCTTCTGCGGTGGCAGAAAGAAGAAAAAGGACTGCTTCAGAGGGGGAGAAAAAAAATTGCCCTCGGATATATTCCCGCGTGTACACGCGCGCGGACGTGTATAATGGCGCGAGGCACCAGGGTGACGTTATCGCGGCGAATGTTTGCTTTCAAACTACCCTTTCTTCGGCCTTTTTCAGGCTCCTCGCGGAAGCGACGCGATGGCTAACGGAAGCAGCGAGTTCTCGTTTCGAAATTCGAAATTCTGGGTGCTGGCAATTTCTATTTCGATTCGTATGAAAAGATTAGACAACCTGCTTGCTGTTGGAATGCTTGAAAGACAATTGTTACAGATGAGAGCAACTTTGTCCGTATTTCCATTGCTTCAGAACACGCGAGGAGAGTCTTCTATGGACAAGGGTCCTCCGTGGGTTAGAAAATCACCTCTGTTTTTGCCTCCCACGCTCTTTATTTCTGATAAAATAGCAGACCGCGGCGCGTCCGTTTGAAATCAAAATGTTTTTTATCCTGCCCGTAAAGTCGTGCAACATTCGCAGGACCCTTCCCCTGAAATTCTCGGGGCAAAAGAAACGTGTCGAATAATAAAGTTTAGACGGGACGCGGCGTAGAAAAACACGGAAGACCGCGTGGGAAAGGGAACGAGCGGCGTTCGTCGTTAGAACGATCTCTCCTTTGAGTTGGCATTATTCCATGTGCGTTCTCTCGTACGAAAACGTGTCCGTACAATTTTACGTTCCACGCTGCGATGCAATACGTGGGAACGACGGTGTTTACGGTCCCTGGAAATTATCGCCGTTTCATACTTCGCGCGAGTAATCTGTAATTGCACGTCTTCCGCCAGAAATTAGGATCACCAGCTACGTTTCACGGGTGGCGCGCGCAAAAACGGTAAACGTACGCGCGTTCCGTCTTCCCGTTGGGAAAAAAAAAAGAAAAAGTATCGCGGGCAAAACGAGTTTAACGCGGGACGGAAGATAAAGAAAAGTTTCCGCCTCTGGTTTAACGCTGCCGCTCGAATGTAACCGGGTTACGTTGCCAAGACGTGGGGAACACGGAAACAAATACTCCGCGTTCTTTATGGCATCCTGCGCGGCAACGAAATACAACGCGGCTGTTTACAGTAAGCTGGAACGGTAAATATTTGGCCCGCGTTTGTTACGAACGCGATTAAACGGGGCGCGCGATTTTTAACGCGATTGTAACGAGATTACATCGCGACGGCGAACAAAGCGCAACGAGCCGATAATAATTTTCACTCGTTACGCTGTAACGTTACGAAACCAAAGCCACGTATTAATTATACCTGAAGGATATTGTTCGCGGAGTGCAGCTCAAGCTGCGCCATGGATAGCGTGATAATTGCTGTTCGTACACCGTTAATGGAACCGACAAAAGTCCGCGGGGAACTGCAAAACAATGATTAACATCTCCGATTCACGCGCGAAGCGTGTCGCAAAATTTACTTGGAAACGTGTTACTTTTGAACGAAACACTCTTTGGATTTAATTTCTCTACCAGCTTATCTACCAACAGCAACCCCAAATTCATAGACATGCCCAATTAAAAAAAGCTCGAACAACCAAACACTCCAGATACCTAAATAAAATCGCTACAAATCCTTTCACCGCAAACGAACCAAGATTAATCGAACGCCAGTCCCAATCGAATCACAATTTACTCAGAAAACGATGACGGACAGACACGAACGAAGACGCGTGTCATCTCGAGGAGAGCGACGACGAAACTGTCGCGTTCAATAAAACAGTCGATCGATCAAGGTGACCCAGGCTCGCGGCCCTTGACCCGAGCTTCAAGATCGAGCGCGACGACGGTCTTCGTGGATTTCTCAAATTCGAGGAACCTTTAAACCCAGACCGCCGCGTCGTCGTCGCTGGTAATGATGTAAATCCGCGAAGGTGGCTCCGGAGAGCGATCATTATTCGGTTCCTCGTCGCGTACCCCCAGTAATCCGGATACTCCTGCGGATTTGCGTTTGTTAACGACGAAGTGGCCGCGTGGGGGACACGATTATTTTCGCCGCGACTTCTTTCAACGTCCCAGTGCAGGTCGCAGGGTCGCTCGAGGAGGTGCAGCGGCAAAAAGGGAGCGGGAAGAAAGGGGTGGAAAAAGGGGAGGCGGATGTACGAGCGACAGCCGGAAGAAGAGTCCAAAACAAACGGGAAATCAATAATGGGGAACAAGCGACGCGCTAAATGCTCGCGGACCCGAGAGCAAAACCGTGATAATGCCGTCGCGCGAAAACAGCCAAGGAGTGCGGATTAACGTCTTAACCGGGGGTTGGGCGACTGGAAAAAGTGGACGGGACGAAACGGGCGAACGTGCTCGCCCGCCGTGTCAGCGTGCCGGATTTGTTTAATCGCCTGGATGATTCGTACGATTGCTGCGGTGCCTGGTAACTTCTACGGGCGACCGTGGTCATTTGGACAAAGAGGGGTGGGTGGGACCATTGGGTGCGCGATCAAGCGGACGAATGATGACTCGCGCGCTTTCGAATCGGTATGGAATTTTCTTGGAGGAGTTTGATGCGTCCTGAAAATAAAATGTGTACGAATGTCGCAGAATGATTTAATTGAGACGAATGGTTTTATTGTGTGTGACTTTGGGTGCGTGGGAACGAATGTGTATAGTATGGAATTTTGTTGGAGTTTGATGCGTCCTGAAAATAAAATTATTGAAACTAAGTATTCTGTTCAACCAATATCTATTATGGCAATAAAAAATATATTTTGCAAGAACGTCGCAATCGTGCATTAAGGATCTACGGAATTATGTTTTAATCTTTTTAATCCTTTTACGTTTCAACCCTTGTGTTACTGAAAAATTGTTCTACGATGCAAATGTGAAAATAGCTGTCAAAAATATAAATATTGCATGCGTATACAAAACAGGGCAATTAATCCACTGGTACGCGGAATAAAGAGACAGTATTCGCAATCAAGATACAATAAAAAAGGAAAAGAGAGCTTATCGTACTTGACGGAATAAATCAAAATGGTAAAATCTCTTCACTTTTCAAGCATGTTGCTTTTTGATCGAGAAAAGAGAGGAACCGGTTTGAAAGTCAATTAAATTGGAGGGTACTTAACCGAACTCCATTTAATGAACTTCACTAGAGGTTGCCATTACATTTTTGCACGAAGAAGTTACAAGTTTGATATAGCCGATTGCACGTGAAATTTTTTTACCCGAATGACAAGCACGCGTACTTTCGTTAACGCAGCTTTTAACTGTTCGTACATTTCCAACGGCCCGCGACGCATTTCTCTTAATTGGAGAGCAAATTTTCAGTGTACTCCACTCTTCGCTTTATTACGATATTTCAATTCATATTCGAAGAATATACACGAACCTTCTACTAAAAGTTATTTCCGCATCTTAACGACAAATTGAAAAATAGAACTTGACTTTTCGAATACCACATTTCCTTCCAATTAATCGCTAATAAATTTCAAACTATACTTAACTCAGACGAATCGCCATATTCCACGTAAAACGTGTACGACAAGAGAAAGAACCGAAAGCTTCCCTCGCGGATGGAACCCAATGCCCTTCGACCCGAATTATTATTTCATACCTCCGACAAATCGATACCGTGGATTTCAATTTCACGAAGAAATCAGCGCGCGATCCTCGCAGTCTTCGTGGCGATTCGAACAGGTGCGTCCACGACGTTTCGCGCCATCAACTTTCATTTGCACGGGGCGCGAAGTGCCCTTTCCCGCTGGCATCCGAGGGTTCGCGAAACAAGTTCGATATCTATCGGGTTAATTACCGGCGAATAACTTGGGCATAGTTCGCCGTTCGCGTCCCGAGGATCCGAAACGGCACGGAAACAAGGGTTTAACGCGGTGGAGACACGGGCTGAAAAGAGAGGAGGGGCTCGATGGCGGGCCTTGATTGCGATGCACTTACCAGACAAGTGATAGGCGCGAGCACGACCCAGCTGAGCCACCAGTAGCCCCGTTGCAAAACGCTGAACGGCATTTGCATCTCGACGATGTCGCCCAGGAATTTGTTGCACCCGTAACACCAGCCTACAACGGCGACCTCCGCGAGCCCGATCAATAGCACCGCCCAAGAAGCGGTGTTCCAGTCCATCAGCGTGAACAGGTAAATACCGCCGTCGAACACCATCGGTATAGCGAGGAGCCAGCAAGTGACGCATATCCCGAGCACCACGTAGCTCTCGTGTTTCCGTAAATCTGGTCGCAGGTCCAATATGGCGGTGTTTATCGCCTGCACGCCTGCGAACTGTGTGTATCGTAAAAAGCAACGACCGACTGCGTTACTACGGGGATCGGATGCCCGCGCCCTTCGGGGATTTCTCGTTACCCGTTCCTCCGTTTTTACACATCCTCTCCCTGTTTCCCCTTTCGACCAGCCCCCCTCCTCCCCCCGGTTTCGCCCGCTTTTTCTTCCCGCCACTTCTTTACCTCCCTCCTCTCCCTGTCCTTTTTCCCCACCCACTTCCCTCTTCTTTTTTCCTTCTCCCCTTTTTTGACGCCGTCCGTCTTAATTACCCTTCAGCGTGCGCTGGCTGCAGGGTGGACAGAGGCGCCGGGGGCGGGGGCGGAGAGGCGGCACGTGGAAAACAAAGGCTCTTTCGCTCCCTTTCCCGGGTCCCCGTGTCCCTGTCCCACCGCGGCGGCCTTCTCTCCGCCTCGCTCTCGTTTACCTTTCCACGCTCTCTCATTCGAAGGAAAAATGGTGGCAAGACGAGGACGGGAAGGAAGGTGTGGATTTCACTGGGACGGCGAACCATAACTCTCTCCATGATATACGAGCCCCGGGGGCGGAGGGACGGGGGACGAGGAGGGGGAGGGGAGGGTGAGGGCGATGCAAAAGTAACGCGGCACGATCGTCTGGCTACTCGCGAGCACATTTTCGCCCGCAGCCCTTTCGACGAACACAGCGAGCGCCGCGCGTCCCGGTTCCCTCTCGAGGCACTTGAATAGCGCCTTCTTAGCCGGCTCGGTAGGACGAAAAATTTTTTCCGTTCCCCTTATCGCGCGCGCGCGCGCGTCCCAACGCGCGGCGCCCGCGGAACAACCCGCCGCTCCTACTTGAAACTTTAAACAACATGGAAACACGATGCTTTTCATTTTCAAAAGTCTTCACGCTTCTCCAGCCCGCGCGACCCTTCCCTCCCTTTCCCTTTCAGCCGCCCCTTCCTCCGCAACGCGCTCACCCTTTCTCCTTCGCGCACCTTTCTCGTTTCTGCTCCACGAGAGGCAACCGCGATCCGACTCTCCCGACGCTGTTCCCTTTCAACTTTGAAAGCGCTTCGTTTTTTTTAACGAACTTTCGATTCGCGAGGCCATTCGCGCACCCCCACTCGATCGATCGTTACCTTTTTCCTGCTCGCGAGCCAACTCCGTCGCGTTCGTTTAATGCACTCACTTGACTGCCCAGTCCGAGGATGAACAGCATCACGAAGAACAGCACCGCCCAGACGTTTGGCAGCGGCATCCGCGCGACTGCTTCCGGGTACGCGATGAAAGCCAGCCCAGCGCCGCTCGTGATCACCTCGTCGATCGACACCCCCATCTGGCGAGCGAGGAACCCCATGATCGAGAAGATCACGAAGCCAGCGAATATCGAGGTGGCCAGGTTTGCGAAGGTCACGAAGATCGCGTCCCTGAGGAAGACGATGCAAATTGACAGAGTTAAGTATTGATAAAAATATGTCATGGAGGATTATGATGAAGGGGATGTTAATTTGTTGAGTGACGTGTCTTTGAAGCGGAATTTTTGAACCAGGAAAATCGCGAGGATCACGAAGCCAGCGAAAATGGAGGTGGCCAAGTTCGTGAAGGTCACGAAGATCGCGTCTCTGAGGAAGACGATGCAAATTGACAGAGTTAAGTATTGATAAAAATATGTCATGAAGGATTATGATGAAGAGGATGTTAATTTGTTGAGCGACGTGTCTTTGAAGCGGAATTTTTGAACCAGGAAAATCGCGACGATCACGAAGTCAGCGAAAATGGAGGTGGCCAAGTTCGTGAAGGTCGCGAAGATCGCGTCCCTGAGGAAGACGATGCAAATTGACAGAGTTAAGTATTGATAAAAATATGTCATGGAGGATTATGATGAAGAGGATGTTAATTTTTTGAGTGATGTGTCTTTAAAGCGGAATTTTTGAACCAGGAAAATCGCGACGATCACGAAGTCAGCGAAAATGGAGGTGGCCAAGTTCGTGAAGGTCGCGAAGATCGCGTCCCTGAGGAAGACGATGCAAATTGACAGAGTTAAGTATTGATAAAAATATGTCATGGAGGATTATGATGAAGAGGATGTTAATTTTTTGAGTGATGTGTCTTTAAAGCGGAATTTTTGAACCAGGAAAATCGCGAGGATCACGAAGCCAGCGAAAATGGAGGTGGCCAAGTTCGCGAAGGTCACGAAGATCGCGTCCCTGAGGAAGACGATGCAAATTGACAGAGTTAAGTATTGACGAAGTGTGGCATAAAGTGTTATTTCCAAGAGGATGTTAATATGTTGAGCGGAATTTCTGAAGTAGGAAAATGATTTATTAGTCCTCATGTTGGTTTGTGAAGCAATGGCTAAGTATTATGAAGTATCGCTCAGGTTTAGGCGATTTTAAAAACTGATGGACGGTGGTTTAATTATTTAGACGTGAGATTTAAGATTTCCTGTGAGTCTGTAGCGAGTCAGTAATCAAGAAGCATGTTCATAAATTAATTTTTTATATACTATTTGACAATAATGGTTGTTAATCTATCAGAAAATTGAATAAAAATGCAATTCATTGACTTCAAAGCGTAAACATGCAGGAATAATCTCACCCATGCAGGCGCTAACAGTGAAATGCATCGATCAAAGTTGAAACTTTTCTTCTTCCGGTAATTGGAGGACTTGAGGGATGAAGGTGTTACGTTACAAAACATAAAGTTCCGAGTACATGGAGCGTAAAGTTAATCCACCTATATTTAACATACCCCTGTATGCAACGTACCCCTTTCAGCTCGATATTTCTTCGTACAGTGATAGAGAACAAAGTTAAATGAGGTGCTTTTTGAATGTACACCCCACACACCAACTTCCGTCGTTACGATACCAACTTAGTTTTCGAAAAACTGTTGCGTGGCGCTTTCATCTCTCAAGCCCTTCGATTACTACGATAAATCGCACAAAACTGCTGAATCTCTCCTCTTCGAATGTAAGAAAGACTGTCATAATTAAAACAAAGCAAACTGAAAATCTGTAAAACCTCCACTTTTAAAAGCGATCTTTCCTTCATCAATCATCGCTCGAATAAATTCCAATACGCAACCTGTCGACATAGTTTTCTCCTGCACCAAAAACTCTCCACATTACGCTTTCTAAATTGACTTATACTACATTCGACGCGTCGTTGCATTTTCCATGACAGCTGCTACGAGACCGAGATCAGTCGCAATACATATCCGCGAGTCGTTCACCCGCGGCGTCTGGATTGCGTATAAATATTTCGCAAACGACCGACAGCAGTAAAAGCTCGTATCAAACGCGTCACAGCTACCCGAAGGTGACTGGCGTCGTGTTTTACGCTCGTTGCGAGCAGAACGACGATTCGGTTCCGCGAGCAACGCGACGTAAAGGTAAGCTACGCCATTGTTGCCTTTATTATTGACTTCCACTCCTCGCGCAGACTGTTCAGCCATGAATGAAACCTCGAGGGGTGAGTCTGGATGCTGAGACTTCGTTTTCGAGAAAAGAGCTTTGAAAATCCTGTGCGTGGACGTGCTCAACAAGTGCGCTACAGCCGCGCTATACCTTGACTCGTACTACTGGTAGTCGAGAGCGTGCCACGCAAATCATCAGTCATTTTTCCTCAAAACGACGTTTAAAATAAAATTCTGTTACCATTGCTATACTCTTACTTTATTTTCTAGAATCAGTTTTAGATGAATTTGCAATTCTGCAAAGATTCGCGCCTTTAATGACTCAACTTAGTGTTTTCCAAACTTTTCTCATCACGGAACACTTTTCAAATCCCAAAATGTTTAAAGAACACTAAAGTAAATTTCGATTTTTAGCCACAATTCCTTTTGAGAGTTCTTTCTAAAAAATCCTAAAACCAATACCAATTAAACACAAATACATTATCTCTCCAAAGAAACTTAAAATTCTCTCAAAGACTTCCTCCTTCGACACTCATCCAACGTTTCAACCTATGAAAAACGTATTAAAAAATTCGTCTCCGGCATTCCAACCGAGCAACTGCGCAGGTCGAAGCCAGGGCTTCAACGATACACGTATGCATTACGCGGCGTTGGTTCGATGTCATCCAAGCACGCCTGGCTGGCTGTTAAGTGGCCCACGACCTTAAGGTTCCTCGTCTCTCGTGAAACGCGTCACGCGATAAGGACGAGTGTACGGCGAAACGGTGGCAGGGGGTGGAACAATTAATAGCCGGTGGTAAAAGTTGTCTGGCCCGGCGAATTACGCACAGTCGGGTGCCGCTTGCTCATTCGAGCTGCACACCGCTGATATAATTTATACACGGGATGCAGCGCGGAACGAATTGTATCCGGCATCGGCGGGAGAACTTCCACGTCGGATAATCATGCTAATTACAACTTCGAGCAATATTTCGAGCACGTGAACGCCGGAAAGCAGGGGGTGGCGCGCGCGCGCGCGCGCGGCCGCTCCTGGGGCGCCTGTGGCTCGGACGGGGTTCGCCTTACGAGCGGGATCGCGCGAAATGAAATACCTAACAGACGCTTTGAGGGGTCTGTGTATCCGCGGCCGGGCAACGTCCGTGCCGATTCGCCCGTCGAAAATACCTCGGTAAGCCCGGAAGCTCTAGTTTAAGCGTTAAGCGGTGTATTACATTATTAGAAACTCGCTGCGGTTAATTCGTTCGCGCAACCACCGCCGCGTTCGGTCCTTTGAGCCGGCAATTTCGTTTCGAACGGGAGGAGGGATGTTCGTGTACCTGAGTGTGCAGCAGATTTGAGAATATTATAGTGTATTTGTTTTTTTTATTATTATTATATTATTAGAAATTTGTTGTGGTTAATTCGTTTGCGCAACCACCGCAGCGTTCGGTCCTTTGAGCCAGCAATTTTGTTTCGAACGGGAGGAGGGATGTTCATATACGTGTGTGTGCGGCAGATTTGAGAATATTATAGTGAATTTGTTTTTTTTTTATTGTTATATTATTAGAAAATCGCTGCGGTTAATTCGTTTGTTCAACCACCGCCGCGTTCGGTCCTTTGAGCCGGCAATTTCGTTTCGAACGGGAGGAGGGATGTTCGTGTACGTGTGTGTGTAGCAGATTTGAGAATATTGTGGTGTATTTGTTGTTTTTTTTTATTATTATATTATTAGAAATTTGTTGTGGTTAATTCGTTTGTTCAACCACCGCGCGTTTGAGCCTTTGAACCAACATTTTCGTTTCGAACGCGAGAAGGGATGTTCGTATACGTGTGTGCGTAGCAGATTTGCGAATATTATGGCGTATTCCTTTTTTTGGGAGGGTGATTTGAGCTTTTCTGACAATAAAAGCATTGTTCTTAAACGCATGATGTATGTACGTTTGTTTTGTATCTCTAGCTATGGAATTTTGATTGCAGAGAGGTAAATAATCATTTTTACAGTTACCTGTGACAATTATTGTTGAAGTTGCTGTAGCTCGAGAGGGTGATTAAGGACCCACAACCGATGCCAAGCGAATAGAAAACTTGGGACGCAGCGTCCGCCCAGACTCCAGCTGATTGCAGTGTCAACCATTTTGGAGTAATGAACCAAAGGGAGCCATCACCAGCACCGTCCAATGTGACACCTATATTAGCGTTTTATTTGAATGGTGATGTCGTTGCTATTAAACCATTAGCTGGTGTAATAATTGGACAAAGAGTTATGAATTTCTTAAAGTGTTTTCTGAATTAACTTAACAAGGTTAGATCTAATTAAAACTAACATTTATGAATGTACTTGTATCATACTATGCGTCACAGTGTAAATATTCATATACTATCTAACTCTTTGAGTTTGCAATAGTTTAATTATTCTTTACTTGCAAACTCTTGGAATAATGTAAAAGTTGTACAAGTGTAGGAACGCAAAGCATAAGGGAAATTGGACTGTCTATGGTCAGACGCAGCATTTAACTAATACAAGAAATGTATAAATTTTTGTATTTGACACATCGTATTAAATAAAATTTACTAATGCAAACTTTAGAAAAACGATGTTAATAATATCTATTTTGCACGAAGAAAAATTGATAACAAAACCAATGAAACATTTGACATACCAAAGCATTATCAACGATGCTAGAAAAGTATTCGATGTAAAAACGGAAATAAATAATTGAAATAAATAAATTACACGAAACATTGAAACAGCTTCCGGCGAATGAAATATCGATCTCTTTGAAATCAGTCCGTGGCTCGCATAAATAGCCACGATTTAAATGCTTGAATAAGCTTGAATTCCGATTCAACAAAATATTCGATCCGAAAACGATTTTTACGCTTGAAGGCTACGATTCCAGAGGTTATTATGAAGAATGCGACGATATACTTGGATAATCCCGATTTTAAAATAGTCCGGTTCATTGAGCGACTTGTGATGAGGTGCATTTCCCAAGCATGCTGGGAAATCACAAGAATCGCGAGCTCAACAACTCCATTCTACCAGCAGAAAATATAATCCGTAATATTACTCAAACGAATTTACGTGTATCAATTTTAAAGCTACAAATTATACTTTCTTTAATAAATCTAAATACAACAAATATCGCTGAAATATCATTAAATATAAAAAATATCTACATAAAAGTACAGATGCACATTTAAAAACATTTTCCACGCAAAATATTCTATAATTAATTTAACAATATCCCTTCGAGATTTATTCGTTTCTATTATTCAGTTAAAATCATTAATACGGATAATTGAACAAAAATACGCTATTTGCAGTTGCAAGTACACGTGTACATCAAAATAATAAAAGTTATTCTTGTTTTCTGACGATCATTAGGAGACTCGCGTTACAGAATTGAAATATTTCGCAAAAATAGGGGAGAATGGAAAAATGGTCAATTATTAACAGACGAGGGAACCTCTCTGTGATGCTAGCTGGTAAACAACAGCGCTCGTTATTCGTAACATCGACGCTGGCTAACGTGTGGTTAAGTTACGCGTGCCTCCGATAGAATTATACGGTTGAATTCGCTTTTTCTTGACAAGCTACACAGTACGAGCCACCATAAATATGCGAAAAATGATCCACTGCCAGCACCTGGTGATTTCCGTTCGTACGCGACACCCTCGCGCGACGAGCCTGCGTATTTCAGAGTCGAATTAATTAAACTTCGACACGCGTAATGATAGGTAACGTTTAACGACGAATTCAGTTTCGCCAACGATAACATTCGTCGGGAATTTATTACTCGTGAATTCGCAATTCGACGCGTTAATTTCGATCGTTCGCTTCTGAATTCCGCGCGACGTTTTAGGCTCCACTATTTATTGTATTACACAATTGCAAAATCTGCTTCTAGGAAAGAAATGTAAATATTTTTATTACACAGTTCCAGTGCAATAAAAATTATAATATAATGAAAACGTAGAAAAACTATTTTAATTTGTCACTGTTAAAAATTGCTTTCCTCTAACTATAGGTTTGATAATATAAATTTTAGTGGAAACGACAGTAGAATTTCATTCGAATGAAAATATCAATGATCAGAACAGCACAAGAACTATTGGAAGCTAATGCTAAATATAAATTGCTACAAATTCGATCCACGTAAAAAGGAAACGACAGAAAATCCAATTTTTCGTTTCCACATATAGGAATTCGCGCTGGATATTTAATGTGCTGTGAAGATATTTCATCGAACGTCGTCCCGTTTTGAAATTTATAAATGAACAATTATCGTATGATATTGTGAATTTTCATGCATGCGAAGAATTTGTGCCAGTCATCGCACTGTTTCACCGTCTCTGAATATTAACAATCAATATACTCTTCAACCCGTTGCTGAATTATTGACTGTAATATTCTCTGTCGATCAGTCGACAAATATTTATTACGCCCTTAATGAACATGTTTAATAATTACCTCACTTCACGAATTCTTCGATCATTTTGTACAACAAATTTCATTTAAAAAACTGTAGGTGCAAACATAAATTCGATAATCACAGTCTGTCATAGAAATCTTGAATATTTTTGCTAAATGAATACCACATCATCCCCTAAATATGATTAAACACGTAAATTACACAAAACGTAATTAACAACTGTGCGTTAATATATGCACATATTTTACAGTTGATTTGATTAATTTTATCCACCAGAATGTATAATAATCCTTTGATAGAAATTGCACGATCCAATGAAAAAACCACATTAATTCAGTTAATTAAATAGCGATTTAAGTAATCAATTAAATAATCAAATAATATTACATCCCCTCTGTTAAAATTAACTGTTTTAAGTCTACAAACAAATCAGAAACATAAATTCATATTTAGGGGATGAAAATGCCCTTCAAAGTTGAGGATGAGACCCTTATTTTCCTTCACATTTAGAGAAAAATTACAAATCAATACGAGTGATTCTAAGTTTCAGTCTTTCAACCCTTTGCACTCAAATATCCCCTCAGAGAGGACATCGCAAGTCTAGCACATCACTGTCCCATCCGAGACATCAGAAATAATTAGTGATAACGAAAATTAAACTTATTCCACCGCAACTTTTTTAAAAATCCGTTTCCCAAAAGTTTTCTATTGAAATAGAAATTTTCCATCGCTGGTAATTAAACTTCTGGAAGGCATCGAACGCAAAGGGTTGATGAAAATTAATTTCCTTAAAGCGAAGCTACAGATGTACGCGGTACGACCATGGATGCCCCATTTTCTATGCTCGACGTGACACAGTTGTATAAACAGCCTCTCGATCGCATCGGCTGGAGAGCTTTTTATTACACGGAAAGCGTTTCTCTTATCTCTCTTACCTCGTATCAGCAGTGCCGTAAGCATGACGTAAGGGAAAAGAGCGGTGAAATAGACGACCTTCCCGATGGACTGGACGCCACGCATCAGGCAGAGGCAGCAGATTATCCAGGCCAGGGTGAGACACCCCAACAATTCCCATCTTATGCCACCGAAATGTTCCCACGTAGCTCCGCGCAGACCCAGCACGTACTCGCTGGATTTGATCAACGATAATATCCGATTACGATTACACGTTTTACCTTTCTCCGCGATTTTCTTGCTCGCGGGCCAAACGAAAAGTGACCTTCGAGGAAAAGAAGTCGTTTCGAATGAGAAACGAACGATGAATCGTACTTCTCTGACAATTCTACTTACAATTCGTGGAGCAACCATTTAAAGGGGATACGTATAACTTCAAAAATCCGCGGATATCGTACGAAACATCGTACGTTAATTTTTTATTGTAAACGGTTCGAGTTTAGTTCACGATTTCACCCTCTTTCGCAATTGAACGTGCCAGCGCAAAAAGGAGCTTCAAATAATTTTCATCGATCTTTGACGTTGCTCTGTAAAAATGTTCGAAGGTTCTTAACCAATATTGGCCTCCGCGTTCGATACAGCGATCACTTTGACCCGACATCTATGACTTTGAGTAGCCGCAAGACCGCCTTACACGAGGCCACTGAACTTTTCTCCCTTCCGTGTACATTAACATATCAGCAAAAAATTGATCGAACGCTATTACTGGCAATCTTCCACCCCTATTTTTACTGCATTCTTTTCTGTTTATACTAGCTCGTTAATTCGTATACTCTCTGCTGGAATATTATCGCGATATTTCAACAAAATGAAAATCATTTCGTCAGATTGAAATACACAGCACGTCGGCAAAAGTGATTCAACGTTCCAAGAAGTTTTCTTTTAGACAAAAATAAGTGGCGGACCACCGAGCGGGTTTATATTTAGTCTGAGAATGAGGATACTTTATCCTGTAAGGCTCTAGTATAAACAGTTTCCCACGCTAAGCAACCACCCTGGCTCTGCTACTCGAGGTCCAAGTCAGTTCCCTCAGATTTTTCAAAGAGAAAAGTCGAGCTTTCCGAGTTGCGTGATAAAGTAATATTTTGAGGCTTGTATTATTTTACTGATCAGTATTTTAGTCTCTTTCGCTCAGTATTTAAATATGAAGGATCAGTATCCTTTGAAAATATGTGAACCCCCCATTGGCAGCTGAACAAGTACCAGTTAGTCAAAAACGTAATTCTTTTTTTACTTGGAATGGAATAGGTTTAATATTGCGTTTTTCCTTCTTTATATTGTTGTTTATTAATTTAAATAACTAACCTAGCCTAGACTGACGTTTTTGGTAATAATATACTGACCAAAAATTGATTTAAATACTGACCATTAAATTTGTTGCCACATATAATAAAAAGTAAAATAGTTGCTGGTGTAATAAAGCTCGTGATACGCACCAATGCAAGAAATATCGAGTAGCAGAGATTGCCTCGCCTAAACACTCGAATGAGCAATGGCGTTGGGGCTGTCCTCAAAGCTACAAACGACCCAAGAAGCCATTATTGTACGAACCCTCGAATCGAGCACGAGTCAAAATAAAGCGTCCAAGCACGTCTGCGAATCAATTTCAACTAATTTTTACCAATTTCTTGCGCCAACGTACTTGAAGTACTCCTCGGACGAGAGGATCCGCGTGTACAGTTGTCGAAGGGGTCGCACCCTGTCGTCGTCGAAGCAGTAGGTGACGTTCCCGTCCCGGTAGCCTAATCTCTGACAGAAATCCTTGGCCTTCACGCAGCTCCTGTTGTAAAATATCGTACCCGGATCGTCCGTTTGACACCCCATCTCCTGCAGCGCGCTGTAACAATCTGCAGGGGCGCGCGCGCGTCTGCGTTACAGCTTTGCCGAGCGTATCCAATATCGTCGCCCTAGTTACGCGATAATTAGGGGGCGATATCAAAGCCATCCAAAGGTTATCGCTGATTGAAACGAAATAGCTGTCGTTTACAGGATACGATGCACCGTGGGGTTGATATCGCGGGTGCGCATACACGCGTCTATATATCCGTTTAATGCACGTATTGTACGTCCGATGTAGGCACTTTGTTACGATCGCCGAGAGACCGTCACTAATTATACCAGGCGCTTTGTTGTTCTCCACCCGTTTATTTTAGAGCGATACTTCACTCTGCGAGGGATTCCCTCTGTTCCCTTATATCACGCAGTATAGTTTGTTATACGACGACGTCGCGATGCTTGTTAAAAGGCGGACAAGTGTTTTTGGACCTTGATATCGTTCGTCGTTTAAGGAATTTTTCGATAGGAAAAATGTGAATCGTTATTCCAGTTTACGATTAAAGATCTCCTCGCTCGAGAAAAGATTGATATTTTGGCGTGAAAGAGATTCTTTCGAAAAATTGTTTTAACCTCGATATTAGTATTGTGGCGCGGTCTTCGAGCATTTACTGCCTTCCGTATGCAATTAGTCTGCCGTCAATTTGGTCTGACTGAAACCTTTAACCGGAAACCCTTGCAAAGCTTTTAAAACTACAGTCGTATCGCATTTCTCTTGTCAATAGATCGCTGTCGTCTCTTTCGAGATCTACTGAGAGAGATTGCTGCTATTGTTGTTATCTTCGATTTCAAAATTGTGATAGCGTACAGTATCTCTGTGTCTAAGCTCATTTTATACAGATTACCATACAGATTACCATGAGATTGGAGTAATTATATGAGTGAATTGGAAATACATGACGAGCGTAAGGAAAGAAAAATGAAGGAATTGTTATCAGCGAGTGTTGAAAGTAGAATGTCATTCGATTTCCTTATATATAAATATTATGAGGTGCGAGAAATTAAAGAATGAGGGTCTGAAGTGAATGAGGTGTGAACGTTTATAATTGTGAAAGTATAATTGTTAATGTTCTCGAGTAAATGTAAATAATATTGAATATTCCAAACTTTATGCGTAAAAATATGTGTGCGCGTGTATGTGAGTGCCTGGAAAACAAAGGAATGCATAGAAATCTGAAAGAAACAATCAAGAATGTTCGACGAATGAATGCATAAAAGGATATGCGCGTAGAGCGCAAGTTAGTTTAAAAAAAGCAACGAAAAGTGTACTTTCTTCAATTATAAATAAAGTGAACCTATCAATTCCTACAATATTCTAATTTAACATTTTCTCCTCCCTTTACGTACACCTAGTTTGGTACGTCCTAAAACGTAGTAATAAGCAGCTGAAGAGGTCGGCTTGTTTGTCAAACCCAAGAAGAGTCGTTCAAACGATCGCGTTCTAATATTGCAAAGCACGCGTTTATCGTGTACACCGCATACTTTGTGTCGTCTAACGTCGTCTTTGTGTAATAATCGCTCGCTGAGGAACATGCTTTAGACGAACACTGATGTTCGTTTAAGGACACTCGAGCCATTCTTCACCCACGTCCATTGACGTGGAACAAAAATTAAATTTTCATATTTTACCTATTTCCCGATCACCCACGTAAAACATAAAACCCATAAAAAGGAGAAAACTCAGCAAAGAAGCTTACATTAATCCCTTTTTCGAAAGGAAGTCTCCATAAAAATTACCTCCCCTCTAAACGTCCATTCGATTCACGTCCGCGGAATCGACTCGCGATAAAATCCACGAAAGTGGACTGATGGATCAACCCTGCGCGGGGGGGTATCGATTATTTAAAAAATCGATCGCGCGTACGGCACCCTTGGCGCGGGGTGGAGAGAGAGAGAGAGAAAAAAAAGGAAAATAACTCGCGAGAGGGCGGGAATATTCTCCCCGCATTATGCGTTTCCGTTCCGCGGAGTGGAGAAATTGAATTCCGAAGAAACGAGCCCTTCGTCATTCGATCGTTTAAAACGGCTCTACGACCTCTTCGGGGTTTATGGCGGCGATAAAATGCCGGTGGCGGGCGCGGTTACGCTACGTTACGCTAAATAACAAGTCGGGGCCAGCAGGCTGTGGCGGAAGCGCGTATTCTAAAATTTACAAGGGGCGGCCGCGCCGCCACCCCGCCTCGTTTGTTATTTCATCGCCGCGCGCTTACCGTTCGTATTGAAATCGTTGTCGCAGTAGGCCCAGCTGAGCTTGGGCATGAACGAGACGAACGTGTAGAACAGCGTCCAGGCGACGATCACCATGTAGTAGACCATTACCAGCGAGATGACGACGAGGGTGGAATAACCGAGGCCGTGCAGCGCAGGCGCCATGCGCCCGAACGCCTTGTTAGGGCCGAGTCCGGAGTACTGTCCGATCGCGAGCTCCAGAAAGAATATAGGTAATCCCATCGTTATCAGCATTAAAACGAATGGGATTAGGAAGGCGCCTGGAACAGGGGAATGGCAACAAGTGGGCGTTACGTGTTGCGCTTGTTACAAAATTAAATATTTCGAGACACGGGGGTTGATCGACCCCTCGCGTTTTGCTCTTTGCTGAAATTTACCGATAGAAACTGCATCGCTGGACCAGCAATATTTTGGATATCTTATCTTTGTTATATTTTAGATATTCTAGCTAATATTTTACTGCAATTTAGCAACAGAAGTTGCCGCTAAATTAGTGATAATTGTCGATCCAGAAAATTTCTATTTCAATAGAAAACTTGAGGGGAACATACACTTCTCAAAAAGTTGCGGTGGAATAAAACCCTTTGCACTCGGCTCCTTTTCAGACTTATTGCTAAAATAGCAATCTTTGAGCAATATTTTAGCAACAGTTTCTATCGCTAACGTCTCTCAGCGATAGAAAATTTCCATTTCAGCAGCAAACTTCAGCGAAACATGCATTCCTCAAAAAGCTGCGCTGGAATATAATTAACCTCCTTTGTCACTAATTAATGCTGATGCCCCTCAGAGAAGACATCCGAGTGCAAAGGGTTAATCGTTACGAAGACAGTAGTCGTAACGATTCAACGAAAATCTATATCTTCGTATTTGGAATAAATTGTACTTTTGTTATCGCGTATTGTGTATGGAATTGTGTCGATACGGATTACGTCAGGTTTAATTAAACGCAACTGTCTCGGAGGTAAGAGATTAGATATTCTAAAAAGTTTCGCATTCCCTCCGCGATTCTTAGAGATTTTCAACTTTTCTCTTAACCAAGTTTTATCGGGGCTTTAAAGTTTGTACTTTAAAATTCGTTTATTGATAATCCTGAGTGAAATTTGGTGGATACGCTAAATGTTTAATTTAAGAAGCGAGGTAGTTTTAACGAGTTTATTGGATAAGAATATTTACTCCCTTAATTAAAAAAAAAAAAAAATAGTAACTAGTATAAAAATTCTAAAAATCGTTGATAGAAATATATATGACACCCTTAACGTTTCTGATTCGTTAGTTATTGGGAACAATGAGATTACGATAACTAATTGGTTAACCAAAAATCTAATCTCTAATTATTTTAATTAAACTTTGTGCTAGGACTGAAAAAACAGTATTACACACTGTGTTGTTCTTTACTTTATCAAAACTCAACAATTGTAATCTTATCGTACGTGTAAACTATGTTCCCACCTTATTTCGTGCTTGAAATTCAAGTACCTCGTCAACGATGAACAAAAGAAAAAAATACTCACATCGTTAAAAAATATCGTTAACAAATCATCGATGAAGATTATGTTAACGAATAAAGCACCCCCTCCGTTTGCTTGTACGATTCGTTGCGCACTTCGACGGAATATCGATTAAAACTAATCAGAGATCTCTGCGAGTTCGATTAACGCGACGAAACACCGCGTTACAATGGAGAGGTTGAAAAACGGCTGGCCACGCTTTTCTGTTTGGCCGTCTTTCATTAGAATCCGCCATCCGAGGAAACAATCAAGAGTCGGGCTCGCGTAAACAGAAAAGAACAAAACAGCGAGAGCGGAAGTAAAATAGAATAATTAAAAGCCAAGTGTTCGGGGATACGCCGACTCTCCGTCTCTTTCCCTCCCCTCCGTTTTCCCCTCCGTTTTCCCCTCCGTCCCTCTTTGCGTTTCGCAAATAAACCCGTCAAAAGAGAGAGGGAGAGAGAGTGAAAGAGAGGCGGTCGTATCAACAGGCATAACCGCACACGCAGCCAGGAAAGATTTATTAAATTTCCCGAGCGCTCAGTCACGAGCTGCCAAACTACGCTTAATTATTCGAATTAGCCGGTTCGTCACGTCGACCACGCGCGTGCACGGTGTTGCGCCCCGTGCTCGCCCACCCTTTCTCCATTTCTCTTCCCTCCCCCCCTTCCGGTTTCCCGTTCGCCTCTTTTTCCCTCCTCCCTCTGTTCCCCTATTTTTTTCCCTCTCTGCCCAACGAAAACGACCAACCGCTAGAATAAATCATTCCGCGTAATCCAGTAGTTCGTTTGCTAGCCCGTGACCGTCTGTTTAGCCAGCGCGAGTAGACGTTTTTCTCGTGCGCGCAACCCTCAACCCCGTCCGCGTGCTGTGTACGCGCGTACGTACACGCACGTTCTGATACGACGGCAGAGCTGCACACAGAGAGAGTGAGAGAGGGGACGAACACATACGTACCGCCGCCATTACGATATACAAGGTAAGGGAAACGCCAAACATTGCCAATGCCAACGGCATACCCGATGCAGGATAGAACAAACTCGGCGGGGTTGGCCCAGCTACCCCGTTCAGGATCCTGCGCCAGCTCCACCAAGGCACCGCCGACGCCCAGAGAAATCCTCTTAGCCTGCCAATAACACAGGTTAACGTCGCATTTGCATCATATAAATTATCGACGAGGCAAAGGTGCGAGGGGCGGGAAGGGGGATGGGATGAGGAAGGCCACAAAGGGAAGACCGGGTGACTACAAAGGGAAGAAGCCCCGAAATCGAGAATCTCGGTGGCCGGGTAGGGCCGTTCCAGCGGCGAAACTGTGGACCTAGGATAGGTAAATGCGAGAGACAACGGGGTATGTACGCGCTGGCAACGGGACAATTCCTGGGGGTGCCAAATGATCCGGGGCAGGGACCCGTTGCGCGGTCATCCGTGTTCTATCTTTCTTTTTTTTACGCGTCGGTTACTTATCGATCATTTAGCCTGTTGGTGGATTTATTTCTGTCTCTTCCATTTTTTTGACTAATTTGTAATAAGTGTTAACCCTTTGCACTCCAGCCTAGTGGCATAAGACATCAACAACTCCAGAACTATGTTAGTTACAAGCATATATATATATATAATGAAATAATTACTTGCTGCAATAAAATGAAGTATTTATTACTTAGCTACCCTATATAAAACAAATTCAAGTTTATAAATCTTCCAAAAAATATTTCAGAAGACCCAAATCTCAAAGTGCAAAGGATTAAAGGTAATTTTAATTACGAGAATTCGATTACGGTTTGAATGAAAAACGATCGTGTTTCTGATGAATGAGTAACGTTGCTCCCGTATTTTAATAATTTAGAAGCGAGCATGTCTACCCCGACGCAGAGAACAGGAATGCGAGCATTGCTACCCGAGGACCGCTCAAGGTATTTATAAAACGAGATTAGGGGAACGTTAGAATCGAGCGAATTTATGTGCAATGACTAACGACACGAGCATCGGGAGTCTAATCTACTCGCACAGTAAGCCACCAGCAGATAAGATCAGACGGAACGCTGTTCTTTTCCGCGCAACGTCGATACCATTATTTCGTCGACGCATCGGGACGCACGCGAACCACCCCGCTCCGTGTGCGTGACTGCGTTTTATCGGATACGCGTCTCAAAGTGTCAGAAGCGTGAGACGAAGTTTCTTTTTTATCAGTGAGAGGAAGTGTGCGTGCACGTCGCGAGATTAAACAGTGACACAATAATTAGGAACTGAATACTTAAGTATTTGTCACTGGATATATGTTAACCCTTCGCACTCGACTCTTTTCAGGACGTTGGCAATAGAAACTATTGCTAAAACAGAAATACTTTAGCACTATTTTCATAATCGTGGAATAAGTTTAACCTCCATAATCACTAATCAATGCTAATGTCCCCTCAGAGGAGACAGGTAAAGGGTTAATCGTATCAAAATCGTACAAAATATATATGCAAGTCCTGGAACAACGCTACTGTTTTCAAATCTTTCACAATCAATCTTTTCCAACAGGAATATCAAACTTCCCGTACTCAATAATTCCATCGCCCACAAAATGGATGGCGATCAATCGACGTCCATCACAGAGTAACCACCCCTACGACCAAAACGAAACTATTCTCCGAAACTATTCTTCGAAAGAGAAGCACACGCGTACACTCGTCCCACTGTTTCATCACACAACACGTGTAGTTTGGTTCAACTTTTGTTAAACAAAATTCTATCCTGATATCCTTCACCACCTAAAAACTCCTTGTTACGCGTCCACGCAGCACCAACAACCCTCGCAGGTGACGGACACGTCGATTGGCTGCGAGCTTACCTTCGACGTCTTCTCCTCGGACTTCGTCATGGCCGCGTCGTCTAAGAATCAGTGGAACGTTCGCAATCGAGACAGTATCGCGACTCGCCTCGTCTTCGACACCGCACATGCGATCGTCTGAACAGCCTCGCACCGGTTAGACAACTATATAACGTCAGATGTCCGAGATAATCGGCAGGTGCCATTATCGAGAGCCGGGTTCCGGTTCCATTTCGTGGCACCGTGCTCACGGATGGAAACATTCGCTGCCAATTCGCGTTTTTTAAATCGAAACTGAGATTTAATCGATTACAATTGCGATCGTACAATATTTATACAGACCTGGTGTTCAATATTTTAACATTTTTATTTAAAATTCAATGTATGATCTGCGCATTTATTGAAACCGTTTTGTGAAGGTTGGTTCTATATAGTTTCTATGTATGGGTAGTGTTTGCGTCAGATTTATCTCGATTAACGATCAAATAGTCACAAAACGCAGATAAAGAATCGGAAGCATCCGTTATCGCGCGCACTCTGACTGATGGCACGTGGCATACTTTAACACTAGAATTACCAAAACAGATCAACTAGTTTCTAATTTCTAATACAAATTCACTTTATCTTCAACTGTGTATTCTTTCATACAATTCCTTTCGTTCTAATCTCTTCCACGCATCTAAATACACTGCAATGGTGGACAGTGCCAACGTTGGAGCCACCCAGAACTCCACAAACAGTGTCACCCACTGCTGCTCGATACTTTCGTCTTTCCTCTCACACAACAAATTAACTAATTTCTACTTTCTAATACAAATTCACAATTTGCAAGAAATGTGATCGAAGAACTTTGTTCATCGTCAACTGTGTACTTTTCCATACAATTCCTTCCATTCTAATCTCTTCCATTCATCTAAATACACTGTAATGGCGGACAGAGCCAACGTTAAAGCCACCCAGACCTCGACAGAAAATGTCACCCACGACTGCTCGATACTTTCGTCCTTGGTCTCGATTCGCGACGATTACGACATTAATAATGTCTTCTCTGAGATGACATCAGCATTGATCAGTGATTACGAAGGACGAACTTATTCCACCGCAGCTGTGTGAGAAATGCATGTTTCGCTGAAGTCTTCTATTGAAGTGGAGGATTCTTCATTGCTGGAAGACGTTAGCGATAGAAATTATTGCTAGGATATCGCTAAAATAGGAATAGTTTCTGCTCTTCTTCCAGGAAGGAGCAGAGTGCAAAGGGTTAAAAGCACGCAGCCATCGAGGCGGGCACGCGAGGGACGCCTACACGCTCGAACGGGGTCCAAGGGTGTCCCACATCGGTCGCCCCCATTTTCCGCGGGCTCTCTCTTGTTTGAACTCCGATACGCGGCATAGTTGCGGAGTTATTGAACCGGCTGGGCACGGGCGATCGTTTTGACACGCGTGCTCGAGCGTCGCGCGATAAAAGTTCGACAGGAATGTTTGGACAGCTCCGTTCGCGGCGGTACGATCGATCTGTCGCTGATAAACCTCGCGTGGCTGCCGCGCCGCCTCGTATTTATGTACGTACACCACGCCAAGTCCGCCATCGACGGTTCAAACGAGCCGCGAACCTTCGAGCCGACTCGTTCGACGAAGCCCTAGCTGCGCGCCCTCCGCTTTGAGACCAGAGACGGGGTTGGACCCGGGACTTTCGAGTTACGAAACGCGTTCGAGTTGCGAACAGCTGAAAGTTGGCGAAAGTGTGGCCTGGCATTAGCTGGTCACTTGGCAAATGTTAATTAACCGACAGGGGAGCGGAGTTGCGTTCGAATCGTTCGATCCTCCGACGACTGGGCTGCGACCTTTTTACTTTGGGGATCTGTCGACGCTCGAAGCGTGCTCGACGATATCGTTCAGAGCCGGAAACGTTATTCATCGATGGAAGTCAGGAATTAACGACTTCACGCGTAACACCAGGAAATCCGATAAAACGGGGAATCGTCGCGAAATTCGCCAACATTTTCGCGCGTTATCGTTTGCTTATCGTTATTCAAGAATAATGGCGGATCACGGAAAGCGTAAAGCAAGCGGCGTCGTTAAGCGCGCGTTATAAAGTAATTAACTGGTGTTCAAACGTCAATGATCGGAGTTGCATCAGGGATTTCACGGAACAGTGTTTCGATTTCTCTTGCCTGGAAAAAAGAGTGTCCCTCTCGAACGACGCGCTCGATTTGAAGCGAATTTACGAGCTATTCTTCCGCGGGATTAAACGTAAGCGCTTTCCGCGAATCTTTTTACACCTGAATCTCGCGCCTCGACGACAACGACGACGCGTGTCAGATAACGATCATAAGAATACGTCGCAATAATGTCCCAGACGAAACAACTCGTATTTGCATAGGTCTTCTGGTTATTTTGTAATCTGAATCGCTCTGACTGCTGTGTAAAGTCAGCCAGTGACAGTTTTTCGTTAACAGATAAAACGATGCGACTTCGAGAGATATCGAAATAGAATAATCCGTGACAATGGCCGAAAGGTATTCTCGCTTGATCCGCCGAATCGATCGCTCCAAATATTACCGATTACGTTCACCAGCGCAATAAATAACAAATCGTTCTGATTGATTAATGATTGATAAATTAAATATTGAATCTGTTAAACAAATACGCGAGAATGGATGAGTGTGCGCGTGTAATGCGAGCGATGATTTGGAAATGAATGACAAGCGTATGAAAAGAAACACGAAAAAATCGTGACGAGCGAGCGCTGAAGTTGAATGTAATCTAGAAATGTATTTTGCAAAGATTAAGTCAATTCGTTTTAAACCACGATTTCTGCGAATGTATAATACGAGTACGAACGTAAAGATTACTAGATTCGACTCGTTTTAGTCTGTTTAAGGAAAGGCTGGGGGAAAAGCTGGAATTTCGAGCAAGCTCGAGCAGCGAATGTATAAATAGGAGAGGATAAAAGTTTGATCGGTGGGTATGCGTCATGTTATCGACGAATCGGTTGCTTAAAACGCCTGACTTCGTAACACCGTAGGACGTGAAATATAAATCCCTTGAAACGCTTCGTATCGGCGTCAGAAATGCGTTTCAATATTCCAACACGTTTAATGTAGCGCGACACTGTTCAGCTTCCATTTACGTCAAACTATGGAGATCTATCAATATTCGTCTATAATACTTCAAAAGCCTACACGGAAAAGAGTGTAACTCGGGGGATCGCGGCTGCAAAGAAGATTATCCAGAAAACGAGTGGTTCGAGGGCTCAGTGTTCAATTTTGTTAGCTCGTTGCAAATTGTTAGCCACGCATGGTCCATGTTCAGCTGAAAGTCGCTGGCTTTATTTCTGGTGAAAATAACTCGAATAAATAGCGAAAGGTGATTTGTAAAACACGATACCATGCGTGTAACAAATGTGTATAGATAACACTTTAAGTAACCGGATTATTTCATAATTTTGATTAACGTGGATTACTTCAACATGTCAACGTAGAAACGAAAATGGATCTTGTGTTAGAAAATAGAATCCTGGATATAGACAATGAAAAAAGAAAAGAAAACTGTTTATACCTAAGAACCTGAAGGAAAAACACTCGCAGACTTTGCGTCGCCATTTTCCTTTGAACAGGAGGACACTGTCGAACGTCCTCACTTTTCGTATAGCTCTCCAATCGAACAGACACGCTCCTGAGTCTCAGAATAAAGAATAAAATTTGTGTCTACAAATTCAAAGGAACTTTTATTTCGTTCATCCATTTCCAACAGCAACTAAAAATGTAGACTTTGAAACGCGCGTAGAAAGCTACTTCCTGTTCCCTCCCAGAGCCAATGCGCATTCAAAACTAGATCCAGCAAAGATACAGAGAAAATAATCGGAACGATACCTCGAAAACTTGCGATTTTACTATAAAACGTGTTCGCGCTTCGAGCAAGAACGAAACCTTTAATCTGGCCTCTTCGAACAGTTCGCGAAACCACCCCGTTCTCCCAGCCCACGCCATCCCCCAACGCAAACACAGAAACCGCTGATTACCTCGAAAGAAGTATAGCGCTCGGTCTCGCGTGGCCGTGGTTCCCAAAAAAGGAAGAAAAAATAGAGAAGAGAGCGCAATAATAATCTCGGATGATTTCCCAGACGATTTACAGCGGCGGTCGACCGCGGCGGCGGCCATTTGAGATTCCGAAAGTTGAATTCCGAGATGAAAGAACGTCGAAGGGAGAGGCGACGCGCCATTTTATCGCCGGGACGGGAAAAACAGGGGAAGAGTTTTATACCCGCCGAGCGAAGGATGATCTCGCTATCTGTCGATCGCGCATACGACCACGTCCCGCGGAGGGCCGCCATTTTCGAAGGGGAGACGGACAAATCTGCTCCACGAGTTCCGGATAAAAGGAACGATTTGCAAACTTGCTTCCTGGCTGCGCGTATGAGGGTGCCACGGATACATTGCCGTGCAAAAGTTTGAGCTTGCGTGCAGGTGGAAAGGTGGTCTCAACCCTTTGCGCTTGGCTCCTTCCTAAATGTTGGCAATAGGGACTGTTGCTAAGATAGCAATCTTTGAGCAATATTCTGTTTCAAGAAATATTCAGAGAAACATGCATTTCTCGAAAAGCTGTGATGGGATAAGTTTAATCTTCGTAATTGCTAATCACTTCTGATGTCCCCTCAGAAAAGACATTCGAGTGCAAGGGGTTAATATCGCGATTTTCTAGCGATAGTAAAGAGTTACTCGGTCTTTGTGTTCGCTAGCATTCTCAAAAATTGCATTTGGCTGTAGGAATCCCTATTTTTGAGAATGTAGAATTTCAATCGTGCCGTCTGCGTAGCGTTCTTTGGTGGTATGTGACTTTGTTCTGTTTTCCACTTTAGTAGTTTCCATATTCAATACCAGAATATTGAGTTTATTCAGTCCCACTGTTGCAAACTTGAAATCAAAGGCCAAATTCTTGACCAGTGTTCTTGCTGCGAGAGGAACGCGCGACGCGCTGTCTGATTAGAATTGTCTTCATCTACTATGATCATAATGGCGCGTGTTTGGTTAAAGTCGCGAGACAAATGAACCTAGAATCATTGGTCTAAGGAAAGTACTTCTCTAATTCATAAATTCTCGCTTAGAAAATGTTTACTTATGTTTAAAGAAATATTAGACCATATGATTTGTGCTTAAACGCGAAAAGAAAGAGCGTCGAGTGCGTCCAAACCTCTGAGCGGACGAGTAATCGCGTGGAAAACAAAAATGGGTGATTAACTCACAAATTTCGTGAATTATTCAGCCTTCGTGTATGGAATGCGCGAGCCGTGAAATATTTCCGGGGATTTTCGCGGAATTAACTAACGCGGATGGTGTTAAGGAATTTGCATCGAAGCTTGCCTTTGTGTGGAAGAGATTGCGCGAACCATGGCGGATTCGAAATGATAATTCGAAAATTGATAATCTCCGCAACGAATTTACGTAATCCGTCAATTTAACGAGTTTCTATATACGTTTCTACAAATTTTATTTTACGAACAACGAAGATACGAGCATTTGTAGAACCGACTGTACACCGTGCGCGATATACATGGTATCAAGACTAGACGTAGCGCAAATTTCTCAGTCTCTCTTCACTGACAAAATGACAAAAAATCTTCAGAAATAAATCTCCATTTCGGGAGAAGCGAAAATTATCAAAACGCATTAAAGCGTTACTTTTAATACGACACGGGGGATCATTTCGTAACGCGAAGTGGAACAGGGAAATGCTCTTCGCCACACACTTAATGAGACCTTCCTTTGTCATCATATCGTGCACCCTTTCGCGGAAATCCAGCCGAAAAATTTCTGCCGGACGCGAAATAAAAATGGCCAGGCGTCGCCTCTTCCATTTACGTCCTCGCGGAACGCAAAACCCGAGCGAAACCATGCGACCAGCAGCCGAGTTCCAAACGCGAAGACCAGCAGGAAAGGAATCTCTGGCGAATAACTCAATCGACATAGAAAGTCGTTCGACAAACAAAAGACTGCTGGGCTCCGATTCACTGTTCGGGTAATCCGATCAACCGGTTCCTTTTCTCCCTGCGACTGTTCTAAGATACGATCAGTACATCCACGGAGGAAAAGGAAGCGGAGCGATGTTCGCCAAAGATTCGTTTCCTCGTGGAGATTTTTCAGAACGTCGATGTGATTCGATAAACAATGCGTTCGATAACAATTGCGTTACCAAGAGCATACACAAAAGTGTAGACACAATTCGTTGACAGTGTTCGTATTTCGACTCCATTTTAAGCAGACGCAAGTTGCAAAGGATTTGGAAGAAGCCACCTGAATAATTCACCTACTTTTAAAATAGAAAATTGCATCTGGCCAAATTTGTGGTTTCGAGAAAACGCGTCTAAAGTTTTGATTGTCGTTAATTACTATCTGCTATTTTTACAACTATATCTATTTGTGTTTCTTCTGAAATATTTACACGATTCTTCTCGAGTATAATGATGATATTTTAAGCATCATTAGAATAAATTCTAAATACTTTGCAGAGTGTCAGACAGACTCTTAGAAAATTCACTTTATTTGCTGCAATTTTATTACTGTTCGACATCGTTTTCCTAAGACATTCAGAATTGAAACGGCAACGGCGGAACGTTCGAGAGGGGTGGTTTATAGGCAATTAATTAAAGTTCAGCCGACGGATTAATAGGACGCGTTTCACGGGCATCGATCATTGAAACGAAGCAAAGCGGAGAACCGTTTTTCCGAGCCACGCGAAGCGATAGAACGGGCCTTTAGCGGGCGGGTATTCGCGCGAGAGCGTTTTTAAACTGCGTTTCGATTTTCGCACGGCAATCGGTCAATTTCGAGAGCACCAATCGAAAAGGGAAAAATAACGGCGGGCAAATAAGCAGGCGGGCGTGCGCGCGAGCAGCCGAGCAAACAAACAAACAAACGAGCATGCAAACAAACGGGTAAACGAACAAAAATCGAAGCCGCGAGGTCGTTATTGCGACTCACAACGATGTAATACCGCCAGGAAAAGCGATATCTAGTACTCTCTGTCAATACACGCCGTTAGCTTATCGTAGGCCGCTTTATTGCGACGCGATCGCGTGCTAGCATCGACGAATACCTCTCTCTCGCTTTTTTTTTTCCACCAGCGACCGCACGGTTTCACCTAACGGGGAACGAATCAACGTTTACCCGTGCATTAAGGGTGGATTCTGACCCGACAGGCCCACAAAATCGTAATTATTCAAGAAATGAACGAAGCTACGAATTTTTTACGATTACTCGCGTTCAAATCTCGACTCCATTTTAAGCGCACGCAGACTGCAAAGGATTCGAAAGAAGCTACCAGAATAATTCGTTGGCTTCAACAAAATCGTTCGATACAGTCGGGAAAACTTAATTTCGAGGAAAACACGTTTGGAGTTCGGCCATTTTGGTACCTGCACGCTCTAGTTCAAACTAGGGCTGTTGACTCTGGCCAAGTATCTGAGATACCCGGTCAATAATTGCGTCGGACCGCATAAAGCAGTGTTGGATATCTCGAGACGATCGAGTACCTCATGCAGCCTAACTGGCTATCCATCCAAGAAATTTAACAAATTTAACAAATTCCTGTCAACTTTCGTCAGTAGTTTTGATTTAAGACAACTGTATCTGTTGGATTATTTCAATATGTCTACGTAGAATCAAAAATGAATCTTGAGTTAGGAAACAGAATCCTGGCTATAAACAGAGAAAGAAAAAAAGAGAGCTTTCAACTGTTTATACTTAAGAGCCTGAAAGAAAAGTGCGTGCAGACTTTGCGTCGTCATTTTCCTCCAGATTTCCTGCCCTCGCAGTTCGCACAGCTCTCGAAGCGAACAGACAACCTTCCGACTCTCAGAATAAGCAATAATTTGTGTCGAAAAATGCAAAGAAACTTGTGTTTCACGTACCATATCCAATATCTTGAATCTGCGTGGAAAATTCGCCGACTGATCGAACTTATTACTGCAAGCCCTTCATCAGACTCTTCAGAAAACATTTAATACCACGCGACTCCTCCGCGCAAATCCCAGTCAACCCCAGTCCGCTGTCAACATAAAACATCCCCATTAACGTCGCGGATAAAACGAGACGCGCGTGCGAGTCCCTCTTCGTTGGGCGGCAAAAGGGAGCTGGAATTCCCGAAAAAAATCCTCCGAAACCCGCGCGCTCGGCTGGTTTTACACGACCGTAAAGTAGGGGACGGAAATAATCAAGTTTTTCGAAGCGCGATCCAAGCGGACCAGCCCGTTAACCGTTAAATCTACAGGAATCGATACAGGGGAAGTCGCCGCGTGCGCCCCGGCCTCGGCGAATGAAATTAACAGAGAAGCGACCACGACGGAAGGGATGCTATTGGGCAAACTTGGTAAGCTTGCGTCAGGTTCAATATAGTCGGGGTGGCACGGCAACGGCTATCTACCGCTCTATATGTGTACCGTTTTAAGCCCGCCGTTTCAAACATTTGGCCAACGGGTGATTATATTACACGAGCGCGTAACCCCGTGATGCAGCGAGGCGGAGTTGAGGCGCAGCCTGCTGGACGCGTCCCCGTGCGTTCCCGTTTCGTTCGATTTACGGTCTAGGTCAGTGATTAGCGAACTTAAAGTTAACCCTTGAACTTTAACCCGTTGCACTCCCTTGTCGAGTGTGACTCGACATCGGTAAATAAAAAGAAGGAGCAGATATGAATTTCGCAAATGTAAATTGCAACACAGTTTGAGAGCTATATTAGTAGAGAAAATTGCTTGCGAGTAGCGGTGAGGAACTGCCCTTTAAAGTGAATTGGAAAGTAATTCAGAGTGCGAAGGGTTGAACTTGTAACTTAAGTTCAAACTTAACCAGTTGTACTCGGCTACCTCTAGGATGTTAGCAGTAGAAACTATTGCTAAAATAGCAATCTTTGAGCAATATTTTAGCAATGGTTGATAACTGGTACATCAGTTATTGTAATTTTCTCAGAGGGGTCGAAATGATCCCTCGATAAACCCAGCGTTAACATTTGTACGTGCCTCGTTGCATTCAGAGAACACGCATCGAACAGTTCTAAACGTAAAACAAATTTAAACATCGTACGATTTAACAAACACAATTGTAGTCCCTGAATTTGCTTCACGAGATGAAGAAGATCGTAGACTTAAGAACCATGACTGCATCTCGCGAGCCCCCCGCCAGTTTTTAATTTTCGCTTAGCTGGGAAGCCCATCGCCGCGAGCATTGTCCGAGCGTATATCATCCGCAATTTGTTATCCACCCCTGGCGCGTACGCCGTTTCAATTCATCCTCCGCTTTACTTTCCCGCATTCCCGTTCGCGCCGTATTTATTTGCATAGCGTTGTACTCGCCCCGGTATTATACAGCACCGCGGTAAAGCTCCTCTCGAGCTTGGTCGGCTTTAGCCTCCCCTCGACTCTACTTTAACGGTGAAAAGCCAAATGGCACGCGCTCCGCGGCGCTCGAGAGGGCCGTCGATCGAAAAGCGACGTTTTATGCGCTCAGCTTGGCGCTCGTCCGCCGCGATATCCTTACGCGTTAATAAAAGTGCACGGAACGATAATCGCGCTCGAGCTTCCCCATTCACGAGCGCGTTTCCCAGCCGCGCGATAGGTTTCGAGTGGTAATGCGAATACCTATTTTCCCGACGGACCACGTCGGTACGGTCAATAATTAAGGAGAAACAGCCGGACGCTACGGACGAGGGATACTCTCTCGTCGTCTTTGCCGACGCGACTGTTTCTACTTTCGCGCTGTTACTAGTGGCTGGCCATTATCGATATTTACTACCGCCGTTCCGCAGCGGCCGATCCAAGGGCTCGAGAACACTTGGCTGGTAAATATTACAGTATTCTTGCCCGAGGAGCTCGTTGTTAACCCCGTTGTTAACCCAAACGACGTCTCTGGCACCTTGGCGCGTTTTCGATGCCAAAAAGTGCGATTTAAGAAGCTACTTAACGGGTTTTAACAATCTTGTTTTGTTTATAGCGATAGGGTACAGGACCAGGAGAAATTACAAAACTAGGAAGAAGGAAATATTTTCATTTTGAGATCATGCGAGATGTTTTACTTCTAATCGCTGTATGTATGAGGAATCGAATGAAATTAAATGGTATTGATATGGAAAACTTCTCTCAATGTATTCGCGCGTCAAGTTTTGAAGCGATAAATGTGAAAAGTGTTTCATCAGATGCGAGAGAGAGGAAGAGAGAGCTTTTTTATAGTTTGTAAATTGTTAAAGTTTCAATAAACATCCTGTTATTGTTAATTAACTGATTAATCATTTAACTACCTGTCTAGCAATCCTGGAATGACCAATCCCAATCTTCTAACGAAAAGAAAGTAAAGTAAAGTCTTGCAAATGCCTGCACCTTCCAAGAAATGGTAAAATAGGAATATCTTCTACGTCGCCATGCTCTGCTGGTATAAATTTCTGAAAATTAATGGATATTCAGCGGTGAATACAAAAGGAAACTTAAACTAGAGTAACATAGTACACTATCTATAATCCAATGTAAAACTTCCAAGTCCTGAAAAGGACTCGAAAAATTTAAAATGGATTATAAATAACTTAAATCTAATACGTAGTCCTTAGCTTGATATCGTTTTGGAAGAACTGATCTTTCGAAAACGTTACCAAGGAACCAGGCCCACCAAACGAGGAGGTGACTACGCAGGGACCCATCTCTACAATTCTAATTTCATCTATTTTTTATTATACGTGACCTTAGCCCTGGACTGCCATAACCTTAGTTTATTTGAACATCAAATTCAAATCCATAGCGCACTTTTCCAAATCCACGAAAGATTTTAAGAAGTTGCAGTATGGACTTTATAAATCGCTAAAACTAATCTACTTGAATTAGAAATGCCATTGTTTTATCTAGAGGAGAAAAATATAGATATTTTTAAACGCAATGTACAACAATGTAGCAAAATCTTAAACAAGAACAATAGAATAAGAGGTAAGGAAATAAAGCTTGGTCTCCGATTTTCAAATCTTCCATCCAAATTTTTTCTATCCTTTTTCTTAGAACTCTTACGCCATCTCTGAGCCGTTTTACCAACACTATTCTTACGCAACAGTCGATAAGTAATCGATTCAGCATTTTGATAGCTGAAAGAGGAAGAAAACAAACACAAGATTATGACAGTTCACAATTTGTACATATTTTCCAAAAATGGAACATTATTGTATTACGCGGAATGGAATAGGTTGAACAAATCTGGTATTACAAAAGAAGAGGTGTGTACAAATAATTGCGTAGAACTATCGTTTTGTAGTTACAATATTTTCTAACCTGTTCAAATTTGAATATTCTGTAAATTAGTACGTATAAGAATAAAGAATAAGTATTTATTTGATGTATTGTTACTAATTTTCATGTTTATAAATAGAATTGTATAAAATTTAGGAAGCAAAGTTAATGTATGGAATGTTGTTCTCCATCAAATCATTTGTAAGTAAAATTTCTCCGCTGGATCCAAAGGAAGGATTTTTATATTACAAAACCAGTAAATACACGTTGCACTACTTCGAAACTCCATCTGGATTAAAATTTGTATTAAATACTGATAACGCTACTCAAAATGCAAGAGAGCTACTGCAGCAATTGTACAAAGAGGTGAGCGACTAAATTTTACAATTTTTTTGCCACTACATCACATATTTTGTACAAGTATTATTAAGCAAACATAATTCTACACAATTAATTTTTTGCAGGTTTATTTAGAGTACGTTGTAAAAAATCCTCTGTGCCAATTAAATGAACCTATCCAAAGCGAGCTGTTTAAATTGAAAGTCGATGAACTATTTAAAAAGTCCCCCTTATTTTTAAGCAGGTCCATGTAGCTTAATATTATATTTATGACTGTAATATATTGGAAAAAAAAAGAATGATTTATCAAGTTATTCAGCTTCCCAAAATTCATTCCATGACACATCTAATTATTTGTTAGTAGATATTTACAGTAAACAATTAGAGGTGCAACTAATAAAAGCTAAATGAAAATTATACACCATAAAAATACTCTTATAATTTAAATGAACTTACATGATTATTTCGTTATATTTACGAATTTACATTTATCATAAACGAAACGACGATTCGAATGATACATTCTCGTGTACATTGAACTGTGATCTTGATACAGAATGTACAGTAACTAAACGAATTTAAAGAAGCTAATACTAAATGCCGTAAAAGTATAAGTTTATTCCTTGCGGATTTCTATAAATAATTTAGATTTAACGCATTAGAATTGCACCATTCTTTATATCAACGAAACGTACCTTCCTTCACTTCATATATTTAAACCATTATTTGAAATATGTAAAAATATTGGTAAAAATTCATACTTTTAAAAATGTTCCTACGTTAAATTTGCCTTTTTTTTTGTTACTTTATATGATGTACTAGTTAATCTAGGCACACTTTCTCAAAGCATACCTTATTTAACTAAAACATCTACTCTTACTTATATATAAAGATTGCATGGCAGCTTATGTCATATTTCACAATTCGGTTTTTTAGATATACGTTTCTATTTTTTTTTTGTTTTTTTTTTACATGTATAAGCTTTTCATATACAATTATTTTCAATGAGACCTATGACATCAGCTCATCCAAGTACGTAACGGAGAAGTTATACTTACGAACAAGAAATTTTACGTATTAAGACAATTTTACAAAATTATGTACACGTATATTGAAGTTTGTAAAGAACTTGAAACTAAATGTATATGAAACATACAATAGCTAAAACATGCTTACAATATGTTTCTTATTATGATGTTAGTGGCTGGTGATTAACGGTACGTAAATAT
Organism: Xylocopa violacea; assembly: GCA_963969225.1. NCBI lineage: Eukaryota > Metazoa > Arthropoda > Insecta > Hymenoptera > Apidae > Xylocopa > Xylocopa violacea. The sequence goes on along the minus strand of CAXAJV010000021.1, from coordinate 6,476,157 downwards.
ATGGGCAAGAAAATCAAACCTAAAGTTTTAATAAAGCACCTGAAATTATTAAATATTTTAGTCACACTGGGATTAATAATAAATAATCGTAATGCTGAACATGGTAGGCTACCACAAATCTTCTTTTTATAGTAATGTTAATTTCTTTTCCTAAAACACTGTAACATTTACTGTTAAGGCATTCTCATTGCCTTCAAAGACGTACGTTATACTACATATATTTCCATACATCAAGGGACAACATTTAGAAAATGTTCATGTACAAAGGCTCTTATGATACTTGTACAGGCTCTGCCTCGATGATTCTATCGAGCCGTGTATGACACTAAAGTAAACGCAGCGCTGCATCTATAAATGAGAAATAGCTTTATCTAGTACCACCTAGAGCTATTTAAAGACATCCAAATAGTATCACTTACGACCGGACAGAAACCGGAACAGCACGTTCGTTTAGTGTCACGTATCGTGACAAAATCACTGAGGCACTCTGCAAATCTGGAAATATGACTGACGAATTGACAAGTGTTATCATGCATAGAAAATGATAATTGTTATCTTACGTAAAATGCAACTTTATAAAGCGTTTATAATTCTTTTTTTTTCACACAATTACTTCTTTTCATGTCGGGTGAAAATGTCAATCTCTTTTTTACGGAGTATCGCCTATCGCTATATAGAAAAAGTCTAACGGATTCAAAGTTTTGCATTTGTGAACATTGCGTTTTGTATATAAGAACGTAATTTTTTCGCGCATAACAATGTTTACCTCTTCCGAAAGAACCATTGGCACAAAATGGCAATTGTTTTCGCCATAAAACTAATTTTGAGACCTTTTTTTTTGCAACAAATGTGAGAGGCCTGTGACAATATGTATTATATATATTATACTACATATATTTATACACACGCACATCTGAAATGCGAATGCACACGCTACTTACTTCGATGTACTTTGCCTGGCAAAGTTAGTCTTAATTTGTTCCCTCTATTGCACTCGTGATACATTTGTACATGGTGTGCATAAATATAGTAATTTCAGCATTAATGCACGCACGTGGTGTACATTTAAATACATATATACACACATATGTAAGTCAAAGTATAATCGTGTCGCATCGCAAAGAACGTAGTTTGGTTGTTGTCGATACTTTTCGTACAAAGTGTCCATAAAATTCTTATCCATTTCATAGAAATTATTGGAGGAAGAACAAAACTTCAAGAGCACGTTATCAAAGTTACATTTTAATATACAACTGCAACAATTTCTTCCACTAGTTGCTAAAAACAGATACAAGTGCAATTATTAAGGAATCACATCACTCAAACTGTGACAAATTTGAGATATGCAGAGGTGTCAAAGTGCTCAACATGTAATCTAATTAATTGAATTTTTATGTTCATTTATAGCAACTCGTAAAAGAAGTTGTTGCAGTAGTATATTACGATATTACTTTAATATTCTTCTGAAGCTCTGTTCTTCTTTTAACAGCACCTATAAAATAAATAGGGACATTATAGATACTTTGTACATACAAAATGGGATAGTACGAATTGCGTAAAAGCTGTTTCATTCACATCATTCTCATAATTAGTAGAACGAAATGGCACTCTGTAAAGCAGTAAAACATTAGGACATGGAAATTAAAGAAATCAAATTGTAGCGAAAACTGCGAATAAAACTGAGACAAACTCATTGGAGTATCAAAAGAAGCGAAATCGATGAAAACCGCTGAAACAGAAGCTACAAAAACGACCATGGTCGTACTTAATAATAAGGCTATAAAAATAAAAGCTAAATCGTGATCAATTACTAAAAATGCTGTGGTCCGCGAAAGTAAACTAGAAAGTTCAAATCACGGCGGAGAAGTATAAAAAGATAGCTAAAAAAAAGAGAAAACCTGTGAAAGTGATACCCAGAAAATCAGAAGTCAAAGCGGATGAAGAACTTAAGGGTAAATAACGGACTTAATCCTAAAAAAGAGCTACCAGATGAGAGAAAATTTAAAAACATCAGCTACAAAAAAGGAAAAATAAGGAGGCAGGTAAACCGAAAGACAAGTAGAAACAATGGCCGTCATGAATATCGACACAAAAAGTGAAACTGCCAATAACAGAGCCACTAATAATGAGATTGAAAATACACTTATGGTAGATACGCATTTCTACATGTCTCGTATTTAAAAGACGCATGTACAATATTACATAAATACTCAGTCTTTATTTTTTTAAGAGCGTGTATCTTCCTCTGCGTTACTTGTACCGCATGCCTCGTCTGAAGGTGTGAATAGACGAGCACCGTTATTCTGTACTCCTACAGGTTCTTCTATCACCGACAATCGCTTTTCGCGATCCGTAGATACTGTAGAACTATAGAAGAAGACATTTCTTAAAGTGGCAACATTAACCCGTTCCCGTGACACGTTATCATCCGTCGACGAGTCAACCTTTGATTCACTGTTAGAACTCCTGGAATATAAATCAATAACATGTGACAATAATGTAATCGTCATCTTCTCTAACTCGCTGTCCTATAATAGATAAATAATAGCGTAAATTATACTTTGACGTGGACATAACAAAAATATTAAGAACATCATACAATTTGTTTTACATTTGGTCATTAACTTAAGAAACTGAATACACTTAAACACATTCTATTAAAATTTCGAATTTCTTACCTTCTCTTTGTAAACGTAATCTACTTAAAAATTGCGAACAAAAATGTGTACGTATAATTTAAATTAAACAGCACATAAACTCAATATTTAAAACATTGTAAGGCAGCGAGTTAAGTTCTAAAATATCCAAATTTTATCATACTTCGTAGCCTTCTGAGCATTCGTGTCTTGTTCGGCCTCTTTGTTGCGTTTACGTCGCGCAGAGGTTCGATTATTCACTCCACTGGTATTGACAACCCCTTCCTGATCTGCTTCGATGAAACTGACATGATCGTCAAACCTGACACGTTCAGAACCTTCGTCCTCTCCGCAGACAGTCCAATTACCTGAATCACTGCACTGACGATCCAACGTCGGCTTACGTCTTGTACGTTTCGCTAAGCCAGGCGCTACTTCTTCGAGCGAGCTCAAAGATGTAGCTTGTCCAGCCGAGTCCATATGGCCTCCTGCAACAGAGCCCGTTCCTTGGTCTCCTTCTGTACTTCTGCCACCGCTAATAGAACTGCCATCCATCTGAACAATCAATATCATTAAAGTTAACGATTGGGATTATTCCTTACGATAGTATACAGGATGCTCTAACGGTGAGCACTCACAGTTTTTCAACTGTGTTTGCAATAGTGTAGTGCAAAAAAAGTTAGTAACCAACATTTATTTGTGTTCAGTAGAAAATACACAGACGCAACAAACATTTCGAAAAGACATTTTTTCATACTTTTCAATACCTTTTTTTTTTGTGACACACGTACGTGCAATCATGCTGCGTGGTTCCATTTAAACACATTCAAAACAATTCGAGAAACATTTTCGCAATGTTTGTTGCCATTATATGTTATCTACTGAACGCTAATGACTGAGAAGTCGGTAATTTATTTAGAATACTTTAAAGTTGAGAACAGAGCCAGCCAGTGCTCTCGTGGAAGCTGCGCCATCATCCAAAGCAATAGATGCGTTCACAGACTTCTCTGATAAACTGGTCGCTGCAGACGCTGTTTCGCTGCACAAGCTGAATCGTTGGGTAGACGTCACGTCTGCTTGGACTTCCAATCTGCGTTTAAGAATAATAATCGTAGGTGTAATATCTGGTTAATCGCAATTGTTGCAGAGATAGAAGAATTACACTTTACCTCTGACCTCCTGGAAGGACACTGGAAGCTATACTTCCCGCGAGACTGGTACCAGCAAGAGCTACGTTGCTGGCGCTCTCGCGGTCGTTTTCACGACCCAATTTTTCCAATTGACTTCCGCTACCTAACGAAAGCGAAGCTTCTCCTATCGAAGGATTACCGCCACGGTGACTCGCAACATCTATCGATGCTGCATCTACAACAGAAACTACGCTTTTAATTACATCTAATTTTACACATTGTTCGACTGAAAGAAGCTTTACGAATAAAATATCGAACTCTAAAGTGTATAAATGATCTGATAAGATAAAGTTCTTAGAACATAGAAATAAGAAGCACGGATTGCATTACAAGTTAACACGACTTTTTAAAATCTAGCTTTAAATGTGTATTCTCGACGCGCTGCAAAAGTAGACCGTTTATTTTGATCGAAACTCATAAATACTTTACAAAAAAGGACACCTGCATCAAACATTTATGGAAATTTATGCGCCGTTCAGACGCGAGTAACGCTTAAAGTGTTAAAAATATTTTAACGCTTTCGCGTATCATAAATATGCCGCGTGCTAAGAAAAAATAAAATACAGCAGCTTCTTATCTAATTGCAAGATATTTATACCTTTTTGCTGCCGTGCGCTGAGAAACTTTATTGTTAAGACGATGTATATGAATTTACCTCCACCGTTGCGAACGCCCAGAGAGCCCATAAGTTCGTTTTCGTCGTCGAAATCGAATCGTACTCCCGTACCGTTCGTGGAGACACCGCAACCTCCGCTTCGGCAAAGGGAAACAGGAACCACGCCATAAACGTAAAATAATAAAATTGGTACACCGATACCTACGGCTAAACCAGCTAAAATGGGCGACACCAGAACCTGCAACAAATTTAATTACGCAAGAATTAGTTCTTAATTCGAATTTTTATTACAAATTACCAGATTAAATAAGCTGAACGAACAGTAATTTAAACAGGAGGACAAAAGGTTCGTTTCGTCGAAACGAGGCACGATTGTTATTCAGGATTGAATAACGAAAATTGAAATGTAGAAAGCCTGCGGTACGTTACGAACTTTCGATCATAGTTGATCCATTGTTGCGTTATTTCATGCAGCCGGAAGTTTCTCAATGCCTGCCCTATAATACAGAATTGCGTATTTCCCTCTACGACGCACTCTTTCCCGAAAACAAAACGGAGTAATTAACGGAACATTTCGGATATGCTTCGCGAATCAACCGCGATCCAATTTTTGCTCGCGGAAATACGGAAGAACGCGACTCTGAGCGGGTGTTCCAATTAAAATTGCAAATGTATTTACATAATCCGTACGACCAAATCTCATTATACAAATGCGATGAAGCACCCTGATCAAAGTTTTTCTAGCCAACGAGTGCAGTGGTATCAATTGCGTCGAAACACGCAACATCAACATTCTTTGTACTGTACAAATTCATTTTTATACTTTGAACAAGTTTTTCGTTTTCCACGCAGCGTGGATTTACGAGATCGTTGTCGATAAATCGTTAGCAATTCCTTTTTACACATTAAAAACTATAGGCAGTTGTAATAAACACGTCTTACGTTAGAAAATAGTACGCAGACGTCTTAAAGATTTCTATTCCAGATGTTTCAAGTTGTATAAGATCGACATTCCGACGACATGTGACATCCACATTCTCGAGACTTAATGACGTGAGTTTTATTGACATGTCAGCATCCTCAAAACGAGACACAAAGTCTCGTCCAGTCCGGATTACGTCCACTCGCGACGTAAGTCGTTTAAACCAAAAATGGACGTAGGACGTGCTGTGCTATCTAGGAATACATACATTTAATGAAAAGTATAAGCTCTCTCATCAACTTTAACGATGGAAAAATTGAAGATTCGTAAACGATAGCAATTTAACGAGATCCACTGAAATCTACTTGACTTAAATCGTCCATTACATTCAGACCAGTCAAATGAATAGCAGAGATTCGCATTGATCAAATAATAAGTTACTTCGATTCAAGTATTCTAATCTAACTTCAATTGGTATTGAAACAACTCAATTCAATCCAATGCTCACGATCTTCGTCACGCTCAAGAAGCATCGAAGCCAAACAGACAAAAATCGTTGCTTGCTTAAGCCAACGTCCCTCCTAATCTACCGGAGGACCAATTACAGGCAAGGACGAATCGCTCAAATCGGTTACTCGAACGTGAAACCCCGTTTCCCCATAAAAATCCATAAGCGTGTCGTCCCGAAAAAGCGACACTTTCTCGACCAGCCTTCGCCGTTCCATGAAAAGCATCGAAGGTCGTGCGAGCGTCGGGCAAAATCGAAGGGGTCGAAGGGAATAAATATATCCCTGCGAGCGTCAGCGCGCGTAACGCGACCGGTAACGAGAGAGGAGACCCTGGGAGAGATCGCCGGACGTTGCGATCCGTTTTCTAGATTTCCGTAGCGGCTTACGAAGAAAAAGAAGCAGAAGAAGAACGAGGGGAGAAAAAAAGGAGAGGCAGAGAAGCGTTGTGGGGCAGAGCGGAAGAGGAACCGTGTAGAAAGTAGCGTGGACGGCGATGCAGAAGGCGCGGGCGGCGCGGAAGGATATTGATCGGCGGTGGTGGAGGTGTGCGCGCATGGGAGAATCCTCTCTGTCCCACCCTGCGGGCTGCGTCCACCTAGGTGGTTGACGATGGAACGTGGATCGTGTCAGTCGGTACTTTAAGAATTCACGGTACGCCGCGGAGTAGAAGAGAAGCGGGCCAGGCATAGAGAGGAGAGAGAGAGAGAGAGGAGAGAGAGAGAAAGAGAAGAGGCGCGGTGCGGGATCGGGAAGTCGGTCGGTGCTCTGCGGGCCAGGGGTGTGTCGCGGCTTGGACACCGAGAGGAGCACCGATGAGAGAACGTCGAACTACGCCGGCCCGAGCACGATCGAGGGACCGGTCGGCGTAACAGGAAGTAGAGAAGGGAACGCGGAGCGCACGCGACGAATCCATTCATCGGCCGTGCGATTTCACGGAAGCCTCGAAACCGCCGCTGGTACGCGCTCGTACGAGCGAACAATCGGATAGGCGGGCTCCGCCTGTGTCCACCGCGAGGAGAGAGAGCGTGTACATGTGGCTTTATTGGCATTGATTGGGGGGAGTAGACACGCGAAACGTCACGTAGCTCGATACACCCGGTAACCGTCTGTCGTGTCTGTTTTTCTTTTCTCTGTTTTGTCTCGCCGAGGGCACCCGAGAGTTAGAGTGGAGGACGACGTCACGCCGGCTAATTGTCCGGTTAGTGTTTAATTGAATAAATATAGGAGGAGGGAGGACGGAGGAGAGGGAGAGACGGTTGGTAACCATGGAGAATTGGGACTCGGAGGACACCGACTGGGATTGGGAAGACACGGAGGAATCGTCCTGCGGCGAGGAGCTGAAGCAGATGATCTCGGAGCCGGAGATCGACAAGGAGTGGCTGGGTGGCATTCTGAGGGAGTTTCACAAAGGACCGGTTAGTTCGGTAGAAAGCTATACGATTTACAGTTAAACACGCGGTTGGCTTTTAAGGAATATTTGCACGCGTCTGCGTTTTAGGCAGCCTATAAGTTGCTTTTGTTTAGCGAGCATACGCGGCACAGATTCGATGATGTAACGTAACCGAGCGTTCGTGGTTCCGCTTCAACATTAACACGTCATGTACACAGGTGACGATAACCGAATGTAACGTAAGCCCGGGCTGTATGAGTAACGAAAGCGCGCTCAGCGCTATTATTCGCGTTAAGGTCAAGTACGTGTTGAACGAAACGAACGCCACGCAAGACCTGTCGCTAATCGTGAAAGAGCTGCCGAAAGATACGTTCAGTCGTTTCTTCGTTATCGAAGGTCAGTTCGATCTTCGAGAGATCAAGTTTTACACGCAGGTAAGCGATTCATTCGATACGACGCAATTGTTAGTCTGTCAGATCTCACAAGTGCTCCAGTCCTACGAGTAATGACGCCAATTTTGTTTACACGTAGGTGATGCCCGACTTGAAAGACTTCCAAAAGAAACAACTGGCTTGCCAAGAGAATAACTCGGGCGAGGAGATCGTTCTGTCGGTACCGGTGTGCTACCATGCGCATTACACGCCAGCTGACGATTCGGACGATAACCCCACGACGCCAGACTCGATCCTAGTGCTGCACGATCTTCGCGACTCCGACTTTCGAAACATCAAGTTCCGCGAAGGGTTGACGTACGATCAGACCAAAGTGGCGTTGAGCGCCATAGCGCGCATACACGCGCATTCTCTGGCGATGAAAGTGATCGAGGGCGAGCCTCTGTCCGATCGTTATCCGTTCCTCTTCCAGACGGCGAAGGCGACGGACTCGTATCAACAACTGGTCGAGCGTGGCCTGCCGCAGCTCGCCAAATTTCTAAAGAGCACCCCTGGATTGGAAACGATACTCGAAGCCCTACTCGTGCTACGACCTAGAACTAAACACATAATATCAGCGCTTCTCGCGCCTGAGGGGCCGCTAGCGTTGATCACGCACACAGATTTCTGGTGCAACAATCTACTGTTCAAAGAAGGAACCTCTGGCCTCGAATGCTGTATCCTCGACTGGCAAATGGTCACCTACAGTAGACCAACCAACGACATCGCGCTGTTGTTGGTAAGCTCTTTGCCCACTGAACTGCGCCGGAAGCACACGGAAACCTTCCTCGACATCTACTGGGACGCGCTGACCAGCACGTGTTCTCGTCTCGGTGTCGATATACCCAAAGACTTGGGCTACACCAGAGAAGACTTGAATAAGGACTACAGGCGATCGCAGCTACTCGCGCTGCTGCTCTGTATCGGATCCGTAGACGTTGCCTTAGGCGATCCCGATACCGAGCAACGGCTGATCGACGTTCTAAAGGATCTCCATAGCGAGGGTGTACTTACGGACGAGACTGCGATCGCCGGCAGCGAAAACGACCCTTAGTCAGCGTTATTACCGCCCATGATAGTGCTGCAGCGAGTTAATACTTCTACGCGAGATGTAAATCAAGGAAGCGAAAGTTCTGGGAGCGATCGTTAAACGATTCGATCCGCCAGTCATTGACGTTACACGATTGCGATCAATGTGATTCATCTCGAGCGAAAAAAAGGCTTGTGTCGATAATGATGTAATTGCGGGTAGTTAAAGAAAGGTCACGTTAAAAATTAATTAACAACGGCGAGAATAGAATCGATGTTAGAGACTTTGCGTTCGAAGATATTACGATATCGGATTGTTCGTACGAATACGTACGCCTAATGTTTAGTAAGAATATTAAGTGAACGAAATATCAGTAAGTTCGTTGTACGAGGTTTTAAAATTAAAAGCGACTTGTAAAATGTAAAAGGAATCGCTAATGACGTGTGCCACGAGAAATAATATAGACGAGAAACGAAACCTTTCTCCTTAAGCCAGTTAAAATACAACAAACGTTTCATTGAAACTTGTTCGTTTTTGACTAAATTTCTTCCCGCAATTATTGTAACGGCTATAAGACCGATATTCTGTTATCGCTACGCAATAATTATATTATTCCATTTCTTTGTACAAACTATACAAATAAAATATACTTTGATGTTGTCATGAACTCGTGGAATGATTATCAAACATAAAAGTAATTTCTAAGTAAATACCTACAAGTAAGTATTTTTATTAATATCAATTAATTTTTTGCTGCTTCAAGTCTTAATTTAGAATGTTAAATCATCAAAATTGTTATGTAAGATATTCCTTATTTCGTTTAAGGTATATGATATGCGTAACAAAAAATATCAATTTAACTATGACTCAACCATGTGTAAATATAAAGAATAGGGTTTCAACTTACGGATGCAGTTACTCCCCCAACGATAAAGGCGTTCCTCTTATGCTTGTTATCTTTTTCGTATCTTGTATATAGTTCTTTCCCCACCCAGACTGGTATACCTGCAACAGAATTATGCCAGCATGGATATAAACCATATGGAAGAACTTTTTTAAACAAACGACCTTCGGTTCAATATTAAAATACCAACCTATAATCATGGCAGGTACAGCTATACCAGCGGCAAGACCGATTCCAACTGGAGCCCCCACCAAAGTTCCAAGTTGCCAGAGTATCTTCTTTTTTCTAGACCACGGCTTTTTACCCCAGAAAGTGCAACCAGATGGACTGCAATTGCACGTAAATCTCATCAAATTAATTACCGTCGAAATATTAATTCATGAAAATAAATTTCATGAAGAAAATTGTTATACCTTAAGTAATGAAGATCACTGATTTCTTTCATACATAACCAACAAAACTCAGCGCCACAAACTGCACAAATCATATGATTGCAACTTCCATCATCCATTTTAACAATAAGGACCTGACACCTTGGACATGGTTTCACGTCGTCTTCTATAAGAATAACTTTGCGTGAACATATATACTTACATCACGTTTGTTCTAGAACATTTAAATACAAATAATAGTTACTATGCTGTGAATCGCTCTGATTAAAACTGAGAGATGAGCTGCGTTCGTAGTATTGAGTACGTTGTGCTCTAGCTGCATCACAAGTCTGATTAGGATGCCAACGTGCTTTACAATGATAACAGAAATAAGAATCACACCCTGGTCGCTCGCAACGTAGTTTTGGGCATGAAGCACAACCACTAGCGATAACTGCAAAGCTACAATCTGGGGCAGGACACCATCTTGCATCAGGTTCTACAGCGAGAACTCTTCTCACCATAAAATCTTCATACTTTTCTAATTGTGTTTGATCGTTTAAAATCATTCGAATGTCTATGGGAAAACAGATTTAGTAAGAATATATGTATAACGATAATAAGTCATGCATTTCTTTATAGAATAGCACATCTACCATTTGGATGGAGTGGTTCTGAACATTCTGGACATGCTATATTAACTCTAGATTCAGATATCTCGACTTTAAGGTATTGTTGAAAACAATCATAGCAACTACGATGATGGCAAGATTGAACAATAGGAAAGAATTCCACTGGTAATTCAGCCAAACATAAAGGACACTCCATTAAGCCATTTTCGCTACTCTGAAATAACATTAATGTTTGTAATACTGATATTACTTTAACTTATTAATTACTTCGTATAATGTATATTTTAATATGACCCGATATTTCCTAAAATGTTTCATCACACACGGGCATATTCTATAAATACCTTTCCGGCAGAAGAAAGCACAGAGCCTTTGCTGGAAGCATGTTGTAGATCTATGTTCTGAAATTGAAAATGGCTCGAACCGTTACTTACTCTGGCTTCTCCTTTTTCAACATCCGTAATCCTGCTGCCAACCGGATCTTTTGCTGTGAACACAATAAATATAGTTAAAAAAAAAGGAGATAATTTTCCACTTGCCTCAAGTGGCAAAGTTTATTCCAGGATTATTATTTATTACATTTCGCATTCCTGTTACTTGAACTAGGTGTCCTCACAATTCGTCGCCCAATAAATGGACTTGAATATAATAGTCGGCGTAAAGAAAATCGTGCCAACATTCGTCGTGGTCGGGGTGCTGTACCGCTACAGGCTCCTGAATTACTATCATTTTCTTTGAACATCCTGATTGTTAATTACCAATCACTACAGTCTCATTCTTCGATTCACGGAATGGAAACTCAATCTACATCAAATGAAAAAAGTTAAACGTATAACATTTGATAATCTTATTATCAAGCATCATTTGTAGAACATGCGATGTATGAGGTACACATGCAAAGTTTAATGCTAAAAAAATCTATATCGTAACATAAACGTATTAAATATACGGTTTATAGGCGATTATATTTTGCGTCACAAGCACACGTGTAGTGTTATATGTAATTTATATCGATCATGTTTATGCGTAAAAAATAGGCTTTTCGAAACTTCGAACTTTTCGATTCAGCCATCGTAAGTATGATTTTAAAGTAAATTTAAAAATTGTACATTTTTTATTACAACACTTAACAACAAAATTATTACGTGCCGCTCTCTGCAACTGCTTGTTAAGCGTGCATTTTTTACGTATGTTGTTCCTAATAATTTATAATCGACGCACAAATTTATTCATAATATTATTCACAAATTCTCCTTACACTTGGTTCCCTTTTTATATATTTTTACTTTTCTGCTTTCACTTAAAAAGGAATTATGTAGTCAGCCTAAGCGATTGTCATCAATTACGATTTCTCCGCGATCGTGAGGAGCATAAATAATCAGTATTTCGAAATCCTTAATGTGTACCACAAGACGTTTCAATATATGAAGTTAATATTTGTTGTTTTGTACATTCCGATGCGTAATCAAATGCCATATTATTGAATACCTGTTTTGTAATTGTTTGTTTTACCGAACGTCCAAATTAAAATGTACAAGTTACGTCCAATTCATAACCATGTTTCTGATCTGTATTTCATAACAGAATACGAGAAACTATCAATATTAAACACGGATTACAAATTCAAACATTGTTTTTATGAAGTTTGTACAAGATATAAAAAACATGTTTACTGCAACTTTTTCCAATGCTACACTTTACACTTGTTAATTCGTGAAGAATGCAAATAGACAATCTCAATTTAACTAATGTACCACAAGCTCGCAAGGAAGGAAGTACTGGAGTGTTTATATTTTTCTAGAACGTAAGCATTCTTGTGGTTATTACAAATGTAAATAGAAGATGCAAAATAATCGCCATTTGTAATGATCTTAAACGTACATACATATACATTGCATAAACCACACGTATATTCTATATATGTTTCATTAAATCGATTCTTTTCCAGTCGAAATCACTAAAAAATTATTTCCAGCGGTATAAAACACCTTACTATTTCAAGTAATACGAGATACAAACATAAAAAATACGTGTGAATTGAATATTGAGAAACCTTACATATAGATGACTAGCATTAATGCAGGTGAGAAGTTCACGAGCAAACACCAACTAAATTTCATGAAATCAACGTGTAAACGTACCTGGTTTTTGTTAACCAATACTTCAATACTATAACACCTTTAGTAACTAATAATAGATACACTATTACGGTCACACACTATTGATAAGTTTTACTTATTTTGTTGGTTAAGGATGTTCACTTGACACAACAGCTGACGGCTTCCGACTACAGGCTTGGCATTGACGTAGTTTAGATGAGAAACACAGTGAACGAATAGAGGGACACGTCTACAGCGCCTCTATAAACAAACATGTGACATAACGGCGCGTAAATTCAAAACTTTAAGCTGAACTCCAAATGATGTTCGTACCTTTGTTTTAAGTTATAGATATAAATTTTTTTGGAAGTTCCATGAAAAAAGATAACTGAAAATAAAAGAGAAAAGTAATTAAAACACACACTATTTATAATATTAATGACAATATAATTGACTTTATAAAATTGCGCTTCGTGCTATGTTCTGTAATTAATTAATTGTATTTTGTGCACCATGAAATAAATGTTCATAATAACAAATGTTTTTTTAATTTTCAAACATTACCTTACTTATCTGTAATTTGCACTTTCTGCAGTGAATAATTGCAATATGTATTGTGACCATGAAAGAATTTTCACAACCTATTGCAACCTAAATTATATGTAACACATGAAAAACATAATTGTTTCTTATGTACAGAGATATTTTTCTTAGAAGTAAAAACAATAGTTATGAATATGTATGCAAATCCTTACATCATATAGTAATAATAATAAAAATATACTTATATTTTTAAATGATATTATATAAAAGGAGAGAGTCCTTAATACACACGCATTCTAAGAGATTAATATTCGAATAGTTTTGTCAGAGGAAAATGTACAAATTCGAGTAAATCATAATGCAGTTTCGTTTGCTTTTGTTCAAAACTTTCAGTTAATTAGCGTATTCCAAACATTGAACATTTTTTAAATTAAATGATTCGTATTAATTTATCACTTTAAAATTAAATTAACATAGACTATTTTATTTGCTTATTTTTAATATCGCTTAATATCTTGATGTAATTATAAATTATAAATTATTAATTAGATATTATGTTGAAATTTTTTGACAATAAATATTTAAAAATCCTCATAACGAAAATTAAGCGTAATAGTAATCATTCCTTAATAGTAGATCCGTTGCGGATGTTAAGGATGGGGATGAAGGTTGTAGTTTAAAACGACTGTTAAGATTAGAAAACGATTATCAATGTTTCGAAAAAATTGTGGTTCATTGTACTAATGACCGCTCTATGTACAGAAATGTTTTATTCTTAAATTATGCACAAATTGCAATCAATACAAATGTATCTGAAACAAGCAAGTTGGGGGATATCTCAGTTTTTTTTGGCTGCCATAAGAATACTCAGATAAAATGGCAGCTGTTTTGTTAGGTGTCAATGTGTTGCATCAATCGCCATGCGTTTTTTGCAAAATCCATAAGACACGTCCGATTAGTTGTTGTCATATCCGGAAGAAAAGGCAGCTGTTTTAAATTGACAAGTAATTTGTCGTATTCACTGATAATCAATTTAAAACAGTTAGCCATATCTATTTTATAGCTTAGTATAGTAAAGCTAGTTTATTTTTTTTTTCAGACATCCACATTTCGACTAAGTAGTATTATAGTAATAAAGGTATGCGCTAAGTCTGCACTTCAGCTAGATATCATAAAACATGTATCATTCCTTCTCTGGCACATCATACATTGGTATTACTAAGTATACGTTTACTTTCTTTTTAAATCATGCGAAACAATGCAGAAACGAACGTCATATATCAAACTCTAATATTTGATATAGTATGCTTAAGACTCCTCCCTTTCTCTCTCTTTCTCTCTCTCTGTAATAAAAAAAAAAGACTAAATTACGTGAAAAGTGAACCCGGAAATAAAAACCGACTTCTTGTGCACACCCATTTGTGTTCTTCCGCAATCAAATAAGTCATTTTAGCATTCATCATGGTATTAATCAACACTCAGTATTGAAACATAAAAATCTAGTGTTGTTAAATAACTCTACTAATAATCGTAAACCAAAAAAAAAACTCAATCTTGTGAAGTAAATAGAAGGAACATCATTGGGAACACCTTTTAACCAAGACTTCATGCAGCTGCCGTCTACCATTGTTATTACTAACAATGGATATCCATTTTTTTCTTGCATCACATTACGTTTCGTCCTAGTTTTGTCGCGAAATAGTTTTATACCCAGTATGTTCAATTATTGTATTTTTTGTTTTTTGTTCTTTAAAACGTAAATATAAAATAACGCAAAACACGTACTTTACTTCGTGACATATATTAAAACTATGTCGGAAACTTTTTATTGCAATCATTGCAGTGCTTATAAAGAGAGAAATCAACATGAAAAAAAGAAGAAAACATCGAATCGATAGTATCCTGCATTTCTGTACGTCTTGTGTTATTTTTTAAATTCATAAATACAGCGACACATCTAGGCGAAAATTGTTCGAATTAATAATTGACATACGAGCCACGAATATCCAGCCTATTATTGGATCATTTCACAAGTGATTAGGAAGTACTACATAGTACATCCAAATTACTATCACACAAGTTGGGAGCTTGGTATAAAAATGAGGCACAGTTTCACAATCAGGGAATTCCATTTTACCAGATGCTTCTACTATCTCCCAATGAATGTATCCGTATATCAAACATGATAGCATAATGACTATCATTAAACTAAACCATGCATGGATATTAATATGTGTCCTTAAAATGTGTTTAAGGAGAATGACGATTTCTTAAACAACTGTCGTATTTCTTATCGGTAGCAAACAGTCTTAACAACGAGCGTAGACTAATCATGTCGCGTTCCATAATCGTGTAGTCCTTGCGTAGGTATGCGTCATGTTATGTGCTGGGTGTTAATAGCTCTCATCAGGTGTAGTGTTATATGTAAGTAGCAGTTGTCCGACCAATAATGGTTTATTTAGCCACTGGTACCATTAACCAGAGCTTCCTTAGGCTTATTGCTCTGTTGCATACGTGGATGACGAGACCGTAGTTCTCTTTGGCCCTTGGGTCCCTGAGAACTGTTGTTAGTAGTAGAAACGTCATTTGCTGGTGTTCCTTCTTTACTAGTTACAGTTGATTGGTCTCCTGGGCCGGCATTACTGCCTAAACAAATAATATAGATTAACTCTGAGTGTTACTACGCAAACATTGATATTTGTTACGAAACATCTACTTGATACGACGTTTAAGTGCTATACCTTATTGAAAAACCGATCGTCCTAAAGGATGTCATATGTATACAGTAACAAAAGTGTGTAGACGTTAATGTAATCTTGACTTCTAATTCGAATAAATACGTACGACTAAACTAAATACATACAGCTTTATTCTATACTACAATATATAATATTGTATAACTTTTGCTTTCCGTTCTACGTTTATTCGAAATATAAAACTTAAGAAGAGTCAAAATTATATTGGCATCTGATTACTTTTACGATTACTGTGTATACTCGTAAACTTTCAGTTCCGTGTAGTTACCTTTTTGATTATTTGTTGGTGTAGAGCTACGTTGTTGAGAACGTCGAATCCGTCTTCGTCTTATGCCCTTAGGTCCTCCCTCCACACTTGATACAGACTCTATGCATATACAAACTATTGTGACCATCTCTTTTTCACATTACATTACATATAAACATATTATTGAAATTCAAAGTATCTTTAAAAACTGATTAAATGAAAATACATACGTTAGTAGCGTGCATTAGTAATAATCATTGATATTGTTAGTGTTAGATGGTCACAAGTGTTTGTCTCACAATCCATGCCACTCACAAAGGACTCTACTGTTGCATAGTCTTTAGGACGAAACGGTTGTTCTTCTTTAAAGTATTATCTGGAAAATATTATTACCTCTATCAATGCTTGAAACATCTTGGCTATCGAGAACGGTGTCTTCATCATCGGTTGTTCGACGACGTTCATCTCTGCGATCTCTGCGTTGAGTTGGAGGACGACCTTGTCTACCACCCATGTACCCTGAATTGCCTGCGCCACCTTGATGGCCACCTCTCGGAGGTAGATCTCTAACTCGATCTTCGCTACCATCTAAGGTGTCCCGACGTATTCCTGCAAGATAAAGTATATTTGTAAGAAAAGTCTAATTAATTCTTAAACGTAGCATGATGAAAACAGAAACATTTTAATGATTTTGTAAAACAAATGAAACGATGAAAATGTTAGTATCCTTACTTGTAGTCGATGATGATCAATGTAGCATCTAACGCATTAGCAATGATGCTTCCCGTTATAATAATTAAGGGTATTAATTGGGAGTGAAGAGGCGTCGTTTGGAATCAAGTTCACTAATATTTTTTTAATTGCTCCTTCTACCATTAAACATTTATGTTTCGTATAAATTCGTACGTATTTAAATGAGAGATGAAATATGATTGTGTGGTACCAAATTACACACGATAGTTTTTATTGGATTTTACATTAATGTTAGTGTAATTAAAGATACTTGTAAAATTCACGTAATCGTTACTATATAACATTTTTAAGTTAAAAATCAGATTCACGTAGAGTGTTTTACAAGATAAATTTTATTACAAAACGTATATAAGTACATTATTTAAATAAAAATAGTAACATAATTGCTTGTTAACTTTTTATTTATCAATTTAAAAACGACCTATATAATTCTAGACAATAATTAATTCTGTTAATATTTGAAAAGCAATTAAAGTTAACTACATTTAATGTGTCATTTAATCAAATGAAAGCTTCAAAGACTGTTATACAAGTAATTATCGTAAACTTCACGCGAAATATTTGCTAATTCATAAAAATAAATTACTCTTAGGACGTAACATGTGATTAGACAATTCGCACATAAAACAAAATTATGTACTATTTATTTCTGAAATGATCAATAAATCGAATCTATCTCACACCGTGAATTATTTAGCTACTACATGCATTTCCATAAAAACATGTACATGCAAATGCATATGGTTGCACAATTATTTCCTAACATGTTATAATTCCATAATCTACGTAATGATGTGTTTACAAATGCGAATTGTTAATGTATTTATAGATAGCAATCGAGAGTAATAGAAAATGTGACAAAACACCATGAATTACGAGTAACGATGTACAGATAAAAAACTAAATAGCTGAAACGGTTTTATAACAATTAAATAACTTTAAACCTATATAATCGAGTAATGGAAAATATTAACGACTACAGACATTTTAAAAGAGGCCGAATTCGATTTGAATAAATGAATCATTTTGACTTTAGTACGACTAACAAGTATGAATGAATTAATACATTTAAAAAAAGAGAAAGAAAAAGAACGATCACTTTATTCATATAAGTTTCGATCGATATTTTTTATGTTTATATTAATACATTTACAAATTATTAAGCTTTCAAGTTCTTGGATGTTTAAAGAAACATGTAAATATGTTATTTTAAATAGTATTTTAAAGAATTAATCACAGTAAAAACTCGTTTATCCGAATTCCTCTATTGTTAAAATTACTTATTTATTGGGCTCAACAAATAAAAGGAAAATAATTCCTTAGAAAATATTTATCAATGTCAAAGAAAAAAAATAGAATGTTTCCCAAGTGACATTCTTCAATGTAGAGTTCCATATGCAATTTATTTTACCATTCAACTTTAAGGTGTAAAGAAGTATTTAAATACATACAATTTTTCTACAGGTCATTAAAAGTACATAGTTTATTATGCAATAAAAACCGAATAAATTATGTATCACGTTTAATCGCGTATATTACACGAAAAAATATGTATATATGTATGTATATATATATATATTTGCACTGTACTGAGCGATGTATATATCAGGAAGATAAGGGGAGAGTATCGGATAGTCCAGACTTTCGTTTTGTTGTTACAGATCAAACAACAGTCGTTCCATTAAATCCGAATAAATGAGTTTCTACTATAAACCTTGTATAGTAATAATCCTAGCATTGATTTAACTTCAATAATTCATCAAATGTTACTTTGTGGCAACACGCCCTCTGTCTTTAAAATCTCTGGGTTCTCTACTGTCCCTCGTGTTGGATCCACCGCTTCTGCCATTACGTTTTTGTGTGTTCTCTACATTGTTGATATAGTCAGTAATAGTATTACCGGCATTGTGTCTGGTGGGAGCCCTACCCCTGCCACCACGTCCGCGAGACTGACCACCACGTCCTCCACGACCTCCACCACCTTCCTCTGGGCCTGCAATCATTCCTCGTCTTGTTGGAGGAAAGTTTGGCATTGGTCCTGTGGTCGATCCATGCATGTTTCTTAATTGTTGATCTATTTCTAATTTCTCTTGGCGTAACTGTTCTACCTCCTTCGAAAGAAATGATATAAAATTATGATAATATATAAATGAACTATGTTATTTGAAATATAATATACAAATGAAGGATTACAGGGAAAAACCATAAAAAATGTTTACATTAGGAACTTTTACGTTAAGAAATTTACGCTAACGTAAAATTTCTGATGGTAAAATGCGCTAAATAATATCAAACTTATATATTTTAAAGAATATGATACATGAAACATTGTTATTCATTCTCTGAAAGATAAGAAACACTGAAATTTCACGGTTTTTCCTTCTGGTCGTTCATACGTTCTATATTGGTACCTTCAAATGTGCCAAATGATATTCCAACAACATTTTGGCATTAGCAATACTTTCGACAGTACCAACAAATACAAAGGGCACCTGACCCTCCTCTCTTGGAATCGTTGGTTGAGGTTCGTTGTCTCCTTCTATTTTTACTCGCACCTGAAACATTCGGAATTATTTTGTTAATTATGTATTAATAATAATGGCATGTACAAGTGTTCACGCTATTAATTCCTAGTATTTTCTCATAAATAATAGATTTTGGGGGAAAAGTAAGTAGGGTCGAAGTTCCGTCGTCACAATACGATAGTTTGAACAAACTTTTTAAATTTACAGTGGTGTTCGTGAAATGAATACTTTTTATGCTCCTCATACGTACGAAGTTACATTGATATCAGAGTTTATCGATAAGATAGCTTTTCTTGGAAGTAATGCAAACAATATGTACTTACCACCCCACTTTTGTCTACAATTTCTTGTATTATTCGACCATTTTTGCCAATTACTTTGCCTACCAAGACACGCGGTACTTGTATAGATTCTTCGCTATATTCAAGCATTGAACGCGCTTTTTTAACAGCTTCATGTGTCTGTAATTAAGTAAATACTTGTCATTTAACACTTTTATAATACTACTACTATATGTATATATACTTTTTTATATTGAAATTGTATAATCTACAAAAATCGAACAAGTTTATTCAAAGAAAAAGCTAATACAAAGAAAAAATATATGATAAATAGATGATAAAAAAAAAGTAAATTTGTTACCTCTCCATATATTTTAAATGTGCACGAATTTTCTTCTAATTCTATGTTTGTAATTCCATCAACTTTCCTTGCTTGCTGAATATTTGCTCCGTGTGCACCAATTGCTAAGCCCATTAAGTCTTCTCGAACATTAAATTCATCTGTGTATCTAAAAAAATAAAGTTACTTTTTTACATATTTAGAGTTAAATATGTACAACAAACACTTTTTTCTGCTGGAATGATGCAGAATTCATAATAGAGATATGTACAATTATATTAAATAACAATAATTAAATTTAAAATGATATAATTAATTTAACAATATTTTAAATGAATAAATATTGTTTGAAAATACTAATACTAGATTTCTTCTTATTAATATTAAATTCTAATACTAATGGCCATCATTAGGATAAACCTAATGAGGCTTCACAGTAAACTTTTAATTTTTAATAACATCAAATTTCAATGTTTATTAATAACATGCAATATATAATATTATATTATGATACAATGATAATGAGCTTAACATATTTTAATCAAATTTAATTTCCTGTCAGTGGCTTGCATCCTGGCAGATAAAGTAAAAATAGAAAAGTGTTTGATGAGAAAATATGAGATGCACATGATATATATTTGCAAATTATAATGTAGTGACATTGAAACAAAGGCTGCAAAGTTATGTTTAAAACCAGAATAAATTATTTAGTTAATTTTTTGAAGACTTTTCTACAAAATAAATAATGTTTATATTGGAATTTAATCAAGTGTTAACGTGCAAGACATGTTTAGAATAATAATTATTATTACATATAACACACGCGCTTACACACACTCATACAAACTTTTGACATATATTTTGATGTAGTAACATACATATATAACTGAAAAAGATAGGAATTGTTTATTCGATAACTGAATGTAGTATTCACTATTGGAGGTACAACGTTTAAAATTCAAAACACTAGAATCATAACAAAATCATTGGATAAAACATGCAGATATGTATGTATTCCTGTTACAAAAATAAGAAAATATATTATACAATAAAACATAATCTCGAGTGTACTGAAATTATCAATTCCTTATAAACAATATTTAAAAGATGGAGAAATCCTAGAAATAAAATAGATCTCCTCTTATAATGTACATGATTCTTGTACAGATTTTATTAAGTTTCCTAGAATACAGTAATAAAAATTGAAATTATGTGATACAACATGACAAAAAAGAAGTATAATTTCTATATTAGAGAAATGGAGAGCATAGAACATACTTTATTTTTGTTTGAAAAATTTACTTTAGTCTAATTAGAAGAATATTTATCTTTAAGAAAGATATATTTCTTTCATAAATGTTAAATAGCATAAAGTATTATGTAAAAAAAATATATCCTATGAACGATGTAAATGTTTTGTAAAAAAAGATGATAATTTCCCTTAAATAATATTTATACAGTACAAAAATTCCTCCTTAACTGTGGAATATTGCACATTTTAATGATCCCCTCCTCTAAATTAGATAAGCAAATTCTTTAGACTCGGAAGTATATTAGATAGAGCCACCAGTTATCTAGTTCTTTGTGCAAAAACACTTAATATATCAGTGTTTCTCAAACATTGGCAGGCTAAAATATAATTTCGGACATGGGATAAAATGAACGAACTTAAATTTCTACTGAAACACATAAATATTTTAAAGAAGAGTATAAAATAAAATATCGAAACGAAAACAGATCACAGCTACACGTTTATATTTGTTTATCGTTTTATCAATCACGCAAAATTTTACTACATAAAACACAACGAATAGAAAAAAAATAAATAATAAATTTCTGTATGTCAGTGTACTTGAAGCATTTAAGTTTCAGTGAATAATCTACATAACGCCGACGCATGCACATTTATATAGTGTAGTTTTCATTTTTCCTTTGAAAAATGCAGCTGTGTAATTTATCATACAATAAGCTAAACTTAAATCTAAACCACGTTGCTGCTGTGATCTCACCTTGAATTTGTTTTCACTCCTGCCTCAAAGTCTGAGACACGCTGATATATAAAGTTTGAAGATCTAAATTTGCTGAAATGAGAAAGAAACTCTTGGTGTAACTCGATGGAAATTCATATTATGAGATGGCCCTATCCTGTGTCCCTGCCATTCTGTCTGTTTGCTCCTTACTAATAAATTTCTGGAGTTTTTACTCAAATTTAGTTCCCAAAATATTTACATAACATAAATTATATACGGATATAATCTTTCTTTATATCAAGATAAAACTAAAACAATTTTAAGACTTAATATTGGTTTTCATATATGTATATGTATTATATTGATACGTATACAGTGTGAAACAAAGGTGCAACATTGTACTTATTTCCTGCTTTTTTCCATTTAAATGTTTATTAACATACCTGTATAAAAACAATTAATTTCCATTGTTAGCATTAAATAATGTTCACCCAATTTCTACTAACTTGCTAGGATTCATTAAGTATTACTCTATCTAAATAATAAAAAATTATACAAACCCGTTATCTGAATGTATAGAAGAGAAGTGTATCTCAATCTAAAAATATAATTTTATTAAAAATAATTACAGTGTTCAAAATGTATAATATGATAACTTCAAAATTTGAAGTGTCAACAGTTACCCTAATTATATGTATTAGTAGCTGAAACATATAATGACATTGTTTACTGCAGGAACATGTAAAGCATCTAAAACTACAAAGATATTTGTGATATTTTTATATGATCACATTAATGTACAAGCATTTTGCTTAATGTGTTTTATTTCAAATCAATGTAAACAGCTACATGACAGAATAATTTTTAATTTTCTTATATGATGTTTCAAATAAGTGTATATAATGTAAATTTGCAAGTACATGCATATTTATCTTGTACCTCATAGTATGTAAATTGAATTATTACTGAAAAAGATTCTTATTATATTTTATTAAACACAATAAATAGTATGTATTATAAGAGACAGAGAATTAAGTTGTGAAAGTGTACTAAATAAAGCACCCTACTTCATTAACTTCGTAATTATTGTACAATACTTCAGAAACATACTTTTATTGACATATAAACATAATAATTTAAAGACTAAAAAAACTATTAGTACGTAACAGTAAAATTAATTGCAATATTTATTCAAAAAATGAAAATTAATTTAACCATATTACATACAGCTGAATGTGATCAGCAAATATTAAAAAATATAGTATTATATATATATATATATATATGTATATATGTGTAACAGATAATATTATAATATGAATAAAAAATATGTTAGCCAAAAGTGATATTCACTAACGACATATGAAAAACACATTGTGTGCAGATTCATTACTATATATATATATATAGATATACATATATATATGCACATCGTGCTCTTGTGAATTGGCAAAATATGAAAAAATAAGATAACTGACACAGAAATTTGTATATGGATTTTGAGAAACGTTGTATGTAAAAATTTATAAAATATTTTATATACAATCGCACTAGTAACATATGGAGACTAGAGAAGGAAATGTATAATAAACATTTGTAAAATGTGACTACGTGGCATTCATGAGAAATTATATGATGTCGAAGCAAACATATTGATTAATGATTGGAAATCTTGTGAATTTTTTTCTGCCAGTAAATGCAAACCACAGACAGGATGGTAACCAGGACAGTGTATGGATAGGGACAGGTATTAAATGTCACAAGATTCTGTTTTTGTTAATCGCAACACCAACTCAAACATTTTTACTCACCCCCCGATTGTTTGAAGCTTAGTCGACTCGAGCTGACGCGCCGCTTCTTCTGTTCTTTTTAGAAGTAACACCTGCAACATATGCACAACGTATTACAAGATATTGTTGGTACTAAATGAATGAGACTTATTGCCTACTTTATATATAGAATGTACGTGATATTCGAAGTATAGCCACCTAATTTAAGTAATGATGATGAGAGTTTTGAACAAAACAATTAAAATATGCAAAAATTAGGAGACCTCGAATTAATGAACAGGCTAATCAATCAAAATTAAATACCAGACTATCGCTAATAACGTAAGTTTTTAAATTCGAAAAAGAAAACGTAAATATATAGGTTACGAGAAAACGTAATTTTTTTATTATTAATATCGAATTAAAAAAATAGTTATTTCGATTCACTACTATAAATTCACTTTTTACGTTGTTCTAGAATAATCTTACGTTATTTCGAAGTGCTCGAGAAATATAAAATCGATTAAGAGCTAATTTTGCAACTTACCTTTTGCGATAAGTTTCTAAAGTGCATTTCTTGGAGCATGCTACTGTGACGATGTAAATTTTCATGACGGGAGATGGCCAGCAATACTCCTCGTTCAGGCACGTATCGGCACACTGCCGCCCCTATCGCTTTTTGAAATTCCTTATGTGCATTTTCCATTTTGGCACTGTACACATTGCAAAAGATGTTTATGATTTACTACATGTCTTTGTAGAAGACCATGTTTAGCAATAGTTTTTAGTTTTTCACACTATTTTCATAAAAACTAAAGATAATATTTACAATTCTCTTAGATCTTCAGGTACTTCTATTTCGATCTTGTGAAACGTATTTTTGTCAATGGGGGGATTAGGATTTTTTGCTCTTAGTCGCTCACTAGCTACAATTTCGGTATAAGCACACTCCCATCCCGAATATTCAACTACTTGGAAACCTCCTTTACTCATCTGAAACAAAAATATTTTTTAAACGTCTCGCTTACTATTCTTCAGATATTAATTTTTACTTCAAATTTCAATATAACTGTAAAATAATTTCATCGTTATAACGTTAAGTTAAAACGGACACTCAGTCCATTTCCTTACTTGTGATTTCGATAGAAAGAGAACCATATATCTTTTATATAATAGTGTTAGGAAATATTAAGTGCTTCTTTTTACTAACCTTAATGACCGCCTTCCACCATCCACATGCTTCATGCTCATTGGACCTAGAAAATACCTCAATCTCCATGTTCTCAGAAAATTCTGGTTTCTGACTATCTGTTGGAGGTAGACGTACTTGAGCAAATGGAAACTTCGATTCCGGTTGCCAGCTAAAACATAATGCGTTATATGTTACTTGGCGATACTAATTAACTACAATTAAAGGTTTTAAGTACTATATTGTTACAATGTATGAATGAATTACTTAAATGATTCAAAAATTATTATAATAAATAATAACAAAGGTTACGTGTTTATAAAATCATGCCTACTTAATGTTAATCCTTATAAACATATATTTTGTATATATCCGAGTTATAATTTTATAAGATACTACGTATCGTTATGACCATTATATCTTTTAAAATTAAAATAAAATATTCTTAAATTTCCTGTACACGTAGACTACATTTTATTTATTTCGATAAATATCGAAAATTTTAAATATAAATAAAAAAAGTATGACTCAAAATTATTTACATTAGGATATAAAATCTCCTTGTAGCATTTACGGAAATATATAATAAATTTGTTTATATTATATACATTAGATGTTTAAAAAAGGTAATGCACAGAAAAACAAAAGCTACAATCGTTTAAGTAATAATAGCAAATAGCACGTTTTAATATCGGACAACTTTTCTGAAGCGTCAGCTTAGATATTAGAAATATTGGAGCTCGTGTAGGTAATAAAAATAGTATAATCCTTGTGCTCAGGAGGCTATACTGTTATTAGCACAAGCTATCAGAGTAAACTCTTAAACGTATTATCGCCTCTGAACTGTCCTTAAAAAATTAGGTAAACAACTTACTCATTTTCGAAAGTTACCAGAACCTCGTCTTCAAAGACGTCGGTGACAAAGGCCTGAAAAAATGATACATAAAGCATGTAAAATCATTCGTTCAGGGATCAAAAGTGTAAGCGAGTGGCGTAAGAGATTCGGGCATAATATCGGGACGATTTCGTGGTACCCACAACAATGGTGTTTTTGTGATTCCGCTATCGAGCAAATGCATTTTCGAGAATCGTGCGAACGCTGGGTCGGATCGCAAACAACAAAAGTTGACGAAAATCACGCCCTGTCAAACGAGACATGGCGTCGGAGGAAGCCGCGTTACCTCGCGAACATTTGAGGGCCGCGCTTTCGCGAAGTACGGGCGTCTCTTTCGTGAGATTAGAACCGCGCCACGGGCCGTGAGTTGGCCTATCCACGGCCTCGATCTTCCGCCCTGCTTTTTGTATACTTTTCACAGAACGAACCTTATAATATGCTCCGTTTTCGCCGCATACTTCGACTGTGAGATCCTCCATCTTGCTTTTGTGTGACGGCTCGCCTCCTTTGCAGCAGGCATGCTGGCGAGCGGGCAGCTGCACGAGTTCGAGGCTGCGAATTCGTTGTTCACCAATCGTGCAACTCTTTTCCATGACGCGGCCTCTTTATTGGACAGGCCCGCGCAGTGTTACCACATTCGCGTCGTTGATTTACATTCGAAAGAACTAGGATAATTGAAATACGCACCACGGCACGACTCAGCACGGAATTGTGTGCACTTGTGTAACCGCTATTAGAAGTCGAATCATGACTTCGTGCCGCTTGCGATCCTGTGGCCGATTCTACTTGGCCGTAGTGTTCGCGATTTTGCGAAACGCGTGACGTGCCTTGACAGTACCGATGCGGACAAGAGTATTATCACCGATTATTCAGCGCAGACGACAATGTCTGGAAGCAGCGATTCCGAAGAATTTTTCGATGCGGAGGACGATACTTTCCATCACAATGCACGGTAATTTCGTAAATTCCTCGCTTGTCAAACAATTCTGTTAGGTGTCCGGAACGTTATTTTTTTGCTGCGTCCGATACGCCGAATGAGAGATACTTTTTCCACCGATTTTATAACTGGACACATTACTTTAGAAAAATATCAATTATAGAATTCAATTCTCGCAGTTTTCATGCTTTTCATTCGTTATTCGAATTCAACGGTTTCTCGTACGTATAAAACTTTGTCCCGGATTACATTTTTTCGACTTAATTCCTCTCCTCGTATCACGTTCTTCTTAACTAATTATCTTTGGTTAGGTCCGAATTTAAGCACTTACATCAGTCGTTCATATGATTCTATGCAGTTATTCCAGGGCCGGCGTTCGCAAGTTTACTAGGGACCTATCAGTCATTAAGTACTATGATTTCATACATTCAAGAATTGTTGATCAACTTAATAAATCAACCATTTATTTTGGTATAATTATACCCTTTGAGTTTAGTTTTAATGATTTATGTATTTTGATTTTTATTCTACTTACAACTTATTTACGTATTTTGTTTCCAAGGATTTCAAATGTTAATATAAAATTTTATGAATTCTATGTGTTGTTTAAATATGAATGTATGTATATGGTTTCATATCAATAAAATAATAATACAAAAAAGCATTTAACGTCTTGTTAAACTAGTATAGTTTAATTTATATCAAAATGTACTGAGATTGTCTTTGATGCAAACAAAATATTTGTAGAGTTCTTTCTCATAGGAAAACCAAACAGTGCGATGCTATTAGCGTTGAAATACAAAATAAGAATGTATCAGAGTCCTCTAAGAAATTGGATGATGATGTTTTTGTGAAACCTGCTCAACCTAAACCAATTGTAGAACCAAAGGAACATGTAACAATAGAATGTATAGTTAGTAAAGATAAAGCTGTAAGTACTTGTAATTGTTAAAGTATCTTATCGCTCGTTTAATGTAACAATGATATGACTCAAAAATCGTAATATGATTTCACCATTTAGTGCAGTGAATTCTAAGGAATTATTTCTTTTGCACAAATGGCAAATGTAAAGTTATATCGTTATTGCAGCAAATGAGCAGTAATATTTATATTGTTGATTTTGTCATTTTAAATAAAATCTATTTATTTGAACAGGAGGAGGATGGAAAAGAGTCAACTGCAGACAAAACTGTGGGCAGAAGAAGATTTCGTGAACTTAGACAACGTATGCAAACAGAGGACGATGATATCCCTATTAATAGTTCTCCTCCAGATAGTCAAACGTCATCTATCGAGGGTGTTTATCCCACACCTTCAAAGACAACTCATCCATTTAGGATCATAGAACATGATACCCTTAGCTTACAAAGTATGACATCTTTAGGACGAGTGGGTCGAATTTTAGCTGGAGTTGGGGACAGCGCATCTGTTACGCTTGCACCAAATGTAACCCAGTGTCCCCCTTCTACCATCCTTACCCGCGAAAGCCAGATGTCCTCCATTGCTAGTATACCAAGCAAAGACGAGGACACAGCATCTGGTAAGGTGTCCCAGTCCTCCAGCATCCTAACGTTATCAGGGGATATCCTTCAGGAATCCTCTGTTAACAGTAGATCCAATTACGCTTCTCACTCACAAAATGATAAGACTGTTATGCTTCAAGAACCCGATGTCATCGCTAGTACAAAGAATAATGGAAAGTCAAACGAAGACGTTACTGTGGTTGGAATACCCGTTGCGCCACCAAGACGCAAAAAAAAGTTAAAACCTCAAACACCTACTGATCTTGCAGTACGATACTTGTTAATTAATATGAAGTTCTTGTAATGTGATAGATTAATTGAAAAACTTTTTATATATAAGTAAACGTGAATTTGTACTTTTAGCCTACTGCAGTAGAATTACCCGCTTCGCCATTACCAAGTCCAGCAAGTACCATTGAATCCATTACCAGAGAATTTGAACACTCTCTTGATATTCGATCCGCGACGAAAGGAAAATATGTTGTTAAACCACAAGTTTGTAGTGCTACATGTTTGCGGAAATATCCTTTCATGTATTATATAAAATGTAGATTGTTTAATGTCGTTATGTATTTGCGCAGGACGAAGACAAGTCCAAAGCTGAAGGCCCATCCACTGAAGAATTAGAAAGAGTAGAAAAAATGAAGGCTGAATTAATGAGTTTACGATCGAGCGACAAGTCTAGTAGTCCATTGGGATCCATGTCTAGCAATAGTATTGGCCGTTATTCCTTAGGACCTTATAAATTGTCAGGTTTAAGTCCTCAAGGTTCTAAAGAGAGACGAAAATCTGCAGGTGATCAAGATATGGTTCAGCAGCTGAATATGTTTGTTAGAACAAGGACGGATTCTGGAAAACGTCTAACAGATATGGTACGTTGCTGATTGAAAACTTCAGCAAAAAGAAGCTTGAAAATTCTAACCTAAAAACTTTAGCAAAATAGTAATCCTGCACCGAGGGGTTAAAGACATTATACCTCAACGTTTTTATCTTCAATAATGCTAACAAGTAAATTGTTTTCAGGAAATTTTGGAGCAAGTTACTGTTTTAAATTTGGACACTGGAGAAAGAGTACCGTTAAGCATAGCTGAAGATAAATTACCGCAGTGTATCAATCCTTTATCACTTCACATTATGAGACTTACTTCAGAATATATAAGTAATTCTAGTCTAGAGAAAGAGAAAGAAAGTGACGAGGAGAGTGTCGACAGTAAAATGTCTAGTATACCGCCAGATGAAGACGTATCCGTCGGTAGAGTTCGAAAGAAGACCCAGAAATTGAAACGATTCTTAGGATCCACCGTGAAAAAGACAATGGATAAAGCAAAATCTATCGCGCAAGAGGTATCGCACGCGCGACATAAAGAAGACGTTATGGATATAGTGGATGAGGTATATCCTGGTGAACAGCAGTATATAAAATTGAAAGCATCCAATAGCCATAAAGGGCCGTACGAATTTAGTTGTTTGCAACACGTGCAAGACTTAAGCGGCGAACACGTGGGTCCTGTTTGGTGTATGAAATTCTCTGCCTGCGGACGATTGCTCGCCACAGCGGGGCAAGATCGAGTTCTAAGAATTTGGGTATTGCGCGACGCTTTCACATACTTTCAAGATATGCGAACTAAATACAACGCTGAGAAAGTTAGCCCGACACCTTCGCAAGAGTCGTTAGTCTCGCAACAATCTATGGAAGATCCTAACGTTGTGGCTAGTGCCTTTAGCGAGATAGAAGGAACAAAGAGCCCTTTCATGCCGAAGCCATTTTGCATTTACACAGGACACACCTCAGATTTGCTCGACGTTTCATGGTCTAAGAATTATTTCGTTTTGTCGTCATCGATGGATAAAACTGTGCGACTTTGGCATATATCGCGAAAGGAATGCCTGTGTTGCTTCCAGCATATCGATTTTGTTACGGCAATAGTATTTCATCCCCGCGATGATCGTTACTTCCTTTCTGGTTCTTTGGATGGCAAACTTCGATTATGGAATATACCAGACAAAAAGGTAGCCGTATGGAACGAGGTCGATGGGCACACCAAGTTAATCACTGCTGCAAACTTTTGTCAAAATGGGAAATTCGCAGTGGTAGGCTCTTACGATGGCAGGTGCATATTCTACAATACGGATCAGTTGAAGTATCACACGCAGATACACGTTCGATCGACGAGAGGTAAGAATTCGACTGGGCGAAAAATCAGTGGTATCGAGCCTATGCCTGGAGAGGATAAGATTTTGGTCACTTCAAACGACAGCCGTATACGATTATACGACTTGCGGGATTTGAATTTATCATGCAAATATAAAGGTTACGTCAATGTTAGTAGTCAAATTAAAGCAAGCTTTAGTCCAGACGGGCAATACATAGTTAGCGGTTCGGAGAATCAATGCATTTACATTTGGAAAACTCATCACGATTATTCGAAATTTTCAAGCGTGCGCAGAGATCGCAATGACTTTTGGGAGGGTATAAAGGCTCACAACGCGGTGGTAACATGCGCGGTATTTGCACCGAATCCGGACAGTATCATCAAACAGATCGAGGAAAGGGAACAATGGGAAGGTAAGGAGGACGCAAAAAATTTAGCTAGCTCAACCGTGGATGTTCCTCCCGTTGATCCTGTGATAGAGCAGCGTACTAAAGGTTGTGGTGGACACGTTCTCGTGAGTGCCGATTTCAACGGCTGTATAAAGGTTTTTCTAAATAAGACGAAACCTAAGCACAGTTCCCTACCGGCGTCTGCCCTCGCGTAACCCGACACTACATTGATTTATGCACTATTGTTAACGGTAAACAGAAAAATTAATAAGAACACCAATAATGTATACATATATTTATTTTACTTCAGTGAATTATGTAGAACTCACTGTACGCCGTTTTTAAGATAAATACGGTTGCATTAAAAAATCTTTCGAGAACAGAATATTTTCAGATGCATGCCACAAGGCTTACTTCACACAATAAGGAAGCTTCTAAAACGTAGCTAGTGATATCAAAATTTTTATATCCTTCTATAAAATAGAGAGCTCTCTAGTTGAGATAAATGCTTAAGCAACACCATCAGAGAGAGTGAAGATTAGAATCGACTTTTATTTATATGAAACCCAAATTCGCCATTGCATACACAAAATCTTCATTTAATACACATGTCTTCTTCTACGTAACATTTTACCCCCATATCAGTTTGGGTAAAGAAACATCTCTCTTCGATACAACCAGACTGTACGTAACAGATACGTGGAAACGAGTCGATATAATCTCAACATTTTTATCACTCTCTGCTTTGTTGAAAACCTCAGGGATGCACTCTCCCGTCGAAGAAAATGACCCGGACGTAATTCTGGTTATTTTCTAATGAGTCATACCCGTGATAAGTTCAACTACTGTCCCACTAAGTAAATATCCTCGATTTTGTACCATTGACTGGTATTCGTTTTTACGAATGTAGCAAGAGAAGAAATCTTTAGTTTGACTTGTAAATTTTGAATAAGGTGTCTTACAAACGAAGTGGTTCTTCACTAATTTAACTGAACACGAGACCCAAGGAGGTCTCTGAGATTTTGGAGAACAGAGTCGTGGGCGTGGGATTGATGAATCAGTTTCTCATGACTGAGCTGGAATAAGTCGTAAGGTAGTCCAAAGAATGCCATCAAAAACTACCAGATTGCCACATCTCCGGTAATTTTGATCGAGAAGTTGTTTGAGACATTTCTTCGGTAATACCAAAATATATCCCATATATTTGATGCTCAGGCGATATTTCAGTTTTCCTTGGTGAAACGAAGAATAAGTATGCCCGTTTCTATTCGTTATAAGTTGGACGACATTTGCATACATCATTTCTACTGAAGCTTTAATACGATACAAACTACAAATGGTATAGTTTTATACAGGATATTGTATTTTTAAACGCTTTTTTGAATTCGTGTTTTTATTAATTTTTCTTTTCTTGTATTATATTTTTTCGGTGCTGGTCCACTGTGGTTTTATACGATTAATACATGGAAATTTTACCGAAATTACGTTACGAAATACATATGCGGTTAACAATGGAATTGTTCGCTTTCGATTGTATTTATTAACAGAAAAAGAGCACCTTGGTGAAGAAACAAAGTATAAACGCGAACACTCGAGCGATGGCCGAACAGAACAATTTCAACAAGATTGCACTTTTGGGGTATCCATCGTTAGGCAAAATGTTGGACAGTATCAACAAAGTTTCGTTATGAAAATCGATGTGGATTTTCAAATCCTAATGGTTTCTAAAATACGTTCTAGAACTTTATCGTGATAAGTGTAGCGTGTAATACATCGAAGACAATATATTAACAAAAAAAAAAAAAGAAGAAGAAGAAGAACACGAGGAAAGAGAGGAAGGTGGTTCGAAATTTAAATGAAAACGCATCATCGTTAAGTTTTTCTACGTACGCGATTCACGTGTTAAAATGGAACTACAACACACACGTTTAACAATGAAAGTTTACAATTCGATGGCATCATGATTTGACGTTACACACGACTTTGTAGGGAGCACCTTGAACCGATCGATGTGAACGCTGCGAGGTATCACTTCGCGCGCGGACATTACGTAGAAGTTGTCATAATGCTCATAACACTCGCTATGTTCAATGTTCGACACGATGTCGTAACTGTCATTTTAATCTGATTTAAAAGGTGTTGGTAGGTAATACCTGTTTCGCAACGTGTCAATTATAACGGCAGAGACGTATACCGTGTGGAAGGAGGGACGGCTTAAGCGGCCGTTTCGAAACTCTGCATTTTACGATTCTGTGTATTTGATAAATTACATATTGACGGATGATGCCCTATTCAATCGCGTGTCGATGCACGATGGTTGATCCACCTGCACCGCGCGGATTTATAGCCACAGCGCCAAGCGGCGGAGACGGTCGGACCATCGAGTCGCAATGTACGATCTGTTTTATTTGTATCGTGAATTAAATGTAAATACGCAGGAAAAAAGAAATTGTAGGTATTTTGTGTAAATGCAATTGTAAATAATATATTATTCGAGCGATAGCGTAATCGCTTATTAACAACAATTGTCATTCCGACAGCGGCGTGCACAAAACTATTGTTTGTGATCTCGTAGTAATCAGTAATCATGTAATATATTAATGTATCAATAGTGTATATTCATGTATGGAAATGTGTCTGTTTTTTAAGTTGCCGTCACACACAGCAATATACATAAAGTTTACATCAATCATTAGAAAACGTTTCTTTGTCTACTGCGCCCGCCACGCATACGTAACACCTACCATTTTCAAATTACCCGGGAACCGATACTTTTGATCGACTCCCAGGAATAATAAATGAATGTTACCGAGATGTATAAGTTAATTATAAAGATCGGATCGAACGTGAGTTAAAATATATTTAAGAGTAACCGTACGTTATGTCCTCTTATTAAAAAACGATGTGATTGTTCGAAAAATACTTTACATATTGTTCCCTCATTTACATACGTCTTAATATACTTCAAATAACTTTTATCGCTTTTTAACACGCAAAGCTGCTCGTGCTTTAAACAGCATCGACTTATTCGCGTCGTTCGTCTTTTTTCCCTAAGATTTCTTCCTTGTCCGGATACTTTTCAACGGTAGTCTACATTTCTCCCTTCCATCAGCTCTGCGGCTCGCGTCCGCGTTACGTTCGAAACTTTTAATTTTCAGGAAAGGTGCAAACTTTTGACGAACGACAGATCTAGTTCGACGTAGCGCGTGTTGTCGAGCGAATCGACTTACGAACGTTCGTTCGCCGTGGAGAAACCGAACAATGATCGTTGTTAATAAGATTCCCCGGCATTGTTGCACACAAAGGCACGAATACCGGCTGGTACTCACCTATAGGTCAGCGATATGTGCGCGGTCAGTCGGTCGGTCGGTCGGTCGGTTGACTGTCGGCTGATTCACCCATTTACTACCTTCGTACGTCTGGGTGCATGTACGCGCGTTCATTGTCCTGGGTAATTAGGATGAAAGTGTACTACACGGGCAAAGCTGCGCGCGAGATAGAGACGCGAACCTTGCTCCGTAATATTAGTTTTCAATCTGCATGGTAGTCGAGCCATCAAGAACCACAAATCGATACGTTAACCCGTTGACATACATTTTCATTTCTCGACCCGTTCTACAATTCACGATACCATTGATTTAAGCAACGACCTTCGACATCCTTCCTCTTCCAATCTACTTCCCTCTGCAATTGAAAATCGCAGACATTCAAGCTTTCCTTAAAGTCTAAGGAACTGTATCCATGCTTTCAAACAAGAAATGTAACGAATCCCCCTACTATTTCATACTATTCCTCATATCCTCGAGCGCGGAACCAATTTCGCAGTCCTCTCTACGAATTCGAAACGTTCGACGCAGCAGCAACCGGAACTGCGCGCGAAGCCATCGTGCCAGAGCGAGTTCATTCAAGCGGCATTGGGCTACGCATTAATCTCCCGCGTCCACGTAGTCCAGTCGGAGATGAACGTTCACCTGCGGTCCTGGCAGCAGGTAGAACGAAGAGACGCCGAGGAGGACGCGTGTCGGCGGTGGCGGCGGCGTCGTATGTCTGACGAGCGGCACGCATACACGGCGAGGCAACAGGAACAGACGGCGAAGGGCAAGAACGGACGACGAATAGGAGCACGACCACGAGCACGTCTCGAGGTGGTCGTGGTCGTGGTCGTCAGGAGCGCGGCGGCTCCGTACGAGAAGAGATATCCTCCGGTTCGTGAGGGACCTATATAACAGTACCGTGTGTCTGGGTCAGGGGGCGGGCCGCCACGTTTATAGTATACTCTCTATATCGGACAGGTGTACCCCATTCCGAGTCCA
This sequence comes from Xylocopa violacea, assembly GCA_963969225.1. NCBI lineage: Eukaryota > Metazoa > Arthropoda > Insecta > Hymenoptera > Apidae > Xylocopa > Xylocopa violacea. The sequence goes on along the minus strand of CAXAJV010000021.1, from coordinate 6,440,844 downwards.
CGAGCTCTCCCGTGCACCATCGGGCCCGCAGCCACGCCGCAACGCGTTCTTTCTAGCCGCCGCGCGACAGATATATCGGTGGCGCATCGCGGTAAACACGAGGGGATCAGTTGCACGGGGAGCCTCCGTGGACGCTTAACGAGTCGCTTTCGAGGTGCTCGAATCGGCCGCGACCGGGCATCTGTTTTCGAGCCGTTCTCGTCCGGGACCTGGCCTCCTCGCGCGCGCGCTCGCTCGCTTGCTCGCTCGCTTGCTCGCTCGCTCGCCGGTTTCGTCCCCGTTTTCGCCACTGAAATCGGTCGAGATCAACTGACTGTGCTTTAGAGAGCCTCCGACCGCGCGGGTACGCGGAGATTTCTTTGGCACATGGTGCGTCGATCAGTGCGGTGCGTCGCTCGAAACCACCTTCTCCTCGTCGTCGCGCCTCTTTGACGGACGGTGATCCGGGGGAAAAAAAAGAATAATAAAAAAAAAAAAAACACACAGAACAGAAAAGCCCTGTTACACACACGCCTGCCACGTCGCCGCCTCCGATTTCCTGATTGGAAAAACGTAAGACAGTTTCTTCAGCTACATCACTACTACCGCGTACTTAACTCCGTTCGCTCGTCCGCGACTAACAAAGCTTGGTTGCTTCAAAGGTTGTAGGAAGTCGACGCGATGGTGGTGATCGATGCGTATTGTTCCGCAAGCGTTTTTTAATCTGAGATTCCTCTCGTACCTCGAGCATGGCGTCCTTTCGGTGTTGTTGCACGATCCCGCGGATTAACCGGTAATTATCGCGCGCTGAGACGCGGTCCAATTACCAGCCGAGCCATTGATTAAGCTATTATTTACAGTAGAATCGTCGCAGTCCGTGTTCACGCAGACGCGCTCGTAACGACAGGATCTGAAAGTCCTGAACAGTGGAGAAATTACACGCCACGACGTAGGATACGACCATCGTGTCACAGTCAACCACGTGGTGACCGCTTTCGATCTATTAAGCGTGCACATGTGCTGCAACAGTTGGCGGCTGCCAGTCGGTTAGAATCAATCTCGTGGACGTGGCACAGAAATCGGCTACGCGTATGTGTGCACCGATCTCACGATTTCATTTACGATCCTTGCTTCCTCGTTCGTTCCACGCGACGTCGTGCGACTCTCGCAACAAAAGATCGGGCACGTTAGAGGAACGGTGCGTCGCGTCTTCTTGCTCGAGCGGAAGTGGCGCGAGCGATCGATCATCGACGTCTCGATCGTCCGTTCGAAATTATTAATTACCAAGCGCAACGTCGTGCGAAGATAAAAGATACCAACGAGATCTTCATCCCGTTCGCTCGTAACGCAGTCCTCGCGCTCGCGTTCACCTGGCGCGCTCGTCGAGTGATTTGTAATGGTAAATTATGCAATTTTCTACCGCTGGTCGCGCGATCAACGTAACCGAGAGGTATGTAGCGTAGTTAAAGTATCCTGTTGAGGATAACTAGATCGTGAATGAGAGAGTCGACGATGGTCGTAAAGCCTGACCAGCAGGAAAGGAAAATGTAGCCGGGTACTAATGGCCGACGATATTCATTCATTGTGTGGCATGGGATCGCGGTATCTCGTACGATCGATCGGCAACGCGACACCTTTAGAACGAAAGTGCACCGAGTCACCATCAAGTTGTCAGTTCGCTTCGTTACGCTCGATTACCATACATCTCGCTGGCCAGCACGGTAATAGTAGATCATGCGTGTACACATTGTACGGATACGTCTATCGGTAATCACTAATAAGCGTGTTCCTGCTTTCGATGGATAAATTTCGCGCTTATCGCGCCATCGAGTTTATTAATGCGATTACCCGCTACCGCGTATGATCGATAAATCTTATCGCGCGCCAACAGCGATCGGTATTATGCGCGAAGAAACGGCGTCGTTTTTTACGAGTTATCGATTTACCGTACTGCGAGGCGCACTAAATTACGAATCCAGCGAGATTCATTTAACGAGGAAATAACTTCCTCCGCGATGGAACAGGCTAATGAATAGAATTAAATATAATCTCATAGTCAATACGAATCAGATTACTCTATAAAGAAGTAATTAAGGTTGAAGTATACTTAACCGATTTAATGAGGATAGAAACTGGAAGATTAATCACTGAGTTACGTGCGTTGAGAAAATGAAACGCTCGTATAATAATGTAATAACGATAATGACCTTTAAAGTTGAAATCGTATTCGTCTGCTCGCGGAGAATTATTTCCTTGCTCGCAAAAAACTCGGCAACGATGTAGCAACGCGATAGATCATCGACTTATTAGATCCATTTCAACGTATCGCAATATCGATGATATATTCGCTAAATTCTATTTGCTCGTCGGACTCTCAAATAAATTAACGCAATTAATTAGTACAACCGAAATGGCCCGTCCGGATCGATCTGTTCCGGAAGTGTAACGATCCGAGGAGAAGACAACTTGGACGCGGCTCGATATGGGTCACTATTAGGCGCGCGCTTATTATGCGAACGTCTGACTTCGGAATTACCACGCTGTCGGGACCGTTATATGTATTTGGCACCACGCCACATCTTCGCCGTGCCCGATTCATGGTTAGCATGGAACAAACGGACGTGTAAACAGCCGGCGGTGATTTTTATTCAAGCTACGGCCTCGTAGCGAAGGAAAGAACAGGTGTCACGGTTCTATCGTGGCACGAATCGTAAAGCGGGATAACAACTAATGTATGCCAGTAATAAAGAAGCGCGTTTGTAGCTTCGCCGCGCTAACGGAATTCGGTATAGATCGCGATCTCTCGGGAGGACCCATTAATTACGCAGCCTGCCGCCAACTTTCGCGTTAGATCGGAGAGGTTACGCGAGGGAGGATAGATTAAGGAGAAATCGTGCTGGTTTTTTTCTTCCAAGCGATCGATTTCTACATAAACGGAGGAGATGTTATCCGTATCGCGATCGTGCGAGTTCGTCGGTCATTGAAAATCGGACTGCGTCGAATCGAAGACGCTGAAGTGGAATGTAAACGCGTTGCGATCGATAGACGCTTGAAACTGGCTGGTTCCTAGAAACTCCCAGAGCTGTGCCATCGAAACAACGGGCAAACGACTGGTTTTAGTCCCAGATCGGTGATTTGTCGCACGTATCGTCTATCGTCTGACCTGAAAGCGCACGAAAATCTATCCGCAGGGGCAGTTTTAGCATTGGGTCCGCGTAAGTGGATTCGGTACGTACAGCGCAGACCGATAGGCGAGAACCTACTTGCCTACATTCTGGCCTCGCGCGCATCACGAATTCATCGCACGATTATGGCGGATTGAGTCATCTCGCGTATCGTCATTTTTTCCGGTTCCTTTATTGACTCGAAAAGTACACTCTCTATCAAGCTGGTCATGTAGGAAACGTTTATGAGTCCGCATAAGTATCTCGATAAGCAGATCTTAGCAGACTCCGCAACTCGTTTTTAACAAAATGTCCCGCGTGATAATTCAATTTAATTTAATCAATCGCAGCATCGATCCATCGAACCAATCAAGCACTGTCAAATTTTAATTCTACGTCTGCAATCTGCGCGCGTACGTAAATCGCGCGATACGTTTTATAGGGGAATCATTAACGTTTCAAAGTGTGCGCGTTTCCCCCTCGATATTTTCACAGGCAGGAAAATTTACGTTCGCGGGGACACGATCGGAATCAGTTTCGATAGTGAAATCGTTTTTCGTTCGTTCGCCGTTATTTTCCAGCCGCGACGGTGGGGATCGAGGACCGGATACGCCGGAGAGGCAACAGGTGTAAAAAGACTCGTGATTTTCCGAAACGCGGCGCGGGCTCGACGGATTCGGTTCATACCTATAGTTGTCGATCGTGGCAGCCTGGTGTCATGAGTACAACGAGGTAACGGAGCGAAAACCCGGACATTCGGCAGGAATTTGGGACAGGTGGCCTAGTGGTCGCACGAGGCGAGCGTGTCTGATAATTGGCGATTAAACACGAGCGAGGCGTCCAATGATGGACCGGTTCGCTCGTCCAATGTTCAACATTTTCTACTAACAATTCAATATGATGTTTCACTCGGTACGGTCATTGAGATTGCGAAATGGGCACAGCTGAGAATTCGCACCGTTCGTAGCTTAACGTTTCATGGTTTCTTCGTTGGCATTTCAATTAACTCATCGCGTTTATTCCCGTTGCTGCGTGGAATACGGAATAATATTTTCATCGGCGTTGGTTCGATCGAGAAATTAAAATCGCGATTTATTCGGTACGATTCTGATGAATCGAGCGGGCGATATTACTTTTTAATGCATATGTACGTTTGCGTACGGATATAAATGTTCATTCGTTATTTATTTTGAATTTAAACAACGGTCGCGTAATTGGCAGTGATTGTTTAATTAAAGGAAATTGTTTTTTCAGTGGTACGTTTACAATACTTCACCGTGGACGCCATCACGGTATGCGGTGGCGAATCTTCATTTTAGCCTGTCTCCTACTAAAGGGGGTAAGTAAATTTGATTGTCATTTAAATAATTATACTTTATATTTCCGGTAAAGAGAACAGTTCCTTCCACATTTATTTTCAAAAGGAACAATTTTATAAGTTTACTTGATTCATCGAGTTTCTAATTAACTGAAAAGTTAAGTAAGCAAAATTGAGATACTTGCAATTATATTACATACAACAAAACCTGTTTTCAAATGTTATATCCTCTGAATGAGCGTCAAAACGGAATCCAAATAATATTACAAGAGCACCTTCAGAGCACCTTCTTCTGGAGCATAGACTTTTGAGCGGTAGCATGCGATTTTTCGCCTCCGTGGCACGGATGTAGGCAGCGAGAGTCGAGAGAAAAAGGTTGCACGCGATACACATCCATTGGATGTCGGTAGTCAAAAACCGTACACAGGTGGCAAGAAAAACGCGCGGCGACACCACAAAGAGGGTAGGTCGGTATGTCTGCGTGGGTAATTACTACATTATAACCCAGATATCGCGGTGGGTACATAGCCCGCAATGCCGTTACCCAGTGCTCTGACCCAGAGCTAAGGGCGACTCGAGGCCCGGTCGATGTCTTGAAATGGTGCGCTGCGTTCCGATCCGGCTCATCCACGTCTACTACGAAGTAACGTTTTACCGTCGGGCCTTCACCAAGAATCGGTCTTACAAGATTGCGCGCAAAAATCGTACACGAAACGACCGGTTTCGCGATCTTACCTTCCCACCCGGCATTCTTGGGGACCGACACGATTTCAATTCGTTCATTACTCTTTTTTTTTCCCCTCCCCTTTCTTTCCTGGGGCCCCCCCCTCGCCGGCTGGGCAGCCGCGACCGCGGGTTCATTCTTCCGGACCGCGGCGAACAGTTTAAACATTTTCGCGTCACCCATCGGAATTAATGACCGCCGACACGCGTTATTATCGTTGCCAAATTTGCGGCGAACAATCTCGCGAGGGGGCTAATTTAATTCCGCCGCACGATGTCCCACGGTGATTTAACCGCGTACGCGGGTAGGGCCCGCGAATCGAGGGCTCGATACATTTTTGCATGTCCGTCCCAGTCCCGCGACGATCGTTCTCGTTCCTCACGGCGATCGCCAAGGCGATTTTAATTACCGTTCGACGCGTAATTACCCAGCGATTGCGAACGTCGTTCTGCCGGCAATACTCGCCTCGTATCGGACTTATGAAGTTGTCCGTTAAAACGCGCCGGACGTAATGAATGGTGCCTTCGGTTACTCGACGTACAACTTTCCGTTTTGTTACTTGATACGTCTAATGTAGCGATACATTAATCGAGATTCCCCGCGATCGTCTACTTTCGAGGAAAAGTTGCTCGACGTTGACATTAGAATAGATAGTGCGCGCGTGTTTCCTTTTCGAGATCGGTCGTTTTACGTTCGACGAGCATTTTAAAAGCACCGTATGGCCGCTCCCGGAGGATCGCGTCGAGCAGCGCAGACCGGAACGCGATCGATCTTGCACGGTCAGGTGAATGAATCGGAGTTAGAATGAATGAAATACCTCGCTAAGATGATGGAAGAAATTCCCGGCGATACGAGACCGCTCGTAGCCGAGGATAATCATTACTCATCCGGACCACTATAATTTTCCTTTTCTGTCAAGCGATCCCGATGTTGGTTTTAATCTTCCAGGCTTCGAGTAACGGAAACCGCAGTCGGCTTTAGGAGCGCGCGATGCTCCCGATTGTTCGGACCGCCGATAATTAGAGTACTCCAAAAGCGGCAATTTTATTCTTACGCTAAACGTCGTCGCGTCTCGTTGAACGGAGCAACGCGGTAACAACGATGGCGCCGTTGAAGCTCGTTCGCGTAAAACGCCGAAGCCATCGAGTGCGAGGCATCTCCCATCCGGGAGTATCCTCGTATTTACCATTCGTCGGCTTAATGGAGCCGCCTGGCAACAATTTAATCCCGAAAACACGGCGAACCCCGAAACGAGAACAACGTGACACGCGAACCCGCCGTGTCCGACTCATTTCACCTGAAGGACGGTCGTCGTCTTTTCCGGTCGAGCGCGCCACCGCCGTCATCGAAATCCATCATGGGCGCGTACACAGGTGACCCAGTAAGCTTTCGTCGAATTATGGGACGCGCTGGCTGGAAAGCCATGACGAGATAAGCAGATGTCGGGATCGGCGGAGGGCAGAGGCGGGCAAGCCGAGCGTGTGTGTACCCGAAGCGGCTGCGCCTGGCCGATTGACCTGCGGCTAAAGACACGGGTGGTCCGTTATGCCCCAGGGTCACGCGTGACGCAATCAGCCACTACGCTCGATGTGTGTATATACGCCTGGGCCCGGTGCTCCTATTCCATCGTTCGGCTCGCCCCACCTCCCGGGGCCACCTTGTAACCCCTTCACTCTCCTCCCGCTGAACCCGTCATTCGTCGAACAGTCGGAACGGGTTTGTTGATCGGCGGCTGTTGTCTCCCGTATTGGCCACCAGGAATGCGCACGACCGGAGATAGTTCTTTGAGCGGATCTTCGGGCTGTGACAAGAGGCCGGGGATGAGAAATGCATCTCTTTCCGAGGCACCTTTATCTTCACCACTTCTGCCGCTAAACCACTTAATCATATGAAACGTATATACGCACTTTGTAATGAGCGAGCCTCATAACAAATATATAGGGTACAGTCTCGTGCAAAAGTGTTCGGGGGCTGGCAACCTTAACGTTGCGTTTGCTTTTGTTTGAGATTGTTCGTGTTTGTAAAAAGTGTGCTTCAAAGTGTCAAGCGATGGGGCTAGCTTTTTACTGGTTAGTTTCTGATCGGTGTTTAGTCGCTGAAGTTAGGATCTAGGTGGATTCGATGAACAGCTGCCAGTGGCTTTTGGAAGCCTCGAACGGTGTTAATTTGTGAAACGCGTTGAATCGCGGCGAATAAAGTTATACAAAGTACGCGGCCATGTTACGTGACCATGCGTCCGGCGTATCTTTCGTTCACGCGTCCGGTTAAAGGCACGGTTAATTCTTTCGTCAGGATCGTGCGGAGTGTATTCATGCGTCGTTACACGATAATTTAGGTGAATATGTATGCACGGGCATCCGCTGATTGCGCTCGTGGGCACCGTACGGAATAAAGGCGGGCCTCTCCTTAAAGAACCCGCGCGTCCTGCAAATTATGCGGCCCGACAACGTCAATCTACTTTCACGCTTTCTCGTCGTTTATCCCTTTCCCCGCGGCGGATGTTCTACTAAATATCACGCTGCCCCGGCTCTGCATGGGAACACAGGTATCTGAGCGCTTGCGTTTCATTTTTATGTTAGCAGCTGGCCCGTGCTGAGGATGTCGAGGTAGTCGAGGCGATCCCCGGCGAGGACACGCGTAACGAGAATTCGGCGTTGAACCGGCAGGAGAACGACATAAACAGCTCGGACCAATTGGCGTTAGAGTCGTTAGGCGAGAAGGATGCAGGCGGGAACCATTACAAGCCGGGTGGTCTGCGTGGCCATCCGCTTCCCCTCCCGCCGAGTCGGGACGGTTTGGGGCTGCCGCCGCATCCACGGCCGCACCATAACGTCGCTTATCACGGCCCGCCGCCGCCTCTGCCCTCGTCGAAGACACCATCGGAAGCCATCGATAAGATCTACACAACGGGCGGCGGCATTAGCACGGCGGTAGGCGCGGAGCCCTGGCCAGCGCCCACCCCCGACATGCCCAAGATCATTTCCTTGGACGTGAAGTGCGAGAAGAGTCTGATGAAGGTTTACCTGGGCTTTGATAAACCGTTCTACGGTATTGTCTTCAGCAAAGGCCACTACAGTAACGTTAATTGTGTCCACTTACCGGCAGGTCTAGGGCGGACCTCGGTTAACTTCGAGATTAGTATACACGCGTGCGGCACCGCTGGGAATACAGAGAACGGTCTGTACGGGTACGGGGCGGAGTCCGGCTCCGGTACTTACTTCGAGAACATTATCGTGGTGCAATACGATCCCCAGGTCCAGGAGGTTTGGGACCAGGCGCGCAAGCTGCGTTGCACCTGGCACGACTTGTACGAGAAGTCGGTTACGTTCCGCCCGTTCCCGGTCGACATGCTGGACGTGGTGCGCGCCGATTTCGCCGGCGATAACGTCGGCTGTTGGATGCAAATACAAGTCGGCAAGGGCCCGTGGGCGTCGGAGGTCTCCGGGCTGGTCAAGATCGGGCAGACGATGACGATGGTGCTGGCGATAAAGGACGACGACTCCAAGTTCGACATGCTCGTGAGAAACTGCATGGCGCACGACGGTAAACGGGCCCCTATACAGCTGGTCGACCAGCGTGGTTGCATCACCAGGCCGAAGCTGATGTCGCGGTTCACCAAGATCAAGAACTTCGGCGCGTCCGCCTCCGTCCTCTCGTACGCTCACTTCCAGGCGTTCAAGTTCCCGGACTCGATGGAGGTGCACTTCCAGTGCACCATTCAGATCTGCCGATACCAATGCCCGGAGCAATGCTCCGAGTCCCCATTGCTCTTGGAGTCCCAGGGCCTCCTGGAGAATCATCATCATCCACCGTCTAATGGGCATCCAGACTCCAGTTACGGTATACCGCCTCCTATTCCGCTTCCCTTGGAAGCCTATTTGCAGGCGGCTGCCGGCCGTCCGCGGGACGAGAGACGGAGGAAGTCCCGAGAAATAGTGCCGACACCGCAGAAGGCGGTCGGAGTCAATCGCATAATACGAGTGGTCTCGACGGGCGACCTAACGTTCTCCATCGACGAGTCCAACAATGGGGAGTCGAACGGGCCGACGATGGTGTTTCCCGTGCGCAACGAGAACACCGCGAACGCGGCCATGATTTGCATGACTACGCCAGGTTTTGCCGTCACCCTAATAGTGCTGCTCGCGGTGTTGCTGTTCTCGTGCATACTCTCCACCTACCTCTGTCTACGCCTAAGACCGTTCTCAGGAAAAGCCAGGAAGGCTGCGACGTATTATAACGGGGAACAAAACGCGCCTAAAAAGTCGACGAGGACGTGCTTCTATTCATAGGTAAAAAAAGAAAAAAAAACAAAAAAAAAAGCAAACGATCGCAGACCATCTCGAAGGATGGTGCGCCGTCGATCGGTTCTACCTTCGCGCGGGGACACCTCGCGATCGAGCGGGTTTCTTTCCTCGAGACTGGTTTGACGATTTTCATAGCGTTCAATTATTTATCGGGGCGGATATATCGCGAACGACGAATCGCGATCGACGCGCGGCCGCCACGTTCGCCGTTGCGTCGCTCGAACCCGCGTCGACACGGATTTGCTCAATGGATCGGTCACCGGGTCCTTCGTACCGCGGGGTGTCCGTAACCGGTGACTCGGTTCTTATTTCGCATTCATTTTCGGACCGTTCGTGACCGTTCGCAAGAAATTTTCAAGTTCAATCGGTTGGATGTCGCGCAAACCGGTCCTCCTGGCCGCGCCATTCCGGGTATCGTAGAGGCTACAGAATGTCGCAAGCACGATTCTGTATACACCGGCACGTATCAGACGGAGTATAGTCTCGTAATAAAATAAATAGGATACGATCTTCTGGTACGTGTACCGCGATCCGTTCGATCGGAACGATCAGGCAATACGGATTTGTGCTTCGTCATAACGAAACTTAACGCTCAAGCCGTTGCTGGCGATCGTGTACAGACGCTCCGGAAATTTAGTCAAAGATAATCAAACGCGTTCTGCGCTCGCGACTTCCTCGTCACGACCACTTCGGGACCATGGTATTTGGGTATGTCGTTTTTTTTTTTTTTTTTTTTTTTTTTTTTAATTCATCGTTACCCGTTTCGTATTGGTGTCCAACGTGTAACGTCGTTTCGACCAAGGCTGAAACGTTCCCGAGGGAATATCGGAAATCGTCGTCCACCCCCTCTCTTTTTAATTGCCGTCGACAATTGTTCAAGTTGTTCCAATGTTATTTATTTATCGTGTAACAGTGTCCGAAATTTTGTACGACTTTATACGCTGTACGCTGCGCACATGTAATCGTTGTAAGAGCCAGTCATTATCACGAAATCATTAAAAACAAATTATCTCGGTTTTATTAATTGTACGTTTAAGTTAATGTTAAACACGAAACGTTTCGCTTCAGTGAAGCGAACACTTCTGCGCGTTAGTTTACACACACGCTGCCATGTAACGAAGTTTCTTCTCCTAATTGATGGGTAATTTATCGTTTTAGCAATTAATCGGGAAATCGAGATACGCGAAATTGCGGACAACAAATAACGAGATTATCACCTCCGCGGTGAGTCTGAATCGCCCGCGCAAGGGAATTGTTCTAAATCGAAACGGTTTGCAAGATTGGCTGCGCAAGTTGAAAATTTATATGGTGTCAAGATCAAATGTATAAAAGAATAGTCAGTAGCTTGTAATAGCGTATAAAAGATAATATAATATAATATTTATAATATTAACGTAAGCTCGTAGATACGGAAAGTGTTTATAAATTATTTCTCGTCGATGGAACGATGTATTTTTTACAAGAATGTTAGTATTTAAACTTTTTGTATATGAATAAATCTATAATTATATTTATCTACCATCCTTCTTGCATGGACATTCAAACTCGATCGGCGAATATGCGGAGAAATTTGGAAAATTGACCAAGACAAAAGGAGAGAGAGAGTAATTGTTGGTTCCGTGTGGAAGTATAGGTCGAGGTCCTGTAAATACATTTATTGGCATTACCATTCATGTTAAATAAAAACACAACTTTCTCGATTAACAATCGACTCAACTCTTTGTTCCTCTTGCTCGAAAAACTCTGGCGGCTGCCCGATATCGTTACGTTCTCGATTATCGGCGATCGTCGCACGCGATTCGATAACCCTCCTCTGCCAAGCTTACAAGAATACTCTCCGTTCTTTTTGTTTTTACACGTGTACACATATACTTATAATCTATAAGGTAATTTAAAACGTGTTAACAATTGTTCTGGCGTTTCGCGAAACGTTCGGACGAGCATTGTAAATAAAGGTTGTCCATCCAAACACCGCGTCCTCGAGTAATCTGTTCTTTTTTTCTTTTAAGGGAGAAGAAAAGAGAGAGAGTGTTTCCCGTTTTTATTACAAACGTAGAAGGGGAATAGATGTACGGAACACGCGAACGAAGATTTCAGGGATCACGAGGAACCTTCGTTCTCCTGTACAAAGAGCTATCGCTTTTAATTTTCACAATGCAACGCGAGTGCTTCGCGCGACGATGCTCTTCAGGTGTACGCCTTAGATTAATCATGTTACGTATACATAATAATTCAGGATCAGCGATTGCAGGATCCTGTTCGTGGTATTAAACGTCTTCCTGGACGTTCGAGATGTGCGTTGCGTTTTAAGGATACTTAAATAATTCTTCCTATTACCTAGTCACCTAATTACCTAGTTCAAAAAGCCCGCCAAGGCTGTATCGATCTTCGATCGATTGCAATTTCAAATTTAACCTTCAGTTAACACGAACGAGAAAAGAACGCAGGACAAGCGGGAAACGTTACGATGCAATGCACACTTCTCGACGCAAATGGTTCACGTACGCGTGTATTGCTGGAAAAGTGTCAACTGAAGGTTAAAAGGTTACGCATCGAGGCATTTCGTGAACGTATATCGAGTTCTCGTATTAACTAACGTAACGATATACGCATTTGAAAATAGAAAATGAAACAGTTCAGCTTGGCAGTAAATTCCCCCGAAAACATTTAGGATATATTTCTATTTTCATTTATAGCTGTTACTTTCAGCCTCTTTAGGGCTTATTCTCTAGAGGTGCTGTTATTTGAAAGTCTTTACTAAGTGTTAAATAGCTAGCGCACCTGTCGATAACGAGTGGATCGATATTGATGTGATTTCGATAATCGAACGCGTTAAATTCAATATTCCACCGCGTCCGCCATAAGTTATGCTAGAAGTTGATGCTTTGCGCGGAAATTGAATAATTATAGTGCCTTCTGGATTTTATGCACATCAATAACAATTTATAACGCGATAGTTTTGTCGATTATGCAAAGTCCATTGCTTTATATTTATATAAACGCTTCTATTGTACGAAATAGAGTGAGTTTTTTGTTTCGGAGATCTAGCAACAGATTAATGGCCGACCTGTTTCCTCTTTGCGTCGCTGACCTTGTAAAATTGATTACCTTCTTCTCCTTTCAATAATTTAACAAATGCAAATCATTACAATTTTTAAAAAATCTCTGATGAAATCAATGACGAAACCAAATAGTTCTGTTGCTAAATACTCGCTCTTTCAATGGTAGATTAGACATTATAAATCGTCATCAGTGCATCATTTGTCTAATGAATTTAACGACAGCAAACAATTTTGCTTTCACAAAAATTGAATTTGTTTAGTGAGTTTATTCACCTAGTATATAAATTAATCTTGTGCCATATGCGATATAACATTACATGTAACTTTGTTATACGGTGTTTTATTAATGTCAATATGGCGTTCGGAATGCACGCGAAATATTGAACAGTTTATTTAATATTAATGTATAAAATGTAGACTTTTCGCGTCACTATGGATTACTTTAATCTGATTTGGATATTCTTGGCTGACGGACATTCTAGTTAAAGCTAACTAGATGGATGGAGATTGCCGTGTAGAAGATGGTTAGAGAAGGTAAGAGTGTGTATATATATATATATGTTCATTCTATCAAACACTGTATACTTTCGTGTTTGCGATAGAACGCTTCTTATTTGTCAGATACGGGTGTAGCATATTTTAATAATATATTCCATACAAAGGCGATACTTAAACGTGTAAATAAAAATATCTCTGGAAGTGTAGAAATATATTTCGCTTAATATATTATTATATTAACTGTGACACACGGATACGTAGCGATTGTTAAAAGTTGTATTACCATAGACCTGTTGCGACCGACAAGAACACATTTCCGTTTCCCCGTGCGCACAATATTTACTATCTATATTATTTGTCGCATAATAAATATTAAATTTATGCAAATGTCTCTTCTACGTTAATTAGCAATTCTACGCCGACGTGTCGTATCAATTTTTTACTTCGTCGAACGTCGTCCGACCTTTTATCTATTAATTATTTAAATGTACTCGTTAGCAGCACCTCTAGTAAATACATCATTAAATAGATAACAGACACGCAATGGTAAAGCGCGTTACTATGACTTACGTACAGGCGAAGAGAGTCTTTATAAATCGCTTCAACTTGTATCCTACAGACTCGTAGAAAATGTATAAATGCGCACCATTCCGTTCGTGAATTACCTAAGGGAGAAGACACGTGTTGCAAAGCAGCGTCGTCCCGTCCTGTTAATCCTCGACTCGATCAATGGGTCCATCGAACGAAGAAGAGAAGAATATTTCTAACAATATCATTCGCAACGTCGAAGGCGATACGTTATTTTTACAATATTCACAGCGAACGCTGTCACATTGTCCCACACGACGTGCCCCTCTTGCGAATTTCATTAATTCATCCTATAACGAATAATTATTGTGCATGATTATGCTCCTTACTTACCCAATACCAACAATTGCCACTCGAAAATAACCGTTCGACTTTCGTTTGCAAGTCTACGTGGAAAGAAAACAAAAGTAAGAAAAGAAAGGAAGAAACAAAAAAAAAAAAAACAAAAAAAAAATAGAAAAGGAAACAGAAAACAAAAATCGATCTCGACGAGAGCTACGAGAGAATTCGATCGTCACATGGGGGACGAGCAACCCGACTCGACGGCGCGACCGCCGAACAACAACCCCCTTCCGTACAGAAACGACGATCGTCTGCCGCCCGAAAAGGGCGAACGAGCACGTTCTTAAGAAGACCGCCGCGCGTTGACGAAACGCACTTAAAGTACTTTGTACAGCGTATTATTGCACATTGTCTCTCGCGGAGCGCACGCAGGCGTCCCTCCGGCGACACGGAAGCCACGAACCGTCAACCCCGTTCGACCGCGGGGCTCGCGCCCGCGACCTGACTCGTCTGTTTCTGTTGGATCTGCTCCGGGTGAGCTGGTCTCGCCGTGCATCGCACGCGCAGCAACCCGTACGGCAGCCAGCCGTTGGTCGAGTGCACCGCCCTGCTGTTCTTCCTGCTGTCGACCGCCTCGCGTTGCGCCTGCAGCCGGTGCAGCATCGCGCCGGCTACCAGCGCGGATATCACCGCGGAGAGGGCGACGACGATGAACAGCGCGCTGAAACCGGGCATCGGCAGGCAGATGCCGTACACGACCTCCTCGCGTATTCTACCTTGGAACACCGTCACCGCTTCCGCGTGCGTGTCCGGGCTGAAGGCCAGATCGGCCTCGGAGATCACCTCGTACAGCCCGCTGACGCCGACGTCGGCGCTGCGGATCTTCCTGTCGGACACCACGACCGATCTCTTTCGTCTGCCGTTCGGGGACGAGAGAGGGGTCGCTGGTAACGAGCCGCTGTCGCCCTCGAGGTTCCGCGGCCCGTGCGGGAATTGGTCCTGCTCGCTCTCGTATCGGGTCACCCTTGGCGGGTCCTAGAAACGGGGGTTCAAGTTTTAGATGGTGAACAAGGTAGGGGGTTGTTTAATCTCTTAGGCACGACGCGACGATATAGTGGATTTCGAGAATTGCATCTTTCTGTGCAACGCGCCACTATAGTGGTGACTTTCGAGGATGTCATTTCTCTGAACAAAGCGCCACTATAGTGAACTCTAGCGGATGTCATCTTTCTGAACATAGCGCTACTACAGTGGACTCTCGCGGATGTCATCTTCCTGAACAAAGCGCCACTATAGTAGCTTTCGCGGATGTCCACTTTTTGAACGACGCACCACTATAGTGGCTTTCGCGGATGCAATCTTTCTGAATAACGCGCCACTATAGTGGGTTTCTCAGATGTCATCTTTCTGAACAACGCTCCACTATAGTGGGTTTCACGGGTGTCGTCTTTCTGAACGACGCGCCACTATAGTGGCATTCCATAGATAGCGTCAGTTTGAATGGTACCTCACTGTACTGACTATCGTGAATGTCGAACGTATTATACGTCTTTTGTTTTACTTCTTACGTGTCCCGAGAATATCGTAATCTATTCATTTAGAACTCTAATCCCACGTAATGTCGTATTGGAAATTTTCATGGACAGTTTTTGTGTCCTCCGCGGTCAAGCATGCCATGAGCAAAAGGTCAATTAAACTAGAGTACTCTACAGCAATAGATACTAAGTAGTTTAAGAGGAAACTTATGAGAGAAAGAAATATATTTACTACAAATGGCCTTGAAAGATCGGTGTCGTCCTGTTGAACGTCCTCGTCAGGCGTCTCGACCACCGGCGCCGGTAGCCGGTTGCTCGTCTGCGCTTGCGCCTTCGGGACAGACTTCTCAACCCCCAAGAAGTGACCCCCTATCGAGGTCATCCCTTCGCCATGTTGGATGATGTCGTCGTAAATGGAAGCGTCGCCTTGCTCGGCTCCTCCTATGGGACTTTCGTTATTCTTGTCGGCGCTGTTGGTTTCGTCGTCGTTCTGAATGGTGGGCGGCAACGTGGTCTGCGGGTACTGCGGTCGTGCCACTATCTGATCTTTGCGGTCCTGGATGTAGTGGTCGACGGATCCGCTGAACTGACAATGATCCAAGCACCCGTGGCGGCAGATCTCGACCTTGACATTCATCGAAACAACTTATCACTCCGACGTACCGCCTAATCGCCGTCCCCCTCTATCCCTCTCGAGACGCGCAAACTCGGATCGCGAACAGCGCGGCGATTTAACGCGCGTCGCGCGGTTCGCCAAGTGAATTCATTAAGCGGCTCGTTCAGCTGTTTAATTGCAAATATTTGCTCTTCACTTTGGCGTACGCCACTTCAAGTTAAACGCGAGATAGAGCCCGAGCACCGCGCCAGAGGCACCTCTGAGGCGATAATATTTTTGCACGCCGGCAATCTTGTTTTCGATCGCGAGCCGTTTCGCCCGCCGGTATATTACCCAACATTGTTTACCTTGCACTTGATGTGCACGCTCAACGCGTCCGGGAACTTGAACGCGTGGAAGAAGGCGTAAGTGATGACTGTTGCCCGATTGTCGGAGCCCCGCGCCTTCAAGAATCGGCTGATCATCTTCGGCCTGAGCACGCATCCGAACTCGTCGCTCAGCTGTATCGTGTGCCCGCCGCCGTCCGAGGCCACGCACGATTTCACGCGCATGTCAAATTCCCCTGTGTCGAATCAATTACGAGTTTCATATTAGCTGACAGTCGTTTCGTACGTGCTCAAACTGTCGATACGAAGTGGTTAGCGATGGCTGTTTAAATTTCATTTTAGACGCGAGCTCGCGAGTTGTTTTTCGTCGGATCGTCAAATATACTCTCGATGGTCTTAGAAGTCTCGACAGGTCTCGAAAGTCTCGTCTTCCGGAGGTTTG
This sequence comes from Xylocopa violacea, assembly GCA_963969225.1. Classification (NCBI taxonomy): domain Eukaryota; kingdom Metazoa; phylum Arthropoda; class Insecta; order Hymenoptera; family Apidae; genus Xylocopa; species Xylocopa violacea. Next base: position 6,424,006 of record CAXAJV010000021.1, on the reverse strand, counting down.
GTTTACAGTTTTGGTCTTGCGCGATGGTCCTTCATGGTTGTCAGCGTTCTCTTAACGTTCGTCCATTGTCTGATAATATTCTTGTATGAAAGTTCAGATTTTCAAGACTCTTAAGACTTCTAATACCTTCAAGAGTTTCAAGTGTCGAATTATGTTGGAAATGATTGGAATTTTCCAGGCATTTAATTCTCCATACACGTGGCGCAGCTTTTAAGGCAGCAAACGTTCTAAGAACAGTCTAATTTGTGACGTTCTGCCCGTATACCCAAAATGTTGGTCAGGACAATTAAACTCTTGGTTAGTTTGCTATTGGATCGCATTCACGAGCAATTACCCTACGAATCCAACGAAACTCCCTCATATTTACGAACAGATCCGAAGCGTTTCGAAGTGTTTCAGCGGCCATCGAGCGGCCCCTCGTAAACGTTTCGCTCGACGGTTCGTCGTTACCTCGATAATCATTTATGGCGACGACCAGGGTGAGAGTGGAGCCGAGCGGCACTATCCCGGTAACAGGAGGCGCCCAGGGCCCCTTGCCGTGTTGAATTTCCATCCAGCAGTCCACGTTGTCGCCTGCAACATCGATAGAACAGCACGGTCGTGTTTGCGCTCCGTTCCAGAGGCGAACCCTCCGCTCTCTCTGTGCGCAACGTGCCAGGTGCGATTTATACGTGTTGCGCAAAGTGAAATTAAGCGGCGAGGCTGCGGTTCCACAGCTGTGGTCAACCGCGGCTACACGAGTTAACGTGACGCGATCATTTGCCACGTGTTTCCGACTCTTTGCGCAGCCGGATCGTCGTCTCGCCTATTCGCGTTAGGGTGCGTCGAAGCACGACTGACGCGAATCCTCCGACCTCGCGGGGTTAAACTTTAAGGTTACGCATAGAGGTTCCCACGAGGTGGAATTTACGAATATACGAACGCTCTGAGATCGCGGGTTGAAGTTCAAATGTTAAGTTCAGAATCTGACGTGGCAGTCGTATGGGGGATGATTGGGGAGCGCACAGAGATTCTTGGAGTGTCTGTAAAGGGTTCTGGCACATGTATTTTTATGATTTTATATTTCATCTCCACAGTAGGAACCTTTTTTTAGATATCTGAACTTTTAGGGTTGAAGCAGGCTGTTAAAATTTCTTTGTACGAAATTCAGAAATCAGAATGACGAATTTAATATATTTTGATTTGGTTCAATTCTAATGGAGCCAATACCCTTTTTACAGACACTGCAGGTGTGTAGAATAAAAAGCAATACCTCTGAAGTCTAACTGTATCACGTCGAGATCCGCGATGACCATCGGTGGTTTCGAAGCGGTCTTTTCGTAATCGTTGAACCATTCGCATCGCAATCGTTTGGCCTCGTCCCAGACCTCGAGTAAATCTTTGTCGTACTGAACGACAACGGTATTCTCGTAGAACTGTCCATGCATATCTGGCTTGGTACCGCATCTACGATCAGAGACCAACAGAATTTATGCCGGATACCTCTAAACCCAACTTGGTTCAATCTTAAAATGGAAAAGTACACTTCTCATCTCGCACTGCTCACGCTTTTCCTCGTTCGACGTTTTTCCTCTCGCGGTATATACAACGCTGATACTGAAAGGACTGGAAAAAGTTTCAAGCCAATGGCTAAAACGGATTGGACATCGATAATCGGCAGCAGTGGGACCCGAGTTACGCCGCGAGCGGGCCGCGATTTATATAGTGGAAAGGGTTAGCCACGCACGTTTCCGCTTGAATAGAATATACGACACGGTGGGTGTAATAATTTAGAAAGCGATACTACGCGAGTCCCGCGATAAACCTCCCAGCAAATCAGTCCCGGGCATTAACGTTTCCGCGCGTGTTAAATCTCGAAATCGTGTCAAGTGTGCGCCGCGGAAGCGCTTGACCGTGAAGATCCCCCCGCAGATAGACACGGCTCGATGGACGGATACGAAATGGTTCCCGCGGTCCTTACCTAGCGTAGGCTATCCGAAAGGAGAAGAAGGTCTGCCCCGTGGACGGTGGAACGTAGACGCATCGGGGGTCCGCGTGTTGCCCCTTCGACGAGACGATGCCCTCAAAGGGTTGGGAGAACGACAGATGCACGTCCATGTGATCCTTTCCGCACATCACTTCGAGGGACTGTATGGCTGGCATTCCCTCTGGCCTCTCCAGCGGCCAAATGTCGCTGTTGCTACCGACGCTCTTCAAGCCAACCACCTGTGCATTACGAAGAATACATTTTTCCACGTTGAACCCTCGACGACCCCCTCTCTTCCTTCCTCGTTGCATTTCTCAAACGCGCGGCAAACCGCGAGTGCCTCCTATGAATATCGTTCGACCACGAAGTTACGAGCCGCGTAAATCACGCGCCATTGCACGCGCCAGCCATTGTAATCAGATTTATTACGAGTTTACCGGCTGTTACGTTTGCGTTCGCTGGACGCGAGCTGATGGATCTGAGTGTGGCATTGGTCAGACGTCTAAAACTACTTGCGTTGAAGATATTTTGGTAGGAGTTTGAGGTATACAGCTTTATAATTTTATTTATATGGAGCTCTTTTAAAGTCAGATCTCTTCTTTTGACTAAAATTCTGAAGAAGAATTGTGTAGGACAAAAAAATGTTGCTGGATCATGAGTGATAGTATAAAGAAAGAGATATCGTTGTATATTAATTCTGGAAGAATGTTGCGTTCCTTCATTTTAAATTAGATAATCTTCTGATAAATATTTAATTATGTTACATACAATACAGTTCAAGTATTGACGAGTCGAGAATCTTACATTGTATAATTTATATAAAATTAGTTAAATATTGGCAGAATTTGATCGAAGAACAGGATGGAAAGAATCGCGGTATAGTTACCCAGATATACAACCGTTAAGAAATTTTTACGATCCCAGTGACGCTCTAATAATCAATATGTTGTAAATGATTATTCGCAAATGAGAAAATATCAATTTACAGACTTCATAGCCACGCCTACGACCTTAAAGACAGCTATAAATTTGTTACTTTATCCAACTATTTGTACGTACATATGTAGATAATCGTGCATGCAATTAACCACATCAGATCTTGTACTAATTAAGAAAATCGTGCGCGCACAGTGATTGGTCGTGTAATTTGCTCCCCGTTTAATTGCTCTGTATCGCGCGAAATGTAAAATCAAACACGGATGCAAGCACTTGTGGACGGAAAGTATTAATAGAAACTAATTAGTGCAGTCGGTATATTGCATCGCTGCAGCGCGCAAAGTTTCTTCTTGCGGAATTCTTGCGTATGTTTTACGGGAATGTGTATATTCCCGAACATTAAGGATGCAGTTAAAGTCCAATAAAGTTCTTAGTAACTGTGTTTGAAGATTTAGATTTCACGATGCTTAACAAGATACAGTCAGCCACAAAAACCTGCAAACACTGACAAGACTCCAAATAGATATAAAAAAAAGGACACTGTTAGAGGTTTTATGGAGATCAATTCATTTGTCGATTAAAACAACGCAGATTTTAAGAAATAGATTGCAATGTTCATGAAACTTTGCATTTGTACCAACTTGCTCAATTAAAATTGCAGCAAGTGCATAAATTGTTATGATCTATTCATAACCATAGCAAATCGTAACAAATTTATTATTATAATTGTTTCTATACTTAAAAATTAATAACATATTTTATTAAATAATATTTTTTACCCTTTCAAGCATAAAATGTTCAAAATTCTTATTTTTTGTTTAAATCTGAATAAAGTACGCAAGCTATATTCTTGCGACAGACTGTAGTTAGGGCTAGGAATGCATCAGTTTCAATCCAAGCGAAATATTCAATATGTGCACAACAGACATTTAACAACTGTTACACGGGACGTTCATTGCTCGTACCGTTCCGTGCACGGAGCTATAGCGTGTCGTGAATCGTGAAGTTATGATCGCGTACACACCTACTACAAGCCGTCGCTGACATGTACTAGATCAGTCAGGGATGAATCGTACGAGGAACGTGCGCAACCTGTGCATTGTGCTCCTCGAAAAAGTTTACAAACCCTGAGAACTTCGTTGCCATAAAATAAAGAACGAGGACAGTCACGATATCATGGTCCTTCCGCAGACTGCATTTCCTGGAAAACGAGACTCATCCGGTCGTATCTATAATTTCTCATTTCGCGTATCTTTATTTCCATTTGCGACCAACTGATTACACCATTACGTTTATCGTAAACTGCTATTCCACGCCTGTTTCTGGCATTCTTCGATGATCGTAAATTCCACGCGACGAGTGGACGATAAGTATTATAAATAGGCATTCCGTGCGTGGAGCTTGAATCGAGCCAATGGCGATGATCCATCGTGCTATTACTCGCTCAGAGGACGTTGAATAGAGGGTGGCAAATTTTTTTTTAGCTGTCAGATGTGCTCGAGAATTTTGAGAAGTTAGTCACGAGTGAAGTGTCGCTGTTGGAAATAATTGTTGGAGCAAGATAAGTATTATAAATAGGCATTCTGTGCATAGAATTTAGATCTAGCAATGGCGATGATCCATCGTGCTGTTACTCGCACAAATTTTTTTTTAGCTATCAGATGTGCTCGAGAATTTTGAGAAGTTGGTCATGAGTGAAGTGTAGCTGTTGAAAACAATTGTTGGAGTAAGATTTTGATGGTTATTTAAAAGGGGTTGAGAGACGATGCGTTACATCTGTCAAGGAGAGTTTGGAGAACGTCGTGGGAAAAAGGGTGCGCTCCAAAGGGGTGAGACTTACAAACTTGTTCGTGGAGAGTTTCTCGTGTACAGGAAATGTTTTCTGCGAAGTCTGAGGACAGTTTGTAGAGCATGTTTTCACGAATAATATGCAAATTTCTGTAGACGTCCATAGACAAGATTTTTCTACCAAAGTTACAGTATTAAATTTTTCTACAAAAATTTCTTTCATATCAACAATGCCTACAAGAAAAACCAAAGCAAAAGACTATCATAGCTCGTTGACATCTATTATTCAACACTGACCCAACTAGAATCTTCCTCCACCAAATCCTAGACGCTGCTCATTCACCCAAAGCCACATTCAAACCAATCCCAAACCCAAGTGCAACAAAAACCATTCTACATCCTCAGACCCTCCCTCCACTCCGATACCCAACCAAAAACCGTTCCAGCGTCACATTCGCGACGATCGCCCATCTTTTTCACGCGCGAGACCACGTTGCGACCCAGGAGCGTGGAGTACCGTCGCGCCTTAAGCTAAGGGAACAGTCGCGAGGCGTGCAGAGGTCGCGGGAGATTAGGCTCGTCCCAGGGATTTCCAGAACTGGCCTGCGTTCTTTTTCTGCTGTCGAGCGTTGGGCGTATCTGGCTCCCAACCCGAGGAGGGTCGCGGAGAACCTCGACGGCGGGTACGGTACGCGCGTAAAGGCGAGCGTAGCCGACGGTAGGTGTTCCCTGCGTGTAGGCCGCGGCGCGGCGCGCAATCCTGTAACGGGAGAGGCGTCTTTACCGCTGCATTAACGGTCGCCGTTTTTCGCGCAAGTGAAAACAAGTTTCTGCGCTCTTACAATCGCACTGTTAAATGACAACGTTTCATTAGAAATGATTACGCACCTGGCATACTGTACGCGCGCGAGCGCGCACTACTCGCGCGGCTGTGTGCGCGCGCGTCTACGTGCCGTCGCGAGCAGGGCCCCGTTTTTATCCGGGCATCCGTCCCGCTGTTATCCGTCCTCGGTTCACGGTCGATGATCGGCGGAATCGACCGCTCGACGCACGTAACGCGCCTACCAGCGTCCGACCAGCTCCTCTCGTCGATGCCGCGGTTATGCAAACGATCGCGTGGCCGTAATGGCCGCGCTTGTCTCGGCTTTTTGATTTATTTAACGCCGGTTAATGGCGGAGAGGGACGCCGGTTTTGTGGACCCGATCCGCCGCTGCGCGCGTTTTGAATGGCTCCTCTGCGGTTCGACGCGGGAGAACGGGAGCCGCGTTGACGTTCGAACGTACGAGGACACTTGTTAGGTGGTATCGATTCTTATTGCACACGGGGTTCTGGGGTACTACCGCGACTGTGGTATTTCATTCATGACGATTAACTTTGTAGTATTCTCTACTTCAGTGGTCGGCGAACTTATTAGTCAATGGAGCTAAATGTCAAGAGTACTATGATTGAGATATATTTTGAGGGTCTTTTTTAAAGTTAAGCTGTAACAGAAGGTACACTTTCTTTTTAACTGAATGAAATTTAATGTAAGTTCTGAGGCTTAATCAAACTATAGATAAAACTGAGTAAAACTTTGTATCATACTTAATGATGATCTCATTTACTGATGTGAATTAAATAGTAAATGAAATTAGACCATGACGATTGTTATTCGTGGCAGAGCAGCCTTCGAGAGGCCCAAGAGCCATTGCGAGTCGCGATTTGCCAACCTCTGTCCTACTTCATTCATGACGATTAACTTTTAAAAATTCTCTGATGTTCTCTAATTAAATCGTGCAATAAGAATATTTAAATAGTTTATATATTAAGATAATTAACGTTAATAGCAGGATGAGACGTTGTTTAGCTTCTGTGACAAAATGGAAGCAAGTTCTCGAACGATAATCAACTCTGCTGAAGTTACGAGTGGAACTTTCTGTATGCAAAGTTAGCTGCAGCGTCCTGTGTATTTTAACTAATTAATATTGATTAAGTATCATTCTGAATATATCTATTAAATAATTTCCGATAATGTGCATGAATTAGAGAATATGCATTTGACGGGATATGATCAACAATGTGTTAATTCTGCTATAATTACATAGCAACGAGCTCAGACATGTACCTTAGTCTGTAACAAGGTTGCAATTTTGTAGCACTTACAGCGGTAACCTGTAATCTTGTTTTGCAGTATATTACAGTTAGTTAATTATAGGCTAGCGAAATTGTTTTAGACTAACATTTTACTTAACAAGCGTGTACGCACGAGCAACACGTACATCTCGCTTGAAAAGTAGCGCTAAAAATTCGTCCAAGTTTCTAATTAAGTAGTATACATCTCGGTTCTTGTTATCATACTTTATGGAACACACCTATCACTCATTAGAAATTCAAATGATGGATTGCTTTCTAACCCTGAGCAGATATTTATCTATGGGAATACATTAGAATACACGAGATCGAAGATACGATTTGTTTAATATCGAAACCGCATTCCTCGCGATGATCTAATTGATTGCGCGAGCAGTCAGAACGTTTTCCCCATTGTTCGTGGTTCAATAAATCATCGAGGAACATTTTTTACAAAAAAAAAACAAATTAATAACATAACACAATAGAATAAACTCAACGAACCTAACAGAAAACCACAAATACACCCGATGCCCTCGCACAAATCAGCCGGAGGACAGGGTGAAACGGGGAACGCGCTGGGGGGATTCAGGATGGCGCGCGACAACCGCGCCCCTCGCACGGCCATCTATCAGGGCGAGACAATGCGTTCGCGGCGTCGAACGTGAAACGAATGGCGAACGATATTTATATTATGCGCCGCGAGCGGAAGCAATCCGCTGCTGGGATATAGGCCTCGCGATGCCACGGCGGTTCGTTACGACACGCGAGCGTATCAGTATTCCGAGTCACTCGAACGTGAGCCAACCGGGTAGGTGAGTTTCCCATCGCGGGATCCTCTCGCGTTCGAATACTGATGCCCGCCGCCTCTCCTTCGCCGCGTGCATCCGATTGTGCCCGCCGTGACACGCGGAAATAGCGTCTCCCTCTTCGCTCGCTCGTCCAGGCGACCCTCTTTCGCCGCTTGGCGAACTTCGAGGGACGCTGCCAACCGACCGCTTCTTCGCCCGTCACGTTCTTTTCGCGTTGGCGCCAATAAAGACCTCGACGGTGGCCAAGCGGCTTCCACTCCGGGTTTCTTCTTCGAGGCGAGCGTATTGTCGCGCGCGGACGGCAAAAGGAAGGAATGAATGGGTCGCGGCGGCACTCTGCGGTACTTCTAACAGTAGTTTATCTTTGACGGATGAATCGCCGATTGGCTGGCCGGATTTTTGTTTGTCCAGTCGACGGGGAAGGCGATCCCAGTGGCCGATCGTCGTTTCGTCCGACGTTGGTTCCCGGGTTTAATTGGCGGTCGAGTGGATCGACGGGTATTGTTGGATATTGTTTATTTAAGAATTGATGCGTTGCAGGTGGAACGACTGTTGACGCATATCTCTGGCTGTGTCAATTATTGACATATATCTCGTGGAATGTGATATCGGAGCGCACGATTTTGCGAAAGAGAGAGGGAAAGTAATGATTGCTTAGGGAATAAAGAGAAAAGCAATTTTTATCATCTTAATTAGAGATGTAACGTAAAGCAACTTCTGAAACTTCACGCGATCTGCGCTTTAGCAATAGTTCGCGAGAAACAATGTGTTAATATGGCAGAAATGGCATTTAACAGAATTGCATGGACACTTTGTTCACAATTGTAGTAAAAAACACTTGATTAAGCTAAAGCATAATATAATAATAAATTTTTGGAAGAATTGACCCTTCAAGAATACCCAATGTTAACTTACCCCCAAAGTATTCAATGTTTTAATTAGACAAAAATAAAATTTGGCTAGATCACTGAAACGATAATCAAGACTAGACCTATTGTTCGACTAGCCAAGGAAGTTCATTGCTTCTACTCCAGTTCATTGTTTCTACTCCAATTGTTCGAACAGTCCCAAATATTTCTCTGCTCCAATTCCCTGATTTAATTCACCGCAGCCGTTCGATGTGCTCGAGAAAAGTCTCAATTACTCGTCTCGGTTTAATTTCCTAAACCGGATTCGATTCAGCTTATTTCGAAACGCCCAATCGATTCCAACTCGAACGCCACGCTTCGATCTCGCGCTGAATAATAAAATTCTAATCGTTGCAGCCCTTGAACGATCGAAGAGAGCAATTGCAGCATTCAACTTGAAAGTCAAACCATCGTCGCCAATTAAACTCTCGGCGAAACAATCGACGGCCACGATGTTCCTCGATTGGCGCAGGAATCCGCGAAGAACGAGGTGGACACGGAAGCGCCGTTTCCTGCGCGAAACGGCGACGAGAGAGATCTGGCTGCATGGACGCAGCGGACGTCGCGGGGCCAATAGGTCCTGAATAACTTTCAGAGGAAACAGACGCGGCCGGGGTGGAGGGAGCCGAAAGGAAAAGAAGGTCGCAAAGACACGCGTAACGGTACCTAGAGTAGGCACGAATATCCGCTTGCAAGCTGTCGCGTCTCCCGCTGCGTCATCGCATTGTCATCCGACTATGACGAATTTTTCATTAGCGGCCATTTCGGTACCGAGCGCAGCCTTCTTTCGTCCCGTTTCAGCCGCCCCGTGCTACCGCTGGCTCTCCAGTCCCGAACGGTACCTCTGCTGGTCCCCCCGGCTACTCGCGCGTCCGTTAGCCTTTAATTGAGGGATCTATGAGCATAGCGGCGCAAACGCCGGCTGAAATTATAGCCTATTATCGAAATTGTCGGCCGTTGTTCAGCGCGTTTCGCGAGAGGTTTAATTGGCCGGGGGAAGGCACGGCCGGCTGGCGAGGAGACAATGTGCGAAAACTGGTGTGAACTGCCGGACGCGGACGGTGTAATTGGTACGGACTCATGCACAGGCATCCCTGGCACGCACCAGCCAGCGTTATTTAATGGTATCCGCGATTCGTTTTTCGCGTTCGCAGTCTGATAACTCACTCTCTTCGGCTGGCGGCTGCGTGGTTGTGCATGCGGGCTGTCGCGAATTTTGGGTCGATCTATAGCACCAGTGGTCAGACTTGTTGGTCGACAGAGTGAAATATTGATAGTACAGAGATTTATTTTGAGAGCCAGATTTTTTGAATTTAAGTTTAATTTTATTTTAGGTTTTGGATCTTAATTGTCGGATGTTCCCTTTGAGGGGACGTCAGCAGTGATTAGTGATGAAGGAGGTTAAGCTTATTCGATCGCAACTTTTTGAGAAATGTATGTTTCCCTGAGGTTTTTTATTGAAATGGAAACTTTCTAGTTATAAAAATTATTGCTAAAATATTGCTAATTAAATAGTAAATAAGGTATCCATAAAATTGATTTGTGACAATCGTCATTCATGGTAGAGCTGTACTTAAGTGACCAAAGAGCCTTGCTCCAACAAGCAATCTCATTCGAGATAGATTGAACTCCATGTGTGCGATGTAAAATAAATAAAAGTCATCTCGAATGAGCTAATCTAGTCTGTAAATTTTGTTGCGTGAAAAGGATCGTGTAAGAGTAGAATCTCGAGAAGTATTCGAGATACGAACATCCAAAGAATGGCTATCGCACGTACAATTTCAACCTAATGACCGTAATAATTACTTATATCTTGTAACAACTATTTTCTAGTTCTATCGATTTCACTCGCAAGTATCAGAAGCACCACTATTAGTACGCGCGATGGAATTAGAAATAGTGCAACTCAACAACTCTTGATTATCTTTAACGATCCTCGAAGCGCCAACGAGAAGCTTACACATTGCTAGGAGAGAAAATAATTTGTATCAACTACGTTAAACTTTTCTAATTGATCATATAATATGAATCGTAGCTTTCATTATATTATCTAGATTCTTAGACACATTAACATACTTATTTGCTAGAAATTCGAACAGAGAATTGAACTATTAAACGGAAAAAGGACAGCACCCTCGTTCTGCCATACCAACTTTCTCGATTAACGTTCCTCTCGCGGTGAAATTTTCTCCTCTTAAATCTTTGACTATAAAACGCGTCCGTTAAAGACTAATCCGCGTCCTGCCTTCATTATTCACCCGAGCAAGCTCAATAATCGTTCCTACATACATTACACGAGAAAGTAGCATACTTTCGGACGGACGTCGCGCAGCTGCTTCGTTTCTTATTATTTAAACAACTCGATAGCCTTCGAACCGGAAGCTACCTTTATCCGACCCGCTTGTACGTGCCTATTTATCAGAATTGTAATAGGAGTTTCTAAACACGCGTTTCCCATATGCAGCTTCTCCGCGTTCACCGTTAGGCAAATATTCTATTACGTTTTCCACGTGGATTTATTCGCGCCATTATCCACGAATGGAATCAGATACACGGCCTGACTAATCGTCTCGAACACTTTGCTGGTATTTCGTAATCTGTAAGTGGACTCGAATCGTATGTAGATTCACTCGATGCTAGCTCTCAACTGTTTGCGCTCGAGCACTTCGATTAATGTCAGCGGTATCTTTAAAGCGGTATCTACCGCGAGATACCGAGTAGTTTCGATGTTTGAAAAGCACTTTGAATATTTATCAGCAATTTCCTATTTTGTTCTTGTATTATGGCTTCGATTAGAGAACTGTACAATCGTTCAAAGAAAGACCAAGACTGCGAAGAAGAAATATCCGTGTAAGGTAATAGTAGAAACATTCCCTTTTGTGGAACAGAACAAGTAGTTTTCACTCTCCTACATAGAATTACTCTTTTGAGATCTGATCTTTCAAACTTCGTTCTATTTCATCTATAAATAGACACACACAAAAGATTCTTCTTCATCCACTTATCCTGGAACCAGAAGCCATCTTGTGCAATCCACGCAAACCCATGAAAATATTAATTCCCACATTGATACAGCCTCAGAATTGAATTCGAGGAATTCAATAAAAGTCGTGCACCGAATATCTGCGTTTCAAATGGCGTTCAATTTAATAAAACTCTAACTTGGGTCGCTAATTACGAACGATCTCACCCCAACCGGTATCGCTCTCTGCGATTGCTCTCTCTGTCTCTTGTGTTACACGATTGCACACAGCGATCGCTTACCATATAGATCAGCATACGTAGCAACCTCCACACCCCTGGCATCCTGGAGGTCCCAGCCTCTCACGATGAGATACGCTTCCCTGGAACAAAAAGGGAAGAAGCATTCGGTCGTTAGAGTTCGTTTTCTAATTGTTCGCGGTTGTATGCAGCCGCGCGGCCCGTCGAAGGAGCTCGCAGCCGGATCTATTTTAATTTATCCGAGCACCATGGTCTAGCGAGCAAATTAACTGAACATCGTCCGCCGGGTCGCGGTTCGAATCCCAAGGAGGTCTCGCCGCAAAATTGATTCGCCGGGAGAAATCATGGTTATGGGGTTTCGAGCGTACGCGTTCTCGATCCGATCCGGGGAATCAGGATACGCGTTGCCCGCGATCAGGCCTCCGATAGCCAAGATTTAGGCGGCTTCGTAGCCTATTGTCTATCGACAGGCGAACTTTTCGCTCGCGCGGAGGTATTCCGCCATTTTGTACGATTGTTTCGAGGGAAATATGGACGCTGTTACTTTTTTTATTATAATCCGCACCATGGTTATTGCTCGTCAGTTTTAATTTGTCGAGTCTTGAGGTGGAACTGTATATTTTATCGACTTTGTGTTATTAAGTCCTGTGTCTTGAATGGTATTTCAAATTTTTCTCGACGCGAGGAATTTTAATGTGAGGAATAGGAAAGTGCGGTCGTACGAAGATACTCATTAGCTAGTTTGTACAGTTGTTGCTAAGGAAATATACATGCCATTACTTTTTTTATTATAGTCTGCGTTATGGTTATTGCTCGTCAGTTTTAATTTATCGAACTTTGATGCGGAACTGTACATTTCCTCGATTTTATTTTATTGAATCCTGCATCTCGAATGGTATTCGTAATTTTTCTCAACGCGAGGAATTTCAATTCGACTTGCATTTTTTAAATATGGCCAGATTTTTCGTATGTTTAATAGGAAAGTGGTGTCGGTCATAAATCTCGCGTCAATTAAGGTATATGCGATATAGACATTAGAGAAGCATTGAAATCATCGGATGATGAACGAGCCAACTCCCGCGTAACAGCTATCCGATACTTTATTTTCGTGCCTGTATATCTATTCTTGATTAGCGTTGACCTACCCGATAATTATCGTTGAACTGCTACATCAATTTATCCCGCGAGATCCGTTCTGCAGATACAGCGATGTGCTGAACGTTGTCTTTAATCGAATGAAAAACAACTATGTTTAAAGGCCAAGAGGTACGAAGCCGAGTAACTAGGTACGACCAGTCGTGTAATTTATTCCTGCAGTCGGAGAATAAGGCGGTAACAAAAATATACTAGATAACGAAACAATGGAAGATTGTTTCAGTTTAGAAATTCTAGGATTTGTTTTACTATTTCTCTTTTGTACCAGACTGAAAGTTTTTCATGGTATTCCAAGTTTGCGTCAAATCATTTTGAAGATATTAGCAGAAGTTTAGTTATGATATTTCTTCTTGCAAAGTTGTTTAACCCATTCGAGACGATTTTTTTGGAGACCATCCTCAGGAGTGATAATTTTCTTTTTCGTTGCTATTCGTAGTTTGGATCTTTGATGGTACTGGCTACTCATTTTAAGGTCTAACTTAAAATCAGTATAAATTTTGAGTTTCACTTATCTTTAACTTTTAATTTTTGTAAAAGTCATTTTATCTCTTTTACTAATGACTGATAATTCAAGTTTAGTTTCAAAACACACAAGGTCTGTTGCTCGTCTCGAATGAGTTAAAGCGTCTCTTGCTATACTTCCACTTCAACAAACAGTGCCATAGCATTATTCTGATTAAAATACTATTAAAAAATGCTTTATTATTGCAATATTCCACATTTATGGCTGCGTCAGTAACTCTAAGGTCATGTTCCATCTAACTGGCCACGGTTTGTTGGCTCGAATGGATTCGAAACAAAGTTGCTAATGATAAACGACACGTTACCGGTTCGGCTAGTTCCTCGATGCTGCGATCACATTCGTATTGCTACTTTTACGAACGATAAATCAACGATTAACCGGAGTGACCGGTATTTCGCTCTGGAACAATATTTTGTTGAACTGTTGCGACTCTTCGTGTGAAAATAAACGAACGACAGGAAATGGTAATCACACAGAGGTAAATTTATTGCTCGTTCATTTGTACACGTCACGTTCTTCTAATGGACGGTAATAAATAAGTAAAGAAGATGATTGGCGTCGAACAATTAGAACAATACGGTTCAAACCCATTCCTGGTCGGTGAACGTTGATTCATTGCAAGCTTTCATGCTTCGCAGAACCACACCGTCATAAGTTAGCTGTGTAACATACAATTAAAAGTTGCTCAAGCATGTCTATCTATATCGTACATTTGCAAATTTTTTTTACTTTCTTATCAGCTTTTGTTTGATCGATAGCATTACACTGACGCTAATAAACTTATATTAAATTTCTCATCAAAGCACTCAAGTTAATTGTTATTCTCTCTGATAAACGCGATGACAGTGGTGGCTGAAAACCATAAATTCAATTCTAACCAGAGAGAAAAGTAAAGAAACATACACGCATTCGATCCTCGTGCGAACGCGTCGAGCCACGCTCGAATTAATCAATTCCTCGCAGTTACAACGCGAAAGAAGAATGAAATCGCTCCGCTTTATCTCTAATTGTCCAATAATACGCTACAGCTACCGAGAGATAACCGTACGGGCAAAGAGTGCGCGTTCACCGCGGAACCGCCTGGCGATCATTAATTCGAATGTTTCCGATTAAACCGAGGTGGGCAGCAGAGGGACAGAGAGCACTGTAATCAAGAAATAATTTTGTCCCGGCGAGAATCGAATAAAATTCTCGTTTCAGACAGTTGACGCGATACAGGTATCCGGGATTAAAAGAGGGAATAAAACCGTTCGCGAGATAAAAATAAAATTAACGATCCCGTACGCGGACCGAACCTGTTCCCCGCGACCATTCATAAAACTCGACGACCGCGACCCGTTTATGGTATATTCGGCGGCCCGTTGGATCGATCGCGCGCCCGTCTAATGGGACGACTGTCGATGATTTCGCGATTAAATTGTCGCCATGCCCGATAATGAGTTCTTGCCCTCGCTCGTTGCGTCACCGTTCGAGCGAGGCGCTCTTCAAGGCGGGCGGAGGCAGATTCGCGGCTCCTCCTGGTCTGCCGTTCGGTTTTTTGCCGCGATTAAACGCATCGCCTCGTCGAGGTTTCGATCGACAGCGATCGCCTCTTACAGCCACGCTCTCTTAAT
Organism: Xylocopa violacea; assembly: GCA_963969225.1. Taxonomy (NCBI): domain Eukaryota; kingdom Metazoa; phylum Arthropoda; class Insecta; order Hymenoptera; family Apidae; genus Xylocopa; species Xylocopa violacea. The sequence continues at coordinate 6,408,973 of CAXAJV010000021.1, read as the reverse complement.
GACTGGACAGTCGCTGCCGATACGATCGCTTCGAGCGATTTATCCCGCTTTCATCTACGTCCGCGAGAAGTGTCCCTGTCCGCTTCCTATTCATCTGCGGCCACCAGCTCGACGTTTTTTTTTTTCTAACACGGACTGAAGCGTTGTCCAGGCGGATTAGTGGCCGAATGCTATGTCTAAGCTTGCTTTCTCGTGTCTCTTTTCAGTTGGGCACTGCGCAAGTTTTGCCTTCGGCAGTTCTCGAGTGTTGGTTTCTACTTGTTTCGGGGAATTCGGTTCTGGCGAGGACAGCGGCTGGTTTTGTTGAACTTTGGGAACTATGTGGACTCTAATCTTTTAGAAATACTACGTCTGAGTGATTTTGGTGGTTTCTTTGAATGTTTGTACTTTGCGTTGAATAGTTTCTATATCGAACTGGGTATCGTATGGCTGCTCTCGTAGCGAGGTACTCTAAATAGCTAAGAAATACATTATTCTATACTAACGATATTGATGCAACCCTTGTTATCTTGAAATCTATGATTTTTCATTGCATACTGAGTAGATGTATAAAGAATCTGTTATACTGAGACACTCCAAATAGCTGAGAACCACCCTTTTGTGCACCAACAGCACTACAATTCCACGCCATCTTGAAATCAATGATTTCTCGTTCCAAAGATTATAGAAACAGAGGAAAGTATGTACTATCTACAACTCAACGTCCATTTAAATTCCACTGTATAGCTGAGAACCACCCTTTTGTACACCAACAGCACTACAACTCCACGCCATCTTGAAATCAATGATTTCTCGTTCCAAAGATGATAGAAACAGAGGAAAGTACGTACTATCTACAATTCAACGTCCATTTAAGTTCCACTGTACAGCTGAGAACCACCCTTTTGTACACCAACAGCACTACAACTCCACGCCATCTTGAAATCAATGATTTCTCGTTCCAAAGATGATAAAAACAGAGGAAAGTATGTACTATCTACAACTCAACGTCCATTTAAGTTCCACTGTATAGCTGAGAACCACCCTTTTGTACACCAACAGCACTACAACTCCACGCCATCTTGAAATCAATGATTTCTCGTTCCAAAGATGATAGAAACAGAGGAAAGTACGTACTATCTACAACTCAACGTCCATTTAAGTTCCACTGTACAGCTGAGAACCACCCTTTTGTACACCAACAGCACTACAACTCCACGCCATCTTGAAATCAATGATTTCTCGTTCCAAAGATGATAGAAACAGAGGAAAGTACGTACTATCTACAACTCAACGTCCATTTAAGTTCCACTGTACAGCTGAGAACCACCCTTTTGTACACCAACAGCACTACAATTCCACGCCATCTTGAAATCAATGATTTCTCGTTCCACAGATGATAGGAACAGAGGAAAGTATGTACTGTCTACAACTCAACGTCCATTTAAGTCCCACTGTAAGCTTCATTACGTTGTCAATTGCGAAGAAGCCTGCGTCGTGGGAGACGACACATAATGAAGAACCATCCGACTGGTGGACGTCCAGCTAAGAACGACGCGGTGGACGTTGATTAAAATTGTGTTTACTACTATGTGGCACGCATAAGTGGCACGTCGGCGATGACGAGTAATAGCTAAACGTCAGCGACATTCACGAGCCGACGTGTGTGGCCCCAGGTGTATCGATTGTTTACACGCATTCCACGAACACACCGTATCGTTAAGCATATCTAATCGACGCGGCTGCTTTGTCCGGTGACGGAAAGGGCCAGCCATCGCGTACTGGTTCCCATTAAAGTGCATCGAACAATCGCACAGCCGATTGTTTAATGACTCGTGACTGGAAGCGAAGAAGTATCGTTCGCTGCTTAGTCTTCCGGAACGATAGATCCAAGGTGGACTGGATAGGCACGAGAGTGCCGTAAAATTGCGCGAAACCGAGTCGAATGAAGGTTCGGGTAAAAAGTTGGCTGTTTGGTGCGGTTGGGTTCCGGTTTAACACGTTGTTTCGCTATTATTTACTTAGGCATAGCGCGGACATGGAAACCGCTTTTGGACAGCTTCGACGAGGAATTTTCGAGGAAATTTGAAAACTGGTTTTTGAATGATTTTAATACTGCGCCTTATGAGTTCTTGTATTGAATTGGGTTTGGTCCAATTGATGCAAGATCAGCGGAAGTGGAGGAATCTGAGTTGTTATTTTGGAGACAACGAAACATCGTTGGAGAAGCAATATTTTGCATTTGTATAGAATTTAAATTGGCACAAGATTGTATGGTAAATGGAATAGATATTGGCACAAATCGGAATTTGTGTAAAGGAAAAGGTTCGAAACGTTGGTGCATAGGAAAAGTACTTTGTAGAAAGTTTTCATCGTGGGAACAGTGTTTAATACTACTTCATTCTTCCACAGATAATGCAATTCCTTATAACTGACTTCCTGAAGTGGGTCTGCGTGCCATTCAGAGTCGCAAACGTTGTTACAAGTTCCCCACTCCCAAGTTCATTTCAGAAGAATAGAGAAAAACCTCGAACCTTCGATTACTTCGAAATTTTCCCAAAATACAAAAGCACTTCAAAGAGAAGCACTCCAAGAAAAACAGTCTCCAATCAACCTATTTTCAGACTCGCATCAGATGATTAATCTTTGTATTCGCGAAAAATGGCGTCCATCGGTATTTATACGTTCAGACACGCACCAGACTAAACGGAAACGCAGTTCAACCGAAATGTTTGTTACTCTATAAATTTTAATGGGACTGGTTCCGCGAACAGGAAATGTTAATCGACTAATTATAACGAAGGCGTAAAATCAGCCTGGCCTATATGCATACATATCCCCCCCTTCAGCCCGGATATTTAGCGTTGCTCGGGTGAGATTGACACGCAGCAGTATCCTTTCGACTGCATTAATTGGCGCGCCTATTAAGTAACTGATGCATAGAAAAGTTTGCGCCAGCGACTATCGTCCGCCATCGTCGCTCTCTGCGATCGTCTCTGTCGCTGATGTTAATCGTCGTTGTAACCATTATCGTTAGCGCTGTTATTACCCTGTAACCTCTCTCTTTCTCTTTTTCTCTCGCGTTTATCGCGTATTACAGCCAGCAAACGAAGATTCCCTCGCGCTCGCGGCATCGCGACTTGGGAAAATCGACCCTTTCGTGTTCCGTCGATCGTTTAAACGGTCGATCGAGATACCAATCATCCGACGATTGTTCGAGAGGGATGCGCGGAGCTTTCGCCCCGCGGTGTTCCCGCAGCGGATCCTACTGTAATTATTGTACCAGGGACCGTGAAAAATACCGAGCGTGCGTCCGCACGAAACGTGGCTACGTGTATGCTTCGTGCGTCGCGCGCGCAGCAGGGCTTCTCGCGGACGTCCCAAGGCATTCTTCGGATATCTCCAAATTGGAATGTTAGACGCAGGTAGTAGCGCCACGTGACGTAAGGTCGAGGCAAAGGGCTGTGTTGAGCTAGGAAAGGCTTGTACGAGGCCTATAATTGATCATTCCTCGGTTATTTAGAAGCCAGTGGTATCCATCTTCTTGCGACATCGTCCTTTTTGTATTCGTTTGAGTGCTCGATACGATCCGTGATGTTACACTGTCGATGGATCATGGAATCTGCCTTTGTTTTACCACGTTTCTAGGAATGTAAAGATTGTAACTTTTTGTTTTTTTGGTTGCTTGTAAGAGTAATGTGTTTGGCTTTGAACAACCTGTATCTCTAATTGTACATCTTTAATACAATTGCAAGGGAGCAATGATTGGAGTAAAGAGTGATTTGTACACTGTATACGAGAGAATTCACAGATCGATGGAGATCTTTGAATCGTTTTAGCTTAGTCGTTTGCATCGTGGACGCGAACGAGTCTCGTCAATGGCTCACGCGTGACCAAGCCGTTTGCTGAACTGTGAACGCTCCCGTACAATGTGGGCAATTTGCTTCACGCACGAACGCGTTGTTGCGTCGATATGTGCAAGGTATTCCATTGTGCATGCTCATAGTTTTACTATCTTAATCAGGACACAGAGAAGTGAACACAAATTTTTATACGATCTTCAGATACCTTCAGACGTAGAAGGAACTTTGGTGCAGTGGTTGTGGTCTCAATTGGTCGACACTTCCATCTTTCCATTCATCTAGATAACCAGATCTATCACTGAAGTTACATCCAGTTACATCCACTTTACAGTTGTAAAGATATCTCCACGCGTAGTACCAAAAGTAGACAGAGCTCGTAATTATCCAACCATACTAGCTTTCCTATACGCTCGACAGATGTACACGAGTCCTGCCTCCTTTTCATTCATCTAGATATTGTAAACATGATCTTTTTCCTACTTTCGAATACTAGATCTATCACTGAAGTTACATCCATATACATCCATTTTACACTTGTAGAGATATCTCTACGTGTAGTACCAATAGCAGTCAGAGTTCACGGTTGTCCAATCGTTCCAGCTCTTTTGCACGCTCGACGGACGTGCACGAGTCCTGCGAACAGCTCATTTGAATATGAACCCTCTGGTGAACTCCACAAGATACTCCCATGCAGCGTAGGCAATTCGTTCCGCGCGTGTGTTTCGTACGACCCGAGACTGACCAACGGTCCCCACAATAGGGATTTTTTTGTCCTGCGTCAATGGAGAGGCCTCCTAGGGCCCGCTCGCAACGTTCTAACGGTGTCACCGACTCGCCACTTCTGCGATACCCGCCAGGATGGATCCCACGTTAATAATTTCCCCGTGGCATCCTTTCATGGGATCACGGCTACGTGCTTTCCCAGATGGGTCTCCATTTCATCGGCTCGCCGACGAAACCGGACGCAGAGCTACGAGTTGGCACGCGTGCCGTCGCGCGGTGATTTGTCTTCGCGAATAAACCACGGTACAAATCTCTCGATCACGTTAGTTACGACGACTGTCGTTTCCGACTTCGTTTTATGTTAAAACACCGTCAAATTCTCGGTTCATGAGCTCGATATTTGAGGTACCATAAGGTTTGGGCATCTGTATCGCGGATTAAAATTGTCGAGCGTAATTGCGCGCTTCTTAATTGGCGATTTGCTAGTATTTTTCGTTTGAATTATCCTCCTTGTTTGAAACATTATTTGGTGATTGAAGATTCTTCTATACTTCGTTTCTTAACGCGAGCGTTACTCTATGTTTGGATAATATCGACAGTGAGCAAATTCTTGATTCCTCGTCTGTTTTATAGTAATAGAGAAAGTAATATTTACGTTAAGAAACAAGAAATAGATTAACCAGTGCACTCGAGACGCGCAACGTCGAACTAGGACGTCCAGAAGAAGCGCGGCCATTTTGGTTCTTGCGCTGTTCCTCCTAAAAACGCTAAACTGCCTGAACATATTTTATTCGCCGTTTCTTGCGTCAATTCGCTGAATCGTTCGGATACAGTATTAAAGTTTGTTATTTTTCCGTTGTCGAAACGGCACATATTAATTTGCCGTGATGGGAATTTACGCCGAAGGGTTCCAAGACATTTATAACTCCGAGCATAAATGAAGATTGAAGACTTAATGAAGATAGAGATTTATCAACCGTGTACCTAATTTGCGGTCTTTAGCAGTATTTCAACGTCGTTAAAATATGCGTCCCGATACGCGTTCATGTTAATTCGTTATTTCATGCTGAAAATTAAAGACCGATCGATAAGACGGATCGTATTTCCTTCGTAATCATCGCGATTTCCAAGAACGTAACAAAGATCCTCATACGCGAGCACAGTGCGAGTTTGGAAAGGACGTGCAGCTTTTTCTACACGCGAGATAGAATCTGTTACGCGAAACGTTTCGTATAAAAAAAAAGGATTATGAATCTTTACAATGCCTCAGGCGTTTTCCATACGAACGCATGTAATTTCTTAAGATTTCGTACGCGCAAATTACCGATGGAATGCGCGAGGTACGCGCGCGTTTCACCGTGGAAAAATTCGTCGATCACTCACGGCGGACGTTGTCGAATCGTGACTGGTGTCGTTAATCCTCTCCACTGTCCACAATTTGTAAATGTCGCCAAAACGAACGGTAACTTATTCGAAAACCGTGAGGGGGTCTAATCGCGTAAAAACCGACGGACGTAACGCAGCCGCCGATCATTGGCAGCTAACGACTTCGGGCAAACTTGTTCCGCGGCAAAAACTCGCTTAGATTCGATGATAAGCGACGATTAATTATAATCGCGTACAAATGTAAATATCGTGTTTCCCTCTCCCTTTCTTTCTAGCTTGTCTTTTTCTGTTTTTTTTTTGAACGACGCGTCCAATGCGCGAGCAGCAATTAGCGGGATGAGAAATGAGAGAATTATTCGGAAGGGTTTTTCTTAATGGACGATTAAGTTGGCCGACCTCGTAAACGTGTTCTTTAAATCTTGCTTAAACGGTACCTTTAAGAAGTTTTGATGAAAACTGTATTTATACCGTGTCGAATGTAATCTTGATGTGGACCCTTAATGCCTCGAGTTGATTGTCGCTCGGACGAACGCGCGGCTACGCTGTGATGGCGCGTGAAAACGGTGTCGATTAATAAGTGCGTCTTGGATTTGGTATTTTTATGTGTGAGAGAGTGTTCCATCGCGTATTCGACATTGTGAAACGTATTAGATTGGACTAAATAATTTTATACATAAATGCAACAGCGTAGAAAGTTATAATGGCGTACGTATTATTCAAACGAAAATATTACAAGTATTAATTATTTCGTAACGGATATTACATATGTAACAATTGTCTTTTGTTTTTAATTCGTAACGATGTTGTAAATAATTCATGTAATTAGATATAAACGCGTTAATGGGGTAAGATGTTACCTTGAAATATTATTATAATTCTTAATGCTCTGTGCATGTTTGTGGATAGAATTTTAATGACCAAAAATGTTTCACCATGGACAAAATAACACAATTCTGCTGGAAAAATGATTAAAGAGATGCAGCTACTCGCAAAAAGTTCTACCCAGGACGTTCATCCCCTAATTTACCCGCGACCTCGATTCTGCGTGGCTTCATTTTCATTTTCATCAGAAAAAAATCCATTTCTGCATGGTATTTATAAAAATCATTATACAACACTTAATTCAAATGCATAAATACATTTTTTCGAAATAATTCATTTCGCCCAAGTGATTATATTCTCCTAACAGTAACAAATTATTTTATTCAATTATATTTCTAATCCTTCGCTGCTTTAATCTCTAATTAATTACTTCCTTTGCATTAATCAGTTTAAAAAAATTCTTTGCTGTTAGTCCATCGCTTCCTCCTTTATATTTAAAAAACTAAGCGCAAAATTAGACAAACGCAACCTTAAAACATGATAAAGACGCATTAGCAATATTAATAATGCCAACATTAATGTGTACTTTTATCATATATCAGATATGATAAAACTATTTATTATCTCAATAGTTAACGTTATCGAAACATTGCGATATCATTATGAACACGATTACAAACGATTTCGGTCGCGAAACAGTCGACGACAATAAGAACTAGTTAAAAGCATGATAGATGGACGATTAATCGCCGTCGACGGACGAATCGAACGATCTAAAATAATACTTTGATCGTGGTGACCTTCGTGGTGACCTTCGTGGTGCCTGCTCGATGACTGTTGCCCCGATCTCGGTGCTCAGCGATTTATTGCTTGGCAAATCGTGGAGCGAAAGAGATCGACAGTAAAAGAGAACGCGACGGAGCGTAGAGTTTCGTGCTCGCGGCAACTGAGCGCGTAATTGACTTTACGATCCATTCACCGCGATCAGGATTGGTTATGTTAACATTAACGGTTTACGTGACCCACTGCTCGTCGCTGCGGCACAAAGGACGCGACAACAGGCAATTATCGCGTGCATTACGTCCACCTGGCGATTGTCTCGATCGAAAATCGCACGGCGGCTGTGCGTTGGAATAAATACGGTCATATCGCGTCGTCGCTATTTGTGTCGAGCGTGAAACACGGAAACGTTGATTAGAAAGTTTCAGGGACGCCTCCGAAAGTCGAGACCAGGCAAAAGATTCGAGTTGCAACACCGCGTAGCTTCGATAATGGATTTTTACTTCGAAATTCTCGCTCTGTCGGTAATTGCGCGCCCTATGCGCACGATGGATGCGCGGTGGTGCGAAAGAACGCGAGCTGGTGCCGCATCAAAGCAACCACCTCGAGGTGAAACTTCAGCACGTATCATCATTCTCTGGTAATAGTCACCGCAACCGCCAATTGTAGAAGAGCGCGCGTAAACTGCTGTCCGCTGATCATAAGACATAATCTCGCGGGACTCCGTCGAAGATTGCGATGAAGGCTACAACTTGAAAGCTGTCGGACATTTACTTGATTTAATAGTACGTAATTTTGTCGCGAATTTTGTAGAATTGTTTCGCGATTGGATGTATCCTGTATTCCCGAGCGATTCAATCTCGAAGTCGTGAGTCAGATAAGAAATATTGTCGATCTGATGAGCACGATACTGAATCGGGTATTCATAGCTTTAGAGAATATTGAAATAAATAGCTATTTTAGTCTTATGATTCAGATCTATTAAGTGTTTAAATATTTTAGAAACGCCATTTTCTTCTTATTAAAGGTATAATACAACAATTATATTACGCTATAATCAATTCTTGTCGTTCGTTTCGTATACAAAAAAATCTACAGCACGAAACTAAACTGAACTTCCAAAAGAGACTCAGTCAACGTTCGATCAACACGCGATCGTAAATATTGTTTCGATGATCGATGGTCAATAGTCGGCGATAATCCGCGGCGCGTCGAACAGCGCGAGCGCACGCGGCCCGCGCGTTCGACCGTGTGAATGCGTCTCGCGGTGTGCGTTTATGTAAATGCACTCGTACGCACGGTCAGATAAGAGTATCGTGAATGGAAAGTCCGGCGATACACGCGTCCCAGTGGCTGACGAGTCACCGTTCCACGGCTGGAGGGTAATTAACGCGCGGACATCGCATCGCGGAGCCGCGAACCCGTTACCACCGTTACTGTCAGGTGTTCCTCGAGGACTGCGCGTCCTTCCCCTATCAATGGTCCGGGTATCGATCCGCGCGCACGTAGAAAGACAGCGGGGAAGAGGCTTCGCGGTAGAGAGCGTTCGCATGTTCGCGCGGAAGTAGGTTCATTGTGGAGAGCCGAGGATTTACGATTACGAGGCTTGTATCGTAATACACGCGCGATGTAGGCTACGCGTCTCTCGTACAGAGGATGGAAAGCTTCTGCGCATCTGGAACGCGTTAAGCGTAATAAGCATAAGAAGACCGTGGCCATCGAGAGGCCACGTCGATGTGCAAGGTGTGAAGAGAGTGATGGACGCGGATTTTGGAAGTCGTTCCACGGTCGCGGGGTTTTGGAACTTCAGCGAGAGGTAACAAGAGGAAGAATAAATAATCCGAGACGCTTTTGCAGTGGTCCATCCTGTTCTTTGCGTATCCGTGTACTTTTTCTTGAACTTTATGTGCTCGAGTGCCTCTTCGCGACGCTCTTTAAATGGGAACAGTTTCACAGGGTGCGAATGAGGAGTGTCTGGTCCAAATAAATGAGCGAAGTGTGAATGGAAAGCGTTTGGACTGCGTGGCAATTGTGTTTGGGCCAGAATACACGCGGTACGAGACCGGATGTGGGATCTTGGGTATTTAAGAATCGATACGCGGCGAGGATGCGCGAGCACGAATCCGTGGCTAAGATCGACTGGAACTAATATTTCTGTTTAACTTCTGTGAAATTCCACTCTTCATGGGAGAGGAAAAAGTCTCATAGGAAGCGTACATCGCACACGCTCCTTGTTTCCGCAATAAATCGTTAAGCTTTTCGCACGAATGCGATTGTGCGAGTTGTACGCGGACAGAACGAGGTACTAATTAGTTGAACAACTTCGCAAATCAGCACTTTAGCTCTGAAGTGCATACAGTTATATACGAGCAGTTTACAATGAAAAACAGTATTATTACTCTCCCTTTGTCTACGATTTCCATCTGTTCTATCCCTCAAGTTCCTCAAACTTTTTCAAATCCTGGTGCAGTAAATCGCAATACTCAGAGATTAACTTCCATTTCTTCTTAGTCGCGTTTGCATAAAAATTTCATACATCTGAGAGCACGACTTCAGTCTCTTCTTTTCGTCGACGCAGCGGTCGATCATCTCTGTTGAAACCCAGAATCGCACGGTCCGGGAGCTTCTAAGAGCGTCTCGGAGCGACGAGCTCCCAATCGTTCACCGCAAAACCGACAACTGTCGCGGACCATCATTATCCTCGTTCAGTCTGGCCACGGAGACCGGGAACAGCGGAGTAACTGGGTCAATGTTCCGACGCGCCACGCTGCTCCGTTTCCGCGCGAGGTCTCCGCGCGTTAATCCGTCCGCCGTTACGTGCCAACGTGCACGCGCGCATCCACCTGTGCATTTTTTTTTATTTTTCGTCCGCACGCCGGCGAGTTCGTTAGAAATTAATGAGAGTTATCCGCGGCGCGGCCGCCCACGTCCGGTAACGAGCGTGGAATCGCGTACGCGTAAACGCGCGGCGACGTTTGAAATTGTTTCACTGTGCCGGTTGCGAGCGCGGATACCGTGTCAAATGAACGCAATACCGCGCCGGATAATGGATAATGGCACGAATCTACGCCGATACCGGTTTTCACGGTACAGTACCGCGCAAAAGTACTTTGGCCACCTATCGAGCGACGATTTTCCTGTCCCGCGGACGGATTTCAAGGCGTCTCGCTAGATCTCTATTAGCTGGTCGCCATTTTGGTCCCCGCTTCCGTCTCTCCCTTTGACTTGCTTCTATTCTTTCGCACATTTTATTATTTTTAGATGGTTCTATACGAGTAATGTGTGCTACTATATGTGGGTAATTTCTGTTTATTCCAGAATTTTTATAATAATAAATAAAAGAACGATCGAGTCAACTTTTAAAAGCTCTATTTCCTGTAATGGTGGAGATATTGTTATACCATTTAATTTTCTGATACTAGTCAATCTAAGTACTACTCAATTTTTAAAAGCTCAGTATCCAGTAATAGTGGAGACATTATTATACTATCTAAAAAGTGGAAAAAATTTAAGAAAATGGGACCATTCAGATCGAATTCGATGTCTTCTGTTAATAAATCGAGGGTTTTCACTCGCTATCCCTTTATTCATCGTTCGAAACGAATTTTGCTCGATTCAGTAAACGTAAGTGGCGTAAGATTTTTGCACGGTATTGTAGAATAGCGTGGGCGCGTTCGTTCGAAACCATCCGCTGTAAACGATACGCGTACGCAACTCTGCTTCGATTACGCTACCGGCCAGTATTTGCGACCCTGGATGTGTAAAGTATTACAGGCTACGCTACCCATTGCCGTCGCTGGACCAGAATGTGATAACGTTCGCGATGGACAGATACTCGCGCCGCAGTACCGCGGAAATGGACGATCGGTAGTCGATATCGCGCGTCCCCAACGCGCGGTGCCGCGGGAATTTTAAAAGCCGCGGAATTTACGATTTAGACGCCGCTCCATCGTGCTTCGCACGTTAACCGTGTTAATGTCTTCTCTTTCTAGCAATTAGAGATAATTTAATTTTGTTGGGTGATCGGTTATAGTTCTTCAAATTGCTGCGATACTTTCCGTCCGATTGAATACGAAACTAGTTTAAACTACGAGCAATCTGATAATCCAACCTGCATTTATAGAAACTTTACCTCTTATTCGAGGTAATCCATATATATCTACACTGCTCATTTGTCAAAACGTTTAACTCCATACGATAAAATGCACAAAATATTCTAATCACAAATTGCTCGAGTTTAAAATTCCAAACATTCTGAAAATGCTTAGTCTTTTCCCATTGATGGTAACAGGCGATATGAACGTCGAGTCAAGAAATGGCGACCCAAAATTTGAATTTTAAGTCGCAGCTACACCAGTAACGTCTCGACTCACTCGTATCCGCCTGTACCAAGACACAGTGTGCTTACAAGCGTACAAATTCGAGTGATGGCCATCAGCGTGCGTATCGGAAGCGGGGTTTACCGCGCGCGGAAAATCCGTACGAAGTTGTTCCTTGGCTCCTCGATGTCGTCTGGCAGACGAACGCCGCGGTATGCTAATGTTACTTTCCCGACTTTAAAATTACGCCGGCAGAACGAATGCAAAGTTATGTCGGGCGTGATCCCGATGCCACGGCCCCGCGAGGTTGAATGCCCCCGTGCAACGTACGGATTAGTGCTCGGTGCCTAACGTAATCGTATGCCTGGTGAATATTTCATGAAGCGCGGAAAAAAGAGATGACACCTGTTCGAAAACCGTTAGCGTACTCCTTTTGCCCGCCAACGACGGGGCGGCGACAGCGAAACGGACGCTCGCCGACTTATTTCGATGCAAATTTTCAAAAGAATGCGCGGCGCGGGTAAATATCGGGAAGCGGCGACGCCACGGCTATATACGGCACTGTGCGAACGTCTTCAACCGGGCGATCGAAAAATCTTTTGTTACTTTCCTACGCGGGTTCACGAGCGGTCTCGCATTGTCTCGACCCCTTCGCCGTCGCACGACTTTCTGCATTCCTCTCCCATTTTAGAAGGCATAGACGCGAGCCGACTTATCGTGCGACCGCGAACCACGGGCGGGGTCTTCGCGGACGTTGACCACACGGAAAATGTTACCAAAAACAAGTAGATGCATCTTTTTACTCTCGAATTAATAGATGCGTGTTGTTTCATCGATACGGTTCGCGATTTTAGCAGAAAGCCATCCGAGGAATAGGTTAACGCACCTAACGACGCTCTAAAAATGGAAGCGATTCACGAGTGGCGTTTTCTGCGTTCACGCAACTTTTGTCGCGGACTTTCAGCATCGAGGACCGGTTATTTTCGTGAACGGAATCGGAAATTAATTTTTCAACGAAGAATATGTTTGGAAGGTCAAGCTCGCGCGGTTATGCTAGTTATGCTAGACGTCGAAGATGTCAAGTGGCTCGAAACGAGACGCTCGTTCTCGTTTTAAGTTAAAAGCACTCGCGCGAACGTTTGGGCACGTTTGGGCCATCGGAGGCGGAAGGTTCATTAATAAGATGATCTCTGCCCGCCTACTCGAAACGAATCGGCACTTGCGGGTCGATTGCGTATAATAAAGCTGCTATAATTTCGAACATCATCGCCGTTACTTTCCGAAGAAACGGCTGAAGCGAGGCATTCGCATTTCTCCAATTGTCCGTCGATCTCCTCGAACTACTGCCGCCATTACTCCATTACTCGGCTGGAATTTTAATGTCGATTTTATTCAACGCGCAGTTTCAATCGAGTCGACTACCTTAACCTTTCATTACACGCGTCTTAAATTGTAGCGTAACTCGTGACCGGTAAATTGGATAGAATTTTAATTTGAAAATTTCAATTTATTTGTTTTAAATAACTGCGAGCATATTTTCGAACCCCAAGACGAGCAGCTGCGCACTTTGTACTTGTACATAAATTTGGAATGCACAAATGTTGAAATTTCAGTCACAAAATGAAACTATGACCAACTGATTAGTGCCTTAAAGTGTTCATAAAAAGAAACACTATCTATATTCAAAATACAGTCTCTATCTTCTCCAAAGTACTCGTAAAAGCTTCGAATTTGTTTGCCTCGTCTTGCAATCACCTCAAGAGCATCGTTCGCATTTTCCAAAATCTTAATAAACCTTGGTAAATCGTTCGAACTCGATTCCATGGCTAACCAAAATGTCCGCCACCGTAGGAATCTGAATATATGGATCGCGAAAGAAACACGAGATCGATGGGTTGGAATTTCCGTAGCTATAGCCTCGCAGGTGTAGGCAGGTGTGTGGTGTTCTTTTGCTTATGCATGCACGTATATTCGGAGCCGGTCCGCGTATCAAGTGAACCTGAATTGGCCTCCCTAGTCGGTCTCCTTTGGAGGATCGCATAATAGCTTGGTAGCCCGCGTTTACATCGTAAAACGTGTCCGTGGAGCGTTGACTCGTCGAGGTTATGCGGCATTCGGCTGTTCGCGCGACCTGTTCGCTGGAATTACACGGGTCGTTAACGGCGAGGACAATGTCGTCGGCTGGCCGCGATATTGTTGCGTTGATGTCGTCGAATCGCGGAGGTGTTACGTCACGTGCTGACGCACTGGGACGTCATCGTTTCAGGATTTGGAAATCGCGAAAGGACGTGTTTCGCGAGCACATAGAAATCGCGAAAAGACGTCTTTCTATCTATGCAATATCTTGCGATTTCACGAATCCGATCGCGATCATCTCAAGCGTCTAAAATATGGCTAGTTGTTTTATTTCAGCTACCTAAGAAGCCATCAGAGTTAGAGAATAGTCTTCCATGCATTCTAGATTTTAGATAAACGCGAAAGAGTTAAACAAATGTAACCTGCTTCATCAAAGAGGGGTTCGATCGCAACTGCTTCTCTCTCAGTTTGAGAAACGCGAGTCTGACGATCTCTGCCCTAAAAATCGGTCGCGCGACCGATCGCGACCCAGTCGCGTTCTAATAATCGTTTCACCACCGAATGCTGCGACTCGGATGATTGACAGTGGCGAACGACATCCGCGGCAACGTTGACGGTAGACGCAGCAAACGGTCGAGCGTTCGTCGGACCGCTAACCGGAATGCGCTAACTCCTCGGCGTCTCGGGGGCCCCGCGAAGCGGAGTTGGGCGCTCGACTTCGATGAAGAACAAGAGAAAGAGAGAGATCTCAACGCCTGGGAAGAGGAGACGCGCACGGCGAGCGAGAAGGAGCGACTCGTCGACGGAATGAAAGAGAAGAACAGGTAGAGAAAGAGGTAGAGAAAGACAGAGAGAAAAAGAGAAAGAGAGAGAGAGAGAGAGAGAAGACGAAAAAAGAGAGGAGAGTGGAACAGAGGCCCGCGGGAATGGAGCCTCCGTGCTCGCGATTGAAGAAGATGGCAAATGGGCGCGAGGAAGAGGCTGGAAGGGAGCGAGGAAGATGGACGGTCCCGGAGCACGTGGAGATTCGAAGCACATTGCGCCCAGGATCAGCGGCACGAAAATTTGGTGAGGCCTCCTTGCCTGCGGACCGACCACATTCCCTCCCCACCCGATTTCCTCGTACGAGAACCTTATCCGCCTGGCTGTTTCGCCGTGGTCCGTTCTATCCGCGTGCGCGTTTACATCGACAGCCGGATCATCGGCCCCGGTTTGCATTAACTGTCGCAACCGCGCGGCCCACCGGCTTGAATGGGAAGCCCGTTAAGCGAAAACGAACCGGGGGCCCGTGGAACAATTCCGAGGCCTGAATTACGGGAGATCGGACAACTCCCAGGACACGGTTCCACCGTTGACGTCTCCCGTCTGTCCGCGGATTAATTAACGGGGACCGTCTCGGCGGACACGAGGCGAGACCAGGCTCGTTCGTTCGCTCCATTTTTCTGTCCAGAGTCAGGGGACGCGTGTTTCGCGAGCGGTAGAGATAATTCGGTAGATCGATAACGACGAAGCTGCGCGCCCAGAGAGGAGGCTCGATCGCGTTGGCTCGTTTTTTGGGTGTACGCAACGGGGAGATGGATGAGTAATTATCGGTAACGGATCAGTTACGAGGATGCATGGTTGGCGATGAACGTGGCTCACCTACCTAGCGATCACGGAGTGCGTGCGGAGTCGCCACGTGTTAGCTGCAGGTTAGCGGCTCCTCGTGCCGCATCCCGGCAGCCGCGTCGTCGCCCTATCAACCCCTGGCTCGCTCCCTGGCCGCGCCGCTCGACCCTTGTGGATGCCTGCTCCTCGGTTACCCTTGCTGCCACGTCCTGTCACGTTCGCATCCAGCCGTTAGCTGCTGCGCTCAGAACACCGTGCGATCGACGACGACACCGTCTATCATCGGGTCCGTGTGCTCGCGCGTACAACGATCGCGTTCCTCGTTTGGGGACCGCGGCGATGATCTCGCGACCCAGCCGGCTCACTCAACACAAATTATATCACCGAGTACCGTGACTTCCGCACCGGCGGCGACGTCTGCATCGGCGAGAAGATCGCGATCAGTCGCGTGATTACGGGCCGACGATCGGCTCCGAGTGGCGCACCGCAAATTGGCCCGGACGATCCGATCCGTGATTATTCATGCGGGTCCGCGCGGCGACCGTCCCGCGGGGTAGCAGGATCACCAGGTGTCCGCGAACGATCGATCCTCTCACGGAGGCGGCTCTCAGCGAGACGCGAGACTGGCTCCTTTCCGGCGGAATCGTCCGAGGGATAAAATAGACCGCGCGCGCGCGCGTACCCGGGGGGCCACCGCGAGAGAGAACGAAAATCAAACTCCCGTTCGAGCGTGGCCGATGCAACTGGGCATCGATAACGGCAGCAGTACCAGTAACGGCAACGACAAGTAGTGTATCCGCCAAAAGGTCCGCGACGTACGTTCGTCAATTTGTCCTCTCCTCCACTGAGGCTACTCTACCACCACCTTTCCTCTGTCTTCCTCTATCTCTCTCTCTCTCCCTCTTCCACCCTCTGCCTCGTTCCTCTCTTCCCTTCTCCCTTTCTCTCTATCCCTCCACTACGAAAGAATGCGCAACCACACTGGTTTACGGTTCCGTTCGCGACGAAGATGTTCTGCGGACTGATAACCTGCCGTCTACTTACCTCCGGCGAGCGCCCCTAACGCGCCGAACTCCAACTCCCTGGCACGACAGGTGCTCCGAAGCAGGAGTGGGAATAAGAGGATGGTCCCGCGGAGGGGACAGGGATAACCTACTCGCAGCAGCGGCAGAGGTAGCGGCGGCGGCGGCGGCGGTGGCGGCGGCGGCGGTGGCGGCGGCGGCGGCGGCGGCGGCGGCGGCGGTGGTGGCTCTCTTTGCCTTGGTGTACACGCATCGCACGCGAGAGGCAGAGAGCGAGCGACGCAGCGAGAGGAGGAGAGACGATCGTGGTGGATAAAGAGGGGGAGGTTTGGGTTGGAGAGGGATGAGAAAGGAGCGAGAGAGAGAGGGAGAGACGGGGAGAGCTGGACGACGACGGCGGCGGCGGCAGGCCGTGCAACCAGCACCGAGCAGACCGAGAAGAGAAGAGGGCAACGACACCGCATCGCGGGTCGGTGGGCTTCGACACATTTACCGAAAACTACATCGTCACCACCGCCACCGCCACCGATGCCGCCGGTGCGCTGTTCGGATTCTCCGAATCCCTCGATAATTGATCGATCGATCGACACCCGGCCCAGGCTACTACCGCGATAGATGGAATTTCGACGTACCCCTTTAGCGTGCTATTTATTCGCGTTAGCGGGCCGCAGACGAGCCCGGATGAGCCGGCAAGAAACTGGCCGCAGGTGTGGAAGTCGGTTTCGAGATGACACTAGAAGGAGGATCGAGCGGTGACCTAGAGTCGCGGTGCTCTAGTCAAAAACCGATGCTTCCGATGATTTTTTGTTCGCCAAGTTTGGGCAGATGTGGCACTAGGTAGCTGCGTTCGCAGTTTTAGGGTTAAGGTACTCGGTTGCGATGATTGTGGTTGTTGAATGGAATTTTTGTATCACGGTGTGACTTCATGGTAGAAATATTCCTCTTGCGTTGGAAATAAATGGGTTTTTGCACGAATGAATGAAATATTTTCTAGTTTCCAGTAAAAATACTGTACCACTTAGATCAGTGGAACCACATAGAGTACCGTGTAAGCGATATTTTATTTATTATTGATATTGCTGAAAAATATTGCAGATTCTTGTACGTCACCCTCTTCTGATTGCCCTCCTCAAGAATTCATAAAAAATAATCGATGCAGAGATTGTTAAATCAAGATTTTCTTTGTTTAAAAGGTTAATTAATCTTTCTGCGTGTTAACAATTGAATCGATTGAATTTTTCATTACATAAATTAACCGTTTTTTACGAAAACATTTAGCAAGCAACGTCCTATGTGTCGTGGACTGATATTAACAGCCCGTCTGGCCCGCATTTCGAATAAAACTTTCCGAATAGTTGCTACAAAGTGCTTTCACTCTCGTTTGAAAGCACTTTGCAGCCAGCATGGTATTTTCGAGAGATACACTTTACTTTCTTTTCAAGAGATACTTTCGCGACATGCGGATATACGTACGTTACACTTCTGGTTACATTTTTTGGCTCGGTCCGTTTGCTACGAATTTCTCGGATACCAGTTCACGCGTTAAACCATACAGCCCATTGCTGGAGAATTCTGTTTGTCACTTACTCCGAATTCTTTCGGGTTTCTTTAAACCGTTCGAGAGTTCACGCAGTGGCTTCTGTCCCTCGAAATTCAATTCAATTCCAACACAGATTCAAGCAAAGAAAGTATTCCCATCCGTTCACATTTTGTATAGTTGTAAAATATATTTAAAATACGAGCTTTTATAATGGCGGCCATTTTGAATGAGCTTTCGTCATCGTGACAACCTTCTTATCGTACTCCAGTTGTATAAAATTGCGATCTTTCAACGCATAGTCGTCTTCCCACACTTCTTCTTCATTTTCTTCGCTGATTGAAGCCTCGAAGTCGTCGCCAGCATTTTCCGCGTTTGGAAGTATCAGTTCTTCGTCTTCCATCATCTCCATTTCGTCTGCCATGTTAGTAATGCGATTGTACGTTTCATTGACCATTTCTGTAACCACCATTGAAATTACGTTCGCGGTGCGTTCCATTATGAAGCTATTCTTCTGCGACATAGCTTCGCACATTTCCCACGCGATTCTCGTAATTATTATGTACAGTAGGAGTTCCGTTTGTGTCAGTTGCTCGTAACTCATTGTTGCTCGCACAACTCCAGCAATTCCTTTCAAATTCAAATTCTGTCCTGCGTTTTTAATACGTAATCTTCTTGAGTAAAATATCTTTCGACTATCTCATAAAATATACCAATTTTAAAGGGAAAATTGCCAAATTTGTAGCTGAAAGACTTCCAAGACATACTTCTTGGAACAAAGACGAACTTCTTAGTTTATCGAGGTATCCAACTGATCTACGAATTTTTATGAAAGATCAGTTGAACGAGCTCTCCTCCCCTCCCCCTCAGATATACATTTCGACAGAATCCATTAATATAGTGCAACTTCGTCAGTATTTGCATTTCGCAGCAGCTCTCGCGTCGTTCAAAATCGTTCAAAGTAAACGCAGTCGCCGCAGTCGAAAATCGAGGGCTACGAATTTCGAGCGTCACCCCAAAAGCGCGCGTTCCTTTCGCGATCGGTGCCCGGAGGATTCGGCGCGGCGCAAGGAGGAACGCTAGGAATTGGGGTATCAGGATTATCATTATTTAGGGAGACGTCGGGTGGTCATTCTCGATCGTTGGCCTCTTTGGGGCCCGGCCATTTCGTAGCCGGGCCGCGTTTTCCACCTCCCACCCTCCTCATCTTTGCCGCTATCGCGCCACCTCATCCTTCCCGGCCTCTTCCTTCTGCTTCTTTCTCCTGTTCGTCTTCTCCCGTAGTCTTATACGCGCGCATGCCTTACCCTTTTTCTTCCTCTCCGTCCGTGCCTTTCCTCTTTCTTCGACTAGGGCACCAGCTCCGGGAACACCGATATCTCGCGGACGATCTGCGATCTGGCCCTTTCCTGCCTCGCGTTCCACGGCTCGTGAAGCCGCAATTACTATTTCCGAGGACATATCGATCCGCGATCCGATGTTCGCCGATCGAATTGTCATACGCGACGTCCATGGGCCCATTAGCCGCCGGTCGCCACGGAACCGTCGCTTCCTGTCCGCAACAGTCGGCTCGATTTTCAACGAACCACTTCTTACCGCTATATTTGATAAAGTGAGTGATCATCGGTTCTCGTTAACGATCATTTTTTAATTTCACCAACTTTTTATTGGCTATCGTGAACGTGCGTGGGCAAACAGGGTTCATAACTTATAATTCGATTTGCTTTGCCTGTCGCTGATGCTGTTTGTGTTCAAAATATATATAATTCATGGATTATTGTACAGATGGATGTTAGATATCTTTCAATTTCGAGTTGAGAATATAAATAGTTTAAAATATTGTCTGCGGAGTTATAGTGAAGTTCAGTCATCGACTGAAGCCTCAGGAATCCTCAGCTTCTCGTTGAAACGCTGTGAAATTACAGCAGTGTACTTGAACATTAGACTCCATCGACAGAAGCCTCAACAATCCTCAGCTTTCTAACCGGATGGTTGAAACGCTGTGAAATTACAGCAGGTACACTCGAACATTAGACTTCGTCCTCAGAGGCCTCAAGAATCCTCAGGTTCTCCTTCGCAACCCGATCGCCGAATCCCCTAACTCTTCCAAAAGCGCCACCTCTCGCTCCTGTTGCGCCGCGTGTTCCAAGTTCGTTCGACGTCCGAATGACGTCCCCCATCGATCATCCTCACCTTCCCCCCCGATTTCCGCGTAGCCTCGCCTAACCGTTAATCGTGACACATTTTCCTCGATCCACAAAAATTCCCCTCCGCGTGAAATCGAAACGCGACGATTAAATTCCGCGCGATCGACGCGCCGCGGCCGTGGACGGCCATCGATCGGCGCGGAACGCCTGGATCGGCTGCGATTTTCAGCGGCGACGCGGACTCGACGCGGTTCGACGAAAAAAGGAACATTTTCCGTTTTCAAGATCGCGCTAAAAACCCGATGGCAGGCCTCGAGGCTCGCGCGCGTTCTGAGAAGGATCGGGGTCGCGGGACCGTCGTCGGCATATAAGCGTGTCCCTGTACGCGAGAAGACGCACGGCGCGGCGGGGCGGAGCGCGCGATGGGCGATCCGATCCGATCCAAGGCGAGGCCAGGCGAGACAAGACGAGACGAAGATCAACCGAGGCGTCGTCGCCGTGCGCTTAACCGCCCTATAAGGCAGTCCTTCTCTCTTTGCTACTTCTAGTCACCGTTGTCTCCGGGGGTACCGGTGCCCACGGCGAGGTGTCCCGAACGCGCGCGCCACGTGTCCGCGCGCCATCGAAACCTCGCACCGCGCCGCGGATTTGCTTAACCCTGGCACCCTGGCCAACGACGTGCACCTGTGCCTCTTTCGACGGAGACGCGGGACCAGAAAAATGGGTTTTCAGCGTTCGCTCCTCGTTGAGTCGAAGCTGTCGCTATGTTTGCCTTCAGAATCCACGAATAATAGTTTACTTGAGGATTTTTCAATCATTACACGGAGGAATTTGGAGGATTTTGGATCCTAAAAATGGGTTTTCAGTGTTCGCTCTTCGTCGAGTCGAAGCTGTCGCTATGTTTGCCTTCAGAATCCGTGAATAATAGTTTACTTGAGGATTTTTCAACAATTACACGGAGGAACTTGGAGGATTTTGGATCCTAAAAATGGGTTTTCAGCGTTCGCTCCTCGTCGAGTCGAACCTGTCGCTATGTTTGCCTTCAGAATCCGTGAATAATAGTTTACTTGAGGATTTTTCAATCATTACACGGAGGAACTTGGAGGATTTTGGATCCTAAAAATGGGTTTTCAGCGTTCGCTCCTCGTCGAGTCGAACCTGTAGCTATGTTTGCCTTCAGAATCCACGAATAATAGTTTACTTGAGGATTTTTCAATCATTACACGGAGGAACTTGGAGGATTTTGGATCCTAAAAATGGGTTTTCAGCGTTCGCTCCTCGTCGAGTCGAACCTGTCGCTATGTTTGCCTTCAGAATCCGTGAATAATAGTTTACTTGAGGATTTTTCAACCATTACACGGAGGAACTTGGAGGATTTTGGATCCTAAAAATGGGTTTTCAGTGTTTGCTCTTCGTCGAGTCGAAGCTGTCGTCATATTTGCCTTCAGAATCCACGAATAATAGTTTACTTGAGGATTTTTCAGTCATTACACGGAGGGACTTCCTAAATTCGTCGTGTCTTTAAGAAATTTTGTATACGAATGCTTCAACTTTGTTTTAGAGAGTATTTCGGATCCTAAAAATATGTTTTTAATGTTCACTCCTTGTCGAGTCGGAGCTGTAGCTATGTTAGCCTTGAGAGTCTGTGGATAATAGTTTACTTGAGGATCTTTCAGCCACTGTTTTACAGTGTTTTGTATTAATTGTTGTAGGAATGGGAATGAATGAGTGAGTATGTGTGATGCGAGTGGCTACACGAGCGATTTGGAAATGAATGACAAGCGTAAGAGAGGAACACCAGAAAGTTGATCAGCAAACGTGAAAACTGGTTGTAATTGAGAAATAAAGATTGAATTAATTCGTTTAAAACCACGATTCCTACATTATTGTATGAATTGGGCGTCGAAGGATGGTAGCATGGCTGACACTTCTAGATGAACTGACCTACTACCAGTCACAGTAATACAAACGTTCGCGCAGCGAGGAACGGTGACGCTAAGTAGATACAGCCACTCGCAATCGGACAACCGCGTGGCGCGGTTCCGTAGAATTACTGCTCGGGTTTGCGCGTGGATATGTGTCAAGAGTACGACTGTTATTAATTTTCGTTGGTAACACGTACCACGAGCATGTTTCCTGTTTTTCGTGTCTGCCACGAGCCTCGCGTCGTGTTGCAAAGCGAAAGATTAAACAGTAGGAATTAATTCTAATAAATGGTTACAGAGGATGGATTGCTTAGAGGCTTAGAGGAAGCCGAAACTCGTTTCAATCATTTTTTCATCGTTTCAATCATTAGCAGTAAGTTCATTCAGGTCAAATATGTAAATCACGCAAGTGTTGGCATTCAAGAAAATGTAATTTAGAAATGTGCCTTTGCAACAAAAGCGGCGGAGAAGAGTTTTCTTAAGCAAGTTTCTCAAGAACGAGGAACTGCTCGTGGGCTCTGCATAGTATAAATTCAAGATAAATCAGCGGAGAACACCTAAAAGCAATTTTCTGTTACATACTGATAAAAAAAGCTTGGTAAAAGCTTGGTTAGTTAAAAGAAACTAATGTAACTACCTGAAAATAATCAACACGAACACATACTCGAATGACCCATTCGCAAATTCCAAGTAGTTGCCAATGACCCAATCGTGTTGACGCAACTCTAAAGATACAAGCAGAGGAGGAATAAGTGTCGCACTTTTAAAAAAGAGAACAATAACGAGCTCCTCGCGTTTTCCCCGAAAAATCGAAACCTATTCTCATCGCTGGTCTCTCGCTGTTCGTTTCAAGCACCTGTAAACTCGCGCGTCCCCCTCGCACGCCTCTCCACCAGCGACCTATTGTAAATCGTACAGTTTTCCCAACCGGAAGGAGCGACGTGGCCAGCGGATCGCGGCTTTTCAGGAAAGTTCCCACGAGCGGCGCGTTTCTGTGGCAGCCAGCGGCGATCGATCCTCCTCGACGATCCTCGAGGCTCGACGGCGGTCGAGGGGCACGTTCGTCCGCGCGTGAGGCGCATTTTCGGTCGTTCGTCGACGCGAAACAGTGCCGCAGACGTCGTCGCCTGGCCATTGTCGCCTCGCACCCGACGAATCCTCCGCGTCCGCGACGCGCATGTCAATGAATCGGCGGGAAAGGTGCCGCGCGGTCGCGCCACGTCGCGTCGCGATCGTTCTAAACGGTGTCACGGCGTGTACGCTAATTACTTCTCGGTAATGAACCGCTTCCTTGCGAACCGCGGCGCGTGATTACGTCTGCCTGGTTCGCAGAAGCGTCCAGCGCCCATTAGAATCGTCCGATTCCGCCTCCCCGCCTGGTGCCGATCGCGTCGAGACGTCCGCTGGCATTCGAAACTCGCGCGGTCAACTAGCGATCGGAATCTCCCTCGTCCCTTTTACAAGAATGCAAGAAACGTACAGTAAGCTATTGTTCGGGCTACACTTAGACCGGGACGCGCCACGGGAAGTCGATGACGTTTCTTGCGCGCGACCGCTCCGAGCTAGAGGTTCCCTTATTTGTGTGAACAATCTGAATGTTGGGCTACTGAAACGCCCGTGGACGCGTTTTTATTCGATACGAGGGGTGCTGCGCCGGTTGGAATTCTTTTAGGGGATAGTACAGTCAGTCCTCGACTTACGCGATTTAAAAAAAAAGAAAAATTACATTTTATATGATTCAAGATGGATTAGCTAGTCTCGAAACTCAAGATCCTGATCCTGAGCAATCTGCGAAAGTTACAGAAGCAGTGAATTTGGACCTGCTGTTGTGGCAATAGTTAGTGTTCTTTGGCGTGCAGAGATTTAGAATGAAAGAATTAATTTGCGTAATAAATTGGATACTTGATGGTAACATATTACTAGTGTAAGTTGCATAGAATGAAACTTTTTTTAATTCCCTTTATGAATGACGCAATTTTCTTCTTATGGTAGTGTAAAATTTGGGAATAAGTTGAATCTGGACTAATTGTTGAGAGCTAATTTTGTTTGAGAGTAAGTCGTAGAACGTTTCCATTGAATAATGCTACAATTTCCAAGGTTGCATCACAGATGCACAGTGCACGCATCACACTTTCTTGATGGACACAGCTGTTTCACAGATGCGTCCGTCCCATTCGTTTCCTTCGCTACGAGACGTTATACACTTTTTGCGTCAGGTTTGAAAAGACATCCCTCCAAAGGTATCAATTTTGATTAATCTCGAAGCTTATAATTAACCCGAGATTTTTTGTTGCTCGACAAAAATCCGCTCGAGCCTCTCTATTTACAAAAAATGGTACACGCGCTCAGCTCCTGAAGGCGAGATGTCTCTCCTCGAGCCTTGTAATTTTCATGCTCGCACAACGTACAATCAAAGCACCATCCGGGTGCGTGTTAGTTAAATGGAGGAGCCCGTATAATCTATCCATCATTTTTTGCAAACATTGGAAACGGCGAGGAGCATTAGACGCATGGCGTTCGTTGCTAAATTACGATTTGACGAACTGCCTACTAATCGTTGGCTCGTACCTGTTAGAGTTCAACGACAGCGGCTTCGTATACCATGAAAAGATTACAGGTGTTGCGTTTGAGGATCGAGCGATCCGGACGCTTGAATACGCGATAGATTTCGACAGATACGAGGCCTTTTCGAAGCCTAAACCGTGACTCGCTTCATCTGCGCTGTGCGAGTTATGGGCACAGAACTCTCGAAATTGCCGCTGCGGGCGGTTTAACAAAACGTGGCCGACGGTGAACAAAAAGTTCCGCGCTCCCTGTATCGCGTGAGTGGGGAATCGATCAAATTGATCGCTCGAAATCGTTTTGCGCGGAACTCTGCCGACTAGTCGTCGAGGACGTGAAAGAAACGCGCGGAACGTTCAATTTTTCATTAAAACCGAGGCTTGTTCGCTTTTTGCCGCGAGTTGCATTTCGTCCCCTCGCGGAAGGGTTAATTCGCGCGTCGACTGATCATCGGAGAGCCGGACGTTGGGGAGGACACCATTTTGGTTCGAGTGTACAGCCGCAGAAAATCGTTGTTCGCTACCTTTTTGAATAGAAAAGTAACATTTATTTGCTTTAGTTGTATTGCAATTTTTCGAGGGAAATCGGAGGGAAATCACAATCAATCTCACGGAATTTAGTTTCCTCGAACTTGAACTTTGCTGTCTAGCATTCAGCTTGGCTTAATTTGTTAGGAAGCCAATCGATTTGTAGGACAATTGTAGAATTCTTAAGATCCCTCTGTCGTTTAGCAAAATTATTCAGTTGAATGCAAAGCTTTAGCAGGATAACCGTTTCGAAAGTGATCTAGATTTAAATAATCCAGGCATTTAAACAAATGCGACGCAGACGCTCGCGATGATTATCACGTATGGGAGCGTGTGCGTGCGCGCGGCTGAATGAGTTTAAATGCGAAAATTCACGACGCGAAACCTGTATATTCATGAGCAGTTGATGATCCTTCATCGAAGTAATCGACGAAATGCTGAGCAGGCATTGCGGTTTCGCCTTGGTGTCGTGCATAACCGAAATGCCATATAAGTGTCGCCACGCGAGAGCAACAACCCGCAACGTGTCCTTTACATATCGACGTCTCTTCCGGGACGCTGGCATATATGCGATGCGTGCGCGTTCCGTTTTCCGTGAATTACGATTATTCTCAGCGAAAATGTAAGTAACAAAAATCTCGAACGTTGCGAAGAACAGAATCTTGCAGCATTGCGATATTTATTTCTATTCGTTTCTCAAGAAATTTGTATTAACATAACTGGCACAGCAACTACAATAGCATAAGTAGTTAACCTTTTCTTATCTTTTCTTATATTAAGTTATTAACCTTTTCTTATATTAAAAGTATCAAACACTCGATACTTTTCTAAATATCACAAAAATCACACTCTTCTCCACCTAGTTCCACATTTACCTCAAAAATCAAGACATTATGGAGTACTACAGTCACACTGAAGTATCTCCAACCATCTAATCCTTACATACACAATCTCACGTTCATATTTTCGCGCTGAGCTATCAAAAGGGTAGACGAACCAACGCCAACGACAGGAAAGGGTGCGCGTCAGTTACAATGTCGCGTTTCCCTTAGCTTGGATCACCAAGCTGTTCCTCGCGCCTCGGATGACGCAGAGGCTCGCTGCCATCGCTAAACTCCGCTCCACGCTCGAGAGTGTTTCCGTGCTCGCAGAGGGGACGCGGACTCGTCGTTTTCAGGTCGAAAGTTCGAAAGTGGTGCGCACGTCCTGTCGCGGATCCGCGCGATCGAACGCGAGCGGAACGGGCCCGGCTCGCGATCGGCTCCGCGATTCGGACCGCGTTGGGGACGTCGCGAACGCGAGCCGCATTTCAGATTGTCACGACGCGAGCCAGTTTCTAGGCGAACCGAGACGAAATGGCCCGTCGCGATCTAGCACGGAACTCGTTGCTTATTGGCGCGGATCAAACAGTTTTCTAGATGAACGCCGTCAGCGACAGAGACGCGTGTGCAGAGTGTAACGAAGAGTGAGAGAGAAGGGGAGATGGGGGGAGGTGGGAAAGAAGGAGGTTGAAAATTACTTTCGCGCCGATTTCCCCTCGGGTCCAAGGACGATCGATGCCAAGGTCGTACACTCGCGAATCTTGAGCCAAGTGGAAAAAGACAGCCATCGGCTGGCAACGAATAAGGCAACCGCGGGATGCTCACTGGAATAAACTCTTCTCAAGTTCTGCCTCTGTACATGGACCGACGGGGGCACGGCTACGTGCTTTTACCCGATAATTCACGGTGGAAACAGTTTTCAGCCGGCGCGAGCCACCTCGCGCGTTTCACTTTCGAATCCGTTTCTTCCCTTAAACGTGGCGCGCACTGATCGTCCACCCGGATGGCGGCGTCCGCTTCGTTTCGCTGGACACGGGCACAGGAACGCGTCAAGCGTCGATTAATGAAGCGATTCGGACGTTCGCGTAAGATATTCCGTATTTTTTTTGGGACGTTCTTGTGTAAACAGTTGTATATCGCGGATCCTTCGCAGGGAAATCGCAATCAAACTCGAGGAATTTAATTTCCTGCAACTTGAACTTTGCTGTCTAGCTGGTAAATTTGATGGGGAATTAAGTATCGTTTTACTGCTACGCGTGATGTCTGTGCTTTATGCGCGTACGGACACGCTTGTATAATGTTGCGTGACGAGTTGCCGAGGAGTTATCTTATTTACGCGTTATTCATGGCGACGAGAGCATTGAAATTCCTCTAAGGCGGGTATCCGTTCGTTTTGTCGGGCTCTTCGTGGCTGACGCTTCGTTTTAGAGGCTTCGAGCTTGCTTTTATTAAATATCTATTCCATCACTTTTTATTAAATCCCTTTCTTTTCTGCATCGTCTTCTAGATAAACAAAAGTACCAATCAATTTAAGAATAACTTTTCCAACTTCATCAAATCCTATATCCATTTTTTAAATATTTCCATCGCATGATCAAAATCCCAAGTAACGCAATACCTAAACACAGAGAGCAATATCACAGTATTCGATGCAAACAAGCAAAAATTTTGCAGCACGATCAAACGCGGAGATTTATCGTTATCGCGACCAATAAAAGTGGACGCGCGCGGCTAGTGAACGTAAAAGTGATTTCCGTTATACAAATTTACGTTGTTACTTTTCATTAATACCACGACTTTATTGCTCAGCCGCCCGTTTCGAGTGGACGATTTTGCTTAGCACTTTTCTTCGATCGCCGCCAGTAATCTTATCCGTAGAAGCCGTCTAGAATTCAACGATCTCTACGCATCGTTGCTCGTAGTCGCTCCACCGAAATCAGGAATCAGGAACAACCGGACGTAGAATCGTTTCATACGTGTCCTGCACGCGTGCTATGTGGAACGAAGTGCAGTAAATCGGGCGAGTTGCCACGAACACCGTGACCCTCACTCGAAGCCGCATCAAAATTCCCGGCCACTTTCGGGCTTTTGCATGCGCGATCGTGTCGGCGGTGATGTCAGCCTCGTTCCCGGGAATAATCAGTCCGAAACTAACGCCTGTTGTCTGGGAAATTAGAGAGGAAAGCAGGGTTCGCAATTAACTTGCAGTCGTGTCTGTTCCTATTTAAATAAAAAAAAAAAAAAGATAGTTTCGATTGTGAATGGTAACTAAATTTTTTAGAGTTCTTATGTATGAAGAAGAATTCTTGTTTTGTATTATTTGCGTTTTTTTTTTAGTGTAGAGATGACGTCTATCGTTTTCGAGGCTTTTTATGTCATTAAGAAAGTATAAATAAAATTTCAAGATGACCCATTTTCTATTATTTCTAATAAGCTAAATTGTATCTATATTTTATACTATGTATGAAGAAGAATTCTTGTTTTGTATTATTTGTGTTTCTTTTTGAGTGTAGCGATGACGTCTATCGTTTTCGATGCTTTTCATGTCATTAAGAAAGTATAAATAAAATTTCAAGATGACCCATTTTCTATTATTTCTAATAAGCTAAATTGTATCTATATTTTATACTACGTATGAAGAAGAATTCTTGTTTTGTATTATTTGTGTTTCTTTTTGAGTGTAGCGATGACGTCTATCGTTTTCGATGCTTTTCATGTCATTAAGAAAGTATAAATAAAATTTCAAGATGACCCATTTTCTATTATTTCTAATAAGCTAAATTGTATCTATATTTTATACTACGTATGAAGAAGAATTCTTGTTTTGTATTATTTGCGTTTCTTTTTGAGTGTAGCGATGGCGTCTATCGTTTTCGAGGCTTTTTATGTCATTAAGAAACTGTCAATAAAATTTCAAGATGACCCATTTTCTACTACTTCTAATAAGCTAAATTATATCTATATTTTATATTTAAAATATATTATTATATAAAGTATTAACTACAGTGGTCATTCGTGTCAAATTTGATCGTAACGAAGGAACATACAATCCTTTTCCGACTTCTAAAACAAACAAAGCTACCACTTTGCATACAAACTGTACAACAAAATTTCTCAATTTCTCAAAGTTTCGAATCGAAACATGTTATCTTCCTTTATTACCCGCAACGATTTCAATCGTCACCAGTAGAGAGTTTACGAGAAACGAATGGAAATTTGTCCAGCTGAAGCCTCGTCCTCCTCTGTCGAACAACGCGCACAGATAAACGGGAATAGATAATGGCTTCTGGTAGATACTCTCGTCCAATGCTCGGACGTTTCTAATGGAAAGGCATTTAATTAACTGCGTCGCGGGAAACGTATCTGGCGTGGATCGTAGCTGCGAGCCTCTATGAAAAAGTAATTGTGAGAGCGGCGCGTTTATACCGCGGCCTGTATTAACGCGATTCATGCTTTTCAAATGTTCTTCTACACGCGGGGAATTCCTCTTGACCCACTCTGCCACGGTGCATGGTAATGTCTAGTAAATTTACGATCATTACGCGGAACCGGATACTCGACATTCGGTTTTCTGAGCATTCAAAAACACCAGGAGGAAAACCTAATGGACTGTTGCCGACACTCGCGGAACAGTTTGTCAATTTTTTCCGATCCCCGACTTTCTTCCGGAGATTTAGCCCGTTTTTCTTCGCTCTATCGAGCGCGCGCGCGCGCGCGCCCAACTTTTGGTTTCTTTTTATCGCGGACAGCTGCGAGATAAGTGCTCGGCTTGAGTCGCGGTCGGACGCGTATTCGAGCTGCGATGCACGGCTCCAGTCGTACGAGCGCCAGATTTTGTTGCACGTAATTGCGTTAAATTTCACGAGCAAATAGACGTAGAGATTATAGTTTTATTGGGAGTTCGAGAAACGAAACGAGATTTGAGGAAATATAGGATGCCATGAAAAGAGATTGCTCTTTCATTTAGACCGTTTTAAGGTTCATTGTACGGGCTTCGTGATAGATTTTTTCTAATTTTTGCTTCTATTATTGCTCGTGTCTGTCATTCGAAGATTTCATATTCGATTTAAGTCCTTTTTGTTGTGCGTGTGCGTTTAATTTTCTGAAGTAAACGTAGAAGAGCAAGATTCCAGGCCAAGGGTTGATATAATTTATGTTTGAGAGTTAAAGGAAAGTTGGATCAAGTCTATTTACTCACAATAGTACGATTATTGTTACTTTTAGCAACTAAACTGGAGTAAAGACCGTATTCCACGGAATAAAACATCGAAAGTACACTGCGCAACAATCTCGAATCGCTTATATCCCGCATCCAATCTTTTCTTGCCCCGAGTTTCTTCTTTGCAGCATTCTCGCCATAGCACACGCTAAAGCGATAATTTCTTATCATTCATCTCATTTCCACGGATACCAAGAGTCCATCGATGTGAAGCACTGCTCTCACTCGGCTGCGAGTGACGAAATTAGCGATCTTCGACTGCATTCCCGACGTATCCGCCGTAACGACCTCACTTCGTCGCACTTGCGACCTTAATGTTGCAACATTGTTGTCGAGCCGAGGTTCGCAGCCGAGGAATCCTTTGGTTGGGCTTGGTTCACGTGTACACACGTGTCAGAAGAAACATTTCCGCTGCACTCCTTACATCGCTTTGCCAACGTGTCCCACGTGTTTCGTTTATCTCTCGCTGTGTTAACGGTAAGCGACTGCCACCTGGAACATTTGCTCGTCGTTTGTTAGTCGTTTGTTCGCCAGGTAGCGAACTACCCTCGAACGCGTGCCATTTAGTTTCTACGTTTAAACGTGCTAGGGAACGTGATGGCGCTTCTTAATTTCTATGTCTCAAAGTTCCAAGCAACGCGATGGCGCCTCTCCATTTCTACGTCTCAAAGTTCCAAGCAGCACAGATGGCGCTTCTCAATTTCTACGTCTTAAAGTTCAAAGCAGTGCGATAGAGCCTCTGGATTTTTGCGTCTCAAAGTTCCAAGCATCGCAATAGCGCACTTCAATCTCTACGTCTCAAAATTCCAAGCAGTGCACTAGCGCTTCTCAATTTCTACATCTCAAAGTTCCAAGCAGCACTGTCTACTTATCAGTAACGAATCTTGCGTTACCGTTGCTGAGCCATGCTTACGAATGCCCAGCGTGCAGTAAATTTGGCTCTTCTCATCAATCAGTTGGCACTTTTAACTTCTAAAAAAGGAGAAGCGCGATTGCGCCGTCTGGCACTCAAACGGTCAAAGAAGACAGTCCTCCTCGCGCGCGTAGGCTCGATATCTCGAGCTAACCGAACCTTCGCGAGGGGTTGTTACGCACCCCGCGTGGGAAACGTCCCGTGGCAGCTCGCGGCGCTAAATTAGCCGTTTCGTGGCAGGCGTGCCGTTCTGTTATCGAGGAACGCGGCGAACGGGCCAGCCGAGCCAGGGAGCAGAAGGATAAATTGGCGCTCGCAAACACGTCGTCGTCTGAGTGGTAGCCTATTATTTGTGTAGCTCGCGAGTTAGCTTCGTCCATTACTTCGCATTAACAGAGTGGTCCGTTTCTTCCTCCTCGTTTCGTTTCCCTTTTCAACCCCGTGGCCCCCACCCCACCCGTCGCCGCGTCTGCCCAGACTGCCAGGCAGACTTGTCCACGCGTCGCAAAAAATGCTTTGTCGAATTCGCTCGAGATTCATCATTCCGCTGTGCGTGGCGCGAACACGCGATCCGGGCATTACCGCTCGCACTTTAGGCGGTTTTTTCGGCGTACACGCGTTTAATGCACGCGGAATCGACGTAGACGCTCACGGTGATTAAGCGAATCCGGGTTACGGCGGCGGACGCCGCCGCCGCCGCCGCCGCCGCCGCTCGAGATGCAATTTTGGTCTTCGGTTTTACCTTGGTTTTAATCGCCAGAGGGACAAGTAATTGATTGCGTGATCCATGACAAATAACTTTGCTTTCGCGGCTGTACTTTACCGTAAGTACACAGTATTAGCTGGTCGGAAGCCGGAAGAGCGTCGCGGAATTAATTGCGCTGCCGTCTGCGAGTATTTAAACAGTTGCGAGTGATGTTAAGTTTGAGCATAGCTGTGTAAGAATGGACCACGCTGGCAATGGAAATATCGTATAAGTGAAAGAAAGTTGCATAAAGGGATTGCTATTCTTGTCTCGAGTCTAATGCTAGTCAATGGTCAATCGCGACTAAGCAAAGAGAGAAATAATTTTATGCACCTTTTTCTTTTTATTCTTCTATCGCTTTTCACGTCCACCATATTTTTATATGTCTATGAGTTTGACAGCATTCGTTTCCTTTTTGTCTACGATCGTCAACGCGTAGGGGATGAAAACCGTGATCCATGACAAATAACTTTGCTTTCGCGGCTGTACTTCTAGAAGTACACATTATTAGACGTTCAGAAACCGGAAGTGCGCTGTGGAATTAATTACTCTGGTGTCTGTGAGTATTTAAACAGTGTTAAGTCAGTTAAGTCTGACAGCGTTCGTTTTCTTTTTGTCTGCGATCGTCAACGCGTAGAGGATGAAAACATCCCTTAAAGTAAGGAGTAGTAAATATTGTGGCAAGCTTTATTGCGATTTTAAACTAGTTTTATCAAGTGCTACTATGTACGCATACTTTTTCTTCAAATGATTCACTTGTAAGAAATATATGACGGGTATTGAAATTTATTGCGTATACTGAAGTCGTTGTAAAGAAAGTACTACACGATGATTGAGTGTAAATACAACATGGCAAGGATAGTATAAATCATTCCGGGCTGTTGGCAATAAAACGCTTCGCGCAAGTCGAAGTTCTAGGAAAGTTTAGGATAGAAGTCGTTAAAAATGTTTTTACACTGTATCATACGTTTTCATTTAATAATTGGCTTGCATTCCTTATTTTACGGCTGGTAACCCATTTCCTGACGGCCTCTTATATCTTTATGCTTTTATACAGTCATATTTTTTGCTCATCCCACGCATATCCGCTACAGTTATTATCCTTTTTACGACAGAGTTTCATTTTATAGACAGCCTCCCGTTCTCACAATGTATACAACACTAAAATAAACATTCTACGTCTATATAAATAACAGTACCATTAGAGTGTTTCAAAAAACACAGCGCTTTGCAAAAACTGCTCCTACATTGTCTAAATCACTTTAGCGGCTATTAATTATCATCTTGAACATCCAGTCTGACTACATTTACCCAAAAATACCTCGAATAATCGAAATAGCCGACTACCATCGCACGCAATCGATCGAAGAAATGGTAATACCCACATCAACGCTAACAGTCAAACCGATAAAAAATGAAAAACAGCTCGCGTCCACTGCCATTCGTCAGCAAAGCACCAGTCAACAGCGATATTTCATAAACGTACACGTTCGTGACATGAAATATCGACAGGGGAACAGGTATTTACTCGATGCATGCGTAAATAACACCCAACGATATCCAGTCCGATACCAGCCTGCCGATATCTTCCTCGATCGCGTATCGCGGCTCGTATCGGTAGCGCACAATCGAGGAGACACCAAAGCGAGCGCCTCGAAGCAGCCATAAAGCATACAGACGCTTAATCCTATCGAGGATCTCGAGTGTCGCGCCGCCAAAGCGGAGAACACGCACCCAGATCGTGACAACTGGTAAACCATTCGCG
The DNA here is from genome assembly GCA_963969225.1 of Xylocopa violacea. Classification (NCBI taxonomy): domain Eukaryota; kingdom Metazoa; phylum Arthropoda; class Insecta; order Hymenoptera; family Apidae; genus Xylocopa; species Xylocopa violacea. The sequence goes on along the minus strand of CAXAJV010000021.1, from coordinate 6,375,234 downwards.
ATTCCCAAGGCTCCGCCAGTTGCACGCGTCGAATTCATCGATGGCGGCCGCTCAGCGTCCGGTAGCAGCGTCTACGCGGCCGACAGGACGTCCCTCGATCGTTCGCGAACGAGTTCAGATCCAGCGATCGTCGCGTCGCGCTAATTACGCGCGGTCGATACCGCGCGCACGCGTCCCGATCGAGCCGCGGCGACGAGCAGCACGTGCCTCGCGTCTCGACGGCGGCTGCGGCCGCTGCAATCCACCGCGGGTATGCCTATTTACCGAGCAGTTGAAACGCGATGGTAATAGCGTGACAGCCGAGCAAGACGGATGTTAGGCATGACGTCGCACGCGCGCGCGTTCGCGTTATCCGGCCTGAATCCGCCGTAGGCGTGCGTACTCGCATCCGCGCGCCGCGGACGAGCCATTAATTAGGTACAGCCGGGCATCGGGGAGGCCTTTAACGGTATACAAGAGAGACACGTCGCCATTAACGCGAACGACGCCCCGACGAATCGACGCCGATCGCTTCGAGAGAGGGACCTAGGACAGTGGTTCTTAACCTCCTGGGCAAGACGCGTCGCTATAGTGGCTTTCGAGGATGTCGTCTTTTTGAGTGACGCGCCAGTATAGTGGCTCTCGAGGATGTCGTCTTTCTGAACGACGCGTCGCTATAGTAACTTTCGAGGATGTCATCTTTCTGAACGACGCGTATAGTGGCTTTCAAGGATGTCATCTTTTTGAATAACGCGCTACTATAGTGACACTTCTCCTTTTCTACGTCTCAATGTTCCAAGCAGCGCGATGGCACGCTTCGATCTGTACGTCTCAAAGTTCCAAGCAGCGCGAAGGGGGCTTCTCGATTTGTACGTCTCAAAGTTCTACCAAAGCACCATTATAGTGGTTTTCGCGAATGTCATCTTCTTGAACGACGCGCCACTATGATCGCCAGTATCTTTCGAGGATATCATCTTTCTGAACGACGCACCACTATAGTAACTGTTGAGGATGACATCTTTCTGAACAATGCACCACTATAATGGCTTTCGCGGATGTCATCTTCTTGAACGATACGCCACTATTAAAGAATATGTATCATATCTTTAAGAAAAATAAGAATTTACAAATCAAAAACTTGTACATCATCAAAAGCATGGTCCGTCACACATTGCAGTGCTGTATCAGCGTACATTCACGCGTACAGAGAAACAGCCCCGCGCAAAATTCAGCCGTGCCTAAGAGGTTAACCTCTGTGGTACCAGGGTCAACTGGGGGGTATCTAGGAGTTAGGTTGGTAGAGGAGATTGGATCGAAGTGGTATAGATCAATTGCATCCTGAAGTTCAATGGAGATAGGTAGGTTTCAATTGTGCACGAGCGGTTTGACTAGTGAAAGGGGTAGTTTCGAGTATAATCGAACCTGAAGGAAGTACATTCGAGACTCGAACAAGTTGTTTAATCAGCATTGATTCGTTTGCACGAGGCAAAGTTTGATTTTAGTTTGTTTCTCTTTTCTTGGTTTCCACAACCCTTCTGCTGCATCTTCGTGTGCTGTCAACTTCAGTACGTCGTTTGGAACTTCTTCTTGCGTTAATTTAGGGAAGTGCGAAGTATTAAATTAATAATTAGGGCAAATGTTATATATAAATATCAGAATCCTTTAATATCCCATATTAGAGCTACTGACCCTACTCTCCACTGGAAAACTGAATCGCAACCCTTACGCATCAACCCTTTCGTAATTCCCAAACCACCATTTCGTTACATAACGATTATTCTCATTTCCCAGATATCTTACGTCCTACAATTCTACCAACTCCCAAACATCACTATTCTTCCACTGATTACCAAAATACAACTTTCTTCTCCTAAGAAAAATGGCTACCAATTCACAGTAACTCAAGGTAGAAAGGTGTCCAGATACAAACTTGATTTAAAAAACCCCATTTCTTGCAACAACGATAGAAAATCTGTAGCATCGATAAAAAACGATCCAATTTCTTCGCTCTACTTCATACGGCAGCCAGAACGTTCACTTCTGCCGCGGCGAATCGATCCTCGATAAGAGCCGCGTGGTCCTCGCCGTTTGCGGTGTCCGCGGCCAACGAAACCAACAGCCAGTTCTAACGCTAACAACCGCTGGCCTAGAAGAGTACGCGATCGCGAGAGGTCACGGCTGGCGTCGCGACACGTGGGAAAAAAAGGACGGCCTCACCTGTCTCGGTAAATATAGGCGCAGCCCGGCGTAGCCGCGGTAAAAATCGCCAGACGGGGCATGTTCCGAATAACAGTAAAAGAGCGGTTTATTTGCATTTCGCTTGTAAACCAGGCCCCGGCTCCTCCGCGCCGACCACTGCCCGATTCGCCATTCCGTGCTTGATTTTGACACTTTCCGACACGGTACTGTTCGCGCGGCTCTCGTTCCTGGAAAGGGATCGTCCAGCCGCGCATGCCGCCGCGACGCCGCCGCCGGAGACGAGGCACCAGCCGCTGGGAATCGTGCGCGGCGTTGAATTCATGAATGGGAAATTTTTCGATAGCATCGTAGACACCGCGGGACGAGGATACGTACGATCGAGCGATCTGGAAACAGCTTTTTTTTCTGTTCAGTGATATTTTTTTATAGGTGCAGACGTGGTTTTTTTAGGGATGGTTTCATCGCGAGATGCATTGCGATTAGATAAAGAATTTATTGCAGAAAATATTTAAATGATTGCACTGCTAATGAGTGCGAGATAGATATTGAAACACTGGTTATTAGTAGGATCGAGCGATCTGGAAGTAGCTTTTTTATCTGTTCAGCGATATTTTTTTATAGGCGCAGACGTGGTTTTTTAAGGGATGATTTCATCGTGAGATGCATTGCGATTAGATAAAGAATTTATTGCAGAAAATATTTAAATGATTGCACTGCTAATGAGTGCGAGATAGATATTGAAATATTGGTTATTAGTAGGATCGAGCGATCTGGAAATAGCTTTTTTTCTGTTCAGCGATACTTTTTTATAGGTGCAGACGTGGTTTTTTAAGGGATGATTTCATCGTGGGATGTATTGCGATTAGATAAAGAATTTATTGCAGAAAATATTTAAATGATTGCACTGCTAATGAGTGCGAGATAGATATTGAAACACTGGTTATTAGCAGGTTCGAGCGATCTGGAAGTAGCTTTTTTATTTGTTCAGCGATACTTTTTTATAGGTGCAGACGTGGTTTTTTAAGGGATGATTTCATCGTGAGATGCATTGCGATTGGATAAAGAATTTATTGCAGAAAATATTTAAATGATTGCACTGCTAATGAGTGCGAGATGGATATCGAAACACTGGTTATTAGTAGAAACGTATTGCATTGTGATTAGACGTGTTGCGTAAGGAATTTATGGCAGAAAATGTTTAAATGATTGCATCGTGTAATACACTGCTAATGAATGCAAGATAGACATCGAAACACTGCTCATTAGTAGAAATTTGTATCATGTAAATTATTTAGGGTTCCATATATTAGGGTTCCAGCAATATTGTACACGCAACATTAACCCCCATTCTTCTACATTTTCAAACCTGCTCAAGCAACCACCACACGTCAAAGCTGTGTAGAAGATTATAAGTCTTGCGACTCACATTGGAACTCTTCGATCGTCAAGGGCCCAAAAATATTTCAATCTTGGACCGATTTCTCGCGAATCAAACGCGAGAACAGCTTCCCTCAAAGTAACGCGCATCGATCGCGGGACAATTTCGAAGCCAGTGACCCCGTCGCTATCATCGAATTCCCAGAATCACGGATCAATCCGTGTTCTAACCGATCGGTTTCCCGGCCGTAAATCGTTGCTGGTATCGTCCCCGGATCTCGACGCGGTCCCTAGCGCTCGCGCGCGCGCGCGCGTCCTTCCTGGTGGAAGGTGCACGAGCGGCGCAGCGCGCAGGGAAAGGGAAACGTAATTCCCCGTAAAGACGGCGGTTAAAATTATAACCATTTAACGACTGTGAGAACACGGCGTAGAATGTCGATCCGCGCGGGGGCACTGGAAAAGAAACGAATCGGGGGATAAAGAGTCGCCCCGTGGCAAAGAAACGGTAGGAGAACGCAAGGAGACGGGAAGGTAGACCTCTTGTCCGTGGCATTGTGCGCCCGGTGGCTGTCCTCAGCTCTGCGTTTCTTGCTTAAAGTAGCAGCACGCAGGAGCCACGCTGCTTCTTGGAGGCCGCTTGGTTCTCCTTCCTGCGCTCGCACCTGCCAACTAACTAGTCGAACCTGATTAAACTCTGCCCTGTGTGTCGTATGACATGCCCCTGTTCTCTCTCTCTCTCTCTCTCTCTCTCTCTCATCCTCTTCCCCCTTTCTCCTTCTCTCTTTACTCCTGCAGCCTTAACCTCCACCACCTCCACCTTCTATATACTTCCCGTTACCCCCTACCTTGGCTACCTTCAATCATGTACCTACTCTCCTCCGCTCCTCTCCTTCTCCCTCCATCGCATCCGTTCTATAATCCAAGGCGTCCCTCTCCGTCCCTCCGATACAACCGTCCCCTCCCCTCCACCACCCCTCGTTCCCTTTTCTTACCCGTTCCCAAGCTCACTCTCCTCTCGTGCGTGTCCCTCTGCCCGTTCGCCGTCCCTCCGTCACGATCACCATTTTTCTCTCCTCCCGCGGACCGCGCTCTGCAGAGCCGTTCAGTAAGGCCGCCGAAGAGTTACAGGATCAACCGATACCATATCCGAACCTGGCCCCGCGATCTCCACCGACGACGTAGAAATACGCTCCCGAGCCGGCTAAACGCCGGTATTCCCCGGGCTCGTTGCTACTCCGTGAGATGGCCTGCGCGAGATTAGGGGGCGCGCTACCCTTCGCCACGGACGGACGATCCCTTTTCGGCTCGTCTCTTGGCTCGCGCGATGCCTCCGCAGGCATCGACGGAGGACGGTTATTGGAGACGGCTGTTCGAGAAGTTTGGGATAGTTTCATCGATCGTAGAAGCGATGGAGCAGACACTTTGTCACACGCATGATTTCTAGATTATTTGGAAGTTTGCGGATTTTGAAAGGTGCGATGGGTCTCTTTGCAAGAATTGTTCTTTTTGATGGGGGAGGCATTAAATGGCGAGATATGTTTATCAAGTACACAGTTTTACTGTGTCGGTGTTTCTGCGCACGATTTTTAGATTATTTGGAAGTTTTCGGGTTTTGAAAGGTGCGATGGGTCTGTTTGCAAGAATTGTTCTTTTTGGAATGGTTTCTTTTTGATGGGGAAGGCATTAAATGGCGAAATATTTCTATCAAGTACACAGTTTTACTGTGTCAGTGTTTCTGCGCACGATTTTTAGATTATTAGGAAGTTTGCGGGTTTTGAAAGGTGCGATAGGTCTGTTTGCAAGAATTGTTCTTTTTGGAATGGTTTCTTTTTGATGGGGAAGGCATTAAACAGCGAGATATTGTTATCAAGTACACAGTTTTACTGTGTCGGTGTTTCTGCGCACGATTTGCAGATTATTTGGAAGTTTTGGGTTTTGAAAGATGCGATGGGTCCCTTTGCAAGAATTGTTCTTTTTGATGAGAAAAATATTAACCCTTTGCGCTTGAGAGGCAACTCTCAGTCACCATGGCGTTTCATACAGCAACTGGAGTTCTTCATCAACTGATTTTAAGTTTTGAAGCCCTACAAATATAAATTTGGAAGGTGAAATTAGCTCGAGTGAGGATGAAATTGATTTTCAACTGTCGAGAAACGAGATTAGTTATATTCACAAAGAGATTAGTGGTAGAAAAAATGATGTGCGACCGAAGAAGTCGTCGAGTGCAAAGGGTTAAATACCTAAAATATATTTTTCTTTGATGCACTCTGTAATTATAATTTAGAAATGCGCATAACGCATCGATCAATTCTCATTTGATTTGTTCGTAGTCTATTTTAAATAGAAATTTATTTTATCTCTCGAGTTTCTGTCTAAACTTCGATTTCCACGCAGACGTTTTTCCTGAACGGAATTTGGACAGTCAAGATTAGCCTAACCGGGCGAGGGAAATCGAATAAAGTGAACTATGGCAGAAATCAGAGGTCTCCCCACGGTAAACGGTGGGACGTGATTCGCGAATGGGTCAGAAATCCCGCCAATCCCTGACTTCCGTTTCTACTAATTCACTTAGTTCGGTTTGATTAGACTCGCCTCGACTCGATGCACGTCGTAACGAACTCGACGTGTAGCGGTGCTCGATGTAAATGAAAATTACGCAAATGCGTCGCTGCAGTCTATCGGAGGTTCGACGGTAATTTCCGGTGCCTCTTCTTTGAATGTTGATCTACAAACCGAGCGCGCCGTGCACTGAAAAAACGAATTTCTCGTTGAAGCCGCGCCTCTTTTTTTCGAGGGAAAGGTCTCCATGTTTGAAAATTAGAATTCTCTGGTGCGATAAAGAGAGATCGCGTGGAATTGCAGACGATTCAGTAACGAGAATCAAATGTGCTGAATCCTAATTTTCCAAAATTGTATAAAAATTGAGTTAAAAATTATAGTGATTAAAATAGAACAAGGAACAAAATAAAGACAGTAATAAATCAGCCCAGAGATAGAATACAAACCAATCGTGTTACAGAAACTTTTAAATTACATCAAACTACATTTCTAAAATGATTAGCAGTCGCAAAAATAATATAAAACACGAAATGGGATAATATTTACTATTCTCTCTTATTATTAATTACTTAATTTATGGTTCTTTCATACTTTCTGGGGCACATCCACCGCTCAGAGCCGAATAGCGAACTCGAGCCCCTTTTCTCATTCGTACTCTACATTGTTGCTCGCAAATACAGTCGCGGGTGACATTTTACTCGAAAACGAGGGCGAATGAAAAAGTTCCCTCCGGGGAGTGCTTCAACCCTTTCGCTATAATAGTATCGAATGCACGCGACATGGTCCTCGATGAACTGTGGGACTCGGTCACCGCGTGACATTGTCCGTTCATGTTCCACGCATACATAAATAAACACACGCATGCCCAGGTATGTAAAACGATAATCCTTCAAGGGAAAACATTAACATACTTACATACGCGCCAAATAGATTCAGCTCGACTTTGCGCAGAATACGTTTGCTGCGCGTTATGCGAATCTCCATAGCGATATGCATATCTCATTTGCACGCTAATACGCGCGCAATTATTCCGCCTCGCGAGGAAATGAAATCGCGAAGAATTCCTTCCCTTTCTTCTGGATTTTATGGCTTTCCGTTTCTCGACTCACTCGTGCTTAAGCAGAGGAAGTTGCCCCGATTAAGGCATAAAGGAATTGTTGAGGAGCATTCAATTTGTTGTGGAACTTGTTACTGTTAACGGGAGGGTTTTCAAGTTTCGCTTGCTTTTTCTGAGAAAGTACAGAGGGCTGAGATCCACGGGTAGAATTGAAGGAAGAATATTAGCTGCATGAAACTTTGCTGCGAATGCTTCCTTACGAAGTTACGGACGAGTGGATGTTGAATATAACTTGGAGTAGAACAGACTTCTCATTATAAATTATGAAAATGCAGTCATCTTTACCGTATCGGATAATTAACCCTTTGGGATCGAGATCTGCTTCAGCAATATTTCTCCCTGGGAAGAATATGCTTTTCGTATAAAGCAAAATTATTTCAGGAAGTACCAAATATTTATAAAATATAAAATCATCGTTTTAGATAACAAAATTCATTTTCAACATTCGACGTCAAAGGGTTAATAAATATCATTAATCCATAATTACTTGAACGCAAGTAACTATTCACTAAAAATTACTCGATTTTTGTATTGTATCATAAAAAATTCTTTTTGTTATCTACACACAATATTTAATGTTACCATTACAAAATTACTATTATATAGATTAATACATTTACAAAATTTGCAAAAATCACCCAATCTACAACTATGAAAGTTCATCCAAATCCTGCGCCACAGAAAATAACGAAATCCATTCAGCAGATCTTCCTGAGTCTGCAAATTATTTGGAAAACATTTCCAAGGGGTGAAAAGAAGAAAAGGGGTGCGCGAGGGAGTGCGTTGATCGAGTGGAACGCTAATCGAATGAAGATCGCGCCAGAGTTAATGAAAGTTGACCGAGGACTGGAAGAGGGAAGGAAAATTGTGCTCGAGCTTATCGAACGTGCTCGAATCTAATTAATTGAGGGGCGCTCTCGATTTAATTTCGATTATGTACGACGCCGTGGGAAATTAGCAGGAATTATACAAGCAGCGCCGCACGGCATAAAATCGCCGAACTAATCATTTACCCGCGAGTACTTGTTGCGCATTTCGTGAGATGGCGCGTCCTGGCACTTGTTAAACAACGGTACCGGAAGTGGGATGAAGAAGAACGGTATTTGGGGGATGAATTCTTTAATTACACATTTTTATTGCATGGACTGGCGTAGGATATTCTGAATAAAATATTTCCTTCGATCAGCAATAATTTAAATAGAAACTTATGCAGAAATTCTATTCCAAAATTCAAATTCAACTAAATAAACCTTATTTATTATTACTCGGATTAATCTTCTTCTTTAACCTCGCGTGAAACAATAACTAAACGAGATAAAAATAAGAAAGGAAGTATATTCCAAGCGACATGAATTACGAACCGCATCGTGCAGCGTGAATTCGAAGCAAGCTGTCATAAAACTATACTTCTTCAAGAAGTGACATTATAACCATAAAGAACAAGTATCTATAATCAATTAAGCTTCAATCAAAACGATATCAAGATAAGTAACAACGTCAAACTACCTCAATAGAAGCGATCAGATTAGATTAATCAAGTAACGCGACTAATCTTTCAGAAGAAATACTTCCACGAGTCATCCTTCGCATACATGCACGCGTGCGTCCAGATCGCATAACTCGACGAGTTTCATTTTCACCCCGCTCCGTTGTTTCCAGCAGCCGCGTTCACCCGACGACGACCATCGAGAGGCGCCCATTTCGAGCGGAAATTCGCAGTTAATTCCCCGTGACCGTAAATCGTTCTCCATGGTGAAGATAAGGGCGGTAAGAAAATGCATCGGACGGAGTACATCACTCCTTGGGTCCAGATGCGGGCGAGGGAGGAGTGCGTTCTGAAGGCGTCCAAGCAATATCCCGTGGTAAGAGGGCTTTCCAAACGAATACGGCTGAGCTTAATAATTAATGTCAGGAGGAAGGAAGAAAGAAGCGGAGGGACTCGCTCGAAGTTTCGTTCCGTTGGGGGTGGTTCGTTCGCAGCGTTCAGAACCGCGAGGCTGTCCCGCGGGACGCTGGGAAACAATTTTCCGTCGCCCACAGAAATCCATCATTCGGGGATGGAATTTTCTTCGCCAGCGTTTCCGATACATTCTCGATCGCGGATGACCATGCGAAAGCTTATCTCGGATTAAATATTAAACTGTTCCGCCGTCGAGGGTATCGGTTAGTTTTACGCGCTCGTCTGCGTGTCGTGGATTTCACTCTTTGAGGGGATTAATTGTGAAAAGTATCGCATAAATTCCTCTTTTTATATGTCATAAGCTTTAGTCGAATGGAATAGATTTGCGCAAATGGATGGCACGGAGTGGTTGAAATTAGTAATTACTTTTCTGCGTTAAAAAATTCAGTCGGTAATATATGTATTGACCCATTCGAGACGGATCGCACACCGTGTGTGCAATGGTGTTGAATTGAAGTTATGAGTCAGTACGGAAATAAAAGTAAAATTGAAGTAAATTTGATTAAGTCGAAGCAAGTTTTAAAATAAAATGAAAAATTAATATTTCAGCTACCGGGGTTGGTCTCCAAAGAAACCAGCCGTCTCGAATGGGTTAATACGAACCACTGTGCACGCGAGTACCGGAAGACGGAATCGATTTCAGCTGGAACCGTTTGCCCCGCGATGCATGGACTCGTACTTTAACAATTACAAAGAGGACAGCACGAAATCGGCGTACGAGCGTCTGCACAGGGTGGACTTCGATCCCCGGAAGTCACGATGCGATCGCACAAAGCAAAGTCTCTATTGGTTGGAAATCTCGAAGGAGAACAGAGGTCACAAGGTCCCGATGACTTCTAATCTCTGGTACGGTCGACCGAACAGAGTTCAAATCGATTTCCCCGGGAAGAAATTCAATCGATCGAGCAGAATGCAAGAGTTCTACACCCCTGGCCGTTTCAGTTTAATCACAGACACGGACGAACGGGATATCTGTTAAAACGGGAAGGCTAGACGATCTTCCAGCTGTTTTTCGCAACAATTTCTGGAGCAGCAGAAAAATTATTGTCTTTATATAAACTATTGAGAATGGACATTTAATTATATAGTTTTGCGAATTCGCACACATTTTTATATGTTTACTCTTTATTCTATTACAGCATATCTTTCGTTATGCTAAATGATTTATCATTTTTATGACTTCATATTCTGGTAGATAATTGCAGTCAGTGTTACACTGATAATATTAATAGATAATTGCAGAAGCAATGAAGAAATGATAGATATATACTTGCAAGAGTTGAGTGCAGACTTGGTTATGAGAACTATATACAACTTTCATAATTTTTATTTATTCTCTTTATTTTATCCCAGCATATCTTCCGTTATACTAAATGATTTATTATTTCTATGACTTCATCAATTAGAAGCAAAAATGTGTTTAGTTACTTAAAAAGGGGTATATTACGATAAATATAATATTAATAAATAATTACAGAAGCAATGAAATGCTTGCAAGAGTTGGCTGCAGATTTGGTACATGGGAATTATATACATTGTCGAAGATTATCAAAAGAGACTGCGATTATGGAACCGTAGTAAGTCCGCGTACAGAGTTACCCTATATACCAAACTTACGCTGGTTCTATCCTGAAAGTTTCGCCGAGCACACCGCGAACTCTACACTTCGTAATTATCGTTACAATTCCCAGTTTATAAACTTCCCTCGAAAGGTCCGTTGATGAAATTACCGCAACGTTTCGATGGTATTATGCGTTTAATCGCCGGCGTAAGAAACACATTAAACATTAGCCACCCCTAAATGCCGTAAAGAGAATTGCGCTTCGCGGATCGGAGCTCTGAATCTCGCTGACTTCGTATTTGCGCAACAACAACGAGAAACTGTTCTCGAAATCTTCCTCGCTGGATGCATACTTAATTTATCGCAATTTTTCGTTGCATTTTAACATTGAAATTACGCGACGCCAAGATTGCACATGCAATCCACGCGTGCTGTGCGTCGAAAGTAGAATATTGCTGATCGCCATACTCATTTGCAATTTCTTTTCTCTCGCTGAGCGATATCGAATTGACCCAGAAAGAAATTGAAGATGTAACGCTGGGTTAACGCAACGTTGATCCTTAATGGGGCAAGTAAGCTGCGCTCGAAGGGACACCGTAACGCACTCGTTATCCGTAATTCGATTGCTACGAAACAGATTTTTATCTGGAAATATATGCGAGCAAATAAGGATAGTTCTAATATTATAAAAATTAATTATAATATTGTGGTGTTTGTTTCAAAGCAATATAGGGATTTGTAATAAAAGGTAGATAATTATATTTAGTACAAAAATGAAGTGCTTTCTAAGAATTCTTGCATTCTAAACTATTTTCCAATTTTGTTGCCAACAAATTCCTACTCATTAAAGTTCCTCGACTTGTAAATAATTTTATTCACTAATTGTATTAAATGTGGCTCTCAAACTTTATATTTCTTCTTTTCGTTTACCAATGTTGAGTCACACTCGATGAATATTCGAAGATACGCACGCAATATCAATGATATTCTCTAGTGTTTTGGTTTTTGTTTGTGTATCGTGAACGAAAACATCAGAAAAAGTACACGTAGATGCACGCGATGCGCGCACCGGATATAAACAACCGCCGTGTCAGTGTATTGAGTTGACTTCAAGTTTCGTGCGAGGCATCGAGGAGACTGCTGAGACTCAAAGGCTTGTGTAGGGAGTATCGATGAGAATTGTTGGACTTTGTGCAACCTGGAACAGGCGTTCTGCTACTGTTGCGAATGTAGATGCAGGCTTTCACGAGGAATTCAACGAGTGATAGTCGCAGATTCTACTTGTTGCTTACTTCTGAATCTGAAGATGATAGGTCACTGAATATGGAAATATATTTTCTTCAAATTTGCAAAGTAAAAGTATTTTTAATATCTTTGTATCGTAGAACAATCACTTGTCGAATGAAACAAGAAATCAGGTTTGCATAAATCTGTTACATAAAGTTTTTGTTAGTTACAAAAATGGGAAAACATTCTTTCTTCAATTAAATTATTTTATAATCTTAATTATATTTTCAAAATCAACAAAAATCATTTCGTAAAATCAAGAAAACTTCACGCAATGAATAGTCGATCAGAAACGTATTTATACTTATTTACAAATTGCGTACGTTTCCCAGTTTCCTTCGTAATTCCTTCGCAATCCTTTCGCAATTTTTATTGTTCTTATTCGCAAAACATTCATTCGAATTTAAAGCGGACAGCCACAACGGAAGCCCCGCTGGCGGAGGAGAAGCTGGCGGCAAATCGACGAAGATTTCGTGCAAATTTATGCGCATAAACACCCGCGCACTCGCATCTGTCTCGCCGCGACAAAACTTTTCTGCTGTTGCCAGTTAATCGTCCTCGGGTCGCGCAGGCGCCTGCCTTCGATTCTTTGTTTTGGACTCGTTAATTAAAGGTTTAATTAAAGCCACGTCGATTAATCAGAACTCGCGCGTTCTTCGTCACTGCGCGAAATGGTGGACAAGCATGGAGGCGAGAAAAAAAGGGGGAGAGCGTCCACCACGCGGTAACTGGCAGTTGTCTGTTAGTCTGTTGTTGTTACGCGACGAAACGGGCAATTAAAAAGCTTTCTCCGCTAGAAAATTTGTTGCGTAACGACAGTTGAACGAAGTTAGGGCGAAGTGGATTTATCAGTCGAAAAAAAATCACGCTACGCTGGCCGAAATTCGCTGTTAATGACCACGCGTCGAGTTACTTTGTTCGTCGAACGAAATCCCTGCAATTTTTTTACTCGTTCTCCGATAGTGTTATCGATTATCCTCGCTTGTGAAAATGGCGTGTATATTCTTTTAGAAACGCGTGAAAATGATTGTAGAATCTCCAAGCAACGTCTCTGTACTGTATTTTACTTCGCGTGCAATTTTCATACGGCGCCATTCAGCGATTCGTCGCCATTCCACGATAATAAAGGGACAAGTCTTTTTAAAATTAGATCAGCATTCAGAAGCAAGTTTTGTCTGCGGGATACGCGTCAGTGGTTATTAATTGGAATGCGCCTCGAATCGACCGCAACGTTACAAAAGGAAAGAGCGCGGGTCGATATAATTTCGTTATTGTTTCGCCGTAATAATGCTTAATTGTCTGTTTAATTTTTAATCCACTAAATACAGCACACTCGAGCACGCGAGCTAATTACGATTTAATCGCCGCGTTAATTTAAAGAGCCCCGTCCTGCTTTTTCTTTCCTTTTCGGTACGGACGACAAGCTAGCGATTAAAATCGCTGCGGAGGGTTGGTCTAGAATTATTAGCGAGTGTTGCTGGCGCACAGTGCAGAACGCTGCGTGCGTAAATTTTATTTTTCACGTTAAATTATTCATTAGAAAATATTTTTGAACAATTCAGCTCTTCTGCGATACGGTTTACGTGCATATTTTAATTGAATTATGCAAGAATTATATATATTAATTTTGTATAGCAATTTTTTCACTTAAGGTGATTATGTATAGAGCGAGTCTCGTAACACGACGACTTTAATTAACTCGTAAATTACTCGCTACAGGGAATGGTATTTTAAATTAAAATTGCAGGGCAGAATTCAATGTCTCATGGTAGACCACACTGTGCACTCCATTTAAAAAATTGAGAATCACCTGCACATTTCGATAAATAAAGTATTAATATACGAGTTACGAGTTTCACCCTGTATGTATGCAATTCTGAAGAAATCGTATCAGAAGTTTTGATATCTAGTTATCTTCGAAAACTCTTTGCAATAGAAAACGTTATCTACGATCAGATAAAAAGCACTCAGATTGAAAGCATAATAATCACTGCAAACACATGTCAAACGATGACACGCTGTAATAGTGTTTGATCTCATTCGCAAGTAAATCCACGTACAGGTTCCACGTTAATTGACATATCAGAAACTATTATGCGAGACGAATTTTCAGAGATAAGATACGTCATCCGTGTAAGTCCACGTTTATACAACATTTACGAACGTTTAATAGCGCCATGGCGCGGTGAAAGTTCATCGTAGAGCTAAAACGCAATTATATAATTACGAAGCAGACTATCGTACAAAAGAAGAAACGCAATTAAAACATAGTAACATTTTTAAATCGAGAATTTACTATTATCCTGCGCCAAAATTAAACAAAATTCACGCGAAGTCTAAATTACCTGAATGCATTTCGTTTCTCAATTTAACGAGCAAGAGTGCTCTCGTACGTTCAAAGAGCATTTAACCTCTTCGGAGGCCAAAGCAACCATACTCTGCTTTTCGTATTTCTTACAATTTCAGTCTAAAAGCACGGTTTATTCAATGGAGTTCGATTGATGGACGGCTCGTTCGTTCCAACCCCGCGGAACTTAATAAAAAATCGCCCTGCTTAGCCTTTCGGTTCCACCCCGTCGATCGCGCCGCTGTACAGCTGGGGCTGAGCAATAATTATAATGCCATCGCGCGCATCGAGCAATATTAGCAAGTTCGCCACCCCTGGTAGCCGTCTGAAACGCGGTTAATCGAATTACCTTTGCTGGCTCAAAGTAACGAAGCCGAAAGGGGTATCCGGAGTGTGACCTCATTAATACGTGGCTCTTCGAGGTAGCTGGATGCGTTCTTCGCGAGGGCAAATAAATTTCACCGGCTACGAGGAGGGGAAGTTTCTTTGGAATTGTTTTATAGCACCCCGCGGACTCGAGCCGCTCTCTTTCTCGGTTCCTCCGCTTCAGCAGCCTTTCGCGCGTTTTCCACCCCTTCACCTGGATGGAATCGCGCGTTCATTGCGCTCCTCGCTTTACGCTTCCTCGTTCCACGCTTATTGTTGTCCGTATATATATATATATATATATATATACGTGGCTACTTACGTTCTACTTGCTGGAAATTCGAGTGATCGATCGACGGTGAATTGGATTTTATTAAGGGGAGGAAAGAATGGCGTTCGACGTTTCATGCTTCCTTTATTAATCATTCATTGAGGGTGGTTAATAGCAGGTTTGACGACTTGACAGTATTTTAGGATGTCGGATCGAACGGAAGCGCGGTTTTAATTTTAGTTATATCGTGATCATTGTTAGAGGCGTCTATTTGTGTCAGCAATTCTATTGGACGTCTTTGTACGGTGAAATTCATTTTTCTGCGGCTGGATCGAGGAACGTTTCTAAATGTTTAAGGGTTAAAGTGCGAAGAGCAATTAAGTGCTCGATAGAATCGTGGTTGTATATTCTACTAACTTTCTTTCTGTTATTAATGTTCGACGATTTTACTTTCTGACACAATGGTATAGAAGCGAATTGTTTCGAAATGTGAATATTGCGTTTTAATAACTTCGAGTGCTCCCCCGTACGGTTTTAAATGAAATTTTCTTGAATGCATCGAACGAGAATAAAATGAAGCTCACCGTTGACATATCGTCGCGCTGTTCAATTAGGTCACTTGATCGAACGAAATATTCGTTTGTTTTAATTGACTTTCTAGACATTGACGCGTGCCATTGTGCAATGCCTTCGAAAATTACTTTCATGTCCCTTTTCCTTCGTTTTTAGCAGACGAATAGTACAATGTTTTTAATAATAGCGTTACAAATACAAATCTTAATTATTCCTACTTGAATTAGTACATTTATTCTATAAAATATGATTTAATTGACAATATGTAGTGAATTTTGTATGAAACTTTTCTGTAACATGACGAATTATTGTAGCACCGTGAAATTGTTTAAATATTTTCGTTGGTTATAGGGTGTCTAATTATACAAAGAGTAGAGTGTAATACGTATGAGTAAACTCTTCAAATGGATACAGAAGACAGCAATGAGTAACGAAGAGTGCCTGTGTGAACCTTTAATTTACTGGAAACGTGTTTCGCGTACTAATAAATTTATAAATATTTACAAGTGGCGAAGCTGTGCAGCGGAACTGTCAATATGTCGTGATGCATGGTCTTATAAATTGTGTTTTTCAATACATTTCGGTGGAATCCACGCAAAAAGCCCGAAGGCTATGATTTATCCTGTTGCTGACCTATATCGCGTGTACATCTATCTTAATAATACTTCGTTTTTCGAAATCCCTTCTCAGAATTAAGAGCAGCTCTTATTATTTGAAAAATAAGGGTAAATTCTTTGTACAGTGACCTCTTAATATTCCAAATTAAAAATTGAAACCAATTTTAGGCATATTGCACAATATTTCGTCACTTCTCGTACAAACGAAATCGCGATGAACGTGCAGAATTAAGCGCAGACACTTTCCCACGGACAGATTTACTTAAACTTTTGTGCAATAGGACACGTACTCCGTGTAACGCAAGAATGACTTTTCTGTTTCTCCTGCCGCGTTTCGTTTATAATCTCAGCCGTAAATCAGTTTACTGATAAATTAAGTTGTTTGTTATTTATTACTAGGTTGAAAGTTGGCTTCATATTTCTAAAATTGTCTCCAGAATCAGCTCATTACGTGTTCCTGTGGTTTCTCCTCAAATGTTTCAAGAGATTTGTATCTTTTATTATTTACACTTACATTTTCGCGTTTGAAGAATCCTTCGCATTCGATTGGCGACGAGGAAAGGAACATTTTGTAAAATAGCTTCAGCATTTTTTATCAACATACTTCGTCTTTTCTTAATTGTTTCAAGCGATTTGTATCTTTCATTATTTATATATATCTTTGCGTTTCAAGAATCCTTCGCATTCGATTGGCGACGAGGAAAGGAACATTTTGTAAAATAGCTCCAGCATTTTTTATCAACATACTTCGTCTTTTCTTAATTGTTTCAAGCGATTTGTATCTTTCATTATTTATATATATCTTTGCGTTTGAAGAATCCTTCGTATTCGATTGGCGACGAGGAGAGGAACATTTTGTAAAATAGCTCCAGCATTTTTTATCAACATACTTCGTCTTTTCTTAATTGTTTCAAGCGATTTGTATCTTTCATTATTTATATATATCTTTGCGTTTGAAGAATCCTTCGTATTCGATTGGCGACGAGGAGAGGAACATTTTGTAAAATAGCTCCAGCATTTTTTATCAACATACTTCGTCTTTTCTTAATTGTTTCAAACGATTTGTATCTTTCATTATTTACATATATTTTCGAGTTTGAAGAATCCTTAGCACTCGATTGATGTCAACGAAGAAAGGAACGTTTCGTAAAATAGTTTTAGCGTTTCTTATCAACGTGCTTGAATAAACAGTTTCGTGTCGCGATTATGTCAAACGATGATGCTAATTCCAGCTTCCGGCTACTTCAAACATTGCGTTCCGTCTTTTCTATCTTTCCAAAAGTCATTCCGCTATCGTGGAATCGCAGACGTGATTACACAAGATGCTCTGTTATCTTAGAGCAGAAAATTCGGTGTCTGCTGCCAGGAATACCAGGCAGTTGGTACACTAAATCAAACGATCGACGCCAGAGGAGCACGGTCCGCGATTATTTCGTTCTTCGACCGCGAAATTTCGCTGATCGCGAGAGTTTTTCAGGAACCGCAGCGTGAGCGATGGCTCCTGAATTTCTGTAACGATTTACGATTCGCGTCTTTTCTCGCCTAATTTGCGTTAATCCATTGCCACAAACGACAGCTGTATTTTTGAAGATATGTAGGCGAATTACGATTATAGTTAATTTCATTAAACCCTCTTTTGTTTACAGGAACAATTTTTGAATTTGTAAAGTAAAGGCTATAGCCTTCGCGATGGTCATTTGCTATCATTTGTTCTGAATACAAGGTGCACAACGATGGATTAATGGTTATTGTACATTGTTCTGTACATTTTCTTTTTGATCGATTTCTATAGAAAGCACAGGGGTAGATTTTATGCGATCTTGCTCGATCGTTTCTAAAAATATTACATTTTTAGGGAAACCAGTGATAGAAAATGCCATTAATTAATTACTTTTAACCGCAGACTCACTTGTCTTCAAATTGTTGTCAGAAATGTAGAATTTCCCGAATACTTGATAATTTTATTTATTATTTTATTTTATTATTATATATATATTTATTATTTTATTCAACAATGTACCAGACTCGCCTTTGCTAAGATCTGTTCTAGTATTGTCTACCAAAGCAACACGTTTATGATATCTTCCTTAAACCCAGAGCTTCCATCGAAGTTCTCCATCGAAAGCTTATCGGATCTCAACAGCCAGAAGTTAAAATAACGATCAATTTGCAATCTCCACTGTCAAATCTAATACCACTTTAGAACGACAGTACGCTAGACAACCGTGTACACGTTATTCTTAAACACTTTTCCCCGACGTGGCATAAATCGCGTCTGCTTGCGTCACGTTCCGTCGCATCGAGACGCCCCATCAGATCGTTTGCTCCCGTCTGCCTCTGCCCCATTGGTCCTGTTAAGCGCAACCGATAACACGGACTCCGTTATTTGTCGAGGAATCATTTCCTAGCGTTACCCTCGAACCCCGCGGAAATGCTTATTTACGAGTGTACCAAAGCTGCGCATGCGAGCAGCTTCTTACGCGCGCGTATAAATTAGCCAGCGCGTAAACCAGCGGCCACATCTTGAATCATGGCAGCGATCAGTGCCGATCAGTGCCGTTTGAACGACCCAGCCCTGTCCCAGGCCTGCCCAGTCGCGAATGAATCCTCGCTGCTCCTCGATTCCGACGTCGACAAGATCGTCGAGCGGAAACTTCGCACGACCAACTTCCGCGTCTCGCAGTGGCGTCTGGAGCAGCTGGAGAAGGTGGACGGGTTCCTGGGCCAGTATCATCGCCTCTACGTGACGGTGAAGACTGGCGACAGAACGGAGCGGTTCAGGTTCTTCGCGAAAGCGTTGCCGCTGTCCGGCAGTCATCTGTGCAGTTACGTGGTAGAGAGTAACGCGTTGAACAAGGAGATCGCGATCTACAGCGAGCTGATACCACGGTTGGGACCAGGCACATGTTCGAAATGGTCGTCGGACTTCTATCTGGGCAAGTCGAACGCGATACTCGTGCTGGAGGACGCGAAGGAGAACGGCTACGAGACGGTGGACAGGTACTTGACGTACGACGAGGACCATTGCGTGTGGGCCGTGAGAACGTTCTCCGTGTTGCACTCGAGGTCGCTGATACTGGACGAGAAGCTCCGTCGCAGCACCGGTCAGACGATGCTCGACGTCTACGGCGAGATGCTGAGCGAGGTGGGCTTGAACACCAGCAACCCGTATGTGAGCAAATTTCTACAAGCGTCGTGCATAGGCGCGGAGTCGATAATCGACCTTGTCGAGGGGTTGACAAGCGTCGAGAGGGCCGCGTTAAAGCAATGGGCGAATACCTGGATATCGAGGCTACCGCAAATGATAACGCGGTCGAAGAAGTTCAGGAACCTGATATCCCACGGGGATGTGTGGGCGAACAATATCATGTTCAAGGAGGACTCGAACGGCAAGGTCGTCGGCTGTTACCTGGTGGACATGCAATACGTGCGGTTCAGCCCGCCAGCGATCGATTTCATGATGGTCAGCTACTTGACCACCGATTATGCCACCAGAAAACAATGTTACGCGAGGCTCCTCGACGTTTACTACGACACCATGAAGAAAGAGCTGGCCAGCGAGGGTTTGGACGTCGAGCGGTGTCTGCCACGCGCGGAATTCCTCCAGAGCTGCGACGAGTTGCGGGCGACCGTGATGGCGTTCGCGTTGGCCTATTTGCCGATCATGCTGATATCCAACGACACGCTGGAGAAGTACTCCGTGAAATCTAGCGAGGGATCGAACGACGTGCTACACGGTGATAAACGGGTCGAGGTGGTAATGCTCCAGTGGCAGATCACGGGACAGTATAAGCAACGTTTAACGGATTTGATCATAGAAATTAGAGATCGCCTGGCCAAGCGCGAGCTTGGCGACACGGCCAAGCACTGAGTAGCTGGGGGACGAGAGCGTCGAATGATTCCGAGGGTGGCGTCGTTCGTACCTGCATTACGATCTGTGATAAAAGGACTTTGGAACGGCGCCAAGTGGAGAAGGTCTGCCCCTGTTTCGGAATCCACGATTCTACGGATGTGTCGCGATGTTCCGCGGGACGAGCTCGCAGAAAGGAGCAGCGGGAAGAGCATCAAGGTCAATCGATAGTAGCGCGTCAGCCAACCGTTTCTTCTTAAGTGCCGTTCGATACTCATTTCCGGTTCGATTTCACTTTGCGAAGATCGCCTCTGTATCCGAGAATTGGAATAATTCGAGTCGACATTTTTCGAAATCGAGTCGCAGCAGTGGACGATAAAATTGCGCCACCCCTTGGAAGCCTCCTCGCGCGACAATTAAAGTAAAAATATTGATCCTTCAATTAATTTCTGTGATCTTTTTCCGAATGGTCTCACTGCTCTTTCTGTAATTGATAAGATATGTAATCGCACAGGCGGATAAAATTCAGTGGTGCTTATTAATTATATTTAATTCGATTATATAGCATTTATAGTAAATTTACAGTAAACTTCATTTTCTTAAGTTCCTCTGGTCCACTAAAAGCTGTCAAAAATACCCAATTCGGTCTTATTTTCAAACGCGAACAGACTTGACGTTGCATTCTTTGTTTCAGACGCCTCTGCAATTTTAAGAAAGCGGTATACACACTGTACTTAACAACGTGATACGTTTAATTCGCGCGACCGTAGTTTAAATACGATATCCCGAACGCGTTATCCCGGAGCGACGTTTTTGCCGCGCGAGTAACGACGGGGCAGTTGAAAGGATCGCGATCTATTTCGCGACGGAAATAAAGGAAGCGAGTAAGCAGGCGTTTCTGCTTTACTGCCGTGTATGAATCGTGATTCAAAGTACACGTGCTTTCTCATTACAATTGGCGACGAGGGTGGGACGGCACTTTGCATGCAAACGAACGCACGAGAGGCCCTTCTCGCTGCGAATTTTGTCTCTCGCCCGCCTTTTTCTCTGTACTCCCGCCGTTTCGTCGTGTTCGTGCTCTTGTCTCTTCAAATTCTCACGGCACTAACGCGTACGGATAAAGTGAACGTGTCAGCCTGAAAATCACATCCTCTTTGTCACTTTTCGAGTGTATCCTTCTCGTTGAACTCTTCATTTTCGTAGCATTTTCCACGGTTTACGACGAACGTTGTTCCTTCGCGATTCACGGTTCTTGCGAGCTCGAATGTCTTTTTTTTTTAAATCTGTGATATATCTTTGAAGAACGATTTTCGACGACCATTGGGTCGCTCGACTTCGAACGACTTCGATTCAACCAGCTCAACGTCGATATTCAAGTTACTCGACTCGTGGCGTAATTATTTCGTTTCAGGGGTTGTTACGCGGCCATCGCGTTCGGTGGCAACTTTATTAAACGTAGGACCGTTAAGAAATCTAATTTTCTACTTAAAACCATTGTGTAATACGCCGCTTTGCTGGCTTAAACGCTACCCATCGTTCCGCGTCGGACGAACTTTGTCGTAAAAGGGAAAAGGGATTACGGCTCGTAATAAACTTTGTAGAACCCTCGCGAGGGGCGGAAAAATAGGAACGCCAAATATTTAAAGTAACTTTTCGCTCTGCGATCTCGACTCGGCTCAAGCAGGATGCATTAATAACTACCGCGATATGTAACATTTTTTTCATTAAAATTGGCATGGACGTGGTAGTTTATTAATATACTAAAAAAAAAAAGAAGAAGAAACAGCACCACGTTTATCGATATTTACATTTTTTTATAGTACGACAGCCTTTTTTATACTTGTTAGTTTACTAACAAAGATACCATATTAGACATCTTACAGATCTATATTAAATCTCCTGTCAAGCTCCTATAAAAAGAATTATCAAGTGAAACTCCTTGTTGCTTCTGACCTCGAAAAAATTGAATACGTAATTCACTTAAATTGCATAACTTTCTATGCAACATTCTATAGTAACTATTTTCCTACAATTACAAAATCGGAACAGAAATAAGAAAGCAGATGATAATGAATCACGAAAAGAATTCCTCTGAGAAAAGAACTGAAAGATGACACAAGGGGTGCGAGGCTAAGGAGCTGATGAAAGTACTCCTCTCCACAGCTATGGACCATTCTTTTTATGCACTATGACGACAGAATTCTGGAATGTATAAATAATATACTCCATCCATGCGTTGAATGGTCAGCGAGGTAGGAAGAAATACGACTAGTAAAAAAGAGGTGGCGGAATATAGTTCATGCGTTCAGTGAAGAGGGTAGATAAATCCTTTCAGTGGTCCAAGCGTATATATATTTCGACGTATCCACTGTGTCGTTTGTTTTTACGCTTTCAACGTGGAATGATAATAATAAGAAGAAGGAGAGCTAATTTTTGGTAGCAATTAAATAAATTACACGAAAATTGATAGACGACATTTGGTAGGGGTCCCTAAAAAGTAGTTCGACGAGGGTAGGAAACAGCTAACCACGTTGGATTCCTGGCAAAGTTACTGTAGTGTGATAATCGGGCGATCGCTATTCCTGGTTCGCGAAATGACGAGAAGCCGGAGTCCCAGTTCAATGGTCCGTGATGTTATGTCAGATTAAAGCAGAAGTTCGTTTTACGGCCGGCAATTCGAAGCAGTCGTAATCGTTCCTACGCTGGGCTAATGACATAACCGTGGGACGTAAATTGCTTTGGCTATCGATAAACCATGTCCGGATTATAAATATAATCGTGAGCGCAATATTGTTGTTCTTGTTTCTTAATATAAAACGCGTATGTGTACAACGTCACACGATTATCATTAACGTCTTCGTGTTAGAAAATTAGTGGCATGATTACTACAATTCTTTTCACTCTTATTGAATTAACATTATATGTTCCTTTTGTCTTCTAATTTCGACGAGTCATTTTGGTATAGATTTTACTGCCAAGAATGAAATTTTATTATAATATATTAAGTGTATTAAGAAATAGAGTTTCTTCCTCATTTTGACTAGTAGGTATACGTTTTTTTTAATTAACGATCGCATTAAAATTGGGGGACCAGAATTATGGACTTGCTCGTAACATTGGCGAATATATTTTGGCATAGATTTTACTGTAAAGAATTAAATTTTATTATAAAATACTAAGTATATTAAGAAATAGGATTTCTTTCTCATTTTGACTAGGAGATATACGTTTTCTTTAATTAACGATCGCATCAAAATTGACCAGAATTGCGGACTCGCTCGCAACATCGACGAATAAAAAATAAATAAGAAAATTAACGCGACCAGCGGCAGTGTACAACTGAATATTTCATGCGACTGCCATTGCGTTCGCGTGAATTTCATACCAGCTCGCACGAAACAACTATTAAAGCCATAAAGTTTCTTTTCTATCAAACGTAACGCGCGCTTCTTCTAGGTCGAAATTTAAAAAATTCCATGTTGCATTTGACACGTAGTGTCAGGCAAGAATGAATATTTATGTTTCATTCCGGTTGGTTGTAGGAATTATTCGACCAATACGAGCGACAGAAAAAAAAAGAACACTGAAAAACGTTTGAAAAAATTTCGCGGGGTTTATCAAATACAGGTAGGAAACTTTATCACTGTGTGCCTGCTAACACGCAAAAGAACATATCGATCCTGCACACGCTGATTTCGATGAAACTTACATGACAGAAAGTTTTCAAAATAATATTCTACATTTTTTTAATATGGAGATATTACCAATATTACAATAAATGCATGCATTCAGCTAGGAAAATGATAAAAAAATAAAAAATATTAAAACATTACTCGAGATAACGATTTAAATAATCTAAAAACAGAATTTTGCCAAAATATTCCGAATAATACATTTTTAACCCTCAACGTTAGCTGCTTTCACCCCTCGAATATCCACGATTGTCATAATTATTCTGTGCACAACACGTTGAACGTTAATTCGTTTCAAGCAGTAATATTTGCAGAAAAAAGAAACGAGGCAACGCTGCGTGCGAGATATGTAATAATTAATGTTACATCGTAACAATTGCAACGCAGAACGAAAGTAGTTCACGCAACGCAGCGGGATTATCCTGCGGGCAACGCTTTCGAGGCATCACTGCAAAATTACCATCGCATCGAGGGCAGTACCGTGCCAAGCTTGTTAATCACAAAAGCTTACTGTTTCTCGTGTGCTCATTATACTTCACGGGCCGCAAGCTTTCCATTGAACGATGTAGAATTATCATCGATCGACCGATAGCATTACGATTCCATTATCTGTGCGAGGGCACGGTGCGACTCACCCTTGCTCGTTAGGAAGAACCTCCATCTAGCTGTAATCCACCGATTATACTACTTTGTGAATAATATCGGCGTCCGTGGGAACGCTCGTTACCTAGCGAAATGATCTGCTTAAAAATTCGCGCGGATCGTGAATTACAGCTGCAGCCACGTATTCCGTCGGATCAAGGTCACTGCACCGCTCCATTCAGCTTTACGTTTCGTCGATATTCACCCTTGTTCGAAAGTACCAGAAAACTTGTTGAATTGTAATAAATGTGTAAGAAAAATTATGACAAATGTCAATCGTGAGTTTGATTAATTATTATTATTTTGTAGTGTGGTGTGTGTGAAAAGCTAAGATGTAATTGTGAATATTCTCGAATAATCAGTATTCTAATATATTAATGTAAATTATATGCGTGTGCGTGTATGTGAGTGTCTGAAAAACAACAGAATGCTTGATGTTTGATGAATGAACACTTAATTACAGTTACGCTTGTTTTCGTCAAAACCTTTCAATCCCACAATTATTTATTTTATTATTGTATTTAAAAATTTTAATTAATTACGATGAATTAGGCAAAGACGTCGCAAGTAAGAGGCACATCATTATAGTTAGTACTGAGAGACTGGGAAATTCAAATATCATCCAGGAAATGTAGAACCTCTCGCTGATGCTGTTATACGCGAGAAGATTTACTACTTTAAGTAGCAATAGGATATATTTCTTTTTCTGTTTCAAGACGGCATACGTATAGAGCTTATCGAAGCTGTTCACACATATCCATATTTTCCAATAAAGCACCTTTTGATCTGGTTCTACGTGTAATTCCCGGTTCTACATCGACTTTACCATCGATCTCGAATTACTACTGAACCTTTGCAATTAGTTGAAAGTACGTATCATATAAATATTAAAGATAATATATATACATACGCAATTATGTATGATTATATTATATAGTCTTGTTCTAACACAGTAATTGAGAATATAAAATAAAGAATCTAAAATAGACCACGAAAACATAATGGCAAACAGAATTTCTCAACAGAAAGCCTTCGAATCCAACGATATCTTAATAACATCGCCAACTAGTAACCAAAACAGAAAGAACCTTCAAAAATAAAACCAGCAACCAAAGAAAAAGAACCCAAAATACATCGAACACAGTGAACCACGTTCGAAGCCCACCACCGAACGAAACCCAGGAACAACGAATCGATCGAGAATTACCTAATTGCTCCTACCAATTTCACCCCGGCGGTTCCTCGTGGCGCGCGTTCACGGCAACGTTCTTCGCGTTGCCCCCGCGCCGGAAATCCTATCGACCGTCGCGGATGTCCCGCCGTAAAACAGGGAAGCTAATGACGTTCGACGGAGCGGCGGTACATCCGTTTGCGAAATGGTCGTGGGCTAGACTGGCGCGTTGCGCTGATTGCACGAAATCTCGCGGGCCTTGTAGGCGGCCGGTCGCGGATGGCGCAGGCGTCGCACTTCCGCCGTCCCTGTGGCGGCAAGCGGGCTGCGAGTTCCTCTAGTGTCGCGTCAACTGCCGCTGGCGAGTCGTCAGCGCCGCACCCCATCCGCTCCCGGCCACCCTGTCATTCGCGTGGCCGCGTCTCGTGCTGTCCCAGTCACGTTTTCCGTTCCGCAGGCCCCGCAATCTCTCGTCGATCGCCAAGCGCACCGCCTGTGCCGTCGTCGCCGCCTCGAGATGCGAGTCTCGACGATCGCGCGATTTTTCACCGCCGTCCCGACGTCTGGCACGCGCGTTGGTCCCTCGATCGTGCCGCGAGCATGGCAGAACCGCTGCGATTCCCTGCTCTAGGCGACTGCTGCTCCCCGACGTCCTGAGCGTCTGTGTCCGTGGCGAGTGTTCGTTGGTCCCCTGGTTGTATCCAGAGAGTGCGAGTTCGTAGATATCGAGGGGGTTGACTCGAGTCCGCTGCTCTCAGCGTTCTTTCGGTGCACACGGCGGTAGTGGCGGTTCTTTTTTTTTTTTTTTTCTTTCTTTTACTGACGCACGGTGGTGTACTCGGAGGTGTACTTAGAGAAAATTCCTCGATGAACGCTGTGGGGTAAAGAGGGCAATTGGGGAGAGTGCGTCGACTATGAATTGGTGCAAAGTGCAGGCTGTCTCTTATTCAGCAGACGCGTCGCCCGGCTGGAAAGGAAGGCTTGTATCGGGCGCCGGAGCATGAGGAACGTCGCATCTTTAACGTAATGGTGAGTAGTTTGCGGATTCTTTTTTGGAATCCGGTCGCGTTTGGTTAGACGGCATTCGTTTGGCCTTTAGATTTGTCTGAGACGCTGGAGAACCGCACACTGTGGTTGTATACGGTAGCTGGAGAACGTAGTACTCGTATACGTGCTCCTTTTACCGTGTTTCGTGTTTTAGCCATTCTTTTGTACTCGTTTGAATAGATTGAGTCGTAGGAGAGTTAATGCGTTTTGTGTCGATCGTAGTGTTTTGAAAATATCCATACTCTAACTGTTCTCAAAAGAGTATGAATATATTATACGTTGTGTGAATAATTGTTCTCAAAGTTTGTATAATATTCCCAGTTATTCATATAATATGTAATATATTAATTTGTATATTGCGTCATATTATTTCATATTTGAAGGAAACCAAAGAGAAGCAAACTTTATCGCATAAATTTAATTATAAGACTAAAATGACATGGTATTCGTCTGGCTATGCTTCTATTTTATTCGATAACGCATCATCTACACTTGTAACAAATAAAAGCACAGCCTTCTTTGTATTTCGTACAAATTCAGTTCTCTCAAATGAATAATATATTCACTTGAGAAACTACGCGATTAGAAAACATGGTCGAATATTAGAGTAGCCTAAAGGTGTTTCGTATATTGGAAAATACTTTGCGCAGATAAGCCGTCTATAGACAGCAATGTATACACAAACACGTGCTCGTTTCCAGGAACACGTTCTCGCGTCATTGTTGTTCTCGCGAGCTGCCTCTGTGTTGACGAAAAATTGCGGCGAACTTTGCGACTCGACGTGTGTTGTGGAACAGTGCGCAGCCTAAACGCACGTGATTCATCGAAAACGCAGAGGCTCGCGCGATTTCGAAATTTCTTTGTTACGCAGGCTCGCGTAAACCGTGTAAAATATCACGGTTAAACGGTGCGGTTAAAGCAACGTTTCACCATTCGCTCCTCTGTCCCTTTTCGTTTTGTTTCGCGTTCCGTTTTGGACACGTTCCCGCGTCCGTGTTTCTCCATTATTCGCGCGGCTTCGTTGTAAACTCTTAGGACACGACGTCGATTTTTCACGAATTGATGCCATTTCGCTACCTCTTTCCCTCGTGTTTTTCGTGCACCGTTGATGATAAAGTCTGGAAATTATTGTTCCATTAGTTTGCGTTACTTTTTCGTCGAGTCTTCGCGTGGCTCGCTGGAATCTGAGTGTTTGGTTTGACAATTTTTACTCGATGAAATATGTACTTCGAACTAGAATGCTTGAAGCGATATTGGTATTCTGTATTTATACAAATTCTGTGTCACCGTGTTTCACTTTTAGGTTCCACAGCACTAATCATTATTTAAGGAATGTTCAACGTATAAATATTAAGATACAAATTACATTAAGAAGAAAGTATAAAGTTCAAGACACTTCTCCCTTTATTAAAATTTATTTCAACGATGTAACAAAATACTTTGGTGGTGAACGATGTCCTTTAGTTTACAGAGAACTCCATACCATAAAAGAAGAGAGAACAGTCACAATTGGGTATACATTTATCATTTTCATGTCCTACACTCCATCCATACCTCCATTACTTCCCGCACATCACAAAACACCCCCCCGCGTACACAGCTAAATCTTTCATACCAGAAATCTACAGCCAACAGCCACGAATTGCCTATAATTCTACCAATCTATACCCTCCTCGAAGCATTCCACGAACGCGCCGATTTTTTCCTCGAAACGCTTTAGTTGGCCGTTTCCGCGAAAGTATAAGAACAAAAGGGATGAGGGCAATCAGACATGAATGGCACGTGTCGAGTCACGCAATTTACATAGCCGAGTAGGTGTCCCGCTGCAGGTCAGACACAATGGCGCCCGCGATTTTAACTCCCTATATTACACCACTTTACGTCACGCGCATCGATAGCTGGCAGCCGAATAATCTGGATTGATCGTACCAACTGTTTAATCGCTTTATCCTAACCGCACAATGGAAGAATGATGCTCTGAGCATCGGCCAGAGGAATCGGCTGGCCGGTTCGGCAATTAGCTTAAACATCGCTTACATTGACATTAATCGACGTATCTCGGTGATTCGAAAGCAATTGCACGCATTAGCCCCGGGTCGTTTCTAAGCAACCAGGTTTTCCGCTCGAAAATCACCCCCTATAAATACGTCGTAACGATATCAAGTTAGTTACGTTAGTTACCGCTGGTGCAAATTTGCATTTTAAGTATTATTCGCGTGGAACGACTCTGATGGGTTCTTTCAATTATCATTTTTCACGAAGGCTACACATTTCCTTCGAATTTATTTCGATCGTTAGTTTCATTCAGAACGAGTTGCTCTTTTCGTGTTGTTTGTCCGAAAGCTTCTAATTTTCCACAAAATAAATCCTTTTTTCGTTACTCTTGCTTTAACGAATGTAATTTTATGACGCGCTGAGTTTCATTACTCGAGGGATGATTAAAAATACTTTTATTGCAAGCTTAAACGGATTTTAATATCAAAAAATTGTTATAATTTCTTTCCGTTGGTACAAAGGAAGTCAATTTTTCCGTTTCGCAGGAATTCACAACCTGTTGCATATATATCTTTCTCATTTAATTAATCTCCCTTTCGCTTGCGGTGGTCGCGTGAGATTGCCTTCTTGAAAATTCAGCGAAATTCCATCGCCCGCGTATAATTGCTGTCGCTTCAGGATACTTTTCGATGCGGACCCTTAAAAAATAAATTACATCAGGTTATCTTATACAGCGATTACTAAACGCGCCACGTTAAGATTTATGTTACGATTTGATTTTATTTTGAAGTTGGACGCGCGCGATACAGGGCGAGATTTTAAACGGTCGCTCGTAAAATATAAATTAATTTGAATTTCAATGAGACGCGTAAAACTCTCTGCTATGTTCATAAAACGATCGTTTCTAGTGCGCGACTCGTTTCAGACGGGACTCCTCTATTTTTCGCCAACTCCAATTTATCAAAGTCCTCGATTTTATCAAACTAACGTTTCCGCATTCGACGCTCTCATAGCGGCACTCAAATAAATACCTCTCAGCACTCGTTCTTGCACGCGTGTGCACAGTAAAGTGTCACTATTCATCGTAGCTGTTAATCAAACGTTAAATCAAAAGCAACCCTTCGCCCGCCTCTTGTCGGCCATAATCAGTATCGATCTGCTAACTGCTTTCGCTCGATCGATGTGGCGCAGTTTTCACGTGCACCCCCGACAGCGCTCGTACGATTATAATAATCAAGTTCTGTCGCAGAGGACGTGTATTTGGAATTAAATCGATGGATTTAACGACTGTAAGCTAAACTGATCGCGAAGCAGGTCAATTTTTCAACACCCTTGACATTTATTTCCTCGATGGATGATTTATCGATTTTATTCCCAGTCGCTTGCATGAAAAATGTTTTCTCGAGAGAACCTCCTCTATAAAGAATCCCGTTTCTTTTATTGAATATCTGGGATACAATTTCTATTCGAATTAACAATATTTAATATCATGTATCATGCATTTTTTATATATTTTTCACTTAGATTTCACGATCTACAAAAGCAGAATTTCGGTTCTTAATTCAGATTAAAAGATTATATCCGCCGAATCCCCTTTTATTATAAATAAAAACCTTTAACAAGCAAGAGTACTATTAACTACCCTTTCTTTCTTCTTTTACGAGTAAGTAGAACTTGCAAACTCCATATGGAAACCCAATAAAAAAGTCTCGCGAACTAAACGAATGTTCACCCCGTCCTTGCACCCAGTCGTTCCACCCTTAGCTATATACGATCATTTTCTGTCGCAAACACCAGAAGCCGTCGTTCGTTCCTCGCTGACGCTCCATCAATCCGTCCTCTCGCTCGACGCCTTATTTCAGGAGCTCGATGCGTCGCGATACGTCGCATCCGCGCCCAAGGGTGCCGCATCTGGCGCGGCAGTTCCCGATCGAAAAGTCCTCCTCGCGACGAAAGGGCACCGTTTCCGCGTACGCGCGCGTGCACACGGCTCGCTCGAGGGTCCGCGCGGCATTTTTCACGGGCCATGATTTATTCGACGAGCACCGTATAGGCGGACGGAGGTACGTGAGGGTGGCGCGCGAGGGTGCGAGTTCAGGGCGCCACGCGACGCGACGTGAATCGGCCATTCGCGCCCCGTCACTCGTGTCGAAGTGCATTTACAAGCGTCGCGCGCTCGTTCCGACCAGGTTCTTGAATTGTCGCACCCCTCCTGCCCCCCACGCGCAGCCTTGGAAATTGATTTCCCGTGTCACCGGCCATTTTCGCGCCAGTTTCATTATCTCCCGCGAACGGGCATTCTTCATTAAATGCAAATACACGGAGGCGCGACGCGTCGAATGGAAAAACGTGGTGCGCCTCGCCGATGGCGTCGTCGCCGATTCGGCCGTTAATGGGGCCCCGGGCCCCCAGAATTTTGCTCGTTCTCTGGCGCACGCTGTCGAGAAATTTTCTCGCTGCCAACAGCGGCTGTTAATGGAAACTGTTGCCTGTTTAATGGGACGGATTTGAGTTACGTCACGTGCTCGTAACGAGTACTGGGGATATTTATTGCATCGCTCTTCAATTTGTAGGGGTTGTTCGACTCCCGCGGCGATATGATCGATGAAATGGCTCGCGCAATGCGACTTATCCTGACGCACATGCGAAGCCTTTGCGATCGAGGCAAAAGGTTACACAATAATGGTTTATTAGCTGGATCAGTGGAGCACGTGTCACGCGATTCGTTAAAATGGAATTAAGTTCAGAAAGTGTTTTAATGAACAGTCTTTTACCTTATCGTCGTTTGCTAGAATAAAATGAAGAGTTTAATAATAATAATTTTTGTTGAACGGTGAATTTACGCCATTGCTAATTGTGCACGTATCAGCGACCATAACTCGCGCATCATCGACGCAAAATTTACATACGTACTTTCTACGAGACGATTACTTCCACTGCTTCGATGCTTCCGGTTTTAAAAATAAGTTAAAATAATAATTCCAATAGAAGCCAGACAATAGGACGCGCGCGAATTTCACTTCACACGTCCCGCACCCTGAACGCGCAAATAATTACAGACACGTCACAGGTCTAATGTCATTAACCAGCGGACTCGTTTAACACTATCAACAGAGCACTCGTTCGATAACGACTGGCGCAATACGCGGCGCACGTATGATTACAGAGATGTTCAGGTGGCATCGGGCAAACAATGTCGCCTGGTTCCGGTCTGGTTCCATTCCATTCCATTCCATTTCATAGGAGAGGGCACTCGCCGCGCGACGCGGGAACAGAGAGATCCCGCCGTCGGTTGAACTTATTCCGGAATGCAAATATATCGGGATGTTTATGCAGCCTGGGCACGGTTAAACGCGCAGAAAGTGTCGAGCAATTTTCGCCGCTCGTCAAGCAACCGCGTGTCAATTTACTTTGATATCTCATACGCAACGGTGCGCGGCCGCGCGCTCAAGATAAATGGCGTTTGCGGGCGAGCGGCGTCAAAGGGGTGCGTTTTTGGTATTTAAATCGCGTGCGCGAGGCGCGAACAGCCACGGGGACACTCCTGGGCTCGGATACAAGCTCGATCGTTCTCGCGCGTTTTAATATTTTAATTAGAACGGCCGGGCGGGTGGTATCGGCAATTTAATCCGGCCGGAAATTACCAAACTCCGCCCCTACCAATAGTTACGCGACGTTAATTAGCGCTCCTCTATCGCGAGTTTCCATCCCTTCGTCTTGTAGCCTCTCCGTCCTTTCGGTTTCTTCCCTCGACGCGAGGCGGATGCCAATTTGAGGGTTCGTGGGAAATGGGAAATTGAACGGTTTTGGGATCTACGGAGATAATTTTTTCTTTTTTTTGTTCTAGCTTGAGAGGAGTATTTTATATAAATATCTCTTCTTTTGCTTTCTCTATAATTTATTTAAAAAATTCTCCAGTAATTCAAGGCAGCTCATTCTTTTGGAGAACAACTTGGAGAACAGCTAAAACTTTAATTTTAATTTTATTTTGAACCAAGTCTTATTTCAACGCCTACTTTTTCCATACTGACTCATAATTTCAATTCAAATCATTGCACGCACTGCAATGCACTCGTGTAATCCGTCTTTTTAGTTAGAAGATGCATCGCATACACAGTGCGAAATCCGTCTCGAATGGCTTAAATGACCAAAAGCAATATTTGCAAATTCTTTCTTGTCAAAGACTACTCTCCAACAAAGTACTCTCCAACGTTGAACGATGGAAATCAGTAGCACAGGTGGTCTAAGCCGCCAACGTCGTCGATCGAGTCGCGTGTCGATGCATCGCGCCTGAATCGATTGCGTATGCATGCCTGAGACATTTGTAGGCGCGTGCATTTAAGATGATCGCACGTGCTGGAACGCGGCTGCGAGAAACGGGCATACGTTTCCCTGGCGATCCGCACGGTTTGTACGGCTGAGGGAAGAAGTCATAAACCTGTGCCCTGTGCGCGCCACGCTCGGTTCCGAACGCTCGATAAATAAAGCTGCCACAGTGGCGTAAATTTCGCTCGGTTCCGGCTAAGTTATGGCGGCGCAACGAGTGTATCGTTTAAAGTTAAAAGTCAGCCGGAAAATGCGCGCTGCGAAATCGTGGACCGATGTGAATCGAACGATCGACTGCTTTGGTCGCGCGTACTTTGATTGAGCGACTTCTTGTTGATTTCTGTAAAATTAGAGAACGCTGAGTCGGTGTGGCGGAATAAAATCGAAGGGTTAATTAACTTTGGAATATTTGCAATTACATTTCTACGGTTTTACAAGGGGTAGGAGTCTTTGAAATTTTAATTATGCAAGTTTACTTAAAATTTCCATTTTTGTTTCGGAATAGCAACCCTTTGCCCCCGAAAGGTGATTCTCAGTGACCAACTTGAATAATTTCTGAAAAATATCGAATGCAAAGGACAATTTTTAAATTTTCTCAGACTAGGAGACAATTTTAATCAACAAAACGCTTGTAATCGTTCCTTCTTTTCTTCGCTGATGTTAATTATTCAGAGGTTCGCGTAATTCCAGAGCAAACAACGGTCGTCCGACGCATTTCGAATGGCGAACGGTGGTCAAGGGTTAAATTATTACGGATCAGTGACATTTAGTCTTAAGTTACGCAGGAACAGAATCCGGTTCAGCGAGTGTCCGAAGTTTCGTTGTTTGGCACTATCGCCTGGCGATTCGATCCTTTGAGAGCCCACTCGAACTATCGTACACGCGAGGGTGGCTCGTGCAATTAGGTTCATAAGGGGAGTATCGGCAAACTACGAAAACCACCCTCGTCATGCCTCATGTATCGACCCTGCTGTCCAACCGGTAAATTAACCTTATAACGCTGTAACTTGGCTACTAATACTTTTACAACCCTCTGGGAAGTATGTATCGTGACGTGGATGTTCGTTGAGAGCAAACACGTGACACACGGAACCTTGTTGTAGTAAATCGCTCGAAAAGATTCGAAAACGAAAGTGGTTGCTGGATAAATAATTTCTGCGTACAAAATAAATGTGGGAAGTGAAATGCTATAGTATTATAAATGTGTAACGTAGTTAGATTAACTGTCGATGTGAGGAAAAACTGGAAGGTGGAGGAATCGGACAGTGAGCGTCCAGCCTTGTAACAGAGCAGAGTCATATTGTTAATGGTTATTCATTCGATTGTCTTTATTCCATCCCAAATAAAGAATTGTGCAGCGGAGATCACGAATATGTATTTTTGTCATGGTTACAGGAAACAGCAAACTTTTAGAAAATGTCTTCATTAAAAACTCATTTCTTCGCTAAGAACTAGATGCGTTACCTCTTACTTAACGTTTTCACTGTTCCATGAAATAGAAACTTGTTCATAAATGATACATAAAGTGTTTAAAATAGGAGTAGTGCGCGAATACAAGTCGTAGATGAAAACTTTAGTAGAATATAGGAGAGTGAATTAAACAGAACCCATTTTCTGGTCACAATTTCCTTATGCACCTTAATCTTCCTCGCAACTTTCACGCTGTATATTTAATTTATTAAAACGTCGCTAAAAGAGTCAATTTACTTCTTATACGGTACAAAAGATTGCACGGCACGTCCAAGACAATCTTGCGATACACCTTAGACTCGACGTCTTCTCGTAGCCGTCCTTCGATTCCTCAACGTTGCACCCACCCTTCGATTCCTCGAGGGGTGGAACAACCTGCCCCGACGAGAAAGAAACGAGCAGCCGCAGGCGTGCATGAACGAGCGCGAGACGGAGGAGGATTTAACGAAATCGCAGGGAGAAGCGACGATGGAAAGGAAATTAAAACCACCCCTTTGACCTGTCCTAATCCGTGGGCGCCAGCAGGCCAACCCAGGGGTTCAATAAAGCTTCCGTGATTTCCGCCGGTTACACAGACATTATAACTCGGTAATGGCCGGCCGTGGAACGTGTTATTATGGAAACGGCTATTTGCAAATGGCCAGCCAGGGTAAAAGTGAACAGCGCGAGAAGCGCGTGGAGGAGGAGGGGTTGAAACGGAGGGCGGAGGAGGCGCGACCCGTTCCGTACGTGGCGGGTAAGAAAGAGGGCAAAAACCATTTTACCGTCTCGACGGTCGTGATATTTACTGCCAGTGAATGGAACGAGCGTATAGAAGTTCGAATCGATCGGTCGACGCACGTAACTCTTTTCACCTGGTTCACGTTCCACCCGCGGAACGGAACCCGGTAACCTCGCCGATTCGTATTTAAGGGGGGTTTTACGAGGGGCAGGTTCATGGTATTCGGTGGGCGGCTCCTTTATGGATCGCTTGTGTACACGAACGGGTTACACGGCTGGGAAAAATCGCTGCGATTACCCGCGGACACGCACGCAGCGCCGCGACTCGTTACCGTTCTTATCGTTTTCACGAATAACGCGATAAGGTACGCGTACGTCGTTTCGAGTTCGCCCTGCTGCTCGTTCTCGTTGCTGCTACTCGAGCGATTTCGATCGCTGCATTCGAATCGCGTGCACGCGTTTGATTTTCTAGAACTATCTAATCCAGTTTAAGCTGCGGGGATTAGAAAAAGTTTCGCGTGTCCGTTTTGTTTTAAACATTTGCACGCGACATATTTTCAAAGTGAAATATTGGGTTTGTCCCGGAGACAGTACTGGTGGAACTCGTGCACATCGTGGTTGTTGACTCAGCAGGTGCACAAACCTGCGATAATTCCTACTACAAATTTCACGTATCACCATACACTGGTGCAAAGTGCACGTAGCTTTCATTAAGAAATTTCTGAACAGCTCGCTGTGTTAACTCTTTGCAGTCGTCTCGTCGTTAGCAATAGAAATTATTGCTAAAATAGCTACATTTTATTTGCTAAAAATTTCCATTTCAATAGAAAACTTCAGAGGAACATGCATTCCTAAAAAAGCTATCGTGGACAAAGTTTAATCTCAGTAATCAAAAATCATCAATGCTGATGTCTCCTCAGATGGCTTAACTTTTCAAAAATCATTTTCTTTTCAAACACCCTTCCAGTTCTCTGCATTCTCGCTGCTGACTGTTCCATAATTATCTCTGCCATATTAGTACAAAATTTACAGCGCGCAGTAAACACACATACCTCTCGCCATTCTCACTTATTTCCGGAAGTCCCTTTGATATCCTCGAACCGCAAACTCTCGCGGTCGGAGGAACCGCGCTTGCGGCTGCCAACGAAGCTCCGCGTTGAAGCGCGCGTGTTCGTTTAACGACAGGGACTACAGTTTTACGAAGCTCCCTCGCGACGTAACGAGCTCGCGGGTTTGTTGTAGCTTCGGGCCAGAGCGAAGGGTGGATTTCGTGGGAAAATCGGTGCGTTTTGTTTACGTACGATGCACATTGTGTATCGACTCGAAGAAGAAACCGGCGCGACGAGTTTCGTCGTTCGTCGAGGATGCCAGGCACAGTGTTCTGGAACTGGTAATTGGTGTCTGCCATTCACGCAAGCACCCTTGGCAAATTTTCGAAGTTGGTTCTTTTCTCACTCTAGAATTTCCTTTTTAAATTTTCTATGAACGTTCGAAAGGAATGTGTATGTTATTTATACTGAATTGAACGGGTAAATGATGGAGGTTCTTGCTAAAAATACTGATTTATCCTGCGAATAATGCAAAGAGAAGAATACATGAGCGCGCAGACAAGTTTAGGTTCAGAATTGCTAGGTTTCCTGTGGTCAGACAGGCGTTGTAAATACTTGAATACCTTTACGCCTGTGTCGTGCAGCGGGGCTATTATTTTTAAGAGGGTCGTTGGAGATTTAATAGAATCGTAAAGAATTCGTGAAAAATCCGCGGGAGAATAGCGAGCGAATAGAAACGGTTTTATTTTATAGTTTTACGGCGTAATATCGTATAGCGTGTAATATTTGGGCTCGCGCGACTGCGACGCGCGTAACTCGCGTGCTGAATAATCATGAGAGTACAAGTAGATGGTAGTTACCGATAATTCGGTATTAAAAATGATACGTTTTAAATGTAAATGCGCGCCAGCCTGATTTATCGGACCCCTGAATATTTTTCTTTAATTTTGCTTCAGCGTTCACGTGTTCTACGCTGTTCTTGCCTATTGCTATGTACTCCTAGCGTATATCCTCATTGTACAAAAACAAAATTTGCGCAATTTTCATGCATAATAATTCTTCCCACGACAACAGCGTACAGTGTCTATACAACAACTACAAACGACTTCAAAAACAAAAAATTAAATTCGTAAAACACCTGAATAACCTAAATACCACGAACTTAATTACGTTAAATAAACTTGAATAATGAAGACAAATGTAACCATAAATAACCTAAATAATTCAGAATTTATTAGCATTCAAACGAAACCATTTTTCACTCAAGAAAATAGTAAATACGTGGAAGAATACATGGAAATAAGATCGCACGATTGAAATTGCTAATTTTGGGAGCAGTTTACCAAAATATATCTCGTTCTCACAGCGTTCGTTCCACGTTTTGGCTGCCATATAGGAGCGTGAAATTTTTCAACGATCTCCGAGTTGATTAATTGCCAATTATCGCCGTTGGTTTCGCAGTGGCCGTCGCTGGCCCGGACAAAAACCGCCCCTATGGCCGCGGTCGTAATTGAGAAGAGGAGCCCGCGCTCGTAACTATATGGTTAATATGGGACCAACCGCGTGCGTTACGTACGCTGCATTTATGCTCTTCCGGGCCGCGAGAATAACTCAAATACCGCAGGCACGCGTTCGCCTAAGCTATAAATAATTGTTCGCGCCAAATGCATCGTGATTTACAGGCGTTCGTCCGCGCGCGCAGGAACCACCCCCGAAAAGCGCGGGATTAGTTTCAATGAAGCGTCGCCCTGGGAATTCCCGCGCTTCGCGAACACTTCGCGTCGACTTTTGTCGACCCAACTTTTCGACTTACGGTTTAAGTGGACCGCGATTGGGTCCCGAGTGGTGTTACTTCGTTTTAATAACCTTTCCATGCGAGTTCATTCCGTTGATTGCGCGAATCCTGCGCTGAGAGTGTCGTATAAAAGAAAACATATTAAAAAATAAATAAATAGAAGAAGAAAAGAAGTATTTCGAATAGATCAGCACAGTGTTTCCCAAACTTTTCTGATCGCAGCACACTTTTCAAGTCCTAAAATTTGTAAGGAACACTAAATTTCGGGTTTTAGTTATAATTCCTTCTGAGAGTTCGTGACTTCTGAGAGTCAATTTTATAATTATTTGTGGATCACTTGGTAGTTGTTCGTAGAACACCAGTGTTCCGTGGAACACAGTTTGGATTAGAGACAGAACGGTGGATTAGTATAATCCACTGTGTTCTACTATTCGAGGGCAGATCTCTTATCATTAATTTTCCATTATCAGAACAGAAGTGTCTGAAAGCAAAGTTCCATGTGTTCGAAGCGAAACAGTTGGGGGGAAGTTTTTCCACGGCGATCAAAGCGTGTCTCCCACGCATCCCGATATTTTCCCCTGTCGGTTCTACTCGAGGAGAGACACGAATGGCGTATTGCGCACGTACGTCGGTCGCGATACGTGTACGTAGACGGAACAAGATTTGCCCGGTCACGTTACGAAGGTGTGAAATTTCCTTGCACTACGTCACCGGTGTCAGCGGCAAACATATATGAAGCATGCCCATGAAACCATCCCGGAGTAATGGTAACCTCTCAAGTTGAGGACACGGTACACAATTTTCTGTGTACCGTGAGACGATGAACAGCGACAGCGATAGGGAGCAAGAGCGTTGGAAGGATTCTCACGACTCCCTGAACTGATAAATAAGGAACGCGGTGTTTCTCTAGCATTTCGATGCAGACGTCGGCTAGAAAGATTTGGCAAGCTGATGGTGGTGAATTGACCCTTTGCACTTGGCTTTTTTCCGGATGTTAGCAATAGCGATATTTTAGTATTTGTATTGCTAACGTCTGAAAAGAAGCCAAGTGCAAAGGGTTAAGTTAAGGGTTAAATGCAGTTCCGCTCTGCGTCACGGAGCGACTATGATGATCGCCACAAAGAGAACGACGTGTGAATTCATCGAATTAAACCTCTGTTTTGATGAAAATTGAATTTCTACGTGTAATAAGTGACTACAATACCCGTTGTAGTCAGGCTAGAAAATTATTCTGCGTTTTATACGATCGAAATCGTAAATATTTATTGAGCTCACTTTGCGTAACAAATAAAGAACGGCTGCTTCGAATCGAAAGTCTGCTCGCGCGAGACGAGCGATATATAAAGCTTCGAAACGACTTCCATTTGTTATAGGAGACAGTAAATTGCGAGAGGTGATATCGAACCAGAAAAATATCCCACATAACGCGAAGATATTAGCGACCACGTCTAGCAATTTCTGATAACGCGCGCTCCGAGGACGAGGAATCGCGCGGCCACTTGGCCACCCTTGATCGAAAGTTCAATCCACGTCGCGTTTTCCGGTTTCTGATGTAATCTTCTAAGATCCAACGAATCAAAACACAGTGGAATTAACCCTTTGCACTCGGATGTCCCTTCTCAGTGGACATCAGCATTGATTAGTGTCCACGAAAGTTAAATTCATTGTTGGAAATGCGTTTCCCCCGAGTTTTCTATTCAAATGGAAATTTTCTATTGCTGTGAGACATTAGCAATAGAAACTATTGCTAAAATATTGCTCAAAGATTGCTATTTTAACAATTACTTTCTATTCTTAACTTCCAAAAGGAGTCGAGTGCGAAGGGTTAATCCTCGTGTTCTTCCTTCCTCGCGTAACTGACTGAGAAAACTGGTCTCGTTCGAATTCTAATCGATCCTGAATTATTTACGCTATTTCTTCCTAACGAACTTCTTCTGGAAAAACATGATTTCGCGAATTTAAGCGCTCTTCTTGCCGCGTTCAGGGACGTTCGATGGAAATATTCGATAGCATTATCGATCGCGATGAGTGCGAAGAAAAGTCGCGGCTAGCGAGGAAGTTCCCTCCATCGCGGCCCGATTAAATTTTGTTCCTTTGAACGGTGGCAAGTTTCCGGCGGCAACTTCGCGACATCGCGTATTATTTTCGACTTTCCGCGGACGGAAAACTCCGCTCGCCGGCTCGGGGCTTCTTCTTTATCGTCGTCCGAGGAGTCTAATAAAGGACCTAATAGCGGAAGAATTTCCACGCTGATAGAAAATTCATGGATGGAAGATTTATGCGCCGCGATCCTCCGAGAACGCGTCCTGGGCGCTCCTCAGGGAGAGGGCGCGTTCACTCGCACGGAAACCATTGATATAGAGAGCAATGTCGCTCGAATTTATTGGGATGGCGGCACGAATCATGGTAATTAATATCCCGTCGCAGCCGAGAACGTCGTGATAGCGTCTGCCGCGATGGGAACCCTAACAGAGATGAACAAATTTATTAAGTACCATTTTTTAATT
This sequence comes from Xylocopa violacea, assembly GCA_963969225.1. NCBI lineage: Eukaryota > Metazoa > Arthropoda > Insecta > Hymenoptera > Apidae > Xylocopa > Xylocopa violacea. The sequence continues at coordinate 6,334,757 of CAXAJV010000021.1, read as the reverse complement.
TAATACAACGTTTTCGTCTTCTTTCTTTCAATTCTTTATGAATGATATAATTAATCTCGTCAAATCTTGTTTCTTCACTGGTAGACTATTAGAAATTAATTTTCTGGCGAGGAAATTCATGTAGCGATACATATGCCACCATTTTCTTCCCTCTTTGTATAATGCATGTCCATCAGCGCCTGCATTAATTGAGGAAATATTTTACAAGTCTTCAAAAGTCATGTATCAGCGATTATAATTCGACATTGCTTGAGGATTTACTCAACTATGAGTAAGAAAATTCGTATAGCAATTTTCTTCCCTCAATGCACATGCATCAACATTTGAATTAATGGAGAAGATATTTTACAAGTCCTCGAAAATCATTTATCAGTGACTATAATTCGATATTACTCGAGGATTAACTCAACTATGAGTAAGAAAATTCGTATAGCAATTTTCTTCCCTCAATGCACATGCATCAACATTTGAATTAATGGAGAAGATATTTTACAAGTCCTCGAAAATCATTTATCAACGGCTGTAATTCGATATTACTCGAGGATTTACTCAACTATGAGTAAGAAAATTCGTATAGCAATTTTCTTCCCTCAATGCACATGCATCAACATTTGAATTAATGGAGAAGATATTTTACAAGTCCTCGAAAATCATTTATCAACGGCTGTAATTCGATATTGCTCGAGGGTTTACTCAACTATGAGCAGCTTAGTATAAAAAAGGAAGTAGATGTCGCTGGTGGATTGATGTCTGGTGTCATAGAATATCCAACGCTGGCGAAAGAGGAGGACGGAGGAGCGCATGAATGGTATAGTGGATGCCAGATTTCCAAGTGTATGGACGGGCTATCGTTCCTCGAATTCAAGATAGATCGATTGTGGCCAGCACTTCTGCGTAAACTGTTCCAACCATAAATCATGCTGATACTGGTTGGAGGAGTGGCCTTGAATACTTGCGAATCGTTCAGTGGTAATGCGGGGGAGGAACTGCGAGACTGAAGGGCGCGGAAAGCTATGAAGATGTTGGTCAATCATGGCGCAAAGTTAAGACTTGAATTCAAGGAACAAAATAATTCACTTCCAAATTTTTGTCTCGTTCCTTCGATAATTGATAAAATTCATAAAAAATACTCTTCTCGAATCTATAATTGAAATTCTCTAAATCTCTTCTCGAAATAATTGAAAAACAATAATAAATGCGTAAACTAATGCAGATATTTTACTCATTCGCAACTATATTTATATAATCTAAAAATCCAATACCATTAAGCAATTTTTATAATAAAATATTATCGAAATTTCATATCAAATTACTTGTCTATGCGAAAAATTTAATTTGCAAACATGATTATAAAATATCAGTGAATTATAATTGAAACTAGTTTGAAGAGAGATGCATTTTTGCCGCATTTTCATCACGCGTTCGTCGAAGCAGTGCGTGGCTGCCTATTTCGAACTCGTTCGGGCCGACCGATCGTTTCCACCCGAACTTTGTTCTTAATGGATCAGCTCGGTCGGATCCATTATGCAAATGACAGGAAGGATCTAGCGGGAAGTTAAGGGTCATCTTCCGAAACGATCGTTCTTTGATTCGAATTTCACCGGGGATTATATTAACGAGGCAGCCCGTTCGATCCCGTTATTCTGTAATGTTTTCGCGGTCGGTTAATGGTCGTTCGGTGGATTATTTGGCGGCAGACTTTGCCAGACTCTTGCTCGCTAAAAATGTACACGCTTGGAACTTTGCATCGTGATGAATCGATTCTCTGTGTACGAGCGCTTTTTGCCTTTTCTCGTTGCGCCCAGCTAGATTTTTGCGCGGACTGTAAACTAGCAATTTTTCATGATAATATAGAACACGAAAATGTTATGAAAAAAAAGTGGCAACTTTTACATTCCCATCCTTTTGAACTGGATTTTAACCCTGAAGATGGCTTCCCACGAGATATTCCTAAGGACCGAATTTGTCCCTCTGGATGACCTTGAAGACAATTTTTTGAATGACCTTTTTTTTTTTTTTTTTTTTTTTTTTTTTTTTAGGATTCAAATCCTCAAATCCTTGTAACTCGACATTTTAGCAACCACTTTTACACGGCTACCCTCTATACCGTCTGTACCGTCTGCTTGGTTAAAATTGAGAAAATTGGGAATGAAAACTTTGATTTATTCTAATGATCGAACCAAAACGCGATTGCAGGAGGCCCTGGCAAAATCGCGCGCCTCGTACCAGCGGTCATAATAAATCAACCGTTTTTGCAGGGCAATGTATTTGGCGTCGGACTCAAGCCACGAATCCCACTAACACCACCCACTTGGCATGCTGCCATTTCCCCGGGACTGTATATATCATCGATGACAAAATATGTGACGTTATTGCCGTTACTTTTTGTTTCGTGGCTATGAATAAGGTGATACCTCTTCCGTGGGTACTTTTGGGAACTGTTCGTTAGTTTTTCTCGAGGCATCTACGCCAGCGTTTGCAAGCTGTTTTCCAATCGAATAGTTTGTGCAATATGTAGTTGTGGATTGAGTTGGGATTCAAAAATATTTGAGAACTGCTTGTGGACGTTCTTTGCGAACAATGTTGCTGTATTATATATTTTTATGAGCGTAATGTGTAATGGATCTTCCATTTTTTACACAAATTGGATAAATTGGGCGAATTGTAGCTTGGTTAGGGGTGGAGAGACCCTTGTAGACTTGTAGAATGACAAATGGGGAATAAGGGGATTCTCTTTGGGCTTGGATTTCTTTTGTAAGATATGAGAAATCAAAGAGAATAGGGAGTCGCTGGCAAATGTTTAAACATGCTAATTGCTACGTACCTTTCGAGGACTCGCGCGTAATCCGCTGACTTAATCTCTGCGCGACTGCGAAGGGAGTAAGGCTGGTGATATTGTGTATCATTGAAAAGGGGATGGAAGGCTTAGTATGTTTAAATAATAAGTATAATTGCTCTTTGTTCGACTAATTCCTTGGAAAATTTATCGCCCGGCTAACAGACTTTAATATCCCCCATTTACCAATTCAACGAGCAAAAGCATTAATGAACGTATTTAAACCACGTTTGAACCGTAGTCCACCTTTATTAGACCAGTTACGCTGAAAGAACGTCCTTCGAAATTAAGGTAAATTGTATCCACCATTATTTGATCTTTTAGATTTCACTTTTTCTCGGAAAAGTAATAACGCGCCAGGTTAAAAGATAACTGGTCGGATTTAAAAAACGTCTGCACATATCCCTCAAAGCGTGTGCACAGTTTTTTAAATATGGGCCGAGTCTGGAGTTTGCGCGATATAAACTTTATCCACGCTTCCTGAAACGTCCCCACCTCCGTCTCCCTCTTCGAAAAATAAATTTCAGCGTTAAACATTCACAAAATGGCGAACGGTGTCTTCCCCAAATTGTCTTTCCTCTCTCCTGACGCGCAGTGTCTGGAAACCAGCTCGTGGACCGCGCGACGAGGCCCAGTTTTTCGCGGTTATCGACAAATCCTCGTTGGAGAGAGGAATCGGTGACTGTGACCGTAATTCCCGCGCGATTCGACGCGGAATGGCTCGCGCGCGCGGATATTTCATAGATCGTGGGCACGGTGCCCAACGGATTTCAGTTGAAAAGCGTTACAGCTGTAACGGTTTGCGGCCGATGGGAACAGTGATCAACCGCGTTCGAACGTTTACCAGGCGGGCGGTCTCTTTTATTGCTGGGCCGTCGGCGTCGTCTATTTTCCACGGGAAACGCGCTCGCGCCCAGACGAGAATCAGCTTGCACGCTAGTATGCGGCCAGCTAAACAACGTGTTTACAACCGACTGACATCGCTGACCTCTTCCTATCGTGTTGGCCCTGATTGGGGCGCGTTGCTCCGGTTCAGTTACAATGTCGCACCCCCTCCTCGATCGCAATCCACTGCGCTGATAATTGCTTTTTGCGTCGATGCGCGGACATCGAATTGATCCGTTTGCCTTCACGTCGGTTGTTGATCTTAATTGCGGAATTTCGTTTATTAGAAATTGGCTGTCGTGTATATGGCTAGGTATCAGTGGGGTAGTGTGATTTGTTAACTCTTTGGGGCACAGTGGGATTTTAAAATCCATGGTGGGACATTTTTAGACCCAGCTTAGAAACATTGCGATAGCTGCAAGTGTATAGGTTTATATTTAGTCTTATTTATGTAAAATGTTCAACGTGTCAATACAGGTTCGTCAATTGTTAATAAAAGTGTACCAATTTTGTCTAATTTGAAACGCAATCAAATGTCTACGCAACATGGGTCTATTTTATTTTTCGAAATCCTGTGCTCCAAAGTTAAACGTAAACCACGGTTCACACCTGCTATGACATATAAATTAAATATAATTAGCCTCATAGATCACTCTGTGCTTCCAAATGACACATTGAAACGTCTAGTTTCATACTCTAATGCCAGCATTCCAGAAACCATTGCACCGATTTGTAATTATTATCATTTCTACGATTCCACAGCAAGGCAACAACAGGACTCAATTAATCACTTTTCAAGCTCAGCGACAAGCAAGAAAAATTTCGATCGCAGAGGGTCAAGTGGTTACGCGAGAAGAGCTTTCCACGATTCGAGTAATCGCGACTCTCGTCAGGCTATCGATTGATCGAACTCGGAGGCTTTCCGCGTCGTTTCATAATTCAGAAAAATCAGCCGCGTCAAAGGGTTCGCAGCGGTTTACTGCGCCCCCGGAACTGTGCGTCCTGCAGTCCTCCTATCTCTCTAAATTAAATCCGCCGTCCAGCTCCTCTTATTATCGATCGCAGGGAGCGTGGCCAAGCGGAGCAAAAAATGTTTACTCGGCCAGGCAATAAACGTACCCGGAATCGCCGCGAGCGAAATTATTTTAATTGCGTCAATTAAAGGGAAATTTATTTCGCGGAGACAAAAGGGTGAGAGGGAGGGAGGGGTGCTGCACCCTCCCGTAACGATTGACGTTTATGCGCGCGTTTATGTTCCTCTCCATTGGTCGTCGCAGTAATTGCAATTTCGGATAGATAAAAGCACGCACCATCGAGGGAAGCGGGAGGAAATAATGCTTTAGTCGTTCGTCGCGTCGCGATGATGAATCGATGGACGAAATTACTAGTCGAGATGTCCAGTTTGAGATTCCGTATGTATATGTGAAAGTATTGATTGCAAGTGGAATCGTTTGAATCGTTACACGCCGCAAAAGAGAAGTAATCCAGTGTAGATGAAAAAGATAAAAGTATTTCAGGGGTGATTTCCACGTGAAGCAATTAAAAATTGTGTACTGAACTTTTAATTAGACGCACTGGTCAGCAATGATTTTTTTTAAGGGGTAGTTTTGGGGAGGGCATACATATTTTTCAGTGGCAATCGCAGGATTAATGAATAATGTCAACGTTGGTCCCAAAAATTGTACTTTCTTTTTTTATTATTTTTTTCTTACTAACTACACGAACGGTACCAGCTGTTGAGACAGTTAAAAACGCTCAGTTTCAAGTAACCCAAACCATCCAAACGCCTGTAACTCTTAGAAACCCTGCCACCCCCTTAAATACAATAACTACGCAAAGAACCCACCAGTTTCGTTTGACACGAAAGGGTTAAAATTTCATAAACCAGCGAGCGTCACGTAGTCTTCTTTTTCTCCTAAAAAAGAATCGCGGAATCGTGACGACAGATGGGCGCGTGGGACCAAACGCGAGGGTGCACCCCCGTCGCAGCGATGGCCGCGTGCGTGCGCTGCGCCCAGGCTTTATCCATTTATTTTGGTATCGTCGACGACAACGGCGTTTCCGCATTATCATGGGACGCGGCACGCGTGGCGTGCGTGGTTCGCCGTGTTGAAATAAAGCCAGCCTCGTTGTTTGTCGGCCGTATTTCCATCCGCGTTCGTGCTCTTCCAATAATCATAATGGAGCGCCGCGGTGGGCCGCGCAGCCGACAAAGCGCGTCCCTTACCTTTGCCTTTATTATATACGAACGCGCTCGCCCCTCGTCCCGCCGTTACTTTCGCGTCTACACGACCCTTTCCCCCCGCTCTTATTCCGGGTCTCGACCTCGAACTGGATGCCTCGCGAGAAAATTTATTCGCGATTGTACTGTCGAACGCAAGGTCCCGTTTTCGATCGTTTCCTCGGTACATTACGTCGACACGGCCGGGTAAACTCCTTTGAGTTATCATTCGAGCTGTAGAATCATATCAACACACCGTGGGCGGCTAACAGCCTGAGCTGAACTCGTACACGCGTGGCGGACAAAAATCAGTGAAATATGGATAACGCGCACCCTTTGGAAAAGAAGTAATATCTTCGCGATTAATAGTAGGATTTCGATGAAATTTGGGAAACAGGTAGTATATGGTATTTAAAAAATATCGATGATGTTTAAATGAAATGAAATTTTTAGTTTAGTTTTCGTGTAGCAGACAAAAATTAGTGAAATATGGATAACGCGCACCCTTTGGAAAAGAAGTAATATCTTCGCGATTAATAGTAGGATTTCGATGAAATTTGGGAAATAGGTAGTATATGGTATTTAAAAAGTATCGATGATGTTTAAATGAAATGAAATTTTTAGTTTAGTTTTCGTGTAGCAGACAAAAATTAGTGAAATATGGTAGTATGGTAGTAGCAATGTACGATATTTTTGGAAACACTCGAACAGTCAAATAGTAAAACTTTCCTTTTTATTACTTACAAAGAGTTACAAATAAGAAAAAAGGAGCTTGATAAGTGCGTCACTAACATTTACGAACGCCCTGCATAAAAGATATTAATATCCGACACGCCTATATTGCGTTAAGAGGCCTAGTAAATTCCTCTGAGTTACCATTTGGGCTGTGGGATCGTTTTGAGAGCGAAAACAGCGGGAACGATCGATGATATTATTCATGAGGAAGGGATGTCGATCGCGAGGACGATAAATAACGAGATAGATAACGGGACAGCCCACGAGTAGAAGAATTAAAGTGTTTTCTAGCGCTAGTATTTTCCAGGGCAAAAAGGTTGACCTCCTTTTTACTCGGTCGTGTAATTTCTTGCTTGCGCGTAGCTATGTGTACGTGTACGCGCGATATCTCGTAATTTTTCAAACGATAGCGAATTCTAGCTTCGCCTCGATCTGGGTACGGCTGCACCAACCCCTGCGTGCAGTTGCAGTCGGTTTCATTTAACAGTTTCATTAGTGACAGAAAGAATTCCTTCTTTTTGAAGCATGGAATCGGAATATATTACGATACTTGTTAACTCGTGGATATTTTCCTCCGTTTCCCTAGTTCGTAGTATACCAATAATTAGAAGGAAGTGTATTAAAACTTCTCATTTGTTAAAAGTATTTCAAATTCTATTTAAGGTCATCAAAAATTTGTGCGTAATATTTTTGAAAGCCTCGTTAACATCGACAGACAATTTCAGCCAACCCTCCCTCACATTTTCAATCGCGAGCTCTTTCGAACATTCGATAAACCGCTTTTCCGACTGCTCTTTTAACGCGACACGTTTCTGATTAAAAATCGCTGAGAACGCAAGAACCCTATGTAATCGCGTTACATTTTTCGAAAAGCAACATCGCCCACGATTCAGGATTAATCCCGTTTTTTCTGTCGTTTGTTAACGAACGAGGCACGGCCACGATTCGTGGGACGCGGGCGTCGCAGCGAGCACTCGGATTCTCCGTTTTTCGCGTCCTTGTTTCCTCGTCGAGACCGGCGGATTCAATTAGCCGGCTGGCAATTACGCGTGGATAATTAGAAAACGTTACACGATCGACATCCCCGCGACGAGCATCGCGCTCGACGAACGAGCGAACCCGCTCCTTTTCGTTCGAGGGGGCTGCGTAATGGCTCAATGGGAAACTCTCGTTCGATCGACGCAGGTAAATAAGTTTTCCCGCGCGTATCGAGCCCCCAGCCTCGACCAGCGCGAGCGTTTATTAACATCGAAGTGCTTTCAACGAATATGAGCATCGAGTAATCCGTAGGGAGGCCACGCGAAAATGGCAATCCGTTTCCTATTTTCGACAGAAGGAGAAACTGTGCCGATGTTAAAAGCTTTATCGGTCATCAGCCTCGACGTCTCGTTTCCCTTTGTCGCGCTGGTCGCCTCGAGCTGAGGACGCTTGCTAAGAAATCGACCACTGATTTCTGACGCCTTGGATCGTCTTCTGTCTCGATTGTGCAGTCAGTCCTCGACTTACGCGATTTAAAAAGAAAAAGGCAACACTGATGTGGGTTCTGTTGTGTGCAATAAATAATTCTTGAGTGTATACATATAGATCTGTTTTACTTTTTATTATCCTTTGGAACTAGAACATATTTTGTACCAAAAATGCTAAATTTTGTATTTTCCTTAACTTACGCGACACAATCGCGTGTCGAGGACTTACTGTATTTTTTAAAATTGTCGCGTGAAAATACGGTGAACTTTGATTTAACAACGTGGTGGATTCGATGTTTCGAAAGGAAAGTGTTGGATTTCTATATTCTTTTACTTGATTCTCTTGTCAGTAATGAAAAAGTTTTGAAGAGTTACTAATAGGAAGATTGTATTTTTGGTCTCGAAGATCACGAAGGTCTTTAGTTTTTCGTTGAGAGTTAGGACACAAAAGTAATGATATTCTTGGAAGCTGTAATTGTCCTCGAATGCATCCTCAACATGCAAATGTCACTTTCAAGTACTCGTTAGCAGAAGGATACACTGGGGTTTTGAAGAAACGTGAACTTTATAACTGCTAATCTCTAAGGATTACTCTTAGAAGCGGTAACACTTAACAGTGAGAACGTCATTTAAAACAATAAGGCACGTGGTCTTTCATTTAACACTAATTCAAAACATTGAATTATTTTTATGAAGTTTCTCTTGCATTTGATTGCATCAAAAGAGAAGAAAATGTTTGTCGTTTAGAATTTTGATTTTCATGCTTCTATGGTCGATTTTATATAGCAATCTCGTGGAAGCTGTAAGAAAATTTGTAACACTAATTTCAAACGCACGAGCGCAGTGTAATTTTGTAAGCAACAATCTCGACACAAATTTCACACGGACACGCACACGTTTCAATTACGTGTAAATGTTGTAGTTAACTAGCCTCTGCGTTACGCAATCGATATTCTGCATAATTACTTTGAAGCATGCTTAATGTTTTAAACAGCGTACCTGCACAAAGGCAAATTGGTCGAATCACGTCACCGTATGTGCATCGAGTAAGTGCTTGTTTTACACACACGCGAGTGTCAATATATACAGCGCATACGTCAATCGTATTATTATGCCCACATGAAACCTATTATACTGTGTCGTACAAAGAGGTCACATAATCGAATCGCCCTTATTATTCCACTCGTACGCCTCCTAATTGGTCACCATTTCGATTTTTTCCAACATTCCCGTCGTCGAATTTTCAGCTCGCCACCAGGCTGCAGAAAAATAAAATTCGCCGTGGCACGAAGGCACAGAAAATAGCTTTCAATATTCTGAGAGGGCTCGATATGAAGTATTTACTGCTCGACGTACACTGCTGCGCAAAAGTCTTAAGCTGGCTGCAAAAAAGGGACGCTTCATTTTATCATTTTCAACAAATTTCTATCAAATTTAGCGATATTTATTCATTTCAAATAATTAATATCGTTTATAAAATATTTTTTGGTTTCTGTTCCGAAACTGTTAAATAATTTGTATGCAGTAAAATCCTCTTACATTCTCCATTATTCAGTTTTCAACGATTCTAAAATTGTATCTCCATCGTTTCTTCTTTTCCTTTTGCTGTTGCCACCTTCGAAACAATGGCTACTTTTATTTTCGAAGATTGTAAAATGATTTGTACATAATAAAATCCTCCCACAATTTTCATTATTCAATTTTCAACGATTCTAAAATATTATCTTCATCATTTCTTCTTTTCTTTTGCTGTTGCGTTCTTCTAAGCGACCTCGCATATTCGACAATAATCAGAAGAAATCTTTGTGGCTACTTTTATTTTCGAAGATTGTAGAATGATTTGAACATAATAAAATCCTCCCACAATTTTCATTATTCAATTTTCAACGATTCTAAAATATTATCTTCATCATTTCTTCTTTTCTTTTGCTGTTGCGTTCTTCTAAGCGACCTCGCATATTCGACAATAATCAGAAGAAATCTTTGTCTATTACAAAGTATCAAAAAATTTGCGACTTAATACAGTAAAATTGACGTAAAAAATTTTCTTTTAATAGTTTTTAAAGTAACGTCAGTGGAAAATCAGTATCATTGGTGGCCCAAGACTTTTGTGGAGTACTGTGACTATTGTACTGCGTCCATGTACGTATCTCGTACTCGGTTGATCGTATAACGAAATCGATTCGGTTGCGAGCCTGGTCATTCCACCCTTTGTTGTATATTATATAATACCGTGCAGCGACTGGTCAGTTGGAGTTTATTCTTTGAAGAGATACATATACAGAGGCGTTTATTAAACTGTTTACCCTCGTCATCGGATAAAACGTTCTGAAAATTGTCGAACGTTGTCAACGCAGAAGTACAATAAATGTTACAATGCATCTTGCAAGCTTTTTTAATACAACAGGCTATTTTTTAATCAATATGGTTAGCTTAAAACAATCTAAGTTTATAATAATATGCAGGGTGTTTCGTTAACCCACACGTACGCCAAAGGATTTTGAAAACCTTTTACCTTAAAAACAGAGCTTCAAAAACTTTGCTGTGCCTCACTTTCGCCTCAACAGGCTATAATCCATATGGTTAGCTTAAAGCAATTTGTTTAAGTTTATAATAATATACAGGGTGTTTCGTTAACCCACACGTACGCCAAAGGATTTTGAAAACCTTTTACCTTAAAAACAGAGCTTCAAAAACTTTTCTGTTCCTCACTTTCGCCTCAACAGGCTATAATCCATATGGTTAGCTTAAAGCAATTTATTTCAGTTCATAATAATATACAGGGTGTTTCGTTAACCCACACGTACGCCAAAGGATTTTGAAAACCTTTTACCTTAAAAACAGAGCTTCAAAAACTTTGCTGTTCCTCACTTTCGCCTCAACAGGCTATAATCCATATGGTTAGCTTAAAGCAATTTGTTTAAGTTTATAATAATATACAGGGTGTTTCGTTAACCCACACGTACGCCAAAGGATTTTGAAAACCTTTTACCTTAAAAACAGAGCTTCAAAAACTTTGCTGTTCCTCACTTTCGCCTCAACAGGCTATAATCCATATGGTTAGCTTAAAGCAATTTATTTCAGTTCATAATAATATACAGGGTGTTTCGTTAACCCACACGTACGCCAAAGGATTTTGAAAACCTTTTACCTTAAAAACAGAGCTTCAAAAACTTTGCTGTGCCTCACTCTCGCCTCATTTCACTTCACGCATTCACTCTTGTCATTTACACCCATCTGCAGTCTGTCACTGCGAATTTCATTCGTCAAACAGAAAAGTACGAAAGAAACAATCATGGATTTCAAGTTTTTTTTAGCACGACAAAGGCAAAGGGCAGTTAGTCAATATTTCTCGACGGCAGTATCGCGAAACAGTTTTCAATTCGCTCTGATACTCGCGCGCTACATCGATTTCGAATATTAAGCTTATAAAGAAAGAGTCCGTCGATGGCCTAGATATCTCGACTTGTTAGGACGGAGCCTGGAAACGAATTCCGATTCAGCGATCCGACCTGGCGACGTCCTCTTCTTTTTATCCGCTGGCTCCGCGAGCGGCGTTGGAATCCGACCAGGGGAAGTAAACATTCTGCGCTATATCGTAACAGTAGTTAGTTGAATTAGATCCCATCTGTGTTAACTAACGATAAGTGTTGAAGGTGAAGCGCAGTTTTCGCAAATATTCACAATTCCTCCTTCGCCAACGCTACGACTACACAAATTCAAGTTGTGAGTGAGAAAACTGGTCGAGAGAATGTCTCTTTTTATTCGCAACTTTGTGTGTTAACATCGCAATAATGTTTCGTAGTTAAATTTAAATTGAGAACTTGAAATAAAGTCTGATATCTGAGATCTTAGACATCAAACATCAGACCTTAGATGTCTAAGATCTAAAGTCTCAAATAGATCTGAAGTATGTCTGAGGTCTGATGTCTGATGTCTAAGATCTAAAGTCTCAAGTAGTTTTAAAGTCTGATGTCTGAGGTCTGATGTCTGATGTCTAAGATCTAAAGTCTCAAGTAGATTTAAAGTCTGATGTCTGATGTCTGAGGTCTGATGTCTGATGTCTAAGATCTAAAGTCTCAAATAGATTTAAAGTCTGATGTCTGATGTCTGATGTCTGATGTCTAAGATCTAAAGTCTCAGATAGATTTAAAGTCTGATATCTGATGTCTGAGGTTTGAAGTCTGATGTCTAAGACCTAAAGTCTCAAATAGATATAAAGCTTGATGTCTAAGGTCTGGTGTCTGATGTCTAATGTCTAAGATCTGAAGTGTCGAATAAATTTATCAGAAAATTTTAGATTTGACTGCAAGATTAAATCTAATTCGTCGAAGTGTACATTCGTGGTCCCGATTGGTGAACAGAATGATATATACGAATGTTGTTGCGTATGTTGTAACTCGTTGAAGTATGTATTCAAAGGTGGAGAAGACAATTAATCGAACAGCAGCGCGAGGAAACAGTCGTCCAGAGTGAGATCACCCTCGAAGAGTCGAAGGAGTCGTTGATAAGGACGCTTGTTGCGCCGCCAGGGCGCTGAAATTTTACAGCGAATTCCGTCGCGCCCCTTTATTTCAACGTTTCCCTCCGCCAAATTGAATCCACGCCATTGAATCGGCCCGTAAACAAGTAAATAAGTCCGCCGCAAATCGACCGCTGCGGGAAACGCGGACCTTCACCGGAATTCCCCCGATCGTTTCATTGATCAACCCGCTCGCCAAACGGCCAGCGCGATTTTAACCTACTTCCGTTGACAGTTTGCGGACGAGGGCGCGAAGCCAAACCGGCAAAATTTGTTTACAATCGTGTAAACTTGTCGCCGTGGCGTTGGGAACTGTATCGAATCGGTTTTGATGGATTTTAGTAGGCTGGCCTGGGTAAGTTCCGCTGCGTTTCCAACTGGTTCTGCGTGGACGCTGGAACGATTCGCGCGGTCGTTGTGAAAGTATTCGCGTGGGCGATGCGGTGGAAAAATTGCGGATTTATCGTTGCGTGAATGAAATAATTGATAAAAGAAGATATAGAATTTATTTTGACGAAGAAAGGTGTATTTGGTATATTTAAATGGCGAAACGGACGCTAGAATAAAAGCAAATGATATCTAACAAGATATTTATAAGCTACTATTAACATTTTGCACTTGGATGTCCCCTCTGAGGGGAAATTAGCATTGATTAGTGATTACGGAAGTTAAATTTATTCCATCGCAACTGTTTGAGAAATTTCCCTCAAGTTTTCTATTGAAATGGAAATTTTCTATTACTAGGAGACATTAGCAATAGAAACTATTGCAAAATATTGCTCAAAGATTGCTATTTTAGCAATTAGCTTCTATTGCTAACTTTCGAGAGGAGTCGAGTGCAAAGGGTTAATTTATATTGACGGAGAACAGAGAAAACAAGAAACATTCGTCATCCAGACAGCAGAAAACACCCCCACGTTTCCTAACAATCATTTCATTCTATACTTCAGAACATAAACTTCACGTTACGAACAATACAGTAAATTTCATCGAATCTTGCTCCCACCCTGACCAACCAAATTACTAGAAACTAATTTTTCCAATAAACGAGTCCTTGCACACCTACCCTTACGCATACAGAAGGGTGACATTAATCGAAGGGTGGCAATAACCGTGACCCATCGTCCAGAAGCACGACGGTTGACAAATTTTCCAGAACGATTCCCACTCGACGGAAAAACGCGAAATGAACATCCGGAATAAAATCGCCCGCGCGATGGCGCTAATAAAGGGGTGAAATCTTTTATTCAGCAGCATCGAGTTCATCGTTCCCTTTCTGTGATCGAGAAATAGCGTCATATCGAAGTTCGCGGTCGAACGGACGATCCAGGGACTCGAAAAGGGTGGTTCGTTTCGAGTTTTTGGTCCAATTAAATTTTTCAACCCTTTGAGTCACGCGAACGAGCCTCTTCTCTTCTGTACAATCGACTCTCTCGATCCAAGCAAGGAGAATCCTGTAATTTCTGATGAAATGTAGAGTCAGAAAGCTCTCTCCTCGAGATGAACGATTCGTACATAGATCTTGCTTGCCAGGATTATCGACGAACGCTTCGCAAAGGCTGCACAGAGACAGTTTTATGGACGACGGAGTCTCCCCGCGCGCTCCACGTTTCGAAACGAACTTTTTCCCTTCGACGCATCCGATCTTCGAATGATAATGTATACCGCGATGTTCGAATTGCTCCGTTCCAGATAGTAGCACTCTATTGTTCCCGAAATTGCGATGCTATATGCGTCGCGTTATACGCGCCTCGATGTATCAATTTATCTTTGTGCAACCGCTGCGTTAATTGATACTTACACACAGCGGAATTTCAGCTCGCGGCTCGCGGTGAATGAATGGGTTATGTAATTGTTGCAGATTTAATTTGCTCGCAAAATTGTTTGCCCATCTGTCTTCCGTATTTATTCCTCTCGCCGTCTCTGTCTTTTTAAATAAATTGTATCCCCCCCTTGCAATTTGGGAAGTGCGTTTCGGGGAACGGAGGAAATATTGTTACAAGTTGAGATTGATTCGAGCTGAAAATTGGCCTCCATATTTCTTCCGGTTTCCAATTTTAATTATCCGTGTATGAATAAAAGTCAGAGTGAAAATGGCGAATGGCTGTTTCGTCGAAGGGTTAGTTTCATTTAATTGTTATTAATTCAATGAAATTGACTGTACTATGCAATCACGTATCGTTAAATTAGAATTTGACAATAAACACCGTTGAAACGATAATTATTCCTGATGAAAATGGCCGAGCGAGCGTCCCAATATTTTTGGACGCAAGTGTACCACCTCGAGACTTAGCAACGTGACATAAACCACTTTTAATCAACGAGAAATCGAACGTCGAAGTTCCTGGCCGGAGAAAATTCGCCGATAACCGAGTTGGAGCAAGTTCGATTTCAATGCGTCGCTCAGGTCGCCGATGCCAGCGCGGAGTGCTCGTAGAGACACAATAGCTAGCCATACACCAGCATTCTTTCCTCCGGGAAAGCATGTCACCTCCGCCGTCATTGCTTTCCCTCGATAAAGTCGAATGAATAATAATCACGGCGTCGCTCGCTAACTCGAGAAATTTTCCGTTATTTTTCGCGCCATTCTTTCCTGCCCGCTATACCTCAGCATTATTCGAGTGGAACGTAATCCTTTCATAGCCCGCGAACAGAGAACTTGTTTTCGACAGTTATTCCTTTTAGAGTTTATAATAAAAGGAACCAGCGACGGTTCGCGGTTCGAATTTTGCACCCTTTTTCCCAGCGGCGATTTATTTTCTCGCGCGCCGCACTTTTAATTATTGCTACACGTAGTTGGAAGATTCGTAAAACTACAAAAATTACACGTATTTTTGGACCACTTTGGTATTATTTAAAAAAACCAACTCTTCTAAAATTACATACATATCAATATTGCCATTTAAAGACACAAAATTGATTAATTTGCCTATTTTCTATATATTAATCGAAACAGTTAACTTCGAGGGTGATTTTCACCCTCCCCCTATCTCAAACATACTTCCGCGACCTTTCATTCATCGCAGTTGCACAAAAACGAACAATTCTCGATTTCCAACGCGCTTCTCGCGAGTCTCGCAGAACCCAATTCGAGAAATATAAAAAATGCAATAAAGTATTATAAAATAGATTCCCCCGTAGTTTCGTGCGCTCGCAGCCCCGATTCACGGACGCGGAAATATCGTAATAAGACGGGAGCGGGGAAATAAAATTATTTTCATACCGCACCGACTAACGTTCCCTCGGCACGGATTCCGTTTCCCTCGCTGAAAGAATGCTATATAACGCACGGCTGGCTAATGTTTCCCACAGAATACTCGGAACGAGAAGGCCAAGGCGTTTCCTCTCGCGTATCCCCGGCCTCTGTTCCCTTTTGGTCTGCGTAGCCGTGGAGCGGCTCGCTGGTCTGCCGTCTAAAAACTTGCCGATGAGAAATTCAGCGAAACACACAGGGTTTCCCTTTTAGAATCGCGTCCCGTATACGCGGGGACGCGCAATCTACGTTCGAGCGTGCAAGATAGGTGTCCGTTTCTTTCGTCCTGGCTCGGTACCGGTTTGACTGGGTTACGAGATGCGACGATCCCTCGACTTAATTGACCCTGGATTTCATTTACAACACACGGATAGCCGAGGCTAGCCGCGGTCGCTCGCGGAAACCCCTTTTACAGCGATTCTTAGCATAACGGGCTGGCCACTGTGCATGACAAATTCGATATTGGGCGCAGCGAGCGTTGGGGCGGCGATCGCGAGCAGCTTCTTGGAATTGAGATTGTTTCTTTTTTTTATTGGGATATTTCTGAGGTGTTTTGGTATTTTGTGCGTGGCGTTGTTAATGAGAATTTTAATCGATGGTTGTAGCTATATTTTAGTAACGTTGGTTCATGATTTGGGAGATTTGCAGATTTACTATAAATTGGTATCGAAGTTGAGAAAAAAGCTATATAAATATTTTATTAATATTATTGCAGATTTATTATAAATCAGTATCGAAGTTGAAGTAATTCTCTTCAAAGATATTTAAGATTTTGTGAATTCTCATACAATTTCAATTGACAATTATAGCAATATTACAGATTTACTACAAGTTACTATCAAAGTTGAATTAATTCCTTTCAAAGACATTAAAATTTGTATTAACACTCAAATACACTAATAACCAATATAAATTTACCAAGAAATCATTCACTAATATCTCTCTTGCACTCTACTTTTTACCATTTCTTAAGTAACTGTATTTCTCTTTCGAACTACAAGATCATAAAGATCACACGTACATACGTCTAGCATTTTGAGGACATAAGCGCAATTATTCCGGTATAATTATATTAATTACACATCAACGGGATCGAATTACGCTCGTCGTCTAACAATGCCACCGTCCTCGTCTAATTAGCTGACGAGGGACTCGGGAAAACAATGTAGGCGACTTAATTAATGCGCCCACGCACAATACAGTTCCGGTGTCCGAAATTTGTTCGACCAGTTTTTGCCGTGGGCATATTTAACCGGTCGTTCGTCTGGATCGCCGATAATGGGTGGTCCACGCGGGCACGCTCCAATTATCATCGCCTGCACGGCGAACGCAGAAATCTAATTATTTCGCGAATTATAAGTTCGCATAACGCGAAACGATATATAACCTGTGCACCACACGCACGCCTGTATGTACACGCGTACAATCAGCGAAATAAAATGAACTCGGAGATCGTAGAATAATTATTAACGCTGGCTACCGACCGCGGTTAATGCTGCTCCTAACGAGATGTAATTTGTAATGGTGGATACCACGCGCGTGGCGTGGCTTCGTACTTATATTGTTAGTTGAGCATCTTCATGAAACCAGCGCGCGTTACAATTTACCTATTGCGTTAATTGGGATCTCTTTTGGTATCAAAAGTTTGACGAAATTTAAGATACACGGTGGTGTTTTATTTTTAACGAACATCTGAGTGTGAGGGAATAAAATAAACAGTGGAATATTGAATAGCTTTTAATTAACTTTGAATTAGTTATTCTGTGCTCTCTGTAAAATCATTCTGTGGCTAACAAGTGTATCGTAGTTGCTCCAGAATGGTCACAGATACTGATGAACCGCTACATGCTAATGAGAGTTAAAATTCTCGACTTTTAAAAAGTTAAAAGCAATTTCTAGTCACAGAACGTGTTGGCACAGTTTGGACATTTATATCTGGGGCAGTACGTATTTATTTCAGTTATTTGTCAGTAATTTTGTAGTTACTTCAATTATTCAATACGAATGCGATCGCTGAAGTAAACAGCCTTCGATTTAAGTAGAATAAGCGAAGGCACGAGTGCACGGATGTATGTGATTCAAATTGGTCAGCTGCGTCCGTCAATTTCAGCCCCATTTATTAAACGATTCTACGCTGCAATAATCCGCGTTGATTGCAATTGCAATTAGATATTAGCGTTCGTAAAACGACGAAATAACAATCAAACTGGTCGACATCGATCGAGTTAAGTCGCACTGACAGACATTATTTTGTAAGATTCCATAAATATCGACGCAGAAGCAAGCAGAGTCCAGAAATTGCGGATTTTCGTGGCTCTGACACGCTGGGCGCGGATCCACACGTACAAATACCGCAAACTATTGGCGATTCATTTGCTTACAAGCAAACCCCGCGAAGTAGAAATAATTCCTCTCGCTACGTGACCAGATCGCGAATGCTTTGTGCGAGAAATACGCTGAACGTATCCGATCGTCCAGGTACATGGAAATACGAGTTATCCCGTATTCGTATCTTCGAAAATTCGTGTTTGAACGTGACCGTATAAAGCCGTGGAGAGCGTCAAACCAGAAACGCGGTTCGTTTCATTAGGGAACGCGCAAATATTGATACCATCCTTGACCCGATTTATTTCAGAAATAAGAGTGGAAAATTCCGTAGAACAAATATTTCACGACTCATCGTCCATTGTAATATTAATCCCACTTTCAGTCAGCCATATTGGTAAAATTTGCGAAAACTATAAAGATCGATAGTTTCTTAGATTTCTCAACCAACACTCAAATCTTAGTCCTTTGCAGTTCTATGTCGAGATGGATTCGATATTTTTGACTCAAGTTGTTTTTAATAATAATGAAGAGTCTGGTAATGTTTAATAGCAAACAAGGTGCAAAACAACGCCATAGTCGCTCGAGAAACGCGCACACTGCGAAGCAGTAGATAATAATCCCCATTGTGCTGTGACGCTGACAATCTTTGGACTGCAAAGGGTTAGAAGCTGGCTTTAATTACGCCCAATAATCGCAGGAATAATAATTTTTGTCCTCAAAGTAAATTTACGCGTACTGCGAAGCTGTATATAATAATCTCCATTGTGCTGTGACGCTGACAACCTTTGGACTGCAAAGGGTGGCTTTAATTACACTCAATAATCGCAAGAATAATAATCTTTTTTTATGAAAACCGATGAAAATTGCTAACCCAGCAATCTTTTGTATAATACTGTGGGTTGTGAGAAATGAAAGAATGAGTGTTTAAAGTGAATGAGGTGTGAACGTTTATAATTATAAAGATGCGATTGTTCTTGAGTAATTGTGAATACTCTCGAATACTGATTATTCGAAAACTTTATGCATAAGAGAAGAAATGTATGAAAATCGCGAGTTTAGTTTAAAAATAGCAACGAAAAGCGTACTTTCTACAATTATAAATAAATTTAACTTTTCAATTCCTACAATACTTTAACTTCAAAGTAGTACATTACATACTTTGAAGTTAAAGTGTTGTAAGAATTGAAAAAAAGAGTTTCAAGTTAATCTTTTGCAACTAGGATCAGCACAATGAATTTTACTAAGGTCAAAATGGATCCTCGTCGGTTAAATCACAGTAAATCCGAAAGAGGACAGGAAGGACACGTGCTTGCGTCTAATTTAGCAGTGTACGAGCACCCTCGGCTGTGTACAGTCGCGCAAACTGGCAATTATGCCGCGCGTAAGTCCGAGGTAAACCGAAATCTGTCGTGGCCACGGATCCATGAAGAAGCTGGGC
Source organism: Xylocopa violacea (assembly GCA_963969225.1). Classification (NCBI taxonomy): domain Eukaryota; kingdom Metazoa; phylum Arthropoda; class Insecta; order Hymenoptera; family Apidae; genus Xylocopa; species Xylocopa violacea. The sequence goes on along the minus strand of CAXAJV010000021.1, from coordinate 6,315,073 downwards.
GACAACTCTTGCAGAGTTCCACGATTCCGAACTGCTCGTTAACGATCATTTACAAGGCCGCGAGATCGATCCATCGCACATTGAATGGCGGATCGGGTCGCTGGTCGTTTCGCTCGCGTCGTAAAACGGCGATTCCACGGTGTTGATTTCATTTTTCTCGAACCCTTTATTACGTCCTCGCTGTGCTTTCGATTTGGCGTGCAGGTTGCGCTCCCGTTTCCTCTCGCCTTGCTTTCGTTCGTTCGAATTCGTTCTGTGAAAAGTATTTCAACCCTTCGCGCTCGAGAGGCGATTGTCAGTCGCCACGGCGATTCGAGTTCTTCATCGACTGATTTCGTTTCGAGGCTCCACAAAAAATGGATTTCAGAAGCGAAATCAGCTTTATTGAAGATGAACTCGATTTTGGAACCGTTGGAAAATGAAATCGATTATGCTCGAGAAGAAATTGAACACCCAATCGAAAAAGTCGAGGGGTTACATTTGAATGCGAAGGGTTAAATTTGATATTTGATAAATGTTTGGAATGTCGGATGGTTTTAATTGTAATTGTGGAGCATTTCGTTCGAACCAGTTAATTAAAAGGACGTTTCGAGTCAAGTAAACAGCTGGTTTATATCGGCAAAGTAGTTATTTACAATTGTCGATCCGGGAGGCTGGATACTCTTGATCGTTTCACTTATTGTTCTGTCAGTTTCAGGGAGCCCTTCAACGATTCTTGGGTCATTAAAATCACGAGAAATCTGGAATTATTCCATCGAATAAATTCCCGTTTATTTGACAAATTTGTTACGAGGCAAATGAAGGCACAAAGTAGCGAAAGGGTTGGCAAACACCTTCTTATTCCCTACCTCTGCGTCTGCATGCCGTGGCAACCGCCAAGACATCCGAGAGCACTTAAATATTGACTGTTTGTGCAGCTTGACTCGTGTAAATTCGAAGCAGGTTGACAGGATCGACTTATCGATCGATGGACAAAGATTGACCGAGGTTCGCAGAAGTTTACCAGGGTTACAAATAGTAATTTCTGCTCGGGTATCGTATTTGTGCTTTTCGTATTCAAAGCGCAAACGCGGACAGAAAGGTTCTCACGTTGACACGTTAAATTTCGATAAAAAAGTAATTTATAGCACGTAAACGTTCGTGATTACATTCCACGGTCAATTATTGAATTTCAATAATTCGTCGAATCGCACATTCATGGTGCGATGGTACAGAATGGACCGTATATCGTGAAAAATCCAAACTATTCGGAATAAAACTGTCCCCGCGAAATGTGGCTCTCTCTCGCAGCTATATTTCCCTTTTTTTTTCAAATCGTTAATACCGCGAGCGGTAAAGAAACTTGCACAATAACGCGGGATCCACATCGCACTCTACTTCCAAGCGTGCGACAAAAGTGCCAAGTAAAATGTTTTACAAATAGCGGTTATATATCACGCAGCTAGATCATATTTTCGTTTCCGCGGATTCTACGCACGTTCGTCGCCACTTAATGCCGCTATATATCGCCGAGTGGAAACTATTCGTACGGAACTGTCTCCGCAGCGTTACACCGTGTCCGCCAATTGTGCCCCGAATTCTCCATGACAAATCCCTCTTCTCCTTCGCCGTAGTGTCGCGGTTTGAGTGACAATAAGAGCGAAACGGGGCTCTGAAGTGCCCTTAAAAAACGCTCGAACATTGACCTACCTACATTTCCGTATAAAAGTGACCATTTGACTTATATGTGCCTCGAAACTGCTTGAAATGTAACGGAGTTTGAAATTGTAGGAGTTCCTTATAAAATTTTTGATTCGAGTTTGAAGAATTTGAAAATTAGCTTCGAAACCACTCCTATTTTGTATATTAGAACACGATAAATATCGTACAGATGTATCAAGCTTCGAAAAAATTTCATCCCCTAAACTTTCCTCAGATGGTGCGTTTCTTGAAATTCTTCGAAGCTGAACAAAGTTTCGAATCTTAAGAGTTTCTTACTAAATTTTTGATTCGAGTTTGAAGAATTTAGCTTCGAAACCATCCCTATTTGTATATTGGAACATAATAAATTTCATACAGATGTATCAAGCTTCGAAAAATCAAGCTAATCCATCAATTTCATCCCCTAAACGTTCCTCAAACGATACGTTCCACGAAACTCATGGAAGCTTTACAAAGTTTTGAATTTCAAGTGTTTGAAGAATTTAAAAATTAGCTTCGAAACAACCCCTATTTGTATACTAGAACACGATAAATTTTGTACAGAAATATCAGGCGAATCCATCAATTTCATCCCCTAAACGTTCCTCAAATGATACGTTCCTCCAAACTCATCGAAACTGCACAAAGTTTCGAATTTCAAGAGTTCCTTACAAAATTTCCGACTCGTGTTCGAAGAATTCAAAAATGATCTTCAAAGCCACCCCTATTTCTATATATTAAAACCCATCGAGCTTCGAAAAACCAAGCGAACCCATCAGTTTCACCCCCTTAAACTCGACTGTATCCACGCAAGGTTCCATCAGAACCCCTCCGCACTGGTTTAATATTTTTTCCCCTCGTCGCGTATTTACTCTCGAACGCGCCACCGCCCCCGCGCGCAATTTATCCCAGCAAGATTCAAAGATTCCACCGGGCTGCACCCGGGGCGCGTTTAATCGCCGACGGTCTCTCCCCAGGGACGTTCCCGATTTTCGGCTCTAATCGATCAGCGAGGCGGTTTTCTTTGGTTGAAAAGGGTTGCTGGAGCCCCGCGAACGGTCGACAAAGGCCGGAGCGCGGAACAATCGAGACTCCTCGAACCGTTCCGCAGCGATCGAGCCGGGCGCGTCGCCCCGGGTGCAACTGTGACCCGACTTCTTGGACATTCACCGACTGCGTTCGCTCGCGCAGACACGCGCGCGAATGTAGGTCGTCCGGAGGCGAGCGAGCGCGCGCGCGTGCAAATACGCGTGGAAGTCAATTTTCCAGAAACCACTTGCACGTCGAGGTAGGCGCGCGCGCGCGCGCGCGTCAATGCGCCGCGCAATAATGCATCGGCTCGGAGGAGCGGAAGTTGATTTTCATCGCGACGTCGCGCGATACGCACCGGCGAGAGACCCACCGAGCAGACTGGGAGGCGTAAAAGTGGCCAAGAACGGGGGATCATTGGTATTGTTCTTTAGAAATGGCCGGGGTAATCGAGGGCGAGGAAAACGAACCGCTCGAAAGCCTTTTGTTGGCGCGGGGGTTCGTTCATATTGTCAACGAGATATCGACGGCGATCGTCGGGTCGAAATGGCGTTTTCTGTCTTCTCCACCTTGCAAACTTACCACTTTGCTTTCGCTGGGGATTCCATAAGTCGCTTGAAACGTTTTTTGTCCGGCAAGATGAGCTGTGAAACGATTGCGTTGCGTTAATTTAGGGTGCAACGTGGCATCGCAACTTTGCATTGTCAGAACGCGTATCTGATTTTATGGATGTTTCGGATAGAATCGCGAGGCTAACGCGTCCTTCGTTCAATTAACAATTGTTCATTCATATTATCAACGAGATATCGACGACGATCGTGGAATTGAAATGGCGTTTTCTGTCTTCTCCACGTTGAAAACTTATCATTTTACTTTCGCCAGGGATTCCAAGGGTCCCTTCAAAAGTTTTTCATCTTGGAAGATGATCATTGAAATGATCGCGTTTCGTTAATTTAGAATGCAACGTCGCATGACAACTTTGCATTGTCAGAACGCTTATCTGCTTTTACGAATGTTTCGCTTAGAATCGCGATGATAACGCATTCTTCATTAAATTAACGAAGGGTGACGTGGACAAGAATCGAGAAGACGCGCGTCCTTGCTGAGCAACGCCATTTTTATACGTTTAATCTCTGTCCTTTGGATGGATCATATTGTGGACGTACAAAACGAGAATCCACTAATTGTACTTATGTCCATGGGAAAATAAGGAAAGTTAGAAGAAGCTGAAGGCACAGCACGAAACTGAGAGACAAAAGACGCGGTGATAATTGCAAAGATAACTCTGAAATTTATTTCTATTGTCTGAAGGTTTGAATCTACCTTTAAGCTCGCTTAAAACGATTTGCTCTATTGTTGGATTTAAAGATTCCGACAGTGCGACGGTTGTAAAGCAAAGAATTTCTTGCGTGGAATTAGAAGAACTGTCTTCGCGTTCAAAATTCGTGGGGGGTCGTAACTCGATTTCGATTGATTGAAATCGTTTCTTTCGCATACAGTCGCCTGTCATTCGCCTTTCCAAGCGAGCACGCCTTGAAATCTGCATCGAATCGAAGCGAGATTCAACGCGGAGGGATTAAAATACGCGAAAGTGTATCGTGCATACATAACCAATGGAATTTTGAAGAGAAAAATCGCTGGACAGGAAGCGCCATGAATATCGAACGGCGCTGGCTTTTGTTTAAATAAAACACAGCGATTAACGACCACCAATTATTTTCTACAATAATCAGTTCGGAGGGATGTTTATAAATCCGTTTGGATTTGTTCCAAATCATTAATACGTAATGGAACAATTTACAAAGGCTGCGAACGCGCCGCTAACCATTTGTACTTCAGCTCCAGAGAGTCTATATTTCAAAGTATTCGTTTGCATCGCAAAGAAACGAGTTCGCGTTTTATCGCACAGTTTTCTGTTTTACTGTGCAGAGTGCTCGGTCATCCGTGATAGATATTTTAAGGAATGATCGCGCGGGATGAAACGAAATTAATTTGAGGAACAATAGAATTGCGTTTAATACATTGTCGGTACGTGGCTTTGTCGTGTTTTTTGAAATAAAAACTTTTTCAATGATTCTTTACGTATGAGTGCACTGAAAGTCCATAGTTTGTTACAATAAGAGTGTCAGCGTCCACTCTTGTAGAATTTTCTCACACGTTGCATTGTATTGTGAATTTTTATTTTTAATGCCCGCATAGTTGATGAATTTTCAAAGTTCTTTTTCTTAAGAATATTGTTTCACACGCAATAGTTATTTTCCTTAGTTGCATTCTAGAATCACCCATCTAAGATATCTTATAAACACCCCATCATTAACTTCAAAGTTTGTCTCGAAGAATCTTTTCTTGCATTTCAATTTTTTTAGAAAACACACTTCTGCTTGAACAAACACAAGTGTACAATAAATGTTCCCAAAATACCATTACATTTTACAATGTTGAATACACTTACAGTGTCGATGGCACAGGAACGTACAATTTTTGACGTTATATCGCAAAACATGTATCCAGTAAAATATTGATTTGCTTAAAGAAAGCAATTCCATTTCGAAATTCATGCGTGTGTGTCGTGTATCGCGTGGAAAAGCGTGAATCGAACGCGTGTACAGAATTACTGTTATAAGTGGATCCGGCCGTAAACATTCGCATAGTTCGCGGTGCAATTTATCGGGACGGTGGTGCAACGTAGCGAAATCGTTAATCGGCCCGACTCCTGACCGTATGAATTTTCAAATAACAACGTCCCGGTAGAATCCAGCCGACTCTGTTTATGCGCGTATCCACCAGCAATTGCGCCGTTTGCGTTGCGTGTATCTATGGTCGCAATCAGACGGCGGACAGATATATTTCTGATGCATGAAACGCGTGGCCTGGTTAGCTTCTGCGACGGGGAAAAGCAATCGAGGACATTTTTCAAAACCTGCTCGACGGCCCACCTGTATTCTTGGTTTTACGCTAAATTCGAAGCGAACGCAGGATGGCGTTGGTTGTATGGATTTGTAGTTACCATTGCTGAGAAGCTTTGGGGTGCATTGGATTTTATCAGCCACGCGTCAGTTCGTTATTGCGAAAAGTATTGGGGTTGGTACGACTGACGTTTGCAAAGAGTTAACGAGGGTTTTGTATTTTGTACTTTGTGGATTCTTGAATCGTGTTTGGAAATATTATTTTTAGGGGTGGTATTTAGTGTCAGAGACATCTAATGTTAAAGGCACCCAATGTTAGAGGCACCCAATGTTAGAGACATCCAATGTTAGAGACACCCAGTGCTAAAAGCACCCAATGTTAGAGGCATCCTATGTTAGAAGCACCCAATGTTAAAGGCACCCAATGTTAGAGACACCCAGGGCTAAAAGCACCCAATGTTAGAAACACTCAATGTTAAAGGCACCCAATGTTAGAGACACCCAGGGCTAAAAGCACCCAATGTTAGAAACACTCAATGTTAGAGGCACCCAATGTTAGAGATACTCAATGTTAGAGGCATCCAATGTTAGAGGTACCCAATGTTAGAGATACTCAATGTTAGAGGCACCCAATGTTAGAGGCACCCAATGTTAGAGGCACCCAACATATGGGCACCAAATTTTCACATATGTGTTTTATTCAGCATCCAATTTACTCTCACGAAAAAGAGATCGTTTCTCACGCAGATATCTGAATTACGATTCATTTCCAACCCCGGCTTCAAACTTGCAACTAAGAGATTCGAATTTCCGCAATATCGGAGAACTTGGAGCCACCGCGAGATTCAGATCGAACCATCCATCAATCGAAACGTGCAATCCTTCGGCCCCGATTCCGGCCTAAGTGCTGGCCTCTAAGTTACGACTAAGCGATCGAAATTTTCGCCATATTGAAAAACTTGGACCCGCCAGGTACGAAATTGCGATCCTGGCATCCATCAATAGGGATGCGCGGTCCTTGGTCCGCGCACAACCCATCGGTAACTTTCTCGACGTCCCACTTCACGCTGCGAAGGGTGGTAACAAACGAGCAGGAAAAAACAAAGTTGCGCGGAATCAAAGCGATGGCGGAGCGGAAGTTCCTCTTGTAAGTACGTCGCGTAAGAGCGAGCGCTGCCGCGAACTTCCTCCTTTCGACCACTTGCGTTTCGCCGGCACCTTTTTTCGTTCATCCCCGCTATAGCCGCGCGGACAATTGGGTTGCGAACTTCGCCAGGCTGCAGGGAAACGTTGCGCGTCGCTGGTTTGGAATGCACGGATCGAACAAAGGGATCTCACGGTTCCGTCTGCGTTTTTGTAGAATGCACGTTGGTTGAACGTTCTTTGAAGTAATGACCATTTTTTAATTTCGTATAATATTGTTATGGGCACAGAGAACATGTGGAATTGTGGTCAATTAGTATTAGTGAAGAAACAGTTATTGGTCGTGATAGAGCAGACGTCTCACCAATTATTACGTTAGTTGTTGGATTACTTCAACAAGTCAACGTGAAAGCAAAAATGAATCCTCTGTTAGGAAATAGAATCTTGTAAATAAACAAGAGATCTATCGGTTCGAGTGGGCCCCCAATTGTTTACATCTAAGGATCTGCAAGAAAAACACGTGCAGACTTTGTGACGTCATTTTTTCTTTAAGTGGGAGGACTCTAGATTTTCCTTCGAGTGTCCTCGAAGGACTTTTGGTGTAGCTTTCGTGGCATACGGACGTTCTTTCTAGCCTTCGAATAAAGTCAAGTATAAAAGGTATAATAGTCAATTTTCATTTTCTTTTGTTCGTATGAATTACGTTAGATTAGTTGTTTAAAAATGTAAAAGTCAAAATTTCCGATCGGTAGTTGTTGGTTCAGTGCCAGGTAGTTATACAACGAAGCAATCAATGTTTGAAAACTAAGTTCGTTTAAATGGCCGATTTAATTATTGATTCGCGCCGGGCAGTGCACTATAAATTGACAGAGCAGCAACTCAAACGTAAGTAATTCGATCCTGTTTAGGATTGACACCCCAATAAATAGTTTCTAAAGCAATTTACCCGTGCAAATTCGATCGCATTCGTTAGAACAGATGCTAATGGAATTATCGAACTGCTCGTTTTTACGACCTTTGATCTCGAACAATTGATCATTGTTATTTCTGTGAAGCAAGTTATGAATGCCATACACGCATATATTTTTATTTACGTGCACGATGACGATAAGAAATTGTCACTTATACAATATCTCTTTTATCGGAACAAACGTTCTCTAATATAAAGAGAATAATGAAGTTTTCAATGCAGTCGATCGACCAAACGCAACTATTATCGAAAATACTCGCATACAGTACAATAGTTCGAGGAAACTTCACTTTTCCACGGGGCGAGATAGCTCGTTAGCCGCATCGACGAGCTCGCCACGAGCTTTACTGGCCGTCGATGCAAATCGAGCGTGCATTTTAATCAAATGGGAAACGTCGTAAAATTAGTGGCTACTGAAACGGGGAAACAATATCTTCGGAATTACTTTCCCAATATTTAGCGTCGTTCGAGGAACACCGCGTTCGAAAGGGTTAAATCGTTAAGCCGGCCAAGGGAATGTAATTATCGGATTTTTTCAATTGCATTCATCTTGATAGTCGACCACAGGTTAATCCATAAACGTTTTGAGCGAGAATACGATCGCTGATAGTTTTATTGATAATTCAAACCATTTCGTTTGCGTGTAGCATAATGGATTCGCTCTCTAGACCTATAATTATGTACAAACATATGGCAGAGTTCGCACAGGTGCTTGGGATGCTAACGATTGTCGGTAAATTACTCTAAATTACTTATTGTTAGTTATCGATGTATTGGTAATGCCGTTAAAAGTCGATAAGGTGAACTGAAGCGGTTACTTTAGAATAAGACAACGTTCCTTAGCAATCTTGTTATGTATGAATATTATTTACTAAAAAAATACTACAAATATTTACTACATATTTCTTAGAATAAAGTGATTCTGTCATTAAAAAATATTGACAATTGGTACAGTTCGTTCTTTCATTAATTATATATATTTTCGTTACCAGAAATGCATACTCAGCTCTTTTTCGTAAATAATAAAAAGAGAAATTGTCAATATAGATTTAGTATACACATAGATGTTTCTAGTTTCTAGTTTTATTGACCACAAACATGCTAGTAAGTAATTCAAACGTGTCGTTCTGACAGCCTTGCAATGAGAAACGATGGCAGTAGATTCAGCCAGTTCCAGTCAGACAGCCGCGTCGTTTCCTTCACAATAGAAACTATATTGTACAGTCAGAATCAGTTTTTTCGTGTATGCTTTTTAGAAAACTTTGCTAGAAATCAGTGAATTTTGATTCAAGCAAGTAAATTTCAAATAAAAATTTACTGCTTAAATAACAGATTTTAAAAAATACAAAGCGTATTTTTCTCAGCGCGTTCAAAAATGTTTAAATTCATATGCGAGGTTGTTTTCGTCTGTTTTCAATAATAGAAACGTTCCATGAAAAATTTATTTTGATGTTCCTTTACTATCAATATGGATCGAAGACAACACTATTGTTAGTTGTTCCAACGCGAGCAATGGTCGCGAAGTGTTCTCTGTTCGCTGGTCCACGGTGGCCGATCTATTTCCCTGAAAAAGTACGGAACTGGTGAATTCTAATCAATTGATGCATCGGCCCACGAGCGAACTAAAAGCAATTTGGTACTTGGAACGGAGTTGGCCGAGTCAGGGAGCCTGTTTCTTCTCTTGCTCGCTTCTCGAGCAACAATTAAAGTTTCCGACCCCTTATTTCGATCTGGATTGCTGGAAAAAGTTGCGAATACTTGGTAAACTTGATTCTCGCTCTCCTTCGAATGTTATACGCGTAAATTACCGCCGGCTTGAAGGTAATTCGATCCGGAAGGTGGTAATGGAATTAAGGGTTGGAGAAAATTTCCAGTGATAGGTACTCTGTGCTGTTTAAGAGGATTTAAAATGTATTCTGCTGTGCGATTTTCAGTGTCATTTCAATTTTTGATCTTGATAGGTGTGAACGTTTATAATTGCAAATCTTCTAATTGTAATTGTGAATATTCTTGAATATTGATTATGTGTACTTTCTTCAATTATAAAAGTTAAATTTAAACTTCTTAATTGCTACATAACTAATATAGGAAATTAGACAGATAATTCTTTTTAGTTTGAAGAATAACTACGCTAAGAGCTAGCTTTTACGAGAGCCACACACTCACTGAGGCCACACCTATGTTATATGCTATAGTTAATTTCCAGTGATAGGTACTCTGTGCTGTTTAAGAGGATTTAAAATGTATTCTGTTGTGCGATTTTCAGTGTCATTTCAATTTTTGATCTTGATAGGTGTGAACGTTTATAATTGTAAATGTTGATTATTATTTTAGTTGAATATGTGTACTTTCTTCAATTATAAAAGGTAAATTTAAACTTTTCAATTCATACATAACTAATATAGGAAATTAGGCAGATAATTCTTTTTAGTTTGAAGGATAACTACGCAAAGGGTTAATATAAGAGCTAGCTTTTACGAAAGCCGTACAAGAAACTCACTGAGGTCACACCTATGTTATATACTATAGTTAATTCTGCAAGGTATTGTTCCAAAACTTGCCTGATGTTAATAATAATCAGAAGAGTTAAATGGAGTTCAGTAGTACGAAACATTTAGCTGAAGAATACACGAAAAGCACGAGATTCATCGGCAGGTACGTGCAATTAAGAAAATGATTAAAGTGTCAGCAAGAACTAATAAACTCCGAGACAACCAACATCTGGCGCTCGAGTAATCGGTATATGACAAATACAGGCTGAAGACGTATTTGTCTTATTGCATCCTCTGCTTCAACTTGCCTCTAGGCACTTGAGTTATTAAAAACGAAATGTAATTATGCTTCTAAATTGCATTAACTTGTTCTCCATTACCAGTACGATACGAAGAAGCATCGGATAATTTATTTATATAATTCATATCTCCTCAACTTTCATCCTTTCACAGATATCTTGAATTTACGCTTTTGTATAAGCTTATTTATTGTATTCTTTTTAAATATTCTTGCAGATATTTCAATCATTGCGACAATTGTTAAAGAGACGCGGAATTTTAATGTTCTCAATAAGAAATAATAAAAATTGTTTAAAACGATCGAAATGGCAAGTCAATCGAAACTAAAGTTTAACACACATACCTGCTGGTAGACAATACACATTAATAATATCCCTGAGCTTCGACGAACCTATTTGCTCCCTCGATTCACCCGCTATCCGCTTAATATAGTGGAGGCTTCGTTATAGAGTTGCGCTAAGCTACCTTAAGCTGGCCGAGTACGCACACTTGCAGACACGATCGTCGACTTAATACAATGAATGTTTGCTTAGACCCCTCGTGCCTTCTGGCCGCGGCCCGTCGATGGGCCCAATAAATTTCCACTGTCCGTACCTGTAAATCCATCGCGCGCATATCGATGAAAGGCTGCCGCGTCAGCTACGATCGACTCGCATATTCAAATTTGCGCGTCGATACAAGTATTTCCATGTTCATTCGACGGATAATCAGATCGTAAATCAGGCAATGACCGCAACGGGGCCATCGATACTATCCAGCAGCTTGAAATGTCCGAGAAATGTCGAAGAGAATGTACTTCTTGAAGTCTTTAACCTGATCATTGATGGAGTCGATCCAAGTTAAGCGAAAGTCGATAATTTTATAAATTATAATTACAAGTATTTTCGTTGTCTATTCAGTGGATGATTGGAGATCAAACCACAACGGGGCCATCAGTACCATAGACCAGCTCGAGATGTCCAAGAAATGTCGAAGTGTCCTCGCGACGACGTCATCGCGATTTTTTTTAAATTACAATTACAAGTGTTTCCGTGTTTATTCAATGGATAATCAGATCGTGAATCAAACAATAACCAAACAACAACGAGGTCATTGATACCATAGAACAGCTCGAAATGTCGAAGCGTCCTCGCGGTTACTTCTTCCTCCAAGTCTTTAATCAGACCATTGATGGAGTCGATCCAAGTTAAGCGAAAGTCGATAATTTTATAAATTACAATTACAAGTATTACCGTGTTCATTTGATGGATGATCAGATCGTAAATTAGACAATAACCACGACGAGGCCATCGATACCATAGAACAGCTCGAAATGTCGAAGCGTCCTCGCGGTTACTCCTTTCTTGAAGTCTTTAACCTAATCATTGATGGAGTCGATCCAAGTTAAGCGAAACTCGATAATTTTATAAATTACAATTACAAGTGTTCCCGTGTTTATCCAATGAATAATCAGATCGTGAATCAAACAATAACCACAACGAGGCCATCGATACCATCGAATAGCTCGAAATGTCCAAGAAATGTCGAAGAGAATGTACTTCTTGAAGTCTTTAACCTGATCATTGATGGAGTCGATCCAAGTTAAGCGAAAGTCGATAATTTTATAAATTACAATTACAAGTATTTCCGTGTTCATTCGACGGATAATCGGATCGTAAATCAGACAGTAACCGCAACGGGGCCATCAATAGCATCGAGCAGCTCGAAATGTCCGTGAGACGTCGAAGCGTCCTCGCGGTTACTTCTTCCTCGAAGTCTTTAACCCGACCGTCGATGGAGCCGATCCGAGTTAAGCGAAAGTCGATAATTTTATAAATTGGGGAAAGCTGACGGATCCGGGAGGCATTGTGCTCTAATTCGAGCCGGGTGTTGAGGGGTCGTGGAGTGACGCCCGAGACGGGACACCCCTCGACGTCTGAGGGCGGACGTCAGTCCCGCCGTTGGCGTAAATCAGCCGTGAAAAGATCTGCTGCGGTGGCTGGAAATAATATCTCCTACGTGTCGCTTCTTTATCGAAAGAAAGGGGCCACTCGAGCACGGGATTCCACACCCCCGTCGAGCTCTTTTTACTTCTCTGACTGACAATAACGCGCGCCCCGATCCGTCGTCGTTCTTCTGACGTCCGAGCGAGATTATCGCGCGTACTTTATCAGGGTGGACGCGGAGAATGGACCGTGAGGATATATTGTCGTGTATACCGTCTAGGGGAAGTCGTTTCGTTCTGTCGTTTTGCGATTTTAATCTGTTCGCTCGCGATTGTTTTTTCTTTTTTTGAGAAGTGGGTGAAATGTATTTTGTTGTAAGGGGGAGATCGTATGGGGTGAGTGATCTTTTTGCTAACTTTTGCGTTCGTGGACGTCTAGAGGAAGTCGTTCTATTCTGTCGTTTTGTGATTTTAATCTGTTCGGCGAACTGTAGTGGGCGAAGTGTACTTTGTTGTAAGGAACAGATCGCATGGGATGAGTAATCTTTTTGCATGAGAGGAGGATGAAAGATGTGCGAAGATTAATTTTAATTTCGCGTAAGTGGGGTCGTATATTCTTAAATTTCAATATTTGATGCGTCATTCTTTTTCTTCGACTATCCAGCGATACATCGCGTGGAAGTCTAGCGAGAATAAATATTATAATACGATACAATATTTAAACATAGTTCGAGCATAGTATATTCATGCGGTCAGAATGTTTTCAGTACGAACCTGTTCTCTGCTATGACTGGTACAGTTGTATAGATATAAAATAATAAAGCTTATTAAATGCAGCACGATACAATACAAATAAACGTAAAAAGCAGGATAAAATAATAATAGCATATAATAAGCTGGAATGTTTGTTGCAACAAATTTAAACGAGAAACGTAGATATAATACATACACGTGCAGTGCAATAAAGCAACCGAAAAATATTGATGAGAAATAAAACCGTGAATTTTTCAAAAAGTGGACGTACGATATATTTGCTCGAAACTATTCATATGAAAAATACATGGCATCTGCTGTGTGTATAAACGAGAGAAAGGGAGAGAAAATTGTATTTTCGATTAGCATCGTTTCAAATTTTATTAGAATTCCATAATTTTTCGTTATTTTTCGAAATACTGAGTTGTTAATAAAAAAAATAAGATATACGTGTATCAAATTTTCTAAGAATATATTCTAAACAGTGCACTTTTCTAAAAATATATTTTAAATGGTATAATTTCGATACTCGTTCGTAATATCTTTAATTAAAGTTTCATTGGCGAATTATTAAGTTCATTATTAATTATTTATATAGAAGAATGCATGGAAGCTCCATAAATATAACTAATATAATTCTTATACGTAGAGAGCTCTTATATATATTCACTTTTGATAAACTATTCTACACCGGAGTTCCTAGCACGTCCAACTTCCTTTCACGTTTCCTAACAAACGGCTCTTTGAATTCTCATCCATGCACTTCGCAAAACTTTCGTACGATCCGCAGTTTTTAAAGAACCAACACACATCCCTGCAGTTCGCCCACATTTTCCGGGCATTGACTATATTTCCAACTTCAGAATTTGCAAACGAGCACGATTAGGTATAACCTCATGCCTGGCACGCGAAATACACGCAACATCGTTTCGATTGATTAATTTTCATTTAGGAATTTTCGCGTTGACCACAAAAAAAACTGCGTCTCGCAGTCATTCGAAATTAGAAATTTGAAGTGTGGCGTAAACCTGTTAAACGTGGAATTTATTTTATTTATTTCATTACGTTCCTATAAAAATTATGTAATATTACAGATCGTTATCGTTGAACCGTGGATGTTTATAAAAATATGCGTTTTATTATTGCAGCTAAATATACGGGAAATCCCTTCAAATATTTGTAGCCTGCTTTTTATTTCTCGCGTTTTATGCATTTGCGCGTATTATGCGAGCTTTTTCGCGCATTTAAATTTCTCATAAATGCGTACAGGTCCGCAGTCTAGGTAATTATTATTTCAGAAGAACGTTGCGAATATTGTGTTTGGCGAAAGCGTTCGCCGATCTCGGCAGCGGGAACAGCAAAAATTTTCTATAAATAAAACCTCGAATATAACGTTGTCAGATTCGTATGACGTGGGCACAATACAGAGGCGTTCCCATTGGGCAGAACGCTCACCATGTTTCAATATTCCATGGATATTGCGATTTGAAGATGCAATCACCGTTCTCGATGGTTTACGTCGCCTAAATTTTTAATCGAAGTAATTCGACGTGACATTTTTTCGAAAAATTTCTTCGTCTGTGCTGTGATTTTAGTTACAATTAAATCGTTGTAGGGGGACTCTGAGGGGACATCAGTATTGATTAATGGTCGCGGAGGTTGAACTTATTCCATTGCTGTTTTTTGAGGAATGCGTGTTTCTCTAAAGTTTTTTATCGAAATGGAAATTTTCTATTGCTGGAAGATGTTAGCAATAGAAATTATTGCTAAAATATAGCTAAAATATTGCTACTTTGCTAACACCCAAGAGTGAGCCGACTGCAAAGACATAATGCTTAAAATCACTTCTCAGAAAGCACAAAGTCAAACTGCATCGCACCCGCAGTTGTATCCACTGTTGCAACCGACACGAGAACGGAAAAACCGACCCTTCCAACCGGAAACGTTACGACTCGTCCCAATTGTGGAGCCATGCCTGCATATTTCATTGTAATGCGCAAACAAACGTTGTTCATACAACGATAACGCGGGTGCACACGTTCGCCAGGCACGATGCGCATCGTGTCACTGCCTATTATTCACTGGATCTAATGCGTTTCCAAATAGAACCGCGACTCGCGCCAGGCCCCGCTTATCGGCGGCATCCCAGCCGATAATTTGATTGTTATTGTGCGACGTTAAAAGTGCCGTCGACGGTATCGTGCTCATTAACGAGCGCGCCGACCCCGTCGGAAATTGATGACGCCACGTCGACCGCACTCGAAAGATTAATTACGCGCGCGTACTTTTCGTTATCGACCGTCTCGTCGATAAGTCATCCGCCTTCCTGCCGTTTTTCGTCGATCGGAATTAGTCATAGCCGGTTTCTTGCTCGATTCTTGGTCGAAGAACCGGGAAACGAACCCCGTTTCGGTGCCCAGTGGCGAACGGAGGTCGCTGCGGTCTCGATTCGTTCGACATCCGCCACTAGAGGGACAGCAACGCTCGCCATTTCCCGCGAGCACTCGTTTCCGTCTCGATTTCTATGCAATGGTATTTCCGAGCTGTTTTTAACATCCCCGCGTCTGAGGCAAATGGACATCGCAAATGGATGCGAAGTAGACAGAACCATAAACAAATGGTAATGCATAAAAAAGGAAAAAGGAAAATGAGAGTCTAAGTTAGGGTCTGCCTCTAACTAGGTAGTCTTACTGATGAGTCCATTAATAGGTCCAGGACAAAACGTTCTTTCTTCTTCCCTTTTCTTTCTATCCCTTCTCTAGTCACGCTCGCAGCTACCTGAAGCAACGCGTTTCAAAACTAAAAACAGCCAAAAACGGCTTTTCACTCCGCCATTTTGGTAGCTTTACTGATGAATCGACCAGCAGGCCCAGAACGAAAGGTTCTTCCTTCTCTTTTCTTCCTATCCCTTCCCTAGCCACACTCACAGTGACTTGAAACAGCGTGCTTCAAAACTAAAAACATCCAAAAAGGGTTTCTCACTCCGCCATTTTGGTAGCTTTACTGATGAGTCGACTTACTGATGAGCAGGCCCAGAACGAAACGTTCTTCCCACCCATTTCTTCCTATCCCTTCTCTAGTCACGTTCGCAGCGACTTGAAACAGCGTGCTTCAGAGCTAAAAACATCCAAAAAGGGTTTTTCACTCCGCCATTTTGATAGCTTTACTGATGAATCGACTAGCAGGCCCAGAACGAAAGGTTCTTCCTTCTCTTTTCTTCCTATCCCTTCCCTAACCACACTCACAGTGACTTGAAACAGCGTGCTTCAGAACTAAAAACATCCAAAAAGATTTTCTCACTCCGCCATTTTGGTAGCTTTACTGATGAGTCGACTAGCAGGCCCAGAACGAAAGGTTCTTCCTTCTCTTTTCTTCCTATCCCTTCTCTAGTCACGCTCGCAGCGACCTGAAGCAACGCGTTTCATCTTCGAACCCGCGGCGAAACGCCTCAAACGGAACCATTTTGTCGGTGGACGGCAGTGCGAGTGCAACGCGAGGGTTTAGTTTAGGGAAATCTGTGCGGGACCGTGAAAGGGGTATCTGGTTTGGAAATTTACCACGCGCTTCATGGTCCTTGCCACTTAGCTCGATTGCGACGCTTTAATTGAACGCCGCCATTTTGGAGCGTATGAATTTATCGTAGCTTGTGTTCGATATATAAAGGGTGAGTCGTAGAATGGGAATGGAGTCTTCTGTATTCGTAATCACTGATTTTTATGCGACTTTGGTCATTTTTTTGTTGACTGACATTTGTATTGAAGGGGTTGAAGTCACTCTGATAGTTGAGGGTGGTATTTTAATCTATTTTTTGAGCTAGTTTTGAGATTGAGATTTGTGGGATTTTGAGAGCATAAAAAGTAGGTATTGCATACAAAATAGTGTAAGGAAATGTATTAAAAGGTGTGCACTCGAGAAAATTGAACTCTATGACAGTGTGTTTTTATAGAAAGCATTGAGAATGATTCTGTGCCATAAGATTCGACGCACAGTCATATACAATACATAAATGTACAGATTATGTCAATTTTTTTCGCATTATATGTCTTTTGTGGTACGCATTTTCTGTTTAGCTTGGTAAAACGTGGTTTAAGAAGCGCGTTATGGAAGCATAAAGCTAGCTTTACAAGCAATATACCAGTAATCTGCCTTTCTTAACTTGCTTCGAACTTTCATGCCGAATAGTAAAACTTCTATTTGTTTATAACTGAAGTTGAGGTATAAATAGAATGCGTTGTATTATTATTATTAATGGACATTTATAGGGTTCGCATATTTGAATAAAAAATATGTAATTTTTTTAATATAAAAGATTATCGATATCAGACACATTTTTGGCACATATTGCACAAAAGATATAAAATATCGTAGGTTAATAAACAGAGCCATTGGTAACGTAATTATCGGCTCAGCTTTTCGCAGATACAACCGACAGAAATTATCGGATCATCGGATTATCAGATGAAAAAGAATTACGAGTTCGAGTGATTAAATCGTTAACCCAGCCTGCATTTAATTACATTTCGTTGCAATATATGTATATATAAAGAGTAATTCTGTAATTGAATCAAACATATGTGTACACAGGTATCATTCGAATTAATTGCATAAAATGGAACAAATCGTTTAACATTTTATCATAGACGATTCAATGCAGTGGCTAATTCACAATTAGTCGATTTAATTGTGCCTCAAGAATGACAGCGTTGTTTACGTTTCTGTTCGCTTTACCTTGTATATTATGTAATTTAAAAATATAATTCTGCATTAAATTCTATTTTTTAACTTACTAAAAGCTTACATCGTATTCAAGATAAAAGAAAAACGCAATTTCAAACGCAAAGTAAGATAACACTTGCAAAAAGCATCAGTTTTCATCCCTTAACGAAGATTCTCATTATTTACTTTAATTAGAGACCTGAAGCGGCACAAAGAAACAGCGAAAGATTATTCAAAGAACCGATTCGAAACGCACGGTGTTTACAAGTCCTGTTTTCCTTCGCTGGATGTTTGCATAAACGAAACAGGGACTGTCGAATCCCTCGTTCTTTTTGCGATCGCAGTTTATCAAGAATTGTTGAAAGAATTAGATGAATGGCCGGTAGCGTGCAAGAAATCTGAATTCCTCGGCCAGCAGCGGTTGCTCCCGGCTTCCTCGATCGCTCGTCCATCATGTATTTTTATCTTTCGTCGTGGAAAAATCGATTCGCTGGTTGTTCTCCTTCGTATTACGCAGCGTTATCTTAAACTCGCCCTCGCAGATAGCTCGGAACGAAGCCATTCTCTGGCCACGTTCCTCATTGCTGCGCTCGATTTTCAAACAAACCTCGTTCCAGGACTCGTTACTTTCGACGAAGGCCATTGACAGGGTGCTTTTACAGCGTCGAGAAATCACTTACCCCTAACGTCACTTTTTTCAGTCACAACACGCCATTGCAAGCAATTTGAAACATGTGATTCGTATCATTTGATTCGTGCTAAATACAACAATTTTGCATCACGTTCCTCATTGCTGCGCTCGATTTTCAAACAAACCTACTTTCGACGAAGGCCACTGACAGGGTGCTTTTGCAGCGTCGAGAAATCACTTACCCCTAACGTCACTTTTTTCAGTCACAACACGCCATCGCAAGCAATTTGAAACATGTGATTCGTATCATTTGATTCGTGCTAAATACAACAATTTTGCATCGCGTTCCTCATTGCTGCGCTCGATTTTCAAACAAACCTACTTTCGACGAAGGCCATTGGCAGGGTGCTTTTACAGCGTCGAGGAATCACTTACCCCTAACGTCACTTTTTTCAGTCACAACACGCCATCGCAAGCAATTTGAAACATGTGATTCGTATCATTTGAATCGTGCTAAATACAACAATTTTGCATCGCATCCCTCATTGCTGCGCTCGATTTTCAAACAAACCTACTTTCGACGAAGGCCATTGACAGGGTGCTTTTGCAGCGTCGAGGAATCACTTACCCCTAACGTCACTTTTTTCAGTCACAACACGCCATTGCAAGCAATTTGAAACATGTGATTCGTATCATTTGAATCGTGCTAAATACAACAATTTTGCATCGCATCCCTCATTGCTGCGCTCGATTTTCAAACAAACCTACTTTCGACGAAGGCCATTGACAGGGTGCTTTTGCAGCGTCGAGGAATCACTTACCCCTAACGTCACTTTTTTCAGTCACAACACGCCATTGCAAGCAATTTGAAACATGTGATTCGTATCATTTGAATCGTGCTAAACACAACAATTTTGCATCGCAATAAAAATAAATGAAAACGATTCGTACGTTACTTTCCTAAAAAAAAAAGTGAACGTTATTTTAATATATCAATGCGAAATCGTCGAATAAATTCGTTCAAGCGAGCGCATTGTAATAACGTATGACAAATGCCCGAGAATTTCGCCACCCCGCCACTTTCACATGTTATTTTCGAAACGCTGGGATAACCGCGGCCAAACTCGTGGCACAAAGACCACGATTATTCGAATACACGGGTCCCGTAACTATTACATCGTTCATCAGTGGAAATTACGTCCTCCTACGAGCGCTGTTTCAGGGCGCGACGCAATTTAACGCCGCGAACCCGTCCCCTTCGTTGCCACACGCGTTTGTACCCGCGTCGTTCATTTCGAACGATCAACAGTACGCAGCCGGCTAACAAAACCGGGTCAGTTTTTATCGATGCTGAAACAATGATTCATCGACGCGGCCGCCATTACCAGAGCCGCCGCGATCATATGCGTTTTAATATTCACGCGCGCGGTTATTAACGTTTGTCCGGCTGGTATAATTCAAATTACATCCGCGAGTGTACTTTTGTCGCGATAAACGCGACTCGTTGATAAAGCTTGATTTATTCCGCCGCTCGTCGAGCTCGGAAATCATGCCAGCGCGTTCGCGGAGGATCGTTTCGGGGGTTGCAAGTCGAACGAGTTCCCCTCGATCCGTTTCTCGACTGATTGTCGAAACTCGAAAGGGTTGATGAAACCCCTGAACCCAAATTTCTCCTCTCGAGGCTATCCTGTATCTTCAGTTGATTACGCGCTAACATCCAACGAAAGCATCGCAAACATCGGCTACGCGGGGCTCCGATCGGTAATTTAAAAGGCATCAATTCCGTGCCGGGCTACGAAATTCATTAATTAGCGCTAACGAGGGCCGGCGCGAACGTTCGCTCCGAGGGGAGCATTCGACGAATACGTCTAATAGTCGGCGGGTGATCCAATAACCGTAAAGTTCTCGCTGCACTCTGTGGAATTAGAAAGCGTCGGAGCAGGTCCGCGGATAAGTACAAGAGAGTTCCCGCGTTAAAGACCAGTCGACGTTGCTGATGCAGCTTGCAAGGGTGCGCGGAGGGGTGAATTCAGCTGTATATCTGCCTTGATACGCGTTGCTTAACGTCTGCGTTAACTTTGCGATCGAATTCGAACATTTTATTCCGGTAAACGAAGTGTTGATAAAAGCATCAAGCATTTTGTGGTGAAATAACTGTAAACTAGGATAAAATAATACAGAGAGGATCTAAGTTATCAAAAAGAAGAGAAAATAATAAAATTGAATGCGCTGGACTTACGATGTCTTCTTAGAAGGGACATCCAAGTGCAAAGGGTTGAAAGACAAATGGCAGAAACGAGCGAAGATTGCTCTTCAGTGAGAATAATTTAGATTTTTATTGTAATTGAGACGCGATCTAAAAAAATAAGCAAGCGACGTCGAATCGATGGGTAACTGATAAATTCGTCGTTTTTGTTTGAAAAGAAAATTACATCGCGACGAGCAACCCCAGCGTTTGCTCGACACGATCGTATCGAAGAACAGGAAGTTTGTTTTTAATCATAACACGCGAGTAATTATCCAACGAATTAGTCCGTGGCGCTCTTAAGTTACGCGCGGTATAATTCCATCGCGATGGATTACGCGTGAAATTTCTAGGCTGTTTATTTAGGTCTGACGGGAGTAGACGGGGTGCTGCAATATTTATTAAAGGACGATGCCTCGTCGTCGCACAATCCATTAAAATGTTACGCGTTCATTCGTGTTAACGAACGCGTGAGCACCAGCTGTTCGACGTGTTGGAACGCCAGTAACAAACGTCGACAACGAATTTTACTGTAGCAATCAAATGAATTTCAATTGGAGTATCTTGAACCTCAATAAATCTTCAATTCAAATTATATTCTATACTCAAATATTCAGTAATCGTCGATCATCAATCACCATCACAACTATTATTATTATACGTACAAGTTTCATTCGAATTCCGTGTGAACAAAAGAAGTAACGAAACCAGATTCAGGCTTGTAGGCACTTTATTTCGTATAGCACGCATGTTCAGAGCGACAATTAGTCCAGCATCCTCGCAAAAAAGTTAAAGGCACCTCGCGAATTACACGAAGTGTTGATGCTGTTGAAAGGGAAAAAAGAGAGACACAAAAAAGACACGTGTTTCGTTCGATTCGCGTCAGAGTTTCTCTCGTCGATCAGCGTAAGCCCGTGGAAAAACATTGGCCTACATTTCGCCCGTGAGCATTGCGGGCGAACGGCAGCAACTGACGAGGACTGATGATAGGTCTGAAAATTTCAGGATAGCGTTAACGACTACTAGTACTCCTTGGGCTCGCCGCTTCCGTTCATCCTGAAAATTTTAAGAGCTCGATAACGAGGTGACTTGACCTCGCCCCGATCCTCGCTCGCCCCGCGATCTTCTTTCCGTGACCTGGCTCGGTTCAACGCGAATGTGTATTTCGAATCCACGGACTTCGCAGCCAACGCGCGATCCTCCGCGAGCATTTTCCTTCGCCAGCCACGAAGCGCGCGAAGATCATCGAAATAAAGGACAGTAAGCTTCGAAATAAAGAGCAGCGCTTGCGAAATTTTGGATACCCCAAGCAGACTTTAATAAAAATTAATAAAAAAGGAAAACAATGCGACGTATAATTGTTTTTAACTCTCTGCACTCGACGCCTTCTCGGAGGACAGCAAAATTATTTCTACCAGTTCCTAGAAATCTTCAGGGAAACGCATTTCTCAACAAATTGCGATGGAATAATTAAATCCATCCAATAAAATGCATGCTATTGGAAATGGGTGCATGAGATAAAATTATAAGATTTTTATAAGGTAAATTAGAGGGTTATATGAGAAGTGAGGACGTTTGGCAGAAAATCTGGTGTCTTTTTGCTTAAAAGAAAATGACGCAAAGTCTGCACGTGTTCTTTTTTGAGGTTCTTAGGTATAAACAGTTGTGGTCTCGCTCAAACTGATAGGTTTCCTTCACTGTTAATATATAGGATTCTATTTCTTAACACATGCATATGTATACAGTGGACTCTCGTATAACGCGACGAAAACTTGGCAACTAATATTGCAGGATGCGATGAGTAATGAAGGAATGACTGTTTGAGATCGTATAAATCGATCTTCTACTACACGCATTCCGCGTTGTACAGAAGTCTACACAGAATTAAAGGATTAACCCTTTGCACTCGCCTCTGAAGAAATTAATCACGAAAGTTAAAAACTTATTCCATCGCAATTTTTTGAAAAACGCCTGTTTCTCCAAAGTTTCCTATCGAAAAGGAAATTTTCTGTTGTTGGAAAATAGTTTGCTAATTGTTTCTGTTGCCAACTTTCACTAGTAATAAAAGATTTCTGGGAAAGCGTCGACTGCAAAGGAACTTCTTTTCGACTACTAAAAGACAAAAAGACATACTACAACATAGTATATAAAATAATAAAATTTCGCAGTTTAAGCGTACTTTCTTACACAATTCCTGCACGATCCACGATTCAAGTGACTCGACGGCGTTTGGTTCCTCAGCAGAGCAGAGTGGAGGACAGCTGGCTCCGCTAATCGGTTGAATTCGCGCGACAAATCGATCGATCGCATCGGAACACGCGCGATTGACGGATATCCTGGTCGCGAAGGCACTTGGGAATCACTTCGTAGCGGACGTAACAAGGGTGACGTTGGTCCAGCGACCTGCATGTACACGATCGGTCGAAACTTTGGGCTCCGTGACACGTGCACACGGACAGGGACGCACACGCGACCCAAAAGTCTCGAGGGCAATTCGCTGTTTTGCGCCCGACCCACGCGCGTAATAATAAACGTGGAGCGGCGCTCGAAGCAGAGGGCAAAACACGTCCCTTTGACCCGCGCGCTCGCCTCGAATACGCGGGACTGTTTTAAACTTTGATTGATTAGCATAAGATGATTTGTAAAAGTTAGGGTGGTCCTCTCTGGGGCGATGCGAAGAAGTTTGTTTTACAGCGCACGATAAAGCGTAATTGGCAGTGAAATTCAACCCTTTGAGCGGCGGAAGTTTGGAACTTGCCGCCGCTCTATTTAGTATCAGTATGATACTTATTCCCTTATCTGCCACGATTATTTGCCTCCCCATCTCTTCTGCTTCACTGCAGAAGACGATTAATTAATTATAACCAGACTGCAGAAAAGTGATGCTCTTCGAAACGCTATTTTAAAGAAACCGGATGCGTAAATGGAGATACTTTGTGGCCTTTAAATATTATAAACTTTGCTGCGCGCGTTTGGTGTGCACACTGTCGGCCAAAAGTTTGCAGTAATTAAAGTATGAATTTAAAAAGAAGGAGTTGTGTTATCTTAAACAACGCTCTAGTAAAAAGTTTATAAAACTGGAGGAACTTGCTATTAATATTTATAGTGTTAATTTCTAAACGATAAGAAAGTTGGAGAGCAAACTTGGTGTGTGGAAAAACTGGAGAGTGACTCAATGTTTTTGGCCAGTATTTATATTTGGATCTTGTGTGCATTCTGCGCTCTTCGTATTTTCAAACTTTCCTTAATTTTTATACTAATACGAAATTGTGTGCACTGGATAATAACATTTCCTTAAATGTATACGCGTAATTAAAAATTTGGAATCTTTCTTTAAGTACGAAATAATATTTGTGCTTGTATTCCTTTTGTTTCTTTAAATTATATGATGAAGTAGAGTAGTATAGTATAATAGATATTTCGAATTTATTTAAGCTTTATGCGTGTTTTGGCTAGTTTCTGTTCTCTGCTTTGCAACATTTTAATTATTAATTCCAAATATTGTTACACATGATCTTCATCGCATACATAATATCATAAAAACAATGAAACGAATCCTGAATTCAAACACAAAATATTATCACCAAGAACCACATATTCCGAAGTCTCCGATTTCTTTTCAACGAACGCACTGTCCGTCGTCGCAGCCAACAATTACAGCTGATCCCTTTTCAAAAAGCAACTCCGTTCAAGCCAGGTCCGATCCTGCAGGTTCAGTCAACGCGACACTCATTCAACCTCCTCTCCTTTCATCCGATCAAAAGCCGCGATCAAATAAAGTTGATGCCCAAAGAACGCGAGCCCCGACGAACCGATGCAATCGCGTGATTGTAATTTCGCCGCGATGATCGTCTTTGATCCGAGACCGTATTCGAAGCCACCCCTCCGCCAGACGCGGGCTCATTAGCCACCAGTCAAACAACGCCTTTCGCTTTCCTTCGTCCCCCTTTTTTCTCCTCCCTCGCGCCACCCCGTTGACTTTCTCCCCGCGTCTCACCGTCGAGTATGTTTTATTTCGCAGAAGAGATCAGCATTGTTGCGGAAGTGCTCGCCCCCCCTTGCCCTTTCGACCCTGCTCGCGCCCTTTCAGACCACCGCGAGCCGCGTTCCGCTCCCTTTCCGCTTTATTTTACCCTCCCCTCCGGTTTTTCCTACCCCCAGCCGCTGCGTTACCCCTCCCCTGTTTCATTTACAGTCGAACCACGGCGGCTTGGTCCGATTTCCGTGTTCCTCTGCGACGGCACGCGTGAATAATGGGGACGTCGAGCGCCTTCGAGCGGAATTCGAGGAATCGCGCACCGCTCGCGTACTTGTTGACTTTTGCCGAACGGGGCTAGGATTTTGCTGGAAAGAATCGATGAGATATCGCGCTTGGCGCGATTTTTATTCCAACGTATCGCGCGCGCGCGCGAGCCATGGAAAATATTTTCCAGCGACGAACGACGAATGTTGTATTAAACTGCTCGTGTTTGGAGTTCGTACTTTTTGCTACGCGAGTCGGTTTGTTCTGCTGGGGATGTAATGAAACGGGATGAAATCGTACAATTCCACGTTTATTGTTATTTCCTGTTACTTCGCAATTTTGTTGCTTTTTAATTTTATTCGTTTTATTGATTGCGATCTGTATGCACACCTCTTGCAGTTATTGGCGACTATGATATTGTATTACATTTATTGTATACATCGCATAGTACTTCGTTGTGTCATTTGTATGCACTGCAAATTAGTAGACAATTTCAATTATTGAATGCATAATTTCTGTACGTTGTTAATACGCGCACATATTAGATATAATGAATATATTGTATTAATTTGCTGTAATCCAATGATCACGTTGACTGCGGGTTGTAAAGCAGTGTACTAATCTAGAAGAATAATCGATGAAAGAAAAGTACACAGTCGATACTGTAATAACAGTAGGGATTATTTGATATCGAAAACAGTAGAGTGCACATGAAACAATTGCACATCTATATCGATTTCTTTTTCCGTATTCATTTAACGAGGAATACAGATGGTTTAGAACACGCACAGTGGTTCCTCGTACAATTATTTATTGCGTATAAATACGTGGATGCAAAGGATGTAAAATATAATGTATCAAAGGGTTGAAGCATTACGATCACTGCACTGTTTGCTCACAGGAAAATAACTGAAAACGAAATTTAAAAAGAGCAAACACTAAATATAAAAATTAGAGGAAAAATATGATGTATCAAAGGGTTGAAATATTATGATCAATGTACTGTGTACGCACAGGAAAATAACTGAAATCCAACTAAAAAAGAGCAAACCATAAATATAAAAATTAGAGGAAAAACCTTTTTCATAAAACTTACAGTCTGTTCCACAAATCATCTTTGTGACTATCAACCAGCATGCAAAGAAGAACGCACTGACTACTCATCTCGCAATTATTAATTCTCGCGTCCTCCTCAGTCACTTAAAAAAGAAAGAAACAAAAACTTCACTCAATCTTACCTCTTCGAAGAAGAATAGGAAGCAGAAGTTTCACCCACGAACACGATTTCGCGATTCTCTCTCCCCCTTTCTTCGCCTCCTCGACCCTTCGTTAAAGTTTCCACCGCTTCGGTAGTTTCCACAACCAACACAGAGACGAGATTCTCCACCACGCGCCTCAAAGCCATCGTCCACACGGCGGTGGCAATAAAATAAAGCAGCCAATGTCGCGTCCGATGTCTGACGCGCGCTTTAAAGCGCAGCCAATTGCGCGACGGTTCTTATTTGTTCTCGAGTCGCGCGGGAATTTCAAATGCAACGCCAGCGCGCGCTTTATCAGATCATATGTTCGACCTGTTCCATCAGGGGGGGGGGGGATTAAACGTGTTATTTAAATTGCATTACGGTTCTGCGCTCGGGGTAATTTGTTTTATCGAGTTTGTCTCGCGGTGGAATCTTCAACATGTTTATCCTTCCGGGGAACGCGATCTTAATCCGACAATGAGTAATAAATTATCCTGTCTCGTACGGGTTTATCGCGAATCTGCTGCATCGTGGATACGTTGGCGGCGCTCGTTTGATAATAGCTCGAGTCGGTTTATTTTTATCGAGGTCGATTCTCGCGATAAGAAAGTGTACAACGTGAGTGCGATGAAAAATTTCGTACGCTGCGCAGAAGTGCAGTATGGGGTGCGAATTTTGTGTGCGTTTGGTCTCATCGAACAGTTCAGTTTTTCTATTTCCTCCTCTCTGTCAGATAACTGTCTATAGCAGGAAGCCATTACTTTCGAGTCAAGATTTAGGTGTTATTCTTTGCCAAATGTGTTTGATTTCTGAGTTTCCATTTTCCAATCTTTCGTTACGCTGTTGCATTGTTCAAGTCAAAGAGCTTCTTGGGTTTATTACTTGCTACGATCGAAAGTTGGAACACGCAAAAACCACGTGCGTTAATTAATATTTTGGGAGCGAGATATGGTTGAATAAGGTTGAAATATGGAATTTTAATTGTCATCTCTCAGATGTCTTCTCTGAGGGGACATTAGGATTGATTAGTGATTAAACTTATTCCATTACAACTTTTTGAGAAATTTCCTTCAAGTTTTCTATTGAAATGGAAATTTTCAATTACTGGGAGGCGTTGGAAATAGAAATTATTACTAAACATTGCTAAAATATTGCTGTTTCAACAATATTTCTAGCTTTTATTGCCAACGTCCAGAAAGGTGCGGAGTGCAAAAGGATAAATAAAATTTGAATCGAGAGCAACAACGCTGTTGCAAAATATGACTTTGAAAATTCGTGAAATACGTGTAAGCTGATAGTGAAAAACCATAAGATGGTACGACGTGTGATGAAATTCTATGTGACGGCGCATTGCACAGGTTTATGGACTTTTGCCATTAGTGCACGAGTGCTCGTGCGCAGAGTTTTCGAAGTCGCTTTTCTTGAAAATAAACTCACGTATGCGATTGTATTACTCCTGAGCTTTGTGTATCGATGTGTTTCAGAGGTTTGGACTAAATGAAATAATTAAATGAAACACCATACGTTGCACTGTAATAAATATTAATTGAACCTTAGCATATTCATTACTGCTACGAATAATTAAAGAAGAACGAGTTTAAGCACGCATAATGGATATTGAAGGAGTATCTACATATTCGACTGTGCAACGTCAATAATGATGCCAATAATTTATCAACTTCTCGATGAAATATATTCATTAATTAAAATTAAAGGTATCTTGTTTGCAGTTCATATTGTTTTCCGTATAGGACCGCTTTGCATTTCTTTTTGGATGATTATTTGCTAGCCAATTGTTCAAAATATTTGTGCTAAAATATCTCGTTAATTTCATCCATCCTTTATTAAAATTAAATGAAGCATATTTTCATTGGCGTACGATGTTATAAAATAATGCTTTATTTTATACTGGACGAAGCGTAATTAAATTATACTTCATATTTAAATTTTTCAATAAAGAAAGTTTACATAATGCACGAATAGTTCTGCTAAAATTCCGGTGCATCGCGAATGCAACGTCGTTGCAGCAAAGCGTGGAAGTTCGCACAGACGCTGATCGTCGCGGAGGTCAGCGACTGCGAAATAATAATTTGCAATTAGACGAAGGATCGTGACCTAACTGAAATTACAGGATGAATAATACACTGAACGCGATAGTCGCTGTTATAGCAATAACACCCGCTCGTCTGCACTGGCCATAACGAGATGCAAAGTGCACTCGCGAAATTCATGTCTGTCGTTGCTCGCAACGAGTTCGTTGAAGATTAATCCTGTCATCCGAGTTGTCATCTCTCTATCTCGCAAGTTCTTTAACGCCACAATAAAATTTTACAATTGCAAATAATTGTTCTTGAGATAACAGTCATTAAGAGCGCACGATACATGTTTGATTAGGCTGTACTCAACTTTCATCTTGCAGAGTTTGTATGTCACCAATTCACATATTATTAGAAGCCTAAAATGATGCGAAATTTAATTTTTTTATATTTAACTATTGCTTTAAGCGTGTAGACACGTCTATCTATTTTGAGGAATGGTCCAGACACTTTATTTAATTAAATGTAACGCTAATGGTAAAAAGTTAGTAAGACCGTTTCAATTTCTTAATTTTTAATTAGAACGAATTAGTGCGCGGTTACGGCTAAGAGATTTCATTTCACGAGCCCGCGAGATCCAGACATAATAATTAAATTAAAATTAATATTTATAGGCCACCGACCTAGAAAATTTGTTTCCCCTCGCGCTGAGATACAGTGGAGCTCGAGTCGGAGCGCCAGTTTATTGCGTTGCGAGGTGGTAAGTCCCACGAGTGCGTGACAAAGTACTACAAACTTGTTTGTTCGCGTTGGATACTCCGGAGAATGCATAGGTCTATGATTCTTTATTTGGAGGATTTCGAAGAACAGCTCTTCGTTTATGACAGTTACGAAAGAGAAGGAGAAAGGAACGTCGCATTCGCAACATCAACTTTAATCAAATTTAATTCGTCTCGCATCAATTTTCTTATTTAATTATAATTTATTCTCTTCTAACTACGGTAGAACATTTGTTACAGATTAAATGCCAGAATCGTCAAATTTTTATTCAAAACGTTCCGCGTCTCTTATTCAATTACTCAAACAGCGTTTGTCACGATTCACTCGGATAATTGATGCTCCATCTCACGATATTCGTGTATAAAGCAAGATTCATCCACCGTGATACCTTTTCTTACGATTGCCCACTATTCACTGTCGCAAAAACTGCATCCACGACGAGCGTACCATTCTCCATCGGTTTACAAATTACACGGCCTCTTGGAAGAGCGCGGCTCGAAGCACCGCCTCGTCCAAACACGATCGATCATTCAACCGTTTCCGTTCCTCGGAAAGAATCTTCGCCAGAAAGAAGAGATGACTCGTGGAATTTGGTTACGCGATGAGGTTTAACCCTTCGCACTCCGATTATTCCTCAATTTAGCTGCCAACAACTCATTCCTATTTCAAGTGTTTCATTTGAAATTTACTTGAAATTTACTTAAAAAAGTTGTCAGCTGAAGCACAGTTCCTCGAGAGCTACTTGTAAACTCTGAAACAACTCTGAAACTTCGTTGTAATTTATATCTGTTTCTTCTTCTTGTTTAACGACGTCGAGTCACACTCGACAAAGGAGCGCAAATGGTTGAAATATCGGCTGAAGAATATTCAACGAACACGGACGCCGCGAAATGGCAGCAGGGGGTGTGGAATCCAACTGGTCAGCCAATTCGCGCTATTCTCAGGGGTGCGCGGAATCGACGACCAGTGGAAAGTGGCCATCGAACTGTTTTACTTTTTTTCTCGCGAACTCTTCTATCGTTGCGCGGGACGCGCGTCAATAATTAATAATTTGCAAGATTCACGGGGCGTAAGTGCGCACCGGAAACGGCGCGTTTGCGCACACGAACGACCGTCAAAGCACGGTCCCGGATTCGTTTGCCCGTAACGTTATATCCGGCTGCGGATGCAATATGTATGACTGGCTGGTTCGAGTGCGACTCAATTTCGCTATGTCATTTTACACGGGGCATCGCGATTCATATTTCAATTTCTATTCCATGGCGCGCGCCGCGGTTACCCGTTTTTTTACGCGACCTTCCGGTTCGCGGTTCGCTGTGGCACGTTGCGCGCTTTGGCCAAAGCGCTGCGCTGTCTGGCTAGTTTTCAATTCGCAGGCTGTTTTCGAATGACTGTTCGACGTTTTCACGCGTTGAACGAAGTTAGAGCGACTTATGCGCAGCAGGTTTGTGAGAGGAATTGATCTTTGTTCACTGTCTGTTTTGATTGCTTCTTTGGACGAGTTGGAGAATTCGTTTCGAGCTCCTTCAGAGAAGTTTACTGGTCTACAATTGAAATACCAGATGAAACGTGCGATTTTCGGGATTTTCTTTTGAGTAATATGCATGTCGATTAACCTTTTCGTGACGAGAGCCTTTTGGCTTAAGACACGTGTCTTTACGGGTGCGGAACTGCTTGCTGATTTAAGCGTTTCCCGTTTTGAAGCGTTTCTGTCACTGTTGATCTATTCACTTTCCATTGAAATTGATTTAAAGGATTTGTAAGAACTTTTTAAAATAAAGCAACTTGATTTCTTGAGAAATATATTTATTCTTTGCGAATTTATCACGTTCTTGATTCGAAAGGGTTAACATCGCCAAACATAAGACAGAAATTGATACAATTACACACTTACATACAAAACAAGTGTTTTACTGCTAAAATTAAAGAAAAATTAAAAAACTCGAGTTAATCACCACTTCAACTCGCTCACACAAACCCATCAGCTCGCTCGCGAATCCATCAACGCACAGATCGCCATCCGAGCGTCATCAAGCGACCATCGCGAACGCGCGTACGAACGCAACAACGAGATCGCATGAGGAATGCCACGAGGAGGCGAGTGGATCGATGCCAACATTCGAATGCGTGCCACGTTGGGTCGAAAACGCGGGCAGACCTTGCGTCTGGAATTCCACGTGAGCACCGTTCAGTGGATTGATAACTGGAGACGTATGGTAGCCTGCGAGCATGCAACTCACGAGGGTGACCAACGGACGCTGCTTAATTATCGACGGAACAAGATTTGTAATTATCTGGCGAGGAGCACGTCCGCGTTAGACGCGGAAACAGCTTCCACGCGCGTGGCATCCATGGATCAACCGTGCACCATCGCGAATTTCAGCTCGTGGCGACCATCGCGGTGAAACGCGCGCTTAACCCTTTGCTCCTTCCTAGACTTTACAATACAAATCGTTGCTAAAATAGCAATATTTTAACGATAGTTTCCATTGCTAACGTCTTCCAGCAATAGAAAGTTTCCATTTCGATGGAAAACTCGAGGGAAACATTCATTTTTGAAAAATTCATACTCCACATTTGCGAATCAAAGCTGATGGCACATCCTCTCAGAGGGAATATCTGAGTGCAAAGGGTTAACCCTCGAAGCGAAGAGGCGCTAAAGAAGAGACTTTAAACAAAAGCTTCATGCTCCCAACTTTCTCTTCGCCTTCAATGGCCAAGAAGGAAATTTTTTTAGAAATTTCCCCTCCCTCCGTCGTTGACATTAAAAACGATAGCGAAAGAAAAGAGTTCCCACGGAGTTTTCAGTAACTCTTCACCTGGGGTCCGAGTAGTACGCACGTCTCTGAACATTATCAGTTAGCCTCCTCCTTCTTAAGTTTTATTACCGAAATAAATTATTTCTGTTGTCGTTATTATTTGTAAGAAATTCAACCCTGCCAAGGACCTGGAAACCTCGACTCGCTGGGGACACAACCCCCATAAATTCTCGAGGCCCACTTGCGTTTTCCAAGAAGAGCCTTAAGACCACTGCCTCAAAAAACGCCAATCTTCGACTACCCTCATTAAAAAACAAAACGACTCCAGAATTAAAATAAAACCTCGCGTTTATTATTTAATTTTGAATTTACCTTTCCCCTTTTCTTACACGTTAGGACACGATCGCACATTACTTGATTCGCCACGTAATCTTCCCAAAAGCCGCAACGTCCGACCAATCGTGGACAGAGGGTTGTACCACAAGTTCCACGAGTCCTGACGCGCGATTGATTCCAGCTACCCTTGTTGTACGACTAATGCGGAATAATTGCCGGCCTAATCGGAATTAATAGCGTCCGTATGAAAACGGCGGCGATTCCTGGGGAACAGAAGACACGCGAGCACGGATCACCGCGTCCAGTCGTGTTCAGCGCCCGTTGTGGCATTGTGCGGCGAACGGGGGATAATTTCATCACGTCCGCGTAGGCTGCGTGGACGAACGAGGGTGGTGGCAGCCCCGCGGACCCGGCATAACGAGTCGTTTGTAGTCCCGCTAATTTCTTATCGTCCGTGGCCAACCTCCCTTTGTACGGGATTTAATGGAGTTCCATTCGAACCTGGGAACAATGAGGTATTAATTAGCTGGCAACGTTTGCGGCGGATAAAGTTAATTTGCGCGTATTATCGCTCGAGTCGCCGGATTCGGAACGCTGTTCGACGGACGCGTTGACGCGGGGTAAAGGCTGTCGCTCGTTGCTTAATGGTATGGCGCGTGGACGTGTTGGGACGTGTTCGCGTTGCTGGTTGAAGGTTCAGTGTAAATACGATCGTTCGTACGGAATGTCGCGTTCGAATTGAACGTTTCGATTATTTTTATTGCTGTCGAGGTTGAGAAGGAGAAATTGTTAAGAGTAGGAGACAGTAGGGACTTTGAAATAACCTTGGCGATGACATTAGGGGTTCTTTTTTTGACTCCAGATGCAGGGTTTGTAAATATGTAAATTTCTATTCAAGAGTATTACAAAGAGATCAGTGATCTTGGAGTAACCTTGAAGACGACACTGGGGATTCGTTTTTTGGCTTCCAGATGTTTGGAAATATATAAATTACTTTGAAAAAGTAATACAGAGACATCTGTGGTCTTGGAATAAACTTGGAGACGAGATTAGGGGTTCTTTTTTCGACTTCCAGATGTAGGCTTTGGAAAAATATAAATTTCTCTTCAAAAGCAACAGAAATATTTAAGAAATAAAAGCTCTATCTACATTATACGTCAATTCAGGTGAAATTCCAAAAAGTTGACCCACTTGATGAAAAATCAGCCATGTAGGATGTACATACGTAGTGTATTGTAGATGTAGACTTGATGTAGCACAGATACGGATACGTTTAGGTAAACGGTATCTGTGCGTGCATAATTGGATATTGTTTTTCGTGTATTACGTAGATAACAACCTTGGCGGAATAATTCGCATTGATTTTAATTGGAACCTTTATATTTTGACGAACAATTTTGAATCGCACAACTGGAGCGGATTACGCAAATCGGCCTAAATAATGCATCGTCAATATTGATAGATCCGACGAAATTATAGCAAATAGCGTTACAATAATGTGATTTGTACCTGTTCTTTTTGGTACGTAACAGCTGCGCCGTGGATGGCATGAATTGATACGCGTGTTCAATTATTCTCGTACTACTGCTATTTATTTGCATACAAAATAACAACGCAGTGATTGTACATAACGACATTACTACCTGCTATTGAAATAAATTGATGATACACCAGGTTAGAGGGTAAAATGATCGATTGATTAATTAATTAATTGATATTCCACATCTACTAATTACGAAGCTATAATTGCCAAGTGACACAACCATTTTTTAATACCAGAACCAATTACTACATTGCAATTTGTTTTAACAAACAGAATTATAAGTATTAACAAAATATTATAAATACAAGGGAAACATAGAATCTCTGTAAAAAGTTGGAAATAATTAACATAAATCATTCTAATGCAGCAAATAACAATAGAAAAGTGTGAACCTTAAAATAAAAGAAATCAATTAATCGCCGAAATTTGCTTCTCGCTGCGATCTCAGCGACGCGTGCATCAATCAAGCAGCACGACGCGCTTCCGTTTTATCGATCACCCTTTGAAACTCCACGCTGTCAGCATGTTTTTACATAAAACGTTCCACTGACCCTTCGTCGAGCGGGATCGACGTTGTACAAACAACCTCGACGATTCAATTAGAGATTCAACGACCCCGCTGCCACTAGAGATAATGAGACGGTGGCTGCCGATGGGCCACACTTAGGCTAGTTTCGCGTACGCGCGCCACGCCGCTCTCACGCACGCGCTTCGTTTAGCCAGTCCGCCACGCATGCTGTTCCACTTGATCGCAACGACAAGGAGCGTTCCGCGATCGAAATTCCCGATTTTTGCCCTTTCATTCGACTCGACGAATCGGAGATTCCGAAACGTTCTCGACGACAAAGCTACCAATCGACAGAGGGGAAAAGAGCGGCCATTTCGGGCAATTATCGAGGCGGCCATTCATCACAGGAGAGGACGGAAGTTCCGGAACCCTCAATAAACTGCGGACGACTAGATTCGTACGCGTATCGCGCGTGTAGATTTAATTTTTTCTTTCTAACGCGGTTTCTATTTCACCTCGTCGCGAGAGGGGATATGGGTTAAAAATTTTGCAATTTTTCGCTCGTTTCGATCACATCCGCCGCTATCGATTTTCAATTATGGAAATTTGTAAAGAATACGATGATAGATAGCGTATATTTATACGCAGGGTGTGCTCGGTCTAACAGTTTTCGGATGATTGCGATAATCTAATAAGAAATCGCTATTAATCATAAATATAAAATATTTTAATAACTTTTTTTATAGCGAACATAAGCTCGTTCTGCAAGGTTTTTTTTAAGTGCCACAGCGTACTTTTATTATGGAAATTAAATGGTTATTTATTGAGATATTTAGAAAGAGAGTTTCAGCGTGGAAGAATAGAGTGGTTGACCTTTACTACTGAAAAATGACCAAATGAGAGAACAAACGACAGATTTATATTTTCCGATACATCAATCGTCTTAAAATGTCTGTAAAAAAAGCAGTATTACACAAAAGAATATGGTGGATGATCGATTGTGCCATTTGTCAGGAGATCAAGTTCGCATATCAGTAGTACAAGTCAATAATTCACACCTTCCAACGTGAATCTTTCGTTCTATCTCAATAAGCACTCAATCAAACCTGTTGTATTCTTGCTTAGTGACATAAATAACATTAATACGTCATATAAAATATATTATTAACCGATATTGCATCAATGTCGAGCTACATTTGTTCTTAAATTCGTTTTCCATCGGAATCAGATTATTTTCTAATTTCCTTCCATACGCTTCCGTCAAGCAATAAAAAGGAACAAAAATCTGTACATACGAACCTTAAAATATCACAACAAAAGACTAGAAGAGTTAAACAAAATTATAAATATCCACGTACGAACTTTTAAACAATACAACGAAAAACGAGAAAAATAAAATTACAAATGAACATTTACCTCGCGACATTCTCAGTCCGAATATTTCAGTTCGATCATCAATCGCCATGCGTTACAACTGTCTCGCAATAAAAATGTTGCCTCTAAAAACAACCGATTCGCTTCCGCCCCCGCAATGTCTCGCGTGTTTTCTCAGCCCCGCCATCCATCTTCGAGTTCCTTTTTTCGCGCGGCCGCAACTGTTTCCAGGATGGAAAATCGTTGCGGGAGCACGACGTCTAGCCGTGCGCACGTACGTACGTGTACGTAACGCTGTATCTCCCGCGTCCGCGACTGGAAAAGCAGAAGCTGGCGTAGAACTCGAACCGTTTCGGGATCAATCCGTTCCACTGTGCACGACCCGGCACATCCAGCGCATCCGCGCGTTTCCCGCGTCGTTCCTCGGCTTCCTTTTCAGACTCGATACTTCTCGAACTCCCGCCCAAGGGGCGAGAAGATGTATAATATTACTTCCGCGGCCGAGTCCCAGGCTGATCCCCCGCATTCGACGTGTATCCCCCTTTTGATCAACTCGACCGCGCGATGAAACGTCTGCACACGCTATTCCCCCCTTTGCCCGCGTTTCCACTCGCTCACGGATTCTTTCGGTCGGTCAGCTTCGTTTCCCAACGCGCGCCACTTTTCCATGCAAATGCGTCCCCCTTTCCCCTCTCACTCGCCACCACCCCCTCGAACGGGTCTTTGTCGCTTCTCGCTCGCCAGTTTTTGCCTTCGACGGACTTTTCGGGGAATATTCTATCGATCTTCCCGTGTGTACGGTTTTTGATCGCCGCGAGGCGCGAACCCGTTCGAGATTGCACGGGGTGTCTCGCGATCTTTGATTTCTGCCGCGAGATTAAATTTTTTTAGGTAGTGGAAATTGTTAAATAATGTGCCATGCATCGCGATACTTATTTCGCTAACGATGAAAGACTATACCCCTTAGTCTAGTCGAAAGCACGGGGTTTCAATTAGAAAAGAAGAACAGCTGTACTCTTTAAATCTATTTACGTACGAAAGTGAATTAAAATCGTGG
Organism: Xylocopa violacea; assembly: GCA_963969225.1. Taxonomy (NCBI): domain Eukaryota; kingdom Metazoa; phylum Arthropoda; class Insecta; order Hymenoptera; family Apidae; genus Xylocopa; species Xylocopa violacea. The sequence goes on along the minus strand of CAXAJV010000021.1, from coordinate 6,278,407 downwards.
TTCTAGAATACGTTTCGCTCGACTTTAGTTCGCTTCTTTCGGTGCCTCGCCACACTCGTTTCCATTTATAACCATTTTAAATATACAGCTTGTTCTACTTCCATGGGGTGGCCTTTATCCCCCGAAAATATCAGATCCGTGGCGAAATTGGGGATGTAGGACGCGTTTATTTAAAATTCCTTTTACGGTAAATACCTCCGCCCAAGTGATTTGTTGAAAAGCGTTCGCGTATCCAGTGACTATTAATACGACGACCCACGTAAGTGCAAGTCCGTGAACCCGCTATTGTGCAACGCGGTGTGTGTGTGCGCGCGGGATTTGCATTATCGTCGAATATCGACTGGTTCCGTGAAGTACGGATCGATTGCGGGTAAAATGCTGAACAACGAGTATCGGAAAAGCTCGTTAAATATTTGCGCTTTGTTATGCTTCATTCTGGGGTTCGACGAAATCGCGCAAACAAATCGGCGAGTAAGCGTGCCGTATTTGCCAAACAATGAGCGATTTTTCGCGCTGACTTTTAAGTCCAGTTTGAAAAGGGTTCCCGCTAATGGGGTTGCGATGAAATTTTATTCGGCACACGCAATAATAATCTATTGTAATTCTGTTGTTTTAAAAAAGTGTCAAGGTTTTACTTGTACGATTTACTCAGAAGCTTGCAGCATTCATTTTTTTACTTAATTTTTAATAATTGCCACTGTAATCGATAACGCAGAATTGCAACAACAGCTGCGAATTATATTAAAGCTTTCATTATATCAGCAATTTTGCAAAATCGGAAAATGTAGCTCACTGCATCGTCTTCTTCGCGCAGTGCCTTGAAAATAACATTGCTTCGATGTTTGCATTCGATACAGAAGCGCATCGAACCTTCGATTTCCGATTGTGCGGACCGTTGGTCGTCGCACGCGTTCCAGAAAATGATTTCACTGGATCATCCCCCTTCGCACACATTTGTCGCGAATCGAAGCATCGCTCTGTACACGCACGTATTGTTGACAGTTATCGTCGTTTCTAACTTCAGTGCGTGATTCGCCGTTGTCGCGGGGTTTCTGATTGCTCTGCTGACCTGTAAGCCTTGTTTCACATGAGGGGATCTCCCAGCGTGGGGTGCGCTGTGCAGAGACGACACGCTGAGTAGCAGAATTGCACGGAGACAAAAAGGGTATTCGCCTGACTTCGTCTGCGATGCTCTGGAACGCTGCTACATTTTTTCAAGTACATTATCGCTACATTAGATATTTGATTCATGGATTTTTCAACGAGAAAAGTGCTTGGGCTCTGGTCGTTACAATTTTGGAAAAGAATTTGGGTTTGTAATTAATCGAACTCGAACTATTGTCACCAGAAAACTTGTCATCTCTGCACAAAATGTCCTAATTATTTTCCTACGATATCAATTTTCTTAACTAATTTAATTTTGTCAAAGAAGACGTGCAGTTCAAATGCATCGCGTAAAATATATTTTATGAAAACACAGATAGCTATAAAAAATGTATGAACATTATAATAATGTATAAAACAAGAAGATTAGCATCGTGTCAAGTTTCCGCGACGCGAAAAAGTTTTCCGCACACGGACATCCTAAAACGTTTGATCCACGCGAATCGCGCGCGCCATCGCTGTCAGATTTCCCTATTGTAGAATTAAATCCATTCTGAAATAAAATATTTCAAAGCGGCGAAACACCTGAAAGGGGTTTGAAAACTGTCCACGTCAAAATTGTTTGGAAAAAGCGGAACTTTTCGAAGAACGCTCCGATGAAATGAGGGCGGATTTTTTTTTTTCCCCGGCGCGTTTCATTTCTGAGGGCGACCGTTTACCAGTCAGGTGGCGATACGTCACCCATCGTGTCCCGTGGCGCGCACAGTCCCACGGGTGGCGCAAACTAAACAACGGTGTATTGATAAAAAGATTTGAAAGAAATTTCACCGGGTTCGAGCAAACAATTTCTTTCGTACGCACTTGCATTCACGCGAATTCGTATTATAATCCAGCATTTACGAATATTTATATTTGACATTTATTGTTCGATTTTTTTCATTCAAATAAATCTGAACAGATTGATATTATCTAAAATTTTTCGATTCAAATAAATAATTTGTTTCATTCAAGGAGTACGTATCTGTGATGTAAACGAATCGTTAAAGCTGAAGTAAATTTGTTCGTTCGCCAACGATTAATTGGAAAGATAATACCAAGTAAATTGTTTAAACAAATACACGTGCACGTATTTGCCCGCGTGCGAAATAAATTTTTTTCTCCCGTGTACTCGTTAGTGCCGGCCTTTTTTGCTATCTGCCATGTTTGTGCCACGTTCGAGGCACGATGGCTGCTGTTCCGTGACGCTTCACCTTCTGAATTTCTTGCTGGAAACGGTGCCGCTCGTTCGCCTTTTCCGCGCCCCCGTTCCGCCAAGCCGTTCCCACGGTGGATGGCTGGGGGCTGTTCGCGCGAAAAGGACAAAGTTTAACGCTTTCCGCGCGGCGCGTGTTTCCGCGGGCGCGAGTGAATTATTTCCACGGTGATTTACTCCGGTCGAAAATCACGGTCGCTCTCATAAAGGGGTGAATTACACGTGGGGGTGCTCGGGGTTCTCCTCTGTGACACCTTCGGCCTTTTCGCGAACATCGATCAGGCTTGGAAACGGGCAAGGAATTACGAGCCCTTAGATTATTATTGCCAAAGCTTCTTACACAGCTTGAGAACCGTTTCTTCTCCTAATTTTTGCTTTTTTAAAGCAGTGATTAACGTAAGAACTATTTCTTCTCCTAATTTTTGCTTTCTTAAAGCAGTGATTAGCATAAGAACTGTTTCTTCTCCTAATTTTTGCTTTTTTAAAGCAGTGATTAACGTGAGAACTATTTCTTCTTCTAATTTCTGCTTTCTTAAAGCAGTGATTAGCATAAGAACTGTTTCTCCTCCTAATTTCTGCTTTTATAAATTATCATATTTTTAATTTGTATAATAATTAATTCGTTCCAAAGTGGTTAATGTAAATCGAAGGAGGTTCAAATCGAGATGGATTTGATTTATCGAGACGTGAACAATGATCCTGGTCTTACCGACCTTGTCAGTACAAGTGCGTGTGGCAATGGCTGCAGTAGGTGCAGATAGTTCCAGTTGGCTAGTTGCGTAGTAGATACAGCCACTTCTGGTAAGACGCTCGTGCCACGCGTTTGTACATGCACAAGTACATACGAATATCTGTTGGACTGCTAATTATCCCAGTCCTGATAAAGACGGTGAATACTATTAATATATTTACTGAATATTCGACAAGTTATAAAATAAATAAAGTTTGCTATCTTCCTATATGAGAAAAGTTCTCGAATTTCCGTTACCATCCAAAGTCTTATTATTCAGCAAATAAGTTTCCAATTTCGATAAGGGTGTTGTCTCAACTACTCCTTTTCGTTGGTCCCATCTCCAGCGCACACCTCTGGCCAGCTATCGCGCACCAACTCAGATCTTACCCAAGTCTATTGAAAATTCAAATTGAACGTGATCCAAAGCATACAGTACCGCTCACGCACCGTTGTATGTACCGCGTGTTCAATCAACGCTTGTTGTCTCAACCAACGGCAATGGACTTTTTGAACTGTTAATCGTGAAGATCATTTAACGTCGACGCGCAAGGAAAATTATTTTTCTCGACGTCGTTCGACGCTGTTCGTTTTACGTCTTTTTTCTTTTGTCATTAAACGTTGTAACAGGATTATCTGGACACTGCGCATCAGAGAAAAAGCGATGCTTCTTTTTACAAATTCTTGAAACAAGTGATGCGACCAATTAGCAGAATAACTTGTCGGACCGATGAACTGTGCAGCCGTAACGGTGTCGCGCGTTTAAAGAGGATGGCGTCCGCGCGATGGAGGGCGCAGGAGAATCGAGTGCAGGGTGAACAGCAGGAAGCGTTTCGTTGAAAGCCTTTTCGCGATCGATCCGCGCGTACAACACGGGACGTACTCGACGCGTCGTGTTGTTACAACAATATCGCTGATACCGGTTTTTCCGCGAGAAAACGCGGCTGAATGCGCGAACTCCGTGTCGATCTTCCCTTCACTTTGAACCCGTGCAGCTCGTGGCGCTTTGCAATTCGCTCGCAAGCAATTTTCCCTCGTTTCTGCAATTGATATTGGACGAACAATGTTTATAATGGAACTCGCCTCTTTTTGGAGGACACTTTGCAGTCTGAAATTCATCAAAAATTGAGTTATCCTCCCAATTGGGGTGGCACGCGTGATAACCAATAACATAACTCTTTCTTTCGAAGAAAAAAAAAGATTGATCTACAGAAATAACATCTCCACAAATAAACATCAAAATTCAGAATTAAAAATAAACGCTGTAATTCCCACACGTGCGACAGCATGATCGATCCCTCCGTAATCAGAATTGTTTATGTAAGAAGAACGACAACGTAATGGCGGCACGCGTGAGCAGCGTCCACAAAGAAAGGCAGCCGATCCAGGAACGATAATAACCGCGCGTAAGTTGACGCAGAGCGCATACGTAAGTACGTGGGACGCGTACGCTGTCACGTGTGGCGACACGAGTCCCAGGCACAAAAGCGAGGGAAAAGAGGGAGGGAAAAAATAGCTCGGGTATTCTAGGCATGCTTTATTAATTAAAAACGCCGGTCAGCCGGGTCTCGGATTACATTTTCCCCGGCTATTCATCACGAAGGTCATAATCTTGTTGTCGGGAGCGGTCGACCGAATTCACGGAATTACGCCCGGTTATTACGGCGGGCGGAATGTACCGGGGCTGGCTGACAAAACGCGTTCGTTTCAGGCCAAGAAGACAACTGTTTCATACGTGCCAGCCGCGTCCTGCCAACTTTTAATCCCCAGCCGTGATCTTTTTTGAAATTAGTCTCGTTTTCGACCGCTCCCCGCTGCTGTCCCTCGTTCGTTCCACCCCCGATGAAATATCCCCGACCACGGAAGATGGGAATTCGTTCCCAGCCGTTCGAGAGGAATCTTTCGTAACGCGAAAATTACCATTCGTTGTGCTTGTCGAATTTTTAGCACGCGCAGGGTTTTGAGCAGAAGCCGATTATTTATTTTTTTCGTCGCTTTTTCATTTTACAATCCGTGATGCACTCGTGAAATATTTACGGTTTGAAAATTGTGGGAGCTTCGACTAAAATTGTTGGAAAGGTGGATTCGTGATGGAAATTGTGTAAAGGAATGATTAAAAGATTGTTGTTCAAGTAATAAAGCGTATTACTGAGTTGTAAACAAGATAAAGGAGTGACCCAGTCTGGGTGAAAAATATTTAATTAACACTGCGTTGGACATTCAATTTTTTTTATTACGTTTAACGAGTTTCTCGTGAAGAGTTGTTTAAATTAAATGCACAAAAATATTTTTAAATTAATTTTACACGTAGCCAGGCTACTCGCATTTATACGAATTCATACGAGTCGAGCTTATTCATTCACGCAGAAAGTGCGTCTGATCATAGACGATCCTTTATCACTTACGGCATTCATGCTTTCATTATACACAACACTATTGAAAATTCAAGCTTTCGACTTTAAAATATAGTAAAAACCATACTAGGCATGTGGCTTTTTGGCTACTCTATTACGAATGACGATTTTATTATACTAGGCTCCTTTCTGGACGTTAGCAATAGCTAATATTACTATTTTAGCAATAGTTTCTAATGTCAACGCCTCCCAGGAATAGAAAATTTCTATTTCAATAGAAAACTAGGGGGAAACATGCGTTTCTCAAAAAGCTATGTGTAATTTGCCCTCCTTCATCACTAATCAATGCTGATGTCCCCTCAGAGGAGACATCCGAGTGCAAAGGGTTAAGTGTACCTATCTATATAGTTTAAGTTTAACAAATTTGGCTCTCAAAACAAATCAATCGTTACACCGTTCATATTTATCTCTGTCCATCTGATCCACGTTAATGAAATTACAATATCTCATCAAACGCACCACGATACTTCTCCCCACATAAATACACAACGCAACAGGACGAAATAATCCCCTATTCTTTCTACCATTACCTCGATTCTATTTATTTCCCCCGCGGAACCTTAGCGGCGCATTTCTTCCCCAGACGATGCCAGTCTGAAACCTGGCGGTGAAATCAAAACGTAATCGAGGAAAGTTATTTCAGAATACAGGCGAACGAACCGCCGTCCGTGAACCTTGAATCGGGCGCCACGCGTCTCTGTGGTTGTTGGAAGGTCCCGTCGTCTGCAGGATTAATATCGCGCAGCTTCTTCCGTTCGAGAGGCGGGTTCAAGCGATCCGGTTACTGGCTGCTGGCCACTTTGGCCCGCGGTGGAAAGCGCGATATAATATTTCGCGGTCGCTCCGACACACCCCGTCATTTTCTACTCTACTTCGCCACAAAGAACTTTGAGGGGAGCTGGCGAGCGTCGAAAAAAAAGGGCGAGCTTGGCTGAGCCCATTCGACGTCCCTGGATTTGTGGCGGTTCTCCTACAGCCGCCACTAGAGGGACAGCACACTCACCAGTTTCCCACCAGCACTCGTTTTCTACCTGATTTCTGTATAACGGAAGTTTCGATCTGTTCCTAACATCCCAGCGTCTGAGGCAGAGTTTGCTGGGTAGCATTGCTGCTGAGTCCACTAGCAGGCCCAGGATAAAACGTTCTTCCCTCTTTTTACGCTTCTTTCCTCTTACACTTTACACAGTAACGATACGAAGCGGTACTGTGCTTCGAGTGGCGACCTTGACGTGATTAGACACGCAATCGAGAGGACAAAGGAAGCAACAAACGACTTCTGTCTTAGGACAACTGAGAAGACGGAACGTCATCGATGAATTTGGGTACAGCCACTGCACACAGCATCGTAACCCCTCTTCTAGGGTGGCCACTGATGTGGCGGTCCTCGACAGTCGCCAATAAAGGGACAGCACACTTATCAGTTTCCTGCGAGCACTCGTTTTCTACCTGATAGAAATTCAACTATCATCCCAGCGTCCAAAACAGTGTCTGTTGTGTAGCCTTAGTGGTGAGTCTACTAGCAGGCCTAGGAAACGTTCTTCCCTCTTTTTTCCTTCATTCCCTCTGAAACACACACTCTACACGCTCTACACGGTGACACGATGCGACACGCGTTTCAAACTCTCCACCAGCGTGTCATTCGCGCGTATACGTCGAGGGAGGGAGAAAGAGAAAGGCGGAGAAAGTATAAACCTTCAGAAACCCGTCGTGCAAACAATGTACCGCCGAAAATATTTCTTCCTGCTCCCTGGTTGCCACTATGGCGGACTGCTCGCCAGTTGTACACGCGCTTGAAACTCGAGCCGAAAGTTCCCAGGGATGCTCTTTGCCGGGGGAGAAAGTATTGTTTTCGCGTCACGAGAACGCCCCCTTTCGAGAGCTTCGTCGCTGAAAACGTTGCCCGCTTTGGGGTTGTTTATTGTCTCTGCAACGTGGAGCGGAGTGGTTTTTAATTTATAAATTTGAGGGTGTAAGTGGCCAGGAAGTATTGTCTTTCAGGCCTCGCTCGTGAAATTAAATCTGAATCGTTGTTGTTGTTTAAATAATCGCAATTGTGATTCTCAGTTCGTATCAGGAAATTAATGGACGTCAGTAATTGTTTCTTTTTGGAGTCTGAATATCGTGTGTTTAATGAAGGCAAGAGTATTCGATCGATTAAAAATAGTTTCCTCTTTCGTTCGGGTATTCGATTCGGTGAAAGATTGTTTGAAATAAACCGTGTCGTTTGTCTTGAATGAAAAATATATCACTCGTCGATCTGGCATGCAATTTGTGCTAATCTCATATATCAAATGTATCGGAAAAAGCATCACGAAGTGGAGGATGTCAATACCAAAGCGTTGCTAATTGTAGCACAGAATGGCGAAAGGTCTTTCCGGGGAATTCCGTTAAAATAAGAATTACGTTGAATATTGCCGACTGATGTGATCCTGAATGATTGAAAAAGACAGAAGATTGGTTGAAAACATATTAAATATATGCTTTAATTCGAGTGGAGACGAAATTAATATTAAAAGTCTTCGTGAAACGGTTTGACAAATCGCTTTAAAGTCTCAGTCTTTGTTTTGATACATAATATAATATTATTAGTCATTGAAACGAATTTATTATATGTGACGAATCGCTAATTAATTGCAATATAGCGAGCAATGTTTAATAAATAATCATTTCGTTTAATCAGCTTTTATTCTGGCGAATATAATGCTGGCTGTCGCGTATCTGAACACTTGTCAGAGTGCAAAACATTTAACGTTTATAAAATCTACACGTACGCGCGCCTTGTGTAAAACGTTTTTACTGCGAGAAGTCTTGCACTGTAATAATATAAAAGCTGCGCTTTTTACGGATTTATGACGTGTACCGTTTGTTGAATCGCAGCCTTCTTTTTATTCCAATGATAAAACATAAACGTTGCAGCGATTTCACGTGTTATTGTATTTCCTTCGTCGTGGAATCGTAAAATTGTTTAAATACGCCTCGGAATATATGGTGCGCGGTAACATTTAAAAATACTTCATGAAAACCATAAACGATTATCGTGAACGGAACGAAAATGTAATTTAAAAAGGGAACGTAGTAATTTCAACAATACGAGCTAATGAATTTTTAATTGGATCGTTTATTTTTTAACTGATGCAAATTCTCACTTTTCGTATTTTTCGTTACAATAAATAATTAAATTTACCAGGTTATTGACTCGTCTCTCTCAACTCGTTTCCATCAAAAATCATTTTCAAGCGCAACACGGTCACTCATAATTTCTTCCTTATTCCACCCTCTAAAGTAACCCCTTTCACGTCATCCCACCCACAACCAACCGCCATACTCTTCACTTGCGAAAGGGTGCGAGAATCCAAAGGTTCGCATACCTTCTCGAGCCACTGGAAACGCCACTGCAAGTTTCCTTCACCCATTTACTCGCGAATTCGCTTTCACAATTCCCACGAGCGTTGCAATTTTAATAGATTCTTGCTTAACCGCCCGCTTAAGTCGCTTCCGGCAATCCCTGGCTGTCCGCTGCGTCTCGTCGCAGCCTGCAATTGGACGTTGATTTTCTAATCGTCGAGTTATTTATCGCGCCTCCTGAAATAGTCAGAAGAAGTTGAGGAGTCCGCTCGCTGGGAAACTCGGGCTGTTTTACTTTCTCCACGGATGGGAAACGGCAACTTTATATTTCCTCCGGCCGCTTCCGGGCGCGCTGGTCCCGCGCTAAAAATATAAGTTTCCTCTCTTGTTCCACTTCCCTAATCTTCCTCCCAAGCCGCAGGAAACTCGCAGAAAGCGCACAATTTTCGCAGACACATCGCTCTTCCACGCTCACCCTTTCCTTTATTTCCATCCTTTTATTTCTTCGCCTCTTCTTCGTTCCTCGAGGAGCCACCATCGCGACTTCCTCAGCGCGTTCTCCAGGGCCACGTACGAGTCGCGGCTCGACGCGAAATCGACGCTAAGCGTCGCCACGAATCATCATACGAATCTCTCGTTACGCGGCTCGCGATTTCAACCGTGCACCGTGGATTTGCTGGGTCAAACGTCGCGGGGGTCGAATAAAAGGAACGAATAAAAGGTAGAATCGAGAGCAATATCGGCCGCGTCGTCCCCCAGCGGTTAGCAATGGCGACGAGCTCCGCGAGAGGCCATCGAAAACGAGTTTCCATCGTCCTCGTAAATCATACGCGATGTTAGAGTAACGGTTTGACTGAGTTTGTTCGAGGTTACGTGCGTGCGAACTAATTTATTCCATTTAAACGGCTAGATATTATTTTGGATCGAGGGTTGTTAAATCGCTCTCGCTGGTATAAATAATAATATATGAATTATTCGTATGCATGTGTGTAATAACAATTCAAAACATATTCTAACAGTTATCCATACATTATTCCACTTATATCCACATATTCTAATATTCCAATAGTTAATCATACATTAAGTAGTTAATAATAAATTTTCTAATTTTATTAAAAACGCAGATGTTCAAGATTATGAATTCCTTCAAAAAGTATCCATATTTTTGTACGATAGAACTTTTTTGTTGAAAAGGGATTTTGATAAATGCCAGGTTAACTCTTGTCTGACTGCTATCACTTGTTCTACTGCCGATCGACAACGCGAACGGTCTGACGGATTATAAGAGAAAGGCCGTTGAAAAAACTCGCCTGACACTTGCCGCTATCTCTGAAATTCTTGAAAAAAAATACAAAACACGCGTTTTTGACCAAATCAATAGTTTAAATATGAAATATGCGTTCACGTATCTATGACAGCGCAGCGTCGACACTCCTCCGTATCGCCTCGCTAACAGCAACATTTTCAGCTTGAACGTTTCGCTGATAGCATGTCGGTTCCGTTCTGGTCGCAAATAAATTTTGATATTCCGCCGGATCATTCCGCGGGATATAACGAAATGATGACTTAAATCACTCCTATTTTCACGCGGACTGCGACATATTACAATTTGAACGAAATCGCGGACAAAGGGGCTCGAATATCGTTCACCTGGAATTGTTGCTCATGTAAATGCACTTCGAGCGAATGTATTCAGCGCGACGATATAAATTATAGTCACAGTCATTTGGAAGTATGAATCAGCGTGGTAATGAGGATTTATTGGACGCGCGGACCTCGCGTAAGAACAATTCATTTAAATGAAATTTGTTTTTATAATCGAATATATTCGCTATTATGATAAATGATGTTCGTAAATTTTAAAGGAGGTTTACGGAAAATTTATGTTTCACTTCTCTAATTTCCCCTTTTATGCAAAATTTGAGGACAGATATTATGGTAATAAATGTGTTGCGATACGCGTAATTTTGTTAACATTAACTTTAGAGAGGCAATATATTTTGCTCTTCGCATTAAAGTATTTTTTGCAATTGTATTCATTTCTATAAATTTCAATTTCATTGACGCTTTTTTCATAATCACGCTGCTGATGAATTTGATTATTCTCATTCAACCCTGTTTTGTCGATGTTAAATTTAAACTTTAAAGTTAAATGTTTCCAGATAGAACTTGCTAACCTATAAAATCTCCATCCATTCTTCTGGTACTTTCGTGCTATCCGTTCAAAGTAGTCTTTGTTATTCATGACGATGTCAAGAAAATACGGTTTTCCGGAAGCTATCCTTTACAAGGAGCCAGCGTCTTTTCCAAGTTTGAAATGATGTGGAAAAAAAGCTGAAATCTTCGATCGATCATACGTGATATCGCGTACACTTTTGCATTGGCTAATTTATTAATATATTCCACTATAAACAGGTTCTCCTGTAGCATCGTTTTTGTCATGTATATTAAAAATTGCACACAATACAAAATATCCAATATACAAAAAGCAGAGTGAATTCAAATTGATAAATTTACATCAACGCAAAATAACGTGCAAAAATTGTTTCAGAAAATAATAAAAACATAACGTTGATGCAGCAAATTATTTCACAGTGCTTTATTCGTTAAAAATCTGAACGACGATTGAATATTTTTTATTTGTTTCTACATTTTCGTGAGAAGTTTCATATTATTTATTGCCGCTGTTAATTTTTAATTAGCTGTTAAGAATATTGTACTGTTTACGATCTGCTGTGCACATCAAAATCGCCCTTAATTATTCCATGAATCCCAAGAGGCTCGACAGTGACTGCGGCATCATCATCGCGATAACGTACAAAATTTGATACAAATTGGGTTCATTAATAAACGACTCGGCCTTTTTGCTATGCAACGATCCCTGTCTACTTCTGAAACACGATTACATTCATAACTGGATTTACCCCTGTCGCGTTGTGTGCGTGGCGGAAATAAATTTAAGGCGAACACCCACGCACGTGGCCCGTGCATTTCGCGCATAAATTGTTGCTCGCTTTATTTACGCCATAATTATACGAATACTTATAGTCGTTATCGTTTCGTTATCGTTAGGCGTTTCATTAAGTTTACGTTACGCGAATTGATGCCCGTTTTTACGCCACCGATATTTTGCAATTAGCATAATTTAAGACTATCGAACACCTGTTCGTTTCAAAGCAAATAGCAGTCGATGAATGGCACGTATAATTCTAATCCTTATTAATCAGAATAATCACCTTGTTACTTAGCCAATCTTCTTTATTATACTCTTTTAATGGGTGATTTTACTATAGCAAGAGTCAGACGCGCATAAAATGTTCTGAATTTCAAAGTTTTAATTAACCCTTTCGCTACCAGCCGTCACATGTACGTGACACATGGGCTACAACATTATATATACTGATACAAGAAAAAGAATGTCTATTTTACTTTTCTAAAATGTTCTAAATATAAATACGTATAGTCTATTCCAAATGGTGTTATATTATCTCAAAAAAAAAAAAAAAACGTATGCCATAGAAGAAACTTGTCGAAATACAAATTAAAGAAAACAGCACTCCTTCGTTTTGCCTCTCACATTAAATTCATTAAAAGAAACGAATTCTCGAGAACCCTCGAGTCGCTCGAAACGATTTACCATTTCTGTAGCAAAAATGAAACGACAAAAAATGGACTCGAGAGTTCGATGCTGGGAGTAAATCTCCATTTGGATTCATCACGCGCGTAGGTACGGCTGTGCCAGCGAGTTTGTACGACGCGAAATGCGCCCTGTGACGTTCTGGCCATCCTCCTCTTAAAACAACACGCCATTGTTGATCACGGCCCGCGAAAAAGCCACTCTTTCGCCAGCAGCGTCGACTCGCTTTTATCCGTAATAGAATACGCGACGCCCGCAGCCAGCGCGGTGGAAAATTTCAAGAAGGAAACGTTCGTACGGATCTGTCGCGCTCCGGTTCGCCAGCAGAGCTCGTAAACATCGCTTCGCAGGACCATTCTCGTCAGTCGCTAATGTGTCGAGCGAGCCACTCGACGCGAAGGGATACTTTTGTATAATTTTCATTGCGGGATTAATCTTGGCGCTTTATGTTTTACTGTTTGAGAGATATAAAAACGTGCGTAGATGCTTTGGCTTGTATAGTTGCAGACGTGCTTCGTGTTGGCTTGGATTTTTGGGAAATAATGTGGACGATGAATATGGAGTCAATTGTTTTGGAGATTAAATGTCTTTTTATGCTTTATGTGCACTTTATGGCTACTAGTTGCAATATTAATACCGTTAAAATTTTGTAATTCATAGTCAACAGCGAGAGTATAAAGCTGTTGCAGATGTGCTTCGTGTTGGCTTGGATTTTTGGGAAATATTGTGGACGTTGAATATGGAGTCAATTGTTTTGGAGATTAAATGTCTTTTTATGCTTTATGTGCACTTTATGGCTACTAGTTGCAATATTAATACCGTTAAAATTTTGTAATCCATAGTCAACAGCGAGAGTATAAAGCTGTTGCAGATGTGCTTCGTGTTGGCTTGGATTTTTGGGAAATATTGTGGACGTTGAATATGGAGTCAATTGTTTTGGAGATTAAATGTCTTTTTATGCTTTATGTGCACTTTATAACTATTAGTTGCAATATTAATACAGTTAAAATTTTGTAATCCATAGTCTTCTATCATAATTGCATAGATTTTTAGGAAATATTGCCTTAAAGTATAAAAATGCCTTTTTATACTTTATGTACACAATATTGAAATAGTTAAAACTTTGTAATTCATAGTCAAGAGCAAAAATACAAACCTTGTTTTTGCATTTATGTTGCATTTTACGGACAGTGACCATTTCTATGGAATTTCAAATTATACTTTGCATCTCACCAAACAATTTTTAACTTTCTTCGCGTCTTCTAACATTGTCAACATTCTCTCGATTTTTTGTACGTTTTCCATTGAACACCATGTCTAGTTTCTTTTCGAAGTGCAAGCAGTATTTCCATTTTTCATACTTCGTTCAATGTCTGCAAGATTCCGATGCTTTCACTCGCCGTGCGATGCCAGCCTCCTTTGAGACTAGCATCGCGTTGAATCGATCCATTCAACGATACGTGGTGGTTCGCCATTTTTCAGACCTGGTAAAAACACAGCTTCTAATCACCGAACGATTTCTTAACTCGGAAAGTGAAAAGGCCAGGGGTTCAAAGTGTGGCGAGTGAAACAGCAAAGGGTAAAGGCCGAAGTCTGGGGGTGGAGTAACGTGCAGCATTCTGGAGTCTGGCTTGCATTCTAATGTGGTTCGCGTTCGTTTCACGTGGAATTACTGGATGCGACTGCTTACGTTCAAATTACTAATTTTTAATTTTACTACGTGACTTTATCAATGTGTCTTCATAATAAAAATACGAAATGGCATATCGATTGTCTGTCTTACCAACACTCGCGTTGGTTTCACGTAGAATTATTGGACACAACTGCTTACGTTCAAATTACTAATTTTTAATTTTACTACGCGACTTGATGAATGCGTCTTTATAATAAAAATACGATATGGCTTATCGATTGTCTGCGTTACCAACACTGGTGTTGGTTTCACGTGGAATTAGTGGATGCGACTGCTTACGTTCAAATTACTAATTTTTTAATTTTACTACGTGACTTGATGAATGCGTCTTCATAATAAAAATACGAAATGGCATATCGATTGTCTGTCTTACCAACACTCGCGTTGGTTTCACGTGGAATTAGTGGATGCGACTGCTTACGTTCAAATTACTAATTTTTAATTTTACTACGCGACTTGATGAATGCGTCTTCATAATAAAAATACGAAATGGCATATCGATTGTCTGTTTTACCAACACTCGCGTTGGTTTCACGTGGAATTAGTGGATGCGACTGCTTACGTTCAAATTACTAATTTTTAATTTTACTACGTGACTTGATGAATGCGTCTTCATTATAAAAATACGAAATGGCATATCGATTGTCTGTCTTACCAACACTCGTGTTGGTTTCATGTGGAATTAGTGGGTGCGACTGCTTACGTTCAAATTACTAATTTTTAATTTTACTACGTGACTTGATGAATGCGTCTTCATAATAAAAATACGAAATGGCTTATCAATCGTCTGCTTTACCGCCACTCCATTAATCGATTTCAACCAATCGACTGAACGCTCGCGATCGTACGGTGAGTGTCAACAAACCCTACAGAAGCGAGCGTCTCAGAAATTAGCTCGAGAACGGAGCCAAGAAGAGTGGACTCGTCTCCGCTCTCTCCGCTTCTCGTAGGATCGTCGAAGCCGGAAAGAGAAAGGACGTAAATAGAAAAACAAAGGGGAGGGAAATAAAAGCGGGGAAATATAGTTGATCGCGTTGCTTTTCAGCGATGTCAGCAACGGTTTTTCAGGGTAGGCACCGCGAAACGGGGTCACCGATCGCATTGTACTGCTTTAGCGAGTGGAGGACCGAGGCACTTCGCAACAATTCATGCACTTTTGACCTTTACCGTGCTCTACCCCTCCGCGAGAGGGGCAGAGAGGGAGAGAACGAGAGAGAACGCGCAACTGGAACGGCCTACTTCTTCCATGGACCCAGACCCGACGCTAATACGATTTCCAGCTAACAGTTCGGGGTGACTATCAGCGATACGCACGCCTGTGTGAAACTAAACGCGTACCAATCCATGGACCCGTGTACGATCAATTAAATGGATGCGCACGTGGCTGATAGGGATCTGTACATTCGCTGCACGTACCTGCCATTTTTGAAGGGTTCTGTTTGGTGCGTTGCGAATAATATTTGCCAACGACACGTATTTTTGACTTTTTGAACGCGATTTTGAACGATATCTGTGAACGAAGGGTGTGAATAGTATTCTAGGGTAGTAATCTAGGGTGTGAATGATTTTATGTGCGATTTGGTGTGCGTGGAGTCTTAGGATGTAATTGTAAAAGAATATTTCAGAATATTCGCAATTGTCTGAGACTTAGTATGCGTGGAGACTTAGGATATAATTGTGAAAGAATATTTCAGAATATTCGCAATTGTCTGAGACCTAGTATGCGTGGAGACTTAGGATATAATTGTGAAAGAATATTCGTGAATATTCACGTATTTAGGGGTCCGTTGAAATGGGCTCTCCTTCATCGCCATTACTATAATTTGGTCGTGTTATTATTATTAGTTTCTTTATTTGTAATTTACAATCTTCAAGTGATAATCAATTTATAATTACATTGCATTTTTAGTAAACGTAGGTTGGTATGCAACGTTCGAAACGAAATGAGAGCAAACAAACAGAGAAAGCAACTGAAGAGGAAGAAGTAAAAGATTGTAACACTGTGCGAGGTATTTTAATTAACATTTTCCGAGTTCCTTGGCAAAAAATTCTGCAACAATAATATTCAGATCTCCTTCTTTTTATCGGATGTTTGAGACACCTCAGTTTGCGCACTGACTTTCCGAATTTAAAGAAAAATGGGAGCAAAAGGTGTGCTGAGAAATGTACATCGATCAACAGGCTATAATGCGTTAAGATATGAAAAAGGTGCACTCGCGTTACGATAAATGCATCGTATCTTTAAGTTCTCGTAGAATAAGCGATCCATAAACATTTCGAACGTGACGTGTGGTACACGCGCAAGCTATGAGACCACTCATGTTTTCTTAAAATTTCCTTGAAACCTCAGTTTCCATCAAATTCCATCGCGGAAACAAAACATCTTGTCTGGCGCCCATGGAACGTCAATATCTCCTCTCGATTGAAACTTCCTATCGTGACGGACACCCGCTTATTAAATCGAGAGGCTACCGCCATTCTATTTATCGTTTCTACGCTAGTTTTATTGGAGTTTCTGCTGGCCGTTCAAACAGCCAGATTTCGGATGTTAATTTATTCCATTTCATCGGAGAAAAGAGTCCAAACCCGATTCCGTCCACGTGAAACTTTGAAATGTTCTTCTAGTCGCATCGTTTCGTGGCAAACCTGTTAATCACGCAAAGTGGACGGTTGTTCTGCGGGAAATCGGGCAAAATCGTGGCTCGAATCGTCGATTGCTTGCGAACTCGTGGCAACGCGAAGTATATATTGCGTATGGGGGTGAAAAATTGAATTAAATGAGAGACAACGCGTCATTATTTCAATTGGAATATTTGGATGCAATCATTTTGAGGATTTTATTGGTTAGTAGAGTATAATTCTATTTATCTTAAGCCTTTCAGAAATAACTTTTTGCATTAGCTTCCTATTCATATTAATTCAGAATTTCCTATTTAGATCAGAGTACTAATCTCAGTGTGTGAAACAAATTGATTCGACGATTTGTATCGTGTTCCCCAGCATTCAATATTAATCCATCACAAAATTCAACGCAAGTAAATCGCCAATTGAACGAGCATCAGCTTAATAACCATCTGAAATTCATCTGCTTGCGTAGATATAATAATATTTTGCATACTTTAACTAAATAAATAAATAGATTTCACAAATCAGACGCAGCAGATTAAATTATTTGCATTTTCGAATTCTATCGAACAAATTAGTATAAAATGAATTGTCTGTGTTTTAAAAGTAGTTTGATAATTCAAGTTCAGACAAAAATACGTTTCATCCCCCTCATTTCGGTTGCCCTCAAGTTCTCTGCTTAAGTGACTGCCACTGCTCCCTCTCGCCTCGCAGTTTCGACCTGACAGTCTTGCGAATCCCACCAATTACCAACAAATAGATACGACTGTACCACTAATGGAATCCTGGCTGGTCTGCCTGTTTCGTGTCACCCGGAAAACGAAAACACCGACCACCCTCGAGCAAGCATCGAAGCTGCGTGCGTATCGACTCCAGAGCAATCGACCTGACCTCTTGTCGCAAGATATTTGTTTACAGGACAACACTTGCGCTCGAAACAATTGACGACGGAACGGATATTACTGCCGCTATCTGCACTGTCTGCACAGCGAAGAGTAAAAAGAGTGGTTTCCAGTGTGAACACGCTGTTGTCGAAGCGTCATCGACGCAAGAACGAAGTTGATACAACGTGATTTAATTCGCTCGCTTCGAGAACGTGGCGCAATTTTGATTAAATAATCGCAGAAATTGGATAATTTGAGTATTTTGTAAACATCGACTCTTTGCAGGGGTTTCAATTGGCGATCGAGGGGTGCTTTTCGAGCGAAAAGGGTTAACGCATCGCATGCGGGTATATTTCGCGTGTAGCGATTTTAC
The DNA here is from genome assembly GCA_963969225.1 of Xylocopa violacea. Taxonomy (NCBI): domain Eukaryota; kingdom Metazoa; phylum Arthropoda; class Insecta; order Hymenoptera; family Apidae; genus Xylocopa; species Xylocopa violacea. Next base: position 6,260,350 of record CAXAJV010000021.1, on the reverse strand, counting down.
GTGGCGTTTTTACGTGGATTTCGCGACAGTTTGGTCGTTCAATAAAATCGCAATAAATCGGAAACTGCTTCTCTCAACGAAGCTTCTTTATTTTATTCTTGAATAAAATCTTTTATTATGATATCGTCTTTTATATCTTTGACAAGTTCCGTTCTATCGACTAGCGCCTAATTTTCATCGTTTAACGCGTTTGAGGGTCTCCAGTTCTCTGCTAACAGTACGCAAAAGGTGCGTTTAAGCGTCTTCCGCGTCCAATGCTGAAAAATAAAAAAAAATCAATGCTGATGTCCTCTCAGAGGGGAGATCTCAGTGCAAAGGGTTAATGTTTGTTATAAATTCTGGAATTTGTACACAGAAATCGTGGAATTTTTGTTCGTTCGATCAATTCTCGCATAATTTCGGGTTCAATAGCGTCGTTCTCCCACTCGCAGCGTTCTCACGTACGATTCGCCTTGATTTACGCGTCCCGCAACGTTGTTCAGTGACACGGTCAGAAATATTTGACTGCCGTTCGGTCCGTTTCTACTTTTCACCAGCGAGCGTTCTTTTATGCGGGGCCAGCAATTGTGCTCGCGTTCCGTTATAACGTGAATGATTTATTTGCACGGTTTTGAGGTATCCCCGAGTGGCTGTTTGAAAAGCGCTTATTGTGAACTGTGAACGCGCGCGCAGTTTTGCTCATGCACCGAACAATCACGGCGGAATGAGTTTAAGAATTTCAATTAAATTCGCGCTGAGACGAAACCGCGCGGAAACCTTTTGTTAACCGCTGGTTGCTCATTGGAAATAAAACTATCGAGCTGGGATGGAAGATTCCTGGGAACGCTGCCACATAAATTAGAAGTTTGAGCTCGCTCGCGTTGCGTCCGACTTGAGAAATTTATTTATTTATTTAGTCGGTGCACGCGACATACTTTGGTTCTTTTAACACAACTTGATGATTTATGTAATTATGTGTCGAGAGGAATTAATAAGTTCCTTTTATAAGTGAAGTCTTTTTAATGAAACATATTTCGCAAGCATTTGGATTTCAAGAAGCAAACTGTTTACTTCGAGTATCTTCTCTAACTTTTGATAGCGATTGTCTATCCCAAATTTCAAGTTAAACGGAAGACTGATAACACAGTTTGAGATTCAAAAAGAAATAGTTTGAAATTCAGAAATCAGTTTCTCTAATTTCTAGATCACAGTTTCCATTATCAAATTATTACGCAACCATCAAAAGTAAATCAGAACTGATTACTCAATGCTAGAAACTGTAAAAGGGATGGCAAAGGAAAATAAATCGCGTTAAGGCTACAAAAGATTATAATGTGCTTCTTAAACAATCCTTCGTCAATCGTGCTCGTCGTCTTTTTTTCTCAATCATGTCTCATGCGTTGATACACACTCTTGCACAACCCATCGAAAGAAATCATTGCTCCCATCACACGCAATTTCATCTGGTTTCGAGTGAACGGTAACTTGCCTCTCGTCTAAAAAAAAAAGACAAAAAATCGTGGCGCCCCTGGCAAATATTTGCATATCCCGACTGCCTCCCCTTTATTCGATTCACCCCTCAAAGAGGGTACTAAAAATATCATTGTTTCAAGTGTTTGCTCAAGAGCTGTACCTAAGATCGATTTCAAAGGAGCAGAAATATTTACAGAGGGGCGCCCATTGTTCGACAGTGTCAACAGTCGCCCTTACGCGGGGCGGAACGAGGACGTCTGTCGGCTGGAGCTCGCGGTGCTTCGACGTCGATTCGCTTTTTCCATCGTTTTCACGCGACATCGGCTCTAAATACGATATAGTAAATCCTGAATAGCCGCGGCGTACAAAACCAACGTTAAATGCGATCGAGTTGTCCCCACCGCTTGGGAAAAGGGGCGAAACCACCCCTCGAAACCAGTCGAGCGCGTAATGTAACACGCAGTCGGCTTCTTTTCCACCATTCGAAATAACTAACCCGAAGCCCCGTATCGATAAAACGATGCTGATAACACTAGAACTCGTTTACCCTCGTTTTTTTGTTAATCACGATTTTATTTATCTATCGAACACTTTTTGATTAAAATTAAATCGAGTTTACTTGTTTCCATGTAACATCATTTTCTGTCGTTAGTAATTTCCAAAAATTATGAATGATCTGTTGTATGGAAGATTATTTTTCAGCATATTTAACGGTGAGCGTAGAAAATTTTCTTCCTCCCAAGAAGTGTGGTCATTCGTTAATCCGCTCAGATTCTCAGCATGATTCAGGAGGAACCTTTTACGTATCTCTGACTCGAGCAAAGAATTCTCTCGCTCTCTCACTTATTCATTTATTCCGTTCCTTCTGAAACTATGACAATAGTCACGTTTAAGGGCGGCCAGATTCCCCGCTGCAGCGATCTCCTTCGAAATATCACGTAGACGTATCCCGGCTTTTCCACCGCGCTGTCGGCTTTAAGTGGATTTAGCCGCGCGAGATCGCTCCGACATTCGGAACCAATCGATGGTGCAATTTTAATGAAGCTCCGTCATTTGCTTAATTCATATTTACGGGCGGATTAAAGTCTTGTTCCGTTCGTCTGGAACATGTTTTTAAGATATACGGTTGTTGCGTTACGTTCATTAGCCCAGGGCCGTGAATAATGCGCGATTTAAACGTCCCGCGCTCGAGCACGGTGATTAAAGTTCCGCGAGAAAAGTTTAACGAGTATCGACGCCGTTACCCGGGGTTGATAACGATGTCGTAAAAAATCGGACGCGGTTGCAACGGTGTTCACGCTTCCATAGTTCAGCAAGGCTGAGCCTTGGATTGTTTTGGAGTGTTGTGCGTGTTAATTATGGTGTTTCTGACGCGAGGCGATATAATTTAAGTGTAATAATGGCGAAGCGTCAAGTCGATGGGCACAGATTTATTATTGCTTTGAAGACGTTTAGGAAAATTTATATTTTATCGATGGAAATCGTGCGTTGCAAATTTCAAACACTTCTATAAACTTTATCTGTGAGAAACTTTTCTACCCCTAACTCCATGTTGCGATTATAAAAGTAAACTGCAGCTATCTCAGATTTAAATTGAACTCTGTAATAACTAAACAATTTATCAATATTTCAAAAGTCTACGTTACCAATTGAAAATGAAAAGGAAAAGAATTAGCTTCCAATTGGGAGGAATTCTTTTTTTGCAATTCCTATTTAGATTTTTCGAATTAATTTCTTTACTTGAAACTTTGCACAGCTAGCTAGCGGGTGACAAACAGGTTCACTTGTACTCTACATTCGATAACGTTACTTTCGACAACTGGTTCAACAAGTAAGAAAGATAGATAGAGTGTACGCACCTGATGGGTATAGAGGATACACTAAACTGATAAGAACGACAAAAGTGCATGGGACAGTCCGTGACAAAGGTCTTTTGTAAATGTCTCCCTGGATTTACAGAATCGATAACAGGTGTTTTGTAAACAAACGTTAAAATCCACCGATAAAGCTATACAATCTTTTATCGTGAAATATCGTCGTATCGAATACAGATCTGGACAAAAGGGTGTACAACTGCGTCGAAATCTATTGACGGATTCGACAAAATGGATCTTTGCTAGACAAGTAAAAAACTGGAGTTAGTAGATCATCTAAAAACGCTAACAGTCTGGAAAATACAAAATTTGAAGGAATTTATTTCTTGTGTTCTCTGCAATAATACAAAAATTTGAATCGCATCTAAGTATCTACATATCTATATAGTACTGTTTGTTAATTGTTCGATTACACAATATAAACAAATTCTTTGCGTTACCTATCGAGATCACAGAAGAAATGGTAAGAAAAGGCACTAATTATTCATCAACTTCACCGAATTCTATTCTAAAATTGACATTATTCAAGATCACAAGCAATTTCTGCAACGATTACAGAATATTTAAAAAAAAATTTGGTAATCTGACGTAATAAAATGAGAAACCGTGATTAACGACAACAGCAAAGATATAACAATGATACGATCGCGAAAGTGCAGTTGCAAATCGATGAAAAACTATTCGAAAACTGATCTCTTCCCTCCTCTTCAGAGTCTCTCCCTAGATTTCCTGACCAAAAGGAGAAGAAAATTTCCGAAAATTGTCAGAAATCTGACTATCGCCACTTCTAACAGCCATTTCGCGAAAGATCCTAACCGCAACATTGCCTCCTCGAATATCTGTTGTCGAAAAATTTGGCCCGTGTAAAATTCGATACACGACGACTGGCTCTCTGTATGCGGAGCTCGTTGGCGCGTGCACGCGTACAGATCTCTGCTCGAGAGGGTTCATTTGCTCTCGCCAGAACGGACATCAGAGGACTGCTGGACCACCCTCTGTGTACGGATGCGTCCGTGCACGATCGCGCGCACGAGGACGCTTCTGGATTCACCGGTCAAAGTGCGTTCGCCACCCCCTGCGTCTGGAAATATGGGCACGCGCGCATCGCGGCAGTGCAGGCTCTAGAAACTGTTCGCTTTGACAGGTTTTGCGGTGAGGCTGGTTTCGACGATCGTACGATGGGTCGCGATTGACTTAAGAGCCGTAAGATTAGGAAATTATGCTGACAATTAGATTACGTTGAGCTGGCGAAACGTTGCAGCGGAAGTTGCAGGTATATTGGTACATGAACCATTTAACCCTTTGACTGCGGTGGAGTTTGAGACGCATCAGTCGTACCATGCAGTAGGAATTCATTCGCGAACGATGGAACTTTTTGTTAAATGTGTGTTTCTGAGAAAGTATATTGAAATGTTTAAAATGCTGAAAGAGTATTGTTCATTTCTTTGTATTCTGCATTGTTGCGTTGCGATTTTTCTAAGCATCTTTACTCATAGTATCACAAGTGCAAGCTTTCCATATGCTTGCAGTATTGCAAGCACAAATTTTCCAAGCACCCACAGTATCACAAGCTCAAATTTTCCAAGCGCCCACAGCATCACAAGTGCAAGCTTTCCAAGGGTCTACAGTATCAGAAGCAAACACTTTCCAAGCGTCTACAGTATCACAAGCGAAAAGTTTCAAAGGGTCTACAGCATCACAAGCGCAAGCTTTCCAAATGCTCGCAGTATTGCAAGCTCAAATTTTCCAAGCGCCTACAGCATCACAAGCGCAAGCTTTCCAAGGGTCTACAATATCACAAGCGCAAGCTTTCCAAGCGTCTACAGTATCTCAAGCGCAAGCTTTCTAAGCGTCTACAGTATCTCAGGCGCAAGCTTTCAAAGGGTTTACAGTATCACAAGTGCAAGCTTTCCAAGGATCTACAATATCTCAAGCGCAAGCTTTCCAAGCGTCTACAGTATCGCAAGTGTAAGCTTTCCAAGTACCTTCAGACACCAACAGTAATCAAAGAGTTAATAACCGAAATAAAACCGCCTGTCCAATGCAGATGCATTAAAATATTGCTTGGAACGTGTAAATTTCAAATTTATGCAGCTCCCCTCTCCGCAACACAGATGTTTAAATGGTATTTTGAAGGATCGTGCGTACAATGAGAGATGTTCGTACGAAAAGAGACATCGCAGTTCATTCGAATCGAACGAAATTCAATAAAATGTCTGGATAAATACCAACTCAAAATGTAATTACTTTCGAAAATTACTGCAATTCCGTTCCTCTCTTGACGGTGGCCGAATCACGATTGCTTGACATTCCTGGCGAGAAAGTTGTGTAATAGAGTTAAGCTCAAAAGACGGGGATGCTCTTTCGTTGCTTTGGGATTTGGGCCAGGACCTTGTTAAATAAGGGCTCCTGCAGTTTTCAGATTGTGTCACATCGAAAGCTGGTCTTCGTAATATCCGTGTTCGTCTAGGATTATCTGTATTTGTGCTCGCGCAGTCGCTGTTTAAACAGTCAACAAAGCGAAACACTTTCAGTGGAACTTGTGCTTCAATTCGGAAGATACATCCACTCTTTCATAAATTTGTAGTAACATTGTTCTACATAGTTTTCAATCGCTTCAACATTCTGTGTGCTCGAGAAAAATCACGTTGTAAATTAAAGGAATCAGCTATGAAACAAATCAATCATATCGTTTCTACAAACCATACTCGATTCTTTGATACTGCTTAACACATAAAATACTTTCAAACAGGAAATATCCCAAAACTCGATGATAAAGTGAATACATGAAACACTTTGACTAAAGAAAATATAATTGCAATATTATTTTATAAATAATAACAGTATATTTAAATTTAAATAGTAATACATCTCAATCTCTCGTTATCATTTTTATAATATCAAAATTATAAGCTCAAACTGATTATTAAAAATTTCTAAAATTAAATACACGATTTCTATAATACCAAGCAGCTAAATTAGCAGCGCTAATATTTCAATTTGCTTATGGTTTGTGTTCCAGATGCAGAGAGCGGTGCTACTGCTCTGTTGGCTGCCGCTCCTCAACCACTGCCACGCCGTAAATCCAGGTAACAAAAAGTAACTTCTGTCCAGCTTTTATTAGACATGCCTTTCTGTTGACTCACAAACTACCCCTCCATACCACCCTCCTCTCATCCGCCTCGTTCTTTCCGTAATTTCATCGCGTTCCGGTACCAGATATTGCTTCCTAATAGACAGAAGGTTTCCTTTAATATCGAGAATCGCTCGAGCAATTTTGAATTAACGGTTTCGCTCTAAGGAAGGTATCTCTAACGAGGTGCATCGAAAATGGGGCAAAGTGGAGGTTTAAATTGTGCGTCTCGAACCATTTCTTAGCGCCTCCTCAGTTCACTGCACTGTTTCTTTGTAGAACGAACGATTAATCGGCGCGAGAAATGGTAAAAATTGTTAAAGTGGGCAAAATGTTTCGAATAAATTATTGATTAATTCAATTTTGTTGATAGTGTAAGTAATATTGCAATGGAGGATTTTAATTCGTATGGTATCAATAATGATAGTCAAAGAAATTTGGATTTGCGTTTACAGTGATAAGGGCGTCGAGGATGTTGCTTTAACCCCTTCACGGTTGAAAGTTACATGAAATTTGAATAAAGACCGCGTAAAAAATGTATTAAAGCCGCACAAATGCGATATTTACACGCCCCAAGCAAACTTTAATACCTCCGCATTGGCCAGGCGGTTTTATTTCGGTAATTAAATTGTTCTACTTCACGCGCTGATATATCTGTAACTTGTGCTCGCAACGTTTCGCTAGCTCAACGTAATCCAATTTATAATGCAACGCCCTTCCTTCGTATCACGCGTTCACCACGCTTCAACGATACATTAGCCGCGTAGACTTAATTCGCAATTTTATTCCCACGCGATTCACCTATCTTAATAACAAATTCCGTTCAAATTTATTCGCCCGTGTATCACTCGAACAAAAAACAGATATAAAAAAAAAAAGGGGGAGAAAAAAAGAGAACAGAAACGTTAACGTAGCAAATAAAAATTCATTCCACGCGCGCGAAAGATTTTTCAGGCCAGCATTATCTCCGCCCCGATAAAACTCTAAACAATTTCGGGCGACGCGACGTCGTAAATTTCCATCCGAGCGTCGAAGTGGTTCCAACGTCGAATCATTAAAGTTACAAACGGCAAAATATTTCCGCGCGCGGCGGAACGCGCCCCGCCATCGAGCGGTACCAACCAGCCCATCCGAATGGTTCGTATTCCGGGCAGGAATTAACGTCCATAAAGTTTCGTGGACCGTGGTCGAACGATCGATCCAGAGTATCGTTTTCGCGTGGACCGATAAGATCGATCTGCGCTTCGCTAGCCGGTTATCGTGCGAACATAAGTCGCGTTCGCCAGGCACATCGGACTTAACGTATCGCCGGAAGTCGCCCGCTTTGAGCGTATCCAGGCAACACGCCGGACAAAAACAGTGTAATCCAGAGTCTGACTGCGAGGGAGAACCTTCTGGGCCGTTTGGACGTTTTTAAGCGTCTTTTGACCCTTTGACTGTATTGGATATGGGTGAAATTGTCTTTAAATTCTACTCGACTAGTTTTCTTTGTTTCGAGGCTTAGATGGAACGTCTTCGCGCTTCGAGAGCTTTTCGAGAGCTCTGCGAGGAGATTCGATAGAAAATTATTCGGGGTCCTCCATCTTAAGAAAGAAATTGTTGGATGCCAAATCATTATTTACCATAGCCATAGCCATAATGCCAAACAGTGATGCACTATTACTCATTCCTTGCGACAAAATGAAATTGTCTTTAAATTCTATTCGACTAGTTTTCTTTGTTTCAAGGCTTAGGAGGAACGTTTTCGCGCTTCGAGAGCTTCACGCTTTGCGAGGCGACTCGATAGAAAGTTAAAATGGAGAACCCCGAATAAGAAAGAAATTGTTGGATGCCAATTCATTATTTACCATAGCCATAGCCATAATTACTATCTTTGTAATTATGGATTCATGCCAAACAGTGATGCACTATTACTCATTCCTTGCGTCACCTCTAACCTTTGTCTCATCCTCGACCCTCGACTCCCTCCAAAACTAACCCTTCCCTCCTTACAAATCCCTTAAATACCACATCAGAAAAAGAATCAGACAGTTTTCATATATTCAGAAGTCCGTTTACGTCACCTCTCGCTAAATCATGCAGCTTTTGAATAAAACCTCTTTGGATATAGAAAAAGTGTTTACTCGATTCCTTCGATTCCTTACGAACTGGAATCCAACAAAATGACGACGCAAAGTCTGCACGTGTTTTCTTTCAAGTACCTAGGTATAAACAGTTGGAGATAGGTTTTTTTTACAATTTATATACACCACGTTGACATATTGAAATAATCCAACAGATTGCAAAAGGTGTGTATATACCATAAACGTATAAGAATAGATTATGCTAGCAGTGGAATAAGTGGATGCGATGGAGGGCATAAAGGGATTGCTATCCTTGTCTCGAGCATAATTAACGTTCATGCGCAATCATTAATACTTGTTAACGTGCAATCGTTAATGCTCGTTAATGTGCTAAACAGAGAGAGGAATACTTTTATAAAATGATTTAGTATTTTCTGGCTTCTACGGTGCGATACGTGGCATGTAACACGCGACAATAGTCTTACAATCTGAAAGTCAATTCCTTTTCTAATCTGCTTATTACAGGCTCTTACAGGCTGCTCTGGTTATCGTGATTGTAGATAAAGCGTAATACGTAATGAGAAAATGACTGGCTAATGTTGAATACAATTTGTTAGTTTCAAGCGTTGCTTTTAAAAAAGTTGGAGGCACGCGATGAACTCAAACCAGCGCATTTTATACGTAATGATTAAAGAAAACTTATGTGAGAAATTTTATCCTCGAGCAGCTACTTTATAGATAATATTTAAACATTTTTAATCTTTCATTTTTATCCAGCACTCCTTCGTCGAAAGTGACTCGACATCAGTAAATACAAATAGCAAATATAAGTTTCACAAATAGAAATTAGAACAAAGTTTGACAGCTATATTTAATATATAATTAATAAACAAAACTATTTGCGAGTAGCAGTCAAAGAACTGTCCTGTAAAACAATTTTCAAATAAACCACTTTAAATAGCAGCGAGTTTTTATCAGCAAAATAGGAAAGTAATTTTAAATGCAAAGGGTTAAAGTTATTCCTGAAGAAAACCATCCTATTCGTTGACAATTGAACAATTTTGATAACAACCCACGATGAATGAAAATCACGATACAACGATGGCGAGTCGGTTTTGCTGCGAGTCACGAATCGCCATCGTCTATCTTGGCGCTTATTTACGCGCGTATCGGAAGCGTGCCGCACGCGTCAGCTGATCTCGTGGCGCGACTTCCGCTGGCGTTGAGAGGTTCGCTCGTGATTGGTCGAGGCGATACCGTTTGAAGAATGGCGCGCGTAGATTCGTTTCGTCTCGCGTGCTTCGATGACGAGATACGTGGACGTAAGACAGGTGTTTGCGGCTGCTTCGATTTGTCGACAGTGTCGTTGAGTCGCTCGCGTTGGATAAGATGGAATGGTTTTCGTAATTATATCGTGGAATGCATTATTCAATTTTGATAACCCTTGCGGTTGCACTCAGAGATTATATTCGCGAATGCTCGCGAAGAACGCGTAGAAGAAATTGTTGAACGTAGAACCAGATTATTTTAATAAATTATTCTTTGCTGCTCGTTCGATGAAATAAAAATTAAAATGTTACGCATGGATTTTGAACTTCTGGAGACATTGACTTAATTAAATTTGAAATAATCGATATTTAAGATTGTTTGCAAATTGTATGTTGTATTTTATATTTTTGTAATTTAAAAATGAGCTTTGCTCGATTTTACCATTTTGCTGAAACCTTCAAAGTGTTATAAAATTAATGTGATCTGTAGGGTTTACGAATTTCGAAGTCATAAAATACACGTGAGATACAGTTTATGGAACTGTAATTTTAATTTGAGA